>JADMNL010000023.1:231907500-233300000 GCA_016271365.2 Neoceratodus forsteri
TTGTATATGTTTTGTTTCAATAAAATATGGTAATTTGCTAAAAAAAAAAGGCACTGAGCTGCAAACCTGAAGATTTGGGTTTGAATCCTATCAGCCCCCACTTGCATATTATGTGACCCTGAGCAAGTCACTTAACTTCCTTGTGCTTCCAGGTCACACCTGCAAATAAGCTCCAGTTTAGTGCACCTTTCCTGGTTAAACAATTCATCTTTCCCCTTTATCAGTGACGCCATTAATGAAACCAATCAATGTAACAAGGCCTTCAGCAAGGCTAATAGTAGATTAATTGAGGGTTTGACAGTAAAAAGCAGGCGGTTCTGTTACCACTGTTTAGGTCGATGATGAGGCCACACCTGGAGTACTGTGCCTGATTCCAACATCTATAACTAAAAAAGTCAGAAACAGGCTACAGACAATGCAAGATGGCCAAGATGATTCAGGGCAAGGAGGCCTGATCCTATAAGGGTCAACTAAAGGCACTGAACATGTATTCACTCAAAAGCAGTGGTGGGGATATGATAGAGACCTTTAAGTTCCTGATAGGAATTAACATGGTGGATTGTGGGATGCTATTTATCAGGAACACAGAATCTAGGACATGTGGTCATGAGTGGAGGTTAATGGGGGAATATTTAAAAACCTGCACTATGGCCAGCCACCTTCTTCTGAATGAAGTCACACTCTTGCTTACAAAGTAAAACCATATGATAATATGAGCAGTTGGTTGTACTATGTAAAGAGGCACAGGAGTGACTTCATTCAGAAGAAGATGGCTGCCAGTGGAGAAGGGCGGCTGTGTTGGCCGGTTTCTTCCCTTCTGAATTACGTAAGAGTGCAGGGAGGTGCTGCTACGAGTTGTAGTCTGCTACCAGGGTGCTGTTACCAAAGTTGGGGGACAATCAGTACTAGTTATTACAGAGTGCTGCAAAATCACTGATGAAAGTCATTGGCCTGCCGTGGGGGCAGGTGGGTTGTGTCAGTCACCCATCACTGAAGTTTCACTTAACAAATCCATAATTTTATCAAAACATGTGCTGGGGGGAGCAGGGTGGGATTTGGGTACTAACTGAAGGTGGATGGATGGGGGCTTCTATATTTAAAGGGTCTGGTCTGTACATTGGGGGGTCTGTTGGCCTTTCTTGGTTTTTTCTTAGATATTATTTCCCTGATAGGGATGGCAAGTGCTACTATTTGTTATTTGGGCTCCAAATAATAAGTAGAGCATTATTCGTGGTATTCAGAAAACAATATTCATTGCTTGCACACCTTAATAAATACATAAAGTAACTAGCAAACTACACGCGTAGGTTACTTCAAAGAGATAGGTTTTCAAGACAACTTTAAGGTGGTCACTTGTGAGCAAATTGTATGCTGGGAGGAAAAGAGTTCAACAATAACTGGGCAGCAACCCCAAATGTACTGTCCCCTGACAGTCTTAAACAGGAACAGGGATCACAGGCAGGCTCAAATCAGTGGTGCAGAGAAGACTGGCAGTAAGGTAAGGAGAAAGGAGATCTTTCAGGTATTATGGACTCAGACTGTATAAGGCCTTGAACTTTAACAAGCAAATTTTAAAGCTGAAGCACCAGAAAAAATTGGCAGCCAGTATTGAATAAGCAGAGCTGGTGTGATGTTCTCTCCAAGTGATATTCCCGACACAAGCCAGGCCACCAAATTCTGGACCAGCTGCAGGTGGTATATCAGACTTCCAAATAATGCAAAGTAAAGAGCATTGCAGCAGTTCAGCCTCAATGTGACAAATGCACAGACTATTTTCACCAGGTCCCCAGGCACCAGATATGGTTTGATCTGTACAACATTCCGCAGATGGAAAAAGCCACCATGGGCTACAGCCAACACATAGTGCTCAAGTGTAAGCTTGCAGTTCCAAAGCTATGACAAGATTATTTACCACATTCACAGCTCAAATTATGTTGCCATATGAAGATCGCAATGGGACATCCACACTTGCCATCACTGAACCACTAGGGCCTGGTTTGACAATCATTACCTCTGTCTTACATGAGTTCAGGTTCAGCCAGCTGAGGCCATCCAGTTGTTGGTTTCCCAAAGGCAATGCTCCAACACTGAGACCATATCATTCCCATTAAGGGCACAAGACAGGTATAGCTGTGTATCATCTACATAGCAGAGAAACTCAACACCGGACCACCTTATGATCTCACCCAGTGACAGCTTGTATACAGCAAACAACCTTGATACCAGGAATGAGCCTTGAGGCACTCAACAGTTGAGCACAGCAGGTTTTAGAGCTAGAAATATTCAAATCACATATTGTGCCATCCCTGAAAGGTAGAATGCAAACCTGCTTGAGACAGTGCCAGTGAGCCCTACACAATGCCCACAGCACTCCACAGGCTTTCCATGATCCACCATGTCAAACACCAGTGGCAGATCCAGCAGAATCAACATCAGTGAAAAGGGGACTAGGGAATCCCAGTAGCCCAGAAGCAGCTAGGCAGACCCAGGATTCAGGATACAGCAGGTAGTGCACAGCCCAGAGAACATCCAAAGTCCCTCTTCAATCACAACTAATTACTCAGATATTGATTGGGATAGGCTACAAGGAACCTTACATTATGAAATGACCCTAATTTAAATAATGTTCAGTAAAAACATGATGCAAATTATACATGAAAATACTCGGGGCCAAAATAAACTAGATTTTTCTTTTTGTAACGTCTCAGAACACCTTTTGAATGTAAACATGCAGGAGCCTTTTGGTACTGCAGACCATAATGTACACTGCACTTTTGACTTAACCTGGCACAAGATATCTGGGGCTACTGCATACAAATGTTTTGATAAAGCAGATTATAGCAAGATGATTAAATACCTAGCTGATTAGGACAGGAAAGCAGACTTGATGAATAAAGATTTGGACACTCAATAGAGGGTCATTAGGAATAAATCTGATTGTTGTCTATTAGAGCTTGTTCCAGTAATTTAGAAATATAATAAGAATGGGAGAGTACCATCTCTGTTAAATAAAAACATCAAAAAAGTGATTAACCAAAAAAGAAGACATATTATAAATACAAGAAGTACCAGACAGATTTGCTTCTAGCTAGAAATAAAAGTCTGAATAATAAATGCAAGAAATGTTTTGGGGGCTGTCAGGATAACCTAGAGGTTAGAGTAACAAGCTATGAATGAACTTGGTCATCCATCAGACCTGGATTTGATTCCCACAACCTCCACTTGCATACTGTGTGACTCTGACCAAGTCACTTAACTGCCCAGTGCTCCCAGGTCACCCCTGAAAACAGGCAGTTGTGCCTAGTGGGCCTTACCTGGTTACCAAAGACTAAAATAAAATAATAAATAAAAGAAATGCAGAAGAAGAGCGAAGATTAACATGGAACATTGACTAGCACATTCAACAAAGGATAATATAAAAAAAAGTTTTATAATTACATAAGTTACTTGAGGGGGAACCAGCAAGTTATTACACCTATAACAGTAAATAATAAGCAGCTAGAGGAAGGAACTGAAATGACAAATGCATTTAATGTCTACTTTTAGTTCAAATTTCAGAACAAAGAAAACAGTAGTCACATCTTAGAATCATTGGCGCATGACCTCTCGGGCATTGAGATAACTTTAGCAGAAATTATGAAATACCCAAGAAATACTAAAACAAATAAATCTATGGGTCAATACTTAATATACCAACAATTGTTTAAAAACCTGGCTAATGTGTTGGTGGGCCCTCTAACAATCCTATTTACTAGCTCTCTGAGGAAGGGGCAAGTGTTCTCTGAATGGAAGGAGGCCCTAGTGTCACTCATTTACAAAGGGGGCAATAAAAATGATATCTCTAACCACAGGCTGAAAAGTCTTACGTCTGTGTTGGGAAAAATTCTTGAGAGTATGATCAAGGAATGAATAATTTCCCATATTGAGGAACATGGGTTTGTTGACCTGACCCAGTATGGATTTAGTAAAGGGATATCATGCTTGTCTAATCTATTGGCATTTTTTGAACCAGTAAGGTCTGCATTTGACAGTAATAGGGGAGCTAGTGTTATCTATTTGGATTTCTCTTGGGCCTTTGACACGGTGCCCCATAAAGAGTTAGTAGAAAAACTGGTAAATATTAAATTACACCCTAACTTAATCTCATGGATTGACTCATGGCTAACAAATAAGAGGCACATAGTGAGTGTCAGGGGTCATACCTCAGACTGGGGCCCGGTTACAAGTGGGGTACCCCAAGGGTCTGTACTGGAGCCTTCATTATTCAATGTCTATTTTTTGGACATGCAGGTATCCCATAGTGTCTGAATCTGTAAATATGCTGATGACAGCAAGCTGGGATCTACGGTCAATAATGTACAGGATGCACTGATGTTACAGGAAAATCTTGATAAACTATCTTTATGGGCTAATAGTAATAAACTACATTTTAACATCAGTAAATGTAAGGTTATGCATCTAGGGCATAACAACCCACTCTATCAATATTAACTAGAGGGAGCTACAATGCCAGAATCTACAAAAGAAAAGGATCTTGGGATAATTGTCAGTAATGACATGTAGTTCCATATGCATTCTATTAGCACTGTACAAAAGTGCTACAGGATAATGGGATATATATACAGAGGAATATCAGGAGTAGTGATTCAAGTGTTTTAATGCCTTTGTAAACTGCCCTGGTGAAGCCTCATTTAGATCACTGTTTCCACTTTAGCTCCCCGCACCTAGTAAGGGATAAGATTATCCTGGAGAAGGTGCAGAGAAGAATGACCAAGAGGCTAAACAGAATGAAGGATAGATCTTATGGTAATAGACTGAGTGAACTTAATCTGTACTCAGTTGTTTACAGGAGAGTTAAAGGGAATATGTGTTATATTTACAGTAACTACGACAACTCATTTATTATGGCAGCTGTAGGATTATAATTGTGCAATAAATCTGTTAATACCAGAACACATTCTAAACAACTTAAAGGTACTTGCTATAAAACAAATAAAAGAGGAAGTTGGTTCAGTGAGAGGCTAGTGTCAGTCTGGAACAGTTTGCCAATGAAGTAGTAGATAGTAACTCTTTAGATACATTTAAAAGGAGTCTTGATAGCTTTATGGATGAAAGGTGTAGGCATTTCCACTGATGTAGTGGCAAGTCTCAATAGATCACTGACCTCAAGACTTGTAGACAAACTATGAAACTATATGAAACTCCAACCAGTATGACAAGCTGTCAAATCACAACATTGACCGGGTACTATTAGCCCATGACAGGCCAGTTGGAGAACTTTAAGTACTGATGGAGGTCACTTTGTCAAAAAAGACTTGTCTGCAGTCACATGTGGAAAATACATATTTGGATGTCAGACAAGGAGAATTAGTCTGCCTACAGTATGGAGGAGTACAGCTGTCAGACTCTTTCCTGCCCTTATACCCTTGACATAAATTCTGTCTTTATTAGGGTGATTGCCCACTAATACTGTACTGAACCCTCAGTTCCAGTTTGTCCACTTCAGATCTGGAACTATACAAGAACACTCTAAGTTCCTTCCCTTGTTCTTTAATAGCCTCAGCTAATCACATACCACAGTGAGCTACAGTGGGATGTTGAAGGACAAACACAGTAAGGTATCAGGTGGTCCAAAGCTTACATACTGTAGCACTCAATAGCCTTATTGGCTCTCTGGAAACAAGCTGCCATCATACCCAGTATGCCCAGTACTGCCAGGAGCATTCTAGGTTCCAGAATGTGTTTAGGTTGATACCAAATCCGAAAACCATGTATATTGGGGGAGTAATGCAGGAAGCCCTGTAAAGGAACAACATGGCAGATATTTGAAATTTACTTGATAAACTGCCATAACAAATGAATTGCTATACTGTATACTGTATATTATGATAAACTTTTCCCATTTAAGTAAAGTCAAATGTGTGCTGCCCTGCTGTCAGAGATGTAATTCACTGGGTCCCAAGATGCTGACATTCCAGCTCCACATTAAATCCACGAGCCAGGAATGAAAACAAATAAGTCACTGTGAGGGATGCATCTTGTCCAGTGCAACACCTGGACAGGGAGGATCCTTGATTCCCAGGGTATCAGCCAAGGACTAATGGGGGATGCCCACTCACCTCTGCTGGCACTCCTGTCAAGGTGGCCAGGGACCAAGGGGTCATAGGAAAGAGTCACACTTTTAAATCCAAGATTATAGAAGCTGTACAGACAAAATAACATAAGTATTTCAAATTATAAAATGGTCAGTCTCCCCTTGATTAGAATCCTGGCTATGAAACAGCAAAGCAAGGTTGTAAGGAGAGATTGCATAGCTTTCAAACTCCTTCAGGTGGGTCATTAAGGGAGCAGTGGCTCTTCATGTTTCAGTACGGGTGTCCCCCAGTGATGAATAGAAGCACTTGAAAATGGTGATAGAAAAAGAAGGGCACCAAAAGTGCAGGAGAACAGCGAAACAGAGAAAGTAGATGACTACAACTCAGCTTGTAAGAAGTGATATTTGTGATGCAAATTGAACCTATGGAAACAGTTTGGTATGGAGGATAGACTACAATAACAACAGGCTTTTGTGTGTAACCCACCCACTCAGGTGGGGGTTACCCTAGGCTCCATGATGCCACAGCCAGTCTGCCCACTACCACCATTACTCCCATCTAGCTCTTAGGAATTGGACTGGGATTGCAATAACAGAAGAGGGAGCGCAGAAGAGGAGTGCCAGAATCTTTAGTGCTGAACACATGATGGATGAGAGGTTCCACTGCTGCACAGGAATGTGACATGCCTGTCACCCATAAGAAGTGCATTCATGCACACATTGAAACTGTGACTTCCTCATTATCAGCTACCTGACTACACCAGACTACTGTGCATAGTGCACACTCACTGGGGAAGGGGCATAATTGCTTAAGGGCAGGAGCTCTTCTAATTGAAAGGACTTTGGGCCAATGCCCCTGTGGCCTACAGGAGCCCCATTTTGTGAATATATGACCCTTCTCAGTTTCAGCTAGGGTTAGAGGGTAGTACCACAGCCAATCAAAAACAGAACATCTCATGGGACACTTGGAAGACTCATTAATCCACCCTCCAGATTAACAACCAGTGGGATGTTGAGTGAAATCAAAAAGCTGCTCAATAGTGACTGACAACTGGAATCAATCAATGAGAGGGCTGGAATCCTGAGTGACCAACAGGAGATGCATCATATTATTTTAAGTCTGCATAAGACAGCTTGGAGGCAAAAAGGCTTCTCCCTGCCGGCTCATCGGCGCAGCGGTTGAATTTCCGCATGTGACGCCAGTGACCCAGGTTCGGGAATGGACCAGGGTTGATGGAGGACTGGCCAGGGGAGAAGGATAGAGCATCCCAAGGACTGCTCTCCTTCTCCGGGGGGGAGGGTAGGGAAGTGCCCGGAGCATCGATGACCCCTGGTGGAGTCCGGGAGTCACACAGCCACTGGCACTAGCACGTACAGGAGGCGGGGCAGATGCCAGATGTCATTGCACTACCCCGCCTCCCCCAGAAAATGGAAAAAATGGACAGCTGCCAGCCGCCTTCAATGAAGCCAGCCACGGCTTCAATCAGCTTCTCAGGCCAGCCCTCCGACCTATCCCAAAGACTGCAGCATGTAGGGGGAGTGCCGCAGCCCCACCATGGGGGGAAAGCCATGGGGTATCAGAGGGCTTACGGCCGATTTGAGGAGTGGAAGTCCGTGGCCCGTGACTGGGCCGAAAGTACTGGGTGGCAGGCGGTTTGGGAGGAAAATAAATAAAAAAAAAAAATGCTTCTCCCTGACTCTCCCAGCATTTGAAGTACTGCCTGAAGCTACATCCAGTGAGCAGAAAGTCAATAGCTGAGCTTGCACAGCAGAATAGCTACTGCTGAGATTGAAGTGACAGCTGCTTGTAGGAGGCATTCAACAAGAAATTCAGAGAGGAGGAGATTGCTGAAAGCACTGAACTCCCAAGTTTTGTGTTCTAAGTGAAGTCATTTGCCAACCCAGAACAGCAGCTCAGTGTTTGATGTGCCATCACCACCAGCCACTATATTTAGCTGACTGGTCCAAAGTGCTGTGGAAGTTCAAGGCCACTGCTCTAGTCATTTCTCTTTACTTGACAGTGTGATGGGGGTAACAGTGGGGGAGCACCTGGGTAACAGTGACCACCAGTCATTGTGGTTTGATGACAGTGTGATGGGGGTAACAGTGGGGGAGCACCTGGGTAACAGTGACCACCAGTCATTGTGGTTTGAAATCACAGAAAGAGCAGAACCAAACCACACAAAAACACGTATCCTGGATTTTAGGGGGGCAGACTTTGGGAAAATGGGGAGATGCTTGAAAGAGGCATTAAGGGGAATGGGACAGGAATCAGGGATTGAGGAACAGTGGGCAGTATTTAAAATGGGATTATAAGAACAACAGAATTATGCATTAAGCAGGTTAGCAAGAGGAAAAGAAAGAGGAGACCATTATGGTTTTCCAAAGAGGTAGCAAAAGTGAAAGCCAAAAGACTGCATTCAGGCAATACAAAAGACACAGGCAGAAGGGGATAGGAGAAGTACCAGGAGAAACAAAGGGAGGCAGGGAAGTCAGTAAGAAGCCAAAGCTCAGACAGAAGAACACATTGCAAAATCAGTGGTTAAAGGGACAAAACCTTTTACAGGTACATAAGTGAAAAAGAAGGACAAAGGAGGGATAGTTAGACTGAAGGGGAGGATGGGAGCAGCGTGGAGGATGACAACAGTAAAGCTGACATATTGAACAGGTATTTCTGCTCAGTCTTTACTAAGGAAGAGGGGTATGGGTCTGAAGGGAGTACAAGGGGTGAGAATGGTGCAGAAATGGACACAAGTCCCTTTACACGAAAAGGTCCTGAAGGAACTGGAAGTAATAAGAGTTGACAAAGCAATGGGGCCAGATGGGGTGCACCCCAGGGTCCTTAAGAACTAAGAGAGGTGGTGGCTGAACCTCTGGCTATCCTGTTCAGCCAATCACTGGAAACAGGAGGTACCCAAAGACTGGAGGACAGCAGATGTAGTCCCTTATACAAAAGTGGGAACAAAGAGGAAGCAGGGAACTACAGACCAGTCAGCCTCACCTCGGTAGTGGGAAAGATCATGGAAGCACTACTGAAGGAGAGATTGGTGGAACATCTGGTTGTCAATGGACTACAGGACCCAAGGCAGCATGGTTTCAGCGGGAGGTCATGTCAGACCAACCTCATTGAATTTTTGACTGGGTGACTGAGGAGGTGGATCAGGGGAGGGCAGTGGACATGGTCTATCTGGACTTCAGCAAGGCTCTGACACTGTGCCACATAGAAGACTATTACACAACTGGGGAATATGGGTGTGGGCAGGACAGTAGTGTGGTGAGTGGGTAACTGGCTGGGTGGCAGGACACAGAGGGTGGTGGTAAATGGCTGTCACTCCACAGAGGAAAGAGTGACCAGTGGGGTACCACAGGGATCAGTGCTGGGACCGGTCCTATTCAACATCTTCATCAGTGACATTGCACAGGATATAGAAGGCAGAATTTCACTGTTCGCTGATGACACAAGCTCTGTAACAGAGTAGACACACCAGAGGTGTAGACAGAATGAGAAGGACCTGCAGAAACTTGCAGAATGGTCAAGGGTTTGGCAGTTGAAATTCAATGCAAAGAAGTGCAAGATAATGCATATGGGGCACAAAACCCTGGCACAATATATCAGTTGGGGGTGAGGATATAGCATGCACCAAAGCAGGAAAGGGATCTTGGGGTTGTCATCTCTGATGACCTCAAGGTAGGAAACAGTGTGACAAGGCATCAGGTAAAGCAAATAGGATGCTGGGATGTATAGGCAGGGGCATCACCAGCAGGAAAAGGAGGTCATAATTCCGCTATACAAGACACTAGTGAGGCCCCACCTGGAGTACAGTGTACAGTTCTGGAGACCATACCTACGTAAGGACATAGACAGGGTAGAGAAGGTTCAGAGAGGGCAACAAAGATAGTGCATGGGTTGCATCACAAATCCTATGAAGACAGGTTGAAGGAACTGAACATGTACTCCTGGAGGAGAGGAGGAGGGGGATATGATAGAGACATACAAGTATCTTACAGGGAGGAACAGGGTGCAGGAAAACACTATTTTTTAGCGAAAAAGATGTTTCAAGACTAGAGGGCATGGGATGAAGTTGGAGGAGGAGGCGATTCAGAGGAAACATGAGAAAGAATTTCTTCACAGAGACAGGTGGTGGACAAGTGGAACACCCTGCCAGAGGAAGTGGTGAGGGGCTGGAAACAATCACGGGATTTAAGAATGCATGGGATAGACATAAAGAAATTCTAGAGGTCAGGGGTAGGGGGAAATAGACTTCTAGGAAAACAAACTGAACTTACAAGCTCAAATGGGCAGACTAGGTGGGCCATAGGCCCTTATCTGCCGACACTGTCTATGTATCTATGTATCTATGTATGTGTGAGTGCTATTGAGGTCGAAGCTGAATCCAGCTCTGAGAGGTGCTACAGAGCAGCTGGCAGAGAGATAGAGAGACAGATAGTGAGAGAGAGCTAAGAGAGGCCAACTGAGTAAGCCAAGAGAAGATCATCTGAGAGAGACAGCTTCACTAATGGAGAAAGGCTGGATCCATACTGATCTGCCACAGAGTGATTCAGCTGCCAGAGATGCATATGAAAGAATTGACAGGACAGCTGATCCAGGTCCAAAGCCCAAGGGGTGCAGAGCCAGGAGGCTGTGAAAGGGAGGCCCAATCTGATGAATGAAGGACCAACAACATTGTTTTTTTATTGTTTTATTCCTTCTTCTGAGTTGGTGGGTAATGAAGGTAAAAGGGGCAGCTAGCTACAGAGACACTGTAACTGTCCCGAAGCTGAAGAGCTAACTGCTCAATCAGATGAAAAGCCAGTTCTTCTACACTGTTACCATAAAATGTGATGTCATTTGAATAAGAGGGGCTTGTGCCAATTTAGAGGGCAACATTCATTTTAAGAAAAATGACGAGAGATGCTGTAATAATAATCTAGGGTGTAAACATGCTATAACCTATTTTCTAAAGAAATACCATGATTTCATGTCAGATGAGTCAGCCTGTCTGTGTTTACTTAGAGAATTGTGAGTCAGACAGGTCAGATGGTGCTAACATCATCAGTAGGTAGGTATAAATTCCTGCCTCCTGAGATGCAAAACAGATGAGTCAGTCAGTGGAGATCTGACTGTCATGGACAAAGCATTTCATAGTACATGCAAGTTTTCATGTGCTAGAAATCTATTTTGCTGGAACTAAGTCTGGAAGTTGTGCATTGAGAGAATTGTGCACTGTTTTTGCAGAACTGAAGGACTAATCACCTATTTCCTTTCTTTATGTTTATTATTTTTTTGGAAAATAAATATCGCAAAGTGAGTTTTTCACCTTTTACCTGAGTGTGTGCATCTGTTTCACCCACTAATCTTCACAGAGGCCAGATGGATTAAAGAGTCATAAGTGTAACCAAATGATTTGGTCCAGGGCCAGCTGTTTTTATTGATTGATTGGTTGACTGATTAAATTAAAACTGGTAACCAGGAAAAGCACACTGAGATGAGACTTGTTTCCAGGTGTGACATGGGGGAGGGGGGAAGGGGAGTACAGACAGAATAAAAATAACAGAACATCAGATTGCATTTACACTGGCAACATCACAGATGCAGCAGCAAATTTGTTGATCATGTACAGTAAATTAACGACAGCATGGATTAATACAAAGATATGTGGATAATCATACAAGAATACATTAAATGTCAGTTCATGTTGAGGTTGTTGACAGTGTTACTGGGGTCTAGAAACAGACTGTGGGTAAAAGCAAAACTAGCCTTGATTTAGGGGAGTCCTAAACAGGACAGAGTGGTCAGATAAGAGAGGAAAAAAAAAAGTCAGGAGGGGGGTTGACAGGGACGGAAGGGAGCAAGAAGATGCCTTTGCAGGTGTTTTAAAGGTAGGGTGTTAGGGGAGAGGTGGAGGGAAGAAGGGAGCAAGTGCCAGAGGAAAGAGCAGCAGTTGGAGAAAGCAGTTTGCCTAGAAGAGGTGTGAGGGTGGGAAATGCAGAAAGTACAGCAATCTCTGGATCAGAGAGTAAGAAGAAGAAGAAGAGAAGACAGGAGTGAGGAAATGTTGGAGGGAAGTGACCCAAAGCTGTATTTAGCAGTGAAGGAGACAGAGTGGGACTAGCAACAAGAAGGTAGTGGGCAGATGGAGAGGAAGGAACAGCGGGAGTAATGGTGAGTATAGATGGGAGAGTTGGTAGCAAAATGACAAAAGGCAGTGAAGAAAGTATCAATTCTGGTAAGGGAAGAGGAAGGGTGGTGCCATAGATCACATACCTGTAGTTGAAGACCAGGAGAACCTCTTTGGATAACAACTCCTGGCAGACCTTTAGGGAAAGTCAGTCCTTGTGCGAACAGGACACTGAGTTTAGAGCAACATTTGGCATGGATGGTGTCAATGTGGGCAGAGAAGTCAAGCTTGCTATCAAGTCACATACTAATGCACTTGAAGGCAGGAACAACTTCCTGAAGAGTGCCATCCAGTATGGAGAAGACAGGGGAGAGTGACAGCCTGGCCAGTTTCTGTCTGGTGCCAAAGGTTGTAGACATAGTCTTCTTATTGTTGACCCTGATATGGTTGGGGTGGAACCATTTTAGCACGTTTTGGAAGTTATACTGGAGTGGACCTTCCACAGTTGAAGGTGATGAGCCAGAGGTGCAAATGACTGTGTCATCTGCATACTGTGGATATGGGAAGAGACAGAAGCAGAGGGAATGTCATTTAGGAAAATTGAGAACAGGATAGGACCCACAATGCAGCCTTGTGGCACCCCCTCCTAGGATAGGGGGATAGAGGGGCAGGACACCTCCCACCTGTACCCAATGTTGATGACCCGTGAGGTATGAATGAAACCAGTCAACCGTGAATGCTGAGGGGCCAGCAGAGCTCATCTTGTTGAGAAGGAGTGGTTGGGACACTGAATCAAAGGCTATGGCCAGATCAATGACAACAGCTGCAGTGTTATGTCCCTGATCCATCCCAGTGAGGAAGGAGTCAGTTACATACAGCAAAGAGGAGATGGTAAAGTGGTGCTTCTGAAAATCAGACTGGAAGGGGGGAAAAGGAAATTAGAGGAGTAAAAGAAGTCAGCAAGCCTAGAGTACACAATGGTCTCCTGAAGCTTTGCAAGAAAGAAAAGAGTGGGATTTGTCATGGGAGGAAGGGTCACCCTTTTATGAAAGGCTAGAACCTTTTACAACCTTACAGGCCTGAGTGACAGCACTGAGGATGGAGAGGTTCAAAATGTGAGTGAGCTGAGAGTCAATGGCCGGATCCAAGATATGTAGAAGTTTGGGGTCCAACCCATCAGGGCAGGACTTAGAAGGGTTAAGAGAAGTAAGAGAAAAGAAAAGTTCCTGGGAGGAAAAAGGAAGCCTTCAGGTCAAGGCCAGAATAAGGCATAGGCACAGTAGGTCCAGGCCTAGGGCCCCATCAGTTAGGGGAGCCACATTCATTCCTCGTCATTCTGTTATGCTGTTTTTTTTTTTTTTTTTTTTTTAAATCATGGCAGAACTGAAATATGAAAGCCATGGAAAATGCACTTTTCCTGGGGGGTTGAGGGACCAGGAGGGACTCAGCA
The DNA here is from genome assembly GCA_016271365.2 of Neoceratodus forsteri. Lineage (NCBI taxonomy): Eukaryota > Metazoa > Chordata > Ceratodontiformes > Ceratodontidae > Neoceratodus > Neoceratodus forsteri. Next base: position 231,921,164 of record JADMNL010000023.1, read on the forward strand.
ATGCAGACCGGCAGAGGCACGCAGTCAATTATCAATCACTATCTCTTTAATTGCGCCTGTACCAGTAGACTTGCCAGAAAAATAGTGACTAATGTTGACTCAGACACTAGAGGAAACATAGTAACACACTGGTGTGGCTTACTCCAGTTGCTGTTGGCGGTCAGGTGGTGCTCTGTGGAGATAGTGATCGGTAGTTGTTTTGTTTCTCTTTTAAATTCTGACTTATGCCTCATTCGCCTTCCCGCCATAGTCCCATAGATTGCCTTGTCTCTCTTGCTCACAGAATGCAACCCTCCTCTTTCAGCAATCTCCATACACCAGTAGTAGTATAGTATAGTACTATTGACTTTTACTTGTCGACCGTTGACTTGCTTGCTTAAAACTAAGTTCATTACTAGCAGGTTCAAGGTTTTATTGGTTCAACCTCTCTGCTTCGGTTCCATCGCAGTAGCTGGGTTAGTGTGTGCCAGCCCATGCCATTGCACACTGCCAGCTACCCAGAGTGGCAGGGCCACTGGATGTCACTACAGACATTCACTAGGATGGGTCAGTTAGTCTCTCTGTGGTGCTGCCACTGCTGCATAACCAGAAAGCGGCAACACCTGACCCGTTCCATTCTCTGTTCTTACTGATCTGCCACACATGGAGGCACCACCAGGATCACATACCAGGAGTGCCAGACAGCTCACAGTAGCCAGCGACCAATCATCAACCAACCCCCCCCTGTTGTTGACGAGTCATTCACGATCACAACCAGTTGTGCCACGGCTGCCGGCCGGCCAACCTGCCCTCAGAGTCGAGATGCCTGCCTGCCTTGCTGGCTCAGACTGCCAGCTTTACAAGAGTTCTCCTTGGAGTCTTAACTCCTCCCACTGAGTACCGATACCCAACCAACTCCAGTTCATCCAGTCCTCACTTCCAAGTCTGACTCTGCCCAGCAGCTACAACTCAACTAGACGTAAATGTCAGTACAACTGAAGATTCCTTGGGATTTCAGATTTGGGGAAAAAATTCATTAAAAAATGTAAGCACTTGAAAGCATTTTTTGTGTAAACAAAACAGCCTGCTGTGTATCCTACAATACGTGCGCGTGTTGTGGGGGTGAGGTGGGGGGGTGCTGGTCAGCACTGGGCATCAGCTCAGCTGGGGGCACTGGCATTTCATTTTAGGGCTTGTGGATTTTCATTTTTTTCTTACTGACACTACAGTGCTGACATCTGAAGTGCTAACAATGAACAGAGTGATTTCACTTACTGTTTGGAGCACTGCATGAGCATGCAGCAAGTGTGGGGAATGGGGAGGGGGCTGTGAAGAATTAGCAGTAGAAATTACCTACTTCTCTCCTGCCATGCATCCTCATGCACTGTTCTTCTGATCATCCAGTAGTAGAAATGAAAGGAAAAAAAAGTGTTCTTCTACTGGGATTTGAACCGGGGAACAATGTCCACACTTTGTCTTTCATTTCTACAACTGGATTTTCTAAATTGCCTGGCAGTGGCTAAAACTGCATGGAGTGTGAGTAAGAAGACTGTTCTTCTGACGTGATTTCTCGTCTAGTCTACAGTATTATCCTGACCTGCTTCAGATAATTGGGAAGCCTGGGCTTGTGGGCCAGGGCCAAATTGTGAGTTGTTTTTTTTGTTTGAGGGGGGCAGAAGAATCTTCAGACAGTGGAGAGCTTGCCTTGCCTTTTGGGGACTACTGGTCTAGTAGCCCTTTTAACTTGCAGGATTGGAAATCATGATGACCTAGTCTATCTGATTATTGGAGAAGACATTACAGGTATGAGAATTAATCATTTTAATTAATGTTAATGTATCCTATTCAGCTAGCTGTCAGATATGGATTTTTTTAAATTAGCTTTCTACTACTGGTGACTTGGTTTGAGATCTGAGTGGGTCAGCATCAGGGGCAGGGCATAGGGCAAAATACAAGGCAAAAGGTTGAATGATTAATTTGTTGTGTGTGCCTGTGCGTATGCTTGCATACATGAAAATATGCATTATAAATTAACGCTTAGTGAAAAGGGAAGATTTCAGCATCTGAGACGAAATGAGGTGTACCTTGTTAAAGAAAAATGATAACATGGATACTACAATAAAATAAAGAGAAGGATATTATAGTCATTCCCTGGTTTAGGTAAAATACAGACATACTGCAAAGAATATATCTCTCGCTTTCAAACCTGTCTCTCAGAAACTCCTGATTTAGACCTAAAAATGTCTCCAGGCCCTCCTAAATTAACATGTCTATCTTCAGATTAAAGTCGGAAAGGGCTCAATTCACTGCCCAGGCCCATCATGTCTGAGAACAAAACAATGGCAAAGGGGCATGGCTTGGTAGAATGGGTGTCACTTACTCAAAGGGGGCATGGCCTTCACAAAGGGGCCCCATATTTTCCTCAGGCATAGGGTGCCACAGAACCTTAATCTGGCCCTGCTTCAGATGAGTGGGGCAGGGGAAAGGCAGCAGGGGACAGAAGGGGGAAGTGATCTGGAGATGAAGGATAGGGTATTGTAAAGGAGGTGAAGAATTTATTAAAGTGAGTGGCAAGTGAGGAAGGGTCAGAGACCAGTGAGCCTTCTAGCAGGAGGACAGCAGAAGCAGACTGGGCTGGGGTATCAAAGATGGAGAGGATAACCTTTCAGAAATTTGATGAGAAGTTAAGGTTGGTTTGGAGGTTTGATTTGAATTAGTGGGCCTTAGCAATGCAGACAGCTTTCATACAGGAGTTCCTGACTGATCATGGGATAAGATGCCAGACAGGGATTAGTTGGTTAGATAGTAATGGCCAGATATTTAATTTGGGAACTGTATGGACTAGGCCATCTGGCATGTCATACAGACTATTTGTTGTTTATTCATGTGTGACAAAACTGTACATACAAGGTGATTGTCAATGGGCTGCATTATTTCAATGACTGGTAATGCAGTAAAGCATGGGTAGCCCCCGAAGAGACATAGGGTAATTTCAATTGTTACCAATAGGGGTGTGGGGAAGTGGGGCCTATATAACTGTCGTTGGTAAGGCTGCAGTTGGGGGAGGTCAGACACTCATAAGATTGCTTTCAATGGGCCAGCTAGGTAGAGCAGTAGTAGCAATTCCACTAAGTACTTTGGCATGCTGGGTACAGGGATGGATTCAGGTTGCTGGGGGCCACCCAGGGATGAACCAATAAGCGTCCCCTAGGACAGCTCTCCTCATTTGAGAAGAGAAGATTCCTTCCTTCCTTCACTGTTTGTCTGCCACCAAGTAGAGGCTGGCAAAGAGCTGGGAATGTTGCTAGGTGCTGCTACATGCAACACTTGCATGCATGTGTATCATTGTTTGCCAGCAAGCCCCAAGGGATAACATTGTGGGAAAATAACTTGACAGCCAGATGAGAACTGACCCCCTACAGTCACCACAACCCCAAACAGGCACCAGCCTCCTGGGTTGGATCCTGACAATGTTAGGAAAGCTGTACTCCCTGGGTATCACACCTGGGGAAGGAGGGGGGGGTGATGATAAACTGTGGGGCATGATCAGATGGGGCCAGTTTACAGTAATGCATGTTATAAAATGTGAAGGGACAATTCTGAAAGCTGATTGGCTGTTACCTATGCATTAGATGTGTCTAATGTGCACGTAAAAACAAGTGCTGACCACCTGGATGCAGCACAAAAAAAGGAAGAAAATCAAGCTACAAATTAGAACGTTCAGTTTTGGCTGAGTTTCGGTGACTGCCATTTTTTAAAAAATCTGAACAGCTTCGATCTCCAGGAACAGTCTGAGATGTACTGTAATCAGGCACTTAATCAGTTTTCTCAGCGCTCGCAGTCTCTGCCCCTTCCCCTCTTGAAGCATGTAAATAAGTTTACTGAAGAATCTCCGTAACTGCCCCTTCCCACAGCCACTGCTGCACGTCACTTCAGTTTGAAATAAAATAACCTTACACTTAACACAGACCTGATGTCCCTTCAGTTTAAAAAACTTACCTCACAGTTATTACAGACTGGAAAAGAGGGAGTTGGGCTCACAGTATTACACATTTCACAGCCGCTGCTGATAAGAAGCTGGTTTCTTTTTTTTTTTTTATTGTAAAAATCACTTACCAGCAGCAAAGCCATGCTCACGTATACCTTCCACCCACCATTTCGGCAATCCTCTCACTTGATCTGTGCACTCAGTTGTCTTGCTGGTAGCTAGACCACACAATCATGAAGGGGAAAGGTCTAGTGAAACTGCCATTTTAAGATTTTCAGGGATTCAGCAAGTTACTCTTTAACAGCTGTCCTCCTCCTCCTCCCCTCTCCTCCATTTGCTTAGTTTCAAGTACTGCCCTTCATTATTTATAGTTATTTACTTAGGTACAGTTCTGCTTTCTGATTGACTTTTCTTGGGACTGGGATCTTAGGAAAGAAGTTGCAAGCAAGTTGGCAACACAGCAGTTGCATCTCACAACCATCACGTCATGTCCACTCATTTTTAAAGTTTTTCTGCACGCATGACAACAGCTCTCTTCTGGGTTTCCATTAACCTCCTGACAGAGATGCACACCGGCTCACTTGCACTTTACATTAAGGATCCTGTGCCTTTATATTGTGCCCTTAAAAATAAAAACATTTACCAACATTTTTCCAGTGTTTTTCTATCGCCACACTTTCTTGTGCTAGCACTTCTGGCTCTGTCTAACAGTCTCACAGTCAACTCTCCTCCATATCATTCGGTATATCTAACTGCCGCACAAAAACTGAGAAGCAGTTTCTTGCATGTGTGGTTGTGTTGGACTTTATATTGATGGGGTGCTGGGGGACTTACAAACAAGTTGAACTATAACAATGAAGGGGCAGATAACAGAAGCCATATTAGGACAAATTTCCTAAGAGATTGCATTCAGCTCATGTAGGCAGAGGGATTATTTGATGTCAATTTTAGATAGAAATTTAGTTTTTTATTATTTACACTTATTTATTTTAATGTTAACATACATGTTAATTACAGAGTCCCATTTTATAAGTGCAATAAGACACTCCAGGTGTGTACATTAGATATTTCTAATGCACAAATAGGGTCTGAAGGCTCTCAGCCTGTGGCCTCATACCTCATTACACACCCTGGCCTTGCTTTAAAAAAGTCTAATGCACAGTCCATCATGTCTTATTGCTTACTAAACAAAGGGTTTAGAAACAAATATTGCTTTAATCTGTTATTGCACTGTGTGAAAAGCTGGTGGGTTGCAACTGTCGGCTCACAGTGAGTGGGTATTTCTTCCCAGGTGGCAGTGCTGTTTACCACCACATTAACATGAACATTCCCCAAGGGCAACACTACACATTTAATTTCAACTTGGATTATGAGTCCCTATAGAAATTTAATGACCCAAGCCCCTCAATCTTATGTGAGGCCTTAAGGCAGGGGTACTAATATGATGGACCTGGTACATTTATTTATCATTTAAAATTGTTACCAGGAAATGCACTCTGAGCCAAGGTTCTTTTCCATCTGTGACTGTGAGGAGTGTGGGATATTTATTTATTTACTTGAATTTTTGGTAACTGGGTAGGCCCACCGAGACAAGACAATGCCTTTTTCAGGGGCGACCTGAACATGAAACAAGACAATATGTAATAATATGTTACAGGTATATAGTCTAAAATATAACAATGTGTGTACAACAGAGAACAAATACATCAAAAGCGCAGGGTGGCATTGTACTGGCATGCAGGAATTATTACGTCTTAACATCTTAGGTTGCTAATTTATATTCAGTGCAGATGGACATCAGCAATAATACAATGATACAGCATAACATCGAAACAAAAGTATAAGTGCATACACAATGGCTAAACATTTGGAGACATTCTCTGGAACTGATTCAATAGGGTGCAGAGCAAGTACAGAGAATAAGGGCCGAAGGCAGGCTTAAGCTGAGGCTGGTGAAGCAGTATAGCGCAGTGGTTTAAACAGCAGACGTTTAGTAAAGGTGCATATCTTAAGGAATGAAGGCTTGGGGCATTTAGATGCCTCTGCAATCATTCAGTTTGCTTTTATTTGTTTATTTACATACTTTTCCATCTTTGTATTTGTATTTTGCCAATTGCCAGTGGAAAAAGAGTCCAAAGGAGTCCCTGTGTGATGATGTCATAAAATCCTTACTAGCAAGGCTGCCAGTGTATTTCAATGGGAAACTACAACTCTGTTTTCAGATCTTTATGGAGAAATAACACTTCCAGCCACCATAATAATATATATTTAACAGAAATATGTGATTTTTGATAACATATGGAGCCAGATATTCAAAACTTAGCCCTGGGACAAAATTAGCACTGCACCGTGTGCTAAATTAGCCCAGAACCATTTGTATGCTATATTCAAAGGAATAGCCCCAAGGATAATCTTATCTGTATCCCACTTCCTAGTCTGCAGTCTGGTGTGCAATCAGTGTTGTTCATCCAGATTTTTCCTCTGATACCTGCAGAATCTTTTTTCGTCTTCAAATAGCTATCTCGCTGTCACTTACTCCATCCTCGCTGACAATAGGGCCCCAAATCACTGTGCTATCTCTCTATTAGTCACTACGATTGCTCCACTGTTAGTGATGCCCCTGCTAAATGGCCCACTTTCTTGGGACAGCATCTCTTCACACCCTACTGTTTCTTCCAAAATGCCTATACTATCCCACCCACCCCTTGCCGCCTTTTCTCTTTTTGTCTCAAACAGGATCATCTACCACGTTGCTTACATGCTCCATAACTCCCCTCCTCCTATCACCTCCTTGCCTGCCCTGTTCTTTCATTGTAAGCTGTGGTACCTGCTCCTCCTATCATTAATGCTAGCAGGAGATGTTGAACTCAACCCAGGACCTGCTGATAACATCACCCACCATACTACATCCTGGAAGGACTTAAAGGAACTGCGTAATGTTCACCTGAATATTAGGAGTCTTCCCCACCATTTAACTGAACTAGAGGCCTGGGCTACCCACTATAACCCTGACATTTTGTGTCTCTCAGAAACCTGGCTAAAACCCTCCACCCCTGATAACCTGTGCATGTTACCTAATTACAAAATACTCCGGCAAGATAGGTCCACATCTAAATGTGGTGGTGGGGTTGCTATCCTCTTTAAAATTCACCTATCCCTACACCAAAATGTCTCTTTCACCTTCTCTCACTGTGAAGCTATTCATGCTACCTTTCTACTAGGCTCGAAGAAACTGCACATAGTGTGTGCCTATAACCCCCCTATCAGTAGCATCGCTGGGCTCAAAGAACTTCTATCTCAGGTGGATACAGCCATTGGTCGAAATGAGGTCCTCATCATGGGCGATCTTAATCTCAACTGGATTAGCAAATCAAATCAGTCCTACCACACCATGATACATGGCCATAACCTCCACCAACTAATCACTGACCCTACTAGGGTCTTGGTACCCCCTCGTTCTAGTACACCAATAGATTGGATTCTTACTAACTGTCTCGACAGCATAGTCTCTGCTGGTACCCTGGCAGATGCTATAAGTGTTCACTCTCCAATTTACTGCATCTGGTGCTCTGCTAGACTGCCATCTCCTCCTCCCAAACTCATCACCTTCCATAATCTGGCTAATCTTAATCAGGCACACTTTTTGCTTGACCTCTAAGTGGTTGACTGGTCTCCCATCTTTGCCTCCTCTAATGCTCAATCAGCCCTTGACTACTTCCTGACTAGGTTTGGATGCCTACAGGACATCCATGACCCCAGAGTCACTCGCCGCATATGGGGAACTCAAACAAAGTGGCTCACCAAAGATCTCCTTACTCAATTCAGGGCTAGGGATAAAAGTTGGCGGCGTTTCAAGGCCTCAGGGCTTCAAGCAGTTTTTAATGACTATAGAGCCCAAAGGAACTCCTGCAAAAGGAATATTCACCTAGCAAAAAGCTCTTTCTATAAGGACCTACTAATGAAATCTGCTGGTGACACCAGGAAATTCAGGTCCGTCATAAAAACTCTCCTTGGAGCCAACAAAACATCCACCAGTAATGACATGTTGATAAACAACATACAGTACATTGCAATAATCAGATGACCATAGCAAATGCATTAAACTGCCATTTCTCTGATCTATTGAGCTACTCAGCCTCTTTCCCCCCAGGTCCCCCCAGCTCCAGATCCATGGACACAGAACTGGCACTCTCTTACCCACCGTTCCGATTTCGGAACATCACCAGAAAAGAAGTTCTAAACCTATTACTCTCCATCTCTGATAGCACAAGTCCTGGTGCTGATAAATTGGAACCCAGACTACTGAAAATCGCTGCCCCTCTCATCGTCTCCCCTTTAAAGAAAATCTTTAACTTATCGATATATCATGGCATGGTTCCCAACATCTGGAAGATAGCCAGAATTACTCCCATTCTTAAGAAAGGTGATCCTAAAGATCTATCCAACTATTGACCTATTGCCATTCTCTCCGTGCTCAGCAAAATCCTGGAAAAATTAGTGGCAACCCAAACTACAGCATACCTACTGAAGCATAACCTCCTCGCAGGTTCCCAGCATGGCTTCCTCAAAGGCCACAGTACTACCACTACCATCCTAAAACTTACAAACAACAGCTATGGTGCAATGGAATCTGGCTTCTTGACAGGTGCTACCTTCATTGACTAAACTAAAGCGTTTGACCTAGTAAACCACACCCTTCTCCTCACCAAACTCCACTTGTTCGGTTTCTCCGCTGAAACAGTTGCCTGGTTCAATGGCTACCTAACCAACCGGATGCAGGCAGTAGCTTTTAACTCAGCTGTGTCCAATCTCTCTCCCATATGTATGGGAGTTCTCCAAAACTCCATACTCAGCCCGCTACTTTTCTCTATTTTTATAAATCACCTCCCATCGGCTGCACCAGCCTGCTCTTCCTTGCTGTATGCGGATGACCTTGTCATTTACCGGAGAGGTAATAATGTCATGGATATAAACCGCTCTCTAACCAATGGTTTCCTAAGTATTCAATCCTGCCTACTTGAAAACAATATTGTTCTTAGTGCAAGCAAAACTCACTCCATGCTTTTCGACTTTCCAGCCAGACTCAAATCGACTCGCAACTCCTTTCAAATTTTGTGTGCCAATGGTTCCCCGGTAGTTAGCACAAACTCTTTCAAATACCTGGGTATCTACCTTGATGAATCCCTGGATTTTGACCTCCATATCAACGCCACCTGAAAATCGATCAATGCTAAAATCAGAAGTGCCTATCGTACAAGCTATGCCCTCACACCATCTGCCAGGCTGGCTGTGACTCAAGGCCTGCTGCTTCCGGCCCTGGCTTATGCTCAGTCATGTACCTAGGGGCTTCTAAGACCTTGCTCCATAGATGGGACACCATCTACAATAGCATCTGCTGCTATGCCTCCGGATTGCCATGTTTCAAACATCACTGTCAGCTTTACGCTGACCTAAAATGGCCCAGCCCTTCTGCTCACCGGCTACTAGCCATTGGCTCCCTACTTGATGGTATAACTAGATCAGGTCTCCCCAAATCCCTCACCTCCTTGCTACACTCCCAAACCCCCTCCTATGGTCTCCGATCAAATGACTCTTCCCTTCTCTTCATCCCTAGATGTAAAACCACAAGGGGTGCCCATGTTTTCTCTTACTCTGCACCTAAATTTAAAATGGGGATTACAAGAACAACAGAATTATGCATTAAGCAGGTTAGCAAGAGGAAAATGAAGAGGAGACCATTATGGTTTTCCAAAGAGGTAGCAAAGAAAGTGAAAGCCAAAACGATTGCATTCAGGCAATACAAAAAGACACAGGCAGAAGGGGATAGGAAGAAGTACCAGGAGAAGCAAAGGGAGGCAGGGAGGTCAGTAAGGGAAGCCAAAGCTCAGACAGAAGAACACATTGCAAAATCAGTGGGTAGAGGGGACAAAACCTTTTACAGGTACATAAGTGAAAAAAGAAAGACAAAGGGAGGGATAGTGAGACTGAAGGGGGAGGATGGGGGCATGTGGAGGATGACAACAGTAAAGCTGACATATTGAACAGGTATTTCTGCTCAGTCTTTACTGAGGAAGAGGAGGGTAATGGGTCTGAAGGGAGTACAAGGGGTGAGAATGGTGCAGAAATGGACACAAGTCCCTTTACAAGAGAAAGGGTCCTGAAGGAACTGGAAGTAATAAGAGTTGATAAAGCAATGGGGCCAGATTGGGTGCACCCCAGGGTCCTTAAAGAACTAAGAGAGGTGGTGGTTGAACCTCTGGCTATCCTGTTTAGCCAATCACTGGAAACAGGGGAGGTACCCAAAGACTGGAGGACAGCAGATGTAGTCCCCTTATACAAAAGTGGGAACAAAGAGGAAGCAGGGAACTACAGACCAGTCAGCCTCACCTCGGTAGTGGGGAAGGTCATGGAAGCACTACTGAAGGAGAGATTGGTGGAACATCTGGTTGTCAATGGACTACAGGACCCAGGGCAGCATGGTTTCACCAGGGGGAGGTCATGTCAGACCAACCTTATTGATTTTTTTGACTGGGTGACTAGGGAGCTGGATCAGGGGAGGGCAGTGGACATGGCCTATCTGGACTTCAGCAAGGCCTTTGACACTGTGCCACATAGAAGACTATTACACAAACTGGGTAATATGGGTGTGGGCAGGACAGTAGTGTGGTGGGTAGGTAACTGGCTGGGTGGCAGGACACAGAGGCTGGTGGTAAATGGCTGTCACTCCACAGAGGGAAGAGTGACCAGTGGGGTACCACAGGGATCAGTGTTGGAACCGGTCCTATTCAACATCTTCATCAGTGACATTGCGCAGGACCTAGAAGGCAGAATTTCACTGTTCGCTGATGACACAAAGCTCTGTAACAGAGTAGACACACCAGAGGGTGTAGACAGAATGAGAAGGGACCTGCAGAAACTTGAAGAATGGTCAGGTTTGGCAGTTGAAATTCAATGCAAGAAGTGCAAGATAATGCATATGGGGCACAAAAACCCTGGCACAATATATCAGTTGGGGGTGAGGATATAGCATGCACCAAGCAGGAAAGGGATCTTGGGTTATCATCTCTGATGACCTCAAGGTAGGAACTAGTGTGACAAGGCAGCAGGTAAAGCAAATAGGATGCTGGGATGTATGGCAGGGGCATCACCAGCAGGAAAAGGAGGTCATAATTCCGCTATACAAGACACTAGTGAGGCCCCACCTGGGCACAGTGTACAGTTCTGGAGACCATACCTACGTAAGGACATAGACAGGGTAGAGAAGTTTCAGAGGAGGGCAACAAAGATGGTGCATGGATTGCATCACAAGTCCCTATGAAGACAGGTTGAAAGAACTGAACATGTACTCCCTGGAGGAGAGGAGGAGAGAGGATATGATAGAGACATACAAGTATCTTCCAGGGAGGAACAGGGTGCAGGAATACACTATTTTTAAGCGAAAAAGATGTTCCAGGACTAGAGGCATGGGATGAAGTTGGAGGAGGACGATTCAGAGGAAACATGAGGAAGAATTTCTTCACAGAACGGGTGGTGGACAAGTGGAACACCCTGCCAGAAGAAGTGGTTGGGGCAGAAACAATCACGGGATTTAAGAATGCATGGGATAGACATAAAGGAATTCTAGAGGTCAGGGGTAAGGGGCAACAGACTTCTAGGAAAACATAAACTGAACTTACAAGCTCAAATGGGCAGACTGGGTGGGCCATAGGCCCTTATCTGCCAACACTGTCTAAATACTGTAATTCTATTCCTTAAACTATTCGCCTAGCTCTCACTCATGCCGGTTTCAAGATACTCCACCATGAACATCTACTGGCTTCAAATCCCTGCACATGCTTCCATCCACCTTAGCCCTTTCAACCCTCCCACCTCCCACCTCCCACCCTGTTCTTTCCTGCATTCCTTCCTTCCCTCTCACCCCTTTCACCCCGTTCTCCCACCTTCCCTCCCCCCTCTCTTCCCTTTCCTCTCTCTCTCTCTCTATATATATATACTGCGCCTTTCCATGGCACTTACTGCTTCTCTGCACTTTCCTGACAGCTCCTGTACTGACTTGTTGACACTAGTTTTGTGTAGTTTACTTTTTCCTAATGGTACCATCTATATTGTTTTAACATTGTTTAATCTCTGTATTATCATCCAGTTGCCAATATTGTTTGTTTCGCAGATAATTCCCATTTGTTCTACCTCTCCCTTGTGCTGCATCAGATTGTACTTCTCATGTATTTTTCACTTGTATGCTCCCGGGTCATGCCTGAAAATAGGCATCTCTGTGTCTAGTGCACCCACCCAGTTACCAAAAGCAAATAAATAAATAAAGCAGCTGAAAATAGCATGCAAATGAAGCCATGCAAACAAGGCTGAGAGAGCAGTGCAATAATATCCCAGCAAATAAGACTGCTCTGAATATAGCATCTGGGAAGTGCAAACCAAACAGCAGCCAGTGCACACAGACATGGAGGAAGGTAAAGGTGAACTACATGGCCAGTGTGTGTGCTAGCAAAGAAGTGGATGCACTAAAGCTGCAAACAACAGTGTAGGCCAAATACTGCAGAACTGTGATATGGTTCAGACAGGTTTACACTGCGCAAATAGACTTAAGGAGCGTTTGCGCAGGGCTAACACATTTGCCCGGCGCTAGGATGTTTGCCTGAGGCAAATATTTGCTATATTCAAAAGTGACATGCAAATGAGCCTACTTAGGCAGTCAATGGGCAAACATCCATTGTAGCATCTCATTATGGCCTGATTTGCATGTAGATTGTGCAGTACTATTTGAGGGTCCCACAGCTCCACCTGTAGGTCAGTCTGGAAGTACAGGGCAGGCTGGGTCTGCTCACAGCTCCACCTGTAGGTCAATCTGGAAGAGCATGGTGGCATCTACAGGCTACGTGTGTACACAGTTGCATAGACTATTGTGCCCCAGTGGACTATACAGCACAGGCACTGGTGGTGGTGCTGCACAGGTGGTGGTGCTGCATGCAGTAGTCAAATTGTAGTTCCTACTACAGTGCATAGCAGATGCTACAGTAACAAGGTGGCTGGTAGTGTGAGGGACACAGCAATGCCTATGGTGTGTAGCGCAGCAATGACTACTGCACTCCATACAGTGACAGGCCCATCTGGCCAGAGCCCAGTGTACTTCAATGAGAAACTAAATATATTTTTCTATCTTTTTCAAATAAAATCGATACTTATTTCATCAACAAACTTTGCCTTTTATATGTTTGCACTATAGTGTGCCATCTGTATGATGTTACGTTTTTCAATACAATAATTGGCTTCTCTTTACTTCTTTCCAAGTAAAATCTGGTTATGAAGAAAATGTTACATGCTAAATTATAACAAAAAATCACAAGATATCAAACATCACATATTTCTATGAAACATATAATATTTTGGTGGCAGGAAGTGTTATTTCTCCATAAAAATCTGAAAACAGATTTGTAGTTTCCCATTGAAATACACTGGCAGCCTTGCCAGTAAGGATTTTATGACATCATCACACAGGGACTCGATTGGACTCTTTTTTTCACTAATAATTGGCAAAATACAAATACAAAAATGGAAAAGTATGTAAATAAACAAATAAAAGCAAACTTAATGATTGCAAAGGTATCTAAAGGCCCCAAACCTTCATTCTTTAAGATATGCACCCTTACTAAACACCTGGGGCAGGATTCTCAAAGATCATGAAATACCTGTAGCTGCGGGTAAACTGGGGCGCAAGAGAGTTGCCACTTGCAGATCCGCAGGTTACCCACAGTGGCAGATATTCCCAAAGATGGAGCTGGATCACGACCGACTCCACGATTTACAGCTACTTGCAGGAGGTGTTTCCCAGGAGATCTCCACAGCTGCAGTAAGATGCTACGGCTGATGGGAGCAGCCGTAACATTCTCCGCAACTGCTGGCTGTGAATCGCAACCAGCACAGCTGCAGCCGATTTCAACCCGCAACTGTAGTTGCAGAGTGGGACTTTGGTCCCAAAAGTTTTGAGAATCCTGCCCCTGCTCTTTAAGGCTCTGAGCTGCAAACCTGGAGACCTGGGTTTGAATCCCACAGCCCACACTTGCATACAGTGTCTGAACCCAGAATATTTTTCAAAACAAGTCTAAGAAAGGAGGATAATAATTTTGCCTTTTGTAACTTATATTTTTTGTTTCTTTTCCCTCTTGGGAGAACCCATGATTTTTCTTTTCTTTTTTCTAAAACGTTACTTGGATATTTACTTTTGCCTTACATAATTTTGGAGTTTGTACTTGCCTTTGTCTTTTGTTATGTGACTAACATTTTGTTGATATATTGTGAGAGGTCATTGTGTGCAGTGCACTTGTTTATCACTTTCTCTTTTATTAATAAAGATGTTATAAAAAAAGTCTTACAAAGGAGAAGAGGGTTGAGAAGGGGGAGGGAAACGATTGGGTGGGTAGGGGAATGACCATGGGACTACACTGGCCTCCTTGGGAGAGCTAGGGCTTTTTTTAATAGCTAATTGAGCTGAAATATCTAAGTGCCCCAAACCGTCAGTATCAAAGAAGAAATTGTAGGTTTGTGGCCCTTCCACTGAAGTTCACTTCAGTTTCGATTTGCCTCTAATTTAAATGTTCCTTCTGTATATTTACTAAGTTTTAGCATCTACCCAGTGTTGTCAAGTCAGTACATCTGGTGATCCTGTCACAGCCCGTCTGCTACTTCACTCAGTCTCCAATCCCATAATCCCCAACTGCTGATGAGTGAGTTGTTTAAGGAAGTGTGATTCAAGTGTGCCAGTAGTAAGTTATAGCATAGATTAGAGTTTTCAATTAAAGTCACCGTGGCTGCATGCAGACACCAACACACTTTCCTGTGGCCATAGAGCTAATGAGAGTCCCGGTTACAAAGGTAATGCAATTGGAAATGTACTGCCTTTAAAGCAAACTAGGCGATACATTGCAAGTGAAGATACATCAGCGACTTGAATTAATGTATACTGTGTAAAAAGAAATTTGTTACATCAGGGGATTTTGTATACACAAAATGGTTTGGGATGAAACAAATAAGGAGTGAGGCCACTAGCAAGTTCTGGCAAATACTATGAGGCCCTTTGAGGCCAGCAGGATTTAGGGCATGGGAGCCATTGACTTAGATGTACCTTAACATACAGTATGTGCCACCAGTAATGGACTCCCATGAAGCCCAATACTGAATAGGTGCTTAACAATACTTGGCTTTGGGATAGTCTGTTTCAGCTGATGTGTCAGGCATTATTATAAACTAGACAAAAAAAAGCTGAAAGCTGACTGGTGGAGAAACAGTCTCACTCATTATGTTATCCCAGCATAACCTCACATGCAAACCCAGTGCCAACAAAACAGCCTTCTTAACATCATAAACACATGAAAATGGATCCATTTTATAATCACAATAAGGCACTTCAGGGCATGTGTTGCTTGAATCATGTCACTTTTTGGGTGCTGGAAGGCACGTAGCCTGTAGACTCATGCTTCAAAAGGCATCTGAGACTTGATGTTATTCCAGTACGACACATGCCCTGGCAGGCCCTATTGCTATAGTGGACTGTACCTAAGCATCAAACTCCTACAAAAGACATCAGGATCTCCTGTGACTGACAACCACACAACAGGTCATGTATGGAGAATTATGCACAGTGACTGGAGGCTGAATGAAACAGCAGTGAGGAAGTGAAAGGATTGCTAGACTTATAGAGACTCTTGCAATCAGAGAGACAATCTGTGTTTGGCTAATTTTATTATTTTGTTTTCTTACATGTGTTCCTTTATTTACCTTGCCCCTTCCTCTAGCTGGGTGCCTTATCTATATGATGGGCTCAGCTCTCAGCTGATCTTAGGGTTTGATTGCTAGTGTTGTGCCAAGCCACTGGTCTCTCAGGTGGTAGCACAAACTGGGACCATTTTTAAAAGCAGACTTAAACCCAAACAGTAGTTGTGAGGCTATGTACAGTAGATGCTGGTTCACCTTTAAAATATCAATCACAGAGCAATTCTGGTGTTTTGTATAATTATTCACTATCAGCATGCACTTTAAATTCCTGGAGATATACCCATTTACTGCCATGTAGTTATCACCAGGCTTACTGAGTGATTAATGTGCAAAATCTGGTTTCCTGCTCATGACACCCTTCGGAGGAGAAATGCGAGCAGTTTGTATTGGTTAATAAGTGCCTGTTAACATACATATGCATTTACACATACCCATCACTCATTTTTTGAAGTTTACAAAGCAAGGCTTGTATTTTATGACTTCAGGGAGAAATGAAATAAATAACTAGTACTTTAGTTTGCAATTTTTGATGCTAACATATTATGTTAATAAAAATTAAAATTATTCAATACATTTAAATTATTGAATCTATGCAGAACGTATTGTGAAGTATTTTGTGTGTCCCTAATACAGCTGCAGGGAAAGTAAACAAAACAGTTTCAAAACTGTATGCTGTTTAAGTATTGGCTTATCTGTTTTTTTATTTTTTTATTTACTGTATCCCTCCTTTTAGGCGTAGTTTTTGTGTGCTAATATCAGTATATAGATTGATTTTTTTTTGTCTGTGTGTCTTGAGCATGTTTGCTCAGTAGCAAATAATGATGTGTGACAGAGGATTTTGTTTCAAAGAATTAAATATGTACTCTCTAGAGGAAAGGAGGGAAAGGGGGCATATGATATAAATGTTCAAACACCTCACAGGTATTAATAAGCTACAGGAAGGTAGCCTTTTCCATTGAAAAAAGATGCTCCAGGACAAGAGGTCATGCTATAAAGCTGGGTTGGGGCTTAGAGGAGATATAAGGAAATATTTCTTCATGGAGAGGGTGGTGGATGCCTGGAACAGCCTCCCAGCAGAGGTGGTGGGTGCTAAATAGTAACAGGATTCAAGCATGTATGCGATAGACACAAGGGGACCTTAGTAGTAAGGCAAGAGGGAGAGAAGACCTGAGATTGAGTAGGGTCAGTGGTGGCACAGTAGGGGGGGAATATAGAGCAGCCTAGGTGGGCCAAGAAGTCCTTATCTGCCAACAACTTCTATGTTTCTATGCATCATATTATGGTGCACCCTTTGTCTATTTTTAGATACAGTAAGTGAAAACAATGTTTCATTTATTTTTTATGTTTAATATTTTATTACAGAGATTGTATCAAAGGTAAGTTATTAAATGTCTGTTTAGTTTGGCCTGGCCCCATGTTAAAACATAATATATGTGAGGTGTTATCGTACTATTGGTAATGTGACAAAGTATTGCAATTTAAACTGTTCTTGCACTGTGTGGGAGGTGAGTAGAGCGTGTCAGTGGGGATAATAATTGTTTGGTAGTGATTCCCTGGGAGTTGTAGTTGCATATGCCCAAATCCACTTAATCATGTCCTGGGTGGTGGCTCCATACACCTTAGTTCAACAAAAAAATCTTTGAATAATGAATCCCATAAATAGAGATAATCACCATGGCCCCTCAGTCTTATTTTTTTTTTATCAAGGTTGTATGCCACTTTGGTCCAAGGGGCAGCTGTTCAGCCCTGTTCTCTCTGTTCTGAGCCAGCACCCACCTCCCCAGCACTCACCTGTGGTCATGTACTTCTCCACAAAGATTTCCACTTCATGCCATGCCATGCCATGCCATATCATATCATATCATATCATATCATATCATATCATATCATATCATATCATATCATATCATATCATATCATATCATAGTGAGGCCCCACCTGGAGTACAGTGTACAGTTCTGGAGACCATACCTACGTAAGGACATAGACAGGGTAGAGAAGGTTCAGAGGAGGGCAACAAAGATGGTGCATGGATTGCATCACAAGTCCTATGAAGACAGGTTGAAGAAACTGAACATGTACTCCTGGAGGAGAGGAGGGAGAGAGGGATATGATAGAGACATACAAGTATCTTACAGGGAGGAACAGGGTGCAGGGAATACACTTTTTTAAGCAAAAAGATGTTCCAGGACTAGAGGGCATGGGATGAAGTTGGAGGGAGGAGCGATTCAGAGGAAACATGAGGAAGAATTTCTTCACAGAGCAGGTGGTGGACAAGTGGAACACCCTGCCAGAGGAAGTGGTGGGGGCTGAAACAATCACGGGATTTAAGAATGCATGGGATAGACATAAAGGAATTCTGAAGGTCAGGGGTAAGGGACAACAGACTTCTAGGAAAACATAAACTGAACTTACAAGCTCAAATGGGCAGACTGGGTGGGCCATAGGCCCTTATCTGCCGACACTGTCTATGTATCTATGTATCATATCATATCATAGAATTTTATAAGCAGAAAAGGACCCCATCATCCCTTCTAGTCTGCCCTTGTTCCTTCCCCATACATAGCCCTGACTCTACCACCCTAAACCTCATTTTCATACACCCGCCATGGATTCCCTGCCCTATTTTCCTGTCAAAGTATCTGTCCCTCCTTCCATCTTTTGTTTAAACCCACATAGTTATACCATGCACTCTTGAATCCCCCCACTGTTAATGCCTTAATCACCCCCTCTGGTAGCCCATTCCAGGGACCCACCACCTTCTCAGTGAAGTGGTGTCCTCTCTTATTACCTCTGAATTGAATGTCCTACATCTTCAGGCTATGCCCCTTCATTCTTGGATTGTCTTTCATCTTGATGATACTCCCTTCCCTCACCTTGTTAAATTCTGTTCAGGTATTTAAAAGTTTCAATCATATTCCCCTCTCTCTCCTGGTTTCCTATTTCCAAATATATCATATCATATCATATCATATCATATCATATCATATCGTATCATATCATATCATATCATATCATATCTTAGGCTCCTCTGTATTAATAAAGTATACTAAATAAAAAAAAATAATTTCCTCCTCATAATAGGGCTGGAGAGGGAAGGGCCATTCTCCCCTCAGTACAAAAATCTGTGATGGGCCTTTGCCAAGCACTGGCAATGATGTGGTCTCGGTCCTAGTGGGTAGGCCTTTATTAAACTCATGACCACCATTTTTCACATTCAGTCCCCTAACAATGGCAGCATGGGATACACATGTGCATGAATGTGCTCATGCATCCTGGAACCACAGCTCCACCACTCCTGACAGTAGGCAACATCTTGTGCATCAGTGTTACCACCAAGCCTCCAGCTGGTGGCAGCCAAGAGCTGAGTCAACTCACCACCCCAGTCTGGGAGAGGAGAGCTGCTGGTGGTGGCTTGATCCACTCCCAGCCCTCCCCTTCATTGACCGCCTGTGATCCCAGTTCATTCCAGAACTCTGGTCACCGGCGTGATGAGAGGTAAGGTACTAGGCCCCTGTACCCTCTGTGCCACTGTGTCGGTTCTCACTCAGGCTTATTTGAGACCATACAACAGGGGTAGTGTATTGAAGTGCCCCTTAAAATGAGAATTTACTGAGAAGGCTTTTGTCCTCTGATAATTGTGATAGTGACTACATGGCATGCTAACTAAATTCAATAGGAACCCGTAAGAGTAATTGCTGCTTCAAAATCTCCAAGCTTACTTCTGAGCTGACTATGCAAGCAATGTAAACTTAGCACATGTTTTGTTTAACAGGAGATGCAAAAGAAAAGCACCTTTTAAAGGCTGTTATTTCCAGCAGCAGAAACGTTTTAAATCTTATGTGAAAAAACATTTCACATTGACCTTTTTAATTTTAGAGAACACTGATTGCTATCCTTAACTAATAACAAATGTGTTTTATATATTTTAAAAGAATAATGCAGGTACCTAGTTTTAAATTAATGAATAATTATATAAATTAAAATATAGAGTAAGTTGTATTTACCTTTTTGTTAATAAATGACTGAGAATTAAACGCTCTGCCATTAAAATGTATGTATTAGCCCCCCAAAAAATTTTTTATAATATAAATGAGTTGCTGAGAAACTCTATGAAAATGATACTTTTGGCCATCATTAAAAACCAGTGTGAGGTTAGTGGTGATAAGATTGTTTTTGTTTAATAAGGTCTTTAGTAACCTATCTGCTCTTACACATCACCCAAAGAAGGCCTTAGCTGTACCTGGAGACATTCCTTGTTAAAGCAACCTGCCTAAATTCTGCTTTAAGCAGCTTACCTGGACTATAGTCTATGGCTGCCTGACAAAGCTTAAAGTCAAGTTCAGACTGGGCATTGCCAATATCCATATGAAACATTTGAAACTCAGTCTTAGTGAAGTAACTTCCAGTCGCAATGAATTTTAACTTCTTTTTGAGAACTGGTAACATTTTGGAAATATGAAAGAAGGCATATATAGTATCTGTCTTTAAGGGAAATGATATTAATATCCCTACTAACGACTGCCCTACTGTATATCTGTCCCCCTACCCCCTGCCTTGTTCAAGGCTTTTGAAACGATAGTGAATGACCAGCCTGTGGAATATCTGAATAAATATGAGCTTTAGGCTAGCAAATAGCATATCTTAAGGAAACCTGTTGATAAAAAAAATGTTTTGCTTGAATACCCCTAGTTCCTTCATGGGGCCATGGACTGAGGGGGACTAGCAAGTTTCACATTGAGCTGATAAAGGTCTTTAACCTGGTACAATATGGTTGTCTTTGCAAACAGTTGCTTTCATCAGCCTTGTCAATGGATGCTGTCAGTTGATTTAGAGATTACCTATATCACAGAACCCAGACTGTAAAATGTAGTGATGTGCGAAGTAGGAAAACTTTGCTTTATAGATTAATTTATGAACTGGCAGCATTTCACAAATTAATCTGAAGTCAGAAAATTCATGGAGTAAGATGACACCAAGGAATTCCAAGTCTCAGCTTTGCATGTGGATTAGCCGTTGAGGCAAACTCTGAGAGCCCTCCTAGCATTACGGTGAAGTCTGTGGCAAAGGTGAAGTTGGTGGGATTGGAGCAGTCACATGTTGCTGAACAGTCTATAGGAAGGTCAGAGAGTGGCACCATTGCTATGTATCCTATAGGATGCAGAGTAGGTTGTCTCTGAGTGAAGAGTGTGTCAGGAAAACTAGTGAGAAGGCTGTGTGGTAGTATTCCAGTAGAAAAAACTTTCAAATCATCACAAAATACTTTTATTTTGCTCCCAGTTTTTATTGGAGGGCCTTGCCTGACTATATTTGTAAGGTTTTTTGTTTGTTAATTTTGTCTGTAATTATTTCCAGTGAAGTAGTGTTTTCATATGATAGTCTGTAAAGCAGTTATTTGGGGAGGGTAGTAAGGACAGCCCAGATAGTGCTGGTGCTTTTGTTTTGTTGCAGGAGATCTGTGCTAAATTTTTCTTTTCTGAGTGTTTCCTGTTAATTTTTTATTCTAATCTGTAATTTCTCCTTTTTATTTCTTTGGTTGTTCAGTTTTAGTGACCAATTGTGTCAGTGTGTTTCTGTTGGAGTTGTAAGGATTTTTTAATTTATATTTATCTTGAATTCTTACCTTTCTGTTAGCTCCCTTTCCTCTTTTAAAAAAAAAATGTTGTCAATGTGAAACCTTCTTGTTCTCACCCCTGTGTTGTTTAAAACAAAAAATCACTTTGTGTTAACCCTATGACAAGTTTTCCTTCTATCACTTACCCTTGCTGCTGATCCCTGAGCATTTAAAAAAATTGTCCTATCACTGTGTTGATACCCCTGTTGATACCCCTTTCATACTGTACTGTTTAAAACTGAGTTTTGTCTTGTTTATCCCTTTTGTTAACTTGTTAATCTCTGTGCAGTGTTGCTAAGAAAATAGCCCAAATACTTGCGCTGTCATATTTGTTCTAATTCTGTTACTGTTGTAAAATGTGATTCCTGTAATCCCTGTGCTGTCCTATAAAAAAAATTAATAATTTGTCCTGTCTCTATTGCTACTCTGTTGTAATCACTAAAGTTTTTTTTTAATATTGTTCTGTCCTTAGCCCTGTTACCCCTTCATAATCCCTGTGTTTCCCTTTTTTTTTAAAGACTTGTTTGTTACTGTTTATGGAACTACTTTCCCCGTCATTGTTATCCCTGTTGTGTCCTAGTAAAAAAATTGTTAACATTAATACACAATAATGACCAGCAAGAAAAGTTTAAGTAAAGGGAAGGGGGCCTGGTAGACAAGAAAGAAGAGTTATAAAGTAGTGTGGCAAAGTAATACTGCACTTCAAAAAACAATGTCTCCAGATGCATCATCAGCATGTTCTGTGGGCTCAGGGACTCCTGAGAGTAATGAAGTTGTTCGGAGTGGTGACATTTCTGTTTAAAACCTTTTCTCAGCTATATCTGTGGCAGCCATGCTGGTGGGTGAGGTGCAGGTGAGAAAGATAGCAGCAGCGCCAGCAAGCAGAAAACAGTGGAAGAGAAAGAGGCATTCTGTGTCCCTGTGGGTGCTGTTGGTGGTCATGCTGATGAGGCAGACAGTGTGGAGACAGCGGTCAAGGTGGGAGATGCAGGAAATGTGGGTGAGACTGCACACAGTGAGGTTGAGGAGGACAAACATCTAGAGGAGGAGGAAGATGGCAGTGGTGACGATGATGATGTGTTGGATCCCCTATAAGAGCCTGACAGGAAGACACATAAAGGTTGTGTTGCAAATGTTGCTGGGGATGTTGTGTCCAGTACAGGTGCAACCAGTAAAGTCCACCCCGATAATATTTTTGATATGCTCAAATCATCTGCAAAAAAAAAAACAATTTCCACCCCACCCCATCTCCTCAGCTGTTCCAGTCCTGGCACCATGAAAAAGCAAGAGGAATGAAATCCTGTGTTTGTGATTTCTATGTGCTTGACCCAGCTGATGAGTCAGTTGTGATTTGTCTGCTGTGTCAAGTATAAGTAAGTAGGGATAAAAAGGGAAGCCACCTAGGCACTGGTGGGCAATGCACCCACCTTAAGAACAAGCACCAGTGGTCAGCACAGTGGCACTGAAGGCTGAGGCACTGGACTCCAGACCTCACACCATGTTGGTGTCCTGGGCTCAGGAGTGAGCTCAGGTTGCTGGGGGTTGATGGGTGAGGAGAGGACAGAGTGTCCAGAGGACTGCTCTCCTCTCCTGGAGAAGGAGAGATGTGGATCCCCTGGCATCAGCCACTCCCAGTGGAGGCTGGGGGTGCTACAGCCAGGGAACACATTGGGAAAGGATGGTGGCAATGGTAGATGTCCTTGGGAAGGGTGCAGGAGCACACCCGCCTTGTGCTAAACAATCACTGCACGTCCGCACCCCCAGGGATCACATTCAGGTACAGTAAAAAGGGAAAATCTCGACACTTGGGAGGATGACAATGAGTCACGGCAGCCCCATGCCCACCACCGGATCCCAACAATCAGGTCCCCAATATCCTCTAGCCTCACTCTGCCTGTGGAATGGATTACAAAGAGCACCAAAGGTAGGTGGCTGGTGGCCCTGCCTTGGGGGTACAAGCTGGGTGTCAAGCAGGGCAGGAGTGGAGGTCAGAGTTCCAAGGGGGACCTTGGTCCGGGGTTTCTCAGGTGGGTGGGACAAGCTTCCTGTGGCTATGTCTGAAGTAGGTCCCAGGATCTGGTGACCAGAGGGAAAAGAAACAGTACAGGAACCCAGCACACTGGTGTTAATACCAAAAGGAAGCCAGTGCAGGAGACCCCAGTCCTGCAGCATTACTCAAGGCAAATACAAGTGGCAGTGCAGTAGAGATGGCAGTTGGAAGGGCAACCTAGGCAAGTGGGGAGGACTACATAGAGGAAGAGGAGGAGGAGGAGGAGGATTCTGTGTTGCCTATTAGTGGGCACAGCAGCAGTGATAGTGGATTGACTAGTACCACCCCTTTAAGTCAGAGAAGCACAGCTACTGTATTGCAGAAAACATCAAAAGTCAGTACTCAAGCAGCAGCACTTAGCACCCCAGCAATGCCACCATGACGAGTATTGCTTTTTATTAGCCCAGCGCAAAGAAAGATCCAGCCCACATTGCTTACAATGTTTGAATGGCATTCCAAATTCCCCCAATCATGTGACTGCATGTCAGCTCAATGCAACAGTTGTGGAAGTGTTGGCCATTGATCTTTTGCCATACTCTTTCATTGAGAATGCACGTTTCCAGAGGTTCATGGCCCATGCCTGTCCCAAATGGCAGATTCCATCTAGAACATATTTTGTAAAATGTACCATTCCTGAGCTTTATGGGACATTGTCAGACATGGTAAATCATGCCTTGAAACATTCATGAACACCTTATATACATCTCGGTAAACAAAAAAAATGCTGATAGTCTATTATCACTGTTGGATTTGAATCCCCTATGTATCATATTTGTATATAGCTATATTATGGCTCCTGTCTCCGGATATACTCACAGCTAACTTCCTGCCTTTCTTTACATGCACAGTACATTGCTCTACCTTAGGTATATCTGACACATTTTTGTGTACTATTGCATTTCATCTGTTAAATGTATTCCCTTTACTGTTTGTATCATTTAGGTGATGTATTGTTATTACAGGTCCATCTTGTAAATGAGTTTTTTCTCAATGGTGTTTCACCTGGCTAAATAAAGATTTGATTGATTGATTTATATGTAGACCAGTGGCAGCTAGCAGCTCATACTTGTGCATTAGAGCACACTGGGCACAGCTATCTAGGTTACTGTTTGACTCGTTTAGTCATAAAATTGCAGTAAGGCCAATTGTGGTGGTAGCAACATTTAGGGTCTTCAACAGCATGCCACACTGATGATGAAGAACATACCGGGGTCACACATGGATGAGAAAATACTTGAAGTACTGCTATTTGAGACTGATGACTGGCCATGTATGCACTAGGCAGAAGACACAAAGATGTTGGCGGATTGTGAGCTGTCTGTGTGAGCTGCTGCGAATTGCGTTTGAATTTGAGCTCTGTAGAGGCTAAGTTTTATTTATTTTCTGTATGTTAAGTTTTGTGTTTATTTTATTTTGTGACTGTTTTTATTTTAGGCTAAGTGTTAAATCTGTAAGACGTGGCGCTACAGTTGGAACGCCAATTTGGATTGTGATTGCGGTTCAGTGGACTGAAATGCTGAAGCGCTGAACTACTAACACGCTGGAATTGCTAATACACTGAAACCTTTGCTAACACATTGAAATTACAGAAGGATTGAATGGGATTTGGACAGTGGGAATTCTGGGCAGTCTGCTTTCGTCTTTTCGTTTTGCAGATAGAGCATTTTTTCTGCAATACTTTGGTAGCACCGGGATTATAGGGGGTTCGTTCTCCCTTTGAAGAATAGTTTTTTTTTTTCTGGTCGGTATTACTGGTGGTGGGACTGCCCAATGAACTGGTGAATGGGCGAACTATTGATTTAGTGAGAGTGGTTTTTACAGCGTTACGACTATCTCCTTTTCGTGTCGAGTTTGTGAGGAACTCTAAAAGAGAACTGTGTGGTGAGCCATGTAGGGGATTTATGGGAATATCTGGACTTTTCATAGCTGGATTGTTTTTGAAAAGACTGTCTGTAAAAAGCATCTTGCCATAAGGAACATTGGCTGTGGAAAAGCTGCTGGTGTAGTGAGAGTGCAGCCAGCAGATGCTTGTGGTTTCCCTAATACAGAATAGCACCTGATGAGGTGTGTTGAGGGGGGGGTCTCCTCTAATATCTTTGGGACAGGGTGGGGAGCTGGTCTCCTATGGCCAGACAGGGGTTACTCAGCGGTGCTGAGGGGAGCCTGGGGGTGCACTGGGTGCTCTTAAACTTCTGGTAGGTCGTGCCGTGAGGCCTGTCCTTCTGGGGGTTGTAGTTGTGGGCCATGGGGGGACTGGTTTCCAGGACCTAAAATTGTCTCCTTGGGAGGGGGAGCCCCCTCGGGTCACTGTTTAATACACCTCTTGTGCGCTGTGTTATTGGGGATTACCTGTATTCTCCTAGACTATCAAAACTGCCAAGACTATCAGACAATTATGGCTCTGGATAAGATCTATTCCTGAGATATTTTTGTTGTACTCGCTGATAAATTAGTTCTGGTGAGAGCAGAACTAAGGACTGAGCAATCTAATTTGGACATCTGTAGAGACTGTGTTATGTTTATTTGTTATATATTTTTCTTTGATTCTGGTGAGAGCAGAATCAAGGTGTGAGCAGTTTATCATTGGATAGATTTAGAGTTCTGATATTATGTTTTTTTCTTTTATTATTTGATATTTTGTTTTAGGCTCTTTTTGTTGTTTTATTATTTAATTCCTATGGTCTAGTGAGAGCAGAGCTAGGGATTAATATAGCATTGGTATTGCTCAAGGGAGGTGAGAGCTTTCCTGGGCTTTTTAAAGTTAATTTTTTTTTTTTTTTATGATTAGAGTTTTGATCGTTAATTTTTCTAAAAGTTTGTTTGAATTAGATGTATGATTTTTCAAGAGCTCTATAGTAATTAAGTACCTGTTTAAGTCCATGTAGGATGTGTTGTTTGTCTGCCTCCACGGTTGTGCACTACTCACCCTCTGTTCTTCATGTCCTCCATCCTTTTTTCTCTCCTCCTTTAGAATTTGGTGTTCACCAGCGCTGTAGAGCGCTTGGTATAGCATGAAGGAGGGGGAGGAGGATGAGGGGTGGCAATCAGTGGAGGATGAGTGAGCATGGTCATCGAATCAGGGTCATGGGAGTCAGGAGATGCCCTGGGGCAAAATGGAAATCAGAGCGTGGTCTGCCATGTTTGGTTCCCATACCCAAGGGCATGACCGAACTGAGTCGGCAGATGGTTTGGGAGGCACGAGGTGTTTGTCCAACTCGGGCGGTGTTATGCAATGCCAGGTCAGTCAAAAACAAGACAGCAATTATTGCTGATCTTGTGGAAATGGTTGACCTGGCTTGCATTACTGAGACCTGGCTGGATGAGAATTCTGGCCCCATTTTGGAGGCTTTAGTTCCGGCCGGGTACTCGGTAATACACCGTCCGAAATTGGACCGTGGGCGGGGTGGCGGACTGTTTTAAGACCAAACTCAACCTCACTACTTCACTAGTGTATTGGTTGGGGAGACTGAGTCATTTGAGTGTGCCATTGTAACGGGTGTAGGTTGTCGGATCGTTCTCGTCTATCATCCACCCAGTGACGAGAAATGTTTCCTTCAGGAAGTGGCAGACTTCATCATCAACATGGCATTGGAGTCGCCAAGACTGATGGTTCTTGGTGACTTCAATGCCTGGGTCGACGATGAGCTCTCACAATTTGGACAACACTTCCTCCAGTTGATGTCTTCTCTGGGCCTAACGCAGGTGGTTACCTCCGCTACTCATAGGCATGGCCACTCCCTTGACTTAGTCTTCCTCCTAGGGATCGAAGCTTCTGATTTGGAGGTGGATCCAGTCGGGCGGTCCGATCACTGCACTGTGGGGTTTAGTTTTTATACCCCCCCCAGTAGACCTACCCCTATGGAGATGGTCAGGTATCGCACTTTACGAGATGTAAGTTCTCAGAGCCTAATGGAGGTTCTTGACCTGTCGTCCTCCTCGTTTGCCAGCAATGATCCTGAGACTCTCGTGACGGTCTATAACTTGGCAATCTTGAAAGCTTTGGATTCTATTGCCCCTGTCCATGTTCAGCCTCTCTCTCTCCCTTCACTCTCAATCTCCCTGGTTTGATGGGACTTTGAGGGAGCTGCGGAGACTAGGTCGAAGGTTGGAGCGTTGCTGGCGGAAGTCCACCCTTGATGCCGACTGCCTTAGATTGTTGGAACATTATCAAGTCTACCAATCTGCAATCTCCTATAAGAAGGCAGAATTCCTGTCCAGGGAGATTGCAGTTGCTCAGAGTTGACCAGCTCAGTTTTTCTGTACTGTGGACAGACTGTGCAACCCAGCCTGTCTTCAAGTGCGGAGAGATTTTTCGCAATTAGAGTGTGATGAAATTGCTTGATTCTTTGCAAATAAGGTGGCCGATATCAGGGCGGGACTCCAGCTGACACACTCTATGGGCGCTGCTATTGATCAGTGTGAGGTTATCACACCTAGGTGGCCTTGGAGTACCTCTGGCCATCCGGAGTTCATTGATGTCATGCGGTTCATCCAGAGTGTGCGCCCCACGTGCTGTAGATTAGATCCTGGACCTACTTCCCTAATTTTGGGAGGTATTGAGGTTATCAGTCTAGTCTTGGCACAGATTGTCTCATGATCCTTGGAGTCTGGAGAGTTTCCTAGCTCTCTGAAAGAGGCAGCTGTGACACATCTCTTGAAGAAAGCTTCCCTGGACCCATAGGGAAGGTTATTAAGAAAGTTGTGGCTGTGCAACTGGAAGACCATTTGACCATCCATGACATCTATGAACCACTCCAGCCTGGTTTTCGTAAGAGACATAGTACCGAAACAGCACTGGTTTGGGTGCTCAATGATCTCTTGATGGCTAGAGATCAGAAGAACCGTTTCATCTTGGTCCTTCTAGATCTCTCTTCAGCTTTTGACACCGTGGATCATGAGGTGTTGTTGGGTCATCTGAGGTTCATCTGTGAACTGTTGGGAACAGTCCTCAGGTGGTTTTCATCTTTCCTCATGGGTAGAACTCAGAGAGTGGTGTCAGGGGTTTATTCCTCAGACCCTACTTCTCTGTCCTCTCACCCATGTTGTTCGAGGTGTATATGCTGCCCCTCAGAGACATTGTAAGAAGGTATGGGCTGAGGTTTCACTGCTATGCTGATGATACCCAGCTCTACCTATCTTTCGCACCTGACCAGAATGGAGCTGTATCGGTCTTTAACAACTGTCTGAAAGAAATCCAAGACTGGATGGATTTCAGTTGGTTAAAGTTGAACCCAGACAAAACTGAGGTGTTGGTTGTGGATCCAGGTCATCGGATAGGGGGGTTGGGGGAGGGTGCGCCCTCTCAAATTTTTCTGGGTGGCACCTCGATCCCGACCTCTGAATGGGTGCATAACCTGGGGTAATTTTTGACGAAGGGCTGACCTTGCATTCGCAGGTGTCGGCAGTCATCAAAACTTCCTTTTACCAAGTTAGGAATATCACCAGGATTAGAAACCTTGTTCCGTCCGATGACCTTCCCACATTGATCCATGCCTTTGTTTCCTCTCACTTAGATTATTGCAATTCCCTTTACCTAGGGCTTCCTGGGGTAGAAATCCACCACTTGCAGCTGGTGCAGAATGCTGCAGCCCGGCTTTTGGCGGGGTCTTTGCGATCTTGTCATATTTCACCGGTGCTACATGAACTGCACTGGCTGCCAGTTCAGTGGTGGATCACCTATAAAGTTATCTTGCTGACTTTTAAAGCCCTACATGGACTAGGCCCGGACTACCTGAAAAAGCTCCTGATTCCCTACCAGCCCGGTCAATCACTCCACTCATCTGGCGAGGGGTTGCTAGAGGTTCCAAGGGTATGTTTAAAATCTTCTGGCGCAAGAGCTTTTGAGTTCGCTGCTCCTACCCTTTGGAATTCTCTACCCCTTCAGATTCAGGAGTGCGCAACTGTGGAGTCTTATCTGTGGCTTCAGGCTTTTAACAATTGAGTTTGCTGTTTATGTTATGATATGTGTATGATTTTATGGTATATGTTATGTTTTTAATATGATTGGTGTTTTAAAATGTGAAGCACCTTGGCTTTGGAAAAGGTGCCATATAAATAAATTTTATTATTATTACTATTATTATTATTATTATTAACCCCTCATTCACTGAAGGCAGGTTTTATTGCCAATGATAATGGGTCGAATGTCATCAAATGCATTAGTGATGGTGGGTTTGTCAGGATGCCGATTCTGGCACACTGTCTGAATTTCGCCGTGCAGCAGTTTCTCACCCATCTGGATGTCAAGGAGATTTTGGCAGTGGTGGGTCACATGTCTGTACAATTTGCCCATTCAGGAAAGGCCCATAACCAGCTCTGTCAGTTGCAGATGCAGAACAACTTGCCTCACCACCGTATGAAGATGGATGTAGTCACCAGATGGAACTTCACCCTGTATATCATTGATCGATTAAATGAGCAGTACAAGGCAATATCTGAATATCTCACTGGTACATATAAGCCGGGACAGTGCTGGAGTATCCATGTGTCTGACAACAGAGCAGTGGTGGCCGTTAGATGGCCTGATAATGATTCTCAGGCCATTCGAACATGCAACTCAGGCAGTGAGGGGGGACAATGCCTGCATGAGTCTGGCCATTCCACTTCTATGTGTGTTCAGCCCCTGCCTGCCCCTGAACAGGGCTGTTTCAGCTCACCCACGGTCGGCCGGCACCCAGCCAGCCACCGACCAAGACCAGGACACCCGCCTGCAGCTCCTTGGAAGCTGCCTGCCCCTGAACAGGGCTGCTTCAGCTCACCCACGGTCGGCCGGCACCCAGCCAGCCACCGACCAAGACCAGGACACCCGCCTGCAGCTCCTTGGAAGGTACGGGACAGCGCAGCCAATCGGAACACTGGTGCTTACAGCAAACCCACTCTGATTGGCCAGGACTTTTCCTCTGCTATAGACACCTGGAACTTTGTTAGATTTTCGATAGAACTAAGCACATTTCAACTGTGTTATTAGAAGTTTTTCAACTGTGTTAGCTGGATTGTAATTTCTACTACTGTTTTAAAGTGCTTACACCTCTTCTGTCTGACTGCTCTTCCTGCAGCGCCCCCCACCATCCAAGCACTCTGCCTTGGCGCCGATAAGTCTAACTACCTTTTTTTTTTTTTTTTTTTGTGGTGGCTTTTCCATTAGCAGGTTATACAGACCTGCCACTAGAGGGATTCTTGGTCTTCTACATAACTCCCTGTACTCATTCGTGGGCAATATGTCCTGCATTATCATTCTACTTCTTTCCCGGTGCTGCTTCAAGGGGTGCTTCCCCTAAGCTTCACTCAACAGGCTGACAACTTCCTTAAAACTGCCTGTGCAACAGCTCTGCAGCTGAAAACAGGAAGCCCTCAGTGTCTTCCATCCACCCTTCAGACTCAAGTCAGATAGACGCTGAGCACCCTATTATTACCTACGCTGCGCTGTCATACCGATAGATACCGATAGAATCCTCTGCAGAGAGCCAGCACGCCTGGGCACCCTTGATTGGTGCTGCACTGCCATAGGGGGATTTGTGATTGGTACGCCCGCTTGCCTGCTTTGCTCTGATTGGGGCACCTTCTCTATAGCCTGTTACAGTGTTCCCTTCTTAATTCTTACTTCTCAGCTCTCCCTCTGACCTGAAATTTTCTCACACCCCCACCACGCCCCTCTCCCAGGCCTCCTTTAAATACACTCATGATCCGCCTCCTATATCATATTACTGCTTCATTGGCCTAGTTTCGACTGCTGCCAACCTATGATTGGTATCTGAGTGTGGCCAATAAGACTGCCCTGTGTGAATATCTCTTGAGCCTCGCCACTAACTAAGCTGCTCCTTCTCTCCTTGTTCCCCTTTCTGCTGTATTTTCTCGTCTAGGTTTTAAGTGAGTACCTAGGTGGGCAAATTACTTGCCTAGAAAATATTGCACTAATACAAATCATGAGACCATTCAATCTGGGACCATGGCTCCTTATTGTGTTTTTATTGCTCTAAGGTGCAGAGTTTTCAGCAATACAGTGCAATGAAGTACCTCAATGCAATTCAGTTCTCCAATGTACCTTATCAATACCTAATGTTATAATGGTCTACCGTGCAGACACTATGTCATTCTCCTCTCCCCTTTTAGCCTATTCCCCCCAGTTAGCCTACACCCCCTTGCTACTGTCCTCACCTATGTCTACTCAAGCACTTACATTGATCACGATCAACTGTCATTACAGTGGTCCGCCTCTTCTCAGCATGATATGGTTGCCATGAAGAAATAAAAGCAGTCTCCATTCTTATAAGCTCCTTAAAGAAAGTTATACTTCTGCTTCTTCTCTGCTCAGGAAATGTGGAGCTCAACCTGCCCCCACAACTTACCTTGCCTATCGATTTTGCTGAGGTTACAGGTCTCAAAATGATGATGATCAACATTTTAAGCCTGCCTAAAAAACTTGTACAGCTGCAAGCCTGGGCTGCACACTTAACCCTGACCTTATCATAATTACTGAGTCGTGGTTAAAAAAGACGAACACTGATCAACAAATATCACTGCAGGGCTACAATTTATTTAGAGCAGATAGAGAGTCTAGAGGCAGGTTCGTGGTTATCTACGCCAAATCTAAGTACTTGGTCACCAATATTAGTTGCAAATCTCTAGCCAAGGAATTTGAGTTAGTTTCGCTGAGCCTTCATCTCCTCTCCTCGGAATGTATCACTATCCTAGGTGGCTATAGAACCCCGTCTGGTGGTGATGAAGTCCTTAATCTTTTGAAATCCATGTTCGTAGATGCAAAAACTGAAACAATATTTCTAGGCGATCTAAATATGGACTGGCTGTCACCTAAATCACACGGCCTCAAATCCCTTTGTGACGAACTAGGTCTTGGGCAATTAGTCAGTGAACCTACTAGGAACAACACTCTAAATACTGCCAACAGTTCTCTTCTAGATGTGGTACTAACCACCCATCCACACAAAATATCTCATTCGGCAGTGTTTCACAATGACATGAGCGATCATGGAATTGTTGCTTGCATAAGATCTCAAATTAAGGCCAGGCCGCAACCCATCTTTATAACAAAAAGATACTTTCGCAAATTCAGTGCAGTAAACTTCCTATCTGACCTGAGCATGATCAGATGGCAAGATATCTACCTAGCCAAAGATGTCAACAAGGCAGCTTACATCCTTAATGACAAACTCGCTACAATAATAAATAAGCATGCCCCATTCATCAAAGTAAGGGTACGGAACAATTCCAACCTCTGGTTCACCTCAGATCTCAAGGCAGCCCTTATAGCTCGAGATAAGCTCTGGGCTAAAGCTAGACATTCCAAAGAATCTTTGGATTGGCAGGCCTTTAGAACAGCCAGGAATAACTGTGTAAAAAAACTACACTCTGCTAAAGCTAACTATTATATTTCTACTCTCGAACATGCTAAAGGTAACTCTCATAAAATATGGAAGACTATCAAAGCTATAGAAGGATGGCCCATGGCCCTCTCTGTCCCAACAAAGATAGTTGCAAGTGGCAAGATTGTGGAAAACAAGTCCCTAATCCTGGAGGAACTTAACTCCCACTTTGCCACAGCTGGATTAGCTTTTGACTCGTCACCTTATGCTGGTGCTGCGGTGAGCCAGCATACCCCTCCCCCTACATCTAGTCCTGCACCCAGCCCCTTCCAACTGCATGAGATAACTTATAAAGAAGTAGAAGATTCTATTCTTAACTTAGACACCAAAAAAAGCATAGGGGACGATGACTTGGAACCCTTTTTCCTAAGGTCAGGCTATGCCCATCTCACTGCCCCAATTCTCCACATCTTCAATCTTTCCATTACATCTGCTACTGTGCCGTCCTGATGGAAATCAGCACATATCCTCCCTCTATTTAAATCTGGTGACCCATGCGATGTAAACAACTATAGGCCTATCTCCATATTGCCTATCCTTTCTAAAGTTCTCGAAAACTGATCCATATTCAGTTAAAACCTCACTTGGAAACCTTCTCTATTTAACCCAGCTCAATCTGGCTTCCGGCTAATCATAGCACAATCACTGCACTAGCAAAGTAACCAATGATTGGATCTCTGCTATAGATGCTAAGAAGGTAACTGGTGCATTCTTTTGGACCTCAGCAAAGCTTTTGATACTGTTGATCACAAACTATTAGTCAATTGCTTTGCAAAGTTGGGTGCCACATACCATACCACCCAGTGGTTCTCTAGCTACCTAACTGGAAGATTCCAAAAAGTAAAGGCGGAAGGCTTTTTTTCTGCTGCCTTGCCAGTTGCAAGAGGAGTCCCCCAAGGATCCATCTTAGGCCCTATCTTGTTTTCTTTGTACATTAATGACTTAGATGCTAACATATCTACGTCCAATCTGCACTTTTTTGCAGATGATACTATATTGTATACTTCTGGCTCATCGTTATCTGAAGTCAAGGGAGTGCTTCAAGCGGACTTCGCACAACTTGAGCATAATCTAATAAAGGCAAAGCTTCTGCTCAATGCTAAGAAGACTAAAGCGATGATATTCTCCCGCAGTGCTGTCACAGGCCCCCCCAATACCCTTGCCCAAGACTTCATTGTCACCACGCTAAACGAGCCTCTGGAAGTTGTAACCAAATTTAAATATCTGGGTATCTGGATAGACAATAAATTATCTTTCAATGACCACGTCGAAGACGTCTCTAGAAGGTTAAAAGCAAGGTTAGGTTTCTTCTACAGAAATAGGCCCCTTTTCCCCCTTGAAACTCAAAACAAGCTTGTACAGGCCACTCTTCTCCCCCTACTCGACTATGGCGATGTAATCTATTCCTCCAACACTCTTGCAAATCTAAGTAAACTGGACATCCTTTATCACCATGCGTTACAGTTCATCACCAACTCCTCTTACCGTTCACACCACTGTGAGTTAAATGCAGCTGTTTGTTGGACATCCCTTACTACTAGACGCCTGCTCCATGCTGGGCTATAGACTCTTAAACTGCTCCTGCAGAAATTGCCAAGCTATCTCTCTTCCCTTATTAGTATCTCACATAGTGCATACTTGTTAAGAAAATCTGAATTTATTATGCTTAACATACCAAGGACGCGGACTTCCTTTGGTAAACGTGCTATTGCATATGCCCTTCCCTCCATTTGGAACCAATTACAAACCGTACTGAAACTAACTAGCACAGTTTCAATAAACTTCTACAAATCGCTAAGTTCAGCCAAAATAAAAGACACCTGTAACTGTCATTAAGTCTCTTCCTTCCCCATGTGTGCCATATTTATCCACTGGTAAGGTATAATTGATTTGTCATATTAACTGCTTTCCCTTCCCCTTCTACTCCTGGCTTTATCTATGCTTACGCTCCACTGCTACTCTATCAAATCACTCCTCCCCCCATATCAGTGGTAGTCTGTTGTTTGTTCTAGCTGCCAAAATATATGTATTGCACACACCTGTCATCATGTTTCATTTATCAGTATGCAACCTGTAAGTCGCTTCCCTGTTTCATATCAATGTTTACCACCTGTGGTCACCCTATGTGGTACCCTTGTATGTATATCCAGCCTGTATTATGTAACGTGCATTTCATGTATATATTGTTATTACCTATCTGTGTTTGTACTTTAAGTGTTTATGTCACAGGAGCTCCTTGTGAATGAGCTTGCTCAATGGAGTTTTCCTGCAATAAACTTGAACTTGAACTTCAGGCAAACACTGTTGAATGTCCAGCAACAGCTGGAAGCAGGTGTTGATATTGGTAGTTGAGCTTTGATGTATCACATGCTCCATGTGTTGCAGTCCAACACCCATATTTCCAAAATTCTACACTCTGAGGATTTTGCTACAATGCTTGACCCACAATATAAACATCAGTGCACCCCTTTTCATCGACACCCCAATGGTGAAACAGGTAAAAAGAACATTACGGCGACATTTGCAGTAGTGGTCTTTTTCCATGTTTCACCTTCCCCCAGTGTTCTGCCCCATCCCCGGACCAACTCCAACCTAGAGTTGGAATCTTAAAGTACGGGGGGTGCGGGGACAGAGCTCCCCACATGGGGGATGTGAGGGGCACAGTTCCCCACAGAAAACACCCATAGAACAGGCGGCACAATACCTGCGCCGGTATTGTGCCATCACTGTGGGGGAGGTCAGCATTGTCGCTGATGACAAAACTTGGTGCTTCTTATAAATGTGACCTGGCATCAATAATTAAAGGTAGGTGCCAGCAGGTTTAAAAGTTGACAGACCTTCTGATAAGAAGGGTACATGGGGAACAAATACAAAACACACAGGTCTATAAGAAGGCCCTACATGAATCAGCTCAGAGATCGGGTGTTGCTACCACTTCACAGTTATCCCATGTGAAACTGGTAGAAAAAACATGTCAGGTAAAAGAAAAAAAATGACAAATCCCATTTGGGGTGTCTTAAGTCAGGTGGGTGTGGCAGACATAGAGGAAAAGGAGTAGGATGATGATGATGAAGCAGCAGGTCTGCGAGCAGCGCAACATGTGGTTGATGTATATTTGGCAGACACAAGGCACCTTAGCATTGTCAATGAGCCCCTGATGTACTGGAGCACCAAGGTCACTGAGTGGCCAGCACTGACCTCAGTGGCCATGAAGTACCTCAGCTGCCCACCCTCGAGCGTAAGTGTAGAAGGACAGGTGCACTGATTTGTCCCCAAAAAAAATGTTGGCATGCTAACATTTATTAAAATGAATCAGGGTCACATTCTGCAGAAGACAATAATATCTGTGTTCCAGCCATGTGATGGCAGGGAAGAGGAAGAGGAAGGTATTATTGGCAGACTCGGTAGTAGTAGCAAAATCGAAGTGGATGAAGCAGCACTGGAGAAGAAATTTCCATCTGGTGACAATTCCTGTCTGGAGGACTGTGAGGGCTGCTTCCTCAATGACATTGAGTAAAAAAAGATGTATTGTTTCTCTCCTTGCCCCTGATCCTCGGTGTAATTCTTTTATGCATGACTGAGAAATAATTGTGTTATTTTCATTCATGTCAATCCCCTCCCCATCCCAAATGTTCTGCTGCTGTTTTCTCATGCCAACTTGAGTGCCTGCCTACAGTACATCACCAAGTGACTTCTAGCTGCTCCAGCCAGCAAGACACTGCACTTATTCCTTATTTCTCCTCTGACCTGCTTGGTTCATACATAGTCACAAACATCATTGGGCCATCCACAGTGATGCAACATAAAAATGTATGTTCAACATCCCGAATTGTTGTGCTGCTATTGTGCCTAATGGAGTACCTTCCTCCACCACCTGAATGTGAAGTCTGCAGACAATACCTGCTCCAGCCAGAAAGACACAACACTGTTTCCTCCTCCTCCTCCTGTGGCCTGCTTGGGTCCTTCCTGGTTAGGCACAGACATCTTGGGCTATCACCTCCACACTGATGCAACATAAAAATGCCAGTTCCCCATCATAAATTGTTGTGCTGCTGCTGTTGTGCCTAATGAAGTACTTTCCTCCACCACCTGAATGGAAAGTCTGCAGACAAAAGCTGCTTCAGACAGACAGTCATAGCACTGTTTCCTCCTCCTCCTCCTCCTCCTCCTCACCTCTGGCCTGCTTGAGGCACAAAAATCATGGGCCACTGCATGCACACTGATGCAACGTAAAAATGCAAGTTCCCCATCACAAATTGTTGTGCTGCTGCCATTGTGCTTAATCAGGTGCCTTCCTCAAGAATGTCTGAAGTTCAAGTTCAAATTCAAGTTTATTGCAGGAAAACTCCATTGAGCAAGCTCATTCACAAGGAGGTCCTGTGACATAAACACTTAAAGTACAAACACAGATAGGTAATAACAGTATATACATGAAATACACGTTACATGATATAGGCTGGATATACATACAAGGGTACCACATAGGGTGACCGCAGGTGGTAAACATTGATATGAGACAGGGAAGCCGATTTATAGGTCGTGATACTGATAAATGAAACATGATGACTGGTGTGATTTGATTTAATCAAATCAAATCAAATCAAATATACAGTATTTTGGCAGCTAGAACAAACAACAGTCTACAACTGATATGGGAGGGAGGAGATATTTGATAGAGTAGCAGTGGAGCGTAAGCAAAGATAAAGCCAGGAGTAGAAGGGGAAGGGAAAGCAGTTAATATGACAAATCAATTATACCTTACCAGTGCATAAATATGGCACACATGGGGAAGGAAGAGACTTAATGACAGTTACAGGTATCTTTTATTTTGGCTGAACTTAGCGATTTGTAGAAGTTTATTGAAACTGTGCTAGTTAGTTTCAGTACGGTTTGTAATTGGTTCCAAATGGAGGGAAGGGCATATGCAATAGCACGTTTACCAAAGGAAGTCCACGTCTTTGGTATGTCAAGCATAATAAAGTCAGATTTTCTTAACAGGTATGCACTATGTGAGATACTAATAAGGGAAGAGAGATAGCTTGGCAATTTCTGCAGGAGCAGTTTAAGAGTCCATAGCCCAGCATGGAGCAGGCATCTAGTAGTAAGGGATGTCCAACCAACAGCTGCATATAAGTCACAGTGGTGCGAACGGTAAGGGGAGTTGGTAATGAACCGTAACACATGGTGATAAAGGATGTCCAGTTTACTTAGATTTGCAAGAGTGTTGGAAGAATAGATTACATCGCCATAGTCGAGTAGGGGGAGAAAAGTGGCCTGTACAAGCTTGTTTCAAGTTTCAAGGGGGAAAAGGGGCCTATTTCTGTAGAAGAAACCTAACCTTGCTTTTAACCTTCTAGAGACATCTTCAATGTGGTCACTGAAAGATAATTTATTGTCGATACAGATACCTAGATATTTAAATTTGGTTACAACTTCCAGAGGCTCGTTTAGCGTGGTGACAATGAAGTCTTGGGCAAGAGTATTGGGGGGGGCCTGAGACAGCACTGCGGGAGAATATCATCGCTTTAGTCTTCTTGGCATTCAGCAGAAGCTTTGCCTTTATTAAATTATGCTCAAGTTGTGCGAAGTCCGCTTGAAGCACTCCCTTGACTTCAGATAATGATGAGCCAG
Organism: Neoceratodus forsteri; assembly: GCA_016271365.2. Lineage (NCBI taxonomy): Eukaryota > Metazoa > Chordata > Ceratodontiformes > Ceratodontidae > Neoceratodus > Neoceratodus forsteri. The sequence goes on from JADMNL010000023.1 coordinate 231,959,590, forward strand.
AAGTATACAACACAGTATCAACTGCAAAAAAGTGCAGATTGGACGTGATATGTTAGCATCTAAGTCATTGATGTACAGAGAAAACAAGATAGGGCCTAAGATGGATCCTTGGGGACTCCTTTTGCAACTGGCAAGGCAGCAGAAAAAGCCTTCCGCCTTTACTTTTGGAATCTTCCAGTTAGGTAGCTAGAGAACCACTGGGTGGTATGGTATGTGGCACCAAACTTTGCAAGGCAATTGACTAATAGTTTGATCAACAGTATCAAAAGCTTTGCTGAGGTCCAAAAGACTGCACCAGTTACCTTCTTAGCATCTATAGCAGAGATCCAATCATTGGTTACTTTTGCTAGTGCAGTGATTGTGCTATGATTAGCCCAGAAGCAGATTGAGCTAAGTTAATGAGAGAGAAGGTTTCAAGTGAGATTTTAACTGAATATGGATCAGTTTTCGAGATCTTTAGAAAGGATAGGCAATATGGAGATAGGCCTATAGTTGTTTACATCACATGGGTCACCAGATTTAAATAGAGGAGGATATGTGCTGATTTCCAGCAGGACGGCACAGCAGCAGATGTAATGGAAAGATTGAAGATGTGGAGAATTGGGGCAGTGAGATGGGCATAGCCTGACCTTAGGAAAAGGGTTCCAAGCCATCGTCCCTGCACTTTTTGGTGTCTAAGTTAAGAAGAGATCTTCTACTTCTTTATAAGTTATTTCGGCAGTTGGAAGGGACTGGGTGCAGGACTATGTGGCGGGAGGGGTATGCTGGCTCACCGCAGCACCAGCATAAGGTGACGAGTCAAAGCGAACCCAGCTGTGGCAAAGTGGGAGTTAAGTTCCTCCAGGATTAGGGACTTGCTTTCCACAATCTTGCCACTTCATGCACTATCTTAGTTGGGACAGAGGGCCATGGGTCGTCCTTCTATAGCTTTGATAGTCTTCCATATTTTATGAGGGTTACCTTTAGCTTGTTCGAGAGTAGAAATATAATAGTTAGCTTTAGCAGGCAGAGTTTTTTCACACAGTTATTCCTGGCTGTTCTAAGGCCTGCCAATCCCAAGATTCTTTGGAATGTCTAGCTTTAGCCCAGAGCTTATCTCGAGCTATAAGGGCTGCCTTGAGATCCGAGGTGAACCAGGGATTGAATTGTTCAGCACCCTTTACTTTGATGAAAGGGGAATGCTTATTTATTATTGTAGCGAGTTTGTCATTAAGGATGCAAGCTGCCTTGTTGACATCTTTGGCTAGGTAAAGATCTTGCCATCTGATCATGCTCAGGTCAGATAGGAAGTTTACTGCACTGAATTTGCAAAAGGATCTTTTTGTTATAAAGATGGGTTGCGGCCGGCCTTAATTTGAGATCTTATGCAAGCAAAAATTCCATGATCGCCATGTCATTGTGAAACACTGCCAAATGAGATTATTTGTGTGGATGGGTGGTTAGTACCACATCTAGAATGGAACTGTTGGCAGTATTTAGAGTGTTGTTCCTAGTAGGTTCTCTGACTAATTGCCCAAGACCTAGCTGTCACAAAGGGATTTGAGGCCATGTGATTTAGGTGACAGCCAGTCCATATTTAGATCTCCTAGAAATATTGTTTCAGTTTTGCATCTACGAACATGGATTTCAAAAGATTAAGGACTTCATCACCACCAGATGGGGTCTATAGCCACCTAGGATAGTGATACATTCCGAGGAGGGAGATGAAGGCTCAGCAAAACTAACTCAAATTTTGGCTAGAGATTTGCAACTAATATTGGTAACTAGTACTTAGATTTGGCATAGATAACAACACTTCGCCTAGACTCTCTATCTGCTCTAAACAAATTGTAGCCCTGCAGTGATATTTGTTGATCAGTGTTCGTCTTTTTAACCATGACTCAGTAATTATGATAAGGTCTGGGTTAACGTGTGCAGCCAGGCTTGCAGCTGTACAAGTTTTTAGGCAGGCTTAAATGTTGACCATCATCATTTTGAGAACTGTGGCCTCAGCAAAATCGGGAGGAAGTAGGTAAGCTGTAGCTGGGGGCCAGGGCTGAGCTCCACATTTCCCGGGAGCAGAGAAGAAGCAGACATAACTTTCTTTAAGGAGCTTATAAGAATTGAGACTGTTTTTTTATTTCTTTGTGGCAACCCATATCGTGCTGCGCAAGAGGTGGCACCACTGTAATGACAGTTGAATGTGATCAATGTAAGTGCTTGTTCCTGCTCCAGCCAGAAAGACACAGGACTGCCTCCTCCTCTCTCTGCTAGTCCTGTGGCCTGCTTGGTGTGTAATGGAGCCACATACCGCATGATCCACCACCTCCACACAGATGAAGTAAAAGTCCTGACCATAGGGGAAACTGTTTGCCTTGAATATGCTGCCTAGGAGTTACAGTTCCACCCTCAACAAACAAGTCATATAACTGAATGGAATGTACACCCACCATAAGATCGAATCCACTGGATTTGTAATTGAACAACCCTCATTATGTGGAACAGCTAAAAACAAGTTGGACACAATTAGAGTTGATAATGGGAATGGTACCATCACTGCAGGCCCATAGTACTGCAGCACTGCACAGTTTGACACTGTATGACATCAGTATACTGAAGGTGAGATGACCCTCCTACAGACAATGACCCAAGCTCATTCAGGCAGCCAGACATCATCCCCAGCAAGACCTATCCTTTGGTGCTGTGATGGTAAGACACTTTGTCTCTTGACCACAGTAGGTTTTCTAAATGCTGGTGGGGTGACAGGACTCCTTTGCCTCACAGAGGACAAAAGGCCTTCCACATGATAAACACATTACAATGTTTTTCTTTGTTATGTCTCCATGCAGGCTTTTACTGAACAACGCCTGTGCCCAATCCAGACCTTCTCAGTCACATGCCCTGCAGTGAGCATCTCTACATTCCATAATGGTAAGTATCATTATGGCTTTCTGTAATTTTCCTTTGTTAGTTTCAACTGGGAGAGTCATTTATAGTACCATGGTCTGTCATTAGCTGCTTATACAGATATGTAATTTGGTCCGGTCACTGCTAATATGTTTTTTTGGTTTTTTTATTTATTATACTTTTTTGGCCCTTGCTCTGAGGCTATCAGCTACCTTCTGCACCCACCGTACTCTCCAATTGCCACCGTCCTCCACTGCCACCAATACTCCCTGGCTTTCCCCCCAGGGTGGGTGCCACGGCACCGCTGTCCACCCATCTATGATGGAGAAAAGTGCCAGCTATCTGGCATTGCCTCCCTGGCTTTCCCCCCAGGGCAGGGTTCAGGGCTTGCAGTGGCCCACGGTACCGGAATTTAGTCAGTGGTTTGGAGGAGTGGCGGAGAGCCATACAGGCCAGGTGCAGAGGCGGCATCATTAGTCAGGCTCAGGAATTTTGGTGTGCTTTTACTTGGGGGGCCGGAACATGCAATGACATCCAGCGTCTATCCTGCCCCTCTGGCCACTCTTCAATGCCAGTTGCTGCGGTACCTCTGGCCTCCCCCAGTGGTCCATCAAGCACCGGACATTCACCCTCCCCTTCCCCCGGAGAAGGACAGCAGTCTTTGGGAAGCTCGATCCTTCTAACCCCCCAGCCGGGCCTCCGATGATCCAGGTCCATTCCCGAACCCAGGTCACCGGCATCGTAAGCAGAAATCCAACCACTGTACCGGTGAGCTGGCACTGCTAATATGTTTAATGTTTTTACTCTACTGTGATATTGCTTGAGATTCAGTAACATCGAAACTCCAAGTGAGAAATGAAATCAGGAGACCTGTAACAAGTTCGACAGTGATGCAGTAGTACTGATTTCTTTTGTAGACAACAAGTCGTATTCTTCCATATGTCTCTCTCAGTTAGTATTCCGGCCCACACAGGATGAAAATGATTCATAAGTCACAGACTCTTTAAAATGCATTCTATCTCTCCTTTTGTCTCCTCTCCCTGCAAGTCACAAGGACGCCATGCAATCTGAATGCTACTGGCACTGTGGTGTGCTGTTGTGCACAGCGAGCATCCGTAATGGAACTGTAAGTATCATTATTACTTTCTTTTTGCTCCTTTCCACTTGGTATTAGAAGACTGAGTAATAGTACAAAATTGTGTCGGTATTAGTAACTGCTTGGTCAAATGATCAGGTCAGCGTCACTATGTTTAATGTGTTTACCACGAATGATACTGCTGTGACATCATGCAGAAGAAATTTTTCAAATCAGAGCAGATGTCGACGAATTTTATAGTATTAGTACCATGGTAGTATTGAGTTCTATGGCCACAAGTATTACTTGGTATTGTTAGTATTAGTTGTTTTCCTGTTATTTCTTGTTCTTTTTTCACAGATGCTCACTGCTGTGCTGCACTGTCAAAGGGACACAAAATAAATTCTCCTGTGGGGAAATGGCTATGTGCTGCCACCACTGTGGCCAACTATGTGAGCCAAAAGGGAGTATTTTGAAAGACCGAAATGTGAAATCCAAATGTAACCCCTAGATGGCGCTATCCCAGAGGCTACTACCCCTGCCTGATTTGCCACTAACAGGTTGAGGGGCCTGGATCCAATGGCGGGTGCCTCCACCCAGAGGTCAGGGTTTGCAATAGTTAAACTAACTTGGTCACAGCCCTCTGGGACACTGCAACCCCTTTCTTCCCACTAGTGGCCACACAATATATCAGAATTACCTTCACAGTATACACTTACCCCAGGACTGGTTCCGCACTGGGACCTCCTGTGAAATGAGATACAGTGCAACAATCACAGTACAGTACTTTAACATAGACAAATACCTCAGGCAGTATAACTTTGCTGAAACAAGCAGCTCTGATTTATTTAGGGGATATAACAAGGACAGGGGAAATCAGGTTAATTAGCTTATCACTCTAATAATCTACTTATGGCTCTGTGCACAGGCCTATCCCTATCAGTTACTGTCCTGGGTACCCAAGCCCTAGTGGCTAGTCCAAACCGTGGCAGCTGGTAGGGCCCTTCACACAGAGAAAAGGAGAATTAAACAGTCAGCAGTACAGTAATTCCATTTGGATTTAATGTGGCAATTCAACAGGAGCGACCCTGAATTAGTACTCACGACCTCCAAATAAGATAGGGTCCTTCAATGTCAGCAGGGCTCACTTGAGGTACACAAACCTCTTCACACATCCATATAAAGAAAGCACTATACCAGGCAGGCTGCATCTGTATCCCGATCGCAATTACTGCACAATACCGGGAGAATACACAGCAGATTCAGTTCTGACAGACCGAATGCAATTTTCAGCAATTCCTCCAGTCTTCTACAGGGTGAGCCTGGTTTCTACTCTTCAGAGATCCTTTGATTCTTTTCACAGGACGGATTCAGTCCTAATGCTGTTACACAAGCTGCAGACCGAAACTCTGGGCCTTACACACGCTTTTGACTAAACTGCACACTGAAAAAGCACAGGGCTCCTTCCTTCTTCACTGCCAAAGCTCAACTCAAACTCCAACCGACAAAACCGGGCACTTCCTTTGAGTTCCTCCCAGTTCTTGACTGGATTGGCTGTCACCAATAGACCTGCTGTTGGTCCAAAAGGCACTGAAGTCTAAACTACATCTCCCAGAGTCACTGCCCATACAAATTAATTATGTCTGCAAGCAGACAGCTCTTAAAGAGACAGTACCAGAGGTTCTAAAACACTCACTGATAAATGGCTTAAATGCCAAACACCATTCAGGCTTGGAGCACTCAAGCAAGCTCCTGGAAGTCTTTTAGGAACCCTCATTTGCAGAGTTACACCCTTCCTGGCCTGGGAAGCTTGGCACGATCGTCAGAAAAGTACCCCTGAGACTTTCAACTGCAACCATATACATTTGCATTAGGCTCGCTACTGTAATCATCAGTCAATATATCATTTTACCAAGAACACATTTCTGAAACATTGCAGTACGTCACTCTTACACAGTATTACATAAACATTGTACCACAACTCAAGTTATTACCTCTTGTACATGAAACCTGAAGAGAGGGGGCCCTTCCTCATCAGTTACCTTGGGCTGGACGGGCAAGGGCACCATACTTAGAGGGCAACACAAGTAACTTGAGTTAGCACTGACGCTCAGTTTGGGCAATGAGCTCGGGACACATACACTCCTTTATGGACAACATTGAGAGGCAATCCACAGGCCTCCCAAGGGAATCATAACTGAGGTGCACCACAGGCTTTACAGCTCGACCAGTCTTTCTAGGGGAACTGTTATAGTCTCTGCACTCTGAGCCTCATTTTCAGCATTGTCCTCACTTGTCAGGGGAGTCTCCATGGGGTAGAGAGGCTAGAACTGGGCACTTTCAGCTCCAGGAGTTACAGTTTCTGAGTCCACAACATTTGGCTCGCATGAAGAGCTTTGACACTGGCAGTGGACTGTCAGGGCACTCAAAATACTCTTCTTGTTCGGGTGTATCACCAGTCTGCCCCAATCTATCATTTTCTCCCTGAAAGCTCAAACAGTTCAACCATGCACAATGATTCCATTTCATCTGATCTGATGCTTTGCACTTCACTTTCTGGGAGCATTGGCTCCAGGGATGAAGCTGGGGGCTTAGACAGTCCAGAAGGCCCAGCTTTGTCTCCAGTATTGACTAGGGGATTGCCCCGAAACAATTGACTCAGTTCGTAAGAAGGATAGTATTCAAAGTCACTCTCACTTTCTTCCGATATGGACTGACAGTCATGCTCAACTGGGACTTGTGGAGGGGAACACTTTAACTTTGCTTCTGTAGGTGCAGACTTTCTTGATCTTTTCTTAGCAGCAGCTCTAGTCACTGGTCCAGAGGGGCATCTTCTAGGGCTCAGACTCAATTAAGATTTGTCCAATGGGCAGTAAATGATTTCTATGCATTGTTTTTACATCTTTTGAATTATTCTCAGGCCTTACTTTGTACACTAGCAGATCATCTAGTTTGCCCACTACAATGTGAGGGAGATGGTGCCATCTGTCAGCAATCTTGTGCTTGCCATGCAGTCCCAGATTTCTTAGCACTACCGATCTCCCTCCTGGAGTTCCTGTGCTTTCACCTTTTATCATACCTTTCTTTGTTGGCCAGATTTCTTTTGGCAGCCATGGTTTGAGCCAGTTGGTACGCATGAGTTAGCTGGGCCTTTAACTTTGCACATACTGTAAATAGTTGTCAGCTTGAACCCCATCAGGAGAGACCCCAAACACACATCTACTGGTAGTCGAGCTTCTTCCAAACATCAGGCGGTAGGGGAGAATCCAGTGGCATCACTTTGGTGCAGTTATAAGCATGTACCAGGGTGCTAATTTGTTGGCTCCATCTAGGCTTGTCCTTTGGGTGCAGGGTGCCTAGCATATCTAGCAAAGTGCGGTTGAAACGTTCAGGCTGTGGGTCCCCTGGGGGTGGTAAGGAGTGGTTCTGGACTTCTCGCACTCCCCACAGAGGAAAGTCATCTTTGATCAGACGACTCTCAAAGTCTCTCCCTTGATCAGAATGGATTCTTTGTGGAGCCCCATAGTGAACAAAAAGTTTTCTACAAGTACTTTGGCCACAGTGGATGCTTTCTGGTCTTTGGTGGGAAAGCTTGGGCATATCTCGTGAAATGGTCAGTGACCACCAGCACATTACTGATATTTCTTTGATCTGACTCCAAACTCAGAAAATCAATACAGACCAGCTCCATGGGTGCACTGGTGGTGATGTTAACAAGGGGGCAGCCCTCTGGGGCAAAGCTTTCTCTGTAAGAGCGACTACAAGTTCGAATGTGTTGCTCCACATCAGCCCCATCTCAGGCCAATAGAATCTGGATCTCACCAAGTCAAGTGTTCTGTCTATACCAAGGTGCCCCATGTGGTTGTGCAAGGACCTCAGTACTGAGTCTCGAAAGGCAGTGGGCAGCACTAGTTGTTGTTTGTCTACTTGTCCCCTCTGTCTACTGTTTCTCTGTATAACAGTTTATTGATCAGTTTCAACTTAGGACCTTCTTTGTATAACAGTGCAGTTCTCAAATCAGTGGGCGTAATTTGGACACATCTTTTCCTGCATAGAGGGCTTCTAAAGCTGCTTTGATCATGGGATCGCGGGATTGAGCCCGCGAATACTGTCATTGTCCAGCTGAGGCAGTGCACCAATGTCTATTGCAGAAAAGTGGCAATAAGCAGCAGGTATGCAATTCTCAGAGGCTCCCAAGCAATCCACCATGCAGTCCACTGCGTCCGTGGACATTTGTTCCTCCCTGTCAAACTTCCGCAGAGTGCCCGAATGTCAGGTTCTGCCAATCGGACCCAATCATTCTGGGGAACAGGCCTCCGGAGAGAGCATCAGCATCTATGTGGTTCAGACCTGCTCGTATTCGAGGCATAGTCATATGTAGATAATGCAGAAAGCCACCTATGGCCAGTGGCATCCAACTTAGCTGAGGTCTGCACATAGGTCAAAGGATTATTGTCAGTTTTACTAGTATTTTAGCCCCATACAAGTACTCATGGAATTGGTCAACAATAGCCCACTTCAAAGCTAGGAACTCTAACTTATGTACAGGATAGTTCTTTTCGGATGGGGTCAGGCTTCTACTGGCAAAGGCCACTGGTCTCAGGCCATTCTCGTGCTCTTGGTACAACACAGCCCCCAACCCTTGCAAGCTAGCATCAGTGTGCAGGACGTAAGGTTTTCTTGGATCGGCATAGGCCAGCACTGGAGCATGGGTAAGTTGATATATGATCTCATGAAAAGCAGTCTCACAATCAGGAGTCCAGCGGGCCCCAAATACTTCACTCGGATGAAAATACACTCTTTCAGTCTTGAGGACGAGACTTTTGGTATTTTTGTGGGTTGGGGATACCCTTGAGTAAGGTTAAGTAAAGGGGATCACTCTTGAATAGTCCTTGATGAAGGCCGATAATAACCACAGAATCCCAGGAATCTTTGCAGTTTTTTAGATTTTTGGGCTGTGGCCAGGTGGTCAAGGCCTCAACTTTACTTGGTCGGTCTCTATTCCTCGTGGATACTATGTGTCCACATACTTTACTGATGTTTGAAAGAATTGACACTTATCAATGGACAGTTTAGCCAAAGTCCTCCAGTCGGTCCAATACCTTAAATAATCTGCTCTCATATTCCTCCAGTGAGCTGCCAAACACAATAACATCATCTAGGTATACCAGGCACTCTAGTAAGTTCATGTCCCCCACTGCACGCTCCATCAATCGTTGAAAAGTGGCTGGGGCACCTGAAATCCCTTGAGGCATCCTCATGAATTCATAGAAGCCAAGCGGACAGATAAAGGCCGTCTTCTCATGGTCCTCTGGGGCCATCGGGATCTGGTAGTACCCACTGCGGAGATCCAGCACAGAGAACCACTTGCTCCCGCTTAGGCAGTCCAAGCATCCTGAATGCGGGCATTGTGTACTGATCAGGGATAGTCCGCCGTTTAAGGTGCGATAATCCACACACATCCTTACTGTTCCATTCTTTTCCTCACTACCACAATGGGGAAGCATAGGGCTTCTGGATTCTTGTATTACACCAGCAGCTAACATCTCTTGCAGATGCCGCCTCACATCATCTATGTCAGCAGGTGCCAGGCCGAGACCTCTCACGAAATGGTCTTTCGTCATGCAGCCGGATATTGTGCTCAGCTCCTTGCACGCATCCTACATCCCATTCCTTAAAGAAAACACCTGGTCTCTCTGGGCAAGCTTCTCACTGATCTTCACTTTCCATTCAGCTGGCAGCGGGAGTCGCCGAAATCAAACAAGTCAGGCGTTACTCTGTCATTCTTCCTTGAACTCTTGCTGCTGGGTAGCACTGCAGTGTCTGCACAATGCACATTAGCCAGGATGCAACCTCTGTTTACTCGAATGTCTCTTTCAGACACATTATGAACTTGGACCATTACCCTTCTGGCATAAGCATGGGCTCTAGCGGGCAAAATACTAGGCTTGACCAGCAGTCCCTCTGGCAATTTTCCATCGCCTGGTGCATCCAACATTAATATTTTATTCTTAACATCCTTTCTGATACGGACCTCTCCTGTAAGGTACACTGGGCATTTGGCCAGGATCAGAGACTCAGGATCCTTCTTCCATACAATTCCGACGGTTCCTCTGGTTCTGTTTTTCAGCATCTCTCTGTGCCTCATAGGCCTTCTTAATTAAAGCCGGAACTCTTAAAGCTCTACTAGTCTTTGACCCCTGTTTTTCATAACACAACTGTGCCAGCCTTCCGAACATATGAGCATTTGTTCCAATCAACAAGGGACACCATCATACAGTCCAGTGGGGGACACACTAAGGCTAGGGTCTCTACTTGTTCGGCCACTCAGCCACGGAGGTGGGGAAAGACAGCCAAATTCGGATATACCCGGAATAGGGTAGGCTTTCTCACTTAACCCCATACATGCAGTCCTTCTAATGGTTGTAAGGGTACGTCTGACAAATGCTTCTGATACCAATCCTGGAACATAATTGTCACTTGGGAGCCACTGTCTATATACAGCTCTTGTAGACACTCCATTCACCTTTACAGTGGTCTCCATGGAGGGACCCACTATTCTGGACCAGTCTGGAGAGGCGGGTGGGGGCCTGGGCAACTGACCTTGCCACAAAAGGACGTGAATTAGCATTTTGGTGCCCTCACTGGGATCATGTTGTGCACCTTTAACCACTGATTTCTTCTCCAAGCTCTCCTTGTAGCCTATATGCAACTTTGTCAGTGTCTTTTGGGACTGGCATTTCCTTTCATGTGCCCATCTTTCCCACAATTATAGCAAAACCTACTTTCTGGAGTTTGAGCTGGCCGAGGCGCCAAACTGGGAGCCAGGCGGGGTATTACTAACTGGAAACCTGGTGCCATCTCTGTCTGCGGCGTGATAAGCATTTGGAGACATCTCGTCAGTTTCTCCACTTCCATGGTCAAGGAATTGAGTTTGGAGCTGTTATCAGCAGGAGATACATGGGTGGGTACCCTACCCCCATAGCAGATGCAGTCGGATATAGGTCAGGGTCTTACTTGCAGGTGGGCTTCCATAAAAGGGACTGTTTTTGAATTCCCGGATCTCTCAACAGTTCGCCCCATTGTGGCATATCTTTTTCCTTGTCAGAGCACCCATTGACTGTCAACCCTGCCCCTGAACTTCACTTGATGGGTCACCTCAGTCACTCGGGTCGTAGCCACAGCTGTTGGTGCAGGTACCTCCCGAGGTCGCCTTTTCTCAACTCCTCGAATTTCTCTCATTAACTCATCATAGGAGGGTGGGATTCCAGTCGATTTGCCAGGCGTAACTGAAGCAACAGCAGTTCTGAGAAGGGGCAGACTTAAGGATTCTGTCCAGTCTGGTTCGGTCCAGTTCAACGCTGGCAACTCACCTTTCTGGAGGCATTCTTGCAACAATTTTTCCAGCCGAGAGACATACACAGACAACAACTCCCTTGGTACTGTTGTGCATTTCTTACTCTCCACCATAGGTCCTCATCAGAATCTGGGCTCCATACACATTCTCCAAGGCCTCAAGATAGGCCTGTCCAGTGGCTTCAGGGTTACTGGCCCGTTTAGCACAGATGGTAGCCAGGCAGGACCTGGAGGCTCTCACTAACCCTCTTTTGCTTTTCGCCTTCCCGAGCATTGCCATTCTAGCACTTGGGGCAACATAGTCTATCCAGGTCTCCCAGTCATCCTCCCCTTGGGGGTGGGAGGGTGCCAGAGAAGATCCTCAACCTCGTAAGAGTCGTGACTAATGGCAGGTGCAGAAATAGGGAGTCTGCATTGGTTCAGCCACCACACAGGCACTGGAGCAGGAGAGGGTGTTGGGAGGACACACCCAGGTGGCAAGAATAGTTTCTTCAAGTCCTCCACAGTTTTCCCCTCTCCCAGCAACCATTCAGCAAATTTCTCCTCAAAAGTTTCAGATAGTGGTGGGGCTGATTCCTGGTCTTTACTGTCCTTAGTTATCACTCTCCAAGCAGTGAGGGCTCCCTCTGGGGTAATGGTCTGTGGCACTTTGGAGCTATCTATGGGATCCTTAAACTCTACTAGGGCCAGGAAAGTGTGGGTGAGCAGATTAGCATGCCGACCCACCACCACAGGGTTTTGTAAACCTTCCACCTTGGAAAGTACTCCCTGCACAGTGTCCGTATTGATACCCAGGGGGATGTCCAGGATAAGCATAGCATTTTGGGGGTCCAATCTCCTCCCAGTACACCACTCCACCAGCCGTGCACAGCCACTTCTGTCGGGTACCCATTTTTTCTTAACAGTGGTTCGGTAAATATGGCCACTAGAGGACACACAATCCAGCGGTGAGCCTCCAAGATGTAACCCCTAGATGGCGCTATCCCAGAGGCTACTACCCCTGCCTGATTTGCCACTAACAGGTTGAGGGGCCTGGATCCAATGCGGGTGCCTCCACCCAGAGGTCAGGGTTTGCAATAGTTAAACTAACTTGGTCACAGCCCTCTGGGACACTGCAACCCCCCTTTCTTCCCACTAGTGGCCCACACAATATATCAGAATTACCTTCACAGTATACACTTACCCCCAGGACTGGTTCCGGCACTGGGACCTCCTGTGAAATGAGATACAGTGCAACAATCACAGTACAGTACTTTAACATAGACAAATACCTCAGGCAGTATAACTTTGCTGAAACAAGCAGCTCTGATTTATTTAGGGGGATATAACAAGGACAGGGGGAAATCAGGTTAATTAGCTTATCACTCTAATAATCTCACCTTATGGCTCTGTGCACAGGCCTATCCCTATCAGTTACTGTCCCTGGGTACCCAAGCCCCAGTGGCTAGTCCAAACCGGTGGCAGCTGGTAGGGGCCTTTCACACAGAGAAAAAGGAGAATTAAACAGTCAGCAGTACAGTAATTCCATTTGGATTTAATGTGGCAATTCAACAGGAGCGACCCTGAATTAGTACTCACGACCTCCAAATAAGATAGGGTCCTTCAATGTCAGCAGGGCTCACTTGAGGTACACAAACCTCTTCACACATCCATATAAAAGAAAGCACTATACCAGGCAGGCTGCATCTGTATCCCAATCGCAATTACTGCACAATACCGGGAGAATACACAGCAGATTCAGTTCTGACAGACCGAATGCAATTTTCAGCAATTCCTCCAGTCTTCTACAGGGTGAGCCTGGTTTCTACTCTTCAGAGATCCTTTGATTCTTTTCACAGGACGGATTCAGTCCTAACAAGCTGTTACACAAGCTGCAGACCGGAACTCTGGGCCTTACACACGTTTTTTGACTAAAACTGCACACTGAAAAAGCACAGGGCTCCTTCCTTCTTCACTGCCAAAGCTCAACTCAAACTCCAACCGACAAAACCGGGCACTTCCTTTGAGTTCCTCCCAGTTCTTGACTGGATTGGCTGTCACTCACAATAGACTGCTGCTGTTGGTCCAAAAAGGCACTGAAGTCTAAACTACATCTCCCAGAGTCACTGCCCATACAAACTAATTATGTCTGCAAGCAGACAGCTCTTAAAGAGACAGTACCAGAGGTTCTAAAAACACTCACTGATAAATGGCTTAAATGCCAAACACCATTCAGGCTTGGAGCACTCAAGCAAGCTCCTGGAAGTCTTTTGGGAACCCCCATTTGCAGGGGGGTTACACAAAGTTTCAGGAGACCAAAACTGGTTGCCCAAAGCTCATTATCCCAATACTCAGTAATTGCCCATGGCAGAGTTTGTTCTCTAAAGCAAGAAGGGTGTGGGGGCCAAGCCCCTCGAAACATAAATAAAACCTCTGCTGCAGGCAATTACCGATATCAGGATAATGTGTTCTGGGCACTTAGTCTCCTTAAACTCAGGATTTCACATTTTGGTCTTTCGTCATATATCCAGGTAAAATCATTTTGCTTTTTCTTTTTAAATGTGACAGGTGATGTAGCATAGGATGGGGACTGAACATTGGCCACCATTGCCACAGTAGTCGAGTGAGGCAAAATAATTTCTGTTATTTCACATGTGACAGGTGATGTTGTACAGGACAAGGACTGAAGAACACCAATGCAGGGTGGGCACCACTGCAACAGTGACTTGCTGAGTAGGCAAAATAATTTCATTTTTTGTTCTTCACAGGTGGCCGGTGGTGTAGTGTTAGTACTCTACTTTGCAGAGGACAAAAGGCCTTCATAGATATCAGTGACTCAGAGAGACTTGAAAATCTAAAATATGTTTTCTTCTTTCCTTTTGTCTCCCTTCAGGTTTCCACGGCTGCTCCTACCTCACACCAGCTCATTGGCAAGCACAGCCACCAGCACCAATGCAACGGTAAGTATCACTATGATTTTCTTAAGTTTTCTGTTTTTTCTTTTATTTTTTGTTCTCCTTTTCTACAGATCAAGACTGCTATTGTGTTACAGTGGCCAAAGGGATGCAACATAGTTTCTTTTGTGGGGGCTCCACAACAGCTATACTGGGTGGCCACAACAGTGGTTAAGTGAGGTAAAATAATTTCTCTTTTTTTTCTTCACAGGTGACAGATGATGTGGTAGGATGGGAACTGAAGGAACAATGCCCTATACTGGCTGACTGGAGCAAAATAATTACTCTTTTTTTTTTTGCTTCACAGGTGAGGGGGGATCTGGTAGTAGACGGTAGTTGACCTCAGAGGACTAAAGCCCTTCAAGTTGCTCAGAAACACATTAACATATTTTTCTTTCTTTCCTTTTGTCTTCCTGCAGGTTTCAACAGCTGCTCCTACCCAGCTCATGGGGACACACCACAGCACAGCCAGTAGCACTAATATAACTGTAAATATTAGTATGGATTTCTGGTTTGTTTGTTTTTTCTGTGCGCCATTATTTGACTGTATTCTAAATAATATTTTCTTGTATTCACAGGTTGCCTCAGCTGTGTTGCTGTCTCCTCCTCATCCTTCAGACCAGCATTCTAGCAATCACCATCTTCCTCCACCCATACAACATACAACAGACAGATGCTGAAACTACATGAAATAAGACCAACAGAAACAGAAAACAATTACCATGACTTCTGCAAAACGTTTCATACTAAAACTCCCAACCCCAACCCAAGAAATGGTTACACAGTGACAAACCCCCCCCCCAAGAATAACCCATACTGTACATACCTTCCTGTGGTTGGAAAATGTGCTTAATTCCAAGGTAAAAGATATAGGGCCCGATTATAGAAGGGCAGATACGCCAGATGTAAATAATGCAAATACGCAAAATACGCCATAGCAATTGTGACATATGCCCGATTCTAGAATTTGCAAGACTTGTACTAGTCACAAATGAGCATGTCGCGACTCACAAAATATGCCATATAAAAGGGTGTAACATGCAACATAGGCAGAAGATACACCACTGGAGAATGCAACAGAGATGGCAGAAGCTACAACACAGAGGCAGAGGCGCAAAAGGAACCTTAGCCATGATGAAGTCTAGATACTGGTGAAGGAGACTGACAAATGCCTTGCAATCCTCATGACCCATGGAGGGAAGACAAAGAAGAGGGAGAAAAGATGGAAGGCATGGGACAGGGTCACATGCATGGTCAATGCCATAGCAGCAGAAAGGAAAACAGTGCGTGATATCCAGAAGTACAATGACCTGAAGTGCCTTGTGAAGAGGAAGCTGGCACAGAACAGATGCAGTGCACAGGGCACAGGGGGTGGACCCACCCAGCAGCAGACACTCACCAGCCTGGAGAGGAGGATAGCTATACATCTGAGCCAGCAGAGCATCAGCAGTGACACAGACCTGGACACCTACAGACAACAAACAGGCACAGGTAGGGACAACAGGTAGCAATGTATGTGCTAGTCAGGACATGGCAACTACACTGCAACCGCCATCAATGGTGGGGGGTATGGGGTAAGGACATTTAGGCTGAATCTGCAGGGTGGTGGTGAGCCTGTGCAATGATACATGCCCATTGCCAGCTGTGGGGTGGGCCTAGGGTACCATTCTGTGTCCATGGGGGGCCTGTGCAATGGCACATGTCCTGATGCACATGGTGGGGGGGCCTAGGGATAATCTCTGTGTACTGCTGGTTGGGGGAGCTGTGCAATGGTATGTGTCCTGCTGCACATGGAGGGGGCCTAGGGATAATCTCTGTGTACTGCTGGGGGCTGTGCAATGGTATGTGTCCTGCTGCACATGGGGGGCCTAGGGATAATCTCTGCACTGCTGGTGGGGGGCTGTTCAATGGTATGTGTTCTGTTGCACATGGGGGTGGCATGGGGTAATGACACAGTGCTGCTGGGGGGGGTGAGGGGGTAACAGCATGTGCACGGATGGCAGGGTAACCACATGCGCCCATAGGGTGGGTAGAACCCTGCAGCACAGTGGGTCGCAGGGCTGCATCAGGGCATGGTTGCACTGTGTAGCTGTTATAATAACAGGGCAGCAGTATGAGAGCTGGGACTGATGTACCAGGGTGGTAACAAAATGATGTGCAGCTACGTCCTTGGGACAGTATTAACTGTAAAGGATGTATTTACATAGGTGTTCTACAAGTGTTATGTTTGGTAAACAAAGTGAAGCAAGTGCTATGCAATTCCACAATGTCCCAGCATACCTATGAGGGAAACACTAAGCAAGTATTAGAGTGACATAAAACCCTGTGTACACACACTGACATGTTGTCCATCCAACAGGTGCCATAGCCGCTGGTGACAGTGGGCCAAATGGAGTTGGACAACGTGAACAGCAGCAGCATGGCCAGGGAGATGCAGGCACAGCCCGGGACACTGGCACAGCAACTTGTGAAAGAAGCAGTACACTAACAAATGGCAGTAGCCCAGCCAACAGCACACCAGTGGCTGACACACCAGATACCATAGTGGAGCCAGAAGAGATCAAGGACAGTGACAGTCCCATGGGCGAGGAATTGGACAGCAGTGTGGAGGATGCAACCAGCCATCAAAGTCAGCAGCAGGGGACCAATGAGGAAGCCAGCAGGGGCACCACACCAGCAGAGATAGCTAGGATGACCTGAGACAGCCTGCAGGTGTCCGAGCCTATGCCACCCGCAACACAGGGGACAATAACAGGGTCCATAACCCCCCCAAGTACCCATGGACTGGAGGAGCAGCTGGATGAGGCCATCCTGGAATTGCAGGACCAGCTGTCCCCATCAACCTATATAGGGGAATACTGCCAGTCTGTGCTGTCTGGGCAGGGGGACATGAGGTAGGAGCTAGGAAACATCAGGCAGGCCATGCAGGAACAACACAACAGCCTTCAGTATCACCTGCCCAGCATCATCAGTAGTCTTCAGGCATGTGCTAGGGAGACCTCTGTGTGCATGGGCAGCATGGGGGATGCAATTCAGGGAATACGGCTGTGTGCTGAACGCCAGGCGACATTCATGGAATGATGCACAACAGCCATGGACCACATGCTGGCACAGCAACAGAGCCACTACACGGCCATGCAGGCCATAGTGTGCGCACTGCAGTCATTGCAACAGCTGCAGATCATTGCCCAGAGTGTGGCATCCCCTGCTAGTGCACATGCATACACACAGACACAGCCACCAGTACCAATGCAACACCCTTCCCCTCCCACAACCCAAGCAGTGGTGGCACCACCTGATGCTAACCATGCAGCTTGAGTAACATGGGCAGCAGTGCATGGCTGACACAGACACAGCCCCAGGCCACCACTGCGGAGCACCTACTGTGATGCACATCAGTGTGATCCCCATCATTGGAACAGTATCACAGGCGCATGCCATAACCACACACATGGACATGCCTACCACCACTGTGACAGGTCCTGTACCCACACAACAAGGTGTGCATCCAGTGTCCACTGCACCACAAGCCACACAGTTGCCCAGATGGTCCACACAGAATGGGGGTACAGACAGTGTAGCGACAGCACAGCCGACACCACCCATGGCAACGGGACATGTTGGCTTGAGAGGGCAGAGGCACAGCAGAGCTACTGCAGGGACACACACAGGCCCACGGGGCGCAATGCCAGGAGAGGTCCAGCAGGGCACTGCACAACCCACCAGCACAGTGGGTCCATACTCATCCCAACACCCGTCCCCGAGATGTCTGTGTGACCATGGCATGGCTGTGGTAGACGGCAGTAGAATGCCCAGCAGCGTGTTGCAGATGGTGGTTGGTTGGGTAGTGTAGCAATGGCAGGGTGGGGGCAATGGCATGTATGGCTAGCACCATCATTTGGGGTGGGCACTGTGCACTACACAGGGTTGTGGGTGTGTGGACGTGTGAATGCATGTTTGGGTGAGTGTATGAGCACATGTGTTGGGGTTCACATGATAGCACTGTCTAGTACATCCAAAGCTGAATGTGCACACCATTAATAAAGTCTACCAATACACAGTGTAGTCATGTGTTGTTCTTCAGGTACCCTGCGAAGGCCAGCAGTGGTGGTCACAGCACTGGATGGGCAGGCACTGTTTGGCAGGTGATGGGCATTGCAAATTATGGGGCAACATGTCAATGGGACAGCATTTCCCAGCAGAAGTGCATTGCTCCCACAGTATGCACTGGGCACAGGTGTTCAGAGGACAGATGTTGGCCATCGGGACTGGTACATTGGGTGCAAATGTACACCAGGATGGCACAGACCACGGCATACGTGGGCCACGGTGGGGAGTGATACAATGTCAGCTGTCAGCAGAGGTGACACAGGCAGAGGCCTGCACATACAGGTGGCCCAGGCAGGCGACATGCCAATTGGACCTGTGCTGGCACATGCAGCCTGCACCACTGGCCATGGCAGCAGCCTGTGGTGTTCATGGGTGGTTACCAGCTGGGGCATGGCCCAGTGCAATGACTGCATACTGCACGCCCACCAGATGGACAGGTAATGCACACATGTACGCTCACAGACACAAAGGCAGATGCTGTGCATGCCTGACATAGATCACAGGGCACGTACACCAGTGATGGTGGACAACAGTGCAGGTCTGCATGGCCCACAGGACTGCCACATAATGGCCATGGTACTGCAGAAGTCCTGGACCTGCATACCCCATACACACACACACACAAACACACACAGTACACATGCAACAAGTGGTACAGTACCAGGCAGACATCCTGGGGAATGTGTGTCCAGTACTAGACCATTCATGCATGCATGTCAGATGGCATGCAGAGGACAATGGCATAAGACATGGATGTAGATGCCACCAGGTGTCACACACCAGCCATGGCCACCAGGGTGTGTGTACAGTGATACCACGGCAGGTGAGCAGCACTGGATGGCACAGCTCCAGTGCATGCCTGTGGCCTAGTTCCCCAGGCACATGTGCCACTGGTGACATCACCAGGGCCAGAGGTGCCCCAGGGTGGTGTGGTGCCGGACAGGACCACAGCCAGCACAGCTTATGGCTGTGCTGAATGGGGGGGAGGGTCTGGGAACATAGCACACTGCTGTGCACTGCTGACACTGGTGTTATGCACCACATGTGCATAGCTCCTGAGTTGTGACAATGCTGGGGACTGTGCATCCCACACAGCTGTGCCATGTGCCTGCAACAACACATATCGAATGACACACCATGGGGCAGACAGTATTGCACTGCCCTTGTCCACACAGAATGGTGCACACATAACACACAGGTACCATCACAGTGACTGCACACAAGTCCATAGTGTACGTCGTCCAACAGCGTTGTACAATGTAGTAACATGTGTCACACAGACACGTACAACAGTGTACAGCATGACAGGAATGAAGATTGCAATGTAACAATTGTACAGGCATGCAACCCACCCTTGCCATCAACAATAGCTGTGCACCCCTGTGTTGGGCAGTCACACAAGCAACGGTCCTCACTCTCAGTAATCCCATATCGCATTGCCACATCCACTCCCCAACACCCCTGCAGGGGATGCAGCCCTGCAGCTGCTACAACAGGGTACCCCTGTGCATTGTCCTTGACAGCAGTGCACCATACATCTGCATGGTGTCACTCATTACCATGTCTGTGAGTGGACATATATCAGACAGCAGCATGCACAATGCAATCCAGCACTGCACATATACATACACGTAGGTCGCAATTGCGTGATGCCCAGTATACGCAACCATGTTTTCTTATAACCTGAGAGGGCTTCTCACACTGTGCCGCCTCTCTGTATCTGCAGGCCACAAATGCAATTTGCAGGTGCACATCTGCATCTGTAGGCCAGAAATGCAATTTACAGGTGTGGATATCCATGCTGCAGGCTGAAAGTGTGCACTTGTGAACTGTGATACATGTGCAGCGTGTACGTGCACCATATGCATCTTCCGGCCTTGTGGTGTCGCTAGGCCACAGCACCATATCGCGGGTTAAATGTTGGACAGCTGAAAACAGTGCAGCGGGACAATAGTGCCATAGGACAGGTGGATAAGGAGTGTACCAGTCTGCAAACTGGTAAGTACTGGGACAAAGCAGGCTATTCCTCTCACCCCCCCACCAATCACAGGCAGGGCCCAGCTAGGGTTATTACCTTTTAAGAGGCCCAAAGTGGCACATTTCTTACTGAAACATGATTTTTCACAGCACAGTACATAACCGCGACCAATGCAGCAGGCCTGTTTTCTCTGTATAGTCAGAATTAAGGATAAGTATTATACTTTCTTAGCAGCTGCTATTGTTTCTTATTATTTTAGGGTATTTTAGCTAAGGTGTTATAGTTTTCTGCAACAT
The DNA here is from genome assembly GCA_016271365.2 of Neoceratodus forsteri. NCBI lineage: Eukaryota > Metazoa > Chordata > Ceratodontiformes > Ceratodontidae > Neoceratodus > Neoceratodus forsteri. Next base: position 231,980,224 of record JADMNL010000023.1, read on the forward strand.
TTAGTGGAATGGGAGAAAATATTGTTTCTACTATGAAGTTAGGACATGTAGTATTTGTCATGTTTATTTGCAGGACACAACTGCCCAAGTCAGGACTGTCCTGAGACAATCAGGACAGGTGGTAACCGTAACCCCAACAGACACTACAGGACAGGCCTAACACAGAACATTGCCAGCTTAACACACACAGGAACACAGCTGCTGGCCTGTCTGGATGTGTTCCATAGGCTGTGTACCACATCCTTCCCAGTATGCATTTCATGTCCACAATGGCAGTATGACTGCTACCCCACCTGCTGGCATTACAGGCAGGGTCCCATTCCCACCTCTCAGTGATGGGTATGTCACATCAGAGTGACATGAGGACATTCCTGGGGCATATTCAGGGACATTCCTGTGGGTAGGGGATGGATGGGAGGTATGCAGCACCTACAGGCAGCAGGCCACAGTCATATTGTCAGCAGTGTGCTAACCCATGTCCTATCCCACTGTAGCACCACAGCGGACACACCCAGGCCATAGGTGAGTAGTAGCCAATGCACAGCATGCACTGTTCCAATGCATGTACTACACAGTGTACCTAACATTGCTGTTCACTGCTCCCTGTGTAGGATACAGCGCCACTGCACAGGACTGGCTAGGGGACACTGCCACACCACTGCAGCTGCTGTTGTCACTGTCTGTGCCACTAGCTAATGATGACCTGCACATTCTCCATCTAGGTGTGCCACCAAAGCCAGTAGTGTCTCCCACACCTGTATACACAGTGCACTGTCCAGGTTGGTGTCTGTCACATGTCAAAGTGTCAGCAGGGGTGGGCCATGGGACTGCACCCGGGGCACATGCCAGGTTGAGCTGCATGCTGCTGCACATGATGGTGGATGTGTGGACTTGTGGCAGGGTTGCATGCAGTGCTGTCTGACCACACCCACACTACAGGGTCAGGCTGCGGCACTCCTCTGCAGGGGGCTGGTAGACTGGCAGTACACTGCTGGCGCAGATTGTGGCAGTGCATGCCTGTTCACATGCATGGTACCACACAACCAGTCCACACTTCCTGCAGTGCATGTCATTGGTGGGTGGAGCACCTCCGGTGGTGGGGGATTGCATTTGTGTGACCTGTGACTCTGGCTCATTACCATGCACCATGGACACAGTCAGGTGCTACACCCAGTTGGTAGGGGACACCAATGCATCTGCAGTGGCATTGTGTAGTGACCTGTGTGCTTTTCCTTCCCCCATGCAGGTATCACAACACTCTCTGGACATGTTCTCTAGATGGTCCCTCAATCTGAGCGGGCGGGCACCCAACTTCACACCTAGGGAGACCGCCATGCTGGTAGACTGCGTGCAGCAGTGGGGCAGGATGCTGCTGCAACCAGGGTGCAGGAGGCACAAAACCACAGAGCGGGACCATGTGTGGCATGCCATCTGCACACGGATGGGTGAAAGCAGCTGCATACACCGGACAGTCCACCAGTTGACACACTGCTGGCAGGATCTCTGACACAGAGGGATCCAGGCATCCTGCAGGACATGATCAGCATGGTGTGGCACAGGGATGCAGAGATGAGGTCTGGACAGGACACAGGTGCGGGTTTGTAAGCCTATGGCCATACATCTGATGGTGCAGTGCTGGCACATGGGGCATGGTGTGTTGAGCAGCACACTTCTCACCATTCTCAACATCCCCACAGGTGTATCAGGCGCATCTCAGGGTGTGCAGCATGGCCGTGTTGGCAGTCTCAGGCTGGAGGTGCTATACTGGAGGTCTGGTAAGTGCATGCCGTGGTCCCCATGTGTTGTGGCCATGGCGGTCAGCCACATGGTGGCACACGCTGCAAACATACGTGTCGTGTGTGTGTGTGTGTGTGTGTGTGTGTGTGTGTGCGCGCCACATGACCAGGCCCCACACTGATTTCATCCTTTGCATACCAACAGATGGTTGTAGCCGACTGACACAGCAGCAGAGGGCACTGCTAAGGGCCATGGCAGAGCTGAAGGCATCAGACACTGAGGAGTACCACTGGCACACACAGCGCAGGCAGTGGATGGCACAGGTCCTTCCACCCACCTCCTCCTCCTCCTCCTCCTCGGGGTGTGTTGCTGCACCGACACTGGGGTACCCTGGGCCACAGCTGATGGACATCATCCAGGAGCAGCAGCAGGGGGAGGATGCGGACAGCATTGCTGGGGGGGCCTGGGGATGTTCCCAGGCAGGGGGGAGCTCTGGATTGAGAGTGCCTGGTGACCCTGGTGTCGGCTATCTTGGATGATGTTAGATGCCTGCATGGCTCCATGGGTGCCCTTTTGGATGGGTTATACAGAACATAGTTGCTGTGCTGGCACACTGTGTTTTCGGGGGTGGGAATGTGTATGTGGGCGATATTGTATATATGGGTGTGATTTATATATGGGTGGGATTGTTAAAATGTTTGTGAATATCTATATGGGTGGGATTGTTTAATTGTTGTGGGGACTTGTGTTTCATAGTTTGTGGGCATTTGGTGGGCATTTGAGATTGTTGTGGGTTACTACTTGGGGTGTTGTGTCATGTTGTTGTATGTTTTTGTTGTGCCGTTTACTGTTATTCACACCCTTTCCCCATTTCTTGTTTCTGTGTGTCCCTGTAGTTCCATTCTTTACATTAAACTGTTTTACTACATCACTGAGTCTGCATGTCTGACTCAGGTGTGCATGGAGGTGTGTGTGTGTGTGTGTATGTCACCGTGCATGTGGAGGCTGAACTGTGGTGGTGCTTGCTGTCCCCAGTGTATCCTCACTGTGCATCTGGTCTGTGTGCTGGCTGTGCAGCTCACGGCCCATGGCACTTGCCACTGGCCACATCTGCATGGTGTTTTGCATGCTGCAGCTCACCATGCATGGTGTGGCACCCATGCCACCACACATTGTATATCCTGGCTGTGTGGTGGCCCTGTGCCTGTATGGTACCCTTCCACCAAGGGGATCCTCTGTTCATTGTGGGCAGCACCAGTGGCACAGGCATTAGTGTGTCTCACCACCACATGTCTCCATAGGTCTGTGTCACCCGCTGCTGTGTCCCTGTTGTGGTTTCACTGTTTGCATGTATCAGTGGCCATGGCAGGTGCATTGTGCCTGGTGGCACCAAGGTCCCAGCAATGTGTCTGTGGCTTCTGTGCACCCTTTGCCTCCCATGCCACACATGCCATTGGCAACTGCATTGCTGCCCCTTTCAATCTGTCCTGTCTCACATGGTGTGTTGCGGTTTGCTGCATGCATGGCCCACTGCACAGCACTATTTCCTCCCTGTTTGTGTGTGTCAGTGTATACTGGATGTGCCGTATGTGTGTAGGCCTCACAGGTGTGTGGGCCACACAGTGTGCAGCCAACTTCTATGCATTACCCTACACTACTGTGTGCCATGTCTTGTGGTGCCAGGTGAGGTTCTGTACTGCCCATGCATGGCCATTCTCCTCCCCCCTTCACCAGCAGACTGTGCTGTACCTGTTGCCTCTTACCTGTTGTGGTGGTCTTGTACCAGTGCTCCACATGATCTCTCTGTGCATCACACTGTACCATGTCCATGGCTGTGTGTGTGCCACTCAGTCTGGCCACATTGCATGGGCACTGTTGCCATCGTCCAGTGTCACCATGTCCTGTGAGCTGCACCAAGCGGCATGCCCTTGTGATGGTATGTTGGACATATCTGTTAGTTTATTGTGGATGTCACGGTGGTATCATGGCAGTTATCAGGTGAAGTGCCTCTCTATCAGATCACATCATGCACGTTGGTCTGCCTGTGCCAGCGCTGCAGCTGTATGGTGGTGTCTGTCATGTCTGTCTGCCATGCTAATCCCATCCTGTTCATCCTCATCCTCCTCCTCCAACTGGTCTGGTGGTGGCACACGGTTTTGCACTGTGATGTTGTGCAGTATACAGCAGACAAGGATGATCTTGCAGATTGTCTCTGGACTGTACTGTAGGGCCCCTGACGATCTATCAATGCACCTAAAACGTGCCTTCAGGACACCAAAGGTGCGCTCGATGATGCACCTGGTATGGCTGTGCACATCATTGTATCTTGTCTGTGCTGCTGTGCGTGTGTGATGCAGTGGTGTCATCACCCATGGCAGCTGTGGATACCTACTGTCTCCTGCTGGATAAATGGAACAGCATCAGTCTGTGTGGTCTGTGTTACCTGTGTGTGCATGGTGTGAAGGTGTTCAGGTCTGCAGTGCTATGTGCTGTGTTACATTACCTAGTAGCCATCCTCCTGTGAGCTGGCCCCTGTGGTAGGCCTCACATAGGCCACTGTTGCGCAGGATGTAGGCATCATGCGTGGAACCAGGATACTGGGCAACCACATCCAGTATGCGGCACAGACTGTCACACACTACCTGCATGTTCATGGAGTGGTGCCTCTTTCGGTTGATATACACGTCCCCATTGACTGATGGTGCCTGTATGGCGATATGGGTGCAGTCAGTTGCACCCATTACACATGGGAACTGGGCGATGGTGTAGAAGCCCTACATCACTGCCTGCTGCTGTCATGCTTCATGAGGGAAGGTGATGTACTGATCCATGCAGGCCACCATTGCATTCAGGAACTGGTGTAGGCACCTGGGCATGGCCAGCTGTGATATTCCAACAGTGTCGCCTGTCGGGGTCTGGAATGTCCCTGTTGTCAGGAAGCATAGTGCTGTTGTTACCTTCACCTCCACAGGGACCGGCTGCCCCCTGCGGGTGGCACTCCACAGGTCTGCACAGAGGTCATAGCATATCCCGTCAATGATGGCCTGGGGCAGTCAGTAACATGCAATGCACTGTTCCTCCATCAGGTCCTGGTATGTCTTCCCTGGCCTGTACACGCATGGTGCATGGCATCTGGCAGGTCTGTGCCATCCTGGTTGCTGCCTGTTCCACTAGTTCCAGGCATTCTGTCGCCTCCTGTCCCGCCGGTACAGTAGTAGCACTCCTAGCATTGCTGCTGATCCTTCCATTGTCTCTCTCCTCTCTCTCACAGTGCTGTGCAACTATCTCTCCAGCCTGCTTGGCAGTGCTCCTTTATATACCGTGTAAGTTACAGCTGCCCCCACCAGGTGTATGTTACGCCATCAGGACTTGGCATAACATGTGGCACAGCAGCTTCTAGAATCCCACATTGGCGTTTCTGTTTTATTTTCTTGGCGTATGTTTATTTGTGCATTGGCGTACCTGCAAGATTGTCACAAATGCGGCGTAAGTCGCCTTTACCGTTTTTACTTATGCTGTGGTGCATGTCGCTTTCTAGAATCACGCATGTCACAACTGCTTGTCGTATTTGTGGGTTGCGACATTTTCGATGGTGCAACTGCATTGTGCTGTGACGTACTCTTTCTAGAATCGGGCCCATAGACTGGAACATGATTTCATCATCGACAACCATATCTGCAAATGGAAAAACAGTAAGAATAAATGCATAGACAGTAAACAACACCCCAGTAAAAACAATGGAAAAATAACAAAAATATTTCTCTGTGGTAGTCTGTGATTAGAACACACCAGGCACCAGCTATCAGACACCCCAGCAGCACAAAGCAGCAGCAGCACAGCAACTTCTCCTTTCAATATCACTTTTCTAAAAGACAAGAACGATAGCCAACTACTCTGTCCCGACCACTTTTTCCCCAGAATTTATTCAACAGCAGCAGCACCAGCTGGGCACTTTTTCATTCAGATTTATCATTTATAGACATCATAAGAATTTTAATACAACATAAAGTTTTCCTTTTCACCCACTTCTCTCCCAGCTTTACTTAACAACAGCCTCAGCTCTGGGGGCAGCCTTAGCACCATGTAATGTGAAGGAAGTGGTAACATACATTTTCACGAGGTTCCTCACATTAAAAGTCTAGGAGTGCAAAATTGGCCTACTGTATCTTACTCTATCATTTCCAGTAATGTTCTGCAGTAGTGAGTACTATAGTGCAGTAACTGATAACAATTATGGCATAGGGTCGCAATGTTGCAAGACATTATACCCGCATGCATGTGATGCCTATGACAGCACAATTTGTTGTTTGTGATGTAGTATTTTTCTGTTGGGGGATCTGCACCCGTACCCCCTGTTATGGGGGCTGCACTGAACCCCAACTAAAATAACTAACTCTGGGGGGGTTAAGTAAATATTACACGAAGTGAGAAAGAAAATACAATTTCCATGCATCTGGAACCAGGAATCTAACCCAGTACCAAATGCGCTGCTTCTGTCCCTTGCTGCCAGTGGCTCCTCCTGTTGAGCCACAGCAGCTACTCAGTGGAAGCCCCTCCCAACAGAGGTCTTACCTCTGCCTGGGACAGTGAGATAGTGCAGTACTGCTTCCAGAACCATTTGTGGTATTGCACCCTTTTGCTGTCACTTACCGCGCTGTTTCTGTTTAGCGCTTCTGTCATACGCTATTATACCTACGAAATATTGACCTGGTAGAAACAATTATATCCTGTAGTTGGCAATACTTTTGTGTACTAAAGTGACTGGTAGCACAGACTGTCCAAGAAGGCCAGTACTAAGCCGCCTTGCCTGACATATTTATTCTGTTAGTTGAGAAAAATCTCAGGAAAGATAGTCAGAATTGAAAACAGAAAGAAAGGAAATGTGTTATCATGATATAATAGAGAGGAGACAGAACAGGAGACACAGTATCAGAAAAATAAACACTAACAGGAAAGAATTGTTTTGTTCTATTTTTGTTGGTGGTATTGGGGGTCGGACAGTTGGGGTGGGGGCACAGATGGTGGTGGTGGTGGTGGTGCCATTACCTCTTACTCACCTAACTGGGGCTGGGAATCCTGCACTTTTGGGGGGTGGGTGCTGCTTCTATGGGTGGAACTATGTGTGCAATAGTGCTTGGTGACACAGATTGGAAAACTGTAGTTGCATGATATATTTATTTTGATAGCTGAATTGACAAAGATTTATGAAAAAATAAAGTGAGTATTGTAAACAGAAAACAATGTGTGAAAAGAGTGAAGTGTAGGAGAGGGAAAGGGAACATAGATAGAAAAAATACATGGACAATATATTTTTTCGCAGGTATAAACAAAGCCAATAGGTAGAAATAATGAGGGCACAGAAAGAATTATAGAATAATAGAAATGAACACTTCATAGAATCATAGAAATCTGTTGGCAGAAAGGGTCCCCTTGGTTCATTGAGTCTGCCCCTTGTACCTGCCCTTGTCACCTTTACCCAGGAACAACCTCTTCTCTCCTCCTGTCAATCCCTTGTGTCTGTCCCATGCCCTCTTGAATCCTTCCACTGTTTCAGCCCCAACCACCTCTTCTGGTAGTCTCATCCAGGGCTCTGCCACCCTTTCTGTGAAATAACACCTCCTCACATTGCTCCTGAATCTTCGTCCCACCAAGTTTAATTTATGACCCCTTGTCTTAGTTCCCTCCTTCTCTTGAATAAGCTCTCTTCACTCACTTTATTTATCCCCTTTATGTACTTAAATATTTCTATAATGTCTCCCCTCTCTCTTCTAGTCTTCAGCAGGTACAGATCCAATTCTCTACACCTTGTTTCATAGGGATTCTCATGCAGTCCCTGCATGATTTTGGTCGCTCATCTCTGAACTCTTTCAATTCCATTTATGTGCTTGTGTAGATGAGGTCTTCAGAACTGCACACCATACTCCAGATGTAGTCTTACCATGGTTTTATACACAGACATCAGTTCTTCCCTCCTTCAGCTTGCTATGCCTCTCCCTATGCACACCAGCATCCTGTTTAGTTTTGCCCACCACCTTGATGCATTGATCTCCCACTTTGAGATTGTTTGAGATAATAATCCCCAGATCCCTTTCCTGCTCCATTTGCTTTACTTGCACCCCCCAATGTGTACACTGTTTGTTCATTTTTAAGCCCCACGGGCATTACTGTACACTTCTTGGACTTGAATTTCAGCTGCCATATGTCTTACCACCCTTCCAGTCTTTTCAGATCTCTCCTCATGGCCTCTACACCCCCCCGGGTTGTCCACTGTGTTGTAGATTTTAGCATCATCTGCAAAGAGACACACCTGCCACTTCAGTCCCTCTGCTTCATCGCTGATGTAGGTGTTAAAGAGTATGAATCCCAGTACTGACACCTGAGGCACTCCACTTGTCACTTCCCTCTCCTCTGAATGTACCTCATTTGCCACCACTCTCTGGCCTCTGTCCTTCAGCCAGTTTTCCACCCATATAATTATGTTCCGTCCCACCCCTAAGCTCCCCAGCTTATTTACCAGGCTGTGGTGAGGGGCAGAGGCAAAGGCTTTGCTGAAATCCAAGTAGACCACATCCACTGCCCCCCCGATTGATCACATTTACCACCCCATCGAAGAACTCAATTAGGTTTGTCTGGCATGACCTCCCACTAGTGAAGACGTGTTGCTTGTATTCCAACAGTCCATTGTCAATTAGGAAGTTTACCACTCTTTCCTTCAGTAACCCCTCCAGCACCTTCCCTGCCACCAAGGTGAGGCTGACCGGGTGGTAATTCCCTGTCTTCTCTCTGCTACCCCCCCTGTGCAGTACCACTACTTCCAGTCCTCCAGTCTCTCAGCACCCCCTGTATCCAGAGTAACTAGCTTTGCCAGTGGTGCTGCTATTTCTTCCCTCAATTCCCTAAGAATCCTAGGATGTAAGTCATCTGGCCTCATTGCCTTGTCTAGCTTCAACCTTCCTAATTCTTCTTTAACCCTGTCTTCACCGAACAGGCTTGGATCTACCCCTCAACTATCCCCTTCCCTCCTTTCTAATTCAGGTCCCTTCCCTTCCCTTCCCCTTCCACTGTGAAGACTGAACAGAAGTATCTATTCAGTAACTCCTTCTTTTCAATGTCTCCCTTCACCAATACTCCCCCTCTCCTTCACTCTCACTATCCTGTCTTCTCTTCCTTCCCCCCCAACATATCTAAAAAATTTTATTGCCCCCCCATTTGGCCTGCTTGGCAATTAATTCTTCCGTTTCTATCTTTGTCCTCCTAATTTATTTATTTAGTTTTTGTTGACCGGGTAAGTGTACTAGACAAATCCTGTCTATTTTCAGGCACGACCCGGGGGAGTGGGATACAGATGAATGCCAACTGACCTTGAACTAGATTAAGCTGTTGGTAGTATTTTTTTTTAGTGAATGAGGGAAATTTGGCCAGGACACGGGGAAATTCCCCTACTGTGTTGGCCAGTAGGGAGCTGGCCTTTGTTGCGTGCACTGTGAGTGCGTTTGGAGAAGAGGTTGTGTCTGCTGCTGGCAAGGAGCTGAGCAGCATTGCGACATGGTTGAAACTGACTACAGGATTTGATATTGAAAACAACGAGCTTTTTCATGATGCAGTCTGTACTGAGACTTTACCTTTTCAAAGACGATTGAAGGAGTTCCTTGAAGGCTGATACAGCGGAGGCTCTGGGAGGTTTTTTGGTTGAGACTTCAGGCTCTGCAGCTTTAAATGTGGCTTTTGTTTCACCTCTGGCAAAAGAGAATGCGGAAGTATGTTTGGAGAGAAGCGACGGTTTGAAGTCTGCAATGATACCTAAGGCTCAGGCTAGCACTACGGGACGTGTCCGAGAAAGGAGTGTTTCTGAATCGAATGTTTTGGTTTGGGAAGCCGTGGATGATGCTAAAACGGCTGAAGAAACTTCTCAGCAATGGCGGTCGAAGGAAGAAGAAGCTGTGGTGGTGTTGGCTGACTATTTACAAAAGAAAGAAGAGGTTGTGAGTACTGAAGGTTGCATTCCCAACGATTACTTTGCAAAGAGAGACTGGGTTTGTTTTCAACCCCACGAGGGTGGGAGTCGGGGGTTTGAATCTTGATGCCCCTATTAAATATCAAACAGAGGCAAATGTACAAATGGGGGTAACAGAGTTTAGTTTTGTTTCCTCTAAAAATTCTGTGACAAAACAAAGTATTGCCCCTAGTCTGACTAAGGAGGTTGGTGCAGGTATCCCCGTGACATCTGAAGGTTTGCCTGCTACTCCGCTTAGTTTTGAGAGTCACGATGAAAATTGTTCTCCTCAGGGTGCCTTGGTTGCGGCAGGGTGGAAACAATTAGGGAAAGGGGTTTGGACTCCAGATTTAGCATGGGATTCCTCCCTGGATTTAAACAAATCTTCTCCTATTTGGAAACCGGGTACAGTGAATGGAACAGCAAGCAACATAGAGGGGGCAGACCTGAATGATAAAAATAAGGACATAACTGCAGGGCTATTACCTAACTTATCTGAACTTCCAAAAATAAAACAACAGGTGTCTGAGGGATCTAAGTCTGGGGAAGATCCTTCTGTTGTTAAACCCCTTATGTCTGCATTATTTTCTCAAATCAAATGGGAAGCTGCACCCAGACGTAATGCTGTTCGTATAAGATATAAAGCGGGGCTAAAAGAAAGACCGGATAGGTATTATGTGAGAAAACCCTGATAAAAGAATCTTTGTCCTTTTCCCCCGAGAGATGTTTTTGCTTTTATTAACATCTCGGGGGAAGACAACTTTGATGTCAGTTTTCGTTCTCCCTCCATACTGGAATTATTTTGGGAATGGTATAATCAGGTTAAATTCTTACCCTTATGGTCCCCCTTTTTGGTTATACCTCTCACAAAACCATGATTAAACATGTAACAGTAATGTTCAGAAACAAGGGTGTTCATGTTGAAGATATTTCCTACTGGCTATCCCAAAGATGCGATGTTCAGAGTGACCCTGAGCCTATTTTGGATTCCGAGCATTTCTGAACGAGAGGCTGGAAATTCAAGGTTAAATTAAGGCAGTCTAATCTGGGAGTGGAGCATATCCCTAATTCCTTTTTGTTAGGGAGGGATAGGGGGTCTGTTTTTATAGTGGTCAGCCCAGGGCTTGTTATAAATGTGGTTCAAGAACACACCTATCCAGCACATGTAACCAGCCACGATGTGACAATTGCGGAGAAGTTGGTCATGTCACAATGCTATGTAATAATGCTACAAAGTGTGATCTCTGTGAAGAACAAAATCATGCCTTTTGAGACTGTCCATGGGCAGCACAGAATAAGGTCTGTTGTGGGAATCTGGATTTGATTATCCAAAAGGCTCAAGATGCTAGGGAAAGACAGCAGGGGGATTGTGGTACCTTGAAGCTCCCTTCTTTGCCCCAGAGCACTGTAGAAACTCATGTTGTGGAAATTCCAACCCGGCCTCAGGCCTCATCTGACATAGCTATTAAAGAGGAAGTGTCAGAGGGGGTTTCAGACCTTTTGCAGTCAGTTTTTTATAAAGCCCCAAATGAGGATTCAGTAGCTGACACTGTTTCCCAACTTCCTTTACTCCCCAGAAGATCCTGTAGACATTTTAAAACAATCCCGCCTCCTGAACCTGAGTCTTTTGAATCTAAAAATTCCTATGCAGCCTTATTTTGGGGTGATTCAGAGATGGATATTGGGGATACAGACTCCCAAAAATCATTACAGAATGCATTGGCGCCCCCTAGGGATGATTATAAAGAAAAAAAGAAGAAAAGGTGGAAAAAATGAGATAAAGTTTCTCTCAGTTAAAATAATAAAATGGGTTTTCTATGGGCCTCCTTAAACACACATAGTCTTTTGAATACACAAAAGAGCGGGCTGTGTTTCAGTTACTCATGATTTCAGATTTCAATATGTTTTTGCAGGAAACCTGGATGTTTCTAAAGAACAAATTGTTTCTTTTAAAAGGATTGGCCATGGGGACCATCTTATTGGTCTTTTAGGGAAGACAGGGCTGATGGGGTTGGGATTCTTTTAATTCATATCAGCTGGTTTTGTATAAATTGATTGATTTGTTTCGGGTAGGATTCTAATCATAGACGGGAAATGGAATGCCAATACCTTTAGATTTATTAATATCTATAACCCCCAGACAAAAGCAGCTAGGGTGGCTTGTTTGAAAGGGATTCAACCCTTTTTAGTCACGTCCTTACCCATTCTTTGGGGTGGAGATTTCAATTGCAGTATAGGAGCAAAAGAGAGGGGTTCAAACAAACTGTCTAAAAGAAATTGTGAAAACTGCAGATTTAGTTTCCTGTGAAGCTTTCAGTACTGATTGCTCTGGTGGCACCTTTTTTAAGGGGAAAAAGGGTTCACTATTGTTTATCTTTTGATTTCTAAAACAATTCCAGCAAAAAATTCAATTAAAATTCCAGTAGAGTTTTCTGATCACGTTCTTTTACAGGTAGAGGTAGCAGCTTTTTTAGGACAAGAAAAAACAAAGGAAAAGATGGAAACTAAACACTTCTATCTTACAAGACCAGCTTGTATTAAATTCTATTAGATTAATTCTAAAAGCTAGATTATCTGTGGTGTTTTTGTACTCCGATATGGGAGTATGGTGGCAAGAAATGAAAAATGATTGCATTATATGGTTTAAAAAATATGGGATCCGTCGGAGGAACTCTTGAGTTTTTTGCCTATTTAAAATTAAGATCTCACTTACAATATCTACTTACATTAGCAAATTCCTCCAGGCAGGATTTTTCTGCACAAATAGAGTCAATTAAGTCACAAATGAGGGTCTTACAATATGATAGAGCAAAAACTTTACAGGCTTTGATAACTAATCACATGAGAAAATCGGTGGTTGGTGATCCATTTGAATTGTGCAAATCAATTAAGGATCATTCCTCTTTAGAATTTTTAGACCACAGGGGTTGTAGAGTGGAAACAGTAGTTTCTATAGGAAATAAGATTACTGCACACTTTCGGGAATTACAATCCACACATTCTCCTTCTTTGCAACAGATAAACCATTTTTTAGCCCCCCCCCCCAGATATGGGCTTAGATCAAGGTACAATGAATAATATTAAAAGGCCTTTTTCTCCTCTGGAGACAGATGCTGTAACTAAAAATTTAAAATTCAATGTTTCACCTTGGGTCAGATGGTCTTTCTAATTCTTTCTATAAAACATTTCATTCGGAATTAGTTCATTGTTTGGCTTTAGTTTTTAATGCATTTTTAGATGATGACTTGATTCCGGGTTTTTTTTCAGAAGGTTTACAGATATATATTTTTAAAACAGGGGATAAGGGGGATTTTCAGAATTGGAGACCAATCACATTGCTAAATTCTGATTATAAAATATTGGCAACTTTGATTAATAATAGATTGAAAAATTTGATTAATATAGTTTTTTCTCCAGCTCAGCATTGTGGACTTCCCGAATAGAAGAATCCAGTCGGTGCTTTGTACTATAAGAGATGTCATTGAACATTTGAATGACTCAGGAGAGTCAGGGTGTTTACTTTCTTTGGACCTTGAGAAGGCCTTTGATAGAGTTAGTCACCCTTTTTTGTTTTCAACTTTAGAATTTTTTGGGGTTCTCCTGGGTTTGCTTAATTTGATAAAAGGGCTATATGCCTCTGTGTTGGTGTATCCAGTAATCAAAGGGGAATTAGGGACAGGTTTTGTCATGGGATGTGAGGTACGGCAGGGTTGCCCCTTAAGCTCCCTCCTATATATTTTCTCATTGGAGCCCCTTATTAGAGCAGTGAGCACTACCCCTAAGTATACAGGAGTGCATATCCCTTTAACAAATTCCTGTTTGGCCATACAGGCATATGCAGATGATGTTTGTCTTTTTTTAAAGAGGTTACACAAATGGGAGTTTTTTTTCAAGTATTTCAATCGTATGCCAAATTGTCAAATGCCAAAATTAATCTTTCTAAATCCAGAGGTTTATTACTTGGATGTACCTATCACAGCCCTGTATAATACAATACTATAAATGTTTCTACAGAACCCCTTACAATATTAGGAGTAGTTTTTGGATCCAAAAACCTTCCGGAGGTAAATTGGATTTCTGTATTAGATAAAGTGAAAATGAAAGTGAACAGATGGAAGAAGTTTAGCTTTTCAAAACTGAAAATGATTCAGGTGTTGAAACAATTTATTTTACCATGTTTACAGTACCTAGCAGTCATTTACCCCCTGCCTGCCCATTATGAAACCAGACTTTATAGCATTTGTTTTCAATTGTTATGGGACTATAGACTAAACCCTGTTAAAAGGTGTTTTACTTACCTGGATAAAGATCAAGGAGGTTTAGGAATGGTTGACCCGGTGGTTTTTTGTTTCACATTATTTTTTTCCTTTTCATTAAAACATAGTCTAGGACCATCAGATGATCAGGAGAGTTTTTTTCTTAGATTTCTGTTGGGACGTTACCTAACAGCTTGGCTACATTGTGCACCTAAATTATCCCCCCATTTGTCCTTACCGGAATTTTTTAAGCCTGCAGCACGGAAACTGTGTAAGTGGCAGGTAACCAAAAACCAGATCAAAGGGGGTTCGCCTCGTAAATTATATAAAGAAATTATAACATTGATCTATCCCTTAAGGCCAAGCTTTAAAAATTGTCCTTCAGGACTGATTCCTAACATATTGGAACAGCTAAATAATCCCAGGCTACCATTACATATGTGGGAGGTTCAATGGTTCATAATGTATGGGCGGCTGAATGTTAGAGGAACAGCTAAATATAAAGCCAAGGAAGAGAGGACTTGTCCATATAATGAATGTGTAAATCAGGAGGAAACTATGGAACATTTTTTTCTGCAGTGCTCTTTCCTGTTAAAATTATGGGCTTTTCTGGCCAAGAAATGGGAATTAAATTGGTTGGCAAATTTAAACTATGATATATTAGTGATTGGCAACTTTCCTCCAACTTTAAGGAAGTATGAGAAGGGTACTTTGAGAGTACTATTTGCATGTTTAAGGTTTTGCCTTTGGCAAGTAAGATGTCAATGGGTATTATATCAAAAAAAACCTTCCCTAGAGGGGTTTAATCTGAATGTAGTAAATGAATTGAGGAAAATTTTTCTTTCAGATATGCAATTGTATAATGTAGATAAAGTCAGGAAATGGTGGAAAGGATTTTCACATATTATCAAATAGAAATAGAAGGTTGATATTTTTCTTCCTTTGTATCTCCCCTTTCCTTTTTATTTAGGTTTTTTTTTGGATAGATGGATTAATTTAGGATTGAGAAAGGAGATGAAGTATATTGGAGATGTTTACTTAAGGTCTTTCCTATGTTTTTTGTTCTTGTTTTTTGTTACTGATAATTTGGGATGTATATGTATGTTGTTTTTCTTTTTGTTTTGCGTGATTTTTTTGATTGATTTGTATTTATGTTTCTACTGGAATAAAATCACCCCTACTCTTTTTGAGAAGTGCCATGGGATCTTTAACATCCACTTGAATTACCACCAATCCAGGCAGATGGGACCTCGGTTTAACGTTTCATCCGAAAGACGGCACCTCAGAAGTGCAGTACCCATCTCATGCTGCACAACAGTGTCAGTACTGGGATAGTAACCCAAGTACCAGATGTGGGAACTGAACCCACAGCCCTCTGATCTCCCGGCCTCAGAGGCGAGTGTACTAGCTACTGAGCCACTGACGCTGTAATAATACTTAATAATACTCATACTTCTACCCTGCCTCCTTCAGTTTCTTTTTATAAGTCTCCCTGCCCAACCCCCCCTCCATTCTTCTTATACAACCTGAATTCCTTTTTTCTCTCCCTAATGGCCCCTACTACCTCCTTGTTAAACCAAAGTGGCTGCCTTCTTTTTTATTCTTACCTACCATCTTTATGCAGAGCTCAGTAGCTTTCAATATCCCTCCTTAATACATCCCCATAATTCTTCCACAACCCACAAATTCTCCTTGCCTTCCATTTCCTCCCTAAAAATTCCTCTCATTCTTCCAAAATCTGCCCTTCCAAAATCTAGTACTTTCATTTTTGTCTTATTTGTTTTCTTCCTTGTTTTTATCTTGAAGCTTACTGCACTGTGGTCGCTCGTGCCTAGACTGTTTCCCACCACCAGTTCTTCCACATGCTCCCTGTTTGTGAGCACAACATCTAGAATATTGACCCCCCCGAGTGGACGACTTCATCAGCTCTTGCAGGAAAGCCCCCTAAAGTGCTTCAAGTACCTCACTGCTCCTTGCAGATATTGCCATGGGGATATCCCATTTTACATCTGGGAGGTTGGGATCCCCCAGAAGTAGAACCTTTCCTTTGCTTGCCATATGTTGAATCACCTGCTTCATCCATCTGTCACCCACTTCCCACTGTGTAGGAGGCCTGTAAACTGCACCTAGCCTTAAAGAGACCCCTGTCTACGTTTCCAATGTGATGCACAGGATCTCTGCTTCCCCCTGTTCCTCCGGCCCCTCTGTAGCCCTAATGTCTTCCGTGACATAGACTGCTACACTGCTACACTACTCCCCTTCTTCCCCATCCTATCCCTCCTGAAAAGTCTGTATCCTGGAACCCCTACTTTCCAAGAATGATGCTCTGACCACCAGGTCTCTATTACAGCCACAATGTCTAGGCCCTCGTCCACCAGTCTTGCCTCCAGGTCCACCATTTTGTTCACCACATACAGAGGGCTATGAGGCTTGGGAGGACTAGTCTTTGTTTTCTTGCTGCTGCTGCTAGTAATTGTGGAGGACCTGGGCCAGTATCTCCTTCATCTCAAGCACCTGGTGGCTCAGCTCCCTCACCTACCTCCTTAGCTGAGCCACCTCCTGCTAGGTGGATGTGGTAAGATGATCACTTGGTCTCTCTGCTGGTGCTCTCCCTGCTCTGACACTGCTGAAGACCCTTGCCTGCGACTGTCTAGATCTTTCCTCTGCTCCCCCCTTGGCCTCATCTTCCTCCCCACCATGCCTCTTACATTTGGGCAGCACCTTACCTCATCTAGGCTCAGGGCAACAGCAAATGTGCCCCTCTCCCCAACTTTCATTGCCAAATGTTAAGTTCATTCCTTTGGGTGCCTGTGCCACAGGAGGGTGTGCTGCTCACCTGTGCCAAGATGCGTCTCTCTTTTGCCTCATTGGACAATGGTGGGGGACAACTTACATTTGACACACTGTTGTCATTTGGATCAATTTCCAAAAAGTCCCAAACAAGGGACTTTACCTGCTGCTGAGGGTCTCAAAACTGATGTCCCTGGCTGCTGGTCCTGCTCATCCTGTGCAGGAGCCTGTGGTGCGGGAGCTTGTTGGACTTGTGTGAGGGGGGTCACTGACGGTGGTGGTGGTGGTGTTTTTGCAACTGTTGGTGAGGGCACTGATGGTGGTGATGGTAGTACTGCTGAGATTTCCCCCTGGGGCTCCTGCACTGGTGGGGGCATGGTTTGAGCGCTGCTACTGCCACTGACACTGCTACTGCCAATGCTTAAAACAGTATGCTTCAGCCAGAAGTCTGAATGTTGGGTTGCCTGCCCCATCCTCTCCTGCTGTCCACTGTCTCTGTCTGTCTCTGTCTCCCTCACTCCTCCTCTCCCTCCCTGTCCCTCTCAACCCCACTCTAACACATAATCCTAATCTATATGTGCATGCCCACTACCTAAGTATATACAGTAAGAATTGGTTCCACTCAGTCACTTCTTGATCCACAGACAGGATCCCCAAAAGTATGCTAGTTCCTTTCTTCTCAGGATATGCCTTCTCTTTGTATACTTTTTGAAGAGCCTTCTGTGCAAAGTCTAGTAAAACCACCTGTGAGATGTACCAAGTCCACCAAATGTGGCATTTAATAATTGCAAGCACTATTCAAATCATACTAGCGCTGAGCTTTGCAAACTGCTGTCAACAAGGTCCTAACACTAAGGTTTCATATGTAATTCCTTGAAACACAGGAGGTGCGTAGGCTGCAGTCAACTTTGATCAATACCTTGTAATAAAAAAAAAAGTGCCTTTGAGTTTCCAAAATACCATTACAATTATGCCTGGGATGGGGCAGTATCTTTCTTCCAAACTTTTATGTTCATGAGTATTGCAACTCATCTTCAGCTGTGACAACTGAGCCAAACTGTTACCCACATGTGAACAGGGATTCTGTGATCAGTAAATTGTTTTACGCAGTCCAGGATTAAATTCGGCTGCCACCTGGAAACTCCAAAGGTTCAAAAAAACAGATTTCTAATATAAGCATATAGTATTGTTATCTAGTACATTGTCTCAGCTGATCTGAATTGCTTCCAAGCTCTTGATATTATGTAAGACATAAATTGTGTGTAACCCCCCCCCCCGCTACTTTACACAGTTTGCTACTCCTGGCACCCATTACTGCGCATAGACAAATTCAGAAACATTTAGAAATTGGTACCATCCCTAGCTTTGGGTATATATACCAGGCTCATTACTTCTAGAGGTCAGAAAAAGGGGTTGGGGTGTACAAAATCAAAATGACCTATTAGATATTTACAAAATCAGGTCGTGAGGAGAGAACTTTTTGCTAGAGCTATGCTAGATTTATACTTCTGGAGAGGTACCCCGTAAATCCACACACAGGAAGCAATAACGTAACTGTCCAAACCATAGTTGGGGTTCTAGAGTGTGACTTTATTCCAAAAGATGTTGTCTAAAGCAAGGGTGAGCCCCCAAGGTTTACACATCGTGTCACTAGGAACTTGCAGAACAACAAAACGACTGTATCTGATGAAAAACTCTTCGTATTCCCATATTTAATAGGACATTGAACATCTTGCACTTGCATTTCCATATAGCATAGGACATAGGACATTTCTTCTAGTGGCACTGGTCACAACTGGACACACATTTACTGGCAGAACTATTTCACCTTGTATTCCCATATTTCATAAGACATTTAACATCCTTCTAGTGTCACTGGCCACAACTGAACATTTCTTCCAGTGACACTGGCCACAACTGAACATACATTTGGCTAATTACTAGCACAACCCACTTCAGGGGTTAAAATCTTCTTCAGACATTGGCCCTATGTCTAAAGTAACCAGGTGCCCTTACTGAACCTGCATTCCTGAACTGGTTACTCCAGATGGGGTCTACCCACCCTTTGCTCCCAAATCCATACCTAGCCATTCTTCAGAGTTACACCTTAAACATCTTGGGCCTGATTCTTGTACAGTTATGCCTGGCATAACAGCACTTGCACCATGTAGAATGGCGCATGTAGCAACTTACACCAGCAGTTGCGACATGCGCGATTCTGCAAAGTGGCCTGAGACCTGTCGCAGGCCACTTGCACCAAACATCAGTTACACTCCCAGTTGCGCAATAAACTTTTTGTGACATGGCGCTGGGGGGTTTACGGCAGCAGTTGCACCCCATTCCAGAAGGGCAGCAACAATGTCCCCACCATCAGGATTCTACAAGAACCCCCAGAGGAGAACCGGCAATGTAAGTTACACCAGCATTTAGCTGGTGTAACCTATGGCTGCTCCCTCGAGGCTCCTGTAGACCCGCCTGCAGACATGCCACCGTGGCCACCCCCATGCCAGCATACCCCAGTGGGGCCCTACAGGGCTACCCATCCCCTCATCCCCCCGAACCACCCGTTGGCACTGGCCCCACAGGGTGGTGCTGCCATCCCCACCCGTGCCCCGAGACACCAGTGGCCCCGCATATTACGGTTACCCCTCCTGGTAGTCTTGTGGCCCTCCATCAGTATAAATTAAATAAAGAACTCATATTCCCTGGTAGTCAGGTACCCATGCCCCACCCAGCGTGTCAGATCACCAACACCCCCCACCATCCCCAGCCGGTGACTGGCACAGCCCACCTCTCACCTCCATGGCCAGCCACCGATTGGAGTGTCATAGGAGCACCTGTAGGCACTCCAAGGTGAATTTCTGGTGTGTCTTTGCAGTAGCACCTCCTACTGCACTCAGATGGGTGTGTCATCAGAGGTGGGCTGTGCCTGTCTGAGTTGAGGATGGAGTGGGTGCTGAGGTGGTCTGGCATGGCTGGGTAGGGCCATGGAGGGTCATTGACTACCAGGGAATATGAGATTTTTATTTAATTTACACTGCTTGGGGGGCCGTAGACTACCAGGAATAGGACAATGTTATTTATTCTATACTGTTTGGGAAGCTTATAGATCAACAGGGATTTGGGGATAATTTTTGTATTATATGTTGATCGGTGGGGGCCACTAGACTACCAGGGAATAGGACATTGTTATTTATTTTATACTGCTTGGGGTGGGTCGCTAGACTACCAGTGATTTGGGGATCATTATTTATTATATGTTGATCGGGGGTGCCACTAGACTACCAGGGAATAGGAGATGTTTATGTTTAGTACACTGTTCAGGAGGGGCCACTAGACTACCAGGGAAATGGGGGAGATATTTGTTAATTTAACAGTGATGGGACGGGGGCAGTAGACTACCAGGGCTACCTGGAAATGCTGCATTTACGGCAGGTGACTCGGGGCATGTTTGGGGAGAGTTGACCATGCCATCCTGCTATTGCAGCTTGCAACATGCTCGCCAGGTGCACCCACAGTTCAGTGTGCCTTGCCGCATGTCGCAAGTCATAGGACTTGGCTGCGATTACCCTGCCCCTTCTAGAATAGGGTGCAGGGTCAATGTCGCAGTTGAGGGTGGTGCAAGTCGTGTTTGGCGGCGACTTGCACCACCCTTCTAGAATCGGGGACCTTGAACACACTTGAAATATGCTCAATTGAATGAATTTTGCATCTAGCGTTTAAAACACTGCACTGGTAGTGGAAGAACTAAAGTCCTGAACAATGTGATATAGTCATACCTCTGGACATCACATACCTCAGCCAACGTTAAATGAGAAAGTCTCAAACTTCTGAATTCACAGAAGAGCTGTGCAGTTCCCTTTTATCCAGAGAACACAACAGCACAAGTACTTGTTTTCTGCAGCAAAAAGTCAGATCCTACGCACTGTTAGACATTTCAAGCAGCTTCAAAACATCCTTGATCAAAAAGGGGATTGCCCTTAGGATCAATCCACTAGCAGTCCTTTTCACCCCTCCAGGGGCGAAAATCAGGAGATCCTGCTGTAGATAATGATTTCCTCCACTTCTCTTGGTGAAGTACAGAATATCAGGACAAGGGTGAGAAAGCAGGGCCATCCTCAGAGCCCACAGATGAGCAATTCTCAATCCTCTAACTTCTGCCTGCAGACTCACATTGACCTCCCTCACGCCGACTATTATTGTTCTTCAAGATTCTAAAGTCCTTACGCTGCAAGAGTTCCCAAATGAGCTCATCTCTTTCATCTCAGCTGAAGCTAGTAAACAAAAGAGTGAGCAGGTGAAAACCCCATTTAACTAGTTAATCACCAGCTGCCTTTATCTGCCTAGCATTGATGCTGAGGGGATTCTAGTAACCCCAGGGGACTGGGTGGTTACACATGTATGAAAGAATATATTCTGCCCAATAAGCAGAGGGAACCACTCAAGAACCTCTCTCCCATTTATCATAAAATAGTGTGATCCATTCCCAAATCCAGCTAACCCATGCACTCATTAATTCCTTGATGGTATGAGAAATATTACTGGTGAGAAAAATTTATTAGAAGAAGAAGGCTAGTGGATTAACCATGCCCAACCCCCAACCGCAGAGTGTGGTGTATATAAAACACCTTTTCACTGGGTTACCAGGTTGGTTCTATGTGATAACGGCGAATGCCTAAAGGCAATCACCGTTATCGCTCAGTCAGAGTGCCGAAAACATTTTCGGCACTCTGACAACCCCGGCGCATCAGAACAATGGCGCCAGGACAGGTTTTTATTGCTTTCTGTGGGGGGGGCTTCACACCGCACCCCCCCCCACTTAAGGATTCTCAGCTCTGGGAGGGTGCATGTCGGGGGGGGGTGAAAGCAGTAAAAAAAATAAAGGTTTGGGCCGGGTTCAATAAAATCGAACCAGCACCAGGACCCAAACCTGGTACCTCACCCACTCCAACCACTAGCCAAACCTCAACACCACAATGCAGCTCAGCCAGCTACTGCAGTGTCACCCCCTACAGCCTCTCCAACTCTCCCAGCCCACGCTCGCCATGCTGACTTCCACCCTCCCGCGCACATACGCATAGCGACATCCTGTCACCCAGTTCACCCACAGCCTCATCTGGTAGCCCTACCCTTCCATCACCATGAGGGATTGCATGCCCTTCCTCATGTGCCCACCTCACGGGTTACTGGGTTTAGCCTAGTTCTGTACATAAACTGAAAGAAAACACAAAATAACCAGCTTTCTAAAGCTGAGAGGGACATAGCTCAGGAACAAAAAAAAATGGAATTAGCAAAGATTTTGGGCCAGACTCTCAAAGCCCATGAAAATTCTGCAGCTCCAGAAAAACCTCTGTGCAAGTGGGTTGCCACTTGAGGAACCACAGCTTTTCCTGCAGCTATGATATTCTCCTTGCAGCAGCTTGCAACTGTTTTTTTTCCCCTGCAGCTGTGGAAAAATGTGATGGCCAATGGGACCAGGTGTGACATCTCCTGAAGCTGTGGAGATTTTGGTCCACAACTGGAGTTGCGGAGCAGGACTTAGTCCCATGATGTTTTGGGAAATGAGCCCTTTATGAGGAAAATACTCTTCTTTTTAGGCAATTTCATGTTTTTTGTAGTGCTTCCTCCAGATCACTTTCAGTAATCTTAGCCTCCAAATTAGTTCCACAAATATCCCCCTTTCCATACTGAACACCCAGAATTGTTACAGGGGCATAACAAACTGGGATATGGCCTAGTGATGTTATCCCTGTTTTAATATATTGCCCTAAGCACAATGCTGTACTTTTACTAAATTTATATTCCCATAATAGTTACATATGTTTAGTGCCAGACTCAATATCTGCCCAAAACAGGCAAACATCCTATGTGTATGCTTGGACTTTTAGTGGCAATGTAGAAACGAATGCCTCAATTCCACTGATTTCCACATCTTTAAGGAATTTTCTAATTAACACATACAAACCAGAAGCACATAATAGAGTACTAATTGGGCTGCCGTGTTTAACCCCCTGTGCAATATCATTTTTTTTTTAAATCTGGAAATCAATTTATCAAGGGTTGTGCTGTGTGGACTTGTACAAAAGTTGAATCCATAATTAAAATAGACTGTGTATGCCATAAAATTGCCATGAACAGGAACTCATGAGACAATAGAATACTATGACTGGGTCACAAAGGAATTTATTTTATTTATTTATTAGAATATTGGAATTGCAATCCTTTGAGTCATAGACTAATTTCCAAATGCTCCTCATCGGATGACATAAGTACTGACATGACAGTAATTCAGGAAGGACAATGTTACATAACTAGTCGGACGGTAGATGTACAAACATTATTAAGCATTATAACACATTGATGAGTATCTATACAGAGTTGAACAAGGGCCATGCAGTGGATGTCCCCTATTTAAGCAATAATGTCCGACAGGGTGTGTGTTGTGCTGGAATAACATCACGCCTCAGGTGGTTGGGCATGAGGCCGCAGGCCAAGTGCGTCCAGTACCTGAGGTGTGATGTTATCCCAGCACAACACACACCCTGGAGGGCATTATTGCTATTATACAATGGCTTGTTGTAATACAGAATAAAAAAAATAATTTTAAGGAATGTTTTTGTTTCTTAAGAGGAGATGCAAAAAAAGAGTAACTAATGGTCATGGTGGGCAGCCAAATGGGTTCATAGCGAGGCTGAGAACTAGACTCATGATGTTGTGCTGGGATAGCATCATGGGTCCAGTCTCAGACTGACCAATCAGAGAAACAGCATTCTTTCTTGCCATTGTATAATTGGATTTCAACAAGACCTTTGATTCTGTCCCTCACAGGCGACTGGGGGGAAAGCTGAAATACATAGGGGTTGGGGCTAAGATGGCTAACTGGATCAAGAATTGGCTGGAAGATAGACAGCAATGGGTAGTTGTGGGGGGTGCTCTCATCTCCTAGGCCAGTGACCAGCGGTGTGCCACAGGGCTCTGTGCAGGGGCCAGTGTTGTTTGGCCTGTTCATGTCAGATATTGCACTTGGGGTTGGGAGCAAGATCAATTTGTTCATTGATGACACCAAGATGGGGGCTGTTGTGGATGATATATAGGGGTGGCAGAAGCTACAGGATGACCTAACCAGGCTTGAGGAGTGATCAGCAAGGTAGCAATTGGATTTTAATGCAAAGAAGTGCAAAGTTATGTACTTCGGGGCAAAGAACCCGAGAAGGGAATGTTGGTTGGGCGGGGTGTGGTTGGCTGCCACTGAGGAGGAGAAGGATCTAGGGGTTATAGTAATGGGGAGCATGAACAACTCTGCTCAGTGCAGAAAGGCTGCAGCTAAGGCTGGGATGCATTGCTCGTGGGTTCTCGTCCAGACACAAGGATGTGATCCTGCCCCTGTACAGGTCCTTGGTCAGGCCGCATTTGAAGTACTGTGTGCAGTACTGGCTTCCATAGCTGATGAAGGATATCAGGCTGTTCGAGGTGGTGCAGCATAGGCCAACAAAAATAATAGAGGGGATGGAAGGCAAAACCTATGAAGAAAGACTGAGGCACTTGAGTTTGTACACCCTGGAGGAGAGATGGGATCGGGGGCATATGATTGAAATGTTCAAATACTTGAGGGGGATCAACACATCTGGCACAGATGGGTTTGTTTAAGCTGAGGAAGTGAAGGGAAATGAGTGAGCATGGGTTAAGACTGGAGGGTGGCAAACTCAGAAGGGAGATGAGGGGGCATTATTTCACTGAGATGGTGGTGTCAAACTGGAACACTCTACCAGAGGAGGTGGTGGCATGCAGGATGGTGGGCAGTTTCAAAAGAGCATGGGGCAGGGCAAGGGGAGGCTGGGTAAACAACGCTGAGCAGTTTCTGAGGGTAAGAGGGGGATGGGGAAGCTGCAGTACATGGATGCTAGCTGTGCATTCAAGCAGACTTGATAGACCATGAGGCCTGTTTCTGCTGGCAAGTTCCATGTGTTTGTATGTTTGTATATGGTTAAAAGCTTTCTCCTTATCAAGTGAAAGGAGAAAGCTGTGCAGATTTTTTACATTCCATTGAGATACAATTTCATATATAGTATTATTAGATTGTTACTCTTATTCCTGCCCAGAATTGAACAAGTCTGTTCTGAGGAGATTAATTGGTTTGCCACTTTTCCTAACCAAAAACACTATATTGTATTTAAAATGTTCTGATCCAAGTTCATTATGCAAATTGGCAGTACAATATTAAATTCCAATCTGTCACCTTTTTAGTATAACAGCTTAACAAATTAGTGAACCACCTCCTTAGAAAATCTCAAATTATCTAACACGCCATTAAACATTTCAACTAGTAGGGGTTACATCCCCTTGATATTTTTTATAAATTTCTGTACTCTTTCCATCAGGACCTAGAGAGGCATTAACATGCATTAGTTTAATGTTCTAAAGAACTTCATCTTGGGTTATAGAAGCAGATATGTCCTGTTTTATAGACTCAGGTAGAATGTCCATAGGTGAAAACTGCAGGAATTCTTCCAGAGAAATATAAACCAGAATACTTGCCTCAAAGGAGTTACAGTTGTGTGTATTTATTACCAGAAAAATGCTTGGGCCCACTCAGGGCCAAAAACAGGCTGCCATACATACGGTATTCACAAGATTCAGTGTGCGTATTTTCAAGTCACGATGTCTTGCCTAAGAGGCTTCTTTTCAGAACACAAAAGTACACATAAAACACATTATAAGCATAATTAATAGATCCTAGGCAAATACAAATTGTCTTGTCAGATTTTGTAAACCCAAATGAACTGCATACCTGAACCTGCCTTAATTATTCTATTTACCTAGTCACAGTGCCTATGTGCTGCCTGTGACTGTATCAAAATAATAGTTATTTTGTATGTGCTTCTGCTTAGTATACAGCCATCATCCACACACAAATATAGCTTGAGTACTGTGTTCAACATGTGCAAAGTACTGTTTCACTTCTAACCCTCTACTGCAGACACCCATGGTGCAATGCTGCTGAGACACCCACACGTTATTGCATTCCATATTATAATTTAGCATCTATGCTTTATTTGAACATGCAATGCACTTAGTCCTACAAGCAAATAACTGCTTTCCTCCAGCCCTGTAAAAGCTACCTTATGGCAGTGTGCAATGCAACTGTTGTCTGCTGTGAATATGCAAATTAAATAACACACTGTCAGGATGTACAGTATACCTTGCTTATGGTTCAACAGCAGTAATAAACTACTTGAAGTGCCGGTTATTAATAATGTCTTTGTTGACTTAAAATTAAAATGCTTTCTCGTGCTTACAATGTTCTTTAAAGCCACAGTGCTATGAAAATGGGCTAAAATTTGACCCCACCTTTTTTCTTTCAAATGGATGGCAGATGTATTCCACTTTATTTTGGTGGTACCATTTTCAGTTTCCATTATCATTTAGGAATTCTAGGAAAGTTTCAAAATAATTGTTTCTCAAGAAAAAAAGATGACCAGCTCATTTTTGCATAGAAATAATATTATGGACCTGAGGATGGTAAGAATCCAGGCAGACATGTAAATGTGCAGTACACAGCATAGGACACATCCAGAAAACCCAAATCAACAGTTCTATCAATATTTTTCATAAACATAGCAAAAAATTAGCTTTTTGGAATAACTTTTTTCATTGCACTGTTGCTTTAAATGCTTACTGCATCCAGGGAGCCTGTCATACATTCTTACTTGAACGTAGTAAACTTAGTTGCTTTAATGGCCTAAAAGTTTATTTGAAAAATTCTTAAATTCTGCAAATTCATATTTAAATAAAAGTCACTGTTTTTAACGTTCCAACTTATATTGGACAAAGAAAATGATTCCACTGAACTACTTTCATTCTCACTGTAACAGTGATTCTGATTGTCATTGCTGCTTTACACAAAGCAATTTAACAATTATTTTTTTCTTTTTAAACACCAGTCTTTCAACTTTCATGCTAACATTCCTAACACAAATCTGGTTTATACATTTTAAAGCTTTCACATGGTTAGACCGCTTTGCAATGTGAGTATTCCCAAACTGTGCAGAGTTCTGAAAAAAGCTGAGCGCCAGCAGCGCATGTCCCTGTCACAGGAATATATCTGGTCTATAACAGCTTAATCTGGTTCAAGGTCAGTTGGCATTCATCTGTATCCCCCTCCCCCGGGTCGTGCCTGAAAATAGGCAGGATTTGTCTAGTGCACTTACCCGGTCAACAAAAACTAAATAAATAACAAAATAAATATCACTTTTTCAGGAGACTGGCAGCATGCAGTACTGCAGGATGATGTCTTTTATACCTTTAGCTCCATTCATGTGGTGATGTCATGCATGGCATTGCCAGACTTCTCAAAGAGGTATTGCTAGCAAACATGACTTGGCTGCACATATGCAGCAGGATACATATGTGCTGTTGTATTTACAGTACACATTAATTTCTGTTATGTTCGTGCTGACTAGAAAATCATATTGTTTGCTGCATTTATATATATATATATATATATATATATATATATATATATATATATTAGGGCAAAAAAATCCATTTAATGCATTAGTTAGGGTTATTCCACAGTGACAAAAGTGAGGAAATTCCGGTGTTAGGTTGAAAGTCCCTCTTGGACCCCCCCGCCCACACCCAACCAGCATCAAGTGCACATTAGGGTTGCCGGCCCCTAACTCTCACCCCATCAGATGTGTGAAGAAGCAGAGGTATAGGACAATGGGGTGGAGTTAGTCGACAACCCCAATGTGCACCCCGATGCCAGTTGGCGTGTCGGTGGGGGTCCAATGGGGGCTTTCAAACCCAGCACAGAATTTCCTCACTTTTGTCACTGTGGAACAACCCTAACTAATGCATTAAACAGTTTTTTGCCTCTAATTTCCCTTATTTTTGAGAATGATGATGAGAAATAGCGAATGTAATGTGGGCGCTCCCACCATGTGATGTCTTGTGACATAGTAACAGGAACAGCAGTGCAAACAGAAGCTCTAACAGTGGCGCACATGGTAATGCAAGTGCGAATGAGAACACAAAGGGTAATGCACATGATGGCGTAGACGGGAACAGTAAAGCCAAGGGGGAGATAAACGCAAGTGGAAACATTAACTGTAACAGTAATAGAAGTGCATACCCTGTGTTTTCCAAACAGGTGCATACAGAAAAACAGTGTGTACAAAGAATGTATGCACTGTAATGGGTATCGAAGCTTAAAACGAGCATTGAAAGTACTTAATTGGTAATATCTGAGCAACCACATGACGTACAAAAAAAAATTTTAATTTCACAAAAATCATTATTTTCCTGACTACCATTTTGTATTACATAGCCCATAGGGCTATGCAACTCGTGACGAAAAATCTGTATCTCGCACCATTTTTGAGATACCAGCCCCGAAAGGCGCGGCGTACGCCACCATGTTAGTCTATGGGAAAAAATGCCAACTTTGGAGTACTGTAACTTGGTAGCCATGCAATATTTCTTCACCAAGCTACCAAAAGGCACATCTGTGAGATATTGGCTGCCTTCCCTCCAAATATGACCTAAAAGACCAAACCGTTCTTTCGCAGCAGGGTGGCAAAGAATTCCTGTCATTTTGACCAAGTTTGAAAAAGTAGTGTCGCAATTTGCGACATTTTCCCAACATTTTGTGAAAGTGTTGTGCCTGCGACACTACTGGTTCCAGAAATTAAAAAAACATATTTCTGGGGTGTTTTACCCCAAAATAAAGACATGGCTAGCATCCTCAGGGTCCGACTAGGTGAATACAAAAAGAATTGTGTCCCTACAGGGTCCCAAATTTAAATGCCAAGCATTTTTCTGATCACCAACTGAAAATAAAATGGCAGATTTGCGACAGTAAAAGGGCCATTTGCGAAAGTAAAAACCGCATTTGCGACACTGTCGAACTTTTTGTTAACTTTTCCCTTTGACTTATAATGGGAACTTGTTTTTTGAATAACTTTTGAACCGTTCACTATTTTTTCACAAAATCATCAAAAGGCACTTTGGGGATCCTGGCCGCACGTTCCCTGAAGATTTTGGACCGGTTGCACAAACCATGCGACCTGTAGGCGTGACCGTAGAATTCCAAAAAAGTGTAAACGTGCATGCAGATCATGTTTAATGACTCCGCAGCCATATATCTGACCGGTATGAAACTTGGCAGATCCCAAGGTGCATGGGTCTTGATCATGTATTCCAAATTTTAAGCAAATCCATCAAATGGTTGCAAAGTTATTGAGGTGAAAAAGTTTGGGTTTAACATGTAAATGGCTCTCAATTCCTAACTATGGTAGTACCACTGCTACCATAATATATAGGACAGTATGGGTCTGGTGTAACGAGAATTTACATACCTGAGGGTGTGTGTAATTGCCACACACACTCCAGACTCCATATTTTATTTTATATAATCGTTGGCTTTTCTTTTTGCCCAGCAATTATATAAAATGAAAAGGCTGCTGCCACTGTCACCGCAGTCTGATTCGGCCGGCTTTCTTATTTAAAATATTTTTTTCGACAGTATTGTAAGGGAGGATCGATCCGTAGCAATGTGGTACAATTAATTTAAGTTTTATTTACTTACTGCCGAGTGTCCGTGGCAGTTTCTTTTCAGGTTGGGTTTGCGGTTCGGGAAGTAAAAAGCGAGCAGAGTTTGAGCAGGCGCATGCGCAGAGAGGGGAAAACCGTGCGCGTGTTTGCCGTTATAAATGCTCCTTTATAATGGCAAATTACGCCACGGTTTCCTTATGGAAAAAAGAGGAAGCCATTAATTATATATATATATATATATTTTTTGCAATTAAACGTTATTGAGTTTTTTAAAAGATGGGAGGTTACAAGGATAAAACATCATATGATAAATAAAGCATATCAATCTTTGAACATTAGGGGTATCACAACTATACCAAAGACCATTTGTATACCTATACAGAACAGAAATAGTAGATGACAAATATTTAACCAAGGAGTAAACCAAAAAAAACCAGCAACCCTTTAATAACAAAGTATATTATCTCATCCCAGCTAGAATCAATAATAAACCAGCATGCCTCATCTTGGTACAAAGGAAGGAGAAACTATCAACTGACAATTGATCCATGATCTCCAGAGAACTGAGCAGGCCTCTTCCTTATCTAAATATCTATATGTGGCTTTCTCTAGTCCATAGAGAAAACTGACAATTTCAAATCAGTTGCCTTGATCAGGAAGCTGTGTCCTTAGCCAAAATTTAGTCAAGGCCTTTTTCGCACATACAATTAATGCCAATAACAATTTCTTATGGCCTCTAGGAAGCTGTAGGGTCCGTGGGAAAATATGAAGCAAAACAATTTTAGCATCAAGAGCAATATCTATACCAAATACATGAGAAAGGGCCAAACAGACCTCCCTCCAAAAAGGTACCAGAGGCGGACAGGACCAAAATATATGAGATTGATTGGCCTTACCCTCACCACATTGATCCCAGCACCCTGCTGCTTACAAGCCTTTATATTTTGCTACCTGAACAGGAATAAAAAAAAAGAAAACATGACTGGCATTGCCATGAAAAACCCCGTAAGTAGGGAGAAATTGCTAAGGAAAAGCTATAAAGGGCTGACCTTTCCCACTCTTCCCAAAGGCACAAAATGTCTAATTCTTGCAGCCACTTCATATATATCGGTCTGGAAGAATCAGGGTTCATTTCCCTAAGAACAGAATATATAGCAGATATCAGGTAGTCCTGGGGAGCATTCTGTCAAGCAGCTATAAACAACTGAATCCGAGGGCTGCCCAGTTTATCTGGGACTAAAGAAATAAAGGGAAATGTCTGTAAAAATAAACATAGTTGCAAGAATCCATAATAGTCCCTATGAGGTAAACTGTATCAAGCTTGAAGAGAGGTAAAAGTTAGACAACCCTTGGAATCAAAGAGCTGGTGATAATAGCTAAGGCCTAGTCTGGACCACCTTGACAGAAATACATCCAGCGTTCGAAGTGGGTTTTGTTCATCATGGTTTAGGGCAGTGACAAAAAATGCCTCCACTGGAGAGAGCAACCAAATATATTTGCACCATGCCTTTAATACCTCCTTGAAAAAATCATAAAGATATGACAAAGGAACCCGAAGCTTAGAAGTGGCAAAACATACCTGGTCAATATCTTATAGATCATTTATAGCCATCTCAATATCTTTCCAGTAGGCTAAATAGGAAATATTAAGCCAACAACATAGAATCTGAAATTGAGATGCATGAACATAAAATTTGAAATTAGGGAGACCCAACCCTCCCATCACTGGTGAAAAAAATAGAATTGAGGCCTGCACTCTAGGTTTCTTACCATTCCAGACAAAGTTCAAAATAAGCTGGCGACAAGCCTTGAAATATGTTCTAGATGGAATTATAGGTAAAGATTGCAAAACAAAAGAGAATCTTAGGCATAACAACCATACGGATAATTTCAATGCGGTGCTTAAAAGATAATGGTAAAGTGGACCAGCACTGGAGATCATCCTTGATAGAATAGGCAAGGGGTTCTAAATTCAATGTTTGCAACAAAACTAAAGATTTAGGGAGCTCAACCCCCAGATACCTAATAGAAGTCTGGTCCATTTTATAGGGTAAAATTGCCGTATCATACCTGGAGAAGTGTAATGGTATGTAATAGCTTCAATTTTTAGGTTATTAAGATGAAATCCAGCTAGTACCTCAAATTCTTCAAAGATTTTGGCAACCCCCTGCAGAGAATTGGTCGGGTTGATAAGAGTTAATAAAATGTCATCTGCAAAAAGGGCTATTTTATATTCCCTACCCCGCCAATAGGAATTATTTCAAGATGTCTCAAATTTCAAATATATGCTGCCAGGGGCTTTACATAAAGAGCAAACAAAAAAGGAGAAAGGGGACAACCTTGTTGGGTACTGCTATAAAGATAAAAGGGAGATGAGAGGTGACCATTAATCTGTATGTATGTGGATGAGTTCCCATAAAGAGCTTTCAATAACTTAATTCATTACCTCCAATAGCTCCAAATGAAGTCCGAACTATCCATTGTTTACCTGTCACAAAATGGCCACCCAAGAGGTAATGCGTTAATAAATGAAAGAGGAAAACCATAACTTTGTAAAATTGTCCACAAAAAGGACCAAGAGACATGATCAAATGCCTTCTCCACATCCAAACTGGCCAGGACCAAGGGAACAGATCTCTTAGTAACATGCTCAAGCAAGAGAAGTGTTCTTCGAACATTATCCTGTACCTGCCACTTTTGCACAAAACCCATCTGATCCCAGTCCACCAAAGATGGGAGAAGGTCCTCAAGTTTTGCTGTGTATATCGAGGTAAAAAACTTGTAATTTGAATTTACACTGATATAGGCTTATAAGACTCTACCCTGAATAGGGTCCTTATTTGCTTTTAAGAGAGGTGTTATAATTGCAGAATTCCATGAGGGAGGCAATGGTCTCCCAACTTGTACAGCTTGCATCACCCTGAGAAGAAAGTGAGCAAGATGGTTTTGCAATGTATCTATCTTATAAAAATCTGCAAGGGAAACCATCCATCCCAGCCTTTTCCCAGCCTTTGCCCATTTTATCGCTCTCTGGAGTTTGTCCATAGTAACTGGTTGTTGCAAAGAAGTGACCCGGGAAGGGAGCAAAATGGGTAATTTTGTCCTAGAAAGAAAATACAACACCCTATCTTCAGCTGGAGGACTGGCTTCTTCAGTATGAAGGGAAGAATAATAAGAGCAGAATATCTCTAAGATTGCATCGGTCTTATGGGAGATCTTCCCTGTAACAGGGTCTCTCATTTTTAAAACCATGGCTGATGACCAATGAGGTCTAAGATGGTGGGCTAGATAGCTTGACTGCCCTGCCCCCCCACATGACAATGCTGTCACAAATAATACAAAGCTAGTTCTGCTTTTTGATATATAAATTTCTATATGTCTGCCTGTACCTGTCTTATCTGGGAGGAACCATCCTATCACCCCTCATCAACTTTTCTTGAAGACTTTGAAGAGCAGGATAGAGATCCTGAAGTCATTTCTGTCTTTCCTTATGCTTTGCTGATGCAAAAGAAATCAGCCAGACCTTCAAAACTGCTTTCAAGGCATCCCACAATATGCAGAGAGAGAGACTTCACCCCCATCGCTATGTTCCAGATATACCTTAATTTGATCAACTAGGTCTGCTATCAAGGATTGATCCCGTAAATAGGTGAGATTTAAACACCAAAATAGACATTTAACAGGTTTAGGCCATAAAAAAGTAACCAAGACCGGGGAATGATCAGAATGGAAAATTGGGCCAGCAACAACAACATGTAAGTCTTCCACATGTTCTACAGTAGAGAAAAAATAATCAGTTCTAGCAGAACTACCATGGTGAGCTGAGTAATGAGTAGATGCCTTATTCTTAGGATGCAGAAAGCGCCATGTGTCTATGAAGCCTAGATGTTGTATTGTACATCTCAGATAGTGATAAACCTCCGAATATCTAAATGCTTTTGGGTTTCAGGAAGCTTGGTCATGATTGAGTGTTAAATTTAAATCAGCCCCCCACAACAACTTTCCTTTAAAGTTGCATTTAATAGAGCAAAACATTTTACAAAAACAGCCTTCTTTGTTTCTGGAGGGTAATATGAATTCACCAAAGTCATTTCCTGACCATTCAAAATACCATTCATTAAAATGAATCTACCATCGGAATCTATTTCAATTTTATGAGAATCGAATCCAACCCTCTGTGACATAAAATAAGGACCCCACGGCATCTCCCAGAAGGATAAGAGGTATAGAACACCTTTTCAAAGCCAAATTAAAAAAAAAAAGTTCTGTAGATGTTAAATTAGTTTCTTGAAAAAATATTAAATCAGCTCTCTGTTGACGACAATACTGTAAGAGCCTAAAAGATTTAACAGGATTAGAGATGCCATTAACATTAAAGGAAATAATCTTAAAATCCTAAAATTTCTTCATTCTCATTAAAGTAGATCCTACCACAAACCATATTAAAGGCTATTCATTACAGTGACACCCCAAGTAAAGAGGGAAAAAAAACACACCACCATAAACCACTTTCCCAGACACAACAAAGCTTTAATTGGTTATAGGCGATTCTTTAATTAGGGGAGTGGACACAGTGGTTTGTGAAGGCAGAAAATTTAACACCACTGTTAGCACCCTTCCAGGCGCCAAAGCAGGTGATGTGTTAGATTTGCTAGAAGGACTCATGGAGAACACTGTAAGCCCATTAGTTATAATACACATTGGAACAAATGGTGTATCCAAAACTAGTTTAAATGCATTTCAATCTAAAATAACTGACATAACAACATTTATTAAGCAAAAAGGAGCAGAATTAATATTCTCAAGTATATTACCAACACATGGGTATTTAAACTACAAAAATACAGCAATCAAAACATTAAATGATTGGCTAAGGACCTTTTGCATCAGGGAAAATGTAGGCTATATGGACAATTCTATAACATTTAGCAATAAAATTTTATTTAAATCAGATGGCTTGCACCTTAGTTTAGCAGGGTCAAGGATTTTTGGAAGAAAATTGAACATGGTGATTGAATTTCATTTAAACTGGAGCAAGGGGGGCAACCCATTCTAGCTAGCTATCCTGACTTAAAAACAACATTAAGCTCAAATAAATATAAAGGTTGAAAACAACACTTATAAATTCCAGAAGTCTTGTTAATAAATATGATGAATTTAAAGACTTTATCTTAACAAATAATATACAAATAGCTTGTATTACAGAAACCTGGTGGGATATCAATGATACCTGGGAGAAAACAATACCGGGATATAATTTATATCAAAAATCTAGATCATACAGGAAGGGTGGGGGTGTTGCAATTTACGTACATAATAGCATAAACAGTATACAACTGCCCTATGAAAGCGGCAAAGCAGAAACCATATGGCTTAAGTTAATTCCCTCTATTGGCCCTAAAATTATAATTGGCCTACTTTATAGACCTCCATCTAACTCATACAATAATGATGTTATTTTTTTAACAAATTGAACCCAGATGATAACTTAATTTTGTTTGGAGACTTCAATCTTCCTAATATAGACTGACAGCTAACTAAAGTAGGTAACAAAATTGAACAATTGTACCTAGATGCATTCGACCAGCTAGGTCTGGTGCAATTAGTTCATGAGAACACTAGAGGTGACAAAATTTTAGACCTCATATTAACAAACACAAGTGAATTAATAAGTAATGTGCAGATTCTTCCCCCTCTGGGCAACAGTGATCACTCAAAAGTCTATTGCTTAGTTGGGACATTAGACAAAACAAAAAACTATAAATCTGAAGGAGCTATTAAATTAAACAAAAAACTATAAATCTGAAGGAGCTATTAAATTAAACTTGGCTAAAGCCAATTTTTCTCATATTAGACAGGAATTGGCAGCTTGGGATTGGTATAAGGCTCTGGAAGGGAAGAATTCAGATGATATGTGGAATATAATCCTAAACAAGCTTAATGAATTAATAGCCCAATATATTCCAATTACTAAACCTAAAACGAGTGGAGCAAAAACTAGTCCAATTTGGTTAAACAGGCAAATAAAACGTATAATTAACCACAAGGATACACTATTTAAAAAATATATGAAAGAAAAAATCCATTAAAAATTACATAGCGTATAAGGAATGCGCCAAATTGGTTAAATTAACAATTAAAAAAGCAAAAGCACAAATCGAGTTCACTCTAGCCAACAGGATTAAAGACAATAAAAAATATTTTTTTTCATACATAAATAGCAAAAAAAAATCAACAATCAATAATAGGACCCTTTAATGATAACAATGGGGTTATGCTAAATGAACAGGAGTTAGTAAATACACAAAATTACTATTTTGTTCGGTTTTAATCCTGGTAATACATCTACGATTGTTAATAAGTATACACTGTCACCTGGGGCTATTAAAATAACACCTGCTGAGGTAAAATGCAGACTGACTAAATTAGACATCAATAAATATCCAGGCCCAGACAATATTCACTTCTAGAATTCTCACGGAACTTGCAGATCAACTAGCTGAGCCGTTGAGCTTTTTATATCAATCATCTTTAGCTAGAGCTGAGGTTCCTCAAGCCTGGAAGAATGCTTTGGTTGTACCCCTTCACAAAAAGGGATCTAGATCTGATCCAGCTAATTTTAGACCCATTAGCTTAACATCATTGTTGGGCAAAGTCATGGTGGGCATTTTAAAGGAAATTGTGACTGATTATATCTCATCAAACAATTTATCTGATCTTGTGCAGCATGGATTTATTAAATCTAAATCATGCCAAACAAATTTACTATCCTTTTATGAAAATGTTAACTCAGAATTGGACTAAGGGAGACCAGTGGATGTGGTCTTTATGGATTTTGCTAAGGCTTTTGATAAGCTACCACATACAGAACTAATACAAAATCTGGCTAAAATTGGCATTCACCACAACATTGTGAAATGGATAGCTAATTGGCTGACCAACAGGAGGCAGAGGGTGGTGGTAAGGGGCGTGATGTCCGAGTAGTCTGCCGTGACTAGTAGGGTGCCACAGGGCTCAGTGCTGGGCCCGTGTCTTTTTAATATATATATTTCATCCTTACACCTTAGCAATCCTTCTATATGGATTTCAAAATTTGCAGATGATTGCAGACTAGGCGTCACAGTGTCTACTATGGTTGATTCATTATCCTTACAACAAGCTATAAATGAAGTTTATGAGTGGACAAAAACTAGCAAATTGGAACTCAACATCTCCAAATGTAAAATTATGCACTTAGGTAGAACAAACAACAATCATTCATACAATATAGGGAACAACACCTTATTAACAACATCTGAAGAGCGGGACTTGGGCATTAAAATTACGTCAGATTTAAAGTTCAATTCACACTACAATCAACAAGTTAAAAAAGCTAATCAGATTTTGAATTGCATTTTGAGGGACATTTCTAGTAGACACCATAATGTTATCATGCTCTTGTACCAGGCCCTGGTGAGGTCTCACTTGGAGTATTGTGTACAGTTGTGGTCCCCACAGCATAGAGAGGACATTGAGAGAGTGGAGGATGTGCAGCGTAAAGCGACTAGATCAGTATTAGGACTAAAAAACTTACCCTACAAGGAGAGATTAACTAAGTTAAATTTATACTCACTGCACTATAGAAGACTAAGGGGAGACCTCTGCATGATGTACAAGATATCACATGACAATATATTAAGAGCAGACTTAAAAATGACCTATAACACAGGACGCTGTAGCACCAGAAACCACAAGTTGCAATTTGTATTGCCTAAGTGGAACACAAATAAAAGGAAGAACTGGTTTACTGTAAGGGGGGTGCCAACATGGAACAACTTACCTGCAAGTATTGTGGGAAGCTCGAGCATTGATATATTTAAAACAAGCTTAGACAAACATCTCTTTTACAAAACTACTAAATTTTAGCGCAAACGGGCAAGCATAATGGACGTAAGTCTCACTGTATGAACTAACTTATGAAACTTTAAAAAAACCTAAGTGGTTAATACCCAGCCCCAAAGAAGTGTACAGCAATGTAACAAATAAACCTCAATCAAAAGAAAGGGACAGTAAACCAGGAACATGGTTTAAACATTGATGCATAGACAAACGAACAAGAAAAGTGGTAAAAGTATCTACAATCAGTACAAAATACATTAGCATTTTAACAAATGAAGAATAAACAATAAACTGCTCTCCCATGAATATATTTCTAAATACCAAGTAATCCCAAATGTACCCCTCCCAACTACTAACTAAATTAAACTGCCCAATACCAAACCCAAAAATATAATTGGTAAGTGGATAGCTCCCAAATATCCCCAGAGCAAAAAAAAACAAACCAGTAAAGTAACAAAGGGGGCCCCAACACCTAAGGACCCATCTACATAATGACTTCCAAGATTGAGGGACCAAAATGAGGCCCCCCTATGGAAGAAAGATGACAACTTCTCTAGGGGGTAAAACACAGTAAAACCATGAGCCCCATAGACCACCAGATGAAGCAGAGTCTGGAGGTGACAAGGCTGGGCTGACAGAAAATAAAATGGTCAGCTCAAAAATGTTAAACCAAGCAATCAGTAAGAGCTGTCACCAAGGATTAAAGGTCCACCTCTGGGAAAGCATTTCCTGTGGCGAAAAAATAAATAAATTAGGAATTAATAATAAATGGGTAATCCAAAGAAATAGAATGACTGAAGCCAGTCACCGCCCAGCTTAATTATCACTAGAGTAGAAAAACAATTACTGGAGGTATAAGTCCCTAAATATTGGTGCAATGGCCAATAACTACCACTAAGGAATAATCAGACCCCCAAATAGAAGATCATACAAAATAACCTATTAGCCCGAAAACAATTTTCTGTTAGTGCCATAGAGATGTGGCATCTTATAAAAAAACATTTAGATCCAAGATCCACTATTATTCAAAAAAATTAAAAAGAACTGGCAGAGGTAAGGAGCAGGAGAGTAAAAACCTTAACATCCAAACCCCGAGAATAAAAGGGGAAAAACTGTGTACGCATAACCTGATATACTCTCCTTGCAGTGTGGGGGTTAGTAATGGGACAAATGTGGTAGAATCTGACAGGGCTCCAACTCCAGACCCCCCAAAGCCACAACTCAATCTCACTTCCATTTGGCACCCCTTTACCATAAGGAACAGCCTTCCGTCTTCCCCTCATCTAAGTAGAAGGGGCCCAGAGTCAGTAAAAGCCTTATTTATTAAGGATCTCAACAACTGGGGCTGACAAAAATAATAAGTAATCAGGAGGAATGCCATATCAATACACTGAACTATAGGGGCCCAGTGCTGAGCTGAGGTCTTCCAGTAGCAGTGGTCCCAGATCTGCTAGGTTAAATTGGGATTCAAAAAAATCTTGGAGGAAAAGAGTCATGTTAATACCTTCCACTCCCTCCCTGAGACCATAAATTCTTAAACTGTTTCTGCAGGACCTATTTTCTAGGTTCTCGCAGCATTCCTGTGTAGTTTGCTGGTTCTGTAGCAACTTAGTCATGAGCCGCTCCAATCTATCTATCTACACGTGAATCTATTGATGTAACAGCTTTTTCTAGCTCTCCCACTCTGCCTTTTAATGCCGGCAGCACCATTTTCAACTCAGACTGCAAACTGTGGAACTCCGCCTGAAATTCCCAAAGTTTAGTAAGTATCATTATACAATGGCAAGAAAATTTCCTGGACTCTGATTGGTCAGTGTGTGCCTGAGACAGTGATGATATTACACAATAACATCACTGTGCTGATTTTATGGAGCCTTTTTTTTTCAGAAACAAAGATACACTGCCTCACTAAAAATCTACTACATTTTTATTTTTTGTTTTCTATAACATCGAGCCATTGTATATTTGCAATAAGGCACTCCAAGGTGTGTGTTATTGTGTAGTAACGTCACTCCTGGGGTGGTGCAAGCACTTGACTTCACCTCATGCTTCAACCCACCCCAGGAGTGGTGTTATTACATGATAACACACACCTTGTCATGCCTTATTGTTTCATTGACATCGATGGTTGGGGTGGGGCCTGAGAAGCATGCTGTTCCAACGCTGAGTGTGCCATCCTCCAATTAAAGTTTTATGTAGCTGCCGCTAAGAGACAGGCCGAGAGATCAAAATGTGTAATAGAGAAGTTAACACTGACAAGTTCTATCGTCGGGAGTGCAGGTCAGTAAAGAGGACTTAACGACTGAATCAGAACACAGATCGATGGGGAAAATACCTCAAAAAACATAAAATCATGCATGGCGGTCATGGGGCTTGAAACTATCGGTGCATCTTAGGTGGTGACATCACCAGAAGTCTGCATTTACACATATTGATTCTGGTCTAATGTTACAGCCCCCCCCATCTATCAGCACCTGTATATGATGTAAATTTTCTGCTATAAAATTTTGTTTAGCTTTAAAAATATATAGCACTCAAGAAAGGGGCACTCCAGACACTAAGACTGTGCTCATAAGAGTGGCCAAGATTGTCCTAGGTAAACATGGTCCTTACATAAAGTACTTCTGAATGTGGATTGTATAAGAAAACATCTTACTCAAACCCTACTGTTGCTGAAAGAAACATCCCACTCACAGGCTACTGTTGCCAAGGAGAATTTAGACATTGCTGCTTTAAGGCACCAGAGATCTACTGTGACATCAGCTTCACAGAATGGGGTTTACACAAGCAAATAAGAAAGCAATAAGATACAATGGGGTGTGCATGGAACAGATTTTATGGCATGCTCAGGGGCATAGTGAGGCATGAGGCCACAGGCCGAGTGCCTTCAGCCCCTGAAAGTGCAGTAAAAATTGGTAGTCTGTGACCATAGCGCTCGAGACTGAGTGCCTAGAAAAACAATGACTCAGTGTCAGTGACTGTGATCATGGCTACCCAGGGAGGAGGGCGGCTGGATACTGTGGTTGGCTAAAACCACAACAGGAACTAGCGAGTATACAAGCTTGCGTGCACCAATGGGGGGAGAGGCAGGGTAGGGATGGCATGTAGGAGGAGTTGCAGTGAGCAGCTGCCAAGCTGGATCACTGCTGTCATGGGGAACATGGTTGGCTAGGAAGCATGGGGTACCAGGCTCTAGTCCGGCATGGTGCAGGGTTTTTTTCCGCCTGGCAGCATGTATTTTTATCAAGTTTTATAGCCCTCAAGCTGGCCCAGTGGTGCTGAGGGTGAAGGTGCTGGATGTCAGACCTTGTGCCACACTGGCAACCCAGGTTTGGATGCGAGCCCAGGCCTCCAAGGGCTGGTTAGAGAGGACTAGGATTGAGCATTTGTAGGACTGCTCTCTTATCCCAGGGAGAGATCCAGGGAACCACTGC
The DNA here is from genome assembly GCA_016271365.2 of Neoceratodus forsteri. Lineage (NCBI taxonomy): Eukaryota > Metazoa > Chordata > Ceratodontiformes > Ceratodontidae > Neoceratodus > Neoceratodus forsteri. The sequence continues at coordinate 232,020,867 of JADMNL010000023.1, forward strand.
TCTGTAGCAGCCCCTGGTGATGGCTGGGAACACTACCAAAGTGATGGCAGCAAAGGGGGCGGAGTGTGGCATATGTCGGCATGCAGTGCCCAGACATCATTGAATGCCCGCACTCCGCAAGGGGCTGAAACCAGGCAAAATATGGCAGAGTGACGATCTGGTGGCTGATGGCCATGCCTGGCACCCCAGTTCATGTAAGAATCCTGCCACAAAGTGCAAGAGCACTAATGGCCAGCTCTGTGGGGGTGCCAGACTGGGCTTGGGGGGAGTGAGTGCTGGTGGCTGGAGATCGCAAAGATTTGCTCCTTGGGTGAGGAGGACAAATAGAGAGGATATAAAAAAAAAGTTTTGCAGCCCCTCTGACATGCACCCCACTGGAGTTGAGAATCTATAAGTAGAAAGGTGCACAGCCCCCCGCATTAAAAATGAGACCTGTAGGTTTTGGGCACCTTTTATTCTGCGCTGCCAGTGTGCATTGCTGAAACTGATTTTCTGCAATGTACACTCACCATAATAGTGATCACTGTGTCTTGATCGCTATTATGACATAGAACCAGTAAAATCTGTTCCATGCACACCCCTGAAGTGTCTTATTGCACTAATAAAATGAGCTACATTTGTTAAAAATGTTTCTTGTAAGAAAAACCATGTTAACATGTGGAAAAGCAATATTTGCTTACCAGAATTTATGATAAAATAGTTCTTCTGTCTGCTATAAGATAATGCCATTAAGTTTGTGCTGTAGACAGTTTGTCATACCTCTACTACTGTATCTGTCTCCCCCTTGTCTCAGCCTGCTTCTCCTGCTCACACACCATCACCATTACTCTCTCTCTCTCTCTCTCTCTCTCTTGCATGGCCAGTAAATAAAGAATTTTGTTTCTTTTTTCAATAAAATTGTGCCCACTTTTTGTCTGATCCCATGCTGCTCCCCCTACTACCCAAACTGCACTTGATCTCCCCATCTGCTGGCCTGCTCTCTCCCCAGCTTGTACAATCATTAAACATTAACTTTCTCTCAAGCCTGATGGTAAATCCTGTACAAGGCTTGTCCCATTCAGCAAAGCTTATTAATGGAAGTTTACAGCACCAAAGATCGCTGTTACGGCAGCACCTCAAGAGGGAACATGGACAAGGTTACCGCCTTTTAAGAAGCCCAAAGTGGGACATTTCTTACTGAGACATGATTTTTCGCAGGACAGTATGTAACCTCGACCAATGCAACAGGCTTGTTTTCTGTAAATGACCAGAATTAAGACTAAGTGTTGTAATGTTTTAGTTGTTTCTAGTGTTTCTTATCATTTTAAGGTATTTTAGTTCAGGTATTATAGTTTTCGTGCAAAATATAGAGGAAAGTCAGAATATATTTTTCTACTATAAAGTCAGGACATGTATTTTTCATTTTTTTTTTGCAGGACACAGCTGCCCAGATCAGGACTGTCCAGTGAAAAATCAGGACAGGTGGTTATCCTAACAGGGATGGCAGCAAGCAGCTAGGTTACACACCCCAAACAACGCTGAGGAGTTCCCATCTGTACTTCTTGTCTCGCGCCTTGGAGTTACCCTCTGTACATCTTGTCCCCCCCAACCCCCAAGACCTGGCTATCTTAAAACAAGCAGGATGACAGTGGAACAGAGTACTTTAAAAAATAAGACAGTATGTTTTTTGTGTGTGTGTTTTTGTTTACATCACAGGACTGAAGCATGATGGCCACAGACGGAGCAGGTGTAATATCGGAAGACAGAGAAAAAAACCTGTAGCATCTGAAAAGGAAGGTTTTAGTCAGTGTAAAGGTAACATTTTGTAGGAGTTCCATGAGTATGAATTGCCTACTGTCTTATCTAGTCTACAGTTTAAAATAATGATATACCCAAAATGCTTTCTAATTGGCTACAAGTCTGAGATGAGCCGCAATTAGCGAGGAGAAAAGAATGGCAGCATTTTAAAAAGCAGCGTTCTAATGGCACAGTGATTGCATTGTTTTTCAATGTGGTCCTGCTATTGGGAACTTTTTATTACCTGTTCATCGAACTCATTTGATGCACAGGTAACAACCAATCAGCAAGCAGGATTTTCTCTCCCCATTTTATAAAATAAATGTGCCATGCAGTGTTTAATTAGGGAAACTCTTTCCTACCTATTGTATTTCTACATAAGCTACTCTAACCCCAGTTAGCTTATATTGTGAAAAGAGAATGCTCTACACACCTATCTGGTGTAAAGTATTTTTAGAATAACTTCTTTTTTCTATTCACTAAATGATAAACTAAATAGTGACTAGGTGAAGGAGTAGGGTGAATGCATGATAAAGGTAATGCTTGGCAGCAGGAGTCAGCCAGGGTTACCCTACTAACATGTCTGCAAATGTTTGTCAACACTGAGCCCCTAGAGCTCCTTCAGGGTACTTAACTTAGGAATCCTTTTTATTTCGGCCATTTCTACTTTTGTTGTAGCCCCTCCTCACCTTGTAGGCTCAATGTGCTCCAATCCCCAAATATAAATGAGGCTCCAGTGTTGCCACTATCTTTAAAGTGGGAAACCACACTCAGTGCCTCGTCTTGTCTCCTGTTTATGATTTTTGCCCTGTGATTCACTTCTTCAGGTCCTGTATTGTCTCCCCTAGAACTGATTCCAGGTGCATTAGATAATGCAGATTATACATACCATTTGGCATGTAAGGGAGGCAGCATAGTTTAATGGTTAAGAATACTGAGCTGCAAACCTCAAGAACTGGGTTTAAATCCCACAGCTGCCACTTGCGTACTGTGTTACCATGAGCAGGTCACTAAACCTCCTTGTACTCTCAGGACATACCTTGAGCCTCAACTTAGTGCATCTTTCCAGGCAAAAAAATGTAAAATAAAAAGCAATTTGTTTCTCTCAGCATTACTCCTAGACCCACAGACACTCTGCATTGTAGCTGGGGACGTTGAATGAAGTCATTGAGAGACTTAGCCGGGGGAGGTGGGGCACATGAGGGAGATTAGACCAGGCCTTTAAAAGACTGACGAGAGCCAGGTCCACAGGACTCATGGAGATTCTTGTACCAGTGAGATGCAGACTTTACATTTCCTCCCCCCTCCAACCCCCAGAAATGCTACTCTAGAATAGACGTGATACTGGTCATAAGTGAGTGGGCGTATGCTATCAGTGGTGCCAGGGTGGGGAACATAACACTATACGACCATGCCCCCACAGAGGTCAGCTTTAGCCTTTCACCTGTCCAACCCCAAATCTCTTTAGCTGTTAAATAACTCCCATCTTAATAAGGAGGATTTTAGGGGATCACGTGATGCAGAGTGATGAGTAGAAGCTCCTCCGTGAAGCTCCTGCCTCCTGATCATTAAATCATCTTTTTTAGATGTTTAAATCTCTCCATTTCCTCTGCTTTTGAGATTTACTACTATCTGAATACTCTGGAAGTCTGGTTTGTGTGCTAGATAGGCAGATGGATGCTTACATGAAGAAAGCCCCGCAGAAGCACAGCCCCCCCTGCTACTCCTGAAAAGGCCTCAAAGAAATCTCAGGCCTCGGGTGGACCAGAGAGGCCTGATCCTTTGAGTCAAGTTGGGGAACAAGAACCTTTAATGCTCAATAGGTTCTTAGAAGAGTTCAGGCCCTTTCAGGAAGAAATGAAAGAAATGGCGATTGACCTGAAAACTCTCTCTAGAAAACTGGATGAAGTCTCGTCAACTGTTTCTGATAACACAGCTCGAATAGTCTCGATGGCGAAATAGTTAGAGAATCTCGATCATGAATTGGTGTCTACGAGACAGAAACTATCTCGTCTCGAGGCCAAGCTAGAAGATTTAGAGGGCCGTAGCCGCAGAAACAACATGATGATACTCCGGCTACTGGAGGTAGAAGAGGGCCAGCATGCTGTGGCATTTACACAGAAGTTGGTGGAGCGGATTGCTGGCCCCTCTCCCTTTGGCCCAGTGTATATTATAGATCGAGCTCACAGATCTCTACGACCTAAGCCTTCTCCGGATGCTCACCCCCATCCTATCATCTGTCACTTTTTGAATTTCCTAGAGAAACAGCAATTTTTGCAGAAAGTGAGAGCTTTACAAGAGGTTTGTTAGGAGAATACGAAACTGAGAATCTCACAAGATTTGCCTGGTTCGGTTTGTCAGAAGCGGAAAGCGTCTCATCCCATAATGTCTAAGATTATTGCTGCAGGCTTGAAATTCAGGATGGGATACCCCGCCAGATTACAAGTTTTCATGAATGGATCCTGGTTTAACTATGATGATCCTGCAGTTGCCCTGCCGAGCCTTAAATCCATGCTTCCAGACCTGTTTCAAGAGACCTGAGAGGCCTTCTTTGTGGGATGAAGAGCTGTTTAGAGTTGTGGATCAGAACTGTTATTTTCTTCTTCCTTGAGGGGATGCTCTTAACGGGTTGTATTGGCAATTCTTGTTATTTCAGTTGGACTTGGACTGATAACAGTCTTTTAAGCCCTAGCCTCAGAAGGTCAATGCCGGTGAAGGGCAAAGACACTTGGGGTCTTGGGGTTGCTTATTTGGGAACAAAGCTTCATGTCTCAGCATACTCAGTTTAGTATATAGAATAGAAGGGGGAATTTGGCTTGTTGTATCTAGGATTAATGCTTAATTTGCTTGGATTGGAAATCAGAGCGGTCTTGGGCTTTCTCTGCATTTTACTTTCATTATGTCAGGATCGGGATGTGGCCACTAGAGGGGGTGCTATGTATTTGTAATTCATAGCTGTGCAGCTTTTAATTTGAAGGGGATCTCCCTTATTTTTCTCAATAGTCCCGTGTTCAGGGCAACAAATTTCCCCAAGGAGATTTGTTGCAATCTGGGGTTGGTAACCACAGGGAAGATTTGTTTTTTTCAGTTTTCTTTCCCTGAGTCTCGGTTGCAGGGTTTTCCCCGATTTTTCTCAATCTGTGGAAAAGGTCACTCCCCTTCATTAGGCTCCTGATCTGGTTCTAGTTTTTGCATAGCTGATCCATGAGGCATGGTTGATCTCAGTTTTTATTCTCAGTTTCATTCTGGTTTCCAAGGTTATCTGGTATACTCAGGGCTCTGGCAGTATACTTCGTTTACCAGTTCACTATCATGCTGACACATAGGTGTATGTGGCATTGGAAGCCCAAGGCCATTCCCTAATTTGTTGGGGTAATTAAAATTATTCGCTTCTTCAAATATTTACCTTGGAATGTATGTTTTGTTGCCATTAGCAGAGGTGCATTATCGGGAGGTGGGAGATGGAGGAGAAGAACCAGTACTGTGCTGAACGTTGCTTGTGGCAGTGTAGGGAGTTGGGTGAGGGGTAAGGGATTTGGGGTTTTGTTAGGAGGTATGGGGGTAGTTGGGGGGAAGGGAATGGGTTAATTGTGGGGGGGTTGAGGAGGAGGGAGGGCTTTACTGAGGTAACCGTGGGAGTTAGGATTTATGCATTATATATCCCGAGTGCTGGGCTGAGTACATTAAGCCTTACTACCAGTATTAGATGGGCAAAGAAGTGACTTTTGCAACTTGGAATGTTAAGGGGATCAGGAAAAAACACAAACAATATCAGGTTCTTAAACATTTAAGCTTATTATGTTCTCAGATAACTTTCCTACAGGAATCTCATGTATTAGAAACTGAAGCTTCACAGTTAAAGAGACAACAGGTGGGCCTGGTCTATAATGCCCAGGGATCTACTAATAGTTGTGGGGTCATGCTTATGATCAACAGGGGTGTTCCCTTTGTTTCTACACAGGTCATTAAAGATGCTGAGGGAAGGTTTATTCTAGTTAAAGGAACTCTCTGATCAGTTCCATTTTTACTTGGTAGTATATATGGCCCCAATATAGATGACCCAAGGTTTTTTATGAGACTCATATATGCTATTCTTTCAATGCTTCCCATCAGGATTATTTTGGGGGGTGACTTCAATCAAGTTGTTGATTCTAATCTTGACAGGTCAGGTAGTGGACCGGGAGTGGTCTCCCCAGGGCAGAGGGCTCTCAAAGACCTAGTGGGCCAGTGCAGACTCTGCGATGTCTGGCATGTCTTGCACTCTGATTCTAGGGAGTTTACTTTCAGGTCAATGATGCACAGCTCACAGTCCTGCATTGATTACATATTTATATCTCAGGTTCTTCTACCTGGGGTTAAGACTTCCTTGATTCAACCTGGCCCTGCCTCCGATCATTCACTGGTGTTGTGCAAATTGGCATTCCTTAATTTACCTAACAGGGAAACCAGATGGAAACTTAATGAACAACTTCTTAAAGATGTTAAATATTGCAAGCTCATAAGACAGCAAATTGAATCCTTTTTTATACAACCCTTCAGATAGTACAAAGCCTGATATTTGGTGGGGGGCCTTTAAGGCTTTCATGAGAGGGATCCTTATTAGTATGGTGGTGGGTAGGAAAAGGGCACAGGAGAAGGAATTAATATCATTACTGTCCCAAATTAGGTCACTTAAAAATAATACTTCTGCTAATGCCCCTGATGAAGATAAGAGGAAACTCCTAGTGTTGAAAGGTAGATATTTAGAGTTACTTCGGGAAAAAGCTGAATTAGCTATTATTCGTACAAGAGCTAGTTACACAGACCAGGGAGAAAATGCGGGGCACTTACTGGCATTGCGTATTAAGCAACAAGAATTGGTGAGATTTATCCCTCCAATCAGGGCAATGGCAGACGGGTCCCTGAAAGTATCTCCTACTGAAATAGTGCAAGAATTTGCCCTATGTTATGCAAGTTTGTACAGTGACATGGAGTATCCTCCTTGTCCTGGGAGTATGGAGAACTATTTGAGGGATTCCCATTTGCCCTCCCTCTCAGAGCAACATAAGGGTTTTCTTTTTACTCCTATATCACAGGAGGAAATTGCTGAGGTTATTAGTGGATAGACAAAGCCCCAGGTCCCGATGGATTCTCCTCCCTATTTTACAAAGTTTTTTGGGATCTTTTACTATCAGTACTTTGTCGTTTATTTCAATATATTCTAACTGGGGCAGAGGCTGATCCTCACCTTTTTGAGGCCTTGATTGTTCTTCTCCCCAAACCAGATAAAGATCCTGAGCTTGTTCAGAGCTACAGACCTATTTCCCTTCTAAATCAGGATATTAAAATTCTCTCGAAGATACTAGCCAATAGGTTAACGGTAGTTCTGCCTGAATTAATAGGTATAAATCAGGTAGAATTTATGAAAGGGCGTTCATTATCTGATCACTTGCGTACCCTATCTCATGTCTTCTTGGCTACCAGGGACACTGAGTTCCCTGCAGGACTGGTCTCCCTGGATGCTGAGAAGGCATTTGATTGAGTGAATTGGAACTTTTTGTTTTGAGTTCTGGAAGCTTTTCAATTCCCTTCTGTATTTATACCCTGGATTGCTACACTATATAAAACTCCTACAGCAAGAATCTCTGGGAATGGGGCCTTCTCCAAACCTTTTTCACTCCATTCAGAGACTAGACAGGGATGTCCCTTGTCTCCTCTGTTGTTTAATTTATATCTGGAACCTCTCATCCAAAATATTCTCAATAATGTTTCCATACAAGACATTTGGTTAGCTATGAAATTAAAGTCACTGCATATGCAGATGACTTGCTTGATACATTTATCTCATCCGTATCTTCTGTACCGCCTTGTTGAGTGAAATAGCAAGATTTAATGACCTGTCCAACTACAAACTGAATGCTAGCAAATCCTTATTTTTCCCATTAAATCATAAGGTATTCAAAAATGATATTAGTCCCCTAGTCTTATGCTGGACTCCCAAGTCATTTAAATACTTGGGCATTAAATTATCTCGTAACCCCCTAACATGGTTTAGCGAAAATCTAGAATCCCTCTTACAGTTGATAACTCATGATCTCGAGAGGTGGTCCAAACTTCCCATTTCATTATGGGGCCGGATCAACATAATTAAGGTGAATATAATTCCTAGAGTATTTTACCCTTTATCTCTTCTCAATACTTTCATTCCACTACTCTGGTTTAAAAAGTTACATGGTATATTCACTAGATTTATTTGGGCCGATAGGTATCCTCAATTGGCTTATTACAAATTGGCAGCTCCATAACTGGAGGGGGGTTTACGGATTCCTCATCTGGCTATATACTATTGGGCCAGTCATCTAGCAAAATGTCTGAGATGGGTATCTCCTGGCCCGGAAAAAGAGCAACTGGCTTGGCTTAGAATTGAATTGGATGTAATTAAGTCCAAGAATCTGGACCCCCTTACCTTATTCTATATTAAAATTTCCCAGGTTCTTATGACTGAGGAATGCCCTACAGTATTTACCTCTTTAAAGGTTTATGCACAACTGTGTTCATTTTTGAAATATACTCCCCATGGGGAGTTGGCCCAGTCTATCTGGAATTCTCATCTTTTACTATTAATAAGAACCAAATTCCCAGTCAATGGTTGTCCCAATTGGGGGATGGGATACTTCTCTCTCTCATAGATGAAGATGGTCAATGGTTGTCAGTGGGAGATATTATTAAGAAATTTCATATTCCGGCTTCCTCTCACTTCAAAGCTATACAATTAAGGCACTTACTTACTATACATTTTGGTAATATCCCCCCCTCCTAGACCGTCACAGCCCTGATACCTGAGGTTTCTTCACTTATTGGATCTTCAGGTGTAATATCTAAATTATATAGGGTTTTGTTTCACAAGAGATATGAGGGTTCCTTTGGACCCACAAGATTCTGGAACTCCATCCTCACTTAATACCATCTGGATTGGCAATCCCTGTGGAGATTCTGTCATAACTATGTTTCTCAAGACAGACTGCGTCCTATGCAATATCATATATTACATAATCTGTATTACACTCTGGTTAAACTACAGAAATGGGTTTTTTTGAATTCCAATATATGTAATAAGTGTTTGCAGGAAGAAGGAACACTTCTTCATATGTTCTGGTCTTGCCCTAAAGTTTCCCTCTTAGGGGGCTCAATTAAGACTTCCCTGGACCCTTTACTGGGCCTTCATGAGTATTTTACTCCTGATATTTGCCTTTTAAGGGACCTGTCTTCTGTTAGAGTTAAAGTAAGAAAGTTTCATATTTCCATGATTGCTTTATTGGCTAAGAAGCTTATTTTACATCACTGGAAAGACAAGTCCTCCCCATCTTACCAAGAAGGGGTAAACGAAATCCTGTCTAATCTACGTACAGAAAAAGCGATTGCCAGTCTTCATAATAGATTGGCAGCATATACCAAAATTTGGGATCCCCTTCACTCCCTAATTTCACTGACTCAGTCTTAAGCATGTTTCAGGTTATATGGCCATGTAGGTTCTTAGGTAAAGAGCTTGGCACTTAGCGGACACTAGGTTTGGTTACTGCAGTAAGGGGAGGGTTAGGTGGGCAGTTACCCTTTACATTGAGTCTGTATGTCCACCTCATTTTAATTGTAACTGCCTGTTATTGTGGAAAATGTATCAATAAACTTTGAATTGAAAAAGGAGGATTTTAAAGAAATGGGTACAATAGCATATTAAAGAATACTGTTCCCCCAACAAATGAAGGGATACAACCTGGTTAGACTGGTGGGATGCTTTGAAAGCTATGGTCATGGGAAATGTAATACAGTATGCCTTCCAAAAAACCAAAATGGACACAGCCTGTCAGATTGAACTGGAGCAAGAATTTTTCGACCTAGAGACTACTTATAAATTCACCCTGGATGAGGCCCTTCTGTCATGCATTTAACAGAGTAAGGAAGCTTTACATTGATACCTGGTGGAACATAAACTTGAGGGGCAGTAATGTTATGCTCATTAGAGGTATCATGAGAGAGTGGGATGGGCAGGTAGGGTCCTACTCTAGCATGGCAAACCAGAAGGTAAACTAAAGTAAGAAGTGCTCAAATTGAAAGACAGTACAAACCACAACATATGATGACACCACCTTAGGACATTGCCAATATATTTCTGGGTTACTATAAGGAGTTATATATGTTTGATAGAACCCCCACATATGACATCCAAATAGCAAATTATTTTGGAACACTGTACAGTAATTCCCAAGCATTTCAGCAGAACAGCAGGCCTCACTAGAAAGGCCGATAAGAGATGCAGCGTAAAGGACACCATACATAACTTTAAAAATAGAACTGCACACACAGTTTGGTGGCATTGAGAGCTGAGGCACTAGACACCACACCTTGTTCCATGCTAGCAAGCCATGTTCGGGAACGAGCAAGGGTCAAAAGGGATCAGCTGGGGGGAGAGGATTGAGTGCCTGAGGAGATAGTCTCCTTTCCTGGGGAGGTGGGACTTTTGGCTCTGCTGAATGACAACCACCTGCTGGAGGCCTGGAGTAGTATTTGTGATGGGAGTGGCAACCATGGGAGCTACTGTCGAACCATGCGGTGTGCACGTGCCTCCACGTACATATACACACTGATCTGAGTGCCCCAGGAAGGGGAATTGGGTGAAAAAACAGTGGTGAATGGCAATTGGGCAGGCATATATGAGCTCTGCCCACTGATCTTCTGCCTGCCCCATTGCCAGGACTAAGGCTCAGGGAGTGGCCGGCCACATGTGCAGTGGTGGCACTACCACTTGTGGTGCCAATGACATAGGTTCAGGAATGAGCTCAGGAGGCTGGATGATCAGCTGGAGGGGGTGATGGATTAAGTGGCCACTGCACGCTTTACATCTCTGGGGAGAAAGGGGGGGCAACCTCCTCCCAGTGTACATACTCCCAGGTGACCACGGGGGCAGTTTACTGGGAGGCAACTGGTTGAGGCTGGGAGGCGTGAGGATGTTGGTGTGGTTATGCCATTGCATCTGTGCATTCCATACCTCCTGAACCAGTACAAAATAAGAAAAAGTTCAGCCTCGGCAGATCCCCAAGCTGCCATGGCAAACACCCCACCCAACAACTGGATGTGTGGGGGGGGTGTAGCTGGCTACCTCCTTCTCCTGCCCAGGGGATAAACCAAGGCTCTATGAGGGTGGGGAGTGGTAAGTGGCTAGGGCTTCAACTGCAGATGTGGGGCAAAAAGCATAAATAAAATATGCTCAGGAAGGGGAAGGATGATGGAGGTCGACAGGGCAGGGGGAAAAAAAGGATCTGTCCTGGGTACTGACAGACTCACCTCTGAATATTACAAAACTTTCAGAGATGTTTTAGCACCGGAGCTCCTCAGACTGTTTGGGTCAGTGCTGGTGGAAGGGGACAGTGCAAACACAACAGAGGGCTTAAATTTCAGTGATTCCAAAATCAGGGAAAGATTACATGGTTTGTGGGTGTTAAAGCCCTATCTCGTTGCTTCCATTTGATCTGAAAATGTTCACTTCCATATTGGCAACTAAGGTGCAGGGGTTGGTGACTCATCTGGTCAGCCTGAATCAAACAGGATTTATTAAGTAGTTGAATTTTCAAGATACTGTCCAGTGCCTCCTTAATATCATCACAGGAGAGGACAAGTAACACATTTCAGCTGGGCATTTCAATGGACACAAAAAGGCTTTTAATCCAGTGGACTAGGCCTACCTCCTCTGCACCCTGGAGGAAATGGGGTTTGGGCCTACATTCACATCATGAACAGAGCTACTTATTTCTCCCCTGAAACATTAGTAAGGGTTAATGGGGTGCTACGCTGGAGATTTTGCCTAACAAGAGGTACTACACAGGGGGAACCCACTCTTCCCCCTCCTATTCACCCTGTGTATAGAACCCCTGGCAGTGGCAGTGAGGTCCAGAGAGAATATCAAGGGAATGCAGGTGGGTGGGATAGAGTAGAAAATCTCATTCTATGTGGTTCATAGCTCAGTGCTTGTGCTATATAGAGTAGAGTTGAATGATGTAGGTTATGCTTGGATACATAGGCCATACCAATAAGTAGGACAATGCCTGCAAGGTATATGAGTTATGTGAAATGGTTAGTGCTTAGATAGTTCAGCATAGATATGAGCAAGTCAGTGATTGCAGTACATATAAACTGGATTGGATACGCATAGTGCTTAGGTGTTGAACTGATGAATAACAATTTGTTTGGGCCTTTCTCTGTATACCACTTTAGGAAACATACATAGAAACATAGAATTTGATGGCAGATAAGGACTGCTTGGCCCACCTAGTCTGTCCATTTCCCTACCTAACAGATAAGCTGCAGATCCTAGTTAACCAACAGCCTACTTCCTCCTACCCCCCCACTAGAATTGCCTTATATCTGTCCCATGCATTCTTGAATTCCCCCACTGTTTTTGACTCTATGACCTCCTCAGGAAGGCAGTTCCATGCATCTACAACCCTCTCTGTGAAGAAATACTTCCTCACATTACCACTGAGCCATCCCCCCTCTATCTTCAGATTGTGCCCCCTTGTTCTTGCAAATCTCTTTGTCAGAAAGATGCTACCCTCTTGGACCTTGTTGATTCCTTTGAGGTATTTAAAAGTTTCTATCATGTTCCCTCTCTCCCTCCTTTCCTTGAGGCTATACATCTTAAGCTCCTTTAGTCCTTCTTCATATGTCTTCTGGTGCGGACCCTGCACCATTTTGGTTGCTCTCCTCTGGACAGCCTCCACTCTGTCTATGTCTTTGTGGAGATGGGGTCTCCAGAACTGTACATAGTACTCCAGATGTGGTCTTACCAACTGTCTGTACAGAGGGCAAACAACTTCCTGTTTTCTACTGGTGATGCCTCTCCCTATGTATCCCAGTATCCCCGAGCCCTCCTTACTGCCTTCTCACATTGCTGGCCCACGTTTAGGTCCTCTGATATGACTACCCCCAGGTCCCTTTCCATTTTTGTCGTTGTCAGTATCTCACCCCCCCCCATTGTGTACCCTTCCCAGGGTTTTTGTTTCCCAGGTTTGAACTTCTTTGCATTGAATCTAAGCTGCCATACATTTAACCATTCTTTCAACCTTGCCAAGTCCCTTTTCATCCTTTCCATCCCACCTTGCATCTCAACCCTGTTGCAGATCTTTGTGTCGTCTGCAAAGAGACATACTTTCCCTTCCAGTCCCTCTGCAATGTCACTTATAAAGACATTAAAAAAGACTGGCCCCAGTACTGAACCCTGCAGTACCCCACAAGTAACCCCCACTTTCTTCACTGTGCACTCCATTTACTATTACCCATTGTGTCCTGTTGTCCAGCCAGTGTTTTACCCAGGCTACCACCATGGGACCCACTCCCAGGCTGGCTAATTTGTTTATTAATCTTTTGTGTGGGACTGTGTCGAATGCCTTGCTAAAGTCTTGGTAGGCCATGTCCACAGCCTCTCCATGGTGTACTACTTTGGTCACCCAGTCAAATAAATCAATTACATTTGTCTGACATGACCTTCCTGCTGTGAATCCATGCTGCCTTGGGTCCTGTGCCCCACTGGCCTCTAGGGTCTCAACATTTTTTTCCTTCAGAAGTGATTCCATCATTTTCCCTAGCACTGAGGTCAAATGGACAGGTCTGTAGTTTCCTGCCTCTGTCTTGCTCCGTTTTGTGAAGGGGAATCACATCCGCCCTCCTCCAGTCCTCAGGTACAACATCATAGAAACATAGAAACATAGAATTTGACGGCAGATAAGGACCGCTTGGCCCACCCAGTCTGCCCATTTCCCTACCTACTGGATAAGCTGCAGATCCCAGTTAACCAGCAGCCTACTTCTTCCTACCCCCACCCCCCAGAATTGCCTTATGACTATCCCATGCATGCTTTAATTCCCCCACTGATTTTGACTCCACAACCTCCTCCGGAAGGCCGCTCCATGCATCCACAACCTCTCTGTGAAAATACTTCCTTAAATTACCTCTGAGCCGCCCCATCCCATCTTCAAATTGTGCCCTCTTGTTCTTGCACACCTCTTTTTTTGAAAGATGCTACCCTCTTGGACTTTGTTGATTCCCTTGAGGTACTTGAAAGTTTCTATCATGTTCCCCCCTCTCCCTCCTTTCCTGGAGGCTATACATATTAAGCTCATTAAGTCTCTCTTCATAAGACTTCCAGTGCAGACCCTGCACCATTTTAGTTGCCCTCATCTGGACAGCTTCCATCCTGTCTATGTCTTTGCAGAGATTGGGTCACCAGAACTGCACACAGTACTCCAGATGGGGTCTCACCATCTGTCTGTACAGAGGGATAATAACTTCCTGTTTTCTACTGGTGATGCCTCTCCCTATGCATCCCAGTATCCCCCCAGCCCTCCTTGCTGCCCTCTCACATTGTTTGCCCATCTTTAGGTCATCTGATATGACTACCCCCAGGTCCCTTTCCATTCTTGTTGTTGTTAGTATCTCACCACCCATTGTGTACTCTTCCCCTGGGTTTTTGTTTCCCAGGTGCATTACCTTGCACTTCTTAGCATTGAATCTAAGCTGCCATACATTTGACCATTCCTCTAACCTTGCCAAGTCCCTTCTCATCCTTTCCACCCCACCTGTGCATCAACTCTGTTGCAGATCTTAGTGTCATCTGCAAAGAGACATACTTTTCCTTCCAGTCCTTCTGCAATGTCGCTTATAAAGACATTGAAGAGGACCGGTCCTAATACTGAACCCTGTGGTACCCCACTAGTAACCCTCCTTTCTTCTGAGTGGACTCCATTTACTATAACTCTCTGTGTCCTATTCTCCAGCCAATCTTTACCCAGGCTGTCATCTTGGGACCCACTCCCAGGCTGGCTAACTTGTATATTAATCTTTTGTGTGGGACTGTGTCAAATGCCTTGCTAAAGTCTAGGTAGGCCATGTCCACAGCCCCTCCCTGATCTACTACTTTGGTCACCCAGTCAAAGAAATCTATCAGATTCGTCTGGCATGACCTTCCCACTGTGAATCAATGATGCCTAGGGTCCTGTGCCCCTCTGGCCTCTAGATACTGGACAATTCTTTCCTTTAGAAGTGATTCCATCATTTTCCCTATCACTGAGGTTAAACTAACAGGTCTATAGTTTCCTGCTTCTGCCTTGCTCCCACTTTCGTGAAGGGGAATCACATCTGCCCTCCTCCAGTCCTCGGGTACCACCCCATCCTCCCATGATTTGTTAAAGGGTAGTCAGTGGTGTCACTAGTTCTACACCTTAGTTCTTTTAGAATTCTGGGATGAATCCCATCAGGCCCCTTGCTTTGTCCACCTTCAGTTTTAAGAGTTCTTTCAGAACCTTTCTTCTGCAAATGGGCCAGTATCAACTTCTGTATCCAGAGTGTTACTACTGTTTGTTTTATGTATCTCTCCCTCTTCCTTCGTAAATACTGAGCAAAAATATTTGTTTAGTATCTCTGCCTTTTCACAGTCTCCCTCTGCCCACCCTCCCTCCCCTTTATTAAGCCTCACTATCCCTCCCTTGGTCTTCCTTCGCTCCCTGATGTACCTATAAAAGGTTTTATCCCCCTTCTTAACTGAGTTGGCTATCTTTTCCTCGGTTTGGGCCTTTGCTGTTCTGACTGCCTTCCCAGCCTCCTTTGCTTTAACTGATACAGTTCTCTGTCCTGCTCCTTCTGCGATTCCTTGTACTTCCTGAATGCTTTCTTTTTCTCTTGAACCTTCACTGCCACTTCCTTTGAGAACCATAGTGGTTTCTTACATCGTCTTGTTTTGTTTATTTGCTTCACACAAAGGCTTGTTACCTCTGTGATGGCAGTTTTTATTATTCCCCATTGTCTTCCACCCCTCCTTCCTGCCCATTTGCTAGTGCATTCCTTAGGCACTCACCCATTACGGCAAAGTCAGCCCTCCTAAAGTCCAGTACTTTTGTCTTTGTATGGCTTGACTCTATTACTGTGTTTATTGTGAACCATACTGTTCGATGGTCGCTAGTTCCCAGATGGCTACCCACTTCTACATCTGTGATCCTCTCTCCATCTCCATTTGAGAGTATCTAGTCTAATATTGCTCCTCTCGAGTGGGCTCCAGTACTAGTTGTCTAAGGCATGCCCCTGTAGGGCATCTAGAATAACTGCACTCTTCAAGTGGCAGCTGCAACTGCACTCAGTTAACATCTGGCATATTCAGATCACCCATCAGCAGTATCTCCCTTTTCTGCCATTCTAAGTATACTTTCTATCATTTCCTTGTCCATTTCCTCCCCTGAGAAGGGGGTCTTCAACCCTGTGCGGATTGTGGTGCCATTGCCTGTCTCCAAATTTACCCACAGTGCTTCTTCTCCTCCCTGTTTACCCTTTTGTTCTGTTGCTTTATTCTTCCTTTATGTAAAGAACTACTCCTCCTCTTTTACCCTCCCTGTCCCTCCTGTAGATAGTGTATCCTGGTATGTTTACGTCCCAGTCATGGTTTTGTGTATACCATGTTTCTGTGACTGCCACGATATCCAGATGTTCCTCCTCCATCAAGGCCACTAATTCAGGAAGCTTGTTACCTAGACTACGGGCATTGGTACTCATTGCTCTCCATTTTTTGATGGCTTTACCTTCTGTTGCAGCATCCCCCACTGACCATGATTTATTAAAAAGAGTAGTCAGTGGTGTTACTAGTTCTTCCCTTAGTTCTTTTAGAATCATGGGGTGAATCCCATCAGGCCCCCTTGCTTTATCCACCTTCAATTTTAAGAGTTCTTTCAGAACCCTTTCTTCTGTGAAAGGACTAATATCAACCTCCCTATCCAGAGTGCTTCCATTGACTGGATTAGGTATCTCCCCCTGCTTTTCCACTGTGAATACTGAGCATAAGTATTCGTTCAGTATCGCTGCTTTTTCACTGTTGCTCTCTGCCCAACCACCTTCCTCTTTATTCAGCATCAGTATTCCTGCCTTAGTCTTTCTTTGCTCCCTAATGTACCTATAAAAGATTGTATCCCCCTTCTTAACCAAGTTGGCTACCTTTACCTTGGTTTGGGCCTGTGCTATTCTGACTGCCTTCCCTGCTTTTTTCTGATTTTACTGGTACAGTTCTCTGTCCTGCTCCTTCTGTGTTTCCTTATACTTTCTGAATGCTGTCTTTTCCTCCCTTACCTTTCCCACCACTTCTTTTGAGAACCATAGTGTTTTTTTCCTTCATTTTGATTTGTTTATTTGCTTCACACAAAGGCTTGGTGCTCCACCCCACCTTCTTGCCTGTTTGCTAGTGCTTTTCTGTGGCACTCTCCCATTGTGACAAAATCAGCCCTCCTGAAGCCCAGTACCTTCACTTTTGTGTGGCTTGACTCTACAGGTAAGTTTATCGTGAGCCACACTGTTTGGTGGTTGCTTGTTCCCAGATGGCTACCCACTTCAAGATTGGAGATCCTCTCTCTGTCCCCATTTGAGAGTACCAGGACTAAGACTGCTCCCTCCAAAATTAGCTGTCTGAGGCATGCCCCCTGTAGGGCATTGAGAATGGTCCTGCTCTTGCATGTGGCTGCAGCAATGGTGCTCTATTTAACATCTGGCATATTCAGGTCCCCCATCAGCAATATCTCCTCTTCCTCTGCCATCCCAAGGATGCCTTCTATCATTTTCTTGTCCATTTCCTCCCCTGAGACAGGGGTCTGTATACAACCCCTGTGTGGATTGTGGTGCCATTCCCAGTCTCCAGGGTGACTCACAGTGCCTCCTCTCCTCCCTGTTTACCATTTAGTTATGTTGCTTTGATCCCTTCCCTTATATAGAGAGCTACTCCTCCTCCTCTTCTTCCCCCCTCTCTGTCCCTCCTTTAGATTGTGTACCCTGGTATGCTGACATAACAGTCATGGTTATCTGTGTACCATGTTTCTGTGACTCCCACAATATCCAGGCATCCCTCTTCCATCAAGGCCACTATTTTGGGGAGCATTTTACCTAGACTATGGGCATTGGTACTCATTACCCTCCATTTTTGTATGACTTTATTTCTTTTTGCCCCATCCCTGTCCTTACTGCCTTCATCTTTTTCTCCATTTACCCCTGCCCTACTCCCTATCGACATCTCTATCTTGGTCTTTACTTCACTAACTACCCAGATTTCTTTGGGGGGGCTAGGATTTCCCTTCTCCTTTTCAATGCCCCCCCCCCTTGGCTAGTTTAAATGCTTGCCAATGAAGCATTTTTAAACCTATCACCTAGGATTCTGGTTCCCCTTCTGGATAGATACAGACCATCACACCTGTATAGGCCTTTATCCCTCCAGGTGGAGCCCCAGTCCCCAATGAAGCCAAATCCCTGAGCTCTGCAGCAGTTTTTCAACCAGCCATTGAATCCCATGGTGCAAAGTACCCTAGTCTCATCCATGCTATAGAGAGGTAGCACTTCCGAGAAAGTTAACATGTGTGCTACTTGTCTAAGGCCCCTCCCCAACTCCACAAACTCCTGTTGCACTGCTCTGATCCCATTCTCAGCCAGGTAATTTGTCCCTAGGTGGATAATGACATATAGCTCACTCCTCCCTGCAGCTGCTCCCATGATCCTGAGGATTCAGTTCCGGTCCCTCCAAGCCATGGCACTGGGCAGGCACCTTACCTCCTTTTTCTCTCCCTCCCCCTGTTATATCCCCCTAACAATTAAGTCCCCTACCAGGAGTTGTTTCCTTCCCCTTGGGGGTCCTGTGCCACCCTCCTGTTGGTCTTCATTATGGAGGTTCCCAGCATCCTCCTTGGTCTCCACTGCAGGTGCCTCCATAGAGGAACCATGCTTTGCCAGAGTCATGAATGAATTGTGGAGAGGCACAAATGGATGGATGCACCTCTGTTCCACCATCCTCTCCCTGCCTGAGTGCACCGTGGTCCAACTACTCTTCTTTCTTGGCAACCTCTGAGGTAGTGGCAGTGGCCTGGGTGGTCCCTGGGTGGGAGAGCAGGTTTCCCGAATCCTTGCCAGGTCAGCATGGAAACGAACAACCTCCTCCCTCAGACCAGAAAGGTGCCTGCAAATAGGACAGCAACGCAGTCTTTGGAATGTCTTCCAGAAGACTGCTGCACCACAGCCAGTGCATTACACCACTCCCCACATGTCTGTGTCCCCTCTTGTTACAGATGCTTTTCTTTTTTTCTTGTTTTAGTGTGTGCAAGCTTGTGAGTGTCTCTACCCCTATTCAGTGTGCTGTGCCTTTATTTTTGTTTTCAAATTGTTTAACCAGGAGAGACACACTAAGTTGAAAGCTTGTTTACAGGTGTGGCCTGGGAGCACAGAGAAGTTAAGAGACTTGCTCAGGGTCACACAGTATTCAAGTGGGGGCTATGGGATTTAAACCCAGGTCTCCAGCTTTGCAGCCCAGATCCTTAAACCACTGTGCTATACTGCCTCACAAAGGATATGAACAGGTGTATGTTGTTAGCAGTTTTGGGGGAAGTGGTGTCAGAACCCCTGCTATAAAGGAAGTTATGCACTTGGGGCTGGTGGAGTGAGGGGCAGGGTGGGTAGAAGTAATCCTATGCCCTCCAGAAACAGTCAACTACAACTCTGACCCGCCACCCTGGGGAGTGCCTTCCTTCCTCTCAGACACCTATTTCACATAGGTTCAGTTACAGGTCTAGTCACAAATGACTGCAAATATCTCCCAGCTACAGTTCCTCCCTGGCAAATTAAAGTTAAACAAAGAAAAGTCAACCCCAAAAACAGATAATCAAAACTAGTTACTTACACAAGTCCAAAAAGTAAAATTCAGTTTAGTGTAGTCTAGAAAATAACCTCCATGATTTAAGGAAGCTTTGGCTGCTTTCTCTCTTTCCCTCTGTCTCAGTCTCAGGAAGGATGCTTAGTTGAGTAGGATTGAGACTCCCCCCAAGAGAAAGTATTATGATTACAGGTACGATTATCTCCTCCAACTCCGGAGAGTGTTGCCAATAGCACTCAGGAGAGGAAAACCCCACTTCGGTGGAAACCACTGAGGACCCATCGCTACTGACTTGCCCATCCTTCTGGGCATACTATGGAGAATAATCCTAAATTAACAAATATTTAGTTGTCGACTAGTCTGAAACCCAGTCGATGAAAATCTTAAGGTCAATAAAGAGCAAATTGAATCCAGTACTGATGTTGAATGTTCAGCGAAAAGATGGTAGCATATCATTAGCCAATTCCCAGTCCAAGATGTCAGTGTCCGGGCAAATATTGATAGAAGGTCATTTTGAATGCAGTTGAATGCATGGTCAATCTTGAAGTGGTGGTCCAAGTTCCAATATATGAGGTTATGGAAAGCATAGAGTCCTTGAAGGCGAGGCGAGTAGGCTGGGTGCAAGTTCTGAAGCTGAAGAAAGCAAAGCAATGAACCCCCAATCCTGAGTGGGAGAAGCAGTAATTGGACATTAAGCTAGAAAGACCGGAAGACCTCCAACCCGTCCAGCGAAGCAGGTATGGTAAGGAACAGAACTTCCATGCACCGAGCTATGCAAGCAGGTCATAGGTGCATGAGAACTTCCATGCCCTGAGCTAGGTGAGGCAGGTGTAGAGTAGAAATATTCAAACCTCCAGGCCCTGATACTGGGTGAGGCAGGCGTAGAGAAGGATTATTCGAACCTTCATGACCCGAATTGGGCAAGGCAGGTGGAGAGGCTAAAAGGCAGTTTTACAAGATCTGTAAGACAGTCCTGTAGAAATGTCATGTTCCTGATGATGAAGGAATGCAAAAAGAATGTGGTAGAGAGAACTGAGTCAAATGCATTGGCAACTTGACCAGATTTAGTAAGCATTATGGCACCGGAGTAGGTTAGTATCTGAGGCCTAAGCCATGAGATAGAAATGGCACTATGGAATAGAGCTCAGCTGAGTGTCCTGGCAGGAAATGGTAGTAGTAGTAAATCCAAACAAACTGAAGCAGCATGGCAAGAGACATCCAAGGGACTTGATTGCGATTATCTTGAGATGTAGTCTAGATGTGAATCCACAGTGGAGTGAAGAAGGATATCCTTGATGAGTGGAAGGAGGTGTGAGCAGGCAAGGTGAGGGCTGCAGTGTCCAGAACTTGAGTAGTACGACTGAAAGTGAGACATCCTGGCAGTGCATCCAATTCTGATGGAAAAGTCAGAGATGAGTAAGTGACATGGAATGAAGGCTTCTGGCAGATGGAGATGAAATGAAAATGCCCAAAAAAGGATGAAAACAATCTGAAATAGGCAGGCACAAAAGCAGCAGGAGCAGACCAGGTCCAGGCCAGGGAGAAGGAGACACCACAGAGGCACTGGAACAAGGAAGGCAGAATAATGAAGGTCCAGACAAAGTCCAGATCCAGAGAGCAGGCAAACAGCAGGGGTAGGGGTACATGACTGAAGCAGATGGTCCACAGAAGGAGATCTAACATGCTGCAAGGATGGGAAGGAATGAATCAGCTGATCTGGGTTGGAGAAAACTGCAGGAGAGGGAAGCTTGCACGGTTCTGACATCCAGTGCTCAGGGGAAACACAAGGCAGGAGAAATAATAGTTCACAGCCAGGAACGGAGAACCACAGAAATGTCTTGGCAGAGACCAATGCTGGAGGGACACTGGAAAGCAGAAAGGAAGGATGCAGTAGATAAGATCAGATAATGGCCAGCAGGAAGGATGTGGAGCAGGGTGCTGAATGCCATGATAGAGTGCATGGCTGGAGCGCATGTCAGGGGTCCAAAGGATGGAGGCAAAGTACAGCTAGGCCTCCCCACGTTGGGTAGGATGAGCAGCTGAACCTCTACATAAGGCAGCCAGAGGAAAGAGTAGACAGTGGCAAGCTAGGCCCCACAAAGGCTAGCAGAACTGCAAAACCCTCACGCAGGGCAGCAAGGAGCAGTGAAAGCTTGCCAGGCAAGACCCCCATGTGGCCAGCAGGAATGGCCGGACCCCACGTAGTCCAAGCAGGAAGGGGAGAGAGTGAGGCAAGCTAGACCTCTAGAAAGGCTAGTCATGGTGGGAAAGCCACCATGGAGAGCAGCCCAGTGCAGCAGACATCCCAGAGGCTGAAGATGAGAGGATGGCCAAGGCCTGCAACAATGATTGCATGAGCAAGAGTGCACCTGTACAGTCAGGAAACAGTAGTACTAGGCGGACCCACACGGAGGTCTGCATGACATAGTCGCAATAGGAAGGGAGCTGAGGAAAATGAGGAGCTGCATAGCTAGAAAGCAGATGGAGCATAAATTAGGTGAACAATGAAGGGCAGAATGGAGAACTGCAATGGAGATCTGAAACATGCAGATGACTGCTGCAGGTGCATCCTGAGTAATTGAGGTGAGGTTCATTCCTCCAAGTCCCAGAACGAGTAACAATACACTTCACCAGAATGGCAGGTCGAGCACAGGAGCATACAGTTGGGTCCCAGTTTCTGTAGTAGAATGGCGTGTATGGTTGATGAAGCCAAGAGGCAATGAAAAAGTTAGATCTGCAGCAGGTAAAAGGAGAAAATGCTGACCAGCAGGAGGAAGCCGAAATGATACCATGAATAGGGAACTCCTGGGACAATGGGAGCCCAGAGTGTAGGCAAAGAAACAGGCAGCAAGCAACTGGAAGCAGCATTGTGGGAAGACCTCCATAGGAGCCAGACTGTTGAACGCTGCAAGCATGGAACTGAGAAGCCCAGGGCTGGAAGCGATGCGCAATCACCGGATGAGGAGCAAAAGAATCGGCTGCATGGCAGGCTCCTGAATGAGTAGACAGGAACATCAAAGTGAGCTGCAACCTGGGTTGTCTTGAAGAGTTGAGGCATGACGCTGGCGCTTTTCAAATCCTCGGGATCTCTGTATACAGATTGCTAGAAGGTTCACGAAGCAGCATGTTGACAATTTCATCCCGTTTCATGGTTATGTGGTCTACAGTGAAACCCCGCTATAATGCATGCTTTCTCCTTTGTTTGCTCTCCTCTAGAATCATCTATAGACAGGACTAGCACCTGCTGATTATGTCTGCATGTGCAGGGCAACGTATAGTTCAGAGCCGTGCAGCAGAATGTAGACGGGGATCAGCTGGAGAGGAGGTACAGAGTGAAGCATACAATGGCACGCAACCAGGAAGCTGGAAGAAGCCAAGCGGCAACAGTCCAAGGTGACGGAACTAAGCGGCTGCATGGAGCAACAGCAGCTCAGAAAGAGGGGACAGAAGAGTGAAGAGGGCACAAACTAGCAGGTGAAAAACAAGGCAACAGAGAAGCATCGGCGGCAGCATGAGGAAATGCACCAGCCGCCATGGGTAGGAGGAGAATGCCAGAACAAATGGCAGAGAAGCTCCGAAAAAAAACAAGAGGTATGAGAAAAGAAAAAAAAAACAGAAGGGAGGGAGGGACAAATCAAAAGGGGGGGATGAGACAAACAACCAGCAGAGGACACAAAACATAAGACAGGAACGAAGGGGGGCAAAGAGAGCAGCTGAGGACCAGCAGGACTCCAGCAAGTGCAGAGTGTGACTTACTCTAAGCAGAGTGGTAATAGCCTGATGGTTTAAGTAGGAGATGGGGAGAATCTATTCCCCCATAGAACTACAGGTATATGCCTTTCAGTTATATGCCTGTGGCTCCTTATTCTTTGTCTGAGAACTGGCCAGCTCTTTCCTGTACTGATGGCTGAGCTCAGGGTGTTTGGATCCATCTCTGGCTACAAAATCATCTATTCTAAATCAGAGATAATGATTGTCTTGGGGAATTGCCCTCCAGCCTTTAAATTGGATTTCCTTTTAAATAGTGTAAACTAGCCAAATTGCACACCACAAACCCTTTACTACTTGGTCTTGCTTGAGGATATTGCAAAAGACATGCAGACCTGGGATCTGCTCCTGCTATCCTTGAGAATGGATCACTGCTAAAAATAGGTAGCCCATGATAAGGGAATATTCCTATGGGCTATCTGCATTATGGTGATGCCATAAGGGTGACTGGGGTAAGGGCGATGGTCACAGAATGATGACGTGTAGGTGGGCGACTGTGGGGGGCACGACTGACAGGATGGTGACTGGGCATCCGGGTGCACACCTGCAGGGTGATGTGAGCATAACGGTGACTCCTGACATGGCGACACCATGCACGGTGACTGCTTTGAGGGCAAAGGTGGAAAAAGGTATCTATCAAAACAGCGTGTGCAGGAATAGGGTGCCACCAAAGCAACATCTGTAGCAGGAGTAGGCCAGTGGTGTTGCATGGAGTACTTCTGCCGTCCCACCCCCCAGGGCTGGACTGACCCCCCGAACCACCCCCAGAGTGTCACAACTCAGAGCACACTCCCCCACAACACTTTGCAGGCCTCATCTGCTGCAGCACCCGAACCACCATCACAGCACATGCCAACTAGCACCGCCATCTATAGCAACACAGCCCAGGCAGCCACAGGTTTGAGACCCACCACAGGACATACACCCCACAAGGACAGCAAGCACTTACCACACTGCCACTCACCATGCACCACTGCTGCAACCACACCATTGCTGCTGCAACCACCGGTGACTTATGCACCGGCATGTCCACCGACACGTCCAACACTGACCGGCAGACCACCAGCACCACCACTGCCATGCTATAGCAGGCCACTATGGCATACACCTTCCTTTTATGAGCACCGGTCAGGGGGTGGGTGGGGACACACGACCACACAGCTGTGTGGGCACATGACCCCCCATTTAAGCTGCACAGTGCTGATAGGACAGCCTTCCACCAAAAGGCAAGCTACATTATGGCAGAAATGCAGCTGATAGTTAGCCAAAAAGGGAAGCCCCTCCTGTCCCACAGTGGATACCTCTACCTCTAGGATAAGGAGGTTAAAAACAGAACATACTAGCGATGCATGCAGGATCATGGCTCCAGCTGTCCTGCACATGTGCACACCATAGCGGGTGACGTGGTGTTCACAGGGAGAGCCCACAACCATATCCCCAATGCGGGTGAAGAGGGGGCCCATGAGGTCCTTACATGGGTGAGGGAGCAGGTGAGGACCACGGCTGAGAGCACTGGCCACATTATCACCCAGTGTACTGCTGATGTCCCCCCAGCAGTGGCTGGCAGGCTGCCAACACTGCAGCATATGCAGCTCACAGTGCAGTGTGTGCACCAGGCATCACGGGGTAGCCATGCCACACCCGCACCACTGCAGGACCTGGTTGTCCTACCCGAGTATGCGATCATGGGTGCCAGTGACATCTTCTTGCAGCATGATAGTGGCCCCTCAGAGGAACACCTCCTGCTGGTTGCAACACAGCTGAGGCTGCAGTACCTGGATGCCTGCGATCAGTGGTTCATGGATGGCATGTTCTGCTGAGCACCACTGCTGTTTGGGCAGCTATACACAATGAACAGCATGCAAGAGGACATCATGCTGCCCGTGGTGTATGCCCTCATGCCCAGCTGGTCAGAGAGGGCATACTCCCAGGTATTTGGGGTCATCAGCTGGCTCATGAGGGGTGTCCAGGGATGGTCCTTACGGACTTTAAGCAGGCAGCATGGTGGGTGGTTGCAGTGACATTCGTGGGCACAGCCATCAAGGGCTCTTACTTTCACTACAGCCAGGCCATCTGGAGGAAGCTTCAACAGATACCAGGCCTGCAGACCTGCTATGCCAGGGATGTGGAGTTTGCACTGCACATACGAATGTTGCTGGCCCTGGTGTATGTGCCTGTGGATGTGGTGGAGGCTGCATATGGGGAGCTGTTGGACACCCTTTCTATGCCTCCCAGGATGACCTCCTGTGCCCACTTTTGGACTACATGGAGGCAACATGGATCGGTCATCCCGTAGACAGGATGGCTCGCTGTAGGTCCCTATTCCCCGTGTCCACCTGGAACATGTACCAGGTGACACTGGATGGCCATGCCAGGACCAATAATGCGGTGGAGGGCTGGCATAGGGGCTTCTCCAGGCAGGTGGGTGTCTGTCACCCCACTTTTTGTCACTTTCTAGATTGCTGCAGGAAGAGTGCCTCACAGGTGTCTGGATGGAGACGCTGCTGTCCAGCACATGGTGGCCATGTTCCAGGCAGCAGTACTGTGACCATATGCAGTGGCTCAAGGCTCTTGTCTCAGGGTACAATGGCAGGGACACACCCAACTACCTGTGTGGTCTCACCTACAATCTGCACCTGCAGGTATAGGAGGGTGTGGTGCTAGCCGCGCTGCCAACAGTGCCCCCGGGACTCAGACTCCAGTGTCCCCCTGCCATCCTTGCCTGCACCTGCATCCATCTGCACTCTCCTGTGTCCCCTAGCCGTAGTGCACTTTGCCTGGCCATCACCAGTGGCCAATGTACCACCTTTCACACATGGTGCACATCCCCATGCTGATTCATGGGTGCATTCCCCCCTCACGGTGTCCCCATGTCACTTCGGTGTCCATGTGTTGTCTCCCCACTGCACCCCTGTCTACCCCTCCAGTGTCAGCATTGTCCTCTGTTCATCTCTGTGCACATAGCTCCCCCCCCCAGTGTGGTCCACTGTCAGTGTAAGCGGTGGTGGCAGCGTTTTTTTTTATTTCAAAGTCGCCTTTCTGTTGTTAGCGGCCACTGCCATTCGCCATGCCTGTCATTCCTCTTGTGCTGTCGCCCTGCTCTTCGCCCTGCACCATGTGCCCCAGCTTGCCTTGCAATCTCTCTCTGTCCGGCATGGCCACCCTTCCTGCATTCCCCCTTCAGCGGGCACCTTGCCACCAGTCACTGTAACGCTTTCACCCTTATCACATTGATCCTAAAAATGGAGGTGTTGTCTCACCTGATGTCCTTGTTTCAGGCACTTATCATAGAATCACCAAGAGAATTCTGGAGTAGGCTAACATAACTTACCATAACATTTTTATGGCAGAATCACAGAATCAGTGTAGAGAACCCACTGTATCTTCCTAGGGAGAAGGGGGGTTGGATCTCCCCAACTTTGAGCTCCATTACCTAGCAGCTTGGTCGGTTACCATGCTACAGCAGAGACTAGACTCCACTTCATATGCACTAGAAAACAGAGCTACGTTATTGGCCCCTGCATTCACTCTACCCACTGCAAGGTTAACTCCAGCCCTGCTCCTATCAGTACCTAACCCCTGGACTTCAAATTCCCTGAAAGTGGTTCATAAGGTGCTACAACTCACCAACAGTGAGACTGGGCTTTTAAGCACAATACTAAGAGACTCCACCTTCTCCTGTATGCACAATGATCCTGGCTTTGGATGTTGGGATTAACCGGGTACACTCAACTAGTAAGTGGAGGGGCATGTGTCACTTTCAACTACATTAAGGAAGCATATGGGATACTCAATGTAGACATGTTTTGGTACCTCCAAGTTAAGCACTACCTAAATACAGACCAGTGACTCAAAATCTTGAAGAAGAGGTGGAAGGTGATGGCATTTCCCACCTGGAGAGAGTTTTGGTGGAAAATACTGCTCAAATTCTTTCACACCTCTTCCATCACTGTGCATTTTGGGGGAGGTAGAGTTCTGACAGGTGCTGAAGGGGTTGTACAGAAAGGGGTGCCACCATTACATTTTTTGGGGGTGTACTTAAATTCAGACCAATTGGACTAGATACAAAGAGAGCTGCACAGGATCTGGAGACTAGAGGTTCACCTGAACTTTAAGATTGCAGTTCTGGGGCTCCCCATAGGGGTTTGACATCAAGGGTCACAGGATGTTCTTCCAAACTACATGTCTGGTAGCCTTATAAGGTATC
Organism: Neoceratodus forsteri; assembly: GCA_016271365.2. NCBI lineage: Eukaryota > Metazoa > Chordata > Ceratodontiformes > Ceratodontidae > Neoceratodus > Neoceratodus forsteri. Next base: position 232,048,307 of record JADMNL010000023.1, read on the forward strand.
ATCTCCCACTGGTTATGCTTCACAGTACCCACTATAGCAGAATGGAAGAATCAGGGTGAGGCCATACTTGCTATGGACCAAATAATAGCAATGCTCAGACTGACCGAAGAAAAATTTCCTGAAAGTTGTCCAGATGGGAGGTACACCAGCTGCCACCAGAGGCTGGGAAAGCTACCCAAGCAGAGATCACATCTGTTGGTACGGTGTAATTCCCCCTATGATGATGGGCAGTTGTTCTCCCCTGTTGCAGTCATAGGGGATGACAAACATGTATAGTGGCACTTAGCCCATAATGAAACAAAACCAAATAATTTCTCATCATAAACGAGATGCAGACTACAAAATGCTCTTACACTAGTTTTATTCATTAGGATGCCCTTTGCATCCTCAGCAAGTTGTTGTTACAGTATGGCAGGTAATTAAACAAGTAATGTGATAACAGCAGTACAAAAATCAGCTTCTGTGTATGGAATCCTAGGATTTTCCTGTACCAGTGTATCATTAGAAAGATGGTTGTGCTGCAAAATGTACATTGATTTATTCTTTCAATAAACTTGAAGTTACAAAAAAAGTAATATGTGATGTAATATGGTAAACCTTTCCTGTCTAAGGGTGCCAGAATTCTTCTTATCTTGAAGTATGGCCACACACCAAACAGAAGCCACATGGATACTTGCCATTTTTGAAGGGTCACAAAAGGGGAGGTTCTGATAATGGGAGACTTCAACATGCCAGATACTGATTGGTCAGTACCAGCCAGAATATCTTCCAGAACTAGATAAATGGTGGATTCCCTGCAGGGGGAGGCCCTCAAACAACTGGTACAACAACCCACAAGAGACAGGGATATCCTAGATCTAGTACTGACTAGCAGGGAAAGGATCACAGATCTCCAGGAAGAAGGTCACCTGGGGACCAGTGACCATCACATGGCATGGTTCAATTTGGCCACTACAACTAAATCATCCCATTCCAAGGCAAAAATATGGGACTTCAGAGGAGCTGACTTTAATAAGATGGCCAACAGAATTAAGCTAGCCCTGGCAAAAAAGAAATACAGGTGAGCGGGTGCAGGCAAAGTGGGCAAGCATTAAGGATGCAATACTTGAAGCAACATCCCATTGTGTTAGAGAGAAAAGGAAGTGTAAAAGAAGATGGAGACCACTTTGGTTCTCAAAAAATGTAGCAGAAAAGGTCAGAGCCAAAAGGATGGCCTTCAGGAAATACAAGTGAATACAGCAGGATGAAGATAGGGAGGCATACCAAACTTCCCTAAGGGAAGCAGGGAAGGCAGTAAGGCAGGCAAAGGCCCAAACCGAGGAAACACTAGCACAAACAGTAAAAGAAGGTGACAAGACTTTCTATAGCTATATTAGTGAAAGGAGAAAGTCCAGAGGGGGGGTATTGCTAAGATCAACGGGGATAAGGGGGCATGTAAGGAGGAGGACCATGTAAAAGCATCTATCCTAAACAGAAACTTCTGCTCAGTATTTACTGAAGAGAAGGTAGGGCAGGGCCCACAGCTCAGCACCATGGACACAGGGGGGAGGAAGGTGTGCACTGGTCCCTTCACAAAAGAAAGGATCCTACAAGAGCTCAGTTATCTCAGGGTGGACAAGGCAATGGGACCTGATGGCATACATCCCAGGGTACTAAAGGAGCTAATGGTGGAACTAGCAGAGCCATCATCAGAACTGTTTAGTGAGTCTCTGAGCACAGGAGAGGTCCCAGGAGACTGGAGAAGGGCTCATGTGATCCGACTCCACAACAGCGGTAGCAGGGAGGAGGCAGAGAACTATGGACCAGTCAGTCTTTCCTCAGTAGTGGGCAAGATTATGGAGGCACTTCCATAAGGAAAGGATAGTGCAACACCTGGAGTCCATAAGAGCACAGGATCCAAGACAGCATGGGTTTACAAAAGAAAGGTCCTGTCAAATTAATCTCACATATTTCTTTGACTGGGTAACCAGAGTGGCGGACCAAGGGAGAGCAGTTGATGTTGCCTACCTTGACTTCAGCAAAGCTTTTGATACTGTTCCACATAGAAGATTGATTAATAAGAAGGGTAGGCTTGGGGAAGGGTCAGACGTTGGTCAACTGGGTGGCAAACTGGTTGATGGGCAGAAAACAGAGAGTGGTGGTAAACGGTATACAGTAAAAACAGATGCAAGTCACAAGCGGGGTACCTCAGGGATCAATTCTGGGGCCAGTCCTCTTCAATGTCTTCATCAGTGACATTGCAGATGGACTGGAGGGTAAGGTTTGTCTGTTTGCAGATGACATCAAGATCTGCAACAGAGTAGATGATCCAGATGGGGTGGGGTGGGCAGGATGAGAAGAGATCTGGATAAACTAGCAAAATGGTCAGAAGAGTGGCAACTGGGGTTTAATGCAAAGAAGTGCAGGACCATGCACATAGGGAAGAGAAACCCTGAAGCCACCTATAGGCTGGGAGGGAGTTGCTGGCAGTCACAAGGGAAGAAAGAGACTTGGGCATCATCATCACCAATGACCTGAAGTCATCCAAGCAGGCCACTAAAGCAGTAGGTAATGCTAGGGGGATGTTGGGGTGTATTAGTAGGGGTATCACAAGTCAAAAAAGGGAGGTAATAATCCCTCTTTACAAGACACTGGTTAGGCCCCATCTGGAGTACTGCATGCAGAACTGGAGGCCACACCTTCACAAGGACATTAACCAAATTGAGGCAGTCCAGAGAAGGACAACCAAAATGATGCAGGGACTGCATCAGAAAACATATGAGGACAGATTCACTGGGCTTAATATGTATTCCCTAGAGCAATGGAGGGAGAGAGGTGATATGATCGAAACATTCAAACACCTTAAGGGCATTAACAAGGTGAAAGAGTCTAACATGTTTCAATACAAGAAAAATAGCAGGACAAGAGGACACAGCATGAGATTAGAGGGAGGCCGATTAAGGGGTAATGTGAGGAAGTTCTTATTCACCAAAAGGGTGGTGGATGCATGGAATGGCCTACCTCAGGAAGTGGTGGATATGAATACAGTGCAGGGATTCAAACAGGCATGGGATAGGCATAAGGGAACAATACAGATGAGTATGAATAGATAGGCCATTGAGAGAGCAAAGGCTGATGGCACATTCATAAGGTAGAAAAAGAAATGAGCAGACTGGGTGGGCCTTGCAGTCCTTATTTGCCGTCAACTTCTATGTATGTTTCTATGTTTCTATAGCAACTGACCATCAGGTCTTGCTTCCCTCATGTGATCTGTGTGTAATAGTTGTGATTTAAAGTTTGGTGCATATTTAGATGCTACAAAACATTTTGCTGCAAAGGCTGTTGTACTCATGTTCTTGCAATATACTGTGTGTATATATATATATATATATATATATATATATATATATATATATATATGTATGTGTATATATATATATGAGACAAATAACCTCTGTGCGCAAGCACTGAGGCAATGGTTATCTCAAAGGGCATTTGGCCGGGAAGCCACGTTTCAAAGAAATACAAAATCACACATGCACCCACAATGCAAAGCATCATGGGCTGAATATGCAGATCACCACAGAATATTGTGCTGGTTCAACTTTAAACAGAAATGCATGGTGCCAAAAGGCCTCTGATACAGTTTGCAAAAGGTGTCAACAGATGACATAGACACGTGTTTCGTCCTACCAGGACTCATCAGTATGCCTCGTCTGTTTGACACCCCAGTGGAATGAACCAGCTACCCTAACATGGTCTACCATGGTTATGTTGTGGTGACAGTGGCGTCCCTATATTTAGGACTGAGTAGCCACTTCTATGTTAAACTTGAAAGTTTGTGCATTGATAACTTTGGACTCGTTCAACAGATTTGCATTGCATTTGGTATGTGTGGTGGGGCATGGTAGATCTCTTGATCTGCCAAATTTAGTTTCAGTTGGACTTACGGTTTTTGGACACCAAAATGCTGAAAAATGCACTTTTCGCCAGTTATGTGGCCAGTTTTTTGATTTTGTCCGTGGTGCTGTGTGGCCATTGTGTGGTGTGCCACTCTGTGACTTAACTTGTCTGAAAGAGCTTGGGTCAAGGAATATGCTGCTTTTCATTTGGTGAAAAAATATTAATCCATTCAAAAGTTATTAAACTTTTAAATTCCCATTATAAGTCAATGGGAAAATTTATATGGTTATTTTGCGAAGGAAGAATGGAGTTTTGGCTATCTAGTCCCTCCTCAGAATCAAAGAATTTGCAGGCTCGCAATCAAATAATCTTTGATGGCAAGGAATTCTTTGAGCACGATGGCCGCCAGCTTGTTATCAGTTTGTGGTCAGAAATAATTCAAATATCTCGGCTCGGGGGGACTTCTGAAGTGAAACTATTGTGGATTTTGCTCAGGGGTCTTCCTTCTATCGAGCCATGCCTGTGGTTTCTTTCAAAATGGTCAACAAATAGAGCTTGAAAGGTTTTTATTCTTTGATCGCTGCTCGCTAATGATCTTTGATAACGAGCCTCCAAATTCTTTGATCGCGAGATTCTTTGACAGCGATCTTTGATTGCAAGGGCGTGACTAGATGGCCACTTGAAAAAATCTATTTTCTCAGCACAGGGTGGCTTATTAAGCCAAATGAGAGTGGGGTTTGCACAGGGGGCTTTGTTCTATCGTGGCATGGCTGTGGTTTGAATGTATTTTTGCCTAAAAATTTACTTTTAAAATTTTTTATTGTTTGATAACGAGCCTGCAAATTCCTTGATCACGAGCCTGCAAATTCTTTGATTGAGAGATTCTTTTACCAGGGTCTTTGATCACTAGAGCGCGACTAGATGGCCACATGAAAAATTAAGTTTTCTTAGCACAGGAATGACTTATAAAGGGAAACTAGGGTGGGATCTGCTCAGGGGGCTTCGTTCTGTTGAGCCATGGCTGTGGTTTCATGTATTTTCCTCTAAAAATTGACTTTCACCATTTTTTATTCTTTGATCGTGAGTCTGCAAATTCTTTGATCGCAAGATTCTTTGATCACGATCTTTGATCGCAAGGGAGGGATTAGATGGCCAGATTTGGAGGACCAGATAGCTCAATTTTAAAAAGTTTTCAAATTAAATATCTCAGAAACGGTTTGGTCTTTTAACCTGAAATTTGGAGGGTATTAACAGGATGTTCTGTAAATGTGAATTATAGTGCTTAGGTGTTATACAATACATTTCCTGCAGAGATATTGCATGGCACAGTTTACGTTTTGTGGACAGCATTTTCCATTTTCGTAGTGTCTTGAAATTACTAGGGTAGCTAGCCTTACTGCCATGGATATACTTTTCAGTCATTAGGTGTGTAAAATGTTAACAAGTGTGGAATTCTGCCACTACGATGAATGAAAATCTGAAACCATCACATTTTATATCTTGGAAATGGTTTGGTCTTTTAAATTGAAATTTGGAGGGTGTTGAGGGGATGTGCTGTACATGTGAATTATGGTGTTTAGGTGCTGGAAAATTAATTTGCCACAGACATGTTGCGTGACACTCTTTATGTTTTATGTATGGCGTTTTGCATTGTTGTACTGGCTTCACATTTATAGGGTGCCTAGCATTACTGCCAAGCCAGCAGTACATATGATATTCAGTACTTGTACTCTTATCTTAGACAGAAATTTGCAAGTTGGTGGGATCGTGGAGCCCGAAGGGCCCCTCGCTCTCACCAACACTTAACTCTACTTTTCTCTTTCTCAAAAGTAAGGGAAATTCTGTGCAAAAAAAATTTGTTTATGTATCATTTAGGGTTAAAATACAAAAAGACAGAAAATGAGACCTTTAGGGTTGCCCCTCCCCCTGTGGACCCGCCCATCATCCTGAGATTGACAGCTGACAGGGTATGTCATTGGGGTTATGAGGCCTAAATATCACCCCATTCTTCTTTACTGTGGCTTGTGAATATGATTACACATGGAATGGGGTGACATTTAGGCCTCACAACCCCAGTGACACACCCCGTCAGTTATCAATCTTGGGATGATGGACGGGTCCATGGGGGGGCAATCCTAAAGGTCTCATTTCCTGACTTTTTGTGTTTTAACCCTAAATGATGCACTAGCAAAGTTTTTTGTATAGAATATATATCTTTGTATATATATATATATGTGTGTGTGTATATATATATATATATTTATTTATTTTTATTTATTTAGTTTTTGTTGACCGGTAAGTGCACTAGATAAATCCTGCCTATTTTCAAGCACGACCCGGGAGGGGATACGATGAATGCCAACTGACCTTGAACTAGATTAAGTTGTTGGTGGTATTTTTAGTGAATGAGGGAAATTTGGCCAGAACACCAGGGAAATTCCTCTACTCTTTTCGATAAGTGCCATGGGATCTTTAACATCCACCTGAACTATCACCAATCCAGGAAGATGGGACCTCGGTTTAACATCTCATCCAAAAGATATAGATATGTAATAGATAACCCCAAAGATATATATATATATATATATATAACCACTCTTAGGCGCAGTGATTATGCTCGCATCGCTTTGGTGTGCGCTGTATGCATGAGGCCATAGGCCGAGTGCATCAGCCACCCAAGGCGTGCGTATATCAGAGCGCGACAGCACACCATAGAATGGGTTATCTGTCTTATAAAATGGCAAAATTATTTTGGAGAGAGGTAAAAGTGCAGGTGTGCAGTCGCGTTCGGGTATACACACAGTCACCTGATAGTGTTTGTCCAGTGCCATTGCTGCTACTGATTCCCATTTTCTTACCCATCTTATAAATATAGCTCTATATATAAATATATATATTTTCATTGCAAAAAATGTTGTTAATGCATCAGTTAGGGTTGAAGCAACAAAAGAAGGGAAATGAGGAGTTAGGGTTTCCAACCCTACCAACCCTCATCACTACTTGCCCACCCCACCCTCCACACATCAACAGGCATTGGGTGTGCCTCAGGGTCATCGGCCCTAACTCTTACCCCATTTCATAGACAAGAAAGCTGAGATTGTATATTATAGGAGAATGGGGTGAGAGTTAGGCCCAGTGACCCCAAGGTAGACCCCGATGCCTGTTGGTGTGTGGAAAGTGGGGGTGAGGTGGGCTGGTAGGGGTGGGGGGTGTTAGGGTTGGAACCTCTTAAGCCTCATTTCCCAACTTTTGTTGTTTCATCCCTAACTGATGCATTAACCAAGTTTTTTTGCAATGAATTTTCTTACTTTTTGAGAATGTGTAATCTTATCCTTATATGTTTGTGGGCGTGCAGGGCCCCAAGCGCAGGGTGCATAGATATTGTAATTAACCCTAATGTGTACACAGTGCCAGCACTGAAAATGCAATTGAAGTGTGTATTTCATTTTCTCTAGTCTTACAGACTTCAACACTAGTATGTTTTATGACCTTGTATATCTGCATAACATTCCTTTTGTGGCTTTTGACCTTCAAACTGCCACATCTTATCTCTATTGCTGTGTTTCCCAACTAATTATTTCTCTAAAATTTTGGCATTCATGTACAGAATAAAACTTTTATTTTATTGTGAAGACCTGCTATGAAATTGCCCATTTTGTGCATCTCAGTACAACACAGGCAAGAGGAAAAAGTTAGAAAGAGAGGGATATATCAATCTCAATTACAGTTGAAAGGCTGATTAAGTTAGCATGTTTATGAGCTAAATAGTGCTTTCAAGACTGTTCAGCTAATTTATTTAGTGCAGTGATTCTACAAAACCTCCCATATTATCTAGCCCATTGGGCATCAGGAGAGCTCCTTTTCTCTACTGTTGTAATAAGACCTCTGCAGGGCTATGCCCACTGCAGCCTTAAAAATTGGATGTTTACTGTTGTAGTGCCCCATAATTGGAGGCCCTTGTGGAAAATAAGGCAGTGACCGCCAGGGTACATTGGAGCCCTATAGGGGTTTGGAGACCACTTGGGGCCCATTAGGAAACCAGGGGGAATGGTGATACCTGCCACGGACCACAGAATACAATGTGGGGACATAGAAACCAGAACATGTGTGTTTTGGGCACCCTGCCCCAGCAGTGAATCCCCTGCAGCCAGATCAGCCCAGTATTCCCAGCAACCACATCCCTGGCACTAGTGCAGCCTGCCAGTATGTCCCTGCAAGTAACCCCAACAGCCAAATCCCCCAGCACAGCAGGCAGTCCTGTTGCAAGCCCAAGCCAGGGCTGTTCAAACATTTTTTTCTCTGTCCTTGCTGCCTGCTCACTAATGGAATCCTTCCCCCTGACAGGCAGTGCAGGGTAAGGCCGGCCACTGCTGGGACTCTTGTCCCTGCCCAGTGCAATGGCATTTTTCAAATTTAGAAAATCATTTATGGCTCATCCTTGGGGTTTCGGTGTGGAACCCCAAGCCTTTAAACAAAATGGTAGGTGAGACTGTTTAGAGGGGAATTCAGCAGTGACGGGCAAAGGCGAAGACAAGACAAGTGAGGGGGACTGAGAAAAGGGCGTATCTTAAGGTTGAAGTGGCTACAGTTGGCTCTGTCTGGTACTTCTCCTCCAGTCCAGTTCTCTGGGGGCTCTTCAGTAGCAGCAAGTCATCAAAGCAATGTCAGGAGTCCCTGAGGCAATAGATCCCCAGTCTGTACCAGTGTCAGCAGGTCCAGTGAGTCAGCAGCTGTGTGGTGCGGGCTCTGTTTAGCCTTTTTTTTATTAATTTAAACTTAATCCTTGTTACTTCATTGGCTACTTCAGTAAGCCACAGTGCTGAGCAAAGCTGAAGTTTGAGGGAGCAGCACCAGCACCAGGCTATGGCAATGAATAAGAAAGCACCTGCTGGAGCAGAATAGTCAACCTCCCAGTCCTCCCACTGATCAACCACAACTTTCCCAGAGCCAGTAGCGGTGCCAACCTTCCAAGCACTCCAGCAACCATATTCCCACGGCATTTCACCCTGTGTCTGGGACAGAGTCAGCGGCAGCACCACTGGGCAGGTGCTGATTAACAGAACTGAATTTGTGTAAAACAATTACTGAAAGCACTGGACAGCACAAGAGGGCAAGCAGCTGAGTCTATTAGGGGCAGGCAAGGCTTCAAGCAAAAGGGATCACCTGTAGGGTGAGCAGTAGGCCAGAGGCCCTTAAGCATATTACATTATCTCTAAGCGGCAGAACAAGGGGCAGGGAAATAAATTAAAACTGAGTAATCAAAGCAATCAATCAATCAAATTTTATTTATATACTGGAAAGGTATATGAGCACAAATGCCCGTTTTCACAAATGTCCAGTTTAGAGAACACAACACAAAATAATGTACAACAGATTTTGAAAACACAAGAGCATACGAATCATTAGATACAAGAATGGCAGAAGGGTCCAGATACAACTAGAAAAACTAATAACTACAATTATAAGGAAGGCAGGAGTAGACAAAAGGAGTTGGGGAGAAGTGCTTAAAGAAGAGGTAAGTGCAGAACCACGTGGTGTTGGCGGATGGCGATTAAGGAAACAATGAGAGGACACAGAAATCCCAGGTTGAGCGATAGTTTTTTAAAATTTTATTTAAATAAATCACACCAAGCAGCACCTAAGAAAGTAGCTGAGGTCATGCAGGTGGGTAGATGTCCCAATTCAGGATCACCCAAACAGGCAGTAGAGAGCCAGCTCCATAGGGGCTGAATTGGGTTCATCCAGGCCCCAGTGAAGGAACCACCCATAGGGCTGAATAGTAAGGATCCATAGGAGCCAGTATAGTGGACTGAGCAACTTAAAGTACAGACTATGCACATTTAATACAACTCCATCAGAACAGATATCAAGGGGTAGGGGAAATGCAGAATGTGTGCAACCTGCCTCATGAACTGTATTTCAAGTTTACCTAAGTATGTGTGCCTTACCTGAAAAACGACCTAATGAATAAGGATGGGATGGCATGTCCACTTAAAATCAGACCCCACCCCCGATCCCACAGGATCTGATGGGCCCAGATAGATCAGGATCCAGCTGTCAGTGTATTGTGTCTGGCATGCTTCAAATCTCCCAGATCTTCCGAACCTACCCATTCCCCTGTAAATGACCAAACAATTTTATTCTGCTGTGCTGCCACTGCTCCCACATGATCTGTGATTAAGAATGTGCACATCTGCTTGAAAAACTGTTACAGAGAGAAAGTGCAGGAGTGGGCGATCAACACTTAGTAGCAGCAGAGGCAGTGTGCAAAGGTCAAGAGTGTGTGGCCTAGAAGAAGATTTCCTTTTTTAATTTTTAATTGGGGCATTAAATCACTCAGGCTGCACAGAAAAATATTTCTTTTTCTGCCTTGTAGGAAGGCATGCAGTCACTTCCCCTGTCTCCTAGTCCCTTTTTCCATCCTCCTCATCTGAGTGACCTTGTTATTCCTCCTCTACTGTTGCCCAGTGGGGCATGATAGCACCCTGAAATGTATATACTATCTGGGAGATAGTGACTGAGTGCATCTCCTCAGTTTCAAATCTCCCTCCCACTTACCTTATGACTCTGTCTCTCCCCTGTCTGCAGCCATGCATCCTGACACAAAGTGATGGCTGTCTGCATTTTGTCTGCTACTATTGTGAATGATATCTGCACCACATCATGATGACAAGGTAAAGCTGTAGGCTGAGTTAGACAGACATTAAAACATAAAGTCTTAAGTTCTTGTAAGAGTTAGGTACTTTTAAGTAGGTCTCCCTTCATTGCACAAAGGAGGTTATCTGTATTATGACGCTGGCGTGACATCCCCCACAGCGATATCCTCGACAGCACTGGTAAATGGTCAACACCCCCAACACTGATGTGTCCATGCAAAGATCGGCAACACTGTGACCCCCAATGTGGGGAGGTGCCCCCCGCACCCCCCACTTTAGATATCTAACTCCACATCACACAGACAGTGGAGTTAGGTATATACCCCCATTCAAAGCAAAGTCCATCGAAGTGAAATCCCCATTGCTGCTGATATAGGTGTAGTTGGGGTTTTGCTGTGGGGGTTTTGCTGAGTCGATGTTTCCATAGAGACAGAATACCCATAACACATGCCTGGGATATGTGTATAGATCAAGGGAGGTTTTAGTAATAAAATCAACAGAGAGGCCACACAGGGAAATGGGTGCTATCAACAAACAGCCTAACTGACAAGAAAACAAAAAAAGTCAGGCGCTCATAACCCACAAAACTCAAAAAAGGCACTGCTGCAAGTCATGTAGTAATAAATATGCTGAATTTTATTGTAGGTGCCATGCACAATTTAAAAGGTCTGCCTGATGCTTTTCAGATATAAAATCCTTTCTCAAAGGCTAACACTAAAACACTTGCAAGAGACAGAAATAGTCTCCTACATATGACATCATCCTTGACCAACTGAGGAATGTTTAAAAGTCACATCAGAATTTAAAAAAACAAACTGATCCAGTGTAACACTCAAGTGAATAAATGTGTACATTACATAAATACTTGTTAAGACACCTTACATACATATATTTTCTGGTGTGGGCGGGGGGTCACAGAGTCAACTAGGGATGGCGCCATGCTGGACTTGGTGCTGTCAGATGGAAAGCATATCCATGAAATAGCAATGGAGGACCCCCTTGCAGGCAGTGACTACTGCACAGTGTGGTTTTACCTCAATATGGGCAAGGAAACAGCCAAGACTAAGACGAGGATGGTGGACTTCAAGAGGGCAAACTTTGGTGGGATGGGTGACATCCTAGTAGAGGACCTTGCGATAATCATACCAGAGATGAATGCAGATCAGAAATGGGCCATCAATAAGTTGGGTCTGATTGAGGCCACAGACATGAGCACAATGTCCTAGAGTAAGAATTCCAGGACCAAGCGACCAAGCTGGTTTAACAAAGAGGTGGCAGTGAAAGTGAGGGAAAAGCAGCTTTTCAGAAGTACAAACGTACTATGAGAGAGGAGGACTGGGAGGTTTAGAAACATAGAAACATAGATTTTGACTGCAGATAAGGACCGCTTAGCCCACCCAGTCTGCCCATTTCCCTACCTAATGGATAAGCTGCAGATCCTAGTTAACCAGCAGCCTACTTCTTCCTACCCCCCCCCAAGAATTGCCTTATGACTGTCCCATGCATGCTTGAATTCCACCACTGTTTTTGACTCCACAACCTCCTCCAGGAAGGCCGTTCCATGCATCTACAACCCTCTGTGAAAAAAAACTTCCTAAGTTACCTCTGAGCCACTCCCTTCTATCTTCAAATTGTGCCCCCTTGTTCTTGCACACCTCTTTTTTTGAAAGATGCTACCCTTTTGGACTTTGTTGATTCCCTTGAGGTACTTGAAAGTTTCTATCATGTCTCCCCTCTCCCTCCTTTCCTCGAGGCTATACATATTAAGCTCCTTAAGTCTATCTTCATATGTCTTCCGGTACAGACCCTGCACCATTTTAGTTGCCCTCCTCTGGACAGCTTCCATCCTGTCTATGTCTTTGCGGAGATTGGGTCTCCAGAACTGCATGAGTACTCCAGATGGGGTCTCACCAACTGTCTGTACAGAGGGATAATAACTTCCTGTTTTCTACTGGTGATGCCTCTCTGTACATCCCAGTATCCCCAACCCTCCTTGCTGCCTCTCACATTGCTTGCCCACCTTTAGGTCATCTGATATGACTACCCCAGGTCCCTTTCCATTTTTGTTGTTAGTATCTCACCCCGTTGTGTACTCTTCCCTGGGTTTTGTTTCCCAGGTGCATTACCTTACACTTCTTAGCATTGAATCTAAGCTGCCATACATTTGACCATTCCTCTAACCTTGCCAAGTCCCTTCTCATCCTTTCCACCCCACCTTGTGCATCAACTCTGTTGCAGATCTTTGTGTCATCTGCAAAGAGACATACTTTTCCTTCCAGTCCCTCTGCAATGTCTCTTATAAAGACATTGAAGAGGACCGGTCCTAATACTGAACCCTGCTGTACCCCACTAGTAACCCCCATTTCTTCAGAGTGGACTCCATTTACTATTACTCTCTGTGTCCTATTCTCAAGCCAATTCTTTACCCAGGCTGACATCTTGGGACCCACTCTCAGGCTGGCTAACTTGTATATTAATCTTTTGTGTGGGACTGTGCCAAATGCCTTGCTAAAGTCTAGGTAGGCCATGTCCACAGCCCCTCCCTGATCTACTACTTTGGTCACCCAGTCAAAGAAATCTATCAGATTTGTCTGGCATGACCTTCCCGCTGTGAATCCATGCTGCCTTGGGTCCTGTGCCCCTCTGACCTCTAGATACTTAACAATTCTTTCCTTCAGAAGTGATTCCATCATTTTCCATACCACTGCGGTTAAACTAACAGGTCTGTAGTTTCTGCTTCTGCCTTGCTCCCGCTTTTGTGAAAGGGAATCACATCTGCCCTTCTCCAGTCCTCGGGTACCACCCCATCCTCCCATGATTTGTTAAAGAGGGTAGTTAGTGGTGTCACTAGTTCTACCCTTAGTTCTTTTAGAATTCTGGGATGAATCCCATCAGGTCCCATTGCTTTGTCCACCTTCAGTTTTAAGAGTTCTTTCAGAACCCTTTCTTCTGTAAATGGGCTGGTATCAATTTCTGTATCCAGAGTGTTTCTGCTGTTTGTTTTAGGTACCTCCCCTCTTCCTTTGTAAATACTGAGCAAAAATATTTGTTTAGTATTTCTGCCTTTTCAGATCACCCTCTGCCCACCCTCCTCCCCTTTATTAAGCCTCACTAACCCTCCTTGGTCTTCCTTCGCTCCTGATGTACCTATAAAAGGTTTTATCCCCCTTCTTAACTGAGTTGGCTATCTTTTACTCGTTTTGGGCCTTTGCTGTTCTGACTGCCTTCCCAGCATCCTTTTGCTTTAACTGATACAGTTCTCTGTCCTGCTCCTTCTGTGATTCCTTGTACTTCCTGAATGCTTTCTTTTTCTCTCGAACCTTCACTGCCACTTCCTTTGAGAACCACAGTGGTTTCTTACATCATTTTGGTTTGTTTATTTGCTTCGCACAAAGGCTCGTTACCTCTGTGATGGCAGTTTTTATTATTCCCCATTGTTCTTCCACCCCTCCTTCCTGCCCATTTGCTAGTGAATTCCTTAGGCACTCACCCATTTTGGCAAAGTCAGCCCTCCTAAAGTCCAGTACTTTTGCCTTTGTATGGCTTGACTCTATTGCTGTGTTTATTGTGAACCATACTCTTCGATGGTCGCTAGTCAGAATCCCATGAGACAGGGTGAGTACTCTGGGCAGCTAAAGCTACAAGAGGACCAAGGCTAGCATACGGGATCAGGAAAAGAGAAAATGAATTTTTCAGATGTATAAGGGAGACAGAAGCTGTAAGGATGGGACTGTCAGGATGAAGAGGGAGGGAGGATTGGTGGAAAGTAGCAAAGATCAGGCAGAGGCACTGAATAAGTACTTCAGCTCTGTCTTCACTAGGGAAAAGGATGAACCTCTGACACAGGGGAAAATAGGGGTATGAATGCGTGTGTGTGGGGGGTGAAACAGATGGGGAGATCCAGGAGGACAGGGTTTTTAAGTACTTTAGGGCCCTTTAGGTGGACAAGGCACCTGGCCCAGAAGGTGTACACCCAAGATCATTGAGGGAACTGGTAGAGGTCCTGGTTGCCCCTGGCAGACCTTTTTAACATCTCGCTGGAGACAGAGTACCTGCCTCAACACTGGAGAATGGCACATGTGGTGCTTCTCTAAAAGACTGGTCCCAGAAATGAACCTGGTAATTACAAGCTGGTCAACCTTACCTCCATTGTAGGCAAATTAATGGAGATCATTCTAAAAGAAAGACAGGTAAACTTTCTGAAGGTAAATGGTCTCCAGGATGATAGGCAGCATGGGTTTGTCTTGAGAAGATCCTGTCTGACCAACATGATAGACTTTTTCAATTGGCTTGCAAGTTTGTTGGACAACAGCCAGAAGATGGATGTCCTGTACCTGGACTTCAGTAAAGCCTTTGATTCCTTGCCATATGGAAGGTTGATCAGCAAACTGAGTAACCTGGGAGTTGGGGACAAGCGGCTGGTGTGGGTCAAGAGCTGGCTGCAAGACAGGAACCAGAAGGTGATTTTTTGGGGGAACTAAGCCTAGACCTGTATCCAGTGGGGTCCCACAGCGCTCAGTACTTGGACCAGTGTTATTCATCATCTTTATTGGTGACATATTTGATGGGGTAAAAGTAATACCTGCCTATTCACAAATGATACTAAGCTTTGTGGGATAGTGGACACTGAGAAAGGGAGACAGGAGCTCAAGGAGGATCTGAGTAGGCTAGAGAACTGGTCTGGCATCTGGTAATTGGGGTTCTATGCCAAGAACTGCAAGGTCATGAACCTGGGAGCTAGAAACCCTGGGGCCAGCAACTGGCTGGAGGGGTATACAAGTGTCCAGTTCAGAGGAGGAAAAGGATCAAAGGTTGATGATTAGGGGAGATATGAGACATTCTGTGCAGTGCTGTAAAGTGGCAGCCAAAGCAAATAAAATGCTGGGATGCATCACCAGGGGAATCAACTCCAGAAAAGAGGAAGTCATTCTGTCATTGTACAGGTCATTGCTGAGACCACACTTAGAGTACTGTTCACAGTTCTGGTTGCCTTATTTGAAAAAAGACATCAAATCTCTGGAGGGGGTACAGCGTAGGGCGGCCAAGATGATCTACATCATGGGGGACAAACCACATGAGGAGAGATTACAGGAGCTCAATATGTATTCCCTGAAGGACAGAAGGGAGAGGGGGGGATAATATAAAAACCTTCAAGTACCTAAAAGGTATAAACAAGGTTGGAACAGAGGGCATTTTCAATTTTAAAAAGAGAAGGGACCACAAGAGGGCATAGTCTGAAAGTAATGTGGGTAGATTTAAAAAGGAAATGAGGAGGCACTTTGCCACAGAAAGGGTGGTATCAGGATGGAATTAACTGCTGGAGGTGGTGGCCTTATTGAAAATGGTGGGCAGTTCTAAGAGGGTGTGGGACAAGGAGAGTCATAAAGGGATAGAGGAAGGGGAAGGGGGAAGAGGATGGGTGAGGATAACTCTGGGGAGAAAGGGTAGGGAGCAGCTCCAGTAAAATAGACTGAGCTGTACAATCAAGCAGATTTTAGAGACCACTATGGCCTGTTTCTGCTCGCATGTTTGTATGTTTGTATGTTCATATTTTCATATCTAATTACATATTGCAGTACTCAAATGGAATAGTACTCATACAAAATTATATGTAAAAACATTCATTTGCTCTATTTGATAATATTACAAAGTGTGTTGCTCTGATATACTTCTTGGTTCTTGACTCTGAGATGTGGCTGTCTTACTACCAGCACCAGTGTCACTCACCAGCAGGTGTTGGGGAGGGACAACACTATAGGTTCCTAGGTGGGTGGATGGAGGCACCTGACAAGGAGAGGCAGGAGTCATACACAGAGGTTCGATGAAACAAAGATGTTTGTTTGGCAGGGGAGAAATGGGGGACACAGCCATGGAGGAAGTCTCCAACAGTTATGATGACAGGGAGATAAAAAAAAAGTGCTATTATCATCTAAACAGGAATAGCACATAAATAACTAACATAAGCTCTAAAAAGGTGCACCTTGGCCTAAAACTACTGTATTTTATGTTAAACTGAGTACTCTAACTGAATGACAGTTGGTTGACCATGAGCTTCAAGAGCTCTTTCTATGATGCAAAATACAGCAAGGTTACAATAAGTTAAAGAGATCAATGCAGTTTTGAGTCCAGTTTTGGTGATGGCCTTTGTGCGCACAAGCTGGAGGTAAGGTGGAAGAGAAGAAAAGGGAATGAGAACAAAGGATCCTGGTGGTAACACATAAACTGGCACATCAGTATGGTCCTAGAGGAGGCCAGTGGGATTTAGAAGAGGATTAGTAAACAGGCCATGAGTTCATTGGCAAAAAAACCCTCTCTTGCTCTGCCGGGACAAAAGAGCTAACAGAGTAAGGTTCCAGCACAAACCCACCAGTGGGCATCCAAAAACAGGATAATTGCAGGAGTTGCTTCAGCATAAACCCTTCAAATGGGTGCTAGGATAAAATAAGCTGAAGAGGACATCTGGCACCAACCTACCAATGGGCTGCCATGGACGAGATGAACTGCTGGATATGCTTAGGCACGAACACTTCCATTGGGCTGCAGGGACCAGATGAGCTGAAGAGGATGACTGCCGCAAGCAGGAATGAGAATGCAACTAGGACGATGCAGGTGATACCTAAAAGAGAAGAAAAATAACAAATGGGGTGTCTAAAGCTGAGCAAAGACAGAGGACCTTGAAGTATCTGGAACAAGAATCAGGTAAAATACCAAATCAGCAGTCAAAGAATCACACTGGACTTAGATGAGACAGTGAAATAGTTCTTCCAGGTGAAGCACACTTGGAGTGAAGATGATCTTGACCAGCACCATGGGTGCAGAAGCTGAAGGATGGTGACACTATATGAAGCTGCAGAATCCTTCTTCCGCTGGATGAAGACTAATTCATAGAGTATGCAATTTGAGCCAGAAACACACAATCTTGTACAGTTCTGATTCTGCATGCAATACTTTCAGTTTGGTGCATTTGCTACAAATTGAGTATAGGTTCACAGTTTCAAGGAAACTGGAGGTGGTTGGCACACTCAAAACCAGTTTCAGAGGCAAATACCCGGTTTAAGGACAATTGATCAGTTGCAGGAGCAACTGACCAGTTGCAGAGGCAAGAAACCAGCTCAGTGGCAATTGACCAGTTCCTAGGGCAATTGACAAGTTGTAGAGGCAAGTGACCAGTTATGGGGCAATTGACCAGTTCCAGGTGGCAATTGCCAGTAGTAGAGGGAAATAACCAGTTCAGGGGCAATTGTCAAGTAGCAGGCACAAATAACCAGTTCAATGGCAATTGAAAAGTTCCAGAGGCAATTGCCAGTTACTAGATCAGACACAATACTGCCCTGCTGCCACTCAGAATTACCCCAATTGAGCACTCACCCCAATGCTAGCTCGATTATGGAGCTGCTAGCCAACTCCTTCCTCAGTCTCCTGTATTGGTGGTCTGGAGGTGCGAAATATTTAAAAAAACTCTCCCACCAGTGCGACCTCAGTCACTGACTCAGTGCCCTGGGAACCAACAGGAACAAAAATAAAGAAAAATCATTAGAATGCTGGTCACCTCTTTCTGTTAACAGGTACCTAGGGACTGATTCAGGGTAATAGGCAGGACACCTGGAGATTGCTAATCCTACTCCTCTAGCCCTCACTAGGCTTTCAATAACAATGGGGCTTGACTTGATCCTTAAATTCTCCCCAAGGAGCTGCCAATCTTAAATATTTATTTAACTATGTAGGGCCAAGTTCCCATAGCCCTGGCTTTGCTCCACTTCAGTTCCACCTCTGGGAGCTCTTCAAATTAATATTCATGAACTTCCATACTGGATCTGATGTCCTTTGCTCTACCTCTGGGCAGCACTACGCCCAATTAATATTAATTTATTTAAATGAAACCACAGCCCACCCCTTTGGCTCTCTGCTTTTCTCCTTGCACCCTAGGTGCTTTTCAAACAAATTATTTTACATACTAACATACTAAAATGGCAGCAGAATAGGCCTAATGGTCTTTCGTGTCTGCTTGTTTGGTCAGCCCCCACCCAGGGAGCTGACATTGCTGCCCCTCTCGCCCTCTATGGCTTCTCCCTTCCCAGTCCTGGATATTTTTGCTGCACTGGACTTTGCTTCCAGAACCCTTCCCCTGTACCTATCCCACCCCTTCTTGAACCCCTCCATCATCTCTGCCTCCACCAGCCCCTGGGCAGTGCATTCCATGGCTCCACCACCCTCTCAGTGAAGTAGCACCTCCTCCTCCTTTCTCCCCTGAATCTCCCACCCCAGCTTCCACCCATGCCCTCTAGTTTCTCCCCTCCTTCCTTAGGAGCACCCTGACTGCTCCTCCCCTATTTACCTCCTTCATGTACCTGAAGACCTCTATTATGTCCCCCTGGTCCCTTCTCTCTTCCAATGTGTACATATTTAGCTCTTCGAGCCTCTCCCCATAGGTCCTGTCCCCCAAGCACCAGATCATTTTGGTTGCCTTCCTCTGGACCATCTCCAGGAGTTCAGTGTCCCTCTTTAAGTGTGGCCTCCAAAACTGTACACAGTACTCTAGGTGCGGCATCACCAAGCAGTTATACAGAGGGAGTATCACTTCCCTCCTTCTGGAGGTGTTCCCCTTAGTGATGCATCGCAGCATCCTGTTGGCCTTGGCCGCTGCCCTCCCAACAAGTCTCCGAGTTGTTCATCTTGACATCCATCACCACCACCAGGTCCCTCTCAGACATCGAGACTTGTAGCATCCCCCCCCCCAAAGGGTGTACACTTGGCCTGGGTTTCTGGCTCCAAGGTGCAGTACCTTGCATTTCCCTGCATTGAACCTCAGCTTCCACTTTCTAGACCACCTTTCTAGAGCCTCCAGGTCCCCCTGTAGGGCCACCCTTCCCTCCTCTCCTCCCCATCCACCACCGCCCCTAGTTTTGAGTCATCCGCAAAGAGACTCATCTCACTCCTGATACCCTTCCTTATGTCTGAGACATAGAGAATTCAGGCAGACTTAACCCTGCTGATGGTGCTGCAGCTGATTCACCACTCCAGCCTGGGGTGAAGACTAAGAGGGAGGCAGGAGGCTCTGGCAGTAGGAGGGAAGACTGCTGCAGGAGGAAGCTGGGCAGCTGGGGGCCTGACAAGGACCAACATACCTTTTCTCTCTACTCGATGTGACACTGCTATTGCCACCAACGGGGGACTGAATTTTTTTGTTTTTGTTTTTTACTTAGCCCAGTGCTTCCCCAGTACCCGTCCTACCTTATGGCACCGGGGGAGACATGATATTTGTATTTTCTCCCTGTTCCCGGGATCCCTGTACATGGTCGCGCATAAACGTGGAGGCGTGCATACATCCCACGGCTCCGGTGATGGCCCACTATCCCTCCCAGCCCAGCACCTAGGTTGCCCCCTGGCCTGGCACTGCCACATGGCCTCCACTGGGTGGCAGTCATGAGTAGGGGAAACCTCACGTCCCTCCTCAGAGATGAGAGCTTCATCATAGCTGCTCAATCCTGACTCTTCGCCTTTCCCCCCCTGGCTGACCTCTGGAGGCTCAAGGTCACTCCTGAACTCATGTCACCGGCATGATGTGAGGCATCCATGGCTTCAACCCTCTGCACCAAAGGGCTGGCCTGAATTAAGTTTTTAGATAAAAAATAAAACAATGAACGTGGCTGAGCAGAGCCCACACCGCACTCCAGAGATGCCGCTTCTTCTTTTCTTCAGGTGACCCACCACACTTTCCAATCCGTCACACCACAGAGCACATGAGCCAACTGGAGGCTGCAGACCAGGGAAGCTGAGGGACACAGATAAGCCCAAGAGATGGCTTCAATCAACAGGTAAGCCCAACCAGGTCCCCACTCCCTTTCTGTGTCCTCACTTCACCAGGTCCAGCTGCAACCCCACCCAGAAAAGCAATACTTTAATAAAAAAGAAGGCTCGAGGTTCCAGTTCCAGAACACCGAGTCCCTGCCACAACCACTGACTTTTTAAACAACAACACCATGCACTGGGCAGGGACAGCAGTACCAGCATGTAGGGACCACAGCTCATGCTGCCTGCTTCGGGGGGTTCAAATGGAGCAGGCAACAAAACAACAACTTTCTTTTCTTTTTATTAAAAAAGAAACAGAATGTTCTGCTCCACTGCCTGCAGATGGGGGGTTGGGGAAGGGTACACATTAAAGAAGGGCACTTCACACTGCCCCAATGCTGCCCATGATGCCAAGGGGAACACTAAGTGGCAACTATTTGTTTATTTATTTCTGTGGTGCCCCCATACTTTGGGGCAGTACAAAGGGGTAGTATGATTTTTAATTAGAGTACTTAAAAAGCTGGAACAAGTGATTTTTGAGTGCTACTTGCAAAAGAAATAGAATCAGATTGGTCACTAGTGATTGATCTCCCTCTGTAACCCAAGGCATGTCAAATCTGTAAGAGGAGAGAAAAACAGGCAAAACATTGAAAACATAATAACAACTAACTGATATGGAAGAGAACAAAAACATAGAATGTGCAATTAGCATATCAGCTAGACTTCAAAAAATGCAACTCCTATAGCATGACCACTCAACCAATAGAGAACTAGCCCATGACTACCTTTGCTACTTTGGCTAGTGACTGGTTATAATTTCAAACATTTACCAAAACAAGGTAATTGTATTAGGTACTAAAAAGAGACAATATCCAGAACTGATATACTGATTATTAAAGACTATAATGCACTAGCCAAGGGCTACCATGAACTTATGTTGGGCTAGCCCTCATGAAATGGCTAAATGATATGGAAGAGCACAAAAACATAGAAAATGCAAATAACATAACAGCTAGCTCCAAAAAACACAGTTCCTATATCATGACTACCCAACCAATAGTGAACTAGCTCATTGCTACATTGCCTACTTTGGCTAGTGACTGCTTAAAATTTTAAACATTCATCAAAACAGGGTAATTGTGTTATGTACTAAATGGAGAACAATACCCAGAACTAATATAATGATTATAAAGTACCATAATGCACTAGCCAATGGCTACCACGAACCTATGTTGGGCAAGCCCTCAAAAGTGAGGAATAACTTTTAAAAGAAATCCTGTGTGTTATTTAACTGAAAAAGGTATCAGGAAGGAACAGTCTACAAGGCATAGTCCAGAAATAACTGAAATATTTAAATGACTCTGCAAACCTGATTCCAGGCACACAATCACGGTTACTTAATGTGTCTTGTGAAGATACATGTCACTATTTCCTTTTCAGGATAGGGGCTAACTCAAAATGACCATTCAGTCTGGGGTGTTGTATATTCTGGCTTCAAGGCTAAAAATCCCAAAAGCCTCATGTCTGAGGATTACATTGTCAAAGTACCCCCCTCTACCGGGTCTGTCTATAAATAGGAACTTATGAGCCCCTGAAATTTCAGATTCTGTAACTTGTTGTGCTGTAGTGGAGCTAATATCCAGATTAGAAATGGCCCTGACATGTTCCTAAACTCTTACTTTAAACTGCCTTTTGGTTTTATGTACATAGAATGTTCCACAATTACATGTTGCCAGATAGATCACACCTACGGTATCACAAGTAATGAGCTGTCTAATTTAAAAATCCCTACCAGTATGGATTTTTAAAAGTCTTCCTTTGTGAAATGACATGACAGGTAGAGAATCTCTTACATGGGTAATATCCTTTCATGTTCTGATTGAGCCATGTTTTAGTTTCTGGCCGCATATGTCTGCCTGTGGACCAGGATATCTTTTAAATTTGTGGCTGTCCTGTATATAACCCCAGGTGGTTCTTTCACGAAAAGACATACGCAAACAGAAAGTAAAGCATGGCTCAATCAGCACATAAAAGGATGTTACCCAATTAAAAAATATTCTACATGCAAGGTCATGTCACAAAGGAAGACTTTTAAAAATCCATACTGGTAGGCATTTTGAAATTAGACAGCTCATCACTTGTGACACCGTAGGTGTAATCTATCTAGTGACATAATTCTGGAACATTCTATGTACGTTAAGCCAAAAAACAGTTTAAAGTAAGAGTTTAGGAACATGTCAGGGCCATTTTTAATCTAGATATTAGCTACGTTACAGCACAACATGTTACAGAATCTGAAAATTCAAGGGCTCATAAGTTCCTATTTATAGACAGACCTCGGTAGACGGGGGTACTTTGACAATGTAGTCCTCAGGCATAAGACTTTTAGGATTTTTAGCCAGAATGTATCCTGATCTGAATTGTCATTTTGAGTTATCTCCTTTTCTGAAAAGGAAATAGTTATATGTATCTTCAGAAGACACATTAAGTAACAGTTACATGTATGCCTAGTGTCAGGTTTGGATAATCGTTTAAATATGTTAGTTATTTTCTGAACTATGACTAGTACACAGTTCCTTCCTGATACCTCTTTAAGATATGTAACACATAGGATTTCTTTTAAAGCTTATTGCTCCTGCTTTGTGGGCTAGCCCAACATAGGTTCATGGTAGCCACTGGCTAGTGCATTATGGTATTTTATAATCATAAATTATATTAGTTCTGGGCATTATTCTCCATTTAGTACATAACACAATTACCCTGTTTTGATGAGTGTGTTAAATTTCAGCCAGTCACTCACCAAATTAGCCAAGGTAGCCTGTTGTAGTCATAATACTGGAATTGTGTTTTTTGAGGATAGCTGTTATGTTATTTGCATTATCTATGTTTCTGTGCTCTTCCATATCATTTAGCCCTTTTTTTGAGGGCTAGCCCAAGATAGGCTTATGGCAGCCATTGGCTAGTATATTATGGTATTTTATAAACATAATATCAGTTCTGTTTATTGTTCTCCATTTAGTATGTAATACTATTACCCTGTTTTGATGAATGTTTGAAATTGTAACCAGTGACTAGCCAAAGTAGCAAAGGTAGTCATGGGCTAGTTCTCTATTGGTTGGGTAATCATGATATAGGAGTTGCATTTTTTTGACGTCTAGCTGATATGTTATTTGCATGTTCTATGTTTTTGCTCTCTTCCATATCAGTTGGTTGTTATTATGTTTTCAATTTTCTACCTGTTTTTCTCTCCTCGTACAGATTTGACATGCCTTGGGTTACAGAGGGAGAACAACCACTAGTGGCCAATCTGATTCTATCTCTTTTGCAAGCAGCACTCATAAAAATCACTTCTTGCAGCTATTCAAGTACTCTAGTTAAAAATCTTGCAGTCCTTTATATTATTATCAAATGGAGCAAAATAATGTTTTTTACATATAATGTTTTTATGGGCACTGTTCCTTTTGAGACTGCAGTATGCAATTTGGTATGTAAATATGATACTGTTTCCTAACAAGTATTCCTGTAATGTATGTATTTATTGACTTGAGTGTTGCACTACAGGATTTTGTTTTTTAAACTCTGTTGTGACCTTTAAACTTTCCTCAGTTGATCAACGATGATATCACATGTAGGAGACTATTTACGTTTCTTGAAAGTATTTGAGTGTTAGCCTTTGAGAAAGGGTTTTATATCTGAAACGCATAAGATAGACCTTTTAAACTATGCATGGCACCTGCAATCAAATTAAGCACAGTTATGACTACATGACTTGGAGCAGTGTCTTTTCTGAGTTTTGTGAATGTTGAGTGCTCAACTTTTTTGGGGAGTTTCTTGGATGTTTTTACTACTAAGGATGGGGCAGTTATTGTTGATGGATGATTTTGAACTTCCAGTATGTGTTTTGATTGAGCTGAAGTTATGTTGGATATTTGTTATTATTGATCAAGGGGGATGCACAAAATAGATGATGTTATACCTTTTATTGAACCAACAGAGATTTACAGAATATCCTAAGCTTTCGAACCTACATGATTATTCTTCAAAAGGAAAATGGCAGTTTCCTTAAAATGAACTCTTTTTTTAAGAAAAATTGCCGTTTTTCTTTTGAAGAAGAGCCATGTAGGTTTGAAAGTATAGAATTTTCTGTGCATCCCTGTTGGTCCAATAGTATCAAATCCCCTATTTTGTGCATCTTGTTGTACAAGGACTAATAAGACAACAAACAATTTTTTGATCAAGGGGCAGTAATAAAGGAATAATGCACTCCAGGGTGGGTATTATGCTGGGGTAACATCCTGCCTCAAGTGGTTGGGCTCAAGGCCACAGGCTGAGGTCATCCAACATCTGAGAAGGGATGTTATCCCAGGATAACACCCACCCTGGAGGGCATTATTCCTATTATACAATGGTTCCTTTGTGTAAAAAATGAATAAGAAGTTTATTGTAAGTGCATTTTTTGGCCATATTTTCAGTGGGTAGGCATAGTAACAAAAAAATAGTGCCAATTGTTTTGGCCAGTAGGTGGAGCTGCTCTATTGTGTGGCTCTATTGCCTTCCCCACTGACCTTTGCTTCTGTTGTGTGCAAGTCACTTGTTTTGAGGTCACATGCCATGGTCTTTCTGCCACACACCCTCCCACTTTTATGTTTCTCACTACCTTGCTGTCCTTGTTCTGAAAAGTTGAGCAGTCTTTGAAAGTTCTGTGTCTTCGTCGCTGATGCCTGCCATCTGCCGCCAACTACTAATGTTCCCAGGTTGTACTAGAAAGAAATAGAGTTGAGGTGGTAGGATAATTTTTTTTCCAAACTGTTGAGAATTGAGATGCTGACATTAGGAAAAACAAACAAAAAAATGTGCTGAAATGCGAGCGAGTATTTTGAGAACTGCCGGGCGTTGACATACTTTCCCACTCACTCACTCACTCGGTTCAGGATCACGGTTTTCGGTTAGCATTTTTTTTTAAAACTAGCAGCTTCTTTAAATTTTTTTTTTTAATAATAGAAGGGGAACATTTGGGGGTAACATGTGAGAGCTCTGCTTTCAAGTACTGTGTGAAGCCGTTGCTGCCGACCAGAAAAGCAGCTTTCAGTTTGGCTGTGAGGGGGGAAGCAAGGGACGTCTCTGAACTGACTTTTTATTTTTATTTTTAATGCAGTCATGATTTTGGTGGGACTAGAGCCGAGATGTTATGCTGGGATAACATCCCGGGTCCAGTCCCAGATGGACCAATCACAGTCCAGCTTTCTTCCTTGCCATTGTATAATTGTGGACAGGGGCTGGAGATATTATTTTAAAGTTTGCACTTCAATTTTAAATGGTCAGGGAGCAGGCCTGCAGCTATCAGTTGGGAATGTGATAATGACAGCAGCAGCAGAAGCAGGGAGGGAAGCATCGGATATTTATTGATTTTCTTCTAATGGATATGTAGGTTGTTCTGGCAATGGCAGTGGTGGTATGAGTGAGGGGAACTGTTGCAGAACTATGTAAACTTTGTCAGGGTGGGTACTACCAGATGGAAGGGGCAAGGTGTTCATGCTGGGCAGAGTTCATGCCAGCAGATTGGAGGGGCAAGATTGTTTGTACAGGTGTGTGGTGGCTGCCAGCAGATGTGTGGGGGTAAGATGATGCATACTGCTTCCAGGGGGCTGCCAGCAAAGGGGTTGGGATAGTGGTGTTCATACTTGAACTAGGTGGATGCCAGCAGATAAGTGGGGTAGGGGAGAAATACTCAGTCTGGGGTGTTCCTTTGGGGGTAGGGTGAGTACCTGCAGATGATTCCAATTCTGGAACTCTCTGCCAATAGATCTTAGGCTCTCCCCAGCTCATGACAACTTCAAAAGGATGCTACACACTCACCTGATGATTACAGACTCATACCATTGTTTCCACCCCCCTAACTTCCCTCTACTTTTCACCCTCTGCCCTGTTCTCTTTTCCCTTCTCCCCTCAGCCTAGGCTTCATCCACAAGCTTTATCTTTGCACTTGAAACTCTATTTACCCAACTCTAAACTTTTGTTATGCTATTTCTGCCCTATTTCTCTCTTCTCAGCCCCTGTTAGTAACTGCTCCTCTCTCTCACACTGCAGGCTGCTCCTTAAAACTCCTCTATTTCTACCTTGCTTTACCCAAGTAGTGTACCTTTTAGAGTGTGCTGCTCCACCTTATTTGGCATTTATATTTGGAATATGTTTCTATGCATATCTTGTGTATAGTATCGGTATATCTTGTATACCTCTGTGCCATCCTACAATGTATGTAACCTATATTTCTAATTTGTATTATTTCTTGTGATGTTTTTGAGACATGTAATGACTTGCTCTGTTTTGTCCTGCACTATATTGTATTTGTATTTTGACTGTTTTTCATTTGTACTCTCCCGGATCATGCCTGATAATAGGCATTTCGATGTCTAACACACTTACTCAGTTATCAAAAACAAAATAAATAAATAGGGGCTGAGGTGTTTGTACTGCAGCAAGGTGACTGCTAAAAGATGGGTTGGAGATGAGTAGGGTTGTGCATCTAGACACATGAGTGTACATACAGTACAGGGGAAAGCTGGGTGCCAGCAGATGGGAGGGGGCATGGGTACACATATTGGGGTTAAGTAAGTGTTGGAACATTAGGAGGCAGTGAGATCTGTATCCAGAGTCATCATCCAAAGATCAGTGCCCTGGACCAGCATCTGGTGTTCTGCTTCCCCCTTTTGCAACATGTCTTCTGTTCTTCTTCTTCTTCTTCTTCTTCTACTCCCGGCAGCCCAAAGGAGGATTTGTGCTGTGGAATCTTCTACAAGTTCCATTTCCACTTCTTCTTGTCCCAGAAACCCAAAGGAGGATTTACATTGAAGAATCTGGTACAAGTGCCATGTTTCTGTTCCTCTTGTCCCTCCAGCCCAAAGGGAAGGGTTGTGCCTAAGAGTCTTCTCCAAGTTGCCTATGTTCCCCTTGTCCCAGCAACCCAAGGGAGGGTTTGTGTAGAAGAATGTTCTACTGGTTACAGTTCCACTTTTCTTGTCCTGGAAGTTTAACAGGGGGGCTTTTGCTGATGAACCAATGGCTTGATTACAAAGCCTCGTCTAAGTCATGGTGGTTTAATTGAGGCTCCTCACTGAAGTATCAGCCCCATTGTTGCAACCAGTGCCCATTTAGATCCAGGTCCCCCATTCAGGTCTCAGTTCTCTACTCAGTTCTTCTCAACATCCTGATACAGGCTTCCAAGTTACTTGATTACCTGTCCTGAATTGATGCACTTAAATTAACAGTGTTTACATGTTAAAGTATTGGCTAGCACTGGTCAACCAGGTAATATGGTACCATTGGTAATCGCAGCAGCAGTAAGTAGCAGTAGTTAAGCAGTAGAGGTACACCTTCTAATTTTATTTATTGGTTATTTATTCATCTATTTATTGCATAGATATTTATTGCCTTGCATGTTTGTTGTTGTTAAATACCTGACTCTGAGACCATTGTCAACCTTCCTGAAAAAATAAATTCCTTGCTTCATTTTTACCTCTGAGTATGACTCTTGCCTCTCCTTGCTTGATGCCTCCATCCACCAACCTAGGAATACAGTGTCCTCTCATCACAGCACCTGTTTCAGGTAGCACTCATGCCCATGTGGAAGACCTAGTTCCCTCATTATGACCTGACTCACCTGAGTGTGTCACAGTTGTTTGCTTTCAATTGTTTAACCAGGAATAGCACAGTAAGCTGAAAGCTTGTTTACAGGTGCGACCTGGGAGCACAGGGAAGTTAAGTGACTTTGCTCAGAGTCACAGAGTATATGCAAGTGGGGGCTGTGGGACTGAAACCCAGGTCTCCAGATTTGCAGCTCAGAGCCTTAAACAAATGTGCTATACTGCCTCCTACAGTACTAACATGCAAGTGCTGGAACTGCCCTGACAGGTGCATGATAGTGCCTGTGGGGGCAACCATCCCATGAACAGAGCACACTGGAGGGTGAAGACAAAGGAGAAGATGACGCACTGATAATTAAAGATGTTGCAGCATTTTATTTCACTGGCGAAATTGTCACAAAAGCAGCAATTTTGTCATGTGAAATATTTTCACAAAATTGTGGTGAAATTTCACAGTTTTGCCCACAGTTTCTCACCCATCCATATATGGCAATTTTGTTGAATTTAAGCCCCTCCCTGGTGTCTAGTGGTCCTCCCATGGCAGATCACTTGATGAATTCAAATCAAGAGAACCCTCCCCCCATCACGCTGAACCCTGACCCCCAATCTTTGCAAAAAAAAAAGCAACAATCCCTCACATGTCCCTGGTGTCTAGTGGCTCACCAGCTGATCACCAGCCCAATCCAAAAATCAAGAACCTCCCTCTCCCCCCAGTCACCCTGAGCCCTTGCCCCCAATCTTTGTAAAAAACAATCCCTTCCCCTGTCCCTGGTGTCTAGTGGACCCACAACCCTGTCTTATGTCAGAGACCACCCTGCTCCCCCCCAGTACCATGATCAGACCACCAGCACAGCCCTCCATTCACCTCCATGGCCTGCAGCCCTTCTGAGCACTCGATGAATGAGCACATGCGTACCGCACTCATACAGTGAGTGCTCAAACAGGCTGCTGGCCATGGAGGTGAGTGGAGGGCTGTGCCAGTGACCTTATTGGGGTACTGGGGGGAGCAAAGTGGGCTCTGACTTAACTCAGGGTTGGGAGGGCTCCACTAGACATGAGGGACAGGGGAGGAGAGGGGACTTTTTTTTTACAAAGATTAGGGACCGGGGGACCACTAAACACCAAGGACATGGATGGGGATTTTTTTTTGTTGGAAAGTTGGGGGCTAGGGCTCAGGGGGATTGAGGGGAGGGTTCTTTTGGTTTGAATTTGGCCAGTGATTGGCCAGGGGAAGGGGACAACCAGACACCGGGGACAGGGGAGGGATTATTTTTTTGAAGGATTGGGGACCCGGTGGCAAAATCAAGAAATTTCACCTGCAGGTGGTGAAATTTCACCCACTAGTGGCAAATTTCATCAGTTCGAGGGAAACATTTCACCATCCCAAAGGGCTGAAATTTCACATTTCACCCAGCAAAATATTTTGAGAAATGCTCAAATTCCATGAAATATATTGCCAGATGAAATTTTCCAGTTTTGCACAACACTACTGGTAATATTGTTTTAATCATGACATGCATTTTTGATGTTGCATTTTCATGTCTTGAAAGAGTTACTTTGCTTATATTCTTCAGATTGCAACTAACTTTGGAATGTTACTGAAGGCTATGCTCTCTTATCTGTTATGTTAGTAATTTTCACAGTTTGGTCAAAATCTCTTCCAGCTAATGACAATGCTGGACCTTACACAAGTAGTTACCTCTTCTACCCATATAGTAGGTCACTCATTGGATCTGCTGTTCCTTCTGGGGATGGAGATCACTGACTTGGGGGTGGAACCAATCGGTTGGTCTGACCATCACTCTATAGGGTTTAGTTTCAGTGCCCCACCTAAATCTACCTACCCCACTGGAGTTGGTCCGGTACCACCCTTTAAGGGGAGTTACCCCAGATGGTCTATCAGCAGTGCTGGACCTATCGGGATTGCTGGGTGAAAGCACAAGTCCAGGGGACCTCGTACTAGCCTATAATAAGGCAGTGGGAGAAGCCTTGGACTTGATTGCTCCTGTTCATGTTTGACCACTCACTCTTTGCCCAAGGTCCCCTTGCTATGATGGGTCCTTGAAGGAGTTGAGGTCAGTTGGTCAAAAGCTGGAGAGAGCATGGCAGAAGTCCAGCCTGGATGCTGACAGACTTAGATTGATGGAACATTATAAGGGCTATCAATCAGAAATCACCCGTAAGAAGGCAGAGTTCCTGTCCAGGGAGATTTCTGCTGTGAAAGATTGTGCAATCCAATCCATCTCCAGACTGGAAGAGTTTTTTCACAAATTGAGTGTGATGAGCTAGCTCGGTTTTTTACAGATAAGGTTGCCAGGATCAGGTCTGGAATCTGCCTGGCTGTCTCTATGAGGGGTCTCAGAGGTTGGTCGATGGGAGGTAGTGAGCGCCCAGTCTGTCTGAACGGATTTCAGCTGACCAGAATTCATGGACATTGTAAAGATTGTCCAGACTTTATGCCCATCCTGTTGTAGTTTGGATCAGGGCCCTACCTCCCCTCTTAGTGGGTAGGGAAGATGTCAGCTTCCCTTCTCCTAGCTGAAATTGTGTGAAGTTCCTTGTAGAGGGGAATCTTTCCAGATCCCCTAAAGGAGGCAGTCATTTGGCCACTCCTTAAAAAACCCTCCTTGGATCCTGTCGATCTAGCTAACTACCAACCTGTCTTTAACCTGCCCTTTCTGGGGAAAGTTATTGAGAAGGCAGTTGTGATGCAACTGGAGGATCACTTGGTAACTCACAATGTCTATGAAGCTCTCCAGTCTGGTTTCAGGAAGAGGCATAGCATGGAGACTGCCCTTGTTCAGGTATTAAATGATCTCCTAATGGCCAGAGATTGAAAGGCTCATACCATCTTGGTTCTTCTCGATCTCTCAGCAGCTTTTGACACTGTGGACCATGAGGTGCTTTTGGAAACCGTGCAGTTCCTTTGTGGACTGTCGGGGACAGTCCTCAAATGGTTTCGATCATTCCTCGTAGGCAGGTCTCAGAGGGTGGTCACCAGAATTTATTCCTCTGAATCCCTTCCCCTGTCCTGTAGGGTGCCACA
This sequence comes from Neoceratodus forsteri, assembly GCA_016271365.2. NCBI lineage: Eukaryota > Metazoa > Chordata > Ceratodontiformes > Ceratodontidae > Neoceratodus > Neoceratodus forsteri. The sequence goes on from JADMNL010000023.1 coordinate 232,079,320, forward strand.
GGGTTCTGTATTGGCACTCATGTTTTTTGCAGTGCATATGCTGCCACTGGGAGATATCATCAGGCAATACATCTTGAGATTTCACTGCTATGCAGAAGTTACTCAGCTGTATATGTCCTTTGTGCCCGGACAGGTTGCTGTGGTTTCTGTGCTAAATAGTTGCCTCTCCAAGATCAAAGACTGGATGAGCTCCAGTTGGTTGAGATTAAACCTGGATAAGACTGAGGTGTTGGTTGTGGATCTGGGTCACATGGGGGTGGGTTGTGGAGCTGGGCTCATGTCGGACTTGTGGCTTGATGGTGTCCAGCTTATTACCTCAGATCAAGTGCATAACCTGGGTGTTATTTTTGATGATGGCTTGACCCTGAAGTCTCAGGTGTCAGCTGTGGTCAAATCCTCATTTTACCATCTGAGGAATATCACCTGGGTGAAACACTTGATTCCACCGAGTGACCTTTCAACATTGGTCCATGCCTTCATTACCACCCATCTTGACTGCAGCGCCCTCTACCTAGGGCTGTCTGGGTTTGATATCCACCACCTGCAGCTAGTGCAGAACACTGCAGCCAAGCTTTTGACTGGTACCTCTAGGACCAGACACATTACGCCTGTGCTGCGCAAACTGCATTGGCTGCCAGTTCAGTTGTGGATCACCTATAAGGTAGGCTTGCTTACCTTTCCCTACATGAACAGGGACCCAACTACCTGAAAGATTTCCTGACTCCCTACTCAACCAATTGCCCTCACCGATCCACTGATCAGGGATTGCTTAGAGATTCCCAGGGTTCGTCTTAAAACACCAGGAGCTTGTGCTTTTTCATTTGTAGCACTGACCCTGTGGAATTCTCTACCTCATCAGTTAAGAGAATGCTGACCATCAGCAGCTTTAAATCTAGGCTGAAAACATATTTATTTTCTCTGGCCTTCCCTAGTTAAATGATAAATTAATTGATTGTTTTTAAAGTTTGACTATATTATGGTTTATACTGTGATTTTACACTGTGTAAGGTGCCTTGGTTATGAAAGGCTCTATATAAATAAAGTTTTCTTGCTTGCTTGCTAATTATGGTGAATCTTCCTGATGTAAGATAATGACCATCTGCAGGTCAGACAAGGTCCAGAAGAGTGGCCTGGAGGTGTCCGTAATGCACGAAGCACTACCCTGACTGACACTACAAAATAACAAGGGAGAATGCTGTGTGCTTCTTCTGTGGCAGCAAATGTTACATTCCTGAATGTATCAGAGGGAATGTAAGATGAAAACATGAAAGCAACAGCATGATTAAACATAATATCAATGAGTCAAAACACTAAGGCTAGCACTGGCCAGTCATTACTAATGAAAATAATGTGTTAATTCAGGACATGAAAATGGTCATAGCACATATGATGGGCTAATTTATTTGGAATGGACATCAGAGTGGATTGATGGATTCCTGATGTTGCCAGGGATTGGATCAACACGCTCAAAATACCACTTTTATTATTTCATTGGAAATGTCATCAATCAAGATGCATTCATCCTCATCGTATAGCCCCATCTGTGGCTGCTGGTTTATGTCCTCACCCTTATTCTGGAAACTAGACTGGCACTTATTCTGTTGTCTGGTGGGTTGTGTTATTGATGAATGTTAACATTTCCACATTCTTTTGTAACAGTCAGGTTCTCCAGTCACATATAATGGCTCTTGCTGGGGTAAAGACTCTCTGAACTTACATTGGCTACAGAGAAAATTAGGTACTCAACAGCAACTGGAGACAGTGTAAACCACGCATCAAGCTTATTCTGTCAATACAACCAGGGTTACAGTCAGGGTTTCTCATTGGGCTCAAAATGTTCTGGATCATCCCGAGAAACATAGAACATAGATCATAGCAGAAAAAGACCATTGGTCCATCCAGTCTGGCCATAAAACCCTAAGAAACTCTGGACCTATTGTCCATGTAGGGTCCTAACCTTCATTATCCACCCCTTCGCACTTTTTCTTGTTCATTCCTTTCAGGAACCAGAAGGTCTCCGACATTTGTGAAATGGCTAAACAGATGTCCAGCACAGGCCAAAATCGACCTCAGAAGTTTGCTTCAGGTAGTCCTGTACAATCAAATTAAGACAGTGAGCAAAGCATGGAACATGATAGAATGAACCATCAATAATGGCAGTGATGTTTTTACTGTTGTTGTAGTTGCTGATGAACCCTGATTTCAAGTTACATCACATGAGACACTCTTCAGTTTGGTTGTTGAGCTTAGACAAGACATTATCGCCATTGTGCTACTCAGCATCTATGCATGTCATGCGGGGTGTGGCCTGCTGCTGCTGCTGCACACCAGCAAAGGATAAGGGTGGCTTAGATATGAAGGAGACTATTTTGAAATCACCCTACTTGTTAAATGTTGAAACCCTGTACAGTGGCATGGCTAGCTTTCAATGGAGAAATACACATTTCTTATAACTTCCAATTGCTCTCCATCTTAAATAATTATTTTAAGCAATTCTACTTAATTGTTTGAGCTTTCTCCTAAACAGTGTTGTAATACAATGCTATTTGGACATTATGCCATAATTTCAGTCAAACTGGACATGACAAAGCCTTGTCAGGCTCCAACTCAGGAAATTGAGAAGGGGAAGCAGGCCGCTGGAGAGACAGAACATCCACCCAACAAGATGCTAAAAGAAGTAGAAAACCATGAAACATTGGTCAAGGATTTAGACAAAAATTGGACGTGTTCAATTCTAGAGCCGTGGTGGCAGAAACAAAACTAGAAATGGTGTCCATGGAGCTATAACTGGCCAAGGACTCAGCAGACAAAGAAGTGACTGTTGCATTAAGGGTAGTTCAGGAGAACAAACTGCTGCATATGTGGCCTGGAACTTGAAAGTGGAACCTATCTGGTCAATATTAGGCAAGGTGATGAAGGGACAAGAGGGTCAGGATCCTGAATAGTTTTACACAGAACTGTTTAAAATGATACTGATTCTGGACTTGGGAGGCATGGTCCAGTAAGTGCATTGGAGCACCACAAGGAAGGCACCTACAGATACAGACATTCCTAGGGCATTGTTGTTGGCAATGGCAGGTCACCATATTAAGGATTCAATCCTACATGATGCTAAATTGAAGTGGCAACTCACCAGATAGCAACAGGCTTCATTTCTTCCCAGACATCTCATATGCTATATGGCAGTAGTGTAAGTCTTTCAACGCTGTCCGCATGGAATTCAGGTTGTTTGAATTTATCAATTGCTTCAACTGCCTGCCTGCTTGAAACTCCCTGATGCAGGTAAGACCTTTCTATTCAATGACCCTGCTGAGGCAGAGAAAAGACTGCAGAAAAATAAGCAAGATTTCCCACAGAAGGAGGCACTCTTGGAGGAGAAGGGAGAAGATGAGAACTGAGGGACAGTATTGGGTCTTAAACCATCTGAACTAATATATTGTTCTGACTCAGTTACAAATGAGACTTTCTCTGTACCGTGCATAAATCTTTATTACTACAGTGTTCAGCTTTATGTGTAAGAATGGATAAGGGTGGAATGATTATCTACTGACAAGTCCTTGATGAAGGGTGTGGATGTGATTTTTTAAACAATAGCATCAGCTTATTGTCTCTCAGGGCTGTCTGGATATAACAGACAGGGGCTGGTTATTGTTGTAATGGCCATTACTGCATGATCATGAGGTGGGTTTTAATGCTATATACACATACAGTGGTGTTATCTCTTTGTTCTGGTGAGACAAATTATATAGGCAGTGTAAGGTACATTGTTTTTCTACCAACTAAACCAAAGCCGATAATCAATACTGTATTACCTTCATATTGTTAGGTGCCACTCGGCTATGTTTTTAACCTTTAACTGGTGCTGTTTTCATCTATTTGATCAAGTTTAGAACCGTTTATTTTTAACATGAGATTGGAGCTACATGAGAGTTACAGAGAGGCTGCTGGTGATTTCTTGGTTACAATTATCATTTTTATGTGGGCTTAATGTACTCTAATGTCATTTCCTGACCTGCAGGAGTAAGGTTATTCTAGGACTTCTCCAGACACTATTTAGTACTATAGTCCATTTTCATGGCTTTATGAAACATCTTGTTGTTATCTGTTCTATCACACTATTCTGTAGTAGTAGAAGAAATTTTTATTTTTAGTCCGGAAAGTTTCAAGATACACCATTAGGACAACAATGCCTTGTTGACAAGGTGGTCCTGAATTCACAAATTAAGACTAATTACAGCAAAAGTTCATAATACAGTATCAATTAATACAAAGTAAATCCATATAAACATAAGTACATAAAACAAATGACCAACAAACACAACAATAGAAGCAGTTTAGAGTCAGTTGTAGCTATGCATAGCATATTCATCTATTACAGTTCAACCTCATTGTCAATTTTTTTGACCATAGCAGAATTCAAACTCTAGGATTTATTTTTTGCATAAAATGTAATACTTTCAGCCAATCTGTTCCAAAAATATGTTGCAGAAAATGAGAAAGTAATTTCCCTAAATCAATTTTTGATGTCAACTCTGTATTCTCTTTGTCTGGGAATTCTCAGACTGTATTTTTGTTCAGTTGGAGTAATTTTTCCACCAGACAGATCGGCTTATTATATAGGATATTTGTGTTTACCCTATTGGATCAAATTAACTTCCTTTTAGTCCCCTGTGAGAGTCAGCCCAAAGCCTCATACATTTGGTAACAATATATGTTTTTATTTCTTAATAGAATTTATTGACAGTGATGCATTATAAAGTTACAAAGTAACATAAACCTGGCTAGTTGGTTATACAAGACTTCGGCTTTCTTCAGAGCAGAGTTCCAGTTTATTCATTCATATGACTACCATAGTCTAAGACTGACCAAGTTGCTTTCCTATGGATTGTTGCAAATTATTATTTAAAAAAGATGCTGCACATCTGGTTGCATCTGGAAACAAGTGTTGGATTAGTGTGCTACTGCTGGCTAAACAATGTTCCTTTCCTTTCCCTTCCTTACATCTAGAGGGGCCAAGTCTGTTGTTGAACATTTTGATATTTTTTTCAACAGGTTAGTAGAATTTCAAATTTTCATCCACCCAGGGTCCCAGATATTCACATTTGGAGGCTATGGCAAGTTGAACTTCATCTATTATTTTAATAGTAAACTTTGGGCCAATGCCCCTCCTGCCGTGGCAACCAGACCAAAAACCATAACCTAAGATCTTTTACTATTAAATGCTAATCTGGAACCCACAAACTATTTATGTAAAATAGTAGTCAATCTAAAATTTCCTTTAAACATGTTCAAAGTCACTACCGGCCACAACCAATAAGGTGTCATCTGCATAGAGATGAATTTCTGAATTACATTTGTAATCTGGCAATGTATTCATAAAAATTAAAAACAATAAAGGTACCAATATGGAACCTTGGTGTACACCCATTAAAGCTTTATTCCAATCTGACAATTTTTCCCTCAGTACAAACATGCTGGGCCTTATCAGCAATATGTGAGTCACATGATCTGCAGGCACCTAATGAGATGCTGCTATTCTTTAGCCTTTCCAAAAGAATATCATGATCAACAAGATGGAAGGCATTTGAAAAATCCACGAACACTGCACTCACTGCCAGTCCCTCATTTAATGGTCTGGTGACCAACTGTAATAGGTCAGTGAGCACAGTGTTCGTGGAGCATCCCCTATAAAATCCAGTTTGAAATTTAGTTATGATAACATAGGTTTCCAAGTAGTCATAGAATTGGCTACATACTAGCATTTCTAAAATTTTGGATATCACTGGCAGGTGGACAGATGGAAGAAATGTGATGGATTAGTATATTTTCCCTTTGTAAAGATGGGTACTTTTTAGCAGCCTTCCACACTATGGAAAAAGTCCTCTCACTATCACTCCAGTTAAACAGTTTAGCTAAGACTGGCAATACAATGTCCATGGCATTTTTTTTTATTTATTTTAGTCTTTGGTAACTGAGTAAGGCCCACTAGGCACAAGTGTCTGTTTTCAGGGGTGGCCTAGGAGCACTGGAGAGGTTAAGTGATTTGCTCAGAGTCACATAGTATGCAAATGGAGGTTGTGGGAATCAAAGCAAGGTCTGCTGGATGCACCAAGCTCATTCACAGCTCATTACTCTAACCTCTAGGCTATGCTGCCAGCCCCAGATTTAATAAATCTAGTTTCTATGCCTTTTTATTTCTATTATGTGGTGAAGCCCCTCAAATGTGCATCTCAGCAAGACAAATATAGCATCTTTTTTATTGTGGATTTTCTATGACTTTCTTTGTATGCCTGGGAACCAAGTTGACATATTTTGTAACCATAGTGGCATAAAGTACAAAAACAACATATATAAAAATGTTGAAACCCTATACTGTCAACAAATGAATAGGGTGGTACTATATATCCACTACCGGAATTTGCCCTAATGATACATTCAGTTCCCTTAAGACTGAGTGATTAAGATGATATTTGCTATGTTCAGAGAGTGCCCCTGTGAATATGGGTTGCGCTATGGGTGGACGCACAGATCAGGAAGATGTTGTGCCTGGGAAATGGTACATATTCTTACTGCCAGAGGTAGGTTTCTTAATTGTTTTAAACTTGGAAAAATAGCCAGAAATAAAATATGGTGCTTTACTGATGGGAATGGCTGTAACATACATGAAAGTCTAGATGGTGTTGCTCGTTCTTCTGCTGGGGTGAAATAGAAAACTGGAATCAGTGAGCTTGATGATAGTGAGCAAAAAGACAGATACCTGTTTCCTCCTGCACCCCTCCTCCATGGCCAAGAACATAAAATTGAGTGGTCCATTAGTGTTGCTGCCATTTCATAAGATATTTTATTTTTCTGTGACTTCATTGTCCAGTAGTCCCAAGATAAGAAGCAGCTTTACCATGGCTGACACTAGCTGTGCAGATCTAATGTATGGCAAAGTTCTCATCTTTTGGCTCATTAGCAAACAAATCCCCTACTACGGATGTAGGAGATGAAGGTGGCTTCCTTGTCTTTAGCCTTGGTGAAAGGGCATGACTGAACCTGCACCTGCAACTGTATCAGCATCATGACCACCAATGCCTCTGCCTCTGCCACTGGCTCCCCTATCTCAGTCCTTTTCCTTTCCCAATACATTGCCCTTACCCATTCTTCTTACAAATCAGTTGCATATGGATCTTGGATCATTGTCACCTTCCTAATCCTCATCCTCTTCAACTTCACTGTGTCTTGATGCAGAAAAGGCAATTTGCACTTATAAAATGATTTATGGGTCTCTGTGTCCAGCTCCCAAGCAACATCTGGCAATGGATCACCAAAATCTGAGCAACACATTCTGCTGCTCAGATCAGTATTCCCAATATCCCCTTCCTCTACTTCTTTAGCTGGCATTTCCTCCTTACTCATATTCCGTGACCTTACATTCTCCTTTCTTGTAACAAAAAGTGGGGAATTACCCTCTTCCACTCTCTCAACTTCCTCCTTCTATGCCTCCTCCTCCTCCTCCTCTAACAACTTATGCTGAGATTCCTTTACCACCATCTCCTTTCTTTCACTCTCCACAGTATCATGTCCAAGTAGGGTTAAAAAAATAAATAAATTAAAAATTAAATTTAATTAAAAGGGTCAAAGGCAGCAAACAAGAATAGACTTATGGTAGACTAGATGGGCCTAGCGTTCCTTATATGCCGACAATTTCTATGTTTCTATGTGATTCCTCTATTACTGAGATGATCCACCATGTGATTTTTGACACCATTAACACTGCTATTTCATCAGCAGCAGTTTTTCACTAGGCAACTAGGCTACATAGCCACATTCCTGTCACCCATGGATTTACTCTTCCCATCTTCAGATGGCAAAACAGGAGTTGTTCTTATTTCAAGAGTCACTCCAGCATTTGAATTAGAGAGGGTCAGGCAGCACGTACAACAGATGCTGATGCTGCTGCACCACTACTTGCATATGCAGCCCTTCCCTTGTCTGATTCTACACAGGCCTATGTAATGTGGTGGTTTGCTTTCAGTCGTTTGTGCTTGATTTTCTTTATTTTTTGTCTGCTGTTGTTTCCAAAGGACCTTGAGCATCAGAGGCTCATTTCTGTATATCAAACTGCAGTGCAACCTCTACAGAATGATTCAAGAAACAATATGTGGTTGTGACATGCCTTCTTCCTTATTCCTTTTCTATGATCCTAGGAGTTTGAAATGTACTGAGGGAGGAAAGCATTTTTTTTTCTGATTGATGTTTTTTTTATTCAGATGCCAGCTAACACATTTATTTTATCCAGGCATACAAATGTTCTGGTATGTAACTGCTGTAACATGTTTACTGGATAATTTTATACCTTTTATTGGACCAGCATATGTCTTGTTCAAAGATGGTATGGTACAAAATCTTTCAGGGCCCCACAGGTCCATTCTTCAGGTATCTCTTTTTACTAACATATTTACTGTAAATTTATGTGATGTGTTTATATCCCATGCCCCTCCCCCAAGCTGCAAGAGGATTCAGAGGTTGTAACTGAACAACCAAGTAATATTTTGATCAAGGAGCAGATTTTTAGCTTCACACTCATAGACTACATGAAGTATCTATACATAATGGGCAGAATTCACAAAGAATATGTGCTCAATATATCTCGGCTGCCCCAGCACAGGGGAGATGCTTTGAGTGCAAAATGGGTGATTCACAGAGGAGATGCAGGGTGATGTCCCCAGTGCATCCCCACTGTGAATACAACAGGTGTGCCCCACCCAGGATGCGTCGGGCATCCCAGGCTGCACCGGCGCATCCTCCATGTCAGGCTGTGAACCATTTGGAGGGCATCTCAGGATGCCCTGCACCCAAAAATGCAATCCACAGCCAGGGGCATGCAAATGAGGCCATTAGGCATGCATGGCACAATGGGGCTATTAGCACGCTATTATGGCCCCATTTGCATTGCACCACTAGTGATGCTCCGGCAGAATGCACCGAACAGTAGACTCCTGTCACACAAGCAAGTCCCCCCTCCTCACCCCAAGCCCCCAGTAAATGTTGCTCCCAGTGGTAGTATGTATGAATTAACCCCCTGCCCCCAAGCCCCCATAGAATGCCACTCAGCAGCGCTGAAGACCTGCAGAACCCCCACTCCAAGACCCTGGAGAATCGGCCCACCACTCTGGTGGTAACAGAACTGCTGTACCCCCAGCCCTAAGTCCCCACTGAAGCTGCTCTCCATGAAGCCATCCATTGAGGAATGACCCCCAGGCACCCCAACTCACCCCCACTCCAGCAGGGTCCCACTGTCAGCAGGCAGCTCAGCCCACCCGCACACCACAAGGCCACCCAGCCAGGAGCTGTCTGACACTAGGTACTGCATAACCCAACACCATTGGTTTTGGGTTGAAGTAGTAGCTAAATTGTCAGACAGGTCTGTCAGTGAGTGGCAGTGGTGGTATGTGGTTGGGTTGAGCTGCCCACCGACAGTGGGACCCTGCTGGGGTGGGGGGGTGAGGGGGTCTGGAGTGCCTGGGTGGTTTTGCCCATAATGGACTGCTGCAGCAGAGTAGCTTCAATGGGGCTGAGGGCTGGGAGGGGGGTACAGCATTTCTGTTACCACCGCCACAGTGGGTGGCTTTACTTGGGGCTTGGGAAGGGGGGGTTCTGCATTTCTAATACCGCCGCTGGGAGCAGCATTCTCCTGGGTCTTGGGGTGGGGGTTCTGCAGTTCTTTCACTGCCACCAGGAGCAGCATTCTACTGGGACTTGGGGGGCGGTTAATTCATACATACCGCCACCAGGAGCGGCTGATTAATGGGGCTTGGGGCAGGGGGGACACACTGGACTGCCAGGGTGGGCAGGCTGCCATGCTGCTGCCTGCAGTATGGCAGCCTGCCTGTGGGTGGCCACCACCTTAAGTCTAGATTTTCTTGACTCATCTTTTGTGGAGCATCCCCCGGACTTGACCTGGGGATGCGCCACAGACTAGGGCTGTGAATGGGGTTGCACCCGGTATGAATAGGCATGCCCCATTCACAGCCCCTCCAGATGCACTGCATATCATTACTGGTGGTATGTGGTGCATCTGCGATGTGCTGGCCCATCCAGTTTGTGCCAGTGCATCAGGGTTGCACCAGTGCATTGGCCCCCTGCCAGAATCGCCTTTGGGTGCATGTCAGGGATGCCCCAGCACATCTCGGATGCACTGAGTACATCCTTTTTGTGAATCCTGCTTAATATATGCATTTCTGAAAACTAATGCAAACTGGGCCCAAATAAACAAATGCAAAAAACAAACTCAAATTAGCACTCTCGTCAATTTGCCTTATTTTCCAGTGCTAACTGAAATGTGTACTTTTTACATTTCATTATTGATTTACCCTGGATAAAGAAATGAGTTGCAGCATCTCAATCTTGGTTAGAGTCCTTTTTCTACTAATTTTATTGCTAGGAGTTGTGAAGCCTAGGCAGGTGAACTGACGTGTTCCACATTAAAAGCATTGAGCTGCAAACCAGGAGAACGGGGTTTGAATCCCACAGCCACCACTTGCATACTGTGTGACTATGAGCAAGTCACTTAGCTTCCCTGTGACCCCAGGATGCATGTAGAAACAAGTTTCCACTTAGTGTGTCTTTCCTGGCCCAAAACTGTGAAATAAAATAAATGTGATGCACACCAGATAGAAAGCAAAAGACCCCTTGCCCACCATCTGTTTTCACTGCAGTGGTAGAACATGCATTCAACATTCCTAGGGCTGAGACACACTGCTGTTGGCAGCATTTGTCCATGCCCTGGCCACCCATCAGTGGCTCCCAGGTTGACTCCCTCACCCAGGTCACTGGCATGGCAGCAGGATGCCTAGCTACTGGGTCATAGGCAACAGTACATCTGCCGTTTGAATACTAACACTACCTCACAGAGGATACAGAAGTGTACTTGCTTCAACCACTGCAGAAGCAACTGCTCTCCTACACAACAGGGTCTGGCCATTGCCTTTATATCAGTTTCTTTCCTTCCGCTTATTAAAATGCCCTCAATCTCAGTTGACCAACTGACTATTTATAGAGCAAAAGCTAATCTCTACTATATATATTGTTTTAGACTTATGAGACATATCTGTGTTATTTCAAATTATTCCCTGGCCAAAGGGTATTTTGCAACATTTTAGTATGAATTTAGATCTAACCATTCAACAGAGGCAGCTATGCACTGTGTGGTGAATGATCCCCAGGGATACTCTGGCACTCAGTCTTCCTGTCACATCTTATTTGATTATCTGTCACTTTTGACAGCATTAGCTATCTTACTCTTCTGGAGAAACTTTAATCTTATGTAGTCCTTATCCATATTTTGATTTACTGTACAACCATTATTTGAGTCAATTTTAGACTATATACACATAAGGTCACAAAGTGGTGGACCTTTTCCATATTCTCAGAAAGACACACGTTCCTTTGTTTACTAAAGCGCTGAACTGTGGCACTCACTTTAGGTGGTTCCTTTTATTGGTGCTCTGTTCAGTTCCTTGATACTAGTAATAACTTCTACTGTTTCTCACTCTCATTTTACACATCCTTCTTTCCTAGTCTCTTATTCCCAACTATTCTGATAAAGGTTTTATATTACTTTTTGTATCCATTATAATTTTCCCATATATTCAAATAGGCATTAAATTAGCGTAATATTCCATTTAAATGTTACTTTTACTAAAGTTATAAGGATGTCCATATTCCTCAACCAAAGTGTATTTTTACTCACTGCTATCACTCCCATGTAAAATTTTAAGTATCCTGTTACTAGGGCAAAAAGGTACCATGCTTTGCATTATGGGGGTATCTGTGATTTTGTATTTCTTTGAAACTTGGCTTTGCTGTCAATGCCCTTTTAGGAAATCCTTGCCTCAGTGGTTTTGTGCTGAGGTTCTTTGTCTTTTAAGCTTGTTTTCTTATTTGGGATCAACCATGATCCAAACCCATAAGACCACATAATGGCTGGTTCAGTTTTCCCCTGTGCTGAGAAACAGATGAGGTGGAGGCCAGTCTGATGGCATAGTGGTAGTGCTACTGCTCATGATGCTGCTGACCCAGGTTTAGGAATGTGCACAGGGAGCTAGAAGGCTGCACGGCGGGAGGAGGCTTGAGTGTCAGAAGACTGCTCACCTTCTCCAGGGAGGGAGGGGGAGGGGGATGAGGCTTAATGCCTGACTAACCTCTGGCAGAGGCCAGAGACGCAGCAGGCACCAAGCCACACCCACAGGGGAGGTGTGACAGATGTCGGTGCTTGCACCTAGACATTGGCGTGTATGTCACACCACACCATAGAACAGAAAAATGTCTCCCTGAAGCGCTGGGTAGACAGAGCACCTAGCACAGACTCCCACATTCCCCTGCCTGTCCCCGTCAGTGTGACCCCAATGAAACTCAGAAGCTCGGGGAGTAAGGGCCCCACTTCATCCCCGCCTGGGGAGAATAGCCAAGGCTACATGGGAGGTTCATCCCAGGGCTCCAGGCAGTGAGGAAGGGAGCAGATGCCCTGGTGACTCCCGAAGAGGCTGTGCTCGGGGAGCAGGGGAGCATAAATTAAAAGTGAAAAAAAAAGATGAGACAAACTGGTGAGTCCTGAATAGGAAGAAACATATATCTGTGTCTTCTTTCTCAGCCTTTGCAGATTGTGCGCATGGTCATTTGACACCATGCTTCCCTGCTTATAGCAAAACCAGTCTACATTTTCATGGTGATTTACATATACATCCCAAGATGCATTGCATTATGGGGGTATGTGTGATTTTGTATTTCTTCAAAACTTGGCTCTGTTGCCAATGCCCTTTGGGGTAACCCTTCCTTCAGTGCTTTTGTTCTGTGGTTCTTTGACTTTCTAGTTTTGCTTTCTTAGTTTGGGCCCACCATGACCCAAACCCATAAGACCACACAAGGGCTGGTTTAGTTTTTCTTCTGGAGTGAGACAAAGATAGGCCCACTGATGACTCCTGAGTAGGATAAAATATGTTTCTCTGCCTTTGCAGATTATGTGAGAGGCCCTTTGGCACCACATATTCCTGCTTAAAGCAGAACTACCCCAGTTGTTCATAGTGATTTGAATATACATCCCAAGCAGATAGTCATCTTCTCCTCCAGACTCTCCCCCACTTTCATGGAAGTCCTGCTTCAGCAGGATTTCTACAATGTCCTTCACTGGTTCCACCCCAACTATCTCAAGGTCAATACCAAACAAATGGTGTCTATGACCTTTGGTACCAGCCAAAAACTGGTCAGGCTCTCAAGACTCTCAGTCTTCTCCACATTGGAAGTTTTCGCTCTAGAAGTGGTGCACTCCTTCAAGTACCTCTGTGTGTGACTGGACATCAAGCTTGACTTTTCAGCCCACATTGATGCTATCCATACAAAACTCCACCCTACGTTGGGTGCCCTGTACCATAATAAAGTCTGCCTACATCCACTGGTCTGCCTTGAGCTTGTCACCAAAACGCTGCTCCTGGTCTTCCATTGTGCTGATGTAGTCTATGATGCAGGCCCTCCACTTTCTTAGCTAGACTGGGCACCCCCTGCAATGTATTTTGTCACTTTGTGACACATTCTTCTCCCGGTATTCACCATTGCCACCTATACGACTCCTTTTCCATTACCGCTTGACCTCCACATCACCAGTAACATTTCTCTTCCTTAATTTCCAAATACTGGTTTGTTTCACCTCCACCCTACCTATCTTTACTCCTCTCTCCAGTCCCCCCTGCTCCATGCTACCTCCAGTCCTGGGACCAGCAAACTTTCTACACTCCTCACACCCATTCCTCTGCTGGACAGGCAATACACTTGGGTAACAGGAACCCAAGAAATAACTATGTCCTGGAAGGGCAGCAACTGGAAAAAACAAAGATAGAATGGGATATAGGAGTTATGATATCGAACGATATAAAGGTAAGAAAAGCAATGCGAAAAAGCAACACCAAGGGCAAGTGGCATCCTTGGATGCATAGTCAGAGGTATTACTAGCAGAAAGTGTGAGGTAATCATCCCACTCTATAGGTCCTTGGTAAGGCCTCACTTGGATTACTGTGCGCAGTTCTGGAGGCCACACCTATAAAAGGACATAGACCATTTGGAATCCATGCAGAGGAGAGCCACCAAGATGGTGCAGGCACTACATCATGAACCTTACAGAAATGGGCTCAGTCCGTTAAATCTATTCTCCCTAGAGCAGAACAGAGGAGACATGATAGGAGCATTTAAATTTGTTAAAGGGATAAATGCAGTACATACCAGTCATCTCTTTCAGAAACGTAGGACTGCTCATACAAGAGGGCACAGCTTACACCTGCTGGTGGTAAATTCAGAATCAGTGTTAGGAAGTACTTTTTCACAGAGAGTTGTGGACCCTTGGAACAGCCTGCCACCTGAGGTGGTGGCGGCCAAGACTGTCAGAGAATTCAAACGGGCATGGGACAGTCAATGCATTCACCTCAACAAGAGCAGTAGATGGGGGTAGACATCTCGGGCAGACTAGATGGACTGCACTGTCTCCTTCTGCTGGCAAATTCTTATGTTCTTATTCTGCTGTCTCCTATTTTCTTTCAATACTGAAGAGCCTGGTTCCTTTTTCCCTCCGCTGTTCCACCACCCTTGGCTCCATCAGGTGCTGCAGAAACTCCTACCATTTCCCACGTGCAGCTGTTCCTCATTGTAGCCCCTCTCCCCCAGTGATTCTGGTTGATCAGGGCCTCGCTTATGTACAGACAAAGTGTTATCAAATGCATTACATACAGTAGTTTGCCAGTGTTCCACTTTGAAAACTTTTTTTTTCAGTTTCTCTTTTGCTCCAATAATTGCACTACTTTTTGAATGTAACTTGCATTTTATTCTGAGCCTATGCTTGTGTCTGTAAAGTATTAATACTATACCATATTTGTGCTTTATGTATGCACCATTGAAATACAGTGTATTTATGTTTCACTGTTTCTTCTTGTAATCCTTCATCCAGATTGCACCTTGAAAGAGCCTCAGCTCAGTGTGCCTTTCCCAGTTACCAGTTTTCAAATAAATAAATAACTAAATACATACATACATAAACACATGCTTTTCATTATGTGTGTATTAATGATTTTGCATTTCTTCGAAACCTGGCTTTGTTGACAGTGCCCCTTTTGGGTATCCTTTGCCTCAGTGCTTTGCACTAAGATTCATTACCTTTTTAAAAAGGTACCATGTTTTTTTTTTTTATTGCTGTCTGGTCTCTGTATTACTTTTGACTCCTAAACATAGCAATGTTAGGTCATCTGTTATATTAATTTGCAGTTTTCTATTTTTTATAATTTCATTGCATATCACTGCATTTGTATAACATGTAACAGTGTTCCTTTTTTGCCATAGCCTATCTAGCAAAGGATGTATTTTTGTAATTCCATTCTGTGCTTGACCACAGGTCTAGTATATAAATTGTACACTTTGAATGATTTTCTCCTGTGTGCATTGGGCCTGTATTTTTCCAGATATGTTATGTATGATTATATAAACAAACATGATGCTAATGCAACCCATTACTTTCTCTACATCTTAAGACGTTTTCTCAAATGTTCTTAACTAAATTACTGTATTGTTCTTTCTTCATTCACTAGTTATTTATTATTAAAGTATTACCCGAAATGTCTTTCATTTTCATCACTCTCAGTCCATTTTTCACTTGTGATTTATTAGTATTCACTATTACTCCTAGGCATTTGTTTTTGTAGACACTGCTTTACTTGCATGTATTTCCATGTGTCTTTTTTATGTTGTCTTGCACACAGGCGCAAGCAATGTCTTGCGGTAGTACCACATTGAGAGGTGTGTCAGTGTTGGGGAAATCAGGGCACACTTTAATAGGTGCATCCCTCATGCCCCAATTAGTGGACATGCTAGTGCTGACGTAGAAATTATGGAAAGTGCCACCAACTTGAAAGAAATGTGCTGCTGCAATCAGAGACAAGCTCATCATGCAGAGGGAGATGAAACACCTTCCCAACGTTCCATTCCCGGTGAAACTTTTCAATAAACATGCTGCTCCTGCTGTCTGACACACATAATCCCCATATAAACATTGAGGGTGGCCAATCCTCCATGTTGGCATGTCCCCCCCCCACATGCTTTCTTTGCCAACAGGGCCCAATCCCTGTCGGCATCAGCCCCACACACACTTTCTTTGCTGATGGGGCCCAATTCTCATTGACATCAGCCCCCCCAAACTCATGGGGCACACTGGGAGCCCACCGCAGTGTGCCCAACATCTCCTCAAAAGTATTGGGGCACATTGGGAGCCCACCCCAGTGTGCCCAATATTTTTTTTTGTTCACAGTTCACCTGTAAAGAAAGAAAACCATCCCTATCAATGTCTATTTTTCCCCCCCATAAAAAAGAAGATGGTTCCTCATAGTCCCCAGTGCCCCTTCCCTCAACCCACACTCACCGTCTGCACAGCCTACCTCCCCGCACACCCCCCACCCCATATGTACCTCTGGAGGACTGGCGCTGTGATCGTCTGCGGAGTGGGACACGTTTGGACTCTCCAAAGCCAAACTGCAAAATGAAGAAATGCTGGTAAGCTATATAAAGGCATCAATGGGGAAGTTTCAACTTAAGTGGATCTGTCAGCCATTTTTTGAATTTTGGTTCCAAATTTTCAACATGGGGTTCTTGGGACACCACCTCATGAACACATGCTCTGTTATCTTGTGAATTGGTCCCTAAAGGCGATTTCATGGTCACTGCATGGAATCACTTTTTGGGACTGATTAACAAAATGACAGTGCCATTGTTCATGAGGTAGGGTCCAAAAAAGCCCATGTTGCAAATTTGGTGAAAAAATTCCAAAAAATGACTGCATTACAAGCATGCGTTGCACAGTTTCCACGCACGCTTGTAAGTTTGACAATTTTTAATATTTTCACTCCAGGTTTTCAACATTGCTATTTTTTCTCACCTCCTTATAAACAATACAGCTGTCATTTTTCACATCCTGCCCAAAATGTGTTTTTGAACATCTGGCACACAATGGCACAGTAGCTGTTGGAAATCAACTTTCTGGACAGAGTAACAAAATCACAGTGTCACTGTTCATGAGTGGGGGTCCCAAAATGTCTATGTTGAAAATCTGGTTAAAAAAATTCCCCAAAATAAATGTGTTACAGGCATGCATTGTGCAGTTTCTAGGCACGCTCGTGACTTCACCAATATTTAATATTTTCACTCCAGATTTTCAGCAATGCCATTTTTTTACACCTCCTCATGAACAGTACAGCTGTCATTTTTCACATTCTGCCTGAAATGTATTTTCACACCCGTGGTGCCAAATGACATAGTCGCTGTGCAAGATCACCTTTCAGCTAGCAAACTGATAGTGCCACTGTTCATGAGGTGGGATCACAAAAAGCCCATTTTTAAATTTTGGAGTGAAAATACCAACAAATGCCTGGGGTGTTAGGGTTTCCAACCATAACGCCCCACTCTGTAGAGACTGACAGGTGTCAGGGGTGTGACTTGGAATCATCGGCTGTAATACTCAGGTCATTCTACCCCCACTCCCACCCTATAGCCAGTAACAGGCGTCAATGTGTGCTTGGAGTCTCCAGCTCCAAAGTTCACCCTATTTTCCTATACGGTACCCATCTCATTGTATTTCCTTATGGAATGTCATGAGCGTAAGGCCTGAAGACCCCAAGGCACACCATAACACTTGTCAGCATCTACAGGGTAGGGTGAGGTGAAATGGCATGAGCGTTATGGCCGACGACCCAAAGGCACACCCAAATGCCTGCCAGGCTCTGCATGGTGGGGGTGGGGTTGGCATCAGTTCAATACTTCACTGTCATTCCTATTATGCATTTCTCTCTCTATTTCCTACACGCCCAATGCCAATGCCAGGAAGACAACATTCAGCATTGACAAATGCTTGTTTCTAGTTTGAATTCATTTGAAGTATTTTACAGTAAATGATTTACTTTCTTTTCTATAATGTCTTTTATTTTATTAATGACCTTTCTTTCCTATGCTTTCCATTTTTTTTTTCAATTTTAAGCAAGTGGTTGTTCTATTTTATTTCCAGTCCAAATAGGCTACTGTTGCAAGATACCATTTTATGAATTAAAAAAATTTGAATTATTTTATTGCATAGTTACAATTTTATTGACCGAAAGTTCTCTTGTACTGTTTTTTTTTCTATTTGTATTTTTCCATTCCTACCCAATCTCTATTTTATTTATAAGGATATTAATGTTTTAAACTATTTGTCAAGTATTGTTTCCTACACTTTGGTGGGTTAAGGCCTCCACTTTTTATTGACTTTTGAAACTGTTTCGTTTTTATTCTTGATCTTTTCAAGTCCCCTGGATTATTTTATCTTTCTCTAAAAGTAGGGATGACGTAATACTATGTGATTATCTTATTTAAATGCAGGATAGTTTGGAATTGGATTGTTTGGAACAAGCATATTGTGTTATTCGATTGCTTATAAATTTGGCAGCTTATCTGTATAATTCATATGTCTTTCCTCTTTGCAAATTGTGCGTGTGTGTATATAATGATTGGTGTATACATTTCTTTTTAATGAACATCAACTAGTCCTTGTGACTTGTTGTAATTGTATAATTTTAGTAAAATTGAAATCAAATCAAAATTTTATCAGTATGAATTTTGAAGTCACCTTTTTGTTGAAGCCACTGCTGTATGGATTGTGTGTTAAATGATCTCCAGGGATGCTCTGTCACTTGTGCTTCCCTTTCACATTTTATTTGATATAGCTGTCACTTTTGACACCATTATCAATCTGACTCTTTTGAAAGAGTTACATATTATGTAGTCCTCATCCTTATTTTGATTTATTGCTATTATTTAAATCATAGTTAGACTATACACATAAGGCCTTCCATGGTGGGCATTTTCCATTTTCCAGAAATATATGCATTCCTTTATTTGCTGATCCTCTGCATTGTGGCGCTCAGTCAATTACTTGTCATGATAGTGAAGCCTCTTTCTTGGGCATCAGTTATAATAATGCCTCTCTCATTTAACTAGAAATGTGATTTATAATTTTTTTCTACCAAGATTCACAGTCTTATTGTACATTTTACAAAGTAATACTCAATAGGTGCCCTATAGACTTTTGTTTAAGACAGTCGGAAACTCATTTCCATCCTCCAGAGAACTTAGTATTTTCAGTTCAAAATGTTAGTATCATATTTTTAGTTTCATTTCTGATTCATGTTTCAGTGATTACAATGTTCTCCCTCTGACCCACCCACCTCTGAATGCCTTCCTGCCACATGGGATGCCACCAGGACAGGAAACCATCTGCTTGGGTTGCAGTTAATGATATGTGGAGTAATGTGAAGGTCAGCTCCCCAACTACTCCATGATGTCACTGTGCAACTGAACAACACTGAATGGCTGCAGACCAGTGGGCAAGGGGATGTTGTTGATATAATTTAATGCAAGAGAAGCAGCTTCCAACACTGTTGTAGCATGTCTTCCTCAAGCTGTTTGATGCTGGGGATGGAGACTAGTGTTTGCATGTCTGCACCCTCCAATCAATAGACTCCTATCTGAGCTCAGGCAACTGAAGTGAAGATGAGACCAGGCATGCTTCCCTGCACAATTACTTCCCTTTCCCCGGGCCACCAGGCGGCAACTGATTCATGGGAAGTGTAGGGAATCCTCCCCACATGACCAGGTTGAGCGTTCAAGATACCACTGCTAAATGTGATTCTGGGCTTAAGGATATGAGCCCACAGTCCCAAAAGTGAAATGTGAGTTCCTTCACCTCTGGGATATTTGATGGGCTGTTGTTTTAGTTTATTTAAATCTTTTGTTAGGGTGCTAGTTAAGTGGTAATCAACAGCATCAGAATTCAGCATTTCTAATCAAGTCACTGATGTACCAGAGGGGTTAATAATTCAACAATCTCACACCATTCAAACAGCAGACAGTTTTGCATTGCTGGAAGAGGCTGTGGTGCTTAACTCCATTGAGGGGAAACTGACTCAGTTTGGGGAAATGGGCAAGACAGCTTGGTGGCACCTGGGGGGGGGTCAGGAGGAGGTCAGCAAGAAAAGTCTTAGTGGCTGGGGACTCAATGGTTAGAGAAGTAGAGAGGCTGTTTGGAGGTGAGGAAGGGGGAGAAATGTTCAGATGCCTTCTGGGTGCATCAGCCAGTGGTGATGTAGCTAGGATAGAGAGGATGGCAGAGAAAGGGGAAGGGGAGCTGAGGTGCTGGTGTACTGGTGTACCAGAAACTGGTGAACCTGAAAATGGAGGCAGTGAAGTAGAATATTAAGAGGCTTGGGGACAGATTGAAGGCATACTAAGCTTCCCATGCCTTTTCTGAGATCCTTCCTGTGTAGAATAGGAAGAATAGGACAGAGTAAGGAAAGAAGAGACTAGAGAGCTTAATGGGTGACTGAAGTGATAATGTCAGGAGGAGGGGTATCGCTTTGTAGGGGACTGGGGAGGCATCTGAGACAGGAGTCTCTTCAAGGGTGATGGCTTTCACCTGAGGAGAAGAGTGCCAGTACTCTGAGGAAGAAGTTTGATGTCTGCATTGGACAGTTAAACAGACTGTGGGGGAGATGGAGGCTAGGGAAACCATGGAAAAGGGAGAGAAGGTGGGGAACTTAGTGCTCACCCTGAACAGGGGTCTAGTAGCACCAAGGTGGGTAACAGTAAGGTTGAAGTTCAAATTAGATTAGAGGAAGAGCCCAATTAGGGAGGGCTAACAAGGCCCACATTCAGGAAGAAAAATAAAAGTACGTAGGTAATAATAAGGGAAAAGGGATAGGAAAAAGCAAGAGGAGACGAAGCAAAAGATGGAAAGGGGTCTGCCTTAATGCTAGGTGTCTGGGAAATATAATTAGTGAGCTCCAGGCAATGGTGGCATACACTGAGATGGATCTAGTAGTCATCACAGAAAACTGGGCCACAAATAACAGTGGCTGGAACCTGACAGTTCCATGCAACACCATATTTAGATGGGAGAGATGAAAAGGTAAAGGAAGATGTTTATTTATTTATTTTGTTTTTGTTGATCAGTAAAAGAGAACTAGACAATTCTGCCTATTTTTAGCCATGTCCCGGGTGGGGGGGGATACAGATGGATGGCAACTGATATTGAATCAGATTAAGGTGTTAGCGGCATTTTTAATTTACCCCTATATGTCAGGGAAGGTATATAGGCAGTGGAGGATGGAAACATTTGGATAGGTAGGTAATTGGGAAACAGAATAACTGTGGGTTAAGCTCACAGCATCCTCAGACAAGAAACAATGGATGGGGGTGATCTATAGACCTCCAGAACAGGGGGAAGAAAGATAAGGAACTAGGGAAAGAAACAGAAAGGGGGTTGGCAAAGAGAGAGGTGGTCATGGGAGATCTAAAAATGCCAGACATGGATTGGGTCATTCCAGCAGTCAGGAACTCCAGAAGTCAAGCCACTGCCTGCTGGTGCAGCTGGTTAAGGAACTTACTAGGCAGGCTGACGTTCTTGATGTGGTGCTCACCAACTCGAACGTGATAGAAGAAGTGAGTGTAGAGGAGCCACTAATGACCAGTGACCATAACTCTATATAGTTCAACTTGGCTCATGGAACAAGTAAGCCCTTATTAAAGGGTGAAGTCCTAGATTTCAGAAGGGCAGACTTCAACCTGATGAGGGAGCTGGTACAGGACAAATATACGAACATATGAAATTGGCAGCAGATAAAGACCTTGTGGTCCATCAAGTCTGCTCGATTGTGCAGCTAGCTGCCCTTGCACTGCAGCTGTCCCTTCCTCCCCTCCCCCCTCCAGTGACCTTCCCCCTTACCCTGTCCCATCCCCTTTTGAAGCATCCCACTCTTCAGCAGGAGACTACTTCCTGTGGCAATGCGTTCCACACAGACACCACCATCTCCATAAAAAAGTGTCTCCTCATTTCCCTCCTGAACTTCCCCCTTCCAATCTCAGATCATGCCCTCAAGTGTCCCTCCCTCTCCTTAATTTGAAAAGCCCTTCTGTGCCCATCTTACTTATTCCCTTCATGTACTTGAAGGTTTCAATCATGTCCACCTATCCCTCCTCTCCTCCAGGGAGTACATGTTCAACTCCCTAAGCCTGCTCTCATAGGGTAAGTCCGCTAGCCCCTGGATCATGCCTGACTGCTACAAATTTAGGAGTTGGTCAGTAATTCTTGTAATGTAGGCATGAAAGACAATGTTAATTATTTTGTGTTACATAAAAATAAAACATTTGTTTGTGTACCGATGAAAAAATAACTTTACTTTTCACAGACATATATCTCCCAGGTCACATTCATCCTGTCAGAACTATAACCAGATCCCAGGGATATAGGTGTGGGGTGTGCTTTGGGCTTCTCAAGCCTAACACTCACCCCATTCTGGCTGAACCCCTCCCATCCAACACTCTGCTCTAGGATTTTTGTTCCCTAAGTGAATCACTTTGCACTTCTTGGCATTGAACTTCAGTTGCCAGACTTTGGACCAATTTTCCAGACTTTGCAGGTCTTTCTGCAGTTCCCTTAGCCCCTCCACATTGTCAGCTGTACCACATAGTTTAGTGTCATCAGCTAATAGAATCTGGATTCCCTCTACTATGAATCTAATGAACATATTGAAGAAGACTGGGCCCATGACACATCCTTGTGGCACTCATGGTGACCTCTCTTTTCACTGATCTGACCCAGTTCACTACACCACAACTCTCTGCTGCCTCTCTACTAACCAACTCCCTACCCATTTACTATTTCCCTATCTCCCCAATGTTCTTTAACAGCCTTTGGTGCAGGACTGAACAGAATGTCTTGCTGAAGACAAATTACATAGAGGATAATGTATGGTCCTCTATCGTTAACCAGTTTGTTAATCATCAAGAGGTTGCCAGGTTGACAATGTAAACCTCAAGAGTGAAGCTTGAAAGGTTTTCATCACCATGGCAACCTTGAGATGTTACACAAACTAATTAACGACAGAGGGACCATACATTATATTTTATAGTGTATGATCCCCATAATCTGGCAGAAAAAATTAAGGCTCCTTACATTTGGTCACCACCGCAGATGTTCTGGGTCATTTTCTCACCACTGCGCCAGTTTCTGGAAGGCCGTCAGTGCATGAAATAAAAGGTTATGTGCATGCACAGATGGGCTCCATTTGTAATCCCATCGCTATGACATACTCAAGAGGGGTTTATAACCCCTGACATCATAGCGATGGGATTATCAAGAAATCATTTTTGCTGCTTTTTAGTGGTAATAAGGGCTCACCATTCATTATAGTAATTATTATGAGTGTCTCTTGTCAACTGCCCTGGTTACCCAGTCAAAGAATACTACTGTATCCGATTGTTCTGAAAAGACCCCCTACCACAAACACATGCTGCTTATTTCCTAAAACCTATTGTTCTCTAGGTATTCCACAACTGTAGGTCTTATTTGAATAGTGTCTCTATCATCAAGAAGATGCTATGAGGAGATAATATGTTATATCATATAATCTGTTTCAATGCAGTAGAACACCACAAAATGTTTTTTTTTCTAAAAAGGTAGATTCAGCTACAGTTAATAAGAATATTAGCATTCCTGTCAGATACACTTTTCAAGGTACCTTCTATGCTTTTTTAATTTTCTTGATCCTAACCTCTGCCAGGCCTGCAATAGAATTTCTAAGCCAAATATAGCAGTCATCTTTTTTATACTTCAAAAACACTACATTAAAACATTTATAAAATGCTCATATTTTGCTGGAGCTAGCAAATGTTACCATCGCATAAAACTGAAAGATACCTTGAAGGTTTTATAGTGAAAAAAGTATGATACTTTTTTTTTTTACTAACCTTCGTTGCACTGCTGCTTTAATATAAGATTTTATAAAATTATATTTTCTGATATGATATATCAGAAGATAATATAATCTGATATACTATGTGATACATGATAAATTATAATAATAATAATAATAACTTTATTTGTTAGAGCACCTTTCATAATATCAAGGCACTTCACAGGTACATACAAAATTCAATAAATTCAATAAATATAGAAAAAAATCACGGAAAATCAGGAAAAGCTTTGCTCCATAAAAATGATAATACAATCTGATATAATATGGTATGATTTATGATAAAAAATAAAGTCTTATATAACCTATCATCTTATATAGTATATGAACATATAATAATCTGATATATGATGTAAAATAACAATCAATGTAGTATCACATGATAAATGAGAAGCTATAATCTATTATGCATTATAAAAGTCTATGATCTATTATAATATAATTGAATATATAATCATTTGTATTATTTTGCATGTATTATTATTTTTATTAGGTGTCAAGAAAACATAAATCATGAAACTGAACTTGTTATTTGGGCTTGCCACTTGACTCCCTTCCCTCATGCTTTTGTCAGAAGTCTCTAGTGACAATGAGTGGGGGCTTTCTGGAAGTTGTCAGTGAATGCAAGATGATTTTGTGGCAAAATTAGATGTTATCTTTCTGTATGGATTACTTCTATCCTGAGCAGTGGAACTGGAAACGCTTAAGAAAAAGAGATAGAGGCTGGAGCATTTCTGGAATGCTCAAAATGGTTTCAACACTATATGCACTGAATGACCGGCAGGGAATATTGTTTTTACCACAATGCGAGTGAAATAAGTGGATTTCTGGGGACTCCTGAACATTATTTATTTTGCTGTACTATCATAGGCCCAGCAGCCCTTAGCCTCACATTCCGATGACCAAGATTCCCAGTCCCTGTTCAGTCATGACTTGCTCAATCTCCATCTCCACTTATAGAACTTGTACACAGTGGAACTGGCATGGTAGGACATTGATCTGATCATTTTCGACCCCTGCATCCCTTGCTCCTTCTGTTTTTCCCTTCATGTTTCCTACATGTATCAACAGCACATGCATGACAGAGAAAGGCAAACATTTGATGTCTTTACTGATATTTATTTAATATAAGAGTGATGGATACTGGGGCTGAGGTCTCCTCCAGCAGGTTGGAGGTGGTAGGGGCCCTGAGTACTCCCCCACTAAGGGCATAGGACATTGTAATGAGAATAGAAGGTTGCAAGCACAAGGGTTGGGGACCCAAGTAAGGAAAGGGTTGAGCAAGTGGAAAAGATAGAAATTATAGAGTAATGAAGCATGGCAAATAGTCTCAATTCCAGGAACCTTGGTAACAAGAGGGGCAACCTACATGAACTGGATCCAGTGTTTGGGGCTGACATTTTGGCATTATCTAACTATCACAGTTTTATCTCACAATCCTGGGTTATGACCTATATAGGAGAGATAGGGAATTGGAAAGGGAAGGGGGATGTGACTTACGTATCAGAACAAATAGGGGGCATGGAGGAGAAATCCACTGGGGATCAAGGAGGGAAAGAAATGTTGTGGGTACAGTTAGTGTTAGAAGGGGATAAAAATATCGGGATGAAAAGGGCTTACATACCCCAAACCAGTCAGAAGTGGGGGACCAGCTACTGAGGGATGAGATCAGGTGTATAGCAGCAATGTGGAAAGTGATCCTGATAGGTGATCTTTAAATATGTCGTATGTGGACAGATGCATTTGGGTGGCTGACAACAGCCACAGTCAGGCATTTGGTGGATACGTTCTAGGACTACTACCTAATGCAGCATGTCAGGAATTACATTAGGTAGGGATCAGTCCTAGACTTGATGATCACAAACCTGAAAACCTTGTATGGTTTCTAGAGCCCTATGAATTTTTTTTTTTTTGCTTTTTATAATTTTTCTTTTTCTGGAATTTAATGTTATTTCTTTGTATTCATTGACAATGTAATTTAATTTCTTGTTATCTCATTCAAATTCATGAAATACCTAAAAATGATCTTATACACACTAGAAATCTCATTCCTATTATACTACATTGTATTAAGTAGCATTATGCTACAGTATAGTCATGAAAGATTTTGTGAATCAGAAAATTCCACTGCCGCTTCCTTGCGGACTGTCTCTGTGGTAACAACGGAGCCTAAACATAGAAACATAGACTTTGATGGCAGATAAGGACCTCTTGGCACATCTAGTCTGCCCATTTCCCTACCTACAGGTTAGGCCACAGATCCTAGTTAACCAACAGCCTATTTCTTCCTACCCCCCACATGAATTGCCTTATGTCTGTCCCATGGATTCTTGAATTCTCCCACCCACAGTTTTAGACCCCACGACCTCCTCAGGAAGGCTGTTCCATGCATCCACTACCCTCTCTGTGAAATAATACTGCCTCACATTGCCCCTGAACTGCCCCTCCCATCTTTAAATTGTGTCCCCTTGTTCTTGCATGTCTCTTTTTCTGAAAGATGCTACCCTCTTGGACTTTGTTGATTCCACTGAGGTACTTAAAAGTTTCTATCATGTCCCCCCTCTTCCTTCTTTCCTCAAGGGTATACATATTAAGCTCCTTTAGTCTCTCCTCATACGGCTTCTCTTACAGACCCTGCACCATTTTAGTTGCCCTCCTCTGGACTGTCTCTATCCTGTCTATGTCCTTGTGGAGATGGGGTCTCCAGAACTGGAATCAGTACTCCAGATGGGGTCTCACCAACTGTCTGTACAGAGGGATAACAACTTCCTGTTTTCTGCTGCTGATGCCTCTCCCTATGCATCCCAGTATACCCCCAGCCCTCCCTATTGCATTCTCACATTGCTTGCTAACCTTAAGGTCATCTGATATGATTACCCCCCGGTCCCTTTCCTTTTTTGTTGTTGTTACTACCCCCCTCCATTATGTATTCTTCCCCTGGGTTCTTGTTTCCAAGGTGCATTATTTTGCACTTCGTTGCATTGAATCCCAGCTGCCATACTTCTGACCATTCCTCCAGCCTTCTCATCTTTTTCATGCCTCCTTGTGTATCAACCCTGTTGCAGATCTGTGTGTCATCTGCAAAGAGGCATACTTTCCTTCAGTCCCTCTGCAATGTCACTTATGAAGACATTAAAAGGACTGGACCCAATCTGAACCCTCGATTGCCCACTAGTAACCCTCTTTCTTCAGAGTGGACTCCATTTACAATTACCTTCTGTGTCTGTTGTCAGCCAATGTTTACCCAGGCTACCACCTGGGACCCACTCCCAGGCTGGTTAATTTGACTATTAATCTTTTGTGTGGGACTGTGTCAAATGCCTTGCTAAAGTCTAGGTAGGCCACGTCCACAGCCCTCCCT
The DNA here is from genome assembly GCA_016271365.2 of Neoceratodus forsteri. Lineage (NCBI taxonomy): Eukaryota > Metazoa > Chordata > Ceratodontiformes > Ceratodontidae > Neoceratodus > Neoceratodus forsteri. The sequence continues at coordinate 232,106,530 of JADMNL010000023.1, forward strand.
GGTCTACTGCTTTGGTCACCCAGTCAAAGAAATCTATTAGATTCATCTGACATGACCTTCCGCTGTGAACCCAAGCTGCCTTGGGTCCTCTGCCCCACTGGCCTCTAGGTACTCAACTATTCTTTCCTTCAGAAGTGACTCCATCACTTTCCCTACAACAGAGGTCAAACTGACAGGTCTGTAGTTTCCTGCCTCTGTCTTGGTCCCACTTTGTGAGAGGAATCACATCCACCTTCCTCCAGTCCTCGGGTACCACCATCCTCCATGATTTATTAAAAGAAGTAGCCAGTGGTTTCACTAGTTTCCCCCTTAATTCTTTTAGAATTCTGGGGTGAATTCCTTCAGGCCCCATTGCTTTGTCCACCTTCAGTTTTAGGAGTTCTTGCAGAACCCTTTCTTCTTTGAAAGGACTGGGATCGACCACCCTATCAAGAGTGCTTCTGTTAATTGGATTAGGCACTTCCCCCTCCTCTTTTGTGAATATTGAGCAGAAATATTCATTCAGTATCCCTGCTTTTTCACTGTCCCCCTCTGCCCACCCACCGTTCATTCTATTCAGCCTCACTATCCCTCCCTTTGTCTTTCTATGCTCCCCCTTCTTAACCGAGTTGGCTATCTTTTCCTCAGTTTGGGCCTTTGCTATTTTGACTTCCTTCCCTGCTTCCTTCTGCCTTAACTGGTACAGCTCTATGTCCTGCTCCTTCTGTGTTTCCTTATACTTCCAGAATGCTATCTTTTTCTTCCTGACTTTCACAGCCATCTCTTTTGAGAATCATAGTGACTTTTTCTTTCATTTTAATTTGTTTATTTGCTTCATGCAAAGGCTTGTTGCCTCTGTGATGGCAGTTTTGATGATTCCCCATTGTTGCTTCACACCTGCTTCTAGCCTGTTTGCTAGTGCTTTTCTGAGGCACTCTCCCATCTTGCCAAAGTCAGCGCTCCTGAAGTCCAGTACCCTCACTTTTGTATGACTTGACTTTGTAGCTGAGTTTAACATGAACTACACTGTTTGATGGTCACTTGTTCCCAGATGGCAACCCTTCTAGATCTGAGATCCTCTCACTGCCCCGTTTGAGAATACGAGGTCTAAGATTGCTCCCTCATGAGTGGGTTCGAAACTAGCTGTCTGACCCCTGCCACCTGTAGGGCATCAAGAATAGCCCTGTTCTTGGATGTGGCTGCAGCAAATGTGCTCAGTTAACATCTGGCATATTCAGGTCTCCCATCAACAGTATCTCCCCTTTCTCTGCTATTCTAAGAATGCCTTCTATCATATCCTTGTCCATTTCCTCCCTGACATGGGGTCTGTACTAACCCTGTGCAGATTGTGGTGCCCTTTCCAGTCTCCAAGGTGACCCACAGTGCCTCCTCTCCTCCTGTTTACTCTTTTGTTCAGTTGCTTTTATCCCTTCCTTTACATGAAAGCTACTCCTCCCCTCTTCTCCCCCCACTGCCTGTCTCTCCTGAGGTTATGTACCTAGTATGTTAACATCCCAGTCATGGTTCTCTGTGTACCATGTTTCTGTGATTCTACGATATCCAGCCATCCCTCTTCCATCAAGGCCACCAGCTCAGGGGCTTGTTGCCCAGACTACAGGCATTGGTACTCATTACCCTCCATTTCCTGATGGCCTTACTCCTTTTGCCCCATCTCTGTCCTTCTTGCCTTTGTCACTTTCTCCATTTACCCTGCCCTTCTCCCTGCTCGACTACCGCTATGTTGGTGTTTACCTTTTCTACCCGTTATTTTGAGGCTAGAGTTCCCTGCTCCCTTTCAGTGCCTCCCCTTGGCTAGTTTAAATGCTTGCCAATGAAGCATTTAAACCTATCACCTAGGATCCTGGTTCCCTCCTGGACAGATGCAGCCCATCATGCCAGTATAGGCTTGCATCACTCCAGGTGGACCCCCAGTCCCCAATGAAGCCAAATCCCTGATCTCCACACCAGTTTTTCAACCACTGATTGAATCCCATGGTGTGGAACACCCTATCCTCTCCTACACCATAGATGGGCAGCACCTCCGAGAAGGTTACCGTGCGTGCTACTTGTCTAAGGCCCCTTCCCAATTCCACAAACTCTTCCTGCACTTCTCTAATCCCTTTCTCAGCCAGATCATTTGTCCCTAGGTGGACAATGACATCCAGCTCCCTCCCCTCTGCAGCTGCTCCGGCAATCCTGAGGATTCACTCCCTGTCCCTCCAAGCCATGGTGCCAGGCAGGCACCTTACCTCCCTCTCCCTCTAAACAAAAACTGCTTTAGCATTTATTTAGTTTTTCCAAAAAACAAGCATTTTTTTTTACTTTTTTTATATGTTTGTTTTCATGTTGTTTATTTTTATACCTTGAATTTCTTGTTATTTCTTGTTTTATTTTATTTAAGAACAACACAGGTCTCTAATGATGTTAGGCCTGAGGCCGTTCTTGGGACCAGTGACCATAACACAAAGTGATTTTCCTCACCCATCCTATCAGGACCCACTAAATGAAGAACACATTTTCGAAGGTAGACCTCACTAAAATGATTCAGATACTTGGGAGGAACAGCTGGAGGGAGTCAAGAAGGTGTAAGTGGTTGATACAAACAGGGAAGCCATGAAAGGAACAGTTTTGGAGGTACCACAGAGCTATGCTGTATGAGGATGGTAGGTAAGGCCAGAAAAAGAGAAAAATACTTCTCTGTCTCACAGAAGGGCCAGGCAGACTATACACAAAAAAGGATTGCCTTCCAGGTTTACAAAAAGAAATAATCAGAAAAGAATAGATCAGTCTATGTGGACAATCAATGGGAAGTAGGGGTGACTTTGCAGAAAGCCCAGGCAGGCAGAGCTGAGAAATGAACAGGCAGTTAGACAGACTGACAAAGCCTTCTTAAGGCACATAATAGAGAAGAGAAAAGCAAAGGAGGTAAGACTAGGCAAAATTAGCAAGTTATGATTTCATGGAAGTTTTGTGAAATTTCACAAAAGTTTTCAGACTTTTCTACGTTTTTTAAATGGTCATAATTCTGTCAGTATTAGTGAGAGATATGCCATATGGTATGGCATTGTACGGAAGGGCCCTAAATAGATGTCAAGTTTCATGATATCTGGGTAAGGAGCTTGAAGTCTGGCAATTTATTATTCATGTGAAAACTTCTGAAAACTTTTCTATGCTTAAAACTTAGCCACCCTTGGAGCTAGATAATTGAACTTTGTATGCATACTTTCTTGGAATAGTCACAAAAACTGCTAAATAGAGGTAATTGGTTATGCAAAGTGTAAGTTACGCGAGTTCAACATTTCAGCTAAATAGAGAGGAATTTGGTCATGTAAATTGTAAGTTACAGGAGTTTAAAATTTCACAATTTAATTACTTGTTAAACTGTGTAAGAATTTTCAAAGTATTTGGGTGCTGATAGCTCCACTGCTATTGCAGGTATATACTCAAGTTTTGGTATGCATATCAAAGTAAATATGTCCAGGAATCTAATTAAGCAGGATAAATGTGGTTTAGTAGGTTAACATTTATTGTGGATACTTCAGAAATTACTAATTGGCAAAATGTGCTCAAAAGTTCATGGATACATAATAGGTAACACCACTAGAATTCCACTTATGGAATTTAACGTTCATAAATAACTCTTACTGCAACTTGATCATCTTACCTGCACTATCATCATAATCCTATAAGACCCCGCTAACAATCCTGCAACAGTGATGCCTAGCATCATGGTCCCACATGACTAAAGATATCCAGATACTTCTGTCACAATGGCCTAAGCTGCAATGAGCCATTGAGCTCCAGTGGTTATCTGGCATATTGCAAGAATTCAGGCTAGTGCACAGTGATGTACATGACTACTCTTCATGGTACAGTGGATACCACTTACACCAGACCCACCTATAGTGGACAATCAGTTTAAATGGACAAATTCGGGAAACCAAAACCAAATTCTATTGACCACTATGTTAATTGCACCATATATTGTGGACGTTGTGTGCCATGTATAGCGAACACGTGAATACCCATTTTCACTCGCTTAATCAAGCACAGACTGCAATATTCAAGTACTGACTTTTGTAGCCAGATGTCAATTAGGTGCTAAATACAGCTGCTGTTAAGCAGTTCAGTCCCACTCCACTGCATACCTGTCTGTGTGTCACCATGGCATCTAATAAACATTCAGCTATCTCTTTCTCAAGAAAGGCTAAAATTGTGAAAGAAAGAGTGCCTTCCCAAATGAACATCTGGGATCTCACTGTCCAATTGTTTGCCAAACTCTATACTGTCTGATCTGATTTAGGGTAAGGAGCATATTTCTTCAGAATGGAATACAAATCAAAACCTCAACTGTAAAAGAAAGAGGGAGGGAAAGGATGGCAAAGTGAATGAGGTGTTACTGCTGTGTTTTTCCACAGTTTGGGAGAAGGAGGCATTAGTCAACAGGCCACTTCCTATGTAAAAAGTGAAGCAGATTTCAGACTGGCTAGGGAAGCATGATTATAATACAACTGAAGGGTGGCTCCAATGTAACAAGTATTTGTCAATGCCGAATGTTTGCTTACTGGCATTGGCATTGGTAGTGTAGGAGTTACAGAGCTGCATAATAGGAATGACATTGAAGTATTGAACTGAAGCCAACCCCACCACCACCCAGCAGATACTGACAGGCATTGGAATGTGCCTTTGGGTCTTCAGGCATAAAGGCCATGCCATTTCACCACACGCTACCCTGTAGACACCAACAAGTGTCATGGTGTGCCTTGGTGTCTTTGGCCCTTATGTTCACCCCATTCCATCAGGAAATATGGTGAGATGGGTGCTGTATAGGAGAATGAAGTGAACTTTGGGGCCGAAGAGTCCAAGGCACACCTCGATGCCTCTCACTGACTGCAGGGTGTGGGTGGAATGGTATGAGAATTACAGGCGACAATCCCAAGTCACACCCCTGATGCCTGTCAGTCTCTACAGGGTAGGGCGTTACGGTCAGAAACCCTAACTCCTCAGGCATTCGTTGGTATTTTCACTCCAAATTTTCAACATGTTTTTTTTTTGTGAGCCCCACCTCATGAACAGTGGCAATATCAGTTTGTTAGCCGAAAGCTGATTTTACACAGTGACTGTGCCATTTGGCACCACAGGTGTGAAAATACATTTTGAACAGGATGTGAAAAATGACAGCTGTACTGTTCATGGGGAGGTGTAAAAAATGGCAATGTTGAAAATCTGCAGTGAAAATATTAAAAAAACTGGTGAAGTCACAAGCGTGTGTAGAAACTGTGCAATGCACACCTGTAATGTAATTAGTTTGGGGATTTTTTACAGCACATTGTCAACACAGGCATTTTGGGACCTCCCCTCATGAACAGTGTCACTGTAATTTTCTTAATCTGTCCCGAACAGTGATTTCCCACAGTGACTATGCATTTCTGCACTGGAAGTGCAAAAACACATTTTGGCCATGGTGTGAAAAATGACAGCTGTACCGTTCATAAGGAAGTGTGGAAAAATGCAAGTGGTGAAAATCTGGACTGAAAATATTACAAATTCATGAACTTACGGGAGTGCATGGAAACTGCTCAATGCTCGCTCGTAACACAGTCATTTTATGGACTTTTGTCACCAAATTTTTAACATAGCCATTTTAATAACTCTGCTCATGAACAGTGCCACTGTGATTTTCTTACTCTGTCCCAAACATTGATTTCACACACCGACTGCGCCATTGTGCGCTACATGCACAGAAACACATTTTGGATGAGATGTGAAAAATGACAGCTGTACTGCTCATAAGGAGGTGTGGTAAAATGGCAATGTTGAAAATCTGGAGTGAAAATATTAAAAATTCACGAACTTATGAGCATGCGTAAGAACTGTGCAATGCACGCTCATAAATCAGTCATTCTTGGGAATTTTTTCACCATATTTTCAACATAGGGTTTTTGGGGGCCTACCTCATGAACTGTGACACTGTCATTTCATAAATCAGTCCTGAAAGGTGGTTTCGCACAGTGATTGCAAAATCACCTTTCAGGGCTGATTAACGCCATGACAGTGCCAGAATTCATGAGGAGGGGTCCCAAAAAACCCATGTTGAAATCTGGTGCCAAAATTCCAAAAAATGTCTGAGACATGCATCAAAGTTGAAAAAAGCCTATTTATTCCATTATACAGCTTACCAGCATTTCTTCAGGTCACGGTTGGCTTTAAAGAGTGCAGACATGTTCCTGGCCCACCGAAGATTGTCGAGCTGGCCTCCGGAGGTAAGTATGGGGTGAGATGGGGGTGTGGGGAGGTGGATGCACAGAGGGTGGGTGTGGGTTGGGGGGGCAAGGCACTCAATGAGGGACTATTTTTTTCTTTTCAGGTGTTAGTTTTCTTTTTAGGAAGATGATGTGGGACTTATGCCACGCTGGGGTGGGCTCCCAGCATGGCAGGTGAAAGATTTTTTTAAGGGGTTCAGTGGAGCCGACGGGGATTGGGCACCCCCATCGGCCATATAGATGTGTGCCATGCTGGGGTGGGCTCCCAGCATGGCAACTGGAGGTCTGTTTCTTTTGGGGGGGTTTAATTGAGCCAACGGGTGATTGGGCACCCCATTACCATTCTCGAATATGCCACACTGGGGTGGGCTCCCAGCATGGCACCTAGAATTCTGGGGGGGAGTGCAGAGCCAATTGGGGATTGGGCACCCCCATCAGCCATACTGTGTGTGGCGGGCAGGGGGGAGCACTATTCAGAGACACTCAGAGGGTTGGGGAATGTTATTACAATACTAATCAGGTGTGCCAACAAACAAAAACTGCATCTACTTTTTCAGTCTCTTTGGGGTTCTGTTTTTCTGCTTTTGTAGATGCCGCTCCTACCCCGAACTCTGACTCAACATTCCAAGGATGGCAATTAGATCTTTTTTTGGAAACATTCCAAGGATGTCATTTTAGTCACTTGCCTCCTGCCGGAAAGATAGTCCTAGGAAATGTTCACTTTAAAATGAATTTATGTTCCAGGAAGAGAAAGCAGAGACGTATACAAGCAGGATTGGCAGCAATATGCTAATCAACACTATCTTATCGCTGCTCACTGAAATGGTCTCTCCCTTTCAACTGTATGCCACTCCATTTTCAACTGCTGTCATAGACAGCTGCAGCATTCATTGGTGAACTGTAGCCATGCCTGCAAACACACTGATTGAATTGGAAGACAGGGTGCCACACCTACAAAAACTCGGATGATGGCATTATGTTTCTTGCACATTCGTGCAAGCAAACATAAAAATACCAACATAACATTGATTGTAGACATGCTCATGGGGGAAAAACTAAATTCAGATTGGTGAGGTGCTAGCTACTGGATTCAAAATGTGCTGCCAGACATTTTGTTTGGATAAAGTCCAAGCAATATTTTTAACAAAACATTACTCCACTCCTTCACTAAAGTTCAATACACTCCACCCCTTGTTCACACAAGCACGTCTTCCCTGTTAAGCACAACAACAAGCCATCGGAATGTGCACTAAAGAGATGAATTTTATGAAGCTATGCATTTTACCAGTCATGAAGCACTACTCCACTGCTCCACTAAAATTCTCTGCACCCTATCTCTTCCCTGTCAAGTACAACAAGCCAAAAAATGTGCATAAAAGTTATGATTGAAAAGTTATGAATTTTGTGAAGTTATGCCTTTTAGCAGTCACAGAGCACAACTGCACTCCTCCAAACTCCTTGCTCGCATGAGCATTCCTTCCCTGTCAAGCAGAACAAGCAAATAAGAAGCCAAAGCTCTAAATAGTACTTACATTAATACTGTACCATAGGAGTGCTTATCATGTGTTGTGGTCATTTTGTTTTGTAATCACACCATCCTCTGCCTATCACGGACATTGCATACCTACATACAAAACAGCACAACATGAATCAATCCATTATAAGCAGCTTTCACTGTATATCACTCAAGATAGTGACCTGCCACTTGGCACCACTGTACTTTTAGTGTGGATCCTCCTATGAATTCTACCTTATTGCCTCTTTACCCAGTCTTTACCTTCCTCTACAATGGTAACTCAAGTGCATGACTGGGCAAAATTTATTGACATAACTTCAACAAAAATATGACTACATTCCACATTTTCACAAAAGCACATGAAATGCATCATTAATTACTGATATTATTTTGGAATCTTTGGCTGCTTATAACTTGGCCAACCTAGAAGAAACTTGAAGAATGGTCAGGGGTTTGGCAGTTGAAATTCAATGCAAAGAAGTGCAAGATAATGCATATGGGGCACAAAAACCCTGGCACAATATATCAGTTGGGGGGTGAGGATATAGCATGCACCAAGCAGGAAATGGATCTTGGGGTTATCATCTCTGATGACCTTAAGGTAGAAACAGTGTGTCAAGGCAGCAGGTAAAGCAAATAGGATGCTGGGATGTATGAGCAGGGCATTACCAGCAGGAAAGGGAGGTCATAATTCCGTTATACAAGACACTAGTGAGGCCCCACCTGGAGTACAGTGTACAGTTCTGGAGACCATACCTACGTAAGGACATAGACAGGGTAGAGAAGGTTCAGAGGAGGGTGACAAAGATGGTGCATGGATTGCATCACAAGTCCTATGAAGTCAGGATGAAGGAACTGAACATGTACTCCCTGGAGGAGAGGAGGAAGAGAGGGGATATGATAGAGACATACAAGTATCTTACAGGGAGGAATAGGGTGCAGGAAAACACTATTTTTAAGTGAAAAAGATGTTCCAGGACTAGAGGGCATGGGATGAAGTTGGAGGGAGGACGATTCACAGGAAACATGAGAAAGAATTTCTTCACAGAACGGGTGGTGGACAAGTTGGAACACCCTGCCAGAGGAAGTGGTGGGGCTGAAACAATCACGGGATTTAAGAATGCACGGGATAGACATAAAGGAATTCTGGAGGTCAGGGGTAAGGTGCAACAGACTTCTAGGGAAAACAAACTGAACTTACAAGCTCAAATGGGCAGACTGGGTGGGCCATAGGCCTTATCTGCCGACACTGTCTATGTATCTATGTATCAAATCCCCCCTACGAGATGCACTGCTGAGTGGCAGCTGTCTCAGCCATGGCCTGCCTCCCGGCATGACTTTCCAGGCTCACACTTGAACCCAGGTCACCACTATGGTAGCACAATGCTCTGCCTAATATTTAGGGTCAATGAACCTAACAAAATTGGTGATATTCAGTGCTCTAGTATTAGTGTTATAGGAGCTTAAAATTCCGCAGCTTACATTTCCATATATATGTGGGTAACATGGTGATTTACTCCTCTAGTCCCTTGGCCTCGGCTGTGGTCAGTCCACTCTAGCAGGACTTCCACATCACACTGTACTGGTTCCATGCCAATTAACTCAAGGTCAAAACAATGAAGACTGTGACCATGACCTTCAGTACCATCCAGAAACTGGCCAGGCTCTTGCCCCCAGTGTTTAATGTTTTTCCTCATTAGATGGCATCCCTCTAGAGGTTGTCCCCGCTTTTAAGTACCCTGAATTGTGGCTTGACAGCAATATTGAGGTCTCTGCCCATAACAACACCATTAACACCAAGCTCCTACCAAAACTCAGCATTTTGTACTACAGTAAAGATTACGTCTTCCCCCAGGTTCATCAGGAGCCAGTAATAAAGATGGTTCTCCAAGTTTTTGAGTATACGGATTCGGTCTATGGCATCACCCCCCCCTCCCTTGGCAGACTAGACACCCTCTGTAATGCCTTCTGTTGTTTCCCCACCAGTTCTTGCCTCTGCACTCATCACTGCTCCCTCTGTCCCTCCATCTCTAGCCTCCCTCCACCACCACGTCATCAAGCCCACTGTGCCACCTTAATCCCCAAATATTGGTTCAGATCCCTCCTCTCCTACCTTTTCTCACTAGTCTCCCCTGTTCCCTCCTCCTCCTACTCTCTCCACTGCAGGGACTCCTACACCTTCTCCATTCAACACCCACACTCTTCTGTTGGACAAGTTGCTTTCTCCTACCATCTCCTTTCCCTTTGGAATCTGTTTCCCGCCATCTTTGCCTCTTTCTCTCATTCCCTACTTTCACACATCAACTAAGGCATCTTCCTCCTAGTACTTCTTGTCCCTGTATACCTCCTGTTCTCTCTCTTGTCTCTCTCTTGCTCTAATCCCTCTTTTATCAAGTTTTTTTAGTACAATCTCCTACCCCAACAGGCACTGTTCATTTGTTTGTATTCTTGCATATTTATCCATGTTTCTTTGCTGTAGTCCATGCTGTTTTAATATCTTGCCTCATCATTTGTTAATATATTCTCTTTTTTGTTGCCTTTGTATTCCCACTATGTTTTATAATTTGTTTCTTCTGTACTCCCCTGCCCCAAGTCACACCTGGAAATGAGCCTCAGCTCAGTGTGGCTTTCCCAGTTGCCGTCTTTTTACATAAATAAACAATTCATTGTGAAGTGTAGTTTTAAAATTTATTTTAAAATGTATGAATGTTTGGAGGCTTATAGCTCTGTCACTTTTGCAGACAGAGATCTGAAATTGGGTATATGACTGTACGGAGCTTGATAATGTCACAATACCATATTTGGTGCAATTTGGCCAAATACATTTTAAATTAGATGGAAATGACTGAAGTCATAATTTTGGCAACATTTTGTGAAATTTTTGTGGACACTTTGCAAAATTTTGTGGAAGCAAAATCAGCATTTCACTAGAGTTTTGCTGGTGGAAGATAAATTTTGCCCAGCCATAAAAATAGGGCATTGAGAATCTGAATAAGGAGGGGGAGTTGGTGACCAATGATACTGGAATGGTGGACCTTCTGAATGACTATTTTAACTCAATATTCATGGAGGAAAAGGTGAACCCATTCTGGAGTGTACTGGTCCTTCCAGTGGGGGACTCAGAGGCAGAGAGATGGGAAATGAAAGTAAGGCCAATTAGTGAGGACAAGGTAATGAAGAGCCTATGGGGACTGAATAAGAACAAGGCACCAGGGCCTAACAGACTCCACATAGGGTACTCTGAAAGTTGGGAGGGGGGGCTCTAGCAGACCTATTCTATTGTTCCCTGACCACAGGGGTGTTTCTAAGGGACTGGGTGGAGGCCCAAGTGATCTCACTTCACTAGGGATGGACTAAGGGGAATCTTAACTACAGAATGGTCATTCTGACCTCTATAGTGGGAAACTAATCTGACCATCATAAAGGAGTTGGTAGTAGAATTCCTTAAGGGTAAGTTACTGCAAGATGGGATGCAGCAAGGCTTTGTAAGGGGTAGGTTATGCTAAGCAAACCCATCCACTTCTTCAATCTAGAATCACAGGCAGTTATGATGGAGTGAAGCTGTGGATGTCTTGTACTTGGGCTTCAACAAGGCATTTGACTCGGTCCTGCATGGGAAATTAGTGCTCAAAAACGGTGAAAGGATCTGAAATGTAGCAGTCCTGGAATCTCTCACTTCCAGTGACCATAGAACAGTAGAACTGGAGATCCCATGCCACTGTTCTATGGCACTGGAGGTGCAGATGGGGAACACCAATGGGGCAAAAACCGTATACGTATGGGACATGAAAAAAGTAAATGTTGGCAAGATGAAGAAGGAACAGTTGGATAAAAAAGCAAAATTAGTATAAAGCAGGTGGATGTGGCAGAGGAAAAGTGGGAACAATTTCAAAAAGCAATAAAAGAAGTGGCAGGAAGATCAGTTGTGAAAGTATTAAAGGGGACATGGCAAGGGGTCCAATGTGGTTCATGACCAAAGTAAAGATGGTGTAAAGAGCCAAGAAGAGAGCATTCTTAAAGCGTAAAGGATGCCAGTGGGAGATGAATTTGGAAAAGTAGCTGAAATCAATAAAGGTAGCCAACAGGAAGGTAAGGGAGGCCAAGGTGGAGCTGGAACTCCTGGCAAAAGAAGTGAAGCAAGGGGAAAAGGCATTCTTCAGGTACAGCTAGGAAAACTATAAAGTCAAAGAGTATTGTGAGACTTGAACCTTGAGGAAGGATGGGAGGAGTGGGAAAAAGAGAAAGCGTAGATACTGAACAAACATTTTTGCTCTATATTTAAAAGGAAGAAGGATGGACCTCTGCCAGAATGGAAGGTTAAGAGGAGAAGGGAGGAGAGAAAGAGGTCAAGTGGCATGATCAAAGTAATGGAGAAAAGGGTGCTGAGAACACATGCAGGGTTGAAAGTAAATATAACTATGAGACCTAATGGCTAATACCTGAGCATGCTAAAGGAGGTAGCAGAAGTTATAGCAGAGCAATTTTCAGACATATTTAACTGCTTGCTGGCCATGGGGGTGGTTCTAAGGGACTGGAGGATAGCAGACATGGCACCTCTACACAATAGCCAAAGGCAGGATAAGTCAGGGAACAATAGACAGGTCAGCTTGATGTATAGCTGGAAAAGTGACATAGTCTTTACTAAGGGAGGAAGTGGTGGACTTCCTGGAAGGAAATGCACTACAGTACCCCAGGCAACATGGGTTCACAAGGGGAAGGTCTTGCAAGGCTAATTGGCCAATCTCTTTGACTGGGTAACCAGGGCAGCAGATAGGGAACAGACAGTAGATGTGGTATACTTGGTTTTCAGTAAGGTATTTGGATCAGTGCCACCAGGATGCTTGTCAAAAAGATAAAGATTTTAGAGGTGGGGAATAATTGGCAACTTGGGTGGAGAACTGACTGAGGGGAAGAACACAAAGGGTAGTAGTTAATGGGGAGTTTTTAGAGTTAAGGGAAGTAACAAGTGACCACCTCAGGGGTCAGCGATGGGCCCAGTCCAGTTCAGTGTATTTATTTGAGACACAGGAGAAGGCATCAAGGGCAAGGTCTGCCTCTTTGCAGATGACACAAAGATCTGTGCAAGGGTGGACACAAAGGAAGGGATAAGGGATATCAGGGAAGATTTGGACAGGATGAAGAGCTGTTCAAAGATCTGACAGCTGGACTTCAATGGACAAAATGTAAAGTTATGCACGCTGGGAAGAGGAACCCAGGAGTATGATATGAGGTGAGTTGGAGTGGAGCTAGAAAGCATCACTCAGAAAAAGTACGTTTTACAGAGGGATCATGGTGTCAGAGAGTCTAAAACAATCAGTACATTGCAGTACACCTGTGAGCAAGGCAAACAAGATCTTGGGTTGCATAAGGAGGGCGATAAGCAGTAGAAGTTGGCAGGTGATCCTACCGTTGTTCAGGTTACTGGTGCAACCTGACCTGGAATACTGTGCAAGGTATTGGATTCCACATCTGAGGAGAGACTGAAACAAAGTTGAAGTAGTACAGTGTAGAGCAACCAAAATGGTTCATGGACTATGGGCCAACACAAACAAGGAGAGGTTGCCATACTTCAACATGCATACCCTTGAGAAAAGGAGAGAAAGCAGTGACATCATTGAGACATGCAATTACCTGCACAGGAAAAATAAGGTGGACACCAAGGAACTTATCCTTGAGCTTAAATACAGAGATGAAACTTAAATTTGCAAGGAAGACAGCCAAAAGGGATGCCCATAAACACTTTTTCACAGAACGAGAGGTGGATAGGACAGGCATATGGGATTAGTTATAAAGGAGGACAGGCAGAAACAAGCAGAAGATCTGGCCACTAGGTTCAGTACAGAATAGTTACATAGTGTGAGCAATCTGGATGAGCCAACAGGCCTTTTTCTGCCATCATTGCCTATGTATCTATGGTGAACAATCTGAGAAGCCTAGGAATGGGGACAAATTAGTTAATTGGATAGGGAACTGGTTAGGAGAATACACTCAGATGGTGGCAGTAAACTGAAGTCACTCTTAGGCAGAAAGGTGACAAAGAGGTTGCCTCGGGGGTCAGTTCTTAGACAGGTACTCATCAACATATTCATTTGTGATGGATGAGTGGGAATTTTAGTTTAAGGTTAGCCTATTTGCAGATGATGCAAGGTTATGTGGTAGAGTCCACATAAAGGAGGGAATCAGTGTAGAAGAGTGACCTGGAAAAACTGGAGATGTGGTTCAGAATCTGGCAGGTTAAATTAAATGAGAAAAAAAATGCAAGTTCATGCATACTGGAAGAACTCCAAAATGGAGTACTGGATAGGGGGTGCCAGGGCTAACCAGACTATTACAGAGAAAGAGAGACCTGGGTGTCACAGTTAGCAGTAGCCTCAAGCAAGTAGCCCAGTGCAACATGGTGGACATGAACATACTGTGCTGTATCAGTGGAGGCATACCAAGTAGGAGTCAGGAGGTGATCCTGCTGATATGCAGGTCCCAGAGGCTGCTCATGAAGTACTCACAGGTTTGAAGCCCCCACCTCAGGAAAGATTGTGACTGCTTAGAGAGTCCAGTGAAGGTCCACTACAATGGTGTATGAAATGTGGGGAAAACATGAGGAGCAGCTATCTAGCTTCAACATATGCACTCAAATCAAGATGGGAGCAGTGTGACATGATAAAGACCTATACATTCATCCTTGGGATCAACAGAGGAGACTGTCAACACTGTTCAGATGTAGTGTGGGGATCAGACATCAGGGATCGCAAGTACAACTGGTAGAGGGTACATTTAAAGGGACATAAAGAAATATTACTTCATGGAGAGGGTGTTAAAATGACTGCCAAATATGCAGGTAATATTCAAGACTATCTATGGGTTTAAGGTGGGATATGACAGGTAGAGAGGCATAGTAACTGAGGGCTCAGGGACAGGGGAAGGAGGACAAAATTAAAAGTTGGCCAGAGCTCACAGCTGTGAATGGCACATGCACATCTGGCATACGGACAGGCCACAGTGCTATATGACTCACCAGGTGATAGAGAAGAGTGACACCATCAGGCCACATCTCCACTCACATACAATGCCCCACCCACTATGAGACCTTCTGATCTTGTGTCTCACACAGCAGTCTACTTTACTTTTCACTCACTGACTTGCTGACAGGATCACACTCAGGCAAAGAAAAAAAGATAGATTTCTGTGGCCCGCTGCTCCAGTGGTCAGTAAAACAAATATCTGTCCAATAAAACCACCAAAATCTCCCAGAACCTTTTTGAAATCTAAAATTCAATCTATTCTGCTTCTGCTGCAGGTGGAAGAAAACGAGAAAATAAATAAAATATGGATTTCTGTCTCCTGTATGCCACCAGCCTTCAGTAAAAATATGTTAAATACATATTTAAAAACTTCCCCCAGTACCTTTTGGCCAGTCTGCAAAATATACTTTGTTTTGACCTGATTCTGCTGCAGGCAAAGCAGGCAGCTGCCAGTGCAGACTCACATTGCCCACTCTCTTCTCTCCTCTTTAGCACAGTTTCAGTAGCCTGCCTGCCTGCCTGAAACTACAGTTAAATACAGAAAGAATTAGATACATAGAATGATAATGCATGATTCTCTGATGCATTCTAACATTTTCTGATCATAATTCACCTTTTTTCTCAAAAAAGGAGCCCAAGCCTGGGACAAGTTCTTGCTCTGTGAGACAGAGGGGGCTGGAAATGGCACTGAGGTGTATGCAGGGGACAAATTCTTGATCTCCAGAGTTGCTGATTGGCTGCTGCAAGTTGTGGTTTGCTGACAACTTGGACATGCTCAGTGTGTGCTCCCTGTAAAATGTGCTGCATCATAATGTCAAAATGCTGAAATGCTGAGTTCCTTTGGAGCTGCTCCACTGATGCCCAACATGTTTGATTGCAACACATCCAACAAATGCAAATTCAGCATTTGTTCATCCTTATTCTAGTTCCTCACAATTGTTCTTACAGGTCACCATGTCAGTCATCCAATTATTTCTAGCTACATCTCACCACTAGACCTTAGCAGGGTGGAGAACAGTTGTCAGTATCCACTGAAGCTCTGTCACATCCACTCTATACACTGTCACTACGGTTTGCTTTAAACTGACATCATTCCATCATCCCTTCTTGAAGACCAAGCAACTCATCTTCCTTAGACAGTTATTATCAAATGGCCTAGTGATCAAGAGATCTGAGGTCCTTATGGATCCTGGGTGTCTGCTCTAACCACTCATCGCATTAACATTTTTCTGAAGTTCTCGTCTGTTTTTCATAATTGAGGCTGCCTTCAGTGTCAATCTGATAAACAGCAGACTGTTCCACATGGTTATCATCAGTGTTAGATGGCAATGCATTCTTGATTTCTGGCCATCAGGTGTTGAACTGGTACCATTCCATGATTTAACTAGTCTAGTCTGAGACTGCTGATGTATCAACAAAACTAATTTTTTTGAGTTCGCTGTGCACACAAACACAAGCAAACACATTGGTATGAGAGTGCCCTTTGAGGGGTGTGACTGTTCAACCAATGTGGAGCAGTGTTGCAGGGGCGTGACAGTGCCAGACCGATCAGCACCCAGGGTGACAATGATGGAGTTTCTGGCTTGCTGGCAGGGGTGCCACCAACTTCAAAAGAAGTTGCTTTCCCTTTGATCCTTGCCACCCAACAAGCCAGGCTGATCTGTCATGGTCAGACTGGAATGTGTGTCTGCAAGAAAGAAAACTGTCCATCAATGTCTGTTGCTGGTGGCCATAATTGTCCCCCAATCTGACTCTTCCTATCAGCACCCCTTCCCCCTTAATACACAGTAGTGACACTGGGGGTGCGCAACCCCCAGTGTCTAAAACTGTCCCTTGTCAATTTTTTCCCCTGAAAAGAAAAAAAATGTCCATTGATGTCTGTTGTGCCCCCCCCAACATAAGTCAGTGACCCTTGGGGTGCCCAATCCCCCAATGTCCTCGACTGTTGCAGTACTGTCCCCTAGTGACACTGGGGGTGCCCAATCCCCCAGTGCCCTGTCCCTGAAATAAAGAAAACTGTCCTTCATCTTTTTTTACCTCAAAAATAAGAAAACCGTTCATCATTGTCTGATGCACCATTACCCACCCCCTATTGACCCTCCCACTCAGAACCCACCACCACACACACCACCACCCCATACTTACCCACTGGAGGTCCATCCCCATAATCTTCCTTGGACCACAGACATGTCTTCACTCTTCACAGCCCAACCGTGAACTCAGATAAGCACTTCAATGTATTTCAATGGGTTTTCAGCATCAATATATTACAATGGAGTTTTAAACTTTATATTAGTCTTTTGGTAACTGGGTAAGGCCCACTAGGCACAAGTGCCTGTTTTCTGGGGCAGCCTTGGAGCACTGGGCGGTTAAGTGACTTGCTCAGAGTCACACAGTATGCAAGTGGAGGTTGTGAGAATCAAACTCAGGTCTGGTCTACTGATGTACCAAACTTGTTCACACCTTGTGCCTTGTTCCTCTAACCTCTAGGCTATACTGCCAGCCCATGCCAACTTCATGGCATAACTTGGCCATTTTTTTATATTTTTGCCCCAGATTTTCAACATACCTTTCTTAGGATCCCACCTCATGAACAATGCAAGTGATGTTAGGTAAATCTGTCGTGAAAGGTGACTTTGTGGTCACTGCGTGAAATCACCTTTCAGGCAGGAGCTGAACATTTTCTCCACCGTTGTTCATGAGGTGGGGTCATAAGAAGACTATGTTGAATATTTGGTGTAAAAAATATTAAAATAAAATGAAGTTATGAGCCTGCTTTGAAATTTGCGAACACAGGCTTGTAACTTTGGCAATTTTTAATATTTTTACCCCAAATTTCCAATATAGCCATTTCTTCACAGCACCTCTTGAATGTGACAGCTGTCATTTTTCAGATCCTGGCCAAAATGTTTTTTGCATCCTGAAAGGTGATCTTGCAGTAGCTGCACAAAATCTCCTTTTTGGTAGGAGTTGACATTTTTTTCTGCCTTTCATAGAATCATAGAACTCGATGGCAGAATCAGCTCCTGCCTGAAAGGTGATTTCACTTGGTCTGCTCCCCCCCTACTAATCCTCCATCCCCCCTCTTACAGCTCCCACCCCAACTCCCTGTAGCCCCATGTGCCTGTCCCCTATTCTCTTGAATGCCGACACAGCCTGGTGCCCACCACCTCCTCCTCTGGAAGCCAGATCCAGACCTCCACCACCCTCTCAGTGAAGAACTGCCCTCTCATATTGCCTCTGTAGTTCCCCCCCCCCGTAGTTTCAGATCATGCCCCCTTGTTATGGTGCCTACCTCCGTGTGAAATAAACACCCTTGGTTCACTTTGTTAATCCCTTTTACATATTTAAAGGACTCTATCATGTCCCCTCTCTCCCTTTTAGTCTCCAATGTGTAAAGCCCCACTTCCCCACATCTCTGTTCATATGGTTTGCCCTTCATCCCTTGCACCATCTTGGTTGCTCTTTTCTGAACCCTTTCAACCAGCTGCATGTATTTGCACAGGTATGGCCTCCAGAATTGGACTTCATACTCAAGCTGAGGTCTCACCATAGCTTGGTACAGGGGTATCAGGACCTCTCTTCTTCTGCTAGTGATTCCCCTGCCTATACTTGCCAGCATCCCATATGTCCTCCCCACTGCCCTGTTGCACTGCTCCCTCACCTTGAGGTCACTGGAGACTGCTATTCCCAGATCCCTCTTGCTCCATAACCCTGACTTCCTCCTCCCCAAGTGTGTATCTTGCCCTCAGGTTTCTAATCCCCAGTTACATAACTGCACACTTCTTAATGTTACATTTTAGTTGCCAGGTCTCCACTCACCCCTCTAGTGTCCTCAGGTCCTGACTCATGTCTTCATCACCCCCTGCAGAGTCTACTGTATTGCAGATTTTCATATTGTCCCCAAAAAGTCACACAGCCCTTCAGTCATCCACTATATTGCTTATGTAGATCTTGAAAATGAGTGACCCCAGCACTAACCCCTGGGAGACCCCACTAATCACCCTCCCTGTCCTGGAGTGTACCCTATTTACTACTACCCTCTGGCTTCTGTCTGCCAACCAGTTTTCAACTCATCTAGCTATTTTGTCCCCCAACCTATACCTTCCAGCTTGTTGACCAGACTTCTGTGGGGTACAGTGTTGAAGGCCTTGCTGAAATCCAAACAGGCCACTTCCACTGCTCCCCCCACTGGTCTATTACTTGTGTCACCCAGTCAAAGAATTCAATTAAATTGGACTAGCATGACCTCTCTTTTGTGAACCCATGCTGTCTGTCATCGAGTAGTCCATTTACCTCCAGATATTATGTCACCCTTTCCCTGATGAGTGCCTCCATGACCTTCCCACCACTGCAGTAAGGCTGACTGGGTGGTAGTTCTCCCTCAACTCCCTGCTACCCCCCTTATGTATCGGTGCTACAGTCACCCTCCTCCAATCCTCTGGCACCCTTCCAGAATCCAGAGACAGGTTGAACAGCCTCGCCTGTGGGGCAACCAACTCCTCTCTTAGTTCATGGATCACTCTTGGGTGCAGCCCATCTGGCCTTATGGCCTTGTTTGTCTTCAGCCTGCCTATTTCCTCCCTAACTCTCTCTGTGCTGAAGGGTCTCATGTCCATCCCATATGCTCCCTCCCCTCCTTCTTAGCGCTGGTCCCCTGCCCTCTCCCTCCTTCGTAAACACCAAGCAAAAGTACCTATTAAGTTCTTCTGCTTTATCCAAATCCAACTCTAATGGCCCCCTAATTCCCCCCTCATTCTTGTGATACCTTAGCCAGTCTTCCTCTATTCTCCACATATCTAAAAAATGTCTTGTTACCTCTCTTGATCTGTTTTGTTATCCTTTACTCTGTGTTGTCCTTAGCCTTCCTAATTACCTTCCCTGCTTGCCTTCTCATTTTCCTATAAGCCTCCCTGTCCTTTTCCTTCAGTGTTCTTTTATATTCCCTGAATGCCCTCCTCCTGCCCCTGACCACCTTCGTCACATCCCTGTTAACCAGAGTGACCTCCTGCTTTTTGTGCCCTTGCTAACCCTCCTAATACACATTTTCACATTTCCTTTGTTCATGAGGTGGGGTCATAAGAAGGCTATGTTGAAAATTTGGTGTAAAAATATTAAAAAACAATGAAGTTATGAGCCTGCATTGAAATTTGTGAACGTAGACTGGCAGCTTTGGCAATTTTAAGTATTTTGACCCAAAAATGTCCATGTAGCCATTTCTTCACAGCACCTCATGAATGTGATAGCTGTCATTTTTCAGATCCTGGCCAAAATGTTGTTTTGCCTCCCAAAAGGTGATCTTGCAATCGCTGCATGAAATTACCTTTCATGCAGGAGTTGACATTTTTCTCTGCCTTTGTTCATGAGGTTGGGTCATAAGAAGACTAAGTTGAAAATTTGGTTTAAAACTATTGAAGAACGACAACCTTATGAGCCTGCATTGAAATTTATGAATGCAGGCTCGTAACTTTGGCAATTTTCAATAACTGACCCCAAATTTTCCATATAGCAATTTCTTCACAGCACCTCATGAATGTGACAACTGTCATTTTTGAGATCCTGGGCAAAATGGGTTTTTTTTACATCCCGGAAGGTAATTTTGCAGTCGCTGCTCAAAATCACCTTTTGGGCAGGAGTTGAAAATTTTCTCTGCACTTGTTCATGAAGTGGGGTCGTAAGAAGTTATGTTGAAAATTTAGGGTACAAATATTAACAAACAAGACAGTTACACTGCCCAACATCATCACTTCTACTTTGCATTCTTAATTGTTAATAAAATGATTCCTTCACAGAAGCAATTTTTAATGTTTCTTTCAGTGGCATCAGCACCTCCCACCCCCTATGACGCCAGCGTATGCGTTGAACACTCGGCATTGAGAAATGCTTGTTTATATATGCTTTTTAACTTGTTTCTAGTTGTATTACAATTGTAGCCTGGTTACTAAGTTTGCATGTTGATTGCACAATGCTTTGAGAAACATTTAGGAAATACAACATGAGTAATTAACTGTTAACCACAAATCATGTTGACAGGCTTGGAAGTGTTATGACATCCGAAACAGCACAGTTGGCATTAGACTACTAAATCTGATGACTTCTTTTATTAATTACTGAATATGCACTGTAAGGTTCTGCCGTTTGAAAAATTCCATTACACAGACTTTTCAATGGGATAGTGAGTACAACTGTGTCTGGACAGTCATCTGGCAAGCTGTTCACATTCCTTTAGAATAAATTACTGTAATCATCCTACCTTTTTAAAGTACTTGGCTCATTGTTTTGTTAAACATTTCCTTTAAACATTTATAACTACCAGTATCTTGTATGTATAAATGTCTTCTGAAATATTTTGTTGTAAATCTGAGACATTTCAAACCACTTACTGTTTTACTGTATGTATGCCTTGTTCCCTAGAGAGCTTTCAATGCCTCAGAGAAAGCTTTGCAAAATATAAGTACACACAATTTAGTTTGTATTTCACATATTAATGCTATTTAACTTCCTCCCATTACTCATTATTAAGAGCACTCATATAACAATGTGATTTTCTTTTCTTTTTTCTTTTGACATTTTTTCTGCTGTTTGTTTAAACCTCAAAATCAGAACTACTTGTTCTCTGCTGCACTTTATCCCTTAGTTCTGTGACAATAGGCTCGTTTTTTTTTCATTCCTGTGACACAGTTCTGTCCAGTCATTAACCAATATAGTATATAGTCTGAAAATGTGGTCCCGGTAAATACTATGTAATGTAATTGATGGCACACAGTATTGAATATGAAGGAGAAACTTTAGGCAAAACTGTGTGGATTTTTCAAATTCTGCTTCTGCTCCAAAATACCACTTAGAAAATGGGCATGGAGATTTCCCAGCTACTGATTGGCCAAGATACCTGGCAAGGGGTTCATTTATAAGCCGATAGAACCCAGTAAGTAACAAAGTCCCTGTGCCAGCCTGCCCTATCACGTATGTTATTGATGTGCTTCCTGAATTTCACATTCTGCCAGGCCACCATATTTGTTTACACACTTAGCAAGATATCCAACAGAGCCCCCAGTCACCTTTGCACATTAAAAAGTTAAAAACTAAGACGCTTGCACACTTTTCAAAATGTGCATTCTATTTTATTTGGCATATACTGTAATTTAGCTCGCTGTTCTTTGTGAATAATTTCTCAATCATGAGCATTGTATTGTGCCCTTGTTGCTCATAACTTCCCCACTCGTACGTTTAACAGAAAAACTTTCATTAAAAACTTTAAACTTTAAATAAAAAAAAAAAGAAACAGTCTTGCTGCTCTGTTACTCACTTCATAGCCACTGCCTGTAATACCCAATTAGAGATCAAAAGAGTCCCAGGACCCCACAGGCTACCTGTAAGTGCCGGTTTAAATTACAATTACCCACTACCTTACCCACCACCTGTGTCCACAGTACCTGACCCATGAAGTACACTGTTTGTTAGGGTAGGGTAGTAAATTACCCAAACTACACTACCTGACCAAAAACGTTACTACTCGATCTACTCACTCCAGCTTCTCGATGGGTAGCCCATCCCTACTACTGTCTACTGTTCAGCAGTTTACAAAATAATGCAGATTCATTTTCTATGATCCAAGGAATAATATTTCACAGAGTGCATAATCCACAGAACATTATTCCATGATTTATTTAGAAATGCTTTTCAGAATTCTGTGTACTTAAAAAAAAAGTTCCAGAATGCATTTTGGAAGGGGAATTGCCATTCCCCATGAATTCTGCAAGAAGGATTGCACATTCCACACAGCTCTGACTTCAAGACAAAGTTGGGTCAAAGAACCTGGACGTGCAGAAAACTAGTATTTTAAATATAAAACTGACCACAAATGGCCACTTCAGCAGCAACACATACTATTTGAGGCAGCATGATAATTCTGTGGCCAGAGCTGTGGCCACGTAGCCACAGAATCCCATGGTCCTTGCTCTGAGGCAACATTAGTTGGGTAAGTTGTGGGGAAACTTGTTGAAATAGTGTCTTTATTATAGTCTGTAGGGTAACTTGAGACCAGTCACAATAGCCCACATTTAAAGGCCATAATAAAGAGCTATGTCTTGCATGTAGTTTGGGGGCTGGGTGAGAATTGTTTGGCTTGGGGCCTCAGCTAGGTGATAATTGGAGGAGGGCTGAGTAAGTCACATTACTGATTGCAGGATGGATTTGCATTGATTTATAAAGACTCATTTGCAATATCGAGGCTTTTCTCAAGTGAGCAATTTTTTTTTCAATTGTTTAACCAGGTAAGACAAACTGAGCTGAAAGCTTGTTTACAGGTGCAGCCTGGGAGCACAGGGAAGTTAAGTGACTTGCTCAAGGTCACACAGTATGCAAGTGGGGGCTGTGGGATTCAAACCCAGGTCTCCAGATTTGCAGCTCAGAGCCTTAAACCACTGTGCTATACTGCCTCAATTAGCCATTGCCTGATATATATATATATATCTATATATATATATATATATCTATATATATATATACAGGGCTGCAGCTACGAATTTTGGGGCCCCGGACAAGTTACTTGAAATGGGCCCCTGTTTCCCAAACCAGCTACTGCCAGGGGTAATGCCAGCTCCTCAGATGGGCCCCTCCTGAGCTCGGGGCCCTGGACAACATCCCCACTTCCCCCCATTACTGCGGCCCTGTATATATACATGTATATATACATTTTCCATTAAGTGGAGCTCTGCACAAAGGACTGCAGCACAACAGACAACACAGGGAAGTCAGCCAAGGGAGGCAGCCAGTGCCTGGATACTCTGCCCTGCAAACCATGAGTTGTCTACAGCCACAAGGCATCACATAAAAAAAAGATGTAGCACCTTTTACAGGGTGAAGCTACACTAGAGGTTCAAAATTTAAAAAGACCTAGTGGTCGTTGAAACTTCCTGTATAGGGTAGGATAATAAAGGGAATTTAAAGAGATAAAATAACAGAGAAAGCAGGTGGGACAGCATGATGTGAGTGGTACAGTGCAGTGGCTGTGGAGTGGCAGTCTTCAGGGTGATTTTCTGGAGGCTACGTTACTGCCCTTTCAGTGTGCACCTCTCTGGGGTGAGGGATGAGGTTGCCAGACTCAAGGCCGAGTTGGCCTGAGTTCAGAGGACTTCCTCCTCCACCAAGAGACCACCTAGTCCACCATTGCTGCCTCAGAGGTTGCCCAGAAGGAGGAGCAGCTAGGCAAAAGTGGACTTGGGGAGGAGTAGGGTGGTGGAGCATAGGCACATCCCACACCCAGTTCCAGTGGAAAACTCCTGCACTGCACTGGCAGAGCAGGAACATCCCACAGAGGCACAGAGGCAAACAAAGTAGTGACAGGGGTGGATGTGGGGGGTCCTCTATAGTGGAGACCTCAAGGGGAGGTAAAGGACCCCACATAAGGAGGAAGAAAATCCTGGTGGGAGGACTTCATAGTGAGTGGGATAGAGCTGGGGACATTTAAGGTAAGGAGAGGGAGGTTTGGCACCTTCCCAGCACCATGGCTCACAGGGATGGAAAGAAGATCCAAAGGATCAGTGAGGCAGCAGGAAGGGAGGGAGAACTAGATGTCATTGTCCATCTGGGGACTAATGACCTTGCTAGGGATGAGCCAGCAATAGTTCAAGAGAAATTCAGGGAATTGGGGATGGGTCATAGGCAGGTGGCACAATCTTTGACCTTCTTGGAAGTGCTATCTGATCATGACAGGGGGAGGACAGGATTCTCTGCACCAGGAACTTCAATGCATGGTTGAAAGAATGGTGCAGAAAGGAGGGTTTTGCTATCCTGGAATGTAAAGGGGGAGAATACTAAATGCAAACACTATATGCTACTTCGCCATCTTAACAAGTACCCTCCTGATGTTTGTTTTTTTTGCAAGAAACCCACTTGAAACAAGAGGATGTCTTGCTCTTTCATAGGGAATGGGTTGGTCAGGCCTTCGGGGCCGGTGCCAGCAATAAAAGGGGGGAAGTAGGTATCTTAATTCACAGAAGCACCCCATTTCAGTTGATCAGTGAGATCCATGATCCTGAAGGTTGCTTTCTCCTTATACATGGTCGCCTTGGACTCACTGAAGTGGTTTTGGGGTGTGTGTATGGCCCAAACTTGGATTCCCCTACCTTTTTCACTAAACATATGTCTCATATCTCCACTATTCTAGCCTTCCCTTGAATCCTGGGAGGAGACTGGAACTTAGTTCTGCACAACGAGTCTGACAGATCGGAGGGGCGGCGTCATGGTCTTTCCCCTGCTCAATGGAGTCTAAGAGAAGTGTCAGATTCACTCAGACTGGGTGATCCTTGGTGAATCTTACATCCTACTGACAGGCAATAGACCTTTTACTCTGTTCCACATAAGTCTCATTCCCATATCGACTGTTTCTTGACATCTTTGTCTAGTCTTTCAGGGATATCGGTCTGTAAGATTCTCCTCATAGTTCCCTCTGACCATGCCCCAGTCTACATGGAACACTTCTTGGAGGGGGATGGAGGCCCAGGACAGATCTTGGAGGTTCAACGCTGGACTTTTACGGCTCACTCATGTGACTCAATCTCTTGGTCTTTTTATTCATAACTTTTTTTTAGTTAATCTCGGTTCAAACATTTCCCTTGATATGATTTGGGGAGCAGCAACATGCGCTATCTGCAGGGAATGTATAAGGTTGGCAGTTAAAGCAAAGAGAATAAGAGAAGCTTCTACTATCTCTCTACTCAGTCAAATTCGGATTTTAGAATGGGACCTCTCCTCCTCCTCCTCCTCTAGTCCTGCCTCTTGGACCCAGTTGAACACGTTGCAGGCCCAGTATTTTTTTTTTTTTCCAATTGTTTAACCAGGTGAGACACACTAAGCTGAAAGCTTGTTTACAGGTGCAACCTGGGAGCACAGGGAAGTTAAGTGACTTGCTCAGGATCACACAGTATGCAAGTGGGGGCTGTGGGATTCAAACCCAGGTCTCCAGATTTAGCCTTAAACCACTGTACTATACTGCCTCCCGTATTTTGGGCTACTAACTGAAAAAGCAGACTTGACCCTACAATTAGGTTAAATTTCACTACTTAGAATCTAGGGAGAAGGCTAGGAAACTTCTAGCCCTAAGGTTACATCAGTTGGATGCCAGAAACATGATCCAGGGCCTGCAGCCAATCGCCTCTGGACCATTGGTTACTAATCCTTGTGAGACAGCAGCTATTTTTAAGCAGTACTACAAATCCCTCTACATGCTGGATGACACTTATTCCTCTGAAGCCCTCACCACCAACTGGTTTTTAGATTCAGTTTAATTACCCTCGCTTACCCCAGAGCAACAGACTCTTTTAGGGGCCACAATTTCTATCACTGAGATCAAACAGGTGATAGCACAGCTTCCTAAAGATAAGGCTCTGGCCCAGATAGCTTTAATGCTTCTTTTTATGCAGCTTTTCAGGATATTTTAGCCCCTTTCCTTGCCAAACTCTTTAACAAATTACATTCCTCTGGTCTATTTGATCTATCC
This sequence comes from Neoceratodus forsteri, assembly GCA_016271365.2. Taxonomy (NCBI): domain Eukaryota; kingdom Metazoa; phylum Chordata; order Ceratodontiformes; family Ceratodontidae; genus Neoceratodus; species Neoceratodus forsteri. The sequence continues at coordinate 232,132,807 of JADMNL010000023.1, forward strand.
TTCACCCAAGCTTGGATCTCAGTTCTTCCCAAACCCAGTAAATCCCCACTTCTACCCTGTAACTATCGTCCCATATCTTTGCTCAACTCGGATATTAAGATCCTAGCTAAAGTATTAGCCAATTGGGTACACCAAGTTTGGCAAGGCTTATTAAGCCCTTTACAGGGCTTTGTGGCAGGCAGGGTCTCGTCTGATCATACACATAAAGTATTACACCTTATGGCCCTGGCAGGATGCAGTACCATCCCTTCAGTGCTAGTCTCCTTAGATGCTGAAAAGGCATTTATTCAGGTCTCATGGCCCTTCCTGTTTGCTGTACTGGAGAGATTTGGTTTTCCTTTCACCTTCTGTGATTGGCTGCATGTATTATATTCTTCTCCCATGGCCAGAGTTCGCTATAGTGATGTCGTCTCTGACCCTTTTCCCCTAGCCCGTGGTACCAGGCAAGGTTGTTCTCTTTCCCCCTTTCTCTTCAATCTTTATTTAGAGCCCCTTCTCTGTGCCTTACAGGAATGTCAGGATGTTCAAGGAATTCACATAGGACAACTCTCTTTCTCTAGATCAGCTTATGCTCATGACCTTTTTTTACATCTTGAGTACCTGCAGTCCTCCATCCCCGCTGCTCTCCATATCATAGACTGTTTTTTAAAGGTTTCAGTCTATAAACTTAACCTAGGAAAGTCTTGCATTAGCTTCTTAATTTCCTAGTCCAGAAGTATTGGGTTACAGACCTGGGCTTATCATGGGAACCTACCGCTCTCATCTACCTAGGTGTTAAGTTGCCTCATACCCTCATACGTATCATTAAGTTTAATCTCTCACCAACCATCTCCATCATCAAAGCTTACCTAGCACACTGAAAATTTCTTCTTCTCTCCTTATGGGACTGCGTCAATATTATCAAAATAAATATTCTGCCACAGCTGCTATACCCTATAAATATGTTAGGCCTCTATCTTACCAAACAATGGTTCTCACAGTTACAGTCTGTTCTGTCTGATTTCTTATGGCAGGGGAAATTTGCTCACCGTGCGTTCGCAAAACTCACCCATTCGAGGGAGTTGGGGGGCCTACATCTCCTCAATTTTTTCTTATATTATTGTGCTCTTCACTCTAGTAAACTTTTCCTGTGGGATTCTTGTCTAGCCACAGCCTACACACAGAGCTATGTTCCTCTCTGGCTACAATTAGAACAGCAGCTATGCAAATCCCAAGGTCTGGACCTGCAAAGTCTCCTTTACATCAAACCATCGCAGCCCCCTTCCTCACTTAAGATACCTCTTCTTTGGTGGTCTATTAAGGCACTGTGTCAAATCTGTTCATTTTTATCCATGTCCCTATGCAAGGATTTGGAACAATCGGTGTTGGGTAATCCTAATTTCAAGAATGCGGAGCATGCTATTCTGCTGGCTTTTTGGCCGGACCTCTGGGAGGTTCCTGTCTTGACTCTTTTGGTAGATGGTTGTTTAGTTTCAGGGACCGAACTTTACTCAAAAGGCCTGGGCCCCTTTAAAGCACTTCAGCTGCGAAGAGCACTTGCTGACTTCATGGGCTCACAGCCCTGGCTCCCCTTGTCCCATCCAGCAAGGCAACTTCTCCTGGATGGTGCTACGCAACTACATACAATATCCTTATTTTACAGGTTATTCCAGACTCATGATCCCCATCGTCCATCAGGTATCTGCTTTTATCGGCAACAAGAGCTCAGTCTAACAGTGAGTACCAAAGGCTGGCAAATAGCCTGGTGTAGACTATACAAATATGTAAAGCAAGACCAGTTGAGGTATCTGCAATTCTGAATTTTGCATAACATGTATTTTTCCCCTGCTTGGTTATATCGCATGGGGAGACACGATTCACCTTTGTGCCAGGCCTGTGGCAAGGAGGATGGAACACTTAAGCATCTATTTGGGGACTGTGAACATGTCTCCTCCCTTTGGCTAAACATCAAAAACTCCCTTGATCCAGCCCTGGGATTGAAGCCCTATTTTACCCCCTAAATTTGTCTCCTTGGAATTTTTCCAAGGGATATGCTGAAAATTCGCCAAGCACATATGGCTCTCATTGCTGCTGTGGCTAAACTGGTAATTGCCCATCATTGGGTGGATCATCATGCTCTCACAGTTCAGGAGAGGCATGCAGAATTGCTCCAGGCTCTGGAACTGGAAAAACATATCACTCGTAGGAACGATAGGGCACAGGCTTGTGGTGCACGATGGGGGCCATTACTCGCCTTAGTTCCACTCATTATTGCTGGCCAAGTTACCCTGGGGTATCAGAGGGTTCTTACCCTTCTAGGGGTACCCCATATATGTCTGTCCTAGCTAGTCCCTTGACAGGGTGTCTCTTCCTCATTCTCCCCTAACCTACACACCTTTATTTTTATGCTGGTGCTTCTCCTTCATCTTCTCAGTACATGCTCTGGGGGGGGAAGGGGCAGGTTGGGGGGATGGCAGGGTTGTTGGGGAGTAGGTTTAGTATTAATGTGTAGCTAAGTTTCAGTTATTACTATTTGGGGCCTATTGCATGGCTTGGTATACCCTTTGGTTTTGAACTGTTTACAGGCCCACTAGTACCCAGTTGGATAATTTCCTCCAGTCCATTTATTGTTTTTGATTTAGACTTTGTTTCTATATGCCAGGAGTTATCCACCAATGTGTGTACATGTTTTTGGGTTGTTGTGTTTGTTGCAGACTTAACTGAAAATTTAATAAAGTATAGTAAATTGAAACAAAAAAAAAAGAAAGGAGGGTTTTGGCTTCATTGGGGAATGGTATACCACCTGAAGGGATAAGGGTCTGTACAGGGGCAATGGCCTGTATCCCTCCAGGAGGGGAATTGTAGTCTTCAGTGAATGGTATAAATGCTACATTGGCCAGCATTTAAACTAGCCAAGGGGGAAGCAGAAAGATGAATGGAGACATAAACTGTAACCCCCCAACACACACACAGGCAAAAGAGGTCAGCAAAGGGAATGCTGAGGGGTTGAAACCCAAAAAAGAACCATATAACAAAGGAATCAAGGGGATAGAAGGCAAGAGTGATAATGATATAGACAGTAGAGGAAACAAAGGGGGCAAATGGGAAACAAAGGGGGGGCAGAACAATCTGGAGAGCCATGGAAATGGTTGCAATTACCGAGTCCTGGTGCAGTGAAAACCAGGACTGGGATGTGGTCATACCAGGGTATGCTCTGTTCAGAAAAGACAGGGTAGGTAAAAAAGGGGGAGGAGTGGCTCTTTATGTTAGGGACAAAATAAAAGCCATGGAAATACAGGGAGAGCAAGTAGGAGCTGATGTACTGTGGGTCTCCCAGGAAACACATAAGGGGCCACTATTCACATAGGAGTGATCTATAGACCTCCATCACGGGGAGGAAGGGAGGGAAGGTAGATAAGGACATGATGGAAACCATCCAAAGGATGACATGCAAGGGGGAGGTGTTGCTGGTGGGAGACTTCAGTCTACCAGACGTGGATTGGAGCCTACCAGCTATAGCAACAGTTAAACGTAGGCACATCCTGGACTCTCTGCAAGTGGTGTTCCACAGGTAACTAGTAAAGAATCCCACGGTGGGGGACAATACTGAATCTGGTACTGACAAACAGGGACAGTGTTGCTGACATCACGGTGGTGAGAACCTGGGGTCCAGTGGTCACTGTACAGTGTTGTACAGTGTTGTTCCATATGTGGACTGGGCCAGAACCAAGCTGCACTAAGATGAGGGTCCAGGACTTCAGGAGGGTCGATTTCAGGAAAATGGGAGAATGTCTCAGGGACGCCCAGGCAGGAATAGAGAATCTGGGGGGAATCGAGGAACTGTGGGCAAAAATAAAGGGGGGACATTGAAAAAGCAACTAATCTCTTTGTGGTGCAGGTTAACCGAGGCAAGAGAGAAAAAAGAGACCATTGTGATTCGCTAAAGATGTAGCAGAAATTGTAAGAGATAATAAACTAGCATTTAGAAAATACAAAAAGACACAGAAGGAGGAGGACAGGGAAAACTACCCAGAGAAACAATGGGAGGCAGGGGAGGCAGTTAGACATGCCAAGGCACAAACAGAGGATAATGTTACCCAATCAGTAAAAAAGGGGATAAAACTTTCTTCAGGTATGTAAGTTGGACCTGTGTATAACTGCTCATCCCATCTGTCATCCTTGTACTTTGTTCTCCCTCCACCCCCTGTAAACGGCGTGGAGCCTTTGCAAAAGAGTCTATGACTCAAAGGATTGTAATTCCGAATATACAGTAAATAAATAAAATAAAATAAATAAATAAGTGAGAAGAGGAAGACCAAAGGGGGACTAGTAAGGATAAAAGGGGAAGAATGGGTCTGCAAAGATGACCAAAAGAGCTCATACATATTGAATAAATACTTTTATTCAGTATTTACAAAAGAAGGAGTAGGTGACAGGCCAAAGATAAGGAACAATGACATAAATGGTAGGAAGGTGGCCACCAGTCCTTTTACAGAGAAGAAGTTCCTGAAGGTACTAGCACAATTAAAAGTAGACAAGGTAATGGGACCTGATTGGGTGCACATCAGGATGCTGAGGGAGCTTAAAGAGGTGTTGGCTGCATGTCTGGCAACTCTGCTCAACTTATTATTAGAAGCAGGGGAGGTTCCAAGGGACTGGAAGAGGGCAGACGTGGTCCCACTTCACAAAAGTGAGAAAAGGGAGAAGGCAGGAAATTACAGACCTGTCAGTCTGACTTTGGTAGTGGGCAAAGCAATGCAAACACTACTGAAGGAAAGGAGAGTGGAATACCTTGTAACCAGTGGATTACAGGATCCAAGGCAACATGCTTTCACAGGGAGAAGGTCTTACCAGATAAACCTGATCATGTTTTTCGACTGGGTAACCAGGGTAGTGGATCAAGGAGGAGCAGTAGACATGGCCTACCTGGATTTCAATAAGGCCATCCACACCATTCCACAGAGAAGACTGGTGAACAAGCTGGCCTGTCTGGGAGTGGGTTAAAAAGTTATAAACCTGTTAAGAAGTTGGTTACACTTCAGGAGTCAGAGGATGATGGTAAACGGCATCCACTCTGGAAAAGGCAAGGTGACCAGTGGGGTGCCTCAGGGCTCAGTACTAGGCCTGGTTCTTTTCAATGTCTTTATTCGTGACATTGTGGAAGGGGTAGAAGGGAAAGTATGCCTGTTCACGGATGACACAAAAATCTGCAACAGAGTAAACACACCAGGGCGATAGAAAAAAATGAGGGATTATTAGAAAAAGTTGGAAGAATGGTCAAGTACAGTATTTGACAGCTGGGTTTCAAAGCAAAAAGGTGCAAAATCATGCACTTTGGGCACAGAAACCTGAGGGCTATATACCCATTGGGAGGGGAAGTACTGGCAACCCCCAAACAGGAAAGGGACCTGGTGGGTAATCATTTCTGATGACCTGAAGGTAGCCAAGCAGTGTGATAAGGCAGTGGGGAAGACTAGCAGGATGCTCAGGTGCATAGGAAGGGGTATCATCAGTTGTAAGAAGGAGGTAATATTACCCCTGCAGATCACTGGTAATGCCCCACCTTGAGTACTGTGTCCCATTCTGGAAGCCCCACCTCCAGAAGGACATTGATAAGGTGGAGGCGGTACAAAAGAGGCTACCAGAATGGTGCAGGGCCTGCCTCAAAAGCCCTACGAGAAGAGACTCAAGGAACTAAATATGTACTTTCTGGAAGAGAGAAGGGAAAGGGGGAATATGATAGAAACATTTAAATACCTAACAGGTATTAATAAGGTACAGGAAGGTAGCATTTTCCATAGAAAAATAAACTTGAGGACAAGGTGTCACACTATGAAGTTGGTGGCGGGGAAGCTTAGAGAAATGTGAGGAAATACTTCTTCACAGAGAGGGTGCTGGATGCCTGAAACAGCCAAAATGGTGACAGAATTCAAGCATGTATGGGACAGATACAAGAGAACTTTGGTAATAAGGCAAGGGGAGGAGATGACTGGCGATAGAGTAGGGTCTGCTGGGCACAGTATGCAGGGAAGACTGGGCAGACTAGGTGGGCCATGAGGTCCTTCTCTGCCCACAACTTCTATGTTTCTATATAAACAGGGCAAAGAGAATAATAGATTGGAAGCACCAAAAACAACAAGGCTATACCTCCATGAAGGGATTCTGGTGACATTATATACTACAAGCACAAAGCTAATATCATTCATGATGTCACAAGCATCACCAGATGGAAATGCTAGCTTTGTAAGTAGATTTTTTCTTATTTGTTTTCTAATTCTTTGGTAACCAGTTAAGGCCCACTAGGGATAAGTGTCTGCTTTCAGGGGAGACCCAGGAGCACTGGGTAGGTTAAGCGACTTGCTCAGTCACATGATATGCAGGTGGACGCTGTGGGAATCAAACCCAGGTCTTCTGGATGTACCAAGCTCATTTACAGCTCATTACTCTAAAGTCTAGGCTAGACTGCTGGCCCCAAATACACAGTATGGATGAGTGTTTTATAAAGTGCTGATTTTCTATTTTGCACCTCTAATGTGCTTAAAATTCAAAGTTCAGCCTATAGGGCTGCTTCCAGAAAGCTACAGTACCTGCTGCCTCCTAACTTTCATTACATTTGTTTTGTTTAATTAAATAAAGTACAATTTTCTCCCTGCCAGCCATGAAGCTGAGAAAATGGCTGGCATCTCCTTTTTTACCTGTGATGTGTTAAAAAATTACTAATTTGGGCTGCAGCAACAGTTCCTTCTGGTACCACAATACTTATATTAATTCCTTTTTTGCTAGGGCTGGCATAGCCTGGAGCAGTTCTAACCCTTAGTAAATAAAAAACATGGCGGGGGGGGGGGGCATTCTGATTAGTACTGATTAGTTCTTATCTGTATTGGTTAGTGCTGATTATTTATAAATGTTTCATTAAACTAAATAATGGGGTAATAATCTGTGGTATTCAAAAGAGGGTGGCAAAGAAAATACTTCAATTATTTGTTTAATAAATAAAGTTAAACTTCTACTGTGGAAGTGAGACAAACAAGCCAGGCAACCATTATGAAGGGGCAGCTATGACAAATGTTGTTTTTATGTGTCTATGTGTTCTGTTTTGCTGCCTGCAGGCACACAGTCATAGGCAACCAATACACTCACTGCCTGATCTCACACTCTCTTTTTTCTCTTACTCAAATTCTCTCTAATCTGTTTATTTAAAAAACTGTTAATCTCTTCTGCGACTCCCAGTACCATTTCTGCTTCTCTCTCTCTCTCTCTCTCTTTTTTCTGCAGCAGAGAACTAAGAGCACACACAGGCAAGCAGACTGATTGTATCTTTCTGTCTTACCTTACCTTTCCCATCTGCCCGTGGGCCTCAGTATAAATTAAACAAAAAACTCCCCTTGATCGCTCTATTTTGACTCTCCAACTGTCTGCCTTTATTAAATATGTGCTGCTGCGCATGTTTTTCCAAACAGCTAGACCCAGCACATCACCACTGACTCCCCCTGATCTTTTTCTATTCTCCTATATCAAAATACCCTCCTGCTACAGTGCTGCTGAGTGTTTTTTTATATAATTTGAAGTACCAGCACTGTTCACAACTTCTCTCTTTCAATATTTTTTCTAAAGTCTCTATTTCAAGTAAGTTTTTTTTTTCAATCTAACTTTCTGGTGCTTATTTTGTGCTGCAGTTTTGTTGTTTGTAGGTACAGTAAGAGCAGACAACCAGGCCCAGCAAAGAAGCACTGCACCCATGGTATGGTAGACCAACAATTGTTAGTAGAGAGACTGCTTGGGTTGGGTCTATCATAAACTGCCTTTGGGTGGTTTGAGAACTGTCTAAATGGAATAATGCAGAAAGTTAATCTCAGGAGTATTACTTCATCTCTGAGGTCAGTTAGTATAGGAGTCCAACAAGGCTCTATATTGGGGCTATTATTGTTCAATTTGTGCATGAATAGCCTCATCCACTTGTTAGAACTGCAGATTAGTTTTCTATGCTGGTGATGTGGTTCTGACAATAAGAGGAAACTCTGTTGCTACTCTGACAAACCCTCTGCATGTGGATTTTGATAGAGTTCAAAACTAGTTCCTTTAGTGTAAGCCCATCATCATATGAAAAATCTGGTGTTGACTGCAGCATTGTTGGTTATATTAGCTGCCTGTTTTTCACTGTATTTGCTGTGTAATATTAGCTTTGCCTGTATCCATATTTTTAATGTATTTGCTGTGTAACCTTTTGCCACTCAGTGGCCCGGGTTGTGCCTGAAAATGGTCCCAGGGATCAATGCACTTACCCGGTGATCAAAGACATAAATAAATAAATAAATCTATGTTTTTTTTCATTTCTAAAATGATTGGTCAAGGGTGTTAAATGAAAAGAAGTGCAATAACAGGGGATGTGTTAGAGAAGGTGCTGTACATTTCTTTAAGTTTCCTGACAGCACACTATCTTATGCTTTGCATGTTGATAACAGGAACAGTTTTAGACAGGGATTATTGTATAGAAATAAAATTAATTTAAATCAGGAAACATTTAGGTTGGCTGTTCAAAGTTTGATGTTGCCAACTGCAGATTACGGTTTGATAATCCATGCATTGGCAGCAGACATTGTGCTGACCAGATTAGCCACAGCATTGCATCAAGTTTGTTCTTTTGTGGTGGAAAAAATTAGGTATCCCATCAACAAAGCGACAGCATTAGGGTGATGGCCATCGGTGTACTGTAACCAGTTCAACACTCACAGTGGTAAATTGGTTGTTGGAGCACCGTGTACCGAGATCGCCACATGTGTGTTGTGTTTCCTCTTTAGAAAACCTCCCCCGTGGATGTGATTATATAATTGTTTTGGAGGGGTGCAGGGGGTGAAGCCCCTGTTGTGGGGGTTGTGTGTGGGGAAGGGCCCCTCTTCAAATAGCCTGGATTTGCCCCAGTGCTTTGGGTGTGACAGCGGTTCAGTGGCACAATTAAAGGGCAACATGGTTGCCATCAGCACTTTGGTGTTGCCCTCATAATGGTTGCTCTTTCACAATTTGCACCAATGTGGGCAAACCAAATAAATTGTTCACCTGTGAACTATAGAAGTGGGTAGGCTTGGCTACCTGTTGAACTACATTTTTGTACTTTGATGAATTATGGTACTGGAAGCTGATAAATGGACAGAGTGCAGTTAAGCTAAATAATATGGTGTCTACGGTATATGCTCCAATTTCATCAATATTAAGCCCACTGTGAATCTGACATTTTTCATTTTCATTAAATGTTAAACCATTGAGTAGGAACCCATTTAAAATAGTGATACTTAATCTCAGTACAAACAGTTACATTACCAAAAGTTCCATGTATATACACAATAACATAAAATTAAATAATATTACATTTATATTCTCAATGTACTGTTATCTAATCTTAGCAGCACAACAATCTTTGACTAGACTTGCTGTTTTATCCAGAAACTATTTCTTTATGACATGAACAGATGGAAATGTTGTATTCAACAGTCAAAACTTAGAAGGTAGACTATTATAGTATGAGGGAACTAAGTGACTAAACATGTAACTTGATCTTTTTAGTCTTGGCATTGGGACAATAAGTTCACAAGAGGCTGATTTTTTAAGGGGAACATTTACTTTCCTAACCTGCAATTTTTATGTCAAATAGGTGGGACTCTTACCTAAAACACTTTTGTATTCCAATACCTATTTATGTAGTTGACGTCTCTCTGACAGAGATATCTATCCTAACCTGTTGTACATTTGGCAGTGGTGTGTGTCCTTAGGTCACTGTAAAATCAGCCAGGCCAGTTGGTTATATAAAACATCCAGTTTATATAATTTATCATCATTAGAAGAATCATATAGGACATCCTCATAATCCAATAATGGAAATAACTATGCTTCAAGAATCATTTTAATCACACTGCCACCCAAGCAATTTTTATTCCTATATAATATCCCCACTCTTTTTCCAGCTGCTTTAATAAGGTTATCCAAATGCACATTGCTGAAGCCCAAGGAGTCTATCCAGTAGTTTGGATATTTATAAGATGTTACAGACTCCAGTCTCTCTCCTCTTGTATCAACAATTTCCAAATCATAACTATCTTTTAACTTAAAATTTGTACCAAAATACCATGCATTGTGTTTTACCTATATTTACTTTAAGCTTGGATCTTAAGAAAAAGTCTTGCAATCCATGAAAGCTTGCCTATAGACTAGTTTGAACTTTAGGCAAGGTTGGAGCTGAGGTACATAGTATAGAGCCATTCGTGTATAAATGATACGCCGTGTCCGATATACTATTAACAAAACCATTGAGATATACTGGAAACAACAAAGGACCAAGCACTGAGCCCTAGGCAACCCCTCAAACACTGGGCAATGGTATAGAGATCCCTTCATTCACCTTTGTACTTTGCATATGATGACTCAAATAAGACCCAGACCATTTTAATGCACCTGTTGACACCCCTAAATTTGCCAGTCTTTGCAGAAGAATTTGATGATCAACTGTGTTGAAGACCTTGGAGTGGTCAACAAAGATGGCCCCGGTCAGTTTGCCAGAGTCCATAGCTTTGTTGATCTCATCCAAGACCCTCGACACAGAGACCACCGTACAATGGAACTCATGAAATCCCGACTGGTATTTATTGTATAAATGATTAAGGCTCAAAAGATCTGACAATTGTTTAGCTATAAGTCTTTCAAACACTTTCTAGACCTGTAATAATAAGGAAATAGATGTGTAATTGGTCAGTTGTCCAGGGCTACTCCCTTAGAAATGGGAATAACCCTGGCCAACTTCCAAGCACCAGGTATGATCCTCCTCAATCAAGGACCAGTTAAATAAATAAGTAAGGGGAACAGCAACCTGTAAAGCTGAGAATTTTAAGAGAGGGGGGTTCAGCCCATCTGAGCCACAACTCTTATTTGTTTTCAAGTCTAGGAGTAAGTCCAAGACCTCATACCCTTCCATTTTATTAAAATTAAAGTCTGGGTGATCCCCTATTTTAACCCACAACCCTGTCTCTCCAGCATCATAATCAGAGCTACCAAAGAAGTTTCCTGAGTTTACAAAATACAGTACTCATTGAAAACATCAGCTGATGATTCCTCCCCTCTATCCCCTAATATTTTAACATTATTTAGGCAAGTGTTTGTTTTTTTTGTTTGACCATTCAGTCCTTTTATAATATTCCAAAATTGTGTTGGGTCTCCAGGTGTTTCCTTAGGTGTTAATTTATAAAATGATTGTTTTGCTTCTCTAATTGCCACAATATAAGAGTTCTTTACCCTTTTATAAGGTCCCCAGTCTTGTTTCTGGCGAGGCTTATGTGCACACTCCTGAGTTTGCTTTTTCATCCTTTTTAATTCCCCTAACTCATAAGAAAACCATGGGGTTGAATTTTCTTTTACCTTATTTGTTTTAATAGGCAGGTGCACATTATATACTTGCACCAGCTTTGACATAAAGTAACTCCAAGTCAGATGTATATCTGGAATTAATTTTAACCTTTCCCAGTTTATGTTGTCCAAATCTCTAGAAAATGCCAAATAATTAAATGTTTTAGTAGATCGAAACGAGGTAAATTTAGGTTTACTTTCTACAACATTTTTACTTCTAATACAAAAAATAGTGGTATGTTTACTGTTCATATCCTCCATCAGTCCTGCAGCGGAATAATTATATCTGGCATTTGTCAGAGCTAAACCAAGCAAGGTAGGGTCCGTGGGTTTCTCAATATTTGTGTATGTAGGTTCTTTTATCATTTGTTCTAGTCCTAATTTAAGTGCCACATTTTTTGTTACATTAGTATCTCCTGATGTTAACTAGACCTCATTAAGATTCCCTATCAAAAGCAGCTCACAAGTTTCTGAATAGGGAAATAATATGTCCACCAGTTGTAGCATTTTACTTTTTTAATTTCTTGAGGCCAGTATCCACAAATCAGCAATAGGGGCTTCCCAGTCTGAAATCCAATCTCTAGTGCTAAATGCTCACAACGATCAGGGTCCAAATTTAAATAAAGTTGTTTAGGAGAATATTTATGTGCCACAACACGGGATCTACCTAGTTCAAAGTCATAAATAAAAAAATAAATAAATATTTATCCAACACATAAATCAAAGGGAATAGAATCTTAAACTGCATTTTAAGGAATATCAAAAGTAGAGACACTAAAGTCCTGATACCCTTGTATATTGGTCTTGTTAGACCTCATTTGGAATACTGCTCTTCAGTAACTGCTCCTTATCTAATTAAAAATAAGAAACAAATAGAAAACATTCAATGTAGAACTACAAAAAAAATATTAACATTTAAAGAACTTGACTATGAAACTAAATTAAAAAAAGTTGGTCTATATTCTATGGACTATAGAAGACTATGTGGAGATCTATGCTTGACATATAAAGCTATTCAGAGTGATGCAATACTAGAAACAATAGGACTACAAAAAAATGTGTCAGCTGTCAATACTAGATCCCATTCACTAAAACTAAAAGGTACTCAAAATAACACTTCCAAAAGAAATAACTGGTACACGCAAAGGGTGATAAACCTATGGAATAAACTTCCGGAAAATGTGGTATTTAGTACTTCTTTGACATCATTTAAATTTAACTTAGATTCTTACATGAGCGATTTTAAATTTAGATTCCATCCTTGATTTGGTGGCGAGTTCATAAAAGGTAGAAATACCTACTGAACTTGTATAAATCCTATGAACCTATGAACCCCCCTCCCCTTTTATTCCTATCTACTGTATATAAATTATACCCCTGAACTGAAACATTTGAGTCAATAACTCTTTCACTCAACCAAGTTTCAGTATATACTATAAAGCCAGGGTGACGATCTACAGAAAACTCTCTTATCTAATTTAATTTTGGCACAAGACTCCTTACATTTGAGCATGTTATAAGGATACCCTTTCTTAGCTTGAGTAAATTTGTAACCAGACCGGAGTTTAGATTTATATCTCCACATTTTAACAAGCTGAGTAATAAAAGTGATCTTCTTACCATTTCTCTCATCAAATTATCCAAACCCCAGATGGGTACAAGTTTCAGAAATATTCCATTTCTATGATTATGTCTAAGCATTTGAACACCCTTGTTCCTAATCAGAACCTCCATATGTATTGGATGGTACTGTGATGTCAGAAAATCAATTGTTAAAGGCACTTCTTTTGGGCTATAATCCACAGGAAATGACCAAGTTTCCTTAAAATAGGTAATTGCTGGTATAATTAAGCAGTAAAGCATGACAGGGTGTGGTATTTCATGGAGTATCGTCATGCCTTGGGTGGTTGGGCACGAGGTTGTAGGCCGAGTGCATCCAACCACCCAAGAAGTGAAGATATCCCATGATATACCACACCCTGGAGTGACTTATTGATATTATGAACTGAGTTTCAAGTTTTATAAATAAAAGAAACAGGTTTTAAAACATTTTATGAATGAGTTTTTGGGTGATGTAGGAGTACATTTTGAAAAAATAGTTCTCAGACAGTAGGGAGTAAGGAGGCTGATGGCGCTGGAACCTTTTTGAAGCCGTGATGATGTAGCCCAATATCATCATGGCTTCAAAGAACTCTGGGCCAATCAGATTCCTCTATTTACAATACTCAGTTCATAATTAGTGTTTGATGGTCCTGCTCTCCCTGCCCCTTACTGGGTTGTCTGAGACACACAAATTAGCCAGTATTATACAGAACACTCCCATTTCAAAATACAGCTTTTTCTTAATTGTGTTCATGCTTAAACCTGGATTACTCAAAATTATAGCTACCAGGTTGCAACACTAAGCAATGGAAGGCATTTTTAAATATAGGACAATTAAATGGAATTCATGCCCTCGGAGTGTCATAAGGAGTCTTCTTTAAAATATGAATCAGTACATACTTGAATGAGCTTAAAGTAGCAGTGCAATGAAACTGGGCAAAAAATGTGACCCTGTCTTTTTTTTTCACAAGAAAAAGATTCCAGGCATATACCAGTCTGATTTTGGGGTAATTTGTTTTAGTTCCTCCAAAAGTTTAATATTTTAAAAATGTATTAATTATTTTTTGCATGAAAAAAAGATGACCACCACTTTGGTCTTAGACATAACATTATAGATCTCACAAGGGTTATGATTGGGAAAATGAAAAAAAAAAAAGGATTTATGGTGCTACAACATAGGATCTACCTAGTTCAGCATATCTGACAGGTATGCTCATGTTTTTATTAACTGTGGCCGAAACCAGCTTTTTGGAAAACAATGTTTTTCATTGCTTTGCTTCTGTAAAGTACAGTATATACATTTTGGGGGATAATGATTCATGTTTTGATTTGATAGTGTATTGACAATGTATCATATGCGGCATGCATACATGTATTTATTGCTGGTTATGTTCTATATGTCTGGGTCACATTTGTGAAAAGGCACTTGTTGCCTTACAGTTTTTCCCTAATTAACTAAACATAACTGAACTAATTTAAACTAAATTAAGCAAAACTAAACTAAACTCCCACTGCCCAGAGCGATTCTTTCTCTTTCTTTCTGATCTCACAGTCCTACTTTCTCTTTAATATGCATAAATTTGCCAATGAGGTGTGTGTGTATGCTTTGTTGTAACTTTAAGCCCTAGATCACACACTCTGTCTTTAGCCACTTCTCTCATTTCATCAGTCTCTCTATGCTGCATTTCTCATTCTTTCTGACCCTGAGTACTGGTTGTTCTGTGGGATATATACCCTGCTTTGAAAGGTGAAATTATTTCTTCTATCACAGTTTTTTTCAGGGTGAGCTGGCAGTCCTCACCACCAGTGCCAATAATGTCTGAAGAGCAGTGTGCCACCAACAACTGAGTGGTGCATTCGCAGCTCATTACTCTAACCTCTAGGTTGTATTGCCAGCCCACTGCCAGTTTGGTGCATGGTAACACTGACTATCTCTTCTCCCTCCCCATCATGCAGCCAGCATAGGAAGTGAGAGACTCCACCTACTTTGAGCTGCCGACTTGACTGGGCAGCAAATTGGCAAGGACGATGTGCTTTTTCTCAGTAAGAGTACTATAAATTGCCATTCAGACCACCTGATACCACCATTGATCTCACGTGATCATGCAGTCGGAACCAGACCTGACTGTTCAAGTCATTATTTATCTGAGTTCATGAGTAAGTTATGGATCTTTGAGAGAGGGGGCTGATTTTTAACAGAACAGTCAACCCAGACCTACTTTCTACAACAAAAATTCATGTTACATAGACTTTGATGGCCGATAAGGACCACTTGGTCCACTCAGTATGCCTATTTCCCTACTTATTAGATAAGCTGCAGCTAGTTAACCAACAGCCACTTCTTTCTACCAACCACAAAAATTGCCTTAAGTCTGTCCCATGCATTCTTGAATTTCCCCACTGTTTTTGTCTCCACAACCTTCTCAGGAAGGCTGTTCCATGCGTCCACCTTCCTCTCCGTGAAATAAATACTCCCTCATGTTGCCCCTCAGCCGTCCCCTCTCTATCTTCAAATGCAGCCCCACAGAAACATAGAAACATAGAATTTGATAGCAGATAAGGACTGCTTGGCCCACCTAGACTGCCCATTTCCCTATCTGCAGGATAAGCTGCAGATCCTAGTTAATCAACAACCTATTTCTTCCTACCCCCCTCAAGAATTGCCTTATGTCTGTCCCATGCATTCTCGAATTCTCTCACAGTTTTAGACTCCACAACCTCCTCAGGAAGGCTGTTCCATGTGTACACCACCATCTCCTTGAAAAAATACTTCCTCACATTGCCCCTGAGCTGTCCCCACTCTATAATCAAATTGTGTCACCTTGTTCTTGCACATGTCTTTTTCTGAAAGATGCTACCCTCTTGGACTTTGTTGATTCCACTGAGGTACTTAAAAGTTTCTATCATGTCCCCCCTCTCCCTCCTTTCCTCAAGGGTATACATATTACGCTCCTTTAGTCTCTCCTCATATGGCTTCTCTTGCAGACCCTGCACCATTTTAGTTGCCCTCCTCTGGACTGCCTCCATCCTGTCTATGTCCTTGCAGAGATGGGGTCTCCAGAACTGGACACAGTGCTCCAGATGGGGTCTCACCAACTGTCTGTACAGAGGGATAACAACTTCCTGTTTTCTGCTGTTAATACCTCTCCCTATAAATCCCAATATCCCCCAGCCCTCCCTACTGCCTCTCACATTGCTTTAGGTCATCTGATAAGATTATCCCCAGGTTCCTTTCCATTTTTGTTATTGTTACTACCTCCTCCTCCCATTGTGTAATCTTCTCTTGGGTTTTTGTTTCCCAGATGCATTATTTTGCACTTCTTTGCATTGAATCCAAGCTGCCATACTTCTGACCATTCCTCCAACCTTGCCAAGTCCCTTCTCATGCTTTCCATGCCTCCTTGTGTATCAATCCTGTCGCAGATCTTTGTGTCATCTGCAAAGAGGCATACATTTCCTTCCAGTCCCTCTGCAAAGCCACTTATAAAGACAGTAAAAAGGACTGGACCCAGTACTGAACCCTGTGGTACCCCACTAGTAACCCCCCTTTCTTCAGCGTGGACTCCATTTACAATTACCTACTGTGTCCTGTTGTCCAGCCAATGTTTTACCCAGGCTATCACCCTGGGACCCACTCCCAGGCTGGTTAATTTGTTTATTAATCTTCTGTGTGGGACTGTGTCAAATGCCTTGCTAAAGTCTAGGTAGGCCACGTCCACAGCACCTCCTTGGTCTAGTACTTTGGTCTTCCAGTCAAAGAAATCAATTAGATTTGTCTGACATGACCTTCCCGCTGTGAACCCAAGCTGCCTTGGGTCCTGTGCTTCACTGGCCTCTAGGTACTCAACAATTCTTTCCTTCAGAAGTGACTCCTTCACTTTCCCTACCACAGAGGTCAAACTGTAGGTCTGTAGTTTTCTGCCTCTGTCTTGCTCTCACTTTTGTGAAGGGGAATCACATCTGCCTTCCCCTAGTCCTAAGGTACCACACCATCCTCCAATGATTTGTTAAAAAGGGTAGTCAGTGGTGTTACTAGTTCTCCCCTTAATTCTTTTAGAATTCCGGGGTGAATCCTGTCAGGCCCCATAGCTCTGTCCACCTTGAGTTTTAGGAATTCTTTCAGAACCCTTTCTTCTGTGAAAGGACTGGGATTGACCCCCTATCCAGAGTGCTTCTGTTAATTGGATTAGGTACCTTCCCCTTCTCTTTTGTGAACACTGAGCAGAAGTATTCGTTCAGTATCCTTGCTTTTTCACTGTCCCTCTCTGCCCACCCACTGTCCATTCTATTCAGCCTCACTATCCCTCCCTTTGTTTTTCTACGCTCCCTGATGTACCTATAAAAGGTTTTATCCCCCTTCTTAACCGAGTTGACTATCTTTTCCTCAGTTTGGGCCTTTGCTATTCTGACTTCCTTACCTGCTTCCTTTTGCCTTAACTGGTACAGTTCTCTGTCCTGCTCCTTCTGTGTTTCCTTATACTTCCTAAATGCTATCTTTTTCTCCATGACCTTCCCTGCCACATCTTTTGAGAAGCATAGTGGCTTTTTTTTCATTTTGATTTGTTTATTTGCGTCACACAAAGCCTTGTTGCCTCTGTGATGGCAGTTTTGATGTTTCCCCATTGTTGCTCCACCCCTTCTTCTAGCCTGTTTGCTAGTGCTTTTCTAAGGCACTCTCCCATCTTGCCTTGTTCTTGAACATCTCTTTTTCTGAAAGAGACTACCCTCTTTGACTTTGTTGATTCCCTTGAGGTACTTGAAAGTTTCTATTATGTCCCCCTTTCCCTTCTTTCCTCAAGGGTATACATATTAAGCTCCTCTAGTCTCTCTTTGTATGGCTTCTGGTGCAGACCCTGCACCATTTTAGTTGCCCTCCACTGGACTGTCTCAATCCTGTCTATGTTCTTGGGGAGATGGGGTCTCCAGAACTGCATGCAGTACTCCAGATGGGGTTTCAGCAACTGTATGTACAGAGGAATAACAAGTTCCTGTTTTCTATCTGTCCCTCTGTATTCCAGTATTCCCCAGCCTGCCATACTGCCTTCTCACATTGCTTGCTTAACTTTAGGTCATCTGATATGACTACCCCTGTGTCCCTTTCCATTTTTGTTGTTGTTAGTACCCCCCCCCATTTGTGTACTCTTCCCTTGGGTTTTTATTTCCCAGGTACATTACTTTGCACTTCTTTGCATTGCATATAAGCTGCCATTCTTTTGACTATTCCTCCAACCTTGTCAAGTCCTTTTTCATATTTTGCACCCCCCCTTGTGTATCAACCCTGTTGCAGATCTTCATGTCATCTGCAAACAGGAATAGTTTTCCTTCCTGTCCTTACACAATATCACTTATAAAGACATTAAAAAGGTTCCAGTACTGAACCCTGCAGTACCCCACTAGTAACCCCCCTTTCTTCAGAGTGGACTCCATTTACTATTACCTTCTGTGTCCTTTTGTCCAGCCGATTTTGTACCTAGGCTACCACCCTGGGACCCACTCCAAGGCTGGCTAACTTGTTTATTCATCTTTTGTGTGGGACTGTGTCAAATGCCTTACTAACATCTTGGGCCATCTCCACAGCCCTTCCCTGGTCTACTACTTTGTTCACCCATTCAAAGAAATCAATTAGATTTGTCTTACATGACCATCCCACTGGAAAGCCATGCTGCCTTGGGTCCTGTGCCCTGCTGGTCTCTAGGTACTCAACAAGTCTTTCTTTCAGAAGTGATTCCATCATGTTCCCTACCACTGAGGGCAAATTAGCAGATCTGTAGTTTCATGCCTCTGCTTTGCTCCCACTTTTGTGAAGGGAAATCACATCCACCCTCCTCCAGTCCTCAGGTACCACACCATTCTCCCATGATTTGTTAAAGAAGGTAGTCAGTGGTGTCGCTAGTTCTCCCCTTAGTTATTTTAAAATTTTAAGGTGAATCCCGTCAGGCTCCATTGCTTTGTCCACCTTCAGTTTTAGGAGTTCTTTCAGGACCCTTTCTTTTGTGAATGGACTGGTATCAACCCCCCTATCTAGAGTGCTTCTATAGATTGGATTAGGTACTGCCCCTCCTTTCCTTTTGTGAATACTGAGCAGAAGTATTTATTCAGTATCCCTGCTTTTTCACTGTCAGCCTCTGCCCATCCACTCTCCCCATTATTAAGCCTCACTATCTCTCCCTTGGTCTTTCTTCACTTCCTAATGTACCTATAAAAGGTTTTATCCCCCTCCTTAACCAAGTTGGCTATCTTTTCCTTGGTTTGGGTCTTTGCTATTCTGACTGCCTTCCCACTTTCTTCTGCTTTAACTGGTACAGTTCTCTGTCCTGCTCCTTCTGTGTTTCCTTATACGTCCTGAATGCTGTCTTTTTCTCCCTAACTTTCCCTGTCACCTCTTTTGAGAAGCATAGTGTTTTTTTTTCCTTCATTTTGATTTGTTTATTTGCTTCACACAAAGGCTTGTTACCTCTGTGGTGGCAGTTTAGATTTTTCCCCATTTTTCCTCCACCCATTCTTCTTGCCCATTTGCTTGTGCTTTTCTGAGGCACTCTCCCATTTTGCCAAGTCAGTCCTCCTAAAGTCCAGCACCCTCGCTTTTGTATTGCTTGATTCTAAGGCTGTGTTTATCATGAACCACACTGTTTGGTGGTCACTTGTTCCCAGATAGTTACGCCCTTTTAAATCTGAAATCCTCTCTCCATCCCCACTTGAGAGTACCAGGTCTAAGATTGCTCTCTCCCGAGTGGGTTCCAACACCATCTGTCTGAGGCATGCCCCCTGTATGGCATAGAGAATGACCATGCTCTTGGATGTGGTTACAGCAAAGGTGCCCCAGTTAACATCTAGCATATTCATGTCCCCCATCAACAATATCTCCCCTTTTCCACCATCCTAAGGAAGCCATCTATCATTTCCTTGTCCAGTTCCTCCCCCTGAGATGGGGGTCTGTATTTATTTATTAATTACACAATCGGTATCATAACCTTTGAGTCGAGTGCCCCACTCTCAAGTGAACCTTGCATCCCAGATAACCCCCTGGGTGGGGTCGAGGAAGTCTCCCCTACCTTCCCCAGAGACATCAGAGGGAGTGGACACCTGGAGCCTGCATCCCTTGGTTCTCGGTCATTTTGTTTACACAAGACCCATCTCCTGGCATGGACATGGGGCTTTTTCCCTTGTTCTGCTACCCCGCCCTCTGTGGATGTCTATGCTCAAGGAGGACCAATGAGATGGAGGTGTGCAGAGATGCACCTCCACTCTGGTCCTTGGCCAATCCCCACCCCTCCCTCAAGCTCAATCTCCTCAGCTGCACCAGAACCACCCATGATCAACCAGGTGGTGCTGGTATAGCAGCGAAGAGAACAGCCCAACCCTCCCAGATAAGGAGAGTGGCCCATTGGGTGCTCAATCCTTCTCCCCTTGACCGGCCCCCCGACGATCTGGGCTCACTACCAAACATGGGTCACCAGCGTTGCAAGCGGTAGTGCTACTGCTGTGCTGGCTGGCCATCCCCAGAGCACATTACTTTCAGTTGTCACATTCCCCATTTACTTAAATGGTGACACTAAGTGATATTATCACTTACATTTTGGTGCCCCTCACAGCTGCGAGTGGAACAAGGGGACATCAGGGTGTACCCATCCCAGACCAGGGCAGAAAGAGTGACATGATACATCTGGCAAAAGTCAAATAAAATAGTGCAAAACACACACACACACACACACAGAATAATGAGGTATAGGCTACCTTGGACAGCCTGCCCCATGTCTCCATTGGGGTCAGAGGCAGTGTGTAACATGGTCACAGCAACAGTGGCTTACCAAGCAACCAGATCCATCCCTTGATCCTGGAATTCACATAATTGGTGCAAGCTGTCCTGGTCTTCATCCATTTACACTCAGGCCCCTTGTTCTAGGCCACAGTTCCCCACCAGCTCAGGATTACACCTGCTACCTATTCATCACTGACAGGAACCCAGGACAGTGGTTGCCGAAGCCATCAGGAGGCAAGCCATGAGGGTAAGTCCCCAACAGGCCCCAGCTGTCCCCAGTCTGGGACCCTGGTCATGTCTGAGCCTCCGAAGACCTGTGCCAGTGCCAAATGGACCCAGGAAATCTGTCAAAATGTTTTGGCTAGTCACAGCCAGAAAAACACACTAATAGTTGCTAAAGCTGGAACACTGTGCATGGGTCCTCTGGACTAGAACAACGTACTTGAAGAATGGAACTGACAACTCAGACAATCCATGCAATTCCCACAGTAACACCTGTAATAGAAAATAGCATCATGCAATACCACATTGTGCTATTTTGAAACAAAACACACAGAACAATGAGACATAGGCTACCTCGGTCAGCCTTTTCTGAGCCCTGTGCCTCCATTGGGTCAGAGTCAGAGCACAGTGCTGTCACAGCAACAGTGGCTCATCAATTGACTAGGTCTGCCCCATCATCCTTGGTTTCAGATCCTTGGCACCAACTCTCTTGGTCTTCTACTATTCACACACAGGACTCCTGCTTTAGACCACTATCCTCCACCAGTTCAGATAGTCCGGCGCTCCTTGGATTCGGGTGAGTTTCCAAGCTCCCTGATGGAGGCGGTGGTAACACCCCTCCTGAAGAAAGCTTCTTTGGACCCAGATGCTCTGGCCAACTACAGACCAATCTCAAACCTTCCCTTTATAGGGAAGGTTATTGAGAAAGTAGTGGCAGTACAGCTGGAGAAACACTTGACCATCCATAACATCTACAAACCTCTCCAGTCCAGTTTTTGAAAGAGGCATAGTACCGAGACTGGTTCGGGTGCTCAGTGATCTCCTAATGGCAAGAGATCGGAGAAGTCATTCTATTCTGGTGCTCCTTGATCTCTCTTCAGCCTTTGACACTGTGGACCATGGGGTGCTGCTTGAGTGCCTGAGGTTCATTTGTGGCCTCACATGTACGGTCTTCAGGTGGTTTACATCTTTCCTCACTGGCAGAACTCAGAGAGTTGTGTCTGGAACTTTTTTTCAGACCCACTTTCTCTGTCATATGGGGTTCCTCAGGGCTCAGTGCTGTCCCCCAGGTTGTTTGCAGTGTATATGCTGCCCCTCAGAGACATTGTAAAATGGTATGGGCTGAGGTTTCGCTGCTATGCTGATGATACCCAGCTCTAGATGTCTTTCGCACCTGACCAGGATGGTGCTCTCTCGGTATTTAACAACTGCCTCACTGAAATCTAGGATTGGATGAATTCGAGCTGTCTAAAGTTGAATGCAGGAAAGACTGAGCTGATGGTTGTGGATCTGGGTCACCAGATAGAGGGGTTGAGGGCTGGTCAGCCCTCTGGACTTTATCTGGGGGGCTCCCAGATCTTTACCTCTGAATGGGTGTGAGACTTGGGGGTGGTGCTTGATGACAGATTGACCCTATAATCTCAGGTGTTGGCAGTCATCAAGCCTTCCTTTTACCATCTTAGGAACAGTGCCAGGATCAAGCACCTTGTTCCGTTCGGGGATCTGCCTATGTTGGTCCACGCCTTTGTGACCTCGCACCTTGACTACTGCAGCTCCCTGTACTTAGGGCTTCTTGGGGTTGATATCCACTGCCTACAGCTAGTGCAGAACGCTGCAGCACGACTGTTGACAGGGATCTCTCACTCTTTGCATAGTACTCCGGTACTGTGTGATCTGCACTGGCTGCCGATTTGGTGGTGGATCACATTCAAAGTCATCTTACTGACTTATAAAGCCCTACATGGACTTGGCCCCGACCACTTTAAAGAGCTTCTTGTTCCCTATTGCCCTGAACAACAGCTCCGTTCGGCTGATGAGGGGCTGCTGGAGATTACAAGGGTGTCTTTGAAATCTCCTGGGTCCCATGCATTTATGTTTATGGCCCCTACCCTCTGGAAATCTCTACCCCATCAGCTACAGGAGTGCATGACTGTGGGGGGATTTAAACAGGCGTTTAAAACTTTTTTGTGGTGTCAGGCCTTCAGTGATATATAATTGAATGGATCTGTTATTTTATCTATTATTGTATTTGCTGTTTGTGTTATTGTGGTTTTCATTTTTGTACAGTGCCTTGGTTCCTCGAAAAAATAAAGATTATTATTATTATTATGATGATGTCTGCTACCTCTTCACCTTTTACAGGAACCTAGGACAATTATTGTGGAGCCATCAGGAGACTCCCCGTCAGGCCCCTGCAGTCCCCAGCCTCAGTCCCCAGTCAGGCCCCAGCCTCCAGAAACCTGTACCAAAGGGAACAAATTTCATCCAAACTCAAGAAACCTGCCAATATTCCTGGGCCTACATCCCCCCTTGGCTGCTTGCAGCCAGAAAAGCACACCCATAGGTGCTAAAGCTGGAACACTGCACATGGGTGCTCTGGACTGAAACACCATACTTGATAAACAGAAATAGCTTTTTGGCAAGTTGAAGCCCTTATTTATATGCTCCTAGTAGTTGTGAAACATTGTCTGGGAAATCTCCCAACCAGTGTTTAATTGCAGGTGCTGAACTGGCATCTAGACTTACTCTCACTAAACAGGAAACACCTTGCTAGGCAGGATACACCTCATTAACATTCAGAACATTACATACCATAGAACTTGGGGCAAGGATTAACCCTATAAGTGCACTTTAATCACTGGCACATTATTGTAACTTATGCCGGCCATGAACATAGCCCCAGTGTAACACACAGCATGACTGTACATATTGTGTGGGTCTTGGTATCCTCTGTTTGGAAAGCTGGGTTCTATATATGCATACACACTCTGTTAGGGGAAATTATGTGCCCATCAATTTCCTTTGTCCCACCTGCTCAGTGGGAAATCCATGTCACCCTTTTTTTTTCTTCAAAGACTGGTCATGTGGTTATAGTGAATTTCTCCTTTAATCCAGGCATTGTTCTACTGGGTCCCAAATTGTCTCTTGGGCTAGAACTAGATCCAGGAGTTGAACCATTGGGAATTGCAACCTTGTTAATGCCAGGAAAATCAGTTTGCTTCACTGGAAGAATCCTCTTCTTTCCCCATAAACCAAAATTACTTAACTTAATTGATGACTGCTCCATGCTCTTGAGAAAATGCTAGAGTATGTAAATAAGCATTCCAAGTTAGAACAACTGCGGCACTTTTTCACTGAATTCCTATCAAACAGTTAAAGGTGCAGCAATAACCAGCCTTGAATTTGTCACCCACCCAATTTCTTGAACCTTTTGACATTACCCCTCTATAAATACATATATTTCTATATCCTTAGTAATGGCAGACAGTGCCCATCGCTGGGGTTATGATGATTTGCATCTCTCTGATGGTGAATGGTCTATAGCCAGTGCTGAGCCATAGGAACTCAGCTCCTGGTGTCTGTTCAGGATCCAGTCACATATTTTCCAGTTATGAAGATACATCGCTCAGACCCTCCCCCGAAAGAAAAACAACAACAAAATAAAGAAATTGTCAAGTTGGAACTTGAATGTAATGACATTATTAGCTGATATGACATGCCCTGTCAATCATAGAAACACAGAAACATAGACTTTGATGGCAGATAAGGACCGCTTGGCCCATCTAGTCTGCCCATTTCCCTACCTACAGGATAGGCCGCAGATCCTAGTTAACCAACAGCCTATTTCTTCCTACCCCCCACAAGAATTGCCTTATGTCTGTCCCATGCATTCTTGAATTCTCCCACAGTTTTAGACCCCATAACCTCCTCAGAAAGGCTGTTTCATGCATCCACTACCCTCTCTGTGAAATAATACTTCCTCACATTGCCCCTGAACTGCCCCCTCTATCTTTAAATTGTGACCCCTTGTTCTTGCACATCTCTTTTTCTGAAAGATGCTACCCTCTTGGACTTTGTTGATTCCACTGAGGTACTGAAAAGTTTCTATCATGTCCCCCCTCTCCCTTCTTTCCTCAAGGGTATACATATTAAGCTCCTTTATTCTCTCCTCATATGGCTTCTCTTGCAGACCCTGCACCATTTTAGTTGCCCTCCTCTGGACTGCCTCTATCCTGTCTTTGTCCTTGCGGATATGGGGTCTCCAGAACTGGACACAGTAGTCCAGATGGGGTCTCACCAACTGTCTGTACAGAGGGATAACAACTTCCTGTTTTCTGCTGCTGATGCCTCACCCTATGCATCCCAGTATACCCCCAGCCCTCCCTACTGCCTTCTCACAATGCTTGCTAACCTTAAGGTCATCTGATATGATTACCCCCAAGTGCCTTTCCTTTTTTGTTGTTGTTACTACCCCCCCCCCCCATTGTGTATTCTTCCCCTGGGTTCTTGTTTCCCAGGTGCATTATTTTGCAAATGTTTACCACTCATTCTGTAATATACAGTAGTTCTTCCTGCTGTTCCCCTTCAATCTTCTTCCCACCAATGAAATAGAATATTCTCTTGTCCTTTCACATTTGTGCATTTGAAAGAGCTGCACTTGGTCTTATGGTATTATCCATTTGTGATGCTTGCTACTGTAATTACAGTTGCAGACATAGTCTTTGTCAGATAGTTCCATAATTTCCTGATATTTCTAAAGAGATTATCTCTGGTGTCCATTTAGTGGTACTGCAGACTGGCAGGGAGTTTCTCTATAGAGATATCACAGAACTACCAAGAAATCTGACCATGTCTTTGACTTCAGCTGTATGTCCCCCAGAACCTTTCTTTTCCATGGAAAACAATTATGCCAGTCAGTCCTCATAGTACAGGTTTCCAAGATACCAAACATCTAGTTTGTTCTTCTCTATACTTTCTCCATCATGTCAATACCATTACGATGATTCATATATCCAGGTAATTAGTACCCAAAATGAACTAGCATTGGCCAAACTAGTGTACTGGGCCTTCAGTTACCATTTGTAAGCTTTAATTTAAATCCCAATACACAATTTTTTACAACCCTTCCTAGACCATGAGAAAAAGACAGAGGACATATATCCATATTATTAAAGGGGAAATGTCAGCAATAAGAGTCTCACATCCAAGTGTAAGGCTCATCCCAGTTAGCCCTTTGTGTGCTAAAAAAAGTTTGTTTTTTACTTACTGATTACTGCAGTGTAATAGATTGTATCAGGCTAATTTAATTGACTTGTAAACTTATATTTCCTATAACCAGAAATGCCAGACTCCCCTGCAGCTGACATCAGAGGAGGACTGCAGCAATGGGAGAGTCAATAGCCTGCAGTGAATGTGAGAGTTTTTTATAAGCTGTAATCTTCTGTTTGCTGGTCTGCTGTTCTCCTGGGGCTAGGTACAGTCACAGAGGACTGTACTAAGCCCCATGAGCACAGAAGGACCGACAAACATCTGATTTTAGCTTACAAAATCATGAACATGTATACTGTGGGCTACTGAAGGCTATTGAATCCCCCAACTCTGCAGCCCTCCACTGATGTCAGCTGCAAGGGATTCTGAGATTTCTGGTTACAGGAAATAGCATGTTAGAGGTCAGAAAAATTAGCCTAATACATTCTATTATACTGCAGTAAACAGTAAGTCAAAAAAATGTTTTTGTACACAAAGTGCAAATTGGGATCAGCTGCACACTTCTTTGTGAGACTCTTATTGCTGACAGTTCTCCTTTAAGACTGATATTCTAATCCAGAGTTGAACTGAACTGTGATATATGTGTATCATAAACTAATATTATTGTAGATTTTAAACTCCTTATATGAAGTTATTGGAACAGTATGCTTTGATTTACTTCATACAGATACAAGCCCAAAATATTTTGGTTTAGAAGTTAGATTCATGAATTGCATTTTGACCTTGTTAGACTGAGCCAAAGATGACTCAGAGTCAATATGATGGGTACTGAATGGCTTCTACTAAAAATATATGTTCTGGTATGACAAACACACACAAAAGATGCATGTTCATGTATGGAAAAGATTTAATAAAGAACACACAAATGAAGAAATTGTTGTTAATGTCAAACTCTGCTCATAGCTGATGTACTAGGATGAGACTTCATACATCCTATTTGAACAATTAAATGCAATGAAAATCAGATCTGAGCCGTCAGGGGAGAAAAGTGGGATATTAATGTATATTATTTAGTCGCTGCAGCCTCACAGTGAGAACAATCCAGTGGCTATTTTCCTATCTTTTAAGCCATTATTTCCAACCCTGCTCCACAGGAATGCTTTCAGCACTAGCAGCAGCTGCATAATACTCTCTGTAGGCTTGCAGCACCAGCCACATCTTCTGTAAAGAACTAACAGTCTATTAAATTGGTATACTATTAGGCATTGATGATAGCCTCCAACGTGGTAATAAGGAATGCTGTAGTGGTGATACCAGGCGAGGATGATCGGAAACACCTTGGTTAAAATTAATTTGCTATGAGTTGCTTATTTTCATGCTGTAAAAGAAGCAGATTCACTTTGGCGAATGTGAGCTTTCTGATACATTCCAGATCCAGTTCATGGCTGGATTGCAGATAGAGTTTCGAAATGTATTACATTTGTGTATAATGTATTGACATGTATTTAATTATCTGGCTGTGACTTAAGATAGGGCAGGCCCATTTTTGGGCCTGTTCCCACCACCTTATATTCAGGTTAATGTCCTAGGCCCAGCTTGCCAGCCCCTGTCCCTTACCTACCTCCTTTCTGGATGTGGCTGTTCTACAGCTTATCCCCAAAATTGTTGTGCCACCTACCTGTGCATAGAAGGATACTACTGTACATGGAAATCCTTAAGACTGAGCAGAGTTTTACTATGAGGGAGCCAAGGGATAAATCAGTTTTCCTTTTTATATCCCCTCCCTCCCTCCCTCCCTCTGGCTCTTATGATGTTGAGTATGAATCCTGTTCTTCTTAAGCACAAACACAAACATTAGGGAATTCAGTGAAACTGGTGTTGGGGGGGGATTAAGAAGGATGTCTACAAGCATTATTTCGCAATAAGTGTGGTGAACAAGTTGAACAGATTGCTCGGGAAGTGGTGACAGCACAGACAGTGACAGGCGGCAAATTATGTTGGGACAGGTAACAGATCACAGTTAGGGGATAATGCATCTGTCCCAATCATTCTTCAAACCTACCACTGTGCTTGCTCCCACCACCTCTGCAGACAGGCTGTTCCAGGCATCCACCACTCTTTCTGTGAAGAAAAACATCCTGGTGTTGGTGGAGAACTGCCCTCCTTGCAGCCTTAGATCATGTCCCCTGGTTCTGTTGCCCTTCTTAAATTGAAAGAGATCATCTATCTGCACCTGGTTTATGCCTTTTATGTACCTGAATGTTTCGATCATGTCACCCCTCTCTCTTCTCTGTTCCAGGGAATACATGTTCAGTTCTTACAGTCTATCTCCATAGGACATCTCATGCAATTCCTGAATCATTTTTGTTGCCCTTCTCTGCACCATCTCCACTTGGCGAATGTCCTTTTTGAGGTGGGGCCTCCAGAACTGGATGCTGTACTCCAGGTGAGGCCTAACCAGTGATCTGTACAGTAGCAGGATCAGTTCCTTCTTCCTGCTTATGATTCTCCTCTCAATGCACCCCAGCATACCACTGGCCTTTAATGCTGCCTTCTCACACTGTTTAGCTACCTTCAAGTTATCTGAGATAATGATTCCCAAACAGCAGTCTTGGGTTGAGGCAGCTAGTCTTTCCCATCCAAGGTAATATGCCTTATTTGGATTTCTTTTTACTATGTGCATGACTTTGCACTTTTTGATGTTGAATCTCAACTGCCATGCTCCAGAGACCATTCTCCCAGTTTCTTGATGTCAACTTCCATCTTGTCCACTCCCTACTGGATGTCAACCCTGTTGCATATTTTGGTGTCATCTGTGAACAGACACACCTTTCTCTGTAGTCCATTAGCTATGTCTGATATGAAAATATTGAAGAGCAGGGGCACCAGTACTGAACCCTGGGGCACACCACTGGTTACTCTACCTTCTGATGACAGTGCTCCATTTACCTGCACTTTCTGGGTTCTTCCCTGTAGCTAGTTTTCAACCCATCTAACTACTTCTGATCCAACTCCTGTGTGGTCTCGCATCTTTACCAGCCTTCTGTGTGGAACCGAGTCGAAGGCCTCGCTAAAGTCTAAGTAGACCACATCTACCACTCCGCCATGATCTATAACCTTTGTAACACAGTCAAAAAACTCAGTCAGGCTTGTCTGGCATGACCTGCCTCACTGTGAAACCATGCTGCTTGGGTGCTGATGGT
Source organism: Neoceratodus forsteri (assembly GCA_016271365.2). Taxonomy (NCBI): domain Eukaryota; kingdom Metazoa; phylum Chordata; order Ceratodontiformes; family Ceratodontidae; genus Neoceratodus; species Neoceratodus forsteri. The sequence continues at coordinate 232,161,949 of JADMNL010000023.1, forward strand.
CACTAGCCTCCAGGAATGCCATGATCCTCTGTCTGAGTAGTGTCTCCATTAACTTCAAGACCCTGGCATTATCACCCTGAGAGGGAATTCTATAATCGCTTCTCTGCTCCTTTAGGCTTCCTCTGATTCCTAGGCACCCTGCACCTTATTTGTCTGCATACCCGGTCATGGAAACCGGTCCCCTTCTCCCATATATTGACTCACCTACCTTGCCACCCCTACCCCACTGCACCTCCTTCTCTCTGTTCTCCTGCCTCAGTCTTCTGGGAATTCTATACATTCCCTCAACTTAGCTGTGCCTCCCTTGCCAGGACTAGGTATTTTACTTGCTACATTCCTCACCAGTCTCTTATCTAGTTGCTTACCCTGCACCCTTGTCAATTTCTCCAAGGCTATCTAGGCTATCTAAGTTCCATTTATATATACTATAGTCGCCCTCTGAGCTGTTGTGTGCCTGCCTCTATGTATTTCTGTTGCTGCATTGTGCACCTACTTTATATTTATTTGTTGTCATGCAGATGTTATTTGTCACTGTTGACTATAACACTTTTGTAATGTATTTTGACCCGGTAATAACCAGGTCCATCTTGCAAATGAGCTTGCTCAACAATGTTCGCCTGGATAAATAAAGATTTGATTGATTAATTAATTGAACTTCCCCACTATGGGGCCTGTAATTTCCAGAGTCCTCCCTACTACCCGATTTGTGAAGCGAGGCCACAATTGCCATTTTCCAATCATCGGGGACCTCCCCACTCTTTAAGGATTTGGTAAATAGTTTAGACAGTGAGCCAGCCAACTCTAATCTCAGTTCTTTTAAGATCCTGGGGTGCATTTCATCTTGCCCCATGGCCTTGTTAACTTGCAGTTTGTTTAGTGCCTCCAGTACTTTGGTCTCTGTGAAGGGGCTAGTATCAACCCCCTGTGAAGGGGTGTTGTGTTTTGCCATTTTTGGGCCATCCACTGGGCCCTCCTCAGTGAATGCCAAGCAGAAATACTTGTTCGGGATTTCTGCTTTTTCTGATTCATCTTCTGTTGTTTTCCTTTCCTGAGTTGTAATCTTAACTATACCCCTTTTGCCTTCCTTCTTTCCCGGATATATCTAAAGAAGGATTTGTCTCCTCTCTTTGCCCTCTCTGCTATACTTGCTTCTGTCTGTGCTTTTGCCTGCCATATTTTTTTGCTGGCTTCTTTCATTTTCTCCATGTACAACACCCAGTCTTCTTCCTTGTTTGTTTCCTGGTATAGCTTGCATGCCTTCTATTTTTCTTTCACTATTTTAGCCACTTCTTTGAAAACAATAGGGGTTTAAATTCCTTTTTGCTTTAGTAACCCTTCTGGCGAATTCATCAGTGACTGTCTGGATTGCTTTCTTAAGTTTCGGCCACATGACATTGACCTCGTCCACTTGTAGATCAATGAATTCATTTCTTATGTCAGTCCTCATTTGGTTAAAGTACGCCTTTTTAAAATCTAGTACTTTTATTTCTGAGTGTCACATGTCCTCAGTTATGTTCACCTTGAAGCTAACCATGCGATGGTCACTTTTACCCATATGGCATCCCACGTTGAGTTCCTTGACCCTCTCAGTGTTTGTGAGGACCAGGTCAAGTATGGCATCTCCTCTTGTTGGTGTTTTGATCAGTTGACTTAGTCCTGCTCCCTGTAGTGCCAATAAGAAATCCCTGCTTCTTGTTGTTGCTGTTAGTGTACTCCAGTTTATATCTGGAAGGTTGAAGTTCACCACCAGTATCACCGCTCCTCTCTGAGTCATTTTGTGTATTTCTTCTACCAGGCCTTTGTCCCCTTTCTGTCCTTGATTTGGAGATCTGTATATGATGCCGATCCTGAAGGTTGTTCCATTTCCTGTATCTATAGTAAGCCACAGTGACTCGGTGTCCCCAGGGTGACTCTGCACCTATGCTACTTTTATGTCTTCTTGAATGTAACTGGTTACTCCTCCCCAACTTTGCCCCCACCTATCCTTTCGGAATAGATTGTATCCAGGTCTAGCCATGTCCCATCCATAGTTTCCGTGAACCATGTTTCTGTCACAGCAATCCAGTCCAGTCTTTTAATCCTGAAGGAGAGGCTGATGTCCATGCTGGAGTCCAATGGGCTCCAGGACGTTAGGCAGCATGTGCTTGTCATGGACAGATCCTGTCAGACTAACCTGGTGGATTACTATGACTGGGTAACTAGGCAGTTGGACAAGGGCTATGCAGTGGATGTCCTGTTTTTGGACTTCAGAAAGGCATTTGACTCAGTGCTGCATGGGAGGCTGGGTAGTAAGCTGCAGGTACTGGTGCAGGGGCAAAAATGGTTGGATGGGTAGTAAAATGGTTACAGGGAAGGCAGAAGAGGGTGGTGGTGGGAGGGGAGCTCTCATCTCTGAGGGCAGTGACAAGTGAAGTACCTCAGGGCTCAGTGCTGGGGCCGATGTTGTTTGGGTTGTTCATATCAGACATCTCAATGGGCATGAAAAGCAAGATCAGTTTGTTTGCAGATGACATCAAGATGGGAGCAGTGGTGCATGACCTAGGAGGGTGGCAAGGGTTGCAGAATGATGTGTCAAAATTGGAGACCTGGTCAGACACCTGGCAGTTGGGGTTCAATGTCAAAAAGTGCAAACTGCTACATTTCAGGACAAAAAAAACAAGAAGGAGCTACCAGCTGTGGGGAGGGGGGTTCAGCTAGCCATGACAGAGGAGGAGGAAAAGGATCTGGGGATGATCATAATGGGCTCAATGAACAACTCAGCACAATGCAGGAAGGCAGCTGTAAAGGCCAACAAAATGCTGGGTTGTATTGCCAGGGGTAGAGCTTCAAGGAGAGGGAAGGTGATCCTGCCGTTGTATAGGTCACTGGTTAGGCCACATCTGGAGTACTGCGTGCTGTACTGGTGCCCATATCTGAAGAGGGACATTAAGTTACTGGACGGGGTGCAGTGCAGGGCAACAAAGATGATCCATGGACTAGGAGACATACCCTACGTGAGCAGGCCGAGGGAGTTGAATGTGTACTCACTGGAGGAGAGGAGAAATGGGAGATATGATTGAAACCTTCAAGTGCATGAAGGGAATAAACAAGATAGACACGGAGGGACTATTCAAGTTAAGGGTGGGGGTAGGGACATTCAAGGTCATGATCTCAGATTGGAGGGCAGAAGGTTCAGAAGGGAAATAAGAAGACACTTTTTTATGGAGAGAGTGGTTTTTGGATGAAATGCATTGCCTGTGGAAGTGGTATCCTGTAGAACAGTGGACTGCTTCAAAAGGGGGATGGGATAGGGTAAGAGGAAGGATCAGGGGAGGGAAGGGAGGGGCAGCTGCAGTATAAGGGTTACTAGCTGCACACTGGAGCAGACTCGATAGACCTTAAGGCATTTATCTGCTGGCAAATTCATATGTTTGTATGTTCTACTACCATCATGGCTGTGAGCTCAGGTAGTTTGGTTGCAAGGCTGTAGTGTCTGCAACCATCACCTTCTAGGAATGTGCACCCCCCTTTGGAATGGGGCTGCACCCTCTTCTTGGACAGTACCAACTTGTTGTTTGCACCTGAGTGATTTTTGAGTTTGCCATCTTGTTGTGGAATGCTAATCAAGACCTCTGTGGTCGAGATACCCGGGTTCTGCATTTCTCTTTCTGGGTGTGCATGTGCTCCTTTGGATTTATGGGGAGTGGTTACAAGCCCACCAATGGTATTGGCATGAGCTTTCATCATAGCCTTCCAATCATGGCCTCCCCCCTCTGCTATAACCTCAGTACCATCCCCCCTTTTCTGTGTTTGCCTCTCCTGCACTTTACATGAGGGCCCTCCTTTTTTAACTATGGCCACTCCTTGCTCATGGCCATGCCTGTTTTCTTTAGTCTGATGTTGCAGAGTTTCCTTACATTCGATGATCCCCTTACCTTCGTATCTTTCTGCTGCAGCCTCATTTAGGTTTTCTTCTCTGTGCTGGAGACCTCACACTGAGCACAACACAGTCACTTCATTGTGTTTAAACCAGTGTTGCTAACTATGTAACCCTGTGATTTCATTGTTATTGTTATGATTTGTACTGCTCATCTGACTCTGTGTGAAGGAAGGAAAAAGGTCTGTTATTTGATTAAAAGTGGCAGACTAAGTAGCTCCACCCACAACTGGGTTTGGAGACCCCTGATTGACTGGGAGGTTTAGGGGAGGTGCAACTTCATTTTGAGTGCCCAAAGACCAAAGGAAACTTGAGGCAGTGATCAGAGGTAGGCAGTGGGCTATGGAGGTTCTTGGCTAGCCCTCACATCTGGAAACAGCTGTCCTGCAGTGTCCATGCTTGGAAAATGCAGGGAGGAAACAGTCCATGTATGAATAAATTAAAAGTAGCCAGTCAAAACCATTGTGGTACTCACCCAATCGCTCCACAGGGTACTCTGTCAGTTGAGCACTACCAGAATAGCGTCACACTATACGGCGCTAGTCTGGTAAGTGCTCACACAGACAGTGACTAAGGATCTACAGTGCATGCTGTGAGTGCTCTCCTGGTCGCTGTCCAAGGTCCTGTAGAAAGGACAAAAGCACCAATAGCCAGGAGGTGGTATGAAGGGCTGGGGCATTGAACAGCTCATTCAGCAGCAGTGGAAACCAGGGTTCTAATCCTGGTCTCCAACCATTTTAGCACATCGCAGAACTTTGATATTTTTTTTACATGTGGCCATAATGGCCCTGAAATTTTTAACTTTCCCCAGGATCCACTCCCCCTCAGAGTGAGAATCCTAATGACAGGGAGTATGGGGGGCAGAGTCCCTGCAAAAAAAGAATCGGCACCTAAATTGCAGTGCTATTGTTGTCGGTACTATTGATGTAGGTGTTCATCGGACCCGTGCCATTCCACAAACAGGCACCACAAACTGGCAGCTGTATTCCCCCAGTCACTATTGGAACGGAATGATTGTACAGTGCTCATAGCTCCTCCCTCCATTAGTCTCTCACCATCGTGGCTGGGTCCTCTATCTTCAGCTTGGCACATCACCTTTAAGTCTGTTCATCCTCCACAGCTGCTTGCCCAGCTCTACTCTGACTCCTTCCCCCTTCCCCCAACAGTCACACTACAGAGGAACCTCCATCCAGCCCAGGCTCACACAAAGAACAACCTCTGCCTCCTGTCTCTTGTCTCCCTCACCTCTCACATCACGAGTCTGAAGATGCACCTGTTGCTTCCCCCCACTCTCTCTCTCTCTCTCTCTCTCTCTCTCTCTCACACACTCTCTCCCTCCATTGCACTGACAGGTGGATCAGAGAGAGAGAGAGAAGAAAGAGAGAGAGAGAGAGAAAGAGAGAGAATAGATTCTGTGGTGAGGGGCTAGTACCCTTCCTGCTGTTGTGCTGCACACTACAGTAGAGCATCAGACCATGCCATCTTTCAGGGAAGGAGAGAAAGGATCAGGAAGGAGGTACTCACTGAGAACAGGAGGAGGAGGAGGATGTGGAGGAGAACTGTCTTCAGGGAGTAAGGGAAGGGGATCACAAAGGAGGGCTGACTCTCAGTGAGGACTGTTAGGAAGCCCCCTCCCATCTTTCTCAAAATCTCTCTATCTCTCTTTCCCTCTCCTTCTGCTGACCATGGAGGAGAGAGAGGTGTTCTGGAATCCAATGCCATGTAATGGCCAATTTGGCCATGCAAATAAAAAAAAAAGCTTGCAAGTCGGAAAAGGTTGGACCAGCTGTAGTCTGATTATGACGCACTAGATCAGACCAGACAATACCCAGCTGACCCAAATCTCTAATCCAGCCAATTGCACACACCTAGAAACAAGTTCCTGTTTCTAAGGTAGATCACTATTTTGGTTTTAACACAATACAATTCATAATTGCTATAAGGCATTTTTACTCTTCTCAGGACAAGAGTTTTCCCTCAGACATTGCTTCCATTATCAGGTCTATGCTCCTAATATCATACACTTTATCTCCTACTCTCACTTTCCTCTTTCTGTCATAGTACCTGAAATATGCACAGAAAGAATTGAACCAGAGCAGAATTACAGTGTTTCTGTCACAGAACAATGAAGTCTTGACAAAGGCAACTGTGGGATGTGGTTTCTGGCACTCCTTTGCAGTTACTGATGTGCAAAAAAGAAATAATAAGGTGAATAATGGTTCTTGTTCACTGAGGAGAAAAGTTTTAGTTGAGCAATGCATTTGTTAAGCAGACTTGTAGTTTGCAGAGAAGGCACAGTGACATATTTGATAATGCCTTTTGCACTTTGATTTATATTTTTTAGTTGCCATTGATTTAGGGCTGATATGAGTACAAGTTGTGTTTTTTTAAATACGAAGCCATTATGAGTAGTAAGAACACTGTCAGGGAACTCTAATAAAGCAGCTCTTCTGAACTTCTGAGAGTAATTGTCCCCAAATCTTTTAATAGCAAGAGTCTATTCTGACATCATGGCCGTGTATTTACTTACAATGATTGACAGAGAAAAAAACTATGCTGGAGCACATACTGAGACATTAAAAAAGCACCCCATGACCAGCATTCAATCCTCTCCAGCCTTTAACGGACTGAGATTCTCAAAACTGCATCTCTGCACCACTTGCACCTGCGATCTTTGCAGTAATTTAGAAACAGATATGAAAAATACCAATACCACTTGATTTTTTAACTGGTTAGGGCTCACTGAGACACGTGTTCTTTTCTCAGGAGTGACCCAGGATTAATTATATACTATATAGAATGTATGACATACGCCTCAGGCTCACTGAAAATATAACACTTTTTTTATCTGCAGATTTTGATCTGTATGACCTCATGAGCGGCAAAGATACATGTGAGGTCTGTAGGGGTGAGATCCTGCAGAGAAAAAAAAGTGATATTTTTAGGCAGCCCATGACATAGGTAATTTATGCAGTGACAGTGCCTCTGTGGCAAGAGGTGTACCATCCATGCAGCAACATTTTCACAGCGACGACCACCACAGCGACAAATATCGGCAACTCACTGTGATGGTCTTGCTGGACGATGGCGCACTGTCTCCCAGTGTTGCACCCCCACCCCAAACCAACTCTGACTTAGATTTAGATATCTAGAGATGGGAGGGTGCAGGGGGCATAGCCTGCTGCATGGGGTGTATGAGGGGCAAAGTAGCCCTCAAAAAAACACTTTCTCCCCACGGGAACAATGCCAACAGTTGTCATTTTTCCCATCACTGTTGGGGATGTTGACAGCACTGTTGTTGACGTAGGTAGGTGTAACCCTGGCAAGATTAGTTCTTTCAATGAAAATAATACTCTTTCTGTTTGATTTCACAGTCTGTTTTCAACTGCAGAAGATTGCTCTGTTTTTAACTTCAGCAGATACCACTGCAGTGTTATCAGGCATTGTGCAAACTGTTCTTTCATTGGTTAAGAGCTCCTTTATGACCAGCCTAAAGTGGAAATAAGTAAGCAATAACCCATGACAGGGTATGTGGCTACTGGGGATTACTCTGCACTCTGAATGCATTGTGAGGCACGAGGCTGCAGGCACAGGGTATGACAGGGAGAATCCTGCTGCAAACCCCTTATGTTGTGCCCTGCACATACAACTGGACACAGCCTAGATAGGGTGGATAGACCACGCTGCCACTGGGGCCATTGCAGCCAGACCACCCCATGGCCACTCGGTGCCACCCAGCACACATCAGTGTGTGGCCTCTACCAGTCCCTCCCACCAAACCGCACATCTCATTGGGGCACCAGCCCATGGATGCTGCCTTCACTGAATGACACCACTGCACAACCCCCACCACTGGTCCCCCCAGGCATGTGGTGGGTTACAGTGCCCCCTACCCTGTCACTGCAAGCCGTACTGGGGCTGCGTTGCTGGAGGGTCATCAGTTTTGCACTCCTCTCACTGCCACAGCCACTGGTCATTTGTTTTCCATGGGGCGTGCTGCCAATGCATGCCCTGCCTTCTATGGGATCCATTCTGTGACCCGGTCTGGGCATCCAATTGGATGCCTGGCCAGGTCCGTGACCCTACCCCTGGCCACCCTGTGGTGTCCTGCATGCTGAGGTGGGGCAGGGCCATGCACAGGTAGTGGCCAGTAGTGAATATCAGCTGATGTGCACCTGCCCACAGGTGCAGAACTCTGTGGGTGGATACCATGCCTCTGGTGCATTTTACACGCCCATTTGTGCATAAGACTCATTGAGCTTAATTAATATTACTGTTTAGAAAATGGCCATGGTGAAGTCTCCATTCTCATTGGCAAAGGCAAATAACCAATCTGTCTGGTATCAGGCAACAGAGACCAGGAAATAATGAGTCCTAGTGCCCGTTGCCTGATAATGTTCTAAGATCTGTGTGCCCATAGAACCTTTAGTTTTAAAATGCCACCATTTGTTTCTGTCATTTAGGGAGCTGACTTTCCCCTGACAGAGTGACCGAGTGAGCTCCCCAATGAAGCACATTAGCGCCAACTGTCGCAGATGGATCCTCTTATATCTTAAAGAGCAGATATTCAACAATTATTAATTATATCTACTCTTCCAGTTCTGTTCAGCCCCTGATGGCTAACTGTTTGTGCAGACATGCGTCATTCCCTCAATCTATTAGAGATAAAATCCACCACGATCTGCTACTTAGAAATGCCGCCCACAGGGTACTGAGGTAGCAGCATTTCAGCCACCTGTTCCAACAGAATTAAACCATTGATCTACTGGCTGTCATTTTATTCTCACTTATGGAGTGACTAGCCCACCATGGTGGTTGGTCTCCTCTCCTCCTGCAGACAGTTTCATCTAATATCATACAGTATGTCAGCCAAAAACATCCTCTCAAACCCAATCTGCACTCAAGTATTTTTTTTATTTAACTGAACTGCTGAGGCTGTTGTTTCATCACTACAGTCACATGGTGGAAACCTGCACAGCACATAGCTCTTTTCTCAGATCATAAACTACTTGCTTTTCCTGACTTACCTAATTTATTATTCTATATGCAATTACCTTTTTTTAAAGTAACCGTAACACCACCGCTTCACTTCAGCTTCTTCATAGTTTCATCAGTGTCTGGCACTCTGCAAAACATTGTATATTGTAACCACCAGCCAGAAAAGAACAGAAATTGTATGAACATACAAAATTTGCCAGCAGATAAAGGCCTAGAGGTCTATCAAGTCTGCTCGAATGTGCAACTAGCACCCCTTATTCTGCAGCTGCCCCTCCCTTCCACCCTTCGCCTCCAATGACCCTTCCCCTTGTCTTGTCCCATCCCCTTTTGAAGCAGTCCACTGTTGTACTGGATACCACATCTGCAGGTAACGCATTCCACCCAGCTACCACCTTCTCTGTAAAAAAGTGTCACCTCATCTCCCTCCTGAACCTTCCTCCCTCCAGTCTCATATCATGGCCCCTGGTGTCCCTCTCCTCCCTTACTTGAAACAGTCCCTCTGTACCTGTCTTTTTTATTCCTTTCATGTACTTAAAGGTTTCAATCATGTCCCCCCGTCCCTCCTTCAGTGAGTTCATGTTCAACTCCCTCAGCCTCCTCTTGTATGATAAGTCCCCCAGCCCCTTGATCATCTTTGTCGCCCTCCGCTGCACCCCCTCCAGTAACTTCATGTCCCTTCTCAGATCCGGGCACCAGTACTGCATGCAGTACTGCAGGTGCGGTATAACTAATGACCTATATAGTGGCAGAATCACCTCCTCCCTCCTCGAGGATAAACCCCTTGCAATGCAATCCAGCATTTTGTTGGTCTTTGCAGCTGCCTTCCTACATTGTGCCGAGTTGTTCATTGACCCTGTAATGAGCACCCCCAGAACCTTCTCTTCCTCTTTCTGGGCTAACTGCCCTATCGCAGCTGGTAACGCCGCCTTGGGTTCTTCACTCCAAAATGCAGCACCTTGCACTTTTTTGGCATTAAGCCCCAGTTGGCAGTTGTCTGACCAGGTTTCAGGCTTTGCCAGATCGTCCTGCAACCCCTTCCATCCCCCTAGGTCATCCACCACCGCTCCCATCTTGATATCATCAGCAAACAAACTGATCTTGCTCTTGATGTCCAATGATATGTCTGCAATGAATATCTCAAACAACACTGGTCCCAACACCGAGCCCTGTGGAATACAGCTCATCACTAACCTTGGGTGTGAGACCTCTACACCCACCACCACCCTCTGTTGCCTTCCCTGAAGCCAGTTCCCTACCCATCTCACCACTTTTGCACCCACCCCTGTGCCTTCTAACTTACCTCCCAGCCTCCCATACGGCACCAAGTCGAATGCCTTACTGAAGTCCAGATACAGGACATCCACTGCATGGTACCTGTCCAGTTGCCTAGTTACTTAGTTATAGAACTTCCACCAGGTTGGTTTGGCAGAATCTGCCATGTATGAAGCCATGCTGTCTGCTGTCCTGTAGTCCTTTGGCCTCTAGGAGGGCCACAAGCCTCTCCTTCACGATAGTCTCCATCAGCTTACCCACGATGGATGTGAGGCTCACCGGTCTGTAGCTCCCCAGTTCATCATTGGGGCCACTGTTGTGGAGGGGCACCACATGAGCCATCCTCCAATCCTGAAGTACACACCCTGAGTGTAGTGAGGTATTAAATACGTCTGCCAAAGTTCCTGCAAGTACCTCTGCCAGCTCCTTCAGTACCCTGGGGTGGGTGCCATCAGGTCCTGGCACCATTGTCCACCTTCAGTGCCTTCAAACCCTCCCAAACTCTGCTCTCAATGATTCCCCATCTGTCACCCCCTCACTTCCTGTTTCTGCTGTTCCTCCCCCCTTAGGTATAACCCCCCCTCTTCTACTTAGTAAATAACGAGCATAAGTAATCATTTAGTTCTTCTGCCTTATCACACCACGCTTCCACCCAACCTTCTCCTTCCTAATCCTTACTATGTGGTCCTTTCAGCTCCCTTTCTCCCTGCTGTACCTAAAGAAGTTCTTCTCCCCCTTCTTAATGCCTTGTACCAGCCTGAGCTCCATAGATGCCTTGGCTCCCCTTACTTCCCATGTCACCTCCTTCGATTCTGTCAGGTACTCCTTCCTGTCCTCCCCCTCCCTGTTTTCTTGCACCTCCTAAAGGCAGCTGTTTTCCTCCTTACCCTCTCCATGACCTCCTTGCTCAAACAGCTCAGTTTCTTAGCCCTATCCTTCTTGATCTGGGCCTTGCAGCAGGTTTTGGTTGCCTCCACTATCCCCAGCTTTATGAGCTCCCACCTCTGGTTAGTGCCCATACTAGGTTGAATTCTTGCTAGGTACCCTTTTCCACTTCCCCCATTCTCCCAAAGTTGTCCCTTCTGAAGTCCAAGACTCTTGTGCCAGATTCCACTCCTACCGTGTCCATATTCAATGTGAGCCATACTGAGTGGTGGTCACTCCCTGACAGCGGTTCTTCCACCATAAGTTCTCTCACAAACTCCCCATTTGCCAGCACAAGGTCAAGGGTATTCCCTAACCTGGTTCATTCACTGACCATTTGCTGCAGGAAGCTGTCCTGGAAGGCATCCAGCAGTACCTGCTCCCTTCTATTCCTGGTTGTTGGGGTACTCCAGTCCACTCCTGGCATGTTGAAGTCCCCCACAATCACCACACTACCCTTCTTGCAGGTCCTCCTGATCCATCCCACTAGTTCCCTGTCTAACTCCTCCGTCTGAGAGGGCAGCCTGTACACCACTCCCATTCTGAGAATCCCATTCTTGGAATCCTGGATTTGCATCCAAATTGACTCCGTACTATCCTCCTCCCCTTCCTCCCTTACACACTTGAGTCCTTCCTTCACCTATAGTGCCACCCCCCTCCTTTCCCAATCACCCTGTCCCTACAAAATAACCTGTACCCTGGTACAGACAGGTCCCAGTCATTGCATTGGGTGGCCCATGTTTCTGTGATGGCTGCAATCTCTACTTCTCCCTTTACCATGAGTACCTGTAACTCTGCAGTTTTCCTCCTAAGGCTCCTAGCTTTAAGGGTAACCACCTTCCACTCTTTCCTCCCCCTCCCATCCTGTCCTTCTTTACTAGCATCACCAGTAGTGTTTGCCATTTTTCCTTTGTCACTGTTATGGGAGGTAAGCTCATATGGTTTCCCAACCCGTGGTCTCTGCAGATCTTTTGCCTACTTGCCAACCCCCACTCTGAGTTTAAATTCCCAATTGTATGGAGGGGAAAGTCCTTTCCACTGTCTGCATGGCTTCTACAGTTCTCCTGCAGTGCTTGCCAGAGAAGGACATAAAAACAGAATCTCCAAGCCGAGTGGCTCATAGTATGCTTCCAAACCGGAGCCCAAAGCAGGCAAAAAAGAAAAGCTCAATAAAAAGTTGAGCAAGGGAGAGAGAAGAGACTGCGGGTATGCTAAAGTGAATGTCCCTCTCTCTTTCTTTCTCTCTCTTTCTGTCAGCATCATGTGAAAGCAGTACAGTACATTTAAGCATAAATGGAGGAACAGAGCACTGAATAAACAGGGTGCTTGCTCCACATGACTATTACCGAACATTGCTGTTCCCATGATAAAATAAAGGGCATATATGAACTTATGTATATTAAAACTAATGTATCTATCTTAAACTACATGTGGCATGGCTACCGTAAATATAAACTTCTAAAGCCCATTTTGTTTTTCTATTGTTTTTTTCTTTATTTAAATTACAACTAATATTATGCTGGAAAGTGCCGTGTTACTGATACCAGTGTAGTTCCCTGTCTTCATTTAGGAGCCAACTCTATCCCGACTGGGGGTGGGGGGGGACTATTGCATTAAACAGAATGGCTGCTGCCAGTACCAACACTGTGCAGTGCAGGGACTATTTAGCACAAGCAGGACTTTTTACTGATTTTTCTCACCTTTTTTTTGCAGGTTTTTAAAATGTTTTTAAAACGTTTAATTTAACTCAACCCATTTTCTATGTGCAATAATACCCTCCAGGGTGGGATTGGGCTATACTGGACCTACCAGGAGCTATAAGGCCCTCCGCTGGTGGCATCAAGCCTCATTATGCCCCTGGGCAATCTGGTATAGCCAAATACCCCTCACCCTGTCTGGTTTTATTGCTTACATATCACATCTTTGTGCAATGCTTTGTCAAAAAAAAGAAAACAAAAAAACATTTTGAGTAAAATATATCATCTGCACATCTAAACTGTTATTTTAATCTACTGTAATGTTCTAAGGCATAAGAAATCATTCTTTGTACTGATATCATTCACCAAACTATTACGATGTTTTCCAATTTTTAAATTCATTAATTATAACATTCAGGAGCTGGCTACTAAACCTGGCACATGGAAAGACAGATATAGAGTTCAGATAGATAGCTGGTGGTCACTTTCCTTCAGTGCACCATCTGATTGGCTATGGTCACCCTATTATTGGTAATGTGCCTCCTGAGTCTGAGGGATCTAAGTAGCTCATTGTGCTATTGACTAAAGGCAGTATGACTCCTAGCATAAGAACCACATAGAAAAATAAATGTATTTTTTTTTACATGTTCGTAACTGTAAATGTTAGTCATTTGATGCCTTCATACCAACACACCCAAACTGCTGGGTTTCAGATCTTGGAGAGGGGATTGCTCATGTAAATGGCTTGATGGCTCATAGAAACATAGAAATTGTTGGCAAATAAGGACTGCTATCCCCATCCAATTTGCCTATAGGCCCTATACATATATGCCTCCACTCACCTTAAGTGATCAATGACTTTTCATCACTCCCTTCCTGCCCAAGGTTCCCTTCTGCTTGTCCCAGGCATGTTTAATCCCCTCCACATAAAGTTTGTTGCTGCAGCACCATAGGGCATATATGACAAAAGGTGTGACACAATATATAAATTGTCTAATATTTACCCTTCTGATTCTTTCCTAAAACCTTCTGTGATTACCCTTTGGACACTTTTTCCTCTAAGTGTCACATCTAGAAAGTTTGGGTATGTTGGTACTGGAAGCATTAAATGATTGTAACATTTATATTTAAGAAAATGTAAATAACTTGCTAAAATTCTTTTCTATCTGTTTTTTATCCTAGGGGGCATACTACTTTTGGTAAATAGCACAATGGGCTACTTCGAGCCCTGGATTCAGAAGACAAATTGCCAATAATAAGGTGATCATGGCTGTATGGGAAAGTGGACCACCATCGATCTACCGGAACTTTATTGCTGTATTTCCACATGCTAAGTTTAGTAGCCAGTTCCTAAAAGTTATACAGTAATTAATGAATTTACAAATCTGAAAACAGCATAGTAGTTTGGTGTATATCAGTGCAGAAAATGATGTTATATCCCATAGACTGTTATACTACAGTAAAATAGCAGTTTAAATGTGCAGATAATATCTTGTATTCATAATGAAAGTCTTTTAACAAAGAATTTCACACAGATCTGAAATACTGTAATATTATTTAAGCTCATGATTCCCTTTTTCAACACACTTTGCACAGTTGGTGATATTAGCTTTGCATTTTAATGTTTAAAAACAAAACAATGATATAGTAGTGACATCATCAACTGGTGTCTATAAAACAGGCTATAACGATATCCTGGGCATGTCCACTAAAGAGCTCTAGTGAGTGAAGAGCAGGAGCGGGTAGCCAAGTGAAGCTGTACCTGGATATGTTTGATGCCATTGCACTCATGCACTTTAAAATAAAGAGGCACTTTTTGCATCAGAACTTGTAAGTACCATCTGTTTCTGGGAAGTGAGAATTCTGTTTTGTTGGTTAGTGTATGTATATAGAGCATGGCAGGCTCTTGCAGTAGCACAGCCGTGGAGTTAACCACTACAGCACTGAGTCTATGTTTGGATTTTATTTGATCACAAATGGGTGGCAAACCTCACTTGTTACATAGAATATATATGTTAGATATCATATGACAACAACAGCCATGGGGGTCTTAGTGGAGACAGTTATGGCAGTTGTTGGAAGGAGAATACCCTTTGATCAGTCTTTTGAATATCTGAAACATGGGAGTCTCTTAGATAGGAAGGGGAATTTGTTCTAAAGCTGGGAGGCTTTGTATGAGAAGGATCACTGGCCTGCAGTTCCCAAGGCCCTAGGCACCTCTAGGAGTTGGGAGGAGGAAGAAAGGTGCATTCTCTGTGGTCTTTGACCCAATACACCCCTGAAAATAGGGAAGTAGTCACTCAGAAACTTGTAGGTCAGGCATTGTAAAGGATAGTAAAGAAGTAGAACAGACTGCACGAAGGAGCAAGCAGTGCTTGGTTCAAAAATTACTCAAGAAAAGACGAACAGGGAACCAGCACCTGCTTTAAAACATGTAAAACTCTGTGCTCGAATTTAAAGAATTACCAGCAGAGAATGCTAATGTAACATTCAAAATTTTTAATAATTGGTACAAAAGCACAAAACTCACTTGAAAATGATAACTGAGTTACTGTCTGAAGGAATCCATAAATTGCTAAAGTCCATAGAATTCCTTAATCCAAAGAACACCATAAAAACCAGAACGGTTCACACAGCTCAAACGGCTGTGTAAATCCAAATTGAGTAAGAGCAAGAGCTGAGGGTTGCCTCCAACTGACTTCACCTGACACGTTTCGCACGTAGCTTTCTCAAAGACTGACGTCCAAGAATGCATACACATATATTTAAACAATAACCTTAAAGTGATATCACCCATTTTTACTCTAATATTAATAACAAAATACAAAGTATCAAATAACACAAAAAATCAAATAAAACAACAAAAAGAAAGGAAATCAGAAATGTGCTTAATATTCATTATACTGCATCAGTGTAAAGCTGCACAACTTACTGCTGGAAATATTCCGCATAACAACATATGATACTTCATTTATCCAGTAGGTCATAGTGTAATCTGTGCACTGCTGAAAGATAAAAAGGAGAAAGAAGATTTAGATAGAAAAACACCCAAATTTAAAAACCTTTTTCTTACTTTTTATACTTTAAAAAAGGTTTAATCTCAATCCTATCATTCAAACCAGGTGTGTACATCGCTCTCATGGCAAATATCCAGTACTGCTTCCTGCGTAAAAGAAGGTTGTCAAGATCCTCCCCTCTTTTTGTTAGTACAGGTTTTTCAATAGCTGTAAACACAAATCTATGTACACCCTTATCATTTGCTTTTGACATATGAAGGGCTAAGGCATTATTTTCACCACCATTTAAGATGGACCTGGCATGTTCACCTATACGCACTTGAAAGGGATGCTTTGTTTTACCAATTTAGAAACTATTACAGGAACATTCTGCAATGTATACAACTCCTGAAGTACTACATGTAACAAGGCCCTTTATCTTAATATCTAGCCCTGTAGCATGATTTTTGAAAGTTTTAGTAGTTTTCACCCATGAACAATACTTACAGTGACCACATCTATTGTACCCATCCACTTGTTTAGCTAACCAATTTCTCGGTTTTTCTAAAGTTGTTTGTACAGAGTGCACTACAAAATCTTTGATGTTTTTTCCCCTCCGATACACTACATGTGGATCCCCAACATTGGTATGTAATAGATTAGGGTCCAGATGGACCATGTACCAATGTTTTATAATAATCTTGGCTATTTCACCTGATTGGGGACTATAGGTAGTGACAAAAGTAGTTTGAGGGTCACCATCTTTAGTCCGATGTTTATCAATTAACAAGTCCTCCCTTGCTATTTCATCAACTGTACATTTAGCTTTTTCAAGTGTACTACTGTTATACCCTCTACTTTGCAATTTAGCAGTCAGTTCATTCGTCCTGTTATCATATTCCTGTACATCACTACAATTTCTTTTTGTGCTAATGTACTGACCTTTAGGTATAGCATTAATAACATGCCTAGGATGACAACTATTTGCAAGTAAAATAGTATTGTGATCTGATTGTTTACAGTAAAGATCTGTCTTCACACCACCTGCTCCATCTTTATAAATTCTTAAATCTAAAAAACAAATTTCGGTATAACTGAAACTAATAGTAAACCACAGATGCTCATTACTGTTTTCTAAATATTTCACAAATTTAAACAGTTCTTCCTGACTCCCTTTCCACACCATGATAACATCATCAATAAGGCGCCTCCACAAATCAGTTTTGTGTAGAAAGGGATTACTGGGGTTCCTAATTGTGTCAAGTTCCCATTTTGCCATGTATAAGTTTGCATAGTTTGGCGCCATACTTGCACCCATAGCTGTACCTTTTTTCTGTAGATAGAAATCATTTTTATAGAAGAATGTATTGTATTATAATATAAACTTAGCTAATTGAATTAACACTTCCGTAGATGGTTCTTTCACAGACCTCACATGCAAATAAAATTTTAAAGCTTCCAAACCTTCATTATGCGGGATGTTTGAATATAAGGATGTGACATCAAGTGTTACCAGAATACTCTTCTCCTCTATTGCCAAATCCTCTAATACTGACAAAATGCCACTGGTGTCTCTAATATAGTCTGGTACCTGCTCCTTAACAATATTGACTAAAAAAGAATCCACATATTTTGCTAGTGGTTCAGTCAAACTATTGTTACCTGATACAATCGGCCTCCAAAGTGGATTCATCATGTCCTTATGAATTTTAGGCAGTACATAAAATGTAGACCTAATAGGACACTCAACAGTTAGAAATGTGTGAACCTTATCAGAAATAAAATCTGCATCTTTTATTTCCTTTAAGTAAGCATCAATGCTCTTTTTGAAAAGCAATGTATTATCAGACTTAAGTTTTTCATAATAAGTTGTATCTGAAAGTTGTCTTAAAACTTCAGAATCTTACTTAATCGTGTCCATAACCACAACAGCACCCCTTTATCTGCTGCTTTTATTGTAATCTGTGTATTACTCCCCAAACCTACTAAGGCTTCCTGTTCAATCCTGCTTAAGTTGTGATAACAATGTAAATTAATATCTCTATTTAAAAGCCTCAGATCTTCCTCACAACATTTCAAAAACATTTGTAATGCAGAAGATAGTGGGGGACAAAAATCAGAGACTGGTTTAAACACCTTCACACTATCAGAAAACACATGTGTCTCAGAATTTTCAGTCTCATTATTTTTTGGATCTTGCCCCGAAAAGAAGGCTTTCGACCCCAAGTTACGTACCAGTCTATTGAGGTCCAGCACTGTTTCAAAATAATTGAATCTCTGTGTTGGAGTAAAGGAAAGACCCCTGTTTAAAACTCCACTCTCAATTTCACTCAGTTGATAACTTGAGATATTAATTACAGAAATCTCCCCTGTCTTTGTCTCCCTCTCCAACCTCTCCGTGGTGTTCCTCTTCGGCTTCCTCTTTCTGCCGCCTCTCCTGGTTCATTTGATTCTACATTTTGTCTCCTTATTCGTTGGCTTCTCCAGGGGATAGAAGGTGGCTGAGCCCCTGGACTAGCACATGGTTCCTCTTCTTCTCCTAAAAAAACGGTCCTGAGCTTGTTCAGTTCCTTCAACTGCGGTTATGTAAACTGGTTATTCATTAGCTTGTAACAAATTATGTGTATTCGTAATTCCAACAGTGGTTTGTACAGTCCAGTTAAACACTCTGTCATTCAAATAATCTTTCTCATCTCTGTCAAATTTGGTCTTTTTAATATTTTTAATTTTCTCATCATACTTGTATATATTTTCAGTAAATCTGTCTAATTGTTGGGAAAACAAAGGTGCACCACTGAAAGAATATAATTCTTCTTCTTGCTTTTTTAATTCAGCTTCAATTTTGATCTGAATCAGAGCATTCTCTGTTAAAATTAGTTCAATATACTCGTGACTGGCTTTTTCACTTATTTGGTGCCACTTCTCTAAAAATCCATCTCTCTTTTGACCACACGTAGGATTCTTTAAAATTCTCAAGCCTCTGGGAATACGTTCCACCTCTAAATAAGCCTTCAGAGATATTTCTTCCCAGTGTAACCCCTTAAGCTTACACGTGGTCTTCTCAAAGGCTATAAAAGCCTGCCGGCTCAGTTGGAGGTGACCTTCAGCTCTTGCTCTTACTCAATTTGGATTTACACAGCCGTTTGAACTGTGTAAACTGTTCTGGTTTTTATGGTGTTCTTTGGACTTAAGGAATTCTATAGACTTTAGCAATTTATGGATTCCTTCAGACAGTAACTCAGTTATCATTTTCAAGTGAGTTTTGTGCTTTTGTACCAATTATTCAAAATTTTGAATGTTACATTAGAATTCTCTGCTGGTAATTCTTTAAATTCGAGCACAAACAGAGTTTTGCATATTGTAAAGGATAGCAGAGTCTTTCTTCAAGGAGTGGCTAGTTAAAGGAGGTGAGGACAGTACAGTGATGTTCTTTGTTGCATGCACGCACTGCAAACCTGCTTATCCTATGATACAATGTCTTGAGCTTATTGAGCTCAATACCCCTCAGTGAGGAGAAAATAGATACCCCATACAAAAGAGTAAGAAGCAGGACACTGTTGGCTAAGGGTAGACAGATTTCATTTATAAGATAGGATCTCAGCCTATACAATAAGGCTAGTTTTAGTGTGAGAATCTTGATTATGCTTTCTATATGAGGTATAACAGAGTTCCTGGTCTAGCATGATACCTAGGTATTATATAGCATCTACAACCTCTAACAGAGTGCCACTAGTGGTAACAATCTGCAAAATCTCTTTTCTGTCTGAGCCCAGGTTTCTAGACCTGAATATCATGGCCTTGGTTTTCTTTGAGTTAAGGACAAGTTGGTTCCTGTAAACAATTTTTCAAGCTTTCTGAAGTCCTATCTTAGTCCAGTTTTAATTGCATTGAGGTCAGAGTCAGTTCTATACAGCACTGCATCATTGGCATAAAGTAGCACTTTAGCTTTACCACCATTGGAAGGTAATTCATTGATGAATAATGAGAAAAGCATGGGTCCCAAGACAGAGCCCTGTGGTACCCCATCTGAGGTTTCATGAAATTAGGAGAGGCAGGCTTCTCACTTAACTAACTGGTTATGGCCCCGGAGATAGCCATATACCTTGTGCAGGAGAGGTGGTCTAGGACCAGGCTCTTAATTTGGACAACAGGAGTTCATGATTCACCATGCTGAAGGCCTTAGTTAAATCAAATGAGTATCACTCCAGTTCATTTGTTGCCATCTATGGCACTGAAAATGTCTATAGTGAGATGTACCAGGGCTGCATCAGTGCTGTTAATGCTTTAGAAATCTATTCTGAACATCGGCGAAAAGGGAGTTTGACTCTATATAAGCTACAGTAACTGTTGTTTGAATACTAGTCTTTCTTGGACCTTTGCCAGTGTACTGAATATGGTTATGGTAGTTTTCTATCTGCTTCCTGGCTTCCCCTTTATGGACAGGAACCACATGTGCTACCTTCTACTTTTGGCATACCTTGCATTGGAACAGGGACATGTCATAGCTTAGCCAGTGGTAATGCTCGGCTAGGAGCAACACGTTTTAAGAGCCTGAGTTTGAATTTGTCATGGCCTTCAGATTTTTCAGTTTTAATATATAGTAATTGGTCAAGAACTTACTTTTTTGAACAGCTTGTTGTAGAAATTAGGATGGCCAATCGATATAGGAAGTTAAGAGTGGGAACCAACAGAGGAATCCTTAAAAGAATCAAGAACCGTGACGAACCTGTTGAATGCTTCAGTGATCAGTTTTGTGCCACTAACAGAGTCTATATTGTGTTGCATTTCCTGGTTTAGGGCACCAGCCTGCCTTTTCAGTAAACAGTTTTCTTGGGACCTAAAACATTTTGGGTTTTTTGGCTTGTTAGACTACAGGACTCTCATATAATTAATCTTTGCCTTTTCTACTGTAGATTGGACTTGCAGGAATTTTGCAGCTGTCAGTAAGTCAGCCAGTTTTTGCTATTGGCCAGAAGTTTTGACTACACCCCTGTCCTGATCCTGAAATTTAATTAGATTGGAAATATAAGGGGTGAGCCATTTGGAGCAAAGGCCTTTAATCCTTCTTTGTACCAGGGGGTGTGCTTATTTAGTATATTAGTGAAACTGTTAATGAAGATGTTAAGGGCATCGCTAATGTTCACACTAGACCCTATAGCCTTCCAGTTTACTCTGGCAAGGTTTTCTAGAAAGGCATTGTTGTCCATCCTGTAGTCCCTAGTTATTTTGATTCTGGGGGGAGGGGTCTTTGGATAGATGTTATCCGAAATGCAGTATACCGAGGAATGGAAACTCAGGGAATCTGAGAAGGTCCCTGCTGCACAAACTCTGTCAGGTCAGCTAACCAGAACCTGGTCAGTTAGACATCATTTAATCGAGTAGGTTCTGCTATAACGTAATGGAGGTGAGCATCATTGAAAGCATTTATAAAGTTGCCAGAGGCCTTATACAGTCAATTAAGTCTAAAGGCCCCCCCAGCAGGATAAGCTCATTGTCAGTCAGCTCACCTAGGCTCACCATAGGTTCATCAAGCACTGATTTGGCAGTTTTGTTACTGTGGGTGGCTTTTTTGGCAGCCAACATATAAAGGCTTTGTGTTTTACAGGAATAGTTTGATTAGAACACATTTACAGGATTAAGGGGCCAAAGTGGGCAAGGAAAGATTGGTGGCCCACAGGCTGCTCTTGGTATAAAGAATAACTTCCCCTCCTTTTTTTTTTTGTTACCTGTTCAGTCATTCCTGAATATGTTGCAGCTAGGAATATCAATTTTGTTGATCAGTACATGAGGGTTCAGCCCATGTTTCAATCAATCAATCAATCAATCAATCTCTTTATTGTTTAGCTTTAAAAGCTTTCAACAAAAAATTTAAAATAGTTCCCATAAATTACATACGTTATATAATATAATAACATGGCAACAATTATGGCAAACATCTAGACAATAATTCATATAGTTTGATCAAATTTCATACACACATCCGATCCCCTGACAGTACTGCACATCACCGATATACTTTCACAAACATTCATTTATAATGTTTGTGTTGCTAGTAATTTCTTTTTGATTTTATAAACTGCACTAACATATTTTGCCAGAATATTTATAGTCCACTCTTCAGCAGTATTCATTAAAATGAGGGTTAACAACTCTTCATCAGTAGGAAATAAAGCATTCATAGAAGGCTCAAGCCAGTATAATCTTTCCTTAGTGTACCATGTACTCTTCCAGAGTACATGTAGAACATTTTCAGTTTCAGCCACTGAACAAGTACAGACCTCTAAATCCTTGGATAATTTGAGATGCCTAACCTGCAATACATTATTTGGGACTTGTTCAGATTTATATAGTGTAAAATACTGCGGAGTTCTGGGTCAGCCAGAATGCTCAAATAAGGTTTGAACCCAAAGGAATAATAGTTCCTGGCCACCCACTTTGTGTAGGCCGAATTTCTTATTTTATGCAGATCTGTCTGATTCCAAAAGCTGGTTTTCCTTTTTGTTATGAATTTTTTATATCTAGAACTAATCACTATGCCTTTGTCTGTGTAGGTCTTCAGGATAGTAATAAGCTATACCAGAAGGTACCTCTGTAACCTAAGTTGAACCAAAACTGTTTTTTTTTGAGACAGTGGAAAGCAAAGGTATCCCTTGCAAGTTTGAGTCTAATCCATAACAATACCTTTCTAATATCAAAAACGCATTAAGATCTGAAATACCTAATTCAGCTTTCAAATAAGCTGCTGGGCATGAGAATCCCAGCCCCGTTATTCTCCTTAATAGTTTTTGAATGGGTATGGCTAGCATCTCTGGTTTTATACTAACCTAGACTTTGACACCATAAAGTGCCTGTGCATTATATTTCCCTTTAATAGTTTGAACAAAGGGTTCCACCGATATCCCACTGAAACTGTTATTAAATCTACCATGCCCTCTTGCCATTTTAAGTCATTTCTCTTTGGTTGTGTCTAAGTGAGCATTCCCTAAACAGTTTGTACTCAAGGCTTCCCCCAGATAAAAATAACTATCTGCCTTGTCTACTTCTTTTGTACCTAGATACCATTTCCCTTGACTCCTCAGATTATTTCCAAACACCACCACTTTGGTTTTATTGATATTTATATTGAGTTGTAATTTCTGTGATGTTAAAAACAAAAAGTCAGGTTTCTTTTGTTGGCCTTTTCGAGATAAGGAGGACAACATAATATTGGCTGTATAGGCTAACATCGCACATGTCTATTGAATAATTTTAGGGGAATGAGTGAAGTGTGTTCAGATCATTCAGAAGGTTATCCAGGTATAGTGAGAAGAGAATGGGGGCAAGCGCACAACCTTGACGCACACCTATGTTAATCCCAAAGGGTGCTGAAAGTTCACCATTGGTACCTAATCTCACTGAGGCCCATTTCTGTGAATAAAGAGAATGCAATATATGTATCAGAATAGTATTAATTCCTCTATTATACTATATAGAATTTCCCATAATTTGGGCCTGGATATGGAATCAAATGCTAAGGAGTAATCTATGGATACTGTATAAAGAATCTGTTTGTGTAATAAAAACATTTTTTTTCAATCAGATATCTCAAGACAAATATGTTATCTATAGTTGAGAAGTTTATCCTGAATCCAGCTTGAAGAAGCGAAAAATCACCAGTCAGATTTATTTGTGCACTCAGTTTATTAAGTAATACTCTTGAAAATATTTTTAGGTTCAGATCCAAAAGGCTGATTGGTCGATACATACCAGGATCTGCAGTATTTTTTTTTTTGTGGATGGGGACAATGTATGCCCCTTTCCAGGATTCTGGGTATTTAGCCTTTTGCATATGCTTATTATAATGTACTGTCAGAAACTTGGCCCATCAAGTGGGTTGACAAACAAAGACCTCAGCAGGAATGCCATCTGGTCCAGGGGTTTTATTTGTTTTAAGGGCATTTATTACCAGAAGGACTTCTTCAGATGTAACAAATACTAAAGTGGAGCTCCTACAGAAACTAAGGTTTTCTGAATTAATAATAGTTGGGTCCCAGTAGATATTAGTAGAACAATTCTTTCCACTTGTGTTCTGGAATAAACAAGTCAGTTTTGAATTTGGTTCTATTAGTTCCCATTGCCACTAAGCACTAACATCTTTTGCTATTGTTTTTTAGTACAGCTTCCTCCATTAATAACCACTGTTTCTTGTAATAATTTTTCCTTTTTTCTATCAAAACTTTTTTACATTGCCTCTTTACCAGATTTAGTTCTTTTATTATGTTTCTACTGGGAATATCTTTCTGTTGTTTATGTAATTTCCTTATTTGCTTTTTTAGAGCCCTACAGTCTTTGCCAAATCATCCAGTGATCTGATCATTTCTTTTCTGGGGCTTTACGTGGCTTTCCAGGCTATTTTTTATTGTGTTAAACAATAAATGTAAATCATTGTTAACTGGTCCACAGATAATCTTTGTAGAAAATCAATATCCTTATTTATGGATGAGCTAGTTAATAAATCTAGCATTCTAGTATTAGATTCATACCGCCATATGATTTTCTTACATGCTCTTATTTCCGAGAATGCAAACTGTTTTGGAGGTTTAGATATATTTTCAACAGTTATATAGCTTTTAATCATAATGGAGAAATGGTAGCTCTCTGAACATATTACTACATGTATTTGTTCCCATGGAGAGCTGAGGCCTGCCCAAAAGGCATAATCTATTACAGAAATGCCACAAGATGAATAGTGTATCCATTCACTGGATGCATCACCTTCAAGTCTACCATTCAAGGAATATAGGTTCAATTCAGAGTAAATATCTCAGTTTCTCACCTGAGGGATTCAAAACACTGTCCTTGGAGGTTCTATAGGCCATATGTTTTTTATTGTTATTGTACAATTAATAATTGTCCATATAACCATTGTAGTTACCCAGTCTGGTGTTAAAATTGCCTAGGAGTAGGATACCACATTCTGGACTGTTTGATATTCGAGTGTTTATTTTATCTTTTAATATTTCCCATAGAGTGTTGTTATAGAATCCAGAATTCTCTGGGGGAATATAGCAGTTAATTACCAAAAAACATTAACTGGAGACTGCAACAGAGTTTAAAATATGGTTTGTGTCTCATGAGATACACTTAACACACTTAAAGGAGCCTATTTTAAAGTATGAGGCAAGGCCACCAGAACACCTGCTGTACCCTGCTTTGTTTTCTGTTAGCCGAGACATGGTATAGCTTGTACCCATTCAGATCAATGCTGTCATCCTTCTTGTGCCAGGTCTCTTGAAAACAACAATGTCATGCTTTTCAAAAAAAGATTGCCATTCAGCATCTACAATCTTATTTTTCCACCCCACAATGTTCCAAGATAATACAGTGACTCATTTACCACTATTATTGGTAGTCTCAGATGCATAACTGTCTGAGCCTATTGAGTACAATTCCACTAGTCAATCCATATATCCAGCTAACATTTGTAATTTGCTAGCACAAATAACTGTTGTGGTGGAAGCTTCTTTTGTTATCAAGGGTGCCTTGGGTAGATGTTTCCCATATTTTAGAGTCTACTATTTATAGATCCATTTTGTCCATAATATGGCTTTGCTGCAAAATTATATTTGCAAGTTCTTTATCATTGAGTGTTAGCTCTATTTGGCTATCTAAACCAATTCTACTTGCTATAAACTTATCATCTCCACCAATTGGAATTTTCAGAAACTTTTCAAATAAGTTGCATAAGACCTCTGTTAGTTTATGCTCATTTTCATTTGTTAGTCGTTCCATACCAAAAAGACTAAGATAGGTACTTTCTTCTCTTGATTCCATTATAGGACTCACCTTATTAAATTTTACTCTATTAGGGTATGTAACATTAAAGTTGTCACTCTGTAATGTCAGATCATTCAGCCCAGTATAGTTAGCAGCTCTTGCAGATTCAAAAAATGCATCCACAATTGTAACTGAGTCAGGTGGTGTAACCTTAACTTCAAACATATCCTCTAGCATGATATTAATGTCCAAGAGGCAATTGACGTGGTCCACCAGTTAGATACGTTGTGCTATAACATCATCATCTTTGCCAAACAAGATCCTGTTGGTGGGCTCCATAAATCTAACTAGAGGTCTAGTCATATTATCTGAGTTGCCCCTTATTTTGTCGTCACTATGTTGCCAGGCTTTCATGGGACCTGGCACATTCCAACTGTCAAGAAATTCTTTTTGTACCCAACTTTCCTTGAAACTGGATACTCCCAAGAACTGGTGAAGTTATGTAATTTCCTTTTCTAATTCTTCTAAGTAAGGCATCATGGTATTATTACAAGATGTTACCATATTTGGAGGATCTTTTAATACACTAGAATCTTTCTTTTTCCCCAATTCACTTATGTTTGCAGTATTTCTCACCATATTTTCTACAGGCTTAGCTGGAGTGACCTCTTATGTAGTTGTACTACTCTCATGGGTAAAGTCAGGTGATGTCTTTGGAAAACCAGGTTGTACCATTGCTCCCTTTAATTTTTTTGGTTTTATTCTTTTTCCTGCCCTTCCTTCCCTGTTTCATCCCTTTCTGATTTTAGAGGTCATGTTGGCAGTACCGTGGATGCTAACGGTACTGAAATCAAATTTTTCAGACCTGAGTTCTACACCCTGTATCTCCTGGACTGAGGCATCTGAATTTATGGGTGCAAATAGGGTATCTAATCTTCACTGGATGGCATCAATCTTAAAGCCATTCCTGGCTACATCCACTCTTAATGAGTCCATTAAGTTTTTGTAAATAACCAATTGCTCCTTTAATATAAGGTTAACATTCTGTGAATTTTTCATTAATGAGATTAAATCTTCACTCAACATATCAGGAAGATATTGACCAAATCCCCAATTATTCTCATCATGTTGTATTCTTGAATTATGAAATTAGTTATTATTTATGAGGGATTGCTTTGGCATGTTATCATACTGTTTTAATCCATCAAGTGCTGTTTGAAAATCAATTAAGATTTCGCTCATGCACTCTTCTTACAGTCCACACACTCTTTAACATTAATCCCCTTTGATCTATTACCCTCTAGGCTTTCCAGTGAAAAACTCAAATTAGGTGATAATTCCAGTTCAACAGGGAGAGTAATGTGATTCTTTAAAACTTTTATTGGGATTGTATCATTAAAATCCACTTGTAATTCACTGCAACTTTTAGTACTACTATCTGTTGCACATAAATTAGTAGATGTATGAGATATTTTGACCACATGAGAAACTGACAAAGAATCTTGATTTTTACTCTTAAAGTTTAGTGGTGTGGAAGTGCCACTATTGAAACAAATTTCACCTAAAATGTGTTCAGTGCTTTTAGTTTGCCAAGAGGTAGATTGTTTATTTAATTGGTTAGTTTTACTATCCTTCAGGTCTGTCAAAAGTGGAGATGCTTGAGAATTTAACATTCTCTATAATCTAGCATTCACATCAGCACTAATTAACACTTACTGCAGAAATCTAAAAAATGGCTACCAGGAGTTTCAAATACCCAAACTGCCAATAAGCTTAGATCCAACAATTAACCCTATAAGTATGAAGTTAAAATGCAGATGCTCTATAACACTTTAAATTAATTATAAATTAGTTGTGATAAACAGTACATAGAATTCCAGAGTAAATAATAATGCATTGTTGTCCTTATTAGAAAGTCCTTCCTAAATAGGAATTATTCACCAACCGTCTGGGTGCTTTTCATAGGAGAGTCCAATAGAAGTGGCTAATAACTCTGTTTATAGCAGAGCCTATCCCTTTTTGGAAAATATCCTGGACCCTCCTGCCTTCAGCCAGCACAAACTCACTGGAAGCTTCTCATCAAAAAGTTCAGATCACTGCTAAAAGAACTTATTTGGTCCCTCTTTGTCTTTTTTCTAATCGACCTCCAATCTCAGACTCACTTATATAAGCAACTCTTTTACAGTTGCTGTACAGCCACTCAGACATACTAGGGAGTGATCTGCTACAGTAAACCACAAAAAATAAAGTAATTAGCTTTCTGGTACACAAAAAGAAAATGAGTTTTTAGCACCAATATTTTAAAGGAAAGGAGGACCAAAAAAACTCAAATCTAAATGTATAAAGAAAAACAGACTGTAGGAATTCTCAGGTTACAACTAAGCACTAAGCTCCTATAAAACACTGGGCAAAGCCATCAATATTCACAGTATGTAACACATACAGGGTGTGCAACAATAGACTTACAGCATCAGTAGATACATCCTATTCTCAAACAAGACCAGCTTCCAACTAGAAGTGCCAGAATCTACAAGCATAATCAGAGTGTGCTGCAGTTCAGGATGGCAAAATGGTGAATCTGAAGTGCAGCACACCACTCAGGCACCTTACGGTCCTTAACCACATGTGGTAAATAGCCAAGCAGAAACAAGAGATGCAGTTTAAAAAAAAGCCTTTGAAATATCTAAAATAGGTTAAAATATAGTAAAATAATAAAAAATAGCAGTAGGTAATAAATGCAGATGAACTTATCACTATTGAAGGAGCCAAAACAAAATGTTTATATTAAATGCACGCTGAAAATAGAAAAGAGAGTTAAAAACTGACCTTTCGACGATAGGTCTTCTCAGGATATTCTAAATGAGAAAAAGCAAAATTAGTGTAGAGGAGAGATAAAATAAGGAATATATATATGGAGAAAGAAAAAAGGGAGAGGCTCTGGGAGAAGAAGTGATAAATGGCAAGATAAAAACAGAATCTGGAAAACAAAAAGGTGATGATGTGCGTGACAAGGCATAATAGCAGTGAATGAGCTAAAGAAGTCCCCAGGTGTGGACTAATTAGCAGGGCTAAAAGGTGACAAATGTGGGGGAAGGAGACATAGATGGAGGCATCTGTGGAAAAGGAAAATAGGTGTGTACAGATACAAACAGACTCTAGTGAAAAGAAGGGGTGGCTGAAATATATTAGTAGAAAATAAGTCTATCATTTAAACTGGAGGACTGCAGGGAGCCAAGGTGGATGATCAGCTTGGCTTCCATGTTTTTTCTATGGTCAGTATCCCAGAAGCCCTGCTGAAGGACACAAACAGAAAGAGCATTGACACTGTGGTCCCTGGAGATAAAGTGGGATACAATGGGTTTATCAGTGTCTCCATTCCTGGCTGCCCTGTAGTGTTCCCTGAAATGATCAGCAAGGCACCTACCAGTTTCTCTGATGTAAATAGCTGCACACTTCCTACAAAGAATACAATATACCACATTAGTGGAGGTGCATGAGAACTCCTTGGTGATGTGAAAAACACCGTAGGCCCACGAATTTCAGCAAAACTAGAAATAAATTTGCAGGTGTAGCAGAATGAGTTTTGTTACAAGGTTTGGTACCTGGTAGTGAGGAACTGTTAGAAGTAGGTAGGCTGCTTCTTACCAGGAGATTCCACAGATTGGATGGCCGGTGGTAGGAGGCAATAGTTGGTTCTGTAAAGGAAACATCAATGTTGGGGGTAGTTTTCAAAATAGGACAGTTACTGGTGATGATCCTGTGAAGATAAAGTGTACTCTGATGTGAGGGAAGCACTAGAGGAATTTATCATTATTCTTGTGTGACAGTATCCTTCATATGGGGAGTCAAGGTTACGGGACATATATCTGACTCGGGAGAGTGCTCTGTCCACTGTGCTTTTAGGGTATCCCCTGTTAATAAAAAAAGTATGCATTATTTGGGCCTGCTCAGCAAAATCATCATATTCACTGCATAACCTGCGAAGTATAAGAAACTGTGAATATGGCAGGCCATTCTTGACATGTTTAGGATGGAAGGAGCTGTGGAGAAGGAAACCATGTGAGTCAGTGGGCTTCAAGGGTTTAAAGCTGAAGGCCAATCACTGACAGCAGTCATCCCAGCCAGAGCTGTTGCTGCCATCCCTTTCACCCCTCCATTGGAGGAATCTGATGCGGGTGGGCAGTCCAAGTCTCCACACTCTGAAGTGGCACAAATGCTTCGCGAGATAGACCCTCATCAGACAATGCTAACCAGAAGAACTTTGAATTGGACAGATGGTGGCAGGCCCTGGTTCAGATCATCACCACTTTGGCAACTGATTATTCCAGACGTTCATGTGTAGAAGCTCTGGTTGGGGGCCACCAGCACGAGTTACTTCTAGACATGGGTATCATAGTTTCAGTACTGCACCAAGATGACCCGCAGCTATCTTGTTGGACAATGCAGAAGGCCACTTCCACCCAGATCTTCAAGGGGACCGTGATCACGGTGTACCAGTCCAAACCAATACCAGTCATCATTGGTACTTGGAGGTGATACACTGTTTTGACCTCATGATACTTGTCATCACCAGAGCATCTTGGGAATAGTTTTTTTCTCATGCTATGGCTGTATGGTAGCTTTAGCAAACAGGCTATTGCTTCAGATACCTGGCCAGTACAATATGCTTCTCACTTCTGACTTGCATGTAGTAGCAGCAGTAAAGGCCAGTGATGTGAAGTATGACATCATCCTCACGCTTCAGCACCATGAGCTATTCCCTCAACTGAAACCAATATTGGAAGGGCATCAAGAGGCTTTTGCCAAACACAAGAATGACTATGGGAGGATGGACACTCTCAGACAAATCAATGGTGATGAACCCCCATCTTAGAGACAATATCCTTTTCAGTCAGAGGCAACACCCTCTTTGAGGGCAATCACTGACTCCATTTGGAAACAACAGGTCATTAGATCCTCTGTATCCTCAGCCAACTCTCCCATCTGGCCAGTGAAGAAGCCTAACAACAGCTGGAGAATCACCATTGACTACAGGAGACATAACCAAGTCACCCCCAGTTGTGCACCCAGAGTGGCATCTGCCCCAGACATGCTAAAACTTCTTCAATCTAAACATAAGTTTTTCAGTATACTTGATAGTTCTAATTGATTCTGGTTACTCCCATGGGCCCCTAAGAGCCAATACAAGTTTGTCTTCACCTTTCAAGGATGTCAGTACTTGTGGAACTGTCTCCCACAGGGGTTCCACAACGGCTCCTCCCTCTTTCACATCCACATGAGGGATCACATATGTGGCTTCTCCACACCAGAATCCCTCTTGCAATTTGTGGATGACCTTCATATGGCCACCACAGACCTAGAGAAGCACTTGGAGCTCCTAGATGAGCTCTTGATGCTCCTGCAGAGTGCAGGCCTTCACAGGTATAATCGTGCCTCCCAGGAGTCTCCTTTCTGGGTCTGCACATCACTGCAGATGGCAGATGACCTGCCCTGGACAAGGTTCAAGGCATTCAGGACTTTCCACTCCCTATCAGTGTGGCTACTCATAGACGTTTCCTGGGTATGGTCAACTACTCCAGGGACTTCATCTGCAACTTTGCACAGAAGGCTGCACTCCTGTATGAGATACTGAAGAAAGATATCCCCTGGCAGTGGAGACCAGAACACACAACTACTGTCACTTTTTTGAAGAAGGCTTTGGTCTCTGCTCCAGCTTTGGTCAACCCTAATCCAGAACTGCCATTCCATCTGGAAACTACCACCTCTGAGGTAGGCATGTCAGCAGTCCTTGAACAGAAGGCACATGGCACCCTGTGGCATATTGCCTATTCCTCACAGATGCTCTCCCTCATGGAGCAGAAGTACTCTGTGTGACAGGAATCTCTTAGTGACCTTCTGGGCCATCAAACACTTCACCTACATCATAGGGTTTTCCCCTTTTGTGCCACACACCAACCACACCTCCACCAACTTCCTACTGACAGAATGAAAAATGGAAATGTGTCTAACACCAGACTCACCCATTGAGCTTTCCTCTTACAAGACTGAGACTTCACTGTGCTTCTAGCCAAAATGCCTTCCATTTTGGCACATGGACTCCTATACCAAAGAGATTCACATGAGTGTGGCCTAGAGTGGATCACCCACCCTGCCAGAACCAGGCCCATTCATGACCACCACTGAGCACACTGTAAAGGACCTTGCATTCTGCTGCATCTTTAAAGATGGATATTCCTTCTACCATAAAGGAGAACAAATTGCAGATTTTGGGATCCTGGTCTTGTACCCAGTAGGGGACATCTTTCAGTTGTCCAGGAATTGCACCATAAAATTTTCCCAGTATGCAGAATGTTCTATAGTAGCCTATGCCCTGGAACTCATCCATGGTCAAGGCAAAGAGAACACCATCATCGTCTTTGATTCTTCCTGGGTGAGCAATTCTCGGATTGAATTTCTTCTTTTCTGGAAGACCCATGATTTTGTCTCTTCAGAAGACACCCTTGTGAAATAAAGGGATCTGTTCATATACATTGTCAGTCTTGCTGAGCAGTTTGTTTTTAGGCTGTATATCCATAAGGTTAAGGCCCACTCCAGGGCCAGGCCTTTCCATGAGTAAAATGTTCAAGCAGACATCTTAGCCAAAGATGGTGCACGGGGGGAGGTATGGACAATGCAACCCCCCCAATGGGCTGCACACAGTGGCCACCCACAAGAGGACCAAAGTGGTCAATCTGGATTTCACTGAAGTGCAAATGGCAAATTCGGAGATAAAAGAGGTATACCAATACCTCTGATAGGAAACAGAAAAAGAAATGTCTCCGAATAACCCATTCAAAAGACATTCTGACAACCTTCATCACTCTGCAGACCAGATGTTGGTCCTGTATTACTTTGGTGATCAAAAACTATGGGTGATTTCCAAATCACTCCAACCAGAATTCATCCATCAGATCCATGACACCTCTACATGTGGATAGCAGGAGGTAGACAAAACCATGCAGAGACTGAAAGTCATAGGCTGGTGGCCTGGCATGGCAACAGATGTCCAACATTATGTGGACAATTGCATTACCTCTGCTCAGAACAATCCTATTCCTCGCAAGTAAAATGTTAAACTCCTTCCACAGGGAAAATCAGGTCCCTGGAATGCAAAATGTACCACTCTGGTGATCAAAAACTATGGGTGACTCTCAAATCACTCTGACCAGAATTCAACCATACCTCTACAGGTGGATACCACAGGGTAGACAAAACCAGAGACTGAAGTCATAGGCTGGTGGCCTGGCATGACAACGGATGTCCAACATTATGTGAACAATTGCATTACCTGTGCTCAGAACAATCCTATTCCTAGCAAGCAAAATGTCAGACTCCTTCCACAGAGACAATCAGGTCCCTGGAATGCAATTCAAATTAATTTTATCTGACCACTGCCAACCACCAGCAAAAACAAGTAGTATGCACTTGTGATCACTGACTTTTTCTCAAAATGGATAGAAGTCTTCTCATGTAGAGCAAATATGGCAAAAGCCACTGCCAAAATCCTGGTAGATCAGGTATTTATCAAGTGGGGCCAACCTCTTAAGGTAGACTCTGACCAAGGATCTAGTTTTACAGCAGAACTGATGTAGGAATGCTTGCAGTTATTGAGGGTAAGCCAAAGGTTTCATATTGCATACCATTCTCAGTTATCTGGATAGGTAGAGAGAGCTTATTGACAGATCAAACTAATGTTGCATAAATTTGAAAATGAAAATGATAAAGGCTGGGACACTTTGTTGCCCTTACACCTACAGCTACTGTACCCCAGCTGCAGCAACCCAGTGTGCACCCTTCAAGGTGATGACCAGCAGACAAATGAGACTACCTGAACATTTGTAGATTTATCTGAATGCCCCCACTGCACACAGCATGTCAGTGGGCACTTAGGTCACACGACTGAAAAACAATCTGGTACAGACATACTTTTTTGCTGCCAAAAATCTGGGCCAGGCACAGCAGTAGTCCAAAATGCACTTTGACAAGAATGTCAAAGAAGTCGAGTGGCAAGTAGGAGACCAAGTAATAGTACTGAAATTCTCCACCCCTACCCACTCATTTGTAAACAAATGGATGGGCCCCTATGATATCCTCAGCAAATTGAGCCCTGCTATCTACCAAGAGCAGATCACGAAACGCAAAAAAAACCTTGACAAATGGTACCATGCCAAGCAACTGAAACTGTACAAAGGTGATTAGTGCTCTTTCAACCAGCTAGGGAGGGAGATCAGTAAGTTTACCTTTTTCTGTGTTTTTCCTTTTCAGAAGGATGATCATTTTCATCCAACATCTGCCATACACACTGGCAAATGTGTCAGAATTCCACCAGATGGATGTTCAGGGAATTCTTCACATTCTCAACCCTTGGAATCCAGAACACTTTCCCTCCAAACCCTCAGCATCTTCCCCTGGAGGAGTATACATTGACCTCCCATCCTCAACTGTCACTGTTCGTGATGGAAAAGATGCTTATCTGAATGCCATGGTGGTATCTCCAGACTACTCCACTCTACCGCTAGAATAGAAGACCAACAACCGTAATGGACAACAGATTCCAGTAGCCCTCCTTTCCAAAACAACTTTTCAAGGCTGGTCCAATATTCACATCTGCCCCAACAGAACTTTGTGCATATGCCAAGTTCAATAGCAATATACAGGTCTCTACACAATGAAGAATCCATGCTTTTGTTCCAGATTCCCCAATACCACCATGCACCAGTTTTGTTCCAATCACTCCATTGCAACAGCTGCTCTTTTCCTTACAGTCTTCCCAGCATCCAAGGATGACCCTTTGCAATGTCCATCGATGGAGCCAGGCCCATCAAGTGGCCTGGTCACTACTTCTGTTCCTGGGACTTTCATTAACAGTGTTCACTTTATGCATGTTCATGTTGTTTTCAACCTTATCCACTGGAACATGGCCGAGTTCAGCTACTGTTCCTTAACAAATGTGTCAAAATTTCACACAGTCATGTTGTTAGATTTAATGTCAGCATATCAATCACGTGCACAAGATCTTGTAGCTGGGCGCCACACTACAGAACACCAAAGGGTGTTTCGGCCATGACGGGTAAAGCAGAATGTGAGATTTGCTGATGTAACAAGTGCAAAAGGCACTGTTACAGGTCTATTTGGCTCAGGAATGTCAATTTGGAACCAAGTCGATTTGGCTAAAATTCAGAGTCAAACCAAATATTTTCAACAGCAAATTAGGTCAGGATGTGATGCAGCCCATGCTACATGGTATAGATGGTATTTTCCAAGAGGAAAGATTCACCATGTAAAACATGCATGATATTGCATATTTATTCAGTGAGACCCAAAAAAAACTCAATTAGTTGATCTTCCAAAACAATAAAGAAGCCTTAGAGCAACACATAGGCAGGGGAAATTGCTCGTTCAGGTTATGGCACTTTTGCTATAACCACTACCACCAATCTCATCTGAGATTTGGAATCAGGGCAGATCCCAGATTTGATCCATGATAGACATATGGCTAAATGGTATTTTCCCTATTGTAGAACCCTGACATGCACTACCAGATGCATGGACAGGACTGTGTCCTTTTCATTGGCCACAGCATGGAACTTGGGCTATGTAACACCACACCCGAACCTGGGACCCTGCTACACTATGGGTCAATGTACTCTGTGGGACACTATGTATGTTACCTTCACTGTGTCCCTCCCACTGTTCAACAAGGATTCTCAGTCTTCAATAAGCTGGTAAATGTCCACTCTTGGGGTCACTAGAGGGCAGCATCTATTGAGAACATATCGACTTGCCTCCTTTGCAGGTGTTTCATCCTCAACTGGATGCCTGGGTAGCCCCACATACTGACTGTTGTGCCAAATGGGGATACCACTATTTGTGCAGATGTGACGTCTTTCATGTAACTATGCCTGTTTGTGGTTACTCGCCGAACTTTATAGACTGGTCACATACATTTGATAATGACCTCTTTGCAAATGAAACTGTTAATGTCACATCTCCATTTGAAAAGCCAAATGTCACTTTTGCCTCAAGAGAAGCTACGTGATGCCCCACCATCCAGATGACGAATGCCTCTATCACCTGCCCTGTCCAGCTTATGAAGCAATGCCTTCTTCAAGTTTGGGTTCCTACAATTCTGATGGACAATATTGTGTTGTGAACAACTACAAGACTTTCTCTTGTGGATCTCTGGTATGTGGCATCACTATGCCCAACTTCTTGTTTTGTAGCCCAGCAGCGCACTGTCATTGACCATATGATCATCACCCCTGTTTCCACCCCAAAACATGATTACATTGATAGTGGCCCTGACTATTTGAATGCCATTGCACAGTATCGACCAGTGTTTGATGTGTATATTGACCCACTCACCCTGAATCTTAGATCCTTCTTAGACAAGAAAGATATACACAATCCATATTCGTAACAACATTACTAATGCAGGTGATTCTTTGAATGACTTCTTTCATGATGGTGACTAAAGTACCACATTGTCCAACACTTGATTGGAATTTACTTTTAAAGGTTTTGTTATTCTCCAAGTTTTCTTAATTTTGTTTCTTATTATTATGATATGCTGTCTATGCCACCTGCTCAAACAACATTGTACACAATTGAAATTTCTCTATGAAACCCATGCAGCTAGACTGTAACCAACCACACGTACCCTAGTTGTGTTGCCTCTTTATTCAGGAAACAAGGGGGGATATTTAGACCTGTCTGATCTACAGTCCCTAATGTGGACTGCCATGATTCTATGTTATAGCATAAGGGATATTAGTATTTAGTCATGCTTGCTATGATATACTATTCAATATAGTTACATTTGTGGTCTTAGCGCCCAATCTATAGCTATTAACCATAGTGCTATGATCCGCATATTATGTGAATTATTCTATTATAACCCAAAAGTAGTGTTAGTCAGCATAATGCTTATCACTGTGTATGCACAAAATCTAATGGCCTAGGGTGTGAGCTGCCCACCTTACCCACCCATAGAATTGCTTTGTTTAGCTTTTCTTCTATGCAGATGAGCATGTTACCAGGTAACAGACCCTCTTATCTCTGACTATAAGAGTTTGTGTAATTGTGTTTTTCACTGAGTTTTTCTATGATGACACCAGGTGTTCAGAGGTTCTGGACTCCCAGCTGTGGTAAGGTATCCTTTTTACACGTATTAGGGAATAAACCTTTATTCTGCAATACCTGTCTCTGTGTTGTGTTTTGCTATCAAGCTTAGATCTTGCCAGAACCCAACACATGTGAGACAACACAATCTTGGACACCAGTCGGGTGGTGGGGATTGACTAAGGTGAGAAATCCACTAACTTTGGCACTACACTAAAACCTTAAATGCCCTTTTTGTGTCTTTCAGGTCCATCAAGAGACTCTGCCAGGTTGGGAACCACTGAGGTCATGAGGAATGGATGTCACTATCTTATAACCCCCCAAATGCCAGTTACCACTGGGTGTCCTGAAATGATCAAGACCAAGACAGGGAGGGCAGTTTGAGGCCACGTGAACTCTGACTACCAAAGTGGTGATTGAGACTGACCAGGGGAAGAATCCAGGAACTTCTGCACCAGACTCAAATTTTAAATCCCCTCTTAGCTGTTTTTGGTGCCATTGTGAGACACTGCTAGGTCAGGAACAATTGATCACGAGAAGACAGAGCCACTGTCTTAATCCATCTCCCCCAGTGCCATTTGGCCTGTGTTTCCTCCAAGGATTTAGACCAAGGTCAGGAGGGCTATCTGAGGCCACGTGATCACTGACCACCAATTAAACAATGAAGATTGACCACAGGAAGAATTCCAGGAACTTTGGCACCAGATTCAAACTTTAAATTCCCTCTTAGCTGTTTTTGGCACAATGTGAGAATATGTCAAGTCAGGAACAGTTGGAGTCATGAGCAATGGGAGCTGCTATTTTGCTTCACCTCCTTAATTGTCACTGGGTGTTCTGCAAGGAATGAAACCCAGGCAAGTATGGCCATCCGAGACCACGCTATGGTTGACCAGTTGTGCAGCAGAGATTGACCACTGCCCAACCTAGAAAAAGATCACATTCAGTGCAACCCTCTGTGTAGTGAAATAGAGCTCAAGGGCAGAGCATAAGGACATCACACTAGAAGCATCAGCATGGGGTAGCAGTTGGAAGGAGACACTACCCTCGAAGTGTGCATCCTAAGTTTCATCAAGGCCCCACAGATGACAAGCAACAGCTTTTATGGTCAGTACTCATTGTTCACATTCAGCAGAACTCACTGTCCTGTTACTGTGGCCTGGAATCAATGTTGATACCCTTGTACAGTGTGTGGTAAGTCCTGTGCATGCTTATTACAAATACTCTGATTTACATCATTAACTATTTCAGCCACTGTAGCTGTACAGATAACTCAGGCTCAGCTGTGCCTTCTGCACAGTAATGTTTTATAAACAGCCTTTCAAGAGTACAAGTTTTGATGCTGTACTTTGTTACTACTCAGTAGAGTCTCCACATATTCTCACTATGAAATGCTGTACCTGTTAATCATATTAATCCTCCTTATTACTATCCTCCAAACCCCTACCATCATGTACCCCACTGCCCACTCACTATTTACCAGCAGCCAAACCAGGCCTCACATTATTCTAACAGCTACTCAGGACTATTGCACTACAACTACTTTCACCCTGAATTCCTACTGAGGTTTAGGGTTCTTGGAAACCATAGCCCTCACCCTTACTGCCTGAATCCACAGACCCAGAGAATTTTATCCTCCTCTTCTACAAGTCAGTTACTATTGGCCATATTCTTTCTTCTTGGAGTGTCTGTGTAGCTTAGCCCTGGCCCCCTCCACCCCAATCAGTAGCAAATGTTCCCTTCCTAAAGGTGTCAACATCATTCAGGTATACCCACCTACCCTGGCTCTCCTCTGAACTTATCAATCTCTTCCACTGGAGGTACACATCATGGGCCAAACACTAGTTGTCTGCCTTTAACAACATTCCGAAAGAACTGCTCCAAACTCACCAGAAAGGTTAAGACTATGACTAGTTCCAGAACAACTTCCTGCTGAACAGCACTGCTCCTAGCAGGTTCTGGAAAACTGTGCACAAAAGTAGAACACTTGTGTACCTGAGTAAGGACAGTGCAGCTACTAACAGCAGAAATGAGCAAAAACAAAGACATGTCAGTGAACTCTATTAAATGCATTTAAAAATATTTATTGAGTCCAACTAGGGTAGGCACTCAAGCACTTCAAGGCACACTGCATCATCATTAGGTGGGTGGTGCTTACCATAGGAGCCATCTAATTTAAAGGCTGAACCGAATGACAATTAAGTAATTATAAACATTCCACGTGAGTTTCATTAATAGAAGCTTTTCAATGACATTTAAAACTTGTTACTGCCATATTAATTTTACTGTAGTTAAAGACTTGAAAGAGACATCTCCAAGAATAGCCACCAGTATCTAATCACAACTCATGTTATGTTAGACTTGTGCTGTATAACAGCATGAATATATATTAATTTTATTAAGTTAGTTCCTGGCTGTTGCTCTTTCTAAAACTCCGTTGTGTAAAATTATATAAGAAATGTGTATTCCTTAATAAGATTGAAAAATGGCTAAATTAACACAAATGTAAGGGGATCTGCTAGATATTTGGGTGGTGACAATCAGAGGGAGGGGTGGGGGTGCACTATCTACCAATGGGCATCTTTAAAGGTACAGCTCACCAGGAGCAACAATCAGGGTAGTGACACTGCCACTCTACTTACTTGCCACTTGGAAACGCAGGGGGTTCACACACCATTGTGAACATGAATAAGGATATGGTATTAGCAGTGCTAAACAGCACTGCAATAGAGGTTGTTCAGCACTCCCAAAACCTTTGAATAAACTGCTGCATTCAGTATGCAAGGGAGGATACATCATTTGCATAGGCACAGTGGTATGCCCTGCAGAATCACAGAGTTGCACACCAGAGCCTTTGAATATGATTTCTACCCCATCAAATTGTGCTATTCTAAGTTAAGAGTAAGTGTTGTGTCAACCTTTTCAATATTTGGGCTCCTATTTGGTAACTATCAACACTGATTGGCTCAATTTATATATCTACAATGTACACATAATTAATATCTAAAAGGATACCACACCTGATGACAAAATGTCCCTATTTTACTAGAGAGCAAATGCACACAGGGCAATTGCACAGCTAAATGTCAAAGGCTGATAAATTGCTCTTACTTTATTAATAAAGCTCATGTTAACTTGTTAACTGTTCAAAACAGCAAACACAAATTATATCAATTTAAGCTGTGTAGTAAGTAGTGTACATTGATCCTGTGAAAGCCATTACAGAAAAAGGGCTAACGGGAAACTGATATGTGCTATAATTTTACTAATCCACTATAATAATAATAAAAACATATACAGTGTAAACCAGGATACAATAAGGTAGTGCTGCAATATATCATAAAATGCTGCAGTATACTGCAGGGAATAATGTAATTCAATGGCAAGAAAGTCCTTTTGTCATGCGGTATTTTGTGATATGTCATTTACTGCAAGTTATTGCATTGCATTGTGACTGGTTCTGCATGTACCAAAACACATACATCTCAAAATATATTAGCAATATCATATAGAGACATCATGCAACTACTACAATCAGTTCTACTGTATGTCTTTGCCTAGAAAGCTCTGCACTGCCTCCTTAATTATATCCCCTCTTTGTCTCATTCTTGGTCTGCTAGCAGTCCTCTCCCCTATACAAATAATCTAAACCAATACTTCACTGAAGGCCCCAAGGCTCTCATATCACACTTTTTGCCCCCGAGCATACACATATTGCTTGGCAATTTCATCCAACAGCTACCAGAACCCTATCTTGCTGTCTAAAGCTTGGCATGGATTAGTATATCTATGTTTCTGACACAAGGGACTGTTTTAAATCCTGACAGAACAGTCACTTTATGCTGCTTCTATTATTACTGTGGAATGATTCAATATTTATAAGTGTAAATGCTGGCTTTGTAGATAAGAGTTTTTTTTATAATGCTAAATCTATTTTTAAATAAAATATTGTAGGTCTTGATGAATTTATGTGAAATGTTTAACTTTTGTAACCATGTTCTTGAAATGCATGATGGAACCCTATTGAAATGAGCTGATGGCTCACATGAGTTGATATATCCCTGTTCATACATTATGATATGAATAAAACTTACTACTGTAGAAGCCACCTAATCATGATGCGGATAATTGCGATGCCTGCTTTATTGGGACATCCCACTGGGAATTGATTACGTAGCCATGTATTCCTATGGGCAATGTTGCTGCTTAATGGGGATGGGGGAACTGTTTAATTGGGATGATTCTGTCCCATTAATCCCCCCTAATCCTACGAGACTCTACGATGCTGGTTCGACAACTATGTTGTTGACCGACATCACAGTGATGGAATTATGTCAGCCACAAGTTGCAGTTGACATAATTCTGACAGGAGACCCTGGTAATTTTTCTTTGGGCGCTGTGCCCTCCAAACCCCCTATGCAGGTGGCTGTGCCCCCAAACCCCCAATGCAGGTGGCTGTGCCCCCAAACCCCCCATGTGGGGAGCTGTGCCCCCACTCCCCCGATCTATAGGATTCTAACTCTGAGTCAGAGATGAATTAGGGAGGAGGTGCAGGACTGGGAGTCAGAGTGCCGGGGTCTCAGACGGACCATTACAGTGAACTGTTGATGTTGTTGGCATTGACATTTTTGCTGTAATGGTGTTGCCGTAAGGTCGGCATGCCATTCTACATGCTCTGTTGCTGCTGTTCCCACTAATCCCCATGAATCCCTTTTAGCAGCTGCTTGTCACCACTGCCTCTTTCCTGCCCTGTCTCCAGTGTGAGCGAGTGAGATGAATTGAAAAAAAAAGATGACATCTCTCTACCAAGCCCTTCTACAGTGAGTCAAGATGTCAAATAAATGCTAAATAAAAGTTAAACAAAGATGTTTGTCACCTCTACTAACTCCCTCTTTCCCTGTCTCCAGCATGAGTTAGCTGAGTTAATAAGATAAAAAAGCAACCAACATCTCACCCCCCAAACCACACTCAGTCTTTGCTCCCTCTCTCACTCCACGCTTATGAATGTTGCAGCTAGAGTGTTGCAAACTCCAGTCACAGTAGTGGAAGGGAGAAGGTAGATCACTGATGTTACTACTGCTAGGGGAAGGGTTGAGAACAACAAAACATGCCAAAATGTGCTAAACAGAGGCAAAACATCAATTTCTATTGCCTTTCTGTTAAATGGAATGTCCACTTAATCAGGACAAAAAGCCCACAACCAGGGCATACCAATTAAGCAGCTTCTACTGTACTACTGTTATATCCTCTCAACCATCCCTGAGGATGAGTTCCTAAAGAAACTGTCCACTCTAAATGCCTATTCCATTTGAGGTTCAGATGGCATCTCTCCCAAATTCATTGCTGTAGGGGTCCCCTTCCCCTGGCCAAACCTATTACCACATTTTCAATCACTCCCATGCCACACTCTCCTTTTCCTAAAGCTGGAAACATGCTATGGTTGGCTGCCTCCATACAGGATGCACCACTGATACCCCAACAACTGCCTCCTCTTGTCCCTGTCATCTATCCTGTCCAAAGTGTTCGACAGATTGGTTAGCTGGCAGCTCTTCAGCATCTATGACAACTCTGGTTTCCTCAACCCTTTTATATTTTTTCTTCCAACCTAACTACTCCATTTCAACTTCTCTTCAAAGAATAACCTACCACATTGTTTCTCATTTGGACTCTGGGCAGGGCACTGGGGTTATATTTATAGACCTGGATAAAACATTTAATACCATAAACCACTCCCTGCTATGCTTCAAATTAGCATCTTCAGGTGTCTTTGATTTCACTTAAAATCTTACCTCTCTAGCAGAACACAATCAGTCAAATTGAGGTCCTCCCTCTCACCTGTACCATACTTAAGGTGTATCCAAGGATAGGTATTAGATCCTCTCCTATTTTCTTTTTGCATCAAAGAACTCTCTAGCTGCTTAACCTTCTCTAAGATCCTTCTGTATGCAGACGACAAGGTGATTGTCTTCTGAGCATCTTTAATAATTATGATTGAACAGGCCTTTCAACTCAGTTTACTCAACATCCAAAACTGGCTTCTCACCAACCAGTTTGGTGTGAACCATAAGAAAACTGTCTCTGTGTTGTTTGGCCCCAAACAACGGCTAAGCAGTTCCCTTCCCTCACTGATGATACATTCTTGGCTGGGTGGCTTTCTTGAATTGATAGCTGTCTACAAATAACTTGCCCTGCTGCTCAGCCAGACCCTGTCTGGTCTGACAGTATCAGTAGTGCTTTGCCCTACTGGTTTGTCAAACTTGTGGCTCTATATTGAGTAAACAGCTGCATCTCCCTCATCACTAGAAAATGTTGTATGTTGCCAATACAGTGATCTTCTCTCTATGACACTTTGATGATCCAGTATTCTCTGATGCCTCCAACTCATCTACTTCCAAGCTTACTACCCTCTTCAGTGCCCTATTGTATGTAAATGTGCCTTGGCCCTACCCAACTTGCACCCATCACTGAACAAATGATATGGAACTAGGCTGAGCCACTCACTTGGTGAGGCACTGTCTTCGCATTGCCTTACATGGTGCCAGTACTGGTCAGGTAAACTTCCTAGGTATCTAAATCACATCTTTTCTCTCACATACAACCCTTCTTACTCTCTTAAATCAGAAGAGGAAAAACAGGTTCCAAATCACTCATTGCAGGCACAGTGTGGGTCAAGCCTCGATTAGTTATAGACTCACAATTATTTGAATTAGGCTCCCCCACCTTGACTATCTCCCCCAGCTACCACTATGTGAATGCCTAAAGCAAGAAGTATCATAGAGCTTCCCTAAGATGGCATAACTGTCCTTAATGTGACTATTCCCTCAGAATTATCTTGAGCATTTCCCACATTTTTGATTATGTTACTATGTACAGTATCATTACAGATTCTTACTCTGCATTGCTGGTTCATGCAACGGGCCACCAAATCTGACA
Organism: Neoceratodus forsteri; assembly: GCA_016271365.2. Classification (NCBI taxonomy): domain Eukaryota; kingdom Metazoa; phylum Chordata; order Ceratodontiformes; family Ceratodontidae; genus Neoceratodus; species Neoceratodus forsteri. The sequence goes on from JADMNL010000023.1 coordinate 232,205,598, forward strand.
CCTTTACCTCAGAGGATGCCAGGGAGTGGGAATGGATGGACTGTGGTGGGCTGTAGAAGCATGAGGGTGATGGGACAGAGACACATTCCTCAGTCAGTACCACTTTGTAATTCCTATGCCACTCTGGTGGGGTGGGACTGCCAGGAGAAGCCACCCATAGTAATAACCAGGGATGATGTGGGGGCCCTCCACAGTGGAGACCCCAAAGAGGGTTGTAGAGGATCCCAGAGGAGGACAAAGCAACTTCTACTTTGTCATAAGGATAGTTTGGGGAATAGGAAAGGAGGGGAGAGGCAGGTTAGGTGCCTACAGAACTTGCACCACAGCCTGGAGGGATGGGAAGAGGATCCCGAGGATAACTAGGGAAGTAAGAAAGGAGGGAGAGCAGGATATCTTTGTCCACCTGGGGGCTAATGACCTGGCTAGGGAGGGGCTGGGAGAGTGCACGGGGAGTTTAGGGAGCTGGGTAGTGCTCTTAGAGAGATAACTCAGTCAATGGCTTTTGCTGAGGTGCTGCCTGTCTTTGACAAGGTGGAGAAGAGGGATCTTGCCACCAGAAGCTTTAACTAATGGCTGAAGGAATGGTGCAAAGAGGAGGGTTCTGCTACATTGGGACAGGGGACACATCTAGGAGGATAAGGACCAATACAGGAGTGATGGCATGCATCATCTGGGAGGGGAACTACAGTCCTCAGAGTATGGTTTAAATGTTACTGTGATGAACATTTAAACTAACTGAAGAGGGGTGATGGAAGTAATCGGGGAGGCAGAAATTGTCCCCTCCCCCACAGACTGAAGTAGGGAGTAAAGAGAATCTGAGGTGAAAGGAATACCCCTGGGTGTAAATTAATAAAGGAAGCAGGGTGGTTGAGACAAAGGTGGAATGGAAGGGAAGCATTAACAAGGTGGTATGATGATGAAAGTAGGGCAAAAAAGGAAAAAAGGTCAACAAGCAGAGTGAAACAAAATATGGAAGGCCATCAGTGCAAATGCTAGAAGTCCACGAAATATGATTCCAGACCTAGAGGCCATAACGGCAGAGGTCAGCCTAGCCATTATTGAGTCATGGTGGATCTAAAACCATGACTGGGACATGGCCATACCAGGCTATGCATTGTTCAGGAAGGACTGGGTGAGAAGGAAAGGAGGGGGTGTGGTGCTTTATGAGAGGGAACGCATAAAAGAGACTGAGATACAAGGAATACAGGGGGAACAAGAGATACTGTGTGTCACCCTGGAATAGGGATGGGTGAAGTGGGCAACATTTTCTCTCTGGAGTAATCTGCGAAATTGCACCATTTTGCAGAGTGAAATGCGAAATTTCTCCTGGTGAAGTGGCAAAATTTCACCTAGCGTAACAGTGAAATTTCACCTTTTGTGGCAAAATTCCACCTGCCACAGTGAAATTCCGTCCTCTGTGGTGAAAGTTTGCCTGCAGAATGTGAAGTTTCACCTGTGGAAGGCGAAATTTCACAGCAAAAGGTGAAATTTTGCCTGGGTGAAATTCTGACTTAGGCAGAAGCCACTATTTACACTGGAGTGATCTATAGACCACCAGCACTTGTGGAGTAATTGCATAAGGAAATGGTTGAAGTCACAGGCTAGATGGCAGAAAAGGGGATGTAGTGCCGGTTGGGGACTTCAACCTGCTGTATGTAGATTGGAGCCTCCCAGCAGCAGTTACAACTAGAAGTAGGGACATTCTGGCCTCTCTAGAAGAGGATTTCCTCAGACAACTACTCAGTGAACTCACTTGTGATGGGGGCAATACTGGAGCTAATACTCAGTAACAGGAACAGTGTTGCAAACATCAAGGTGGGAGGCCACCTGTGGACCAGAGATCAAAATACGGACCAGTTCAATATAAGGGCAGCTGCAGAATCGAACCACACAAGGGTGAGTGTCCTGGACTTCAGGAATGCAGATTTCATAAAGATGGATGAATGCCTCAGGAATGACCTGGGGGGAGGGGGATGGCCTGGGTTGGGTGAAGAACAGTCAGCAAAACTAAAAGGGAGCAATGGCAACAAACCTCTGTGTCAAACAAGAGAGCAAAACCAAGACAAAAAAGAGGCCACTATGCCGCTATGGTTCTTGAAAGAGGTGTCCAAAAAGGTAAAGGTTAAAAGGTTAGTATTTAGAAAGTATAAGGAGATGCAGAGGGAGAAGGATAGGGAGGTGTATCAGGGAAACAGTGGGAAGCAGAGAAAGCAGTAAGGTGTGCAAAGATGTAAACTGAAATGAGAATAGTCCAGGAGATAACGAAAGGGGACATATTTCAGGTGTTTAAGTGAAAAGAGGAAGACCAGGGGTAGGTCTGTAATGTTAAAAGGGAAGGGGGGACTGTGCAGAGGGGGACCAGGAAAAGGCAAACATCCTGAACAAATACTTCTGTTCAGTGTTCACAGTGGAAGGAGAAAGGGAGGGGCCACAAAAAAAGTAGCAGTAGCTTTGAAGGGAAGTGGACTCTAGTCCATTTTCAGAGGACAGCAACCTGAAGGGAATCACTAATCTGAAGGCAGACAAAGCAATGGGGCCATATGGTGTGCATCCAAGGGTATTGACGGAGCTTAGAGAGGTACTAGCTAAACCACTGACATTTCTATTTAACAACTTACTGGAAACAGGAGTAGTTCTGGAGGACTGGAGGAAGGTGGATGTAGTCCCAGTGCACTAAAGTGTTAGCAGGCAGGAGACTGGCAATTATAGGCTGGTCAGCCTGACATCAGTGGTGGGAAAGTTAAAGGAATCACTGCTGAAGGAAAGGATGTGTGAATATCTTGAATCCAGTGGGTACAAGACCCAAGACAGTGTGGGTTTACAGGGAGGAGGTCATGTCCAATGAATCTGATAGATTTCTTTGACTGGGTGACAAAAGAATTAGATCAGAGTAAAGTGGAGAAAGTGGCTTCCCTAGAGTTCAGTAAGGCTTTCAACACTGTTCCACACAGAAAACTAGTAAGCAAGCTGGGTAGGTTAGGATTGGGTTGAACGATTGTAAACTGGTTAAGAAATTGATTAGCGCATAGGTGACAAAGGGTGATGGTAAATGGAGTTCACTTTGAGGAAGGGAGCATGACCAGCGGGGGTACCACAGGGATCAGTGCTGGGAACGGTCCTCTTTAATGTCTTTATAAGTGACACTGCAGAGGAATTGAAAGGGAAAGTCTGCCTCATTGCGGATAACACCAAAATCTGCAATAGAGTGGACACTCAGGAGGGAAGGAGTTGGAAAAGATGAGCAGAGACCTGAAAAATCTAGAGGAGTGGTCAAGGGTATGGCAGCTGGATTTCAATCTGAAAAGTGCAAAATAATACACTTATAGCACAGAAACTGAGGGGCAGAGCACAAAATGGATAGAATGGAATTGATGACTACCAAGCAGGAAAGAGACTTGGTGGGTAATCATATTAGATAACCTAAAAGTGGCCAGGCAGTGCAACAAGACACTCAGGAGGGCTAATGGAATGCTGAGGTACATAGGAAGGGGTACCACCATCAAAAAGAGAAAAGTGGCATTGCGTCTGTATAGATCACTGGTAAAACCCCCACCTAAAGTAGTGTGCCTGGTTCTGGAAACCACATCTCTTGAAGGACAGAGAAAGAGAAGAGGCAGTCCAAAGGAAGCAAATGAAATGGTGCAGGGCCTGTATCAAAAGCCATACGAAAAAAAACTTAAGGACCTCAATTATTGTTGCAGCGAAATTTTATTTTGTCAGTGAAATTCCAGCAAAATTGCAAATTTCGCCATGTGAGATGTTTTGCGAAATTTGCACATTTTGTCTGTGAATTTTGTGGGTGCGAAATGTGAAATTCCACCAGCAAAATCACAAATTTCGCCAGTGAAATGTGGAATTTCACCAACTAGCAATGGAATTTCACCAGACTGGCAAAATACCACCAACCACGGGAAAAGTTCTGCATTTTGTGGGTGACATGCGTGATTTCATGGGCAAAATTAGTGGTTTCGCAGCTGGAATTTCGCATTTCGCACTTGCAAAATATTTCACGAAATGCACAAATTTCATGAAATATTTCACAGAATGAAATTCACACAATTCACACATCTCTAACCTCAAAATGTACAGTCTGGAAGAGGGAGAGACAGAAAAGAGAGGGGGGATATGATAGAGACCTTTAAATACCTCATGTGGGTAAACAAGGTACAGGAGGGAAGTATTTTTCAGGAAAAAGGTGCTCAAGAACAAGAAAACATGCTAAGAAGCTGGAGGGGGGTGGCTTCAGGAGAGATATGAGTAATTACTTTTTCACAGAAGGAGTGGTGGATTTCTGGAAGAGTTATCCAGTGGAGATGGTGGGGGAGAAAACAGTGGTGGAGTTAAAGAATGCATGGGATAGGCACAAGGGAATCATAGCGGAAAGGAAGTGGGAGAGAGAAAGAGAAAGAGCTGTAGATTAAGTACAGTCATGCTGTAATACAATAATGCAGGTAGAGAAAAATGGGTAGATTGGGTGAGCCAAGCAGTCCTTATCTGCCATCAATGTCTATTTTTCTATACTTCAAGTACATTTACCTCTGTATACCGTTGCTACAGCGACAGTAAGACAGCAAAGACCAGTACAGTGACAGAATCGTCTGTTTTCTGTACTGGTCCACTGCCTTACTGACACCATTGTTTCTGAGGAGTTTGTCTCAACCCCGAAACAACTCCGACTTGGAGTTGATAATCTTTAGTGTGGGGGGTGCATGGGGGTGTGGATGGTGGAGGCCCCCCCTCCCAAGAAAAACACTTATATTCCTGGATGGCACAATGCTAACTATCGGCAGTGTGCCATCACTGTAATAGCATTCAACATGATTCCAGTTGATGCAGCATGGTAGACATTTACCTCTACTGTACAGTCTCAGTGTATTATAGATATCTGTGAGCCTGTGCCTGTGCCTATTGTTGAAATGCTTTGTACTGTAATTGTTCTCCCTGCTTCTTATTCCTGTAAAATTGCCCTCACTGTATTACCTAACTGTATGTAAAGATATCTAGTTGTGCATATATAGCTGACTGTGAATTTTGACTGCAATATAGTATGTATTATGCATTACACATTTCACATTTCTCTCCCTCCTTCACAATGTAATCCACCCAGGTTACAACTGTAAATGAGCTCCAATGGACTATGCTTGCTCACCTCATAAAATATGTTTCAATAAATAAAATAAAAAAATACATATTTTGGAAAACAGTCTGATTATTATGCATTCAACAACAGCATGTGTCCAGCCAAAGGCAGTTGCAGCAAAACCATTGACGTGGGGTGGGGGAAGGTGTGCAAAAGAGAGAAGGAGACAGAACAGGAGAGGGAAAGAGGGAATAGGAGACAGAAAAATAGAGAAAAAGAAAAGGATAAATTTAGTACAGCTGTATTTGTGGTATTAGTACACTTAATAACTGTTGGATTATGCTGTGTATTGAATACAGTCCTTGGCCTACCAGTGTCTATATCATTTATCCCATTACTTTATAAAACACAGGCTCTCAAGTACCTCAAAGAAAATTTGTTGTGTTTGTCCTGTGAAGCTTGTGGGAAGTCAGAACATGGAGGACCAGTGCTCTTCTCTCCTTCCTAAAGCTGTATGCATGTAAAGTGCTTTGGGAGGCTGTGTGCATTAAAGGTGTTATATACAGCTAAAAGCTTTTATATTGTATAATGTGACCAGGACACTAGAGCTATCTCCTTCTTGTTTTGAAATGTTTAATTTCTACCTGAACAATCAAAGATGGGCCTTGCTTTAAACTTTTCATCAAAAGGATTGCATCTTTGTGAATGAGGTTAGCAACTCCTAGCACTTTACTGCAGTGCCAGTGTTGGGTGTGAGTCCAAGTCTCGTTATGGGACATGAACTGGTGACCTTCTGGATCAGGTACATTGAGCCACACTGAAAGTGTTCTTAAAATACAAAACATCCATTGTTATATGGGAACTGATATTTTTTTCAAAGCTTTTGTGACATACTTTTTGATGTAGCAGAATTTCAGAAGCAGTTTTCACTATTTGCCATTTTGAGCAGCTTTAAAGCTTTCTGAGCAATCCAGTTCAAAAGGAAAACCTGAACTCCTAACCTCTGCACCACCTAATTTAAACTCAGAAAGGTTTAGTCTACTTTGCACTGTGTGAAGTGGTTCATGGTACAGCACCCTTCCACCTGACTACCCACAGAGAGCAGGAGATGTGAGAACATGAAACAGAACTGTGTTAACCCACTATGTCCAGAATATAAAATGTGCATTTGAAAGGGACCCTTTCTTGTTTTTAACTCTACCGAGGCCTAACTGTAATTTGCATACAAACTGAAGCATGCCATGTCATTAATAGGCAGATATCGTCCTCTGCCACATGTTACTTTCCCTAGGTCTTCAGCAAACATGCTTTCAGAAGCAGTTTAGCTTAATCAGTTATGAAAAAATCCAACACTGACCAAGAGAAAATATTTTTCTTACATTTTCCACTTTGATATTTGGGATGTAATACTTTTTTTTTACTTTTGGCAAAAATAACTATAATAAGGATGAGCCAATGCAATGGAGTAGCTAGAAGACGGTGAAAGGTGTGGCTACACCCCCCATGGTAACTTGCTTGCTGCTGCTGCAGTTCATTCACTTTGTTGATGAAGTCTGAATTATTGATTGTACAAGAGTTCATATTCAGAACCCTAAATTACATTTGTTTTTTCTGTCAAAAATGTAATGAAAAGGATAATAGCAGACAACATAAAGGATTAAAACAACATTACAAAAACTGCATATTGCATATGCACACCACCCCAGTAACCTCTATTATAAAATCCTGGATCTACCGCTTGGTAAATGTGAAATTAGCATTCCATGAACACGCCAAAACTTCAGTGGTTTGGACACCAGTGAAGCAGTCCAAAGGAACTCAGTTGCATTTGGCATTTCTGTAAAGTGCTTCAATGTCATGAAGTAGCACTTTTTAGAGGGAACACAAACTGAGCATGGCCAGGTTGTTGGTAGGCCACATGATCTATAGCAGCCAATCAGTGATACTGGAGACCTCAGTGCCATTTCCAGCACTCTGTTTCTCTCTCTCTCTCTCTGATACGCAGGGACTTGTGGCAGCAAGGAGCTTCACCTATGTATGTAAAATGAGTGAATATTTACCAGAAACTTTAGAATGCTTAACAGAAGCATGCATTATAATTCCAGTTTGTTAATTCACACTATATTTCCCCGTAGCTTCAGGTCGGCAAGCTAGTGAAATGATGCAGATGAGAGAAGAGTGCAAGCCTACATCAGCAGCTTCAGGCCCTGCAGCAGAAGCAGGGCAGAGTGTAGTTTGTGGACTGGGAAAGGTGCAGGGGGTGGGATTTCTGAAAGACTTATTTGATAAATGTATTTTTTCCAAGTGTTGGTGGTGTACAGAGCCGATATATATATATATATATATATATATATATATATATATGTAAACCCTAGATGGCGCTATCCCAGGGGCTACTACCCCTGCCTGATTTGCCACTAACAGGTTGAGGGGCCTGGATCCAATGGTGGTGCCTCCACCCAGAGGTCAGGGTTTGCAATAGTTAAACTAACTTGGTCACAGCCCTCTGGGACACTGCAACCCCTTTCTTCCCACTAGTGGCCCACACAATATATCAGAATTACCTTCACAGTATACACTTACCCCAGGTCTGGTTCCGGCACTGGGATCTCCTGTGAAATGAGATACAGTGCAACAATCACAGTACAGTACTTTAACATAGACAAATACCTCAGGCAGTATAACTTTGCTGAAACAAGCAGCTCTGATTTATTTAGGGGATATAACAAGGACAGGGGAAATCAGGTTAATTAGCTTATCACTCTAATAATCTACCTATGGCTCTTGCACAGGCCTATCCCTATCAGTTACTGTCCCTGGTACCCAAGCCTGAGTGGCTAGTCCAAACCGTGGCAGCTGGTAGGGGCCCTTTCACACAGAGAAAAGGAGAATTAAACAGTCAGCAGTACAGTAATTCCATTTGGATTTAATGTGGCAATTCAACAGGGAGCGACCCTGAATTAGTACTCACGACCTCCAAATAAGATAGGGTCCTTCAATGTCAGCAGGGCTCACTTGAGGTACACAAACCTCTTCACACATCCATATAAAAGAAGCACTATACCAGGCAGGCTGCATCTGTATCCCGATCGCAATTACTGCACAATACCCAGGAGAACACACAGCAGATTCAGTTCCTGACAGACCGAGTGTAATTTTCAGCAATTCCTCCAGTCTTCTACAGGGTGAGCCTGGTTTCTACTCTTCAGAGATCCTTTGATTCTTTTCACAGGACGGATTCAGTCCCAACAAGCTGCAGACCGGAACTCTGGGCCTTACACACGTTTTTTGACTAAAACTGCACACTGAAAAAGTACAGGGCTCCTTCCTTCTTCACTGCCAAAGCTCAACTGAACTCCAACCGACAAAACCGGGCACTTCCTTTGAGTTCCTCCCAGTTCTTGACTGGATTGGCTGTCACTCACAATAGACTGCTGCTGTTGGTCCAAAAAGGCACTGAAGTCTAAACTACATCTCCCAGAGTCACTGCCCATACAATCCTCTTGTGGCTGGCTCAGATTATGAGTCAAGTTCTGATTCGTCCAAGGCACCATTTTAGAGCTAGCTTACCCCACACTTGATTGGTCCAGTTCAGCAGTTCAAAACTAGAATGGGGAACTAGCAGACACAGTTCTGACTGCAAAGAAAGCAGGTTAGACAAACTGTAATTTCATTATTACTCTAAATAATTTCTGGTAAACAGTTACATCTTTCAGATAGGTTCCTTTGCACTCTAGTGACTGCAAAATTAAGTGAATTGGCAGCAGCTCGAGTGGTACTCAGAGAAGCACACAGTCCCCCATACAAACTAATTATGTCTGCAAGCAGACAGCTCTTAAAGAGACAGTACCAGAGGCTCTAAAAACACTCACTGATAAATGGCTTAAATGCCAAACACCATTCAGGCTTGGATCATTCAAGCAAGCTCCTGGAAGTCTTTTGGGAACCCCCATTTGCAGGGGGGTTACACCCTTCCTGGCCTGGGAAAGCTTGACGTCCGCGTCAAGCAAGTACCCCCATAAGTTTCAACTGCAACCATATACATTTGCATTAGGCTCGCACATGTAATCATCAGTCAATATATCATTTTACCAAGAACACATTTCTGAAACATTGCAGTACGTCACTCTTTACACAGTATTACATACACATTGTACCATAACTCAAGTTATTACCTCTTGTACATGAAACCTGAAGAGAGGGGGCCCTTCCCTATCAGTTACCTTGGGGCTGGACGGGGCAAGGGCACCATACTTAGAGGGCAACACAAGTAACTTGGAGTTAGCACTGACGCTCAGTTTGGGCAATGAGCTCGGGGACACATACACTCCTTTATGGACAACATTGAGAGGCAAATCCACAGGCCTCCCAAGGAATCATAACTGAGGTGCACCACAGGCTTTACAGCTCGACCAGTCTTTCTAGGGGAACTGTTACAGTCTCTGCACTCTGAGCCTCATTTTCAGCATTGTCCACACTTGTCAGGGGAGTCTCCATGGGGGTAGAGAGGCTAGAACTTGGGGCACTTTCAGCTCCAGGAGTTACAGTTTCTGAGTCCACAACATTTGGCTCGCATGGAGAGCTTTCGGACACTGGCAGTGGACTGTCAGGGCACTCAAAATACTCTTCTTGTTCGGGTGTATCACCAGTCTGCCCCAATCTATCATTTTCCTCCCCTGAAAGCTCAAACAGTTCAACCATGCACAATGATTCCATTTCATCTGATCTGATGCTTTGCACTTCACTTTCTGGGAGCATTGGCTCCAGGGATGAAGCTGGGGGCTTAGACAGTCCAGAAGGCCCAGCTTTGTCTCCAGTATTGACTAGGGATTGCCTCAAACAATTGACTCAGTTCGTAAGAAGGATAGTATTCAAAGTCACTCTCACTTTCTTCCGATATGGACTGACAGTCATGCTCAACTGGGACTTGTGGAGGGGAACACTTTAACTTTGCTTCTGTAGGTGCAGACTTTCTTGATCTTTTCTTAGCAGCAGCTCTAGTCACTGGTCCAGAGGGCATCTTCTAGGGGCTCAGACTCAATTAAGATTTGTCCAATGGGCAGTAAATGATTTCTATGCATTGTTTTACATCTTTGAATTATTCTCAGGCCTTACTTTGTACACTGGCAGATCATCTAGTTTGCCCACTACAATGTGAGGAGATGGTGCCATCTGTCAGCAATCTTGTGCTTGCCATGCAATCCCAGATTTCTTAGCAATACCCGATCTCCCTCCTGGAGTTCCTGTGCTTTCACCTTTTATCATACCTTTCTTTGTTGGCCAGATTTCTTTTGGCAGCCATGGTTTGAGCCAGTTAGTGCATGAGGTTAGCTGGGCCTTTAACTTTGCACATACTGTAAATAGTTGTCAGCTTGAACCCCATCAGGAGAGACCCCAAAACACACATCTACTGGTAGTCGAGCTTCTTCCAAACATCAGGCGGTGGGGAGAATCCAGTGGCATCACTTTGGTGCAGTTATAAGCATGTACCAGGGTCCTAATTTGTTGGCTCCATCTAGGCTTGTCCTTTGGGTGCAGGGTGCCTAGCATATCTAGCAAAGTGCGGTTGAAACGTTCAGGCTGTGGGTCCCCTGGGGGTGGTAAGGAGTGGTTCTGGACTTTCGCACTCCCCACAGAGAAAGCATCTCTTTGATCAGACGACTCTCAAAGTCTCTCCCTTGATCAGAATGGATTCTTTGTGGAGCCCCATAGTGAACAAAAAAGTTTTCTACAAGTACTTTGGCCACAGTGGATGCTTTCTGGTCTTTGGTGGGGAAAGCTTGGGCATATCTCGTGAAATGGTCAGTGACCACCAGCACATTACTGATATTTCTTTGATCTGACTCCAAACTTAGAAAATCAATACAGACCAGCTCCATGGGTGCACTGGTGGTGATGTTAACAAGGGAGGCAGCCCTCTAGGAACAAAGCTTTCCTCTGTAAGCTTAGCGACTACAAGTTCGAATGTGTTGCTCCACATCAGCCCCATCTTAGGCCAATAGAATCTGGATCTCACCAAGTCAAGTGTTCTGTCTATACCAAGGTGCCCCATGTGGTTGTGCAAGGACCTCAGTACTGAGTCTTGAAAGGCAGTGGGCAGCACTAGTTGTTGTTTGTCTACTTGTCCCCTCTGTCTACTGTTTCTCTGTATAACAGTTTATTGATCAGTTTCAACTTAGGACCTTCTTTGTATAACAGTGCAGTTCTCAAATCAGTGGAGCGTAATTTGGACACATCTTTTCCTGCATAGAGGGCTTCTAAAGCTGCTTTGATCATGGGATCGCGGGATTGAGCCCGCCGAATACTGTCATTGTCCAGCTGAGGCAGTGCACCAATGTCTATTGCAGAAAAGTGGCAATAAGCAGCAGGTATGCAATTCTCAGAGGGTCCCAAGCAATCCACCATGCAGTCCACTGCGTCCGTGGACATTTGTTCCTCCTGTCAAACTTCCGGCAGAGTGCCGAATGTCAGGTTCTGCCAATCGGACCCAATCATTCTGGGGAACAGGCCTCCGGGAGAGAGCATCAGCATCTATGTGGTTCAGACCTGCTCGGTATTCGAGAGCATAGTCATATGTAGATAATGCAGAAAGCCACCTATGGCCAGTGGCATCCAACTTAGCTGAGGTCTGCACATAGGTCAAAGGATTATTGTCAGTTTTTACTAGTATTTTAGCCCCATACAAGTACTCATGGAATTGGTCAACAATAGCCCACTTCAAAGCTAGGAACTCTAACTTATGTACAGGATAGTTCTTTTCGGATGGGGTCAGGCTTCTACTGGCAAAGGCCACTGGTCTCAGGCCATTCTCGTGCTCTTGGTACAACACAGCCCCCAACCCTTGCAAGCTAGCATCAGTGTGCAGGACGTAAGGTTTTTCTTGGATCGGCATAGGCCAGCACTGGAGCATGGGTAAGTTGATATATGATCTCATGAAAAGCAGTCTCACAATCAGAGTCCAGCGGGCCCCAAATACTTCCTTTCGGATGAAAATACACTCTTTCAGTCTTGAGGGACGCTGACTTTTGGTATTTTTTGTGGGTTGGGGGATACCCTTGAGTAAGGTTAAGTAAAGGGCGGATCACTCTTGAATAGTCCTTGATGAAGCGCTGATAATAACCACAGAATCCCAGGAATCTTTGCAGTTCTTTTAGATTTTTGGGCTGTGGCCAGGTGGTCAAGGCCTCAACTTTACTTGGGTCGGTCTCTATTCCTCGGTGGATACTATGTGTCCCACATACTTTACTGATGTTTGAAAGAATTGACACTTATCAATGGACAGTTTAAGGCCAAAGTCCTCCAGTCGGTCCAATACCTTAAATAATCTGCTCTCATGTTCCTCCAGTGAGCTGCCAAACACAATAACATCATCTAGGTATACCAGGCACTCTAGTAAGTTCATGTCCCCACTGCACGCTCCATCAATCGTTGAAAAGTGGCTGGGGCACCTGAAATCCCTTGAGGCATCCTCATGAATTCATAGAAGCCAGCGGACAGATAAAGGCCGTCTTCTCACGGTCCTCTGGGGCCATCGGGATCTGGTAGTACCCACTCGGAGATCCAGCACAGAGAACCACTTGCTCCCGCTTAGGCAGTCCAAGCATCCTGAATGCGGGCATTGTGTACTGATCAGGATAGTCCGCCGGTTTAAGGTGCGATAATCCACACACATCCTTACTGTTCCATTCTTTTCCTCACTACCACAATGGGGAAGCATAAGGGCTTCTGGATTCTTGTATTACACCAGCAGCTAACATCTCTTGCAGATGCCGTCTCACATCATCTATGTCAGCAGGTGCCAGGCGTCGAGACCTCTCACGAAATGGTCTTTGTCATGCAGCCGGATATTGTGCTCAGCTCCTTGCACGCATCCTACATCCCATTCCTTTAAAGAAAACACCTGGTCTCTCTGGGCAAGCTTCTCACTGATCCTCACTTTCCATTCAGCTGGCAGCGGGAGTCGCCGAAATCAAACAAGTCAGGCGTTACTCTGTCATTCTTCCTTGAACTCTTGCTGCTGGGTAGCACTGCAGTGTCTGCACAATGCACATTAGCCAGGATGCAACCTCTGTTTACTCGAATGTCTCTTTCAGACACATTATGAACTTGGACCATTACCCTTCTGGCATAAGCATGGGCTCTAAGCGGGCAAAATACTAGGCTTGACCAGCAGTCCCTCTGGCAATTTCCATCGCCTGGTGCATCCAACATTAATATTTTATTCTTAACATCCTTTCTGATACGGACCTCTCCTGTAAGGTACACTGGGCATTTGGCGCCAGGATCAGAGACTCAGGATCCTTCTTCCATACAATTCCGACCGGTTCCTCTGGTTCTGTTTTTTCAGCATCTCTGTGCCTCATAGGCCTTCTTAATTAAAGCCGGAACTCTTAAAGCTCTACTAGTCTTTGACCCCTGTTTTTCATAACACAACTGTGCCAGCCTTCCGAACATATGAGCATTTGTTCCAATCAACAAAGGGACACCATCATACAGTCCAGTGGGGGGACACACTAAGGCTAGGGTCTCTACTTGTTCGGCCACTCCAGCCACGGAGGTGGGGAAAGACAGCCAAATTCGGATATACCCGGAATAGGGGTAGGCCTTCTCACTTAACCCCCATACATGCAGTCCTTCTAATGGTTGTAAGGGTACTTCTGACAAATGCTTCTGATACCAATCCTGGAACATAATTGTCACTTGGGAGCCACTGTCTAATACAGCTCTTGTAGACACTCCATTCACCTTTACAGTGGTCTCCATGGAGGGACCCACTATTCTGGACCAGTCTGGAGAGGCGGTAGTGGGGGCCTGGGCAACTGACCTTGCCACAAAAGGACGTGAATTAGCATTTTTGGTGCCCTCACTGGGATCATGTCGTGCACCTCTTAACCACTGATTTCTTCTCCGAAGCTCTCCTTGTAGCCTATATGCAACTTTGTCAGTGTCTTTTGGGGACTGGCATTCCCTTTTCATGTGCCCATCTTTCCCACAATTATAGCAAAACATACTTTCTGGAGTTTGAGCTGGCCGAGGCGCCACACTGGGAGCCAGGGCGGGGGTATTACTAACTGGAAACCTGGGTGCCATCTCTGTCTGCGGCGTGATAAGCATTTGGAGACATCTCGTCAGTTTCTGCACTTCCATGGTCAAGGAATTGAGTTTGGAGCTGTTATCAGCAGGAGATACATGGGTGGGTACCCCAACCCCATAGCAGATGCAGTCGGATATAGGTCAGGCCTGTACTTGCAGGCGTGGGCTTTCATAAAGGGACTGTTTTTGAATTCCTCGGATCTCTCTCAACAGTTCGCCCCATTGTGGCATATCTTTTCCTTGTCAGAGCACTCATTGACTGTCAACCTCTGCCCCTGAACTTCACTTGATGGGTCACCCTCAGTCACTGGTCGTAGCCACAGCTGTTGGTGCAGGTACCTCCGAGGTCGCCTTTTCTCAACTCCTCGATTTCTCTCATTAACTCATCATAGGAGGGTGGGATTCCAGTCGATTTGCCAGGCGTAACTGAAGCAACAGCAGTTCTGAGAAGGGGCAGACTTATGATTCTGTCCAGTCTGGTTCGGTCTAGTTCAATCGCTGGCAAACTACCCTTTCTGAGGCATTCTTGCAACAATTTTTCCAGCCGAGAGATACAACAGACAACAACTCCCTTGGTACTGTTGTGCATTTCTTACTCTCCACCATAGGTCCTCATCAGAATCTGGGCTCCCATACAATTCTCCAAGGCCTCAAGATAGGCCTGTGCAGTCGCTTCAGGGTTACTGGCCCGTTTAGCACGGATGGTAGCCAGGGCAGGACCTCGGAGGCTCTCACTAACCCTCTTTCGCCGCCCGAGCATTGCCATTCTAGCACTTGGGGCAACATAAGTTCATCCAGGTCTCCCAGTCATCCTCCCTTGGGGGTGGGAGGGTGCCAGAGAAGATCCTCAACCTTCGTAAGAGTCGTGACTAATGGCAGGTGCAGAAATAGGAGTCTGCATTGGTTCAGCCACCATTACGGGCACTGGAGCAGGAGAGGGTGTTGGGGAGGAACACCCCAGGTGGCAAGAATAGTTTCTTCAAGTCCTCCACAGTTTTCCCTCTCCCAGCAACCATTCAGCAAATTCTCCTCAAAAGTTTCAGATAGTGGTGGGGGCTGATTCCCCAGGTCTTTACTGTCCTTAGTTATCACTCCAAGCAGTGAGGGCTCCCTCTGGGGTAATGGTCTGTGGCACTTTGTAGCTATCTATGGGATCCTTAACTCTACTAGGGCCAGGAAAGTGTGGGTGAGCAGATTAGCATGCCGACCCACCACCACAGGGTTTTGTAAACCTTCCACCTTGGAAAGTACTCCTGCACAGTGTCCGTATTGATACCCAGGGGATGTCCAGGATAAGCATAGCATTTTGGGGTCGATCTCCTTCCCAGTACACCACTCCACCAGCCGGTGCATAGCCACTTCTGTCGGGTACCCATTTTTTCTTAACAGTGGTTGGGAATATGGCCACTAGAGGACACACAATCCCAGCGGTGAGCCTCCAAGATGTAACCCCTAGATGGCGCTATCCCAGGGGCTACTACCCCTGCCTGATTTGCCACTAACAGGTTGAGGGGCCTGGATCCAATGGCGGATGCCTCCACCCAGAGGTCAGGGTTTGCAATAGTTAAACTAACTTGGTCACAGCCCTCTGGGACACTGCAACCCCCCTTTCTTCCCACTAGTGGCCCACACAATATATCAGAATTACCTTCACAGTATACACTTACCCCAGGTCTGGTTCCGGCACTGGGACCTCCTGTGAAATGAGATACAGTGCAACAATCACAGTACAGTACTTTAACATAGACAAATACCTCAGGCAGTATAACTTTGCTGAAACAAGCAGCTCTGATTTATTTAGGGGATATAACTAAGGACGGGGGAAATCAGGTTAATTAGCTTATCACTCTAATAATCTACCTATGGCTCTGTGCACAGGCCTATCCCTATCAGTTACTGTCCCTGGGTACCCAAGCCCTAGTGGCTAGTCCAAACCGTGGCAGCTGGTAGGGCCCTTTCACACAGAGAAAAGGAGAATTAAACAGTCAGCAGTACAGTAATTCCATTTGGATTTAATGTGGCAATTCAACAGGGCGACCCTGAATTAGTACTCACGACCTCCAAATAAGATAGGGTCCTTCAATGTCAGCAGGCTCACTTGAGGTACACAAACCTCTTCACACATCCATATAAAAGAAAGCACTATACCAGGCAGGCTGCATCTGTATCCCGATCGCAATTACTGCACAATACCCAGGAGAACACACAGCAGATTCAGTTCCTGACAGACCGAGTGTAATTTTCAGCAATTCCTCCAGTCTTCTAAGGGTGAGCCTGGTTTCTACTCTTCAGAGATCCTTTGATTCTTTTCACAGGACAGTTCAGTCCTAACAAGCTGCAGACCGGAACTCTGGGCCTTACACACGTTTTTGACTAAAACTGCACACTGAAAAGTACAGGGCTCCTTCCTTCTTCACTGCCAAAGCTCAACTGAACTCCAACCGACAAAACCGGGCACTTCCTTGAGTTCCTCCCAGTTCTTGACTGGATTGGTGTCACTCACAATAGACTGCTGCTGTTGGTCAAAAGGCACTGAAGTCTAAACTACATCTCCCAGAGTCACTGCCCATACAATCCCTCTTGTGGCTGGCTCAGATTATGAGTCCAAGTTCTGATTCGTCCAAGGCACTCATTTTAGAGCTAGCTTACCCCACACTGATTGGTCCAGTTCAGCAGTTCAAAACTAGAATGGGAACTAGCAGACACAGTTCTGACTGCAAAGAAAGCAGGTTAGACAAACTGTAATTTCATTATTACTCTAAATAATTTCTGGTAAACAGTTACATCTTTCAGATAGGTTCCCTTTGCACTCTAGTGACTGCAAAAATTAAGTGAATTGGCAGCAGCTCAGTGGTACTCAGAGAAGCACACAGTCCCCCATACAAACTAATTATGTCTGCAAGCAGACAGCTCTTAAAGAGACAGTACCAGAGGCTCTAAAAACACTCACTGATAAATGGCTTAAATGTCAAACACCATTCAGGCTTGGAGCATTCAAGCAAGCTCCTGGAAGTCTTTTGGGAACCCCCATTTGCAGGGGGGTTACATATATATTTATATATATATTTCCCCACAGAAGTAGGAACAGGGCAGACTGAATTAAGCACACTGGGAAAGGTGCAGGGGGATTGCAAAGGATTTTTTGTCACAAATGTTTTACTAAAAAACAAGGTGCTGCATCAGCATGTGGTCTAAAAATAAAATGGTAATATTAAATGCACACTGAAAATAGAGTAAGAATTGATGTTTCAACCATAGGTCTTCTTCATGAATTATCTAAAAGAGAAAAAACAAGCAAAGTTAGTGGAGAGGTGAGGAGGAAAAAGGGATATATATGTGAGAGAAGAAAATAGGAGGAGGAGCAGGGTGAAAAGGTGAAAATAGGCAAGGTAAGAATAGAAGCTGGAAAACAAAAGGGCAATGATGGGTATGAAATGGTAAAGTAAGAGTGAATGAGCAAAGGAGTCCTCAAGTGCCAACCAATTAACAGGGCCTAGTAAGAAGGCTGAAAAGTGAGAAATGTGGGGGGAAAGAGACAGAGACAGAGACATAGACATCTGTAAAAAATGAAAATAGATGGGCACACATAGTTAGAATGCCCATGTGAGCATGCACCCCCCCCCCCACACATGCACTGGATGGAAGTGTGTGCAGGCATATGGAAATGTACCATACACACAAGAAAGAAAAGACACAATGGGGGTGTGGGTAAAAGGACAGGCTACAGTGGTAAACCATACGATGGCTAAAAAATGCTAGTAGAAAGTAAGTCTGTCATATAAATCAGAGGGCTTCTGGGAGACTAGGCATATAATCAGCTTTGTTTCTGTGTTTTTCCTTTGGTCAGCATCCCAGAAACCCTGTTGAAGGACACAGACAGAAATATCTTTGACATTATGGTCCCTGGAGGTAAAATGGGATACAATGGTTATAGCATTATGGAAACAATAAGTCATAGCACTCACCCTCTCACACAAAATAAGTTGGAATTCCTCACCCCAGTTCATAGAAAAAGCTTCCCAACTTTATTCAATACAGTATAAAGCAACCCAAAGGGTTCAGGAGAGCAGAAAAACCTCCTAACATTTCGTCTGAGCACAGGCTTTGTCAAAGCTTTTTTCTAGAAATTGGAGTGTGGAATTCCAACTTACATTTTGTGAGAGTGTGAGTGCCATGACTTATTGTTTCCATTGTTTGCAATATGCTACTGAGCACCCCATGCATTGGTGCAGCTCTCTGTGGAACACAGGGTTTATCAGTCAGTGTCTCCAATTTTTGATTGCCCTGTAATGTTCCCTGAATCAATCAGCCAGGCATCTGCCAGTTTCTTTGGTGAAGATACCTGCACACTTCCTGCAAAGAATATAATATATCACATTACTGGAAGAAGATAGGGAGGGGAATTACCTTCAGAAAAAGGTAGGTGGTATTGCCTCTGTATAGATCACTGGTAAGGCCCCCACCTAGAGTACTATGTCCAGTTCTGGAGACCATGGGACCAGTTCTGAAAGCCCCAAGAATGATGCAAGTAGCGTGTGTCAAAGAACAATTATGCAAATTACTATTTGTGTCATAAATTGTGTCAGTTGCAATTCTGAAAGGCAGATTGCAGCAATGCCCAATGTGTCTGCGCCAAATAGCGTTGCATCCAAGATGCGTTCAAAACTGGGTTGCTCCTTTGCACACTGCAACTTGCATAAAAAAGCAAAAACAAAATGCAGTATCCCCTTAGTTGAGATTCCAGAAGCTGGAGACCTGCACAGTGTGATGATCTAAGAAGGCACCTGTTAGACCAGCTTCCATATGGGTCACACAGGAGACAGTTACTGCCTCGACCCCTGCGAACTCCCATTCTTCACTGCTGCCAGAGGCCTGGGCCTCCCATGTGATGAGGTCATCAAGCCCCTCATCTTCCCTGAGCTCACTTTTTTTTTAAACCAGGCAAGACACACTAACCTGAAGCTTGTTTACAGGTGTAACCTGGGAGCACAAGGAAATTAACTGACTTGCTCAGGGTCACACAGTATGCAAGTGGGGGCTGTAGGATTCAAACCCAGGTCTCCAGGTTTGCAGCTCAGAGCCTTAAACCACTGTGGTGTACTGCCTCCATAGTCCACTTGAACACTGACCCTCTGCCCAAGGGTCCATAGATTTGAAACCTGCCACAGCCATGCCCCTCTCAGCTTCTTCCTTGGCCAAGGGGCTACTTGCTCCTTTCACCTTTTTGCTGCACTCAGCCACACCTTCAAAAAATTCTTTACAAAAATCTTCTGCTTCCTCCTGCTCACACTGTATACCAGCTGGTCTTTCACAGCTATGCTCTGCACTGAGGGCCCATGTAGGGACCAACCGGACACATTGAACAGTCTCACTTGGAGGCCCACTAGCCATACACATGCCAGAATTTCTCCTGCAGTCCTGGCAGTGGGGGATGGATATTGCATCTTGTTCAACTTTTAAACATATTGCACACACACTAATTGGATATCCAGGAAGCGCTATGTCGAGGGGAGCTCCTACACAGCCATACTCCTCTTGAAACATTCTCAATTCCTGTTCTTTCTGTGCCACTCATATCTTAACATGCAATGGATATGGTTTGCCTCCACTTGCCACTTTTAACTCTCTGCTAACTACATCCAGAAAATTCGCTGTTACAAAGTGAACAAATTCTCACTGCTTCTTAACACTTTTAAAAGTCTTTCCTTTAACCTGCTCACTTTATTTAGTGACCCGCATTTTGTCTTGCTGCATTGCTGTTACTTTTTTTCATTTCAGCCCCTGCCCTAACATGGCTGCTGCATTTTCCATTGTGCCAGTACTAAACTCACACTGTTTTGCTCTCACTTTGTTTACTTGCTCAGTTGCTTGTTCACTTGCTACACAGAACGCCTTTGGTTCCATGCCTGTAAATTATGCTGCCTTGTTCTGTTCTCAGTGTCAAGTCTTACATTGCTATTTGTAAATTATTGTACATCACTGTGCCAAGCCACGCTTAACACTTAGTTTACTTGCACAAATAATTAGTTTACTTGCATAAACACTTGGTTTACTTGCTTAATACTGTCCAGAAACTTTTTTCCTTTGCATTTAAGAGTTTTGTTGGCACTTATTGAAGCTGCTTTATTGAACTTTACGGCTGCAGTCTGCAAACCAATCGATAGCACTTGAACTCATTTTTTGAACTGTCCTGCCCAACTGCCAGCATGGAAACACATTGTGGTAGCTACCGGAACAATTGCTTTTACTGCCTATATGGGAGAAACCTGATTTTTACATAATTAACCTTCATCTCCCTGTTGGAATGCAGGGCCCTTGGGGCCCTGCGCTCCCATGCTCTGTGATTTTCCTTATTTTAATGTGTGAGCGCAGGGTCAATTGGACCCTGTGCACCCAGCCCTTCATAGATACGTGAGTAAATTATCACCACATCCATCTGATTATCAAAGGACATGTACCTGGTACAGAACATGTTCAAATCCCACCCAAACCTAATTCTGCACAACTGCAAGGGCATTCCAAGCCACAGGTGCAAAAACACATTTTGGGCAGGATTTGAAAAATTACAGCTCTAACATCCATGAGGAGGGGTAATAAGTGTCAGTGGCTCAGTAGGTAGCACACTCGCCTCTGAGGCCGGGAGATCACAGGTCTGTGGGTTCAGTTCCCACATCTGGCACACTGGTTAATATCCCAGTACTGACACTGTAGTGCAGCATGAGAGGGATGCTGCACTTCTGAGGTGTTGTCTTTCAGATGAGATGTTAAACTGAGGTCCCATCTGCCTGGATTGGTGGTAGTTCTGGTGGATGTTAAAAATCCCATGGCACTTATCGAAAAGAGTAGGGGAATTTCCTCAGTGTCCTGTCCAAATTTCCCTCATTCACTAAAAATACCACCAACAGCTTAATCTGGTTCAAGGTCAGTTGGCATTCATCTGTATCCCCCTCCCCCGGGTCGTGCCTGAAAATAGGCAGGATATGTCTAGTGCACTTACCCGGTCAACAAAAAAAAAAACAAATAAATAAGAAGGCTATGTTGTAAATCTATTGTCAAAATATTGAAAATGCCCATAGTAACAAGCGGGCATACCAGAATTGCAAAAAAATGGTCATAACTTTGTCATTTTTTCATATTTTGACCCTCAAATTTCAACATAGTCTTCTTATCATTCTTCCTCATAAACTCCACAGGAGAAATTTCTTAATACATGGCAAAACACCATTCCATGCCACAGGTGAGGAAACACATTCTGGGCAGGATGTGAAAAATGACAGCTATACTGTTCATGAGGTGATGTGAAAAATGGCTATGCTGAAAGTTTGGAGTGAAAATATTAAAAATTGTCAAAGTTACACAAGTGCGTAGAAACATTTTAATGATCACTTATAACTTGGGTGTTTTAGGTGTTTTTGCACCAAATTTTCAACATGAGCTTTTTTAGACACCACCTCATGAACACTGACACTTTAATTTCATTACTCAGTCCTGAAAGGTGATTTCATGCAGTGACCGCTAAATCACCTCATGGGTCCGATTAATGACACAACAGTGACAGTGTTCATGAGGTGGGGTCCCAAAAAGTCTGTGTTGAAAATTTGGTGAAACCATACCTAAAAATGGCAGTGATATCACCATAAGTTCAAAATGTAATTGACAGCCATTATGCGGCACTTACCATGATTCTTCATTTTGCGGTTCGGCTTTGAAGAGAGCAGACATGTCCCAGTTCACAGAAGCTGACAGCCGATGATCTCTGGTGGTAAGTATAGGGAAGGGGTGTGTGGGGTGGTGGGTGCTTAGTGGGAGGGTCAGGATGGGTGAGGGGAAATGGGCAGAAGATGAGGGACTGTTTTCTTTTTTTCTGGATAAAAAAAGACATTGGGGGACTGTTTTAATTTTTACAGGTGTAACAGTTGAAATCTTTGGCCATACTGGGGGTGGGCTCCCCAGTATCCCACACTGTTGTCAGGGGTCCAATAAAAGATAGATAGATACTAGATAGATAGATACTTTATTTATATAGTGCTCCTTTCCTGAGACTCGGAGCACTTCACAATCAATACAATACCATAATATCAAAAGTATACAAACTCACAATTCAAATTTACACCATTATCCAGTTACACATAATATATAAGATTATCTATCTAATCAATTCCAATAAACACAGTTATCTAAAAACTTAATTAAAAGCCTGGTTAAATAAATAAGTTTTTAAGCCTTTTTTGGAGGTATCCACTGAGGGTGCCTCCTGTAGCTGTTTAGGTAATTGATTCCACAGGGTAGGTGCAGCCACCTAGAATGCTCAATCACCCGAGTGGCACAACCTCACCCTAGGAATATTCAGGAGACAGCCCTCAGTGGAACAGAGAGCCTGGGATGGACAATGAGACACAAGGAGATCTTGGAGGTAGACTGGTCCCCTTTCATGTAGGGCTTTATAGGTCAGAAGCCCAACCTTGAAAGCAATCCTCCACCTAACTGGCAGCCAGTGCAGTTTGAGGAAGATGGGTGATATGATCGTACTTACACCGGTCAGTAGTCTTGATGCCTCATTCTGCAGCAGCTGCATCGGTGGAGATTACCACCAGAAAGCCCTAGGAATAAGGCATTGCAGTAATCCAGTCTAGATGTTGTAAAAGCATGTACTAGTGAGGCTAGGTCCTTGGGGGGGGTAACAGGTTCTGAATCCGGGCAGTGTTCCTCAGATGATGGAATCCACTTTTAACAATGGCTGACTCCTGAGCATCAAGCATCAAGCCACTGTCAAGGATCACACCCAGATTCTTCACCCATTCAGATGGGGTCAGTGGCACCCCTCCAGTACAAGACTAAGTGGCCTCCACAAACTCCCATTCCTCCCATGATGACCCGGATCCACCACCAGCACCTCTGTCTTGTCTGGGTTGGGTTTCAGCCAGTTATGGGACATCCAAGTCTGGATCTCTGACAGGCAGTTGTAAAATACAGAGTCCGCTATCTGGTTACTTGGTGCACAGGACAGTATAGCTGGGTATCATCTGCATAGCAGTGAAACCCAGCCCATACCACCTGATAATGTCTCCCAATGGCAGCATATACATTGTGAACAATAAGGGTGACAAGACTGACCCCCACAGAACACCACAGGTAAGAGGTTTCCAGTTAGATGAGGCCAGCCCCATCACTACCCTCTGCACACTACCTTACATGTATGACCTGAACCATTTGATGACTTTACTGGACAGGCCACACCAGAACCGCAGTCAGTCAAGTAGCACCTCATGGTCCACAGTGTCAAACTCCACTGAGAGATCCAGGAGGACCAAGATGGAATGATCTCTCCTGTCTCTCACCATTAGTAGATCATTAAGCACCTTCACCAGGGCGGTCTGCGTACTATGCCCAGCCCTAAACCCGGACTGGAAAATCTCATAGGTGTAAGAGGAAGTGAGATGTTCCTCAAGCTGACTTGCCACCACCTTTTCTATAAGCTTCCCTAAAAATGGGAGGTTGGAGACCGGCCTGTAGTTGATGAGACAGTCTGGGTCCAATGAGGTTTTCTTTAATAGGGGTCTAACCAAGGCCTCTTTCAGGGGCAATGGTAAGACCCCATTCATCAAGGAACTCTGGACAATCTCAGCAGCCACAGGTGCAATCAGGTCCATTCACCCAACCAAAAGTTGTGTTGGACCTGAGTCCAGATCACAGTGTGTTAGCTTCAGTCTCAATAGAACCCTTACCACCTCTTACACCCCAACTGGATCAAACTCAGTACAGACAGGAGGAGTGTTCTGCAACACCTCAGAGTGGAACACACAATCACTTTGGGCGATGGTGGAGAAGATCTTAGCTCTGATAGCGGACACTTTGTCAGCAAAAAACAGAGCAAACTCTTCACACCTAGTGCTTGAACCTGCTCACCCCACATGGAGGCAGGCAGGATGTAATAACCCATCCACCATGTGGAAGAGCTGAGCCAGTCTGTTCCTTGCTGCAGAAATCTCTCTTGACAAAAATTCTGCCTTCTTACAGGAGATTTCCCCTGATAATCCCTATAATGGGACACCAGGGCCAATTTATCCTCCATCAGGCCAGATCTTCTTCACCGCCTCTCTAACCTTCGACCCTTAATCTTTAACTCCCTGAGTTCCCCATCAAACCAGGGAGATCTTTGTATGAGTGGACAAGGGTCAGACACAAACAGGTGGGATTGAATCAAAGGCAGCTGCGCTGGCACCATTATATACTGCCACTGCCTCCTCTGTTCCAATCCACCAAGCAGTCCCCACACTCAATAGGTCCAGCACTGCCAATGACCTGGATGGGGACAAACCCCACAAAGGGCAGTACCGGACCATTTCCACAGAGGCACAGGCTTCGGGGGGACCCCCAACCTGAACCTCACAGTGCTGTGATCCGACCAATCTACTGGATCAGCTCTAAAGTCAATGATCTCAAGACCTAATGAAAAAACTAGGTCCAGTGTGTGGCTGCATGAGTGGGTCACTGAGGTTGCATTTTGTGCCAGGCCCAGCCGCTTCAGACTCCTTAGGAGATTGTTACCAAATGTGGGGAGCCTGTCGTCTACTCAGGCATTGAAGTCCCTGAGAACTAACCATCTTGAGGACTCCAACACCAGACCAGTGACAAGCTCCCTGATCTCCCTCAAAAATTCACCCTCCCTACCTGGGGGGGGCTAGAGCAGGAAGATCCTGTAACCTGAGCTAGGACCCCCCATGCGGCCACACATTCAAAGGACTCAGCAGGGCCCATAGGTAGCACTGTGAGACCCAGGTCAGATTTAAAACAAATGGACACACCCCCACCTCTGTGATCCTTCCTTGCTCGGGCTGTGTATCATAGAGTACCCAGCTGGCACTGCCGCCTCCAAAATGGGAGTGGCATTTTCATCCAGCCAGGTCTCAATGATGCAAGCCAGGTCTACTGAGGCAATTAAGTCCACCATTATGGCAGTCTTGTTCCTCATCGACTTGAGATTGCATAAAACAGCCTGAGTAGGCTGAGGGGGGATTGCTGGATCAGCTACCTGCCCACTAATTTCTGTGGAGCCCTTGGGTATGGGCACTTATAAGGGAGGACCCCCTCTCCAGTGGCCATTTCACCCCAGGGCATCTCCTCAGCCTCACCACACTCATATCCATGACTCTCTGGCAGCCACCCAGACTGCTTCCCCTCTGAAACCCCTCTTCCAAACAATTCCTAGAACCCAACATCTTCTATAGGTCTCTAAAGGGAGTGGTGGGCTCCCCAGTGTCCCACACTGGTGGAGGATGCTTATAGTGCTAACAGGGGATTGAGCACCCTACTGTCAGCAAATATGGAACAAACATTGTTTGGGACACTGGAAGTTGGCTCCCCAGTGTCCCACACTGGTGGGGGGGCTTACAGTGCTGACAGTGGGATTGGGCACCCCACTGTTGACAAATATGTAAAAAACATTTTGCGGGACATTGGGAGTGGGCTCCCCAGTGTCTCATACTGGCTGAGGGGGTGTTATACTGCTGACATGGGGACTGGGCACCCCAATGTCAGCATCAGCAGCAATATTCATATTTTTTTACATTAATTAACATTCCTTGGCCCCTTCCCCTTACAGTCAGTAATACTGGAACAAAAAGGTTTCTTTAGGTAAACACCAACAGATGTTTACCTAAACAGGGACAGAGGAATCAGATTCTTGGTCAGTTTTTTCCTCAAATGTACAGGGACATTTTTAGGAACCCCCATACTTTTGCACAACACCTGGGACAGTGTTGCAAATTTGTGGCATTTTCGGAAAGGTATTGCTGCAATCTGTGGCATTTTCACAAGGGTAGTGCCGTAAATTTGCAGCACTACCAACCTCCAAAACCCAAAAACATATTTCTGAGCATTACTTAAAAAAACGTAATGCCAGAATCATGTGGCATTTTATATTATAGAGGCGTGGTCTGGTTAGGGTTGAACGGGTTAGAGTTGAATGGTCACTTCTATGTTTAACTCAAAATGTTGTACTTTAATAACTTCACAACTGTTCAAGTGAATTTGCATGAAATTTTGCATGCACCATCAGAAACCAACCATCTCTTGATGTTCCAAGTTTCATTCCAGTCGGATGTGTAGGTGCAAAGACACAGAGTGTAAATAAATGTGAAAGTTGCAGTTTTTATCATTTCTTGTTCATGACACAGAGCAAAAAAACAGTTTGGAATTTTGGTATGAAATGTTTAGAATAAAAAGATCTTGCCTTTCAGATTTGACTTTTAAAGGTTTGGTGACAAAATATTAATCCGTTCCAAAGTTATTACATTTTAAAATTCCCATTATTTTCAATGAGAATTTCACTCTCCAGTTAGATGTCCTGCTTGAAAAAGGATCCTTTTTCTCAAATGGGTACTCCTTTTTCACAAATGGGTCATCCTGTGTAGCAAACAGGAAATCTTTTTTTCGAGCTGCCACGGTCTTGTTTTCAGTTCATCAGGGAAACAAAATTTAATAACTCAAAGAAATTACTTGTTTACTACAAACCAACCCGTGTTCTGCTAATTGGGACCTGTTTTAGCCAATTCTGGGGTTTGCTTTTCGAAAAATCACTTGTAAATGTGTTTTTGTGACACTTTGTAATCCTGTTTCATGTCTTTTTTCATGCTCAAGAATCCTTTTTCGCAGATTGTGAAAGAAGAGACTCAGAAAAGGATCCTGTTTTGCAATTTGTGAAAAAAGGACTTCCCTTTTTGCAAATTGTGAAAAAAGACATGAAAAGGATCTCTGATGGCCATCCTCATTAATTTAATACATTTCCCTGGTGTCTAGTGGCATCCCCCTTCCTCCGATCTCCATCCCCATATTTATAAATGTTTTCCTGGTGTCTAGTGGCACCCTCTGATCACCATCCCATATTTCTAAATTGTTCCCTAGTGTCTAGTGGCACCCCCACCCTCTAATTGCTGTCCCCATGTTTTTCCCATTTCCATTGTGTCTAGTGGCACCCCCCACCCTCTGATTACTCTCCTTTTTTTTCATTTCCCTGGTGTTTAGTGGCACCCCCACCCACTGATTGCTGTTCCCATTTTTTTAAAATATTTCCCTGGTGTCTGGTGGTGCCTCTCACTGTCCAATCACTGTTTCTGTTTTATTTTACTGTTTCCCTGGTGTCTAGTGGCACCCCCCACTCAGCAATCACTGCCCCTGCCTGCAAAACAGAAAATGGTCCTCAATGTTTTTTTCTAGAAGGTCCCTCAGTGATCTGTGCCCCCCAACCCCACCTCCCACTCAGGACCCACCACCACACCACTTGCAGTACATACCCACACACCCTCACTCACCTGGCCAGGTGACATGGCAAAGATCCCTTGTCTCTCTGATTGAAAACACATCTTGCTGTTGGAACCAATGACTGCAATATGAGAAACTAAGGTAAATATGGTTTCATGTATTTCACTGTGGTTTTCAACTTTGATTCATGACTTGGCCATTTTTGCATATTTTGACACCACATTTTTAACATGGCCTTTTATGGACCCACTTCATGGACAATGTTAGTGGAATTTTGCAAATCTGTCCCAAAAGGCAATTTTGTGATTGGTTGGTGAAATCACCTTTTGGACAATACTCAAAAATTTTTACTGCCTTTGTTCATGAGGTGGGGTCATAAGAGAGCTATGTTGAAAATTTAGGGACAACATACTCGGCCTAATTCCAGAACACGGGCTTATGCAAGTTGCAACATGCACTGCTACACCAGGGATCCTGCACCCAATTCCAGGACAGGCAGGGTCCCCAGCACCTATGACCCATGACTTGCAGCAGCTGCAGGGTTGCACCTTGGGAATGGTGCAATGGATCTGGGAGCCACAAGTCGCAGAATGCATTTTACTGCCCTGAGCCTCCCCACCCTGTAACACTCCTGCAATCCCCTGGGGGCCTTGTGGGAGCTGGCCGGGTGGCACAGGTGCATGGAGAGGGCATGGCGCAAAATGGACCCAGGTGGCTCCCCAAAATTCTGGGGGTCAGGGGGCCTCACTGTGCTGGGGGGTCCTTGGGGCAGGGCAATGTGCCATATGTGGTGCTGTGGGGGGCATCTGTTGTTTTGCCAGGATGGATGACCCTTAGACCAGCTAAGCACTTTATCTAACCCTGCAGTGCCATATCCAGACCTGGAATGGTGAAGGCAGGTTACGGCATCTACCTTTTTGGAATAGGACACAGGTGCTGCTGTAACCCACCCTTGTACCATGCCGCAGTGGGTTGTGGGTGTAGTGGGTGGCTTAGCCCACCTTTGGCACAACCCGCATGCAGTATGGCACATGCAGCATCTGTAATCACAACTTGCGTAACGCATGTCACGAGGTGCAATTTGTGCCACAGGGTTCAGCATAAATCATCTTGTGCCATGAATAACACAACCTGGAATCAGACCCACAGTATGTAAAAATGGTGAAGTCATGCATATGCATTTAAATTTAATTACACTCTCTCATAACTTTGATAATTTTAAATGTTTTTATCTCAGATATTCAACTTAGCCATTTTTTTACATCATCTTGTGAACATGACAGCTGTCATTTTTCAAATCCTGACCAAAATGTGTTTTCTCACCTGTGGCATGGAATTAAGTTACGGTAGCACGGAATGATGTTTAAGTGGGGATTTGAACATTCTCAGCCCAGCGTTCATGAGGTGGGGTAATAACAAGGCTATGCTGACAATGTGATTGCTGTTTTTGCTGAAATGCTTCCATGGCAACATATATGTATGCATCTGTGGAGGGATGGGAGTGCAGGAGTTGGAGGGCACTATGTTCCCACAGCCAAATGAGGATACGAATATACTATCTCAAAAGTAAGGAACTTATTTGCAAACAACTCTGTTAATGCATCAATTAGGGTTAAAGTGACAAAAGTAGGGACATGTGGCATTTGGGTTTCCAGCCCTAACACCCCACCCCACACTGCAGGAAGTAACAGGCATGGGGTGTGCCTTGGGACTGTCAACCCTAACACTCACCCATTCTGATATACTGCACCCATCTCAGCATCTTTATTCATAGAATGGGGTGAGCAGTAGAAGGCACCTGTGCTGCCATGGAGGTGCAGGGCCCAAAGAGATGATCATTGCATGCAGGTGCCGAGTGCCTTCAGCCACCTGTGGAATGTCTATCCATGGCTACAGAAGTGCTGGACCATGGTGATGGATGTATCTTGTGTCAGGCGGAAATAGTTGCATGTTTGTCTTACCTGATAATGGATGTCTGTGGTTGCTTGTGTTACCTTACTCCCTTTTGCTGCTTGGTGGGAATGCAGAGTTAGTGTTGAAAACCCTAACATCATATTTCCATACTTTTATCACTTTAATAGCAACCCTAACTGATGCATTAACATATTTTTTTGCAATGAATATATATATATATATATATATACATACACATACATACATATATATACTGTAGATAGGTATAAGTAAAGGCAGCAGCAATGTTTGTAATGGCTGTCAGATATAAGTGAAGTGGCTTATGAATTCAGTATGTGAGTTACCCAATTTCAAAATCACGCTGCTGAACATTTTGCAATATGTGCAACTGTCAGAAATTCTAACATAGCTAGAGAAACTCCTGCACCCTCATTGGGTATTACTTGTACATTACATCTGTCTAATGCGCAGATAAAAACAAGTTCTGATAACCTGAATGTAGTGCCCAAAAGAAATGAAATTGGTCACGTTTTACAATTTTCAGAAATTTCATGTCAATGGCTACTACTTTTTAAAACTCTAAAAAGCTTTAATGTTTTAACTAATCACAGTTTTTCATAGCCCTGCATCCAATCACCCCACAACCATGTGTAAGCATTTTAAATTGATGTCTTAACACTCTTTGCTTTCAGCCCCTACATTTGCCTCCAATACTGATCACTTGTGTACTTTCACAGCCACAGGCTGGGTGCCTGCAACTTCCTGTTCATCCAAATAAAATGAAAGAGCCATTTTGACAAACAAATCGACCTTGTTAGAATCAACTTGCCAACACTGCTAGAACACCAATCAAGATTGTTTCAAAAATGTATAAACCACCAGTGCATTGCAGTGTTCAAACTGCATTAGTCTCTAGTCTCAATCTGTCCATGTTACACGTTATTTGAACATTCTTGCTCACACTCCCAGTTCCTCCATCACCGCCAATCCTCAAATGTTGCTTACTGTCATATGGGACACAGATAACTAATTAAAAAACAATTTGCTAACTCTACCGTGAACACTGTGGCACTCTTTTCTCACATCCCAAACCTTCATGCTTGTGCTTGTGCTGCCAATTCCAGTCACTCCCTCAATCACCATATGATTTGGCCAGTCTGCCCAACATCACTAATGATGTAATTGCTCTGCCCCTCCTCTAATCCTGAGCCTAATCGTTTAAACTATAAACATTTGCAGAGCCTACACATAGAGTTAGGGGATCCACTGGCTTGCCTGTTTTTACAGAGCTGATACTAAGTATTAAATTCTAGCAGGTATGTTCCACCTGCACTCTGAATTTTTTGAATTTTATTCAGATCTGATAACATTGATATTTTAAATTGATGCATAGTATAATATTTGGAAAGAGTAACATGAAAATTATTTAATTTTACTATATTAGCCCAACTAGGTCTGAAGAAGGGACAGGCTGGTCCCAAAACATAAACCAGGGGAAATTTGGATTATGGGAGCTTGAACTTAAGAGTGAAAAAGATTAAAAATAAAGAAGAGTTTCTCATTTTTTTTACTGAGAAAAAAGTGGGTTGAGGGCTTCCTTTTCACAAAATCTGCTCTGCAACTGGTTCTCTGGAAGAACTCCCCAACTAACTTTAAACACATAAAATCTTTGAAATAAAGAGACAGCATTGCAGAATAAAGAAATGGAAGGGAACCCTGGGAGACAGCAAACTTAAAGTCAAAAATGTTGCTCGTATTTATCTCATACTACCCCCACCCCAAATCTAGCGACAGTGTTCAGGAGAGGGCCACCTGCTAAACATTATGATTTTGGGTAGGGGGGTTCAAGTTAGGGAAGGTGTTTCTACGAAAAGACACTGTCAGCTCTTGGCTTAGTGACAGGAATCAACATTATGCTTTTCACAAAAAAGGTATCGGGGGTAGGGGTGGAAGAGGAGGCCCAAAGTGACTAGGGGAAAAAGGGTGGTCTTCCTTTAACTGTTTCAGCCTGATAGACCCCACCATACCATGGACAATCGTGTTTTCAGTTGAAGAATCAAAGCCAAAATGAAAACAGGTGCCCTGACTCAAAGCCAGCCTAAACTTTGCCAGTGGCCCAGTTCTATCACCCTTGGGGTAAACGAGGAGAGTGACTGCAAGCAGAACTGTGGTCAGTGGAGGTGAGTGGGAAAAGTGATCCCAAGGAGCACTGTATTCAACACTGTACGTTGGGTCTATCAGATCCATGAGTCTATGAATCAGGAGAAGAACTGCAGTTAAATGAGGGTGGGGGAGAGTGATTACGTTGTAGGGTGGAGTGCAGCAAATGCAAATGATGTTTTTTCTGGATATCCATGTATAACGATCAACAGTGTTATGCACAAAGCAGTCCATTACAATAAGTGGTTCTATTATACTCAGGTTCAAACACTCTGGGAATGCTGGGAAGCAGTTATGGAAATACTTTGTTATTTGACATCAATGCATGAAAGTCTTATGGAAAATCATAAGTTTTATGTGGGTGTTCTGAAACCATTGACTGTTTGGCATCATTATTAAAAACGTGGACTGCATGAGTAATACATACCAGTTCCCAAACATCATCAATAATGAGCTATTCATTACTAGTGACTAAAGAACAAACAGTACACACTACTCAGGGTATGTGTACTCAGGAAATTAAAAAAGCTAAAAATGGAATATACCTCTAGTTTTCTATCTGGATGGTACAGCTATTCCCATGGCAACCCTCCTCTCCATCATCCTCAACTGTCACTCCGCCCACTTCTCTAGTTCCCCCATGCAACAGACCTCTTCCATAACCTGTCCAAGCTGTGATGGACAGAGTCAACTGGCCTCTTCAATATCTTCCTGATCACATCAACCTCTGATCTATGAAGGTGGCACCATAAGGTGTATTCTTAAAAGTCTAGTAGGCATTTTTGTCCATTTGCCCTGCCCTTCACCTCAAACTGGCACTATCATTAATATGGTCCATTCCCCAACCCCTCTACTACTCTTGCCCTGAAGGCCCACCAATATGTGGTCCAGTTCCCCCAACCCATGTTCCCAAGTGGGAGATATGTTGATCCTTCTTCTAGCTGCCCTTTTGCGCCCCTCCCAGACCCTTCAATGTAGCTTAAGCAGCAATGAGAAGCTGTCATTAGTGAACTCCTATTTGACCCTTTATTGCAGTCTGCCTAACATGAGTTGGGTTAGGAACATATAAACAATCCAATATGAGAACATGGAGTGTAGACTGAAGAAGGTCTATCAACCCAATGAGACCACCCCCTGCTTCTTGGCAGTTACAGCCCTGAAAATTGGCCTCTACTTTTACCTAACCAGCTTAACCTTCAATACCATTTTTTGTGCTGCAACCAACAACTTCTGATGGCAGGCTGTTCTAGATACTAACCACACTCTGTGGAAAGGAATTCTGTCTTGGTTCACCCTTGAATTAGTCCCTCATCAGTTAAATGTTGTGTTTCCAAGTTACTGAGTTTTCTGTCAGTCTTAATCTGATCCATATACTGTACCTAGATCAGATCCTCCCTTATCCTCTTTTTCTCAAGTCTACACAGATCAATCTCCTAAAACCTTTCCTCATAACTTATCCCTGCTAGTCCACCAGAAAATCTTATTGCTCATCTATTTATCATCACTATCTGTGTAACATTGTTCACATAGAACAGTGCCCAAAATTGACCACTGCACTCTAAATGAGGTCACTAGTGATCTGCATGCCAGGGACTGACACCCCCCTGTCTAGGGGCATACGGTGGCACTTCTCATCAGAAGATGTCACAACGTGTGGGAATAAACTTCAGATGAGGCAAATTTATAGGTTTATAGTGTGAATTTATGAAAATACCTGAAGGATTTCTTATAACTATATTAATCATGAAATTATCACTGTTTTTTTTACTGCTTCTGAGTCCCTTTTTCTTTAAAAAGGTTTCATTAATTGTATTCATTCCTGCTATCTCAAATAGCCTTCAAGCTTTTTGTACACACAAAATGCATTTATGCACTTTACACAACACCTCTCTGGGTGTTTGGCATCATTCCAGGGACTGGATGGATAGAAATGGAAAAAGAATGGAAAGAAGAGAACTAGTAGGAAGTTTAGTAAGGGTAGTAAAGAGCTATGCTAGGTGGCCAACCTAGGGTTTGGGAGAAAAAGAAGAAAAGCAAAGAGAAAAGTGTTAACTGTTGTGCAACAGAAGTTTTGGTAGCTAGGAAATAAGGAGATAGAAAAGTGGTGCATCGGTCACAGCTGATGGTGTAGCCTAACTCTGCCACACACCTCCTTCCTTAAGAAAAAAAAACAGTTCTCAAAACTATACTGTTTTTTAGAGAACCCCCTCTCAGTCATAAATATTCTACCAAAACAGTAGAACGAGGGTTGGTTGAAATGTTCTCTCACCCACTATGAAAGCTTCACCCCAAGGTCCCTTAATCAGCTATTTTTAGTTATTGTCCACCATACCAAGTTACTGCAATATGACTACACTTTCACAACATTACACTGGGGCTGTCATACAGTTCAGCACAGTACCCATCTATGCTCTCAGAGGACTTCAGTCTGTAGTGACTGTCTACCCCTAACTATTTCACTCTGGTTACTATAACTCAGATATTTCATATGAACATACGAAATTTGCCAGCAGATAAAGGCCTAGAGGTCTATCAAGTCTGCTCGAATGTGCCGCTAGCATCCCTTATTCTGCAGCTGCGCTCCCTTCCACCCTTCCCCTTCATAAACCCTCCCCCTTGTTCTGCCCCATTTCATTTTGAAGCAGTCCACTGTTCTACCGGATACCACTTCTGCAGGTAGCGTATTCCACCCAGCCACCACCCTCTCTGTAAAAAAGTGTCTCCTCATCTGCCTCCTGAACCTTCCTCCCGCCAGTCTCATATCATGGCCCCTGGTGTCCCTCCCCTCTCCCTTACTTTGAACAGCCCCTCTGTACCTGTCTTGTTTTATTCCTTTCATGTACTTAAAGGTTTCAATCATGTCCCTCATCCCTCCTCTCCTCCAGTGAGTACATGTTCAACTCCCTCAGCCTCCTCTCGTATGATAAGTCCCCCAGCCCCTTGATCATCTCTGTCACCCTGCGCTGCACCCCCTCCAGTAACTTAATGTCCGTGTTCAGATACGGGCACCAGTACTACACGCAGTACTCCAGGTGCGGTCTAACTAATGACCTATACAGTGGCAGAATCACCTCCTCCCTCCTCGAGGATATACCCCTTGCAATACAACCCAGCATTTTGTTGGCCTTTGCAGCTGCTTTCCTACATTGTGCTGAGTTGCTCATTGACCCTGTAATGAGCACCCCCAGATCCTTCTCCTCCTCCTCCTCCTCCTCCTCTGTCTGGGCTAGCTGCACTCCCCGCAACTGGTAACTCCTCCTTGGGTTCTTCATCCCAAAATGCAGCACCTTGCACTTTTTGGCATTAAACCCCAGTTGCCAGGTATCTGACCAGGTTTCAAGCTTTGCCAGATCATCCTGCAACCCCTGCCATCCCCCTAGGTCATCCACCACTGCCCCTACCTTGGTATCATCAGCAAACAGACTGATCTTGCTCTTGATGTCCAATGATATGTCTGCAATGAATATCCCAAATAACACTAGTCCCAACACCAAGCCCTGTAGAACATCACTCTTCACTACCCTTGGGTGTGAGAGCTCCCCACCCACCACCCCCCTCTGTTGCCTTCCTTGAAGCCAGTTCCCTACCCACCTCACCAGTTTTGCACCTGCCCCTGTGCCTACTAACTTACTTCCCAGCCTTCCATGTGGCACCGAGTCGAATGCCTTACTGAAGCCCAGATGAAGGACATCCACTGCAGGGCTTCTGTCCATTTGCCTAGTTACCCAGTCATAGAATTCCACCAGGTTGGTTTGGCAGGATCTGCCCCATATGAAGCCATGCTGTCTGTTGTCCTGTAGGCCTTTGGCATCTAGGAGGGCCACCAGCCTTTCCTTCAGGATAGTCTGCATTAGCTTACCCACAATGGATGTGAGGCTCACTGGTCTGTAGTTTCCTGGTTCATCCTTGGGGCTACTCTTGTGGAGGGGCACCACATGAGCCATCCTCCAGTCCTGAGGTACACACCCTGAATGTAGTGAGGCATTAAATAGGCCTGCCAAAGGACCTGAAAAGACCTCTGCCAGCTCCTTCAGTACCCTGTGGTGGATGCCATCTGGGCCTGGCGCCTTATCCACCCTCAGTGCCTTCAAACCCTCCCAAACTCCGCCCTCCATGATTTCCCCATCTGTCACTCCCTCCCCCCTGTTTCTACCATTTCTCCCCTTGGATGTCACCCCTCTTCTTTTAGTAAATACTGAGCAGAAGTACTCATTTAGTGCTTCTGCCTTATCGCACCTGCTCCACCCAACCCCTCCTTCCTATTCCTTACTATGCTGTCCTTACAGCTCTTTTCTCCTGATGTACCTAAAGAGTCATTCTCCCCTTCTTAATGCCTTGTGCCAGCCTGAGTTCCGAGATGCCTTAATCTTCACGTCTTTGTCACCTCCTTCGATTCCGGGCTGCTACCTCCCTGTCCTCCCCTCTCCCTGTTTTCTTGTACTTCCTAAAGGCAGCTCAATTCCTCCTTACCTTTTCCATGATCTCCTTGCTCAACCAGCTTGGTTTCTTAGCCCTAGCCTTCTTGCTCTGGGCCTTGCAGCAGGTTTTGGTTGCTTCCACTATCCCCAGCTTTATGAGCTCCCACCTCTGGTTAGTATCCATACTAGATTGAATTCTGGTCAGGTACCCTTTTACCACTTCCCCCATCCTCCCAAAGTCAGCCCTCCTGAAGTCTAGCACTCTTGTGCCAGATTCCACTCCTTTCTTGCCCATATCCAGTGTGAGCCATACTGAGTGGTGGTCACTCCCTGACAGTGGTTCCTCCACTGTAAGTTCTTTCACAAAGTCCCCATTTGCCAACATAAGGTCAAGGGTACTCCCTAACCTGGTTGATTCACTGACCATTTGCAGCAGGAAGCTGTCCTGGAAGGCATCCAGCAGTACCTGCTCCCTTCTGTTCCTGGTTGTTGGGGTACTCAAGTCCACTCCTGGCATGTTGAAGTCCCCACAATCACCACACTACCCTTCTCGGTCCTCCTGATCTGTCCCGCTAGTTCCCTGTCTAACTCCTCCATCTGAGATGGCAGCCTGTACACCACTCCCATTCTAAGAATCCTATTCTTGGAATCCTGGATTTGCATCCAAATTGACTCCATACTACCCTCCTCCCCTTCCTCCCTTACACACTTCAGTCCTTCCTTCACATATAGTGCCACACCCTCTCCTTTCCCAATCACCCTGTCCCTACAAAATAACCTGTACCCTGGTACAGACAGGTCCCAATCATTGTATTGGGTGGGCCATGTGTCCGTGATGGCTGCAATGTCCACCTCTTCCTCTGCCATGAGCACCTGTAACTCTGCAGTTTTCCTCCCAAGGCTCCTAGCATTAAGGGTAACCACCTTTCACCCTTTTCTCCCTCTCCCATTCTGCACTCCTTTACTAGCATCACCAACTGTACTTGCCATTTGTCCTTTGTCACTGTTATGGGGAGTCAGCTTATATGGTTTCCCAACCTGTGGTCTCTGCATGTCTCTTGCCCAATTGCCACCCCCCACTCCTAGTTTAAATTCCCTACTTCCTCTATGTACTCCTCCATCCTTTGTTTCAACACTTTCTTTCCCTCCTCACACAAGTGTAGTCTGTCCTTGGCATAGCGACTACTGTCCTCCCAGGTTCCTCCCCACCTCCCCAACAGCCCATACCCTTCAGCACAACACCAGGTTCTTAGCCATCCATTAAATTCCTCTATTCTCAGCTTTCTTGTTGTGCTTGCCTTGGGCACTGGAAGTATCTCCAAAAAAGTTACTGATCTTCCTGCCCCCTCACATAATTATCCTAGTTCCTCAAACCTCCTCTGGACTATATCTACTGTCTTGTCAGCCAGATCATTTGTCCCAAGATGTATAATTAAATGAGGCATGTCCCTACTCCTTCTAGTATATTCCAGAACAGATTGTCCCACCCTTTCTGCTGTCATTCCTGGCATGGCCTCCAACCAAATGCAACTATGCCTCTCCCCCTTGCTACCCCACCTGACTCCTCTTAGTATTGAGTCCTCCAGCACTAAGATTCCACCACCCTTACTCCCTGCTTGCTTCCATTCATCTCCCTCTCTTATTTCTGGCTCCTCTTCTTCCTCCTGCACATTATTTCCCCCTTTTGCAATTCTCCCAGCAGAACTTCCCCCCACTCTGGTTTGGTCCAGGCATTTATCAATTACTCCTCTAATTTCATCATTTCTCTCCTCCACCTTCTTCTTGTCTAGCAGCACAAAACTATTTTCTGAAGACCCTTCACAAATACCCGCTCCCTCTCTCTTCGTAGTAACCTGTTCTCTCCTTTCTACTCCATGACTTTTGCCACTTCTTCACCTCACAAGTTTCTATCTCCTCCTTCCATTTGTCTTTTGTCTCCTGACCTGGTTTCCCCGGCAATAGTTCTTCCTGGCCTGGGCCCCCTTGTTCCTGCTTCCCTTCTCCTGACCCTCACCTCACCACTATTGGCTTAAATCGCCCTCCGACATCTCCAATTCTTCCTCCCTCCAGTATTGGGCTAAACCCACACCCAGTCTGCCTTGCCTGTCTTAGTTCCTCCTGCAGACCCTCAATATCATTTCTAAGTTTCTCTATGTGGTTGCACACTAAACATCCTCCCACACTCCAGGCAAGTTTTAGAAAGATTGGTGCACCACAGTTGTTGCAGCCTACCACCCTACCCATTGCTGTTGTTGCCCACCAGTAACCCCCCACCCTTCCAGATGCAGTATACCAAACACTCCCCCAAGTCTCCCTTCTCCCCCTTTTATCAGTGCAAAACATTCTTTTCTTAATTTCCCATACCCCCTTTGTTCCTTTGTTGTACACGTTTAGATAGATTGAGCAACTGCTTTTTATATTCCTAACCTTCCTATCCACACTTAAAAAGAGACTTTAAGTAGCTATTGCACAACCTTCTTCAAACTCCTGCTCCTCCTTTCCACAATGCAATAGCAATGCAAAGAAGTAACAATAAAAGCTCCTAGATTTGAAGTTACTTCCCTTCCACTGAGATAGCAGTCACCTGTTCACTCACTGCTGTTCCTTTCCTGGATGTCTACTTCTGCTATGACAGGTGCATATCCTTTGCCTGTTTGAGGAAGTGATGTCAGAACCCCTGGTATAAAGGAAATCATGGACCAGGAGTGGGTGGGGTGAGGGGTTGGGGTGGGACCAACCCAAGTCTTCCACAAACAGCTAAAGCCCCTGGTCAGACCATTAGCACCCTTCCCCCACTATGCACTAACCTTTGCAGCTAGTGAAGCCAGCAAAAATGAATCACAATTCTACTCAAAGCCTCCAAAGTAGGTTTGCTACCAAAAAAAACAGGTCTCCAATTTAAACAGCTTCACCAACAACACATCAAAATAGGCTTGAAATTAGAAGATATAGGTCTCTGATTAAAGAAACAGCCCCAGTTAAATCATACCAAATAGGTTTTAAATCAGAAGAAATAGACCTCTACAAATGCAGCCTGCTACACAGTGAAACATCAAACAAATGAGCTCACTTTTAGCCACCATAACAGGTTTCAAAATTCCAACAGCCCCAAAACAATACCCTGCTAGCCCCTTAGAAGTAGTAAGAAAGAAAAGAAATAACATTCTACCAAGTCAAATCCACAAGAAACAATGTAAAAACAACAAGAAGCTACTGTACTGTAACAAATCAGATCCTTTCCCTTCTAGTTCCTTCTGAGAAGCCAAAGCAACTGACACCACACCTGATTCAGCTCCACCTCCCTAGCTGAGTGAGACCTGGCCAGACCATTAGCACCCTTCCCCCACTATGCACTAACATTTGCAGCTAGTGAAGCCAGCAAAAATGAATCACAATTCTACTCAAAGCCCCCCAAATAAGTTTGCTACCAAAAGAAACAGGTCTCCAATTCAAACAGCTTCACCAACAACACATCAAAATAGGCTTGAAATTAAAAGATATAGATCTCTGATTCAAAGAAACAGCCCCAGTTAAATCACACCAAATAGGTTTCAAATCAGAAGAAATAGGCCTCTACAAATGCAGCCTGCTACACAGTGAAACATCAAACAAATGAGCCCACTTATAGCCACCATAACAGTTTTCAAAATTCCAACAGCCCCAAAACAATACCCTGCTAGCCCCTTAGAAGTAGTAAGATAGAAAAGAAATAACCTTCTACCAAGTAAAATCAACAAGAAACAATGTAAAAACAACAAGAAGCTACTGTACTGTAACAAATCTGATCCTTTCCCTTGTAGTTCCTTCTGAGAAGCCAAAGCAACTTCATATGTAATATCAGTCACCCATTAATAGTCATCGTTTCAGCAACCTTAACTTGGTATCATTTCAAAACCCTGTGCATGAACTATCTTATCTTCATCAGTACATTAAAAAAGGAAGTAATACACAGCAGTCTTATGCTGACTTCGACCTTCCTCCATACCCATCACTTGGCATTGTTTCAAAACTTTTGGGGTTTCCTTTCAACACTTATTTTTAACAAACTAGGGGTTTCCTTTCAACCCTTACACCATTCTGGTACCCTCAACTGACTTTACTCAGCACCAGCCTTAAAGCTATATTCATTTTAAACATTATATGTTTCATACATTTCATACCATATTACAGGGGGTTCAAAACATGGGAAAGTTCATTCAACCACCATGGTGTCTTCCCTGTTGCTTGTAGTCTTCACCCCAGTATGCAAATGTCCTGAATTAGTCTTACATGGGGCCTTCACCTCATCATCCTCCAAGGAGCAGCAGCCTGGAAAAATAGGCAACAACAGGATTTCAAAAGTGACTGGCAACAAAGGTTCCATCAGGGGGTCCTCCTCCTCTAGAACTCATGGATCCTGGTCCTGTTCCTTCACCACAAAATTCTCCAGTTGGGAACCCTCCATTAGCACCCCGCATTCCATTGAACTCCAGTTCAATTAGTAATTCCCCTCGGGTCCTCCTCACCTGGGCTCTGGTATGCACACCAGGAAGCCCCTACTCCTTCAACAGATCCTTGGCATCAACAAGATCCTGGAGGTACACTATCCTGCTCTTTGCCCCCTATGTCTGGATACCAGGGCTGGTATCAGGGTACTGGTCTCCCCCTTTTTTCTCTGGACAACCAGTATTATCCCACTTCTAACACCAAGTTTGTCACAGCACGTGGGAATAAACTTCAGATGAGGCAAATTTACAGGTTTATTGTGTGAATTTATGAAAATACCTGAAGGATTTCTTATAACTGTATTGATCATGAAATTATTATTGTTTTATATGACGTCCGAGTCCTTTTTTCTTTAAAAAAGTTTTATTAATTGTATTCATTCCTGCTATCTGAAATAGCCTTCATGCTTTTTGTACACACAAAATGCACTTGTGCACTTTACACAACACCTCTCCAGGTGTTTGGCATCATTCTAGGGACTGGATGGATGGAAATGGATAAAGAATAAAAAGAGAGCATTAGTAGGAAGTTTAGCAGGGATAGTAAAGAGCCACGCTAGGTGGCCATCCTAGGGTAGGGGGAAAAGAAAGAAAGCAAAGAGAAAAGCATTAACTGTTGCACAACAGAAGTTTTGGTAGCTAGGAAATAAGGAGATAGAAAAGTGGTCCATCAGTCACAGTTGAGGGTATAACCTAACTCCACCACAGAAGGGAACCTACTTTACGCTATAAAACACTGTACCCTTATCTTTAGGTTTGCCATCTTGGTCAGAGCAAATGGTGACCAGAGCAACCAATGCACATTTTAGGGGGTACCACTAATGTGAGGTCACACACAAACCACCATCCATACTGGTAGCTGGGATCAAGCAGGATGAATGGTTATTTACTATAAAGATCTCACACAGGTTTGAAGGGTATTACTCTTGCACTGTTCACTTTTATTTATTTATTTTGAATTTTGATGACCGGGTGGGCCCACTGGGACATCCATATCCCTTTTTCAGGGGTGACCCTGGGAAATACACTTCCAGCAGGAGCAGTTCAGAATAATGGTTACAGAGAAGTCAGGGTAATAATAAGTTACATGGAACAAGCATACAATGACAAGTTAATTACACACTAGGCCAAGGAGACATAATATGCAATTATTTTCATATAAACAGTGTATTTACAGATATAAATATATAGGTATATACAAATATACAATGGACTGTGTTGAAGTTGATGGAGAGAGAGAACAGTAGAGGGCTTCAGCAGAGGAGGGGGTCGATGGATGGCTGGCTCGAAAGGGAGGGGAGGACAATTGTTATGGTAAGGGTGGGCTTAATTACAGGTATAGATTGGAAGGGGAAGAAGATTTCTTTGATGTACTTTTCAAATTGGGGAGAGACGTACAGGAAAGTAATTGCTGAGGGAGGTTATTCCATCTGTGAGGTGCTATGAAGAAGTATTTCCTTCTTATGCCTATGAAAGACAAGCAGTAGGAGGTGAGAGGAGCATATGGTTCTTGAGA
Organism: Neoceratodus forsteri; assembly: GCA_016271365.2. NCBI lineage: Eukaryota > Metazoa > Chordata > Ceratodontiformes > Ceratodontidae > Neoceratodus > Neoceratodus forsteri. The sequence continues at coordinate 232,247,523 of JADMNL010000023.1, forward strand.
AGGGTTTCAACACAAGCAGGTTGCAGAGGATGGTTGGGGAGAGGAGGTGGAGGAGTTTGAACATAGTTTAGTGTAAGAGGAAGTCAAGCTTTACCTCAAAGGATGGTCAATCTAGTGGTTGGAGCACATCGCAGTGATGTGTATGAGCAAGAACAGTAGCTGTGAAATGGGCAGTCCTGTAGTAGGCTTGCATTAATTTGGACAGGATAGATTGCTTAGCTGAGAGAAGCAGGGGGAATCCATAGAAAAGACCCGGGAGAAGAGTGGCCAAAGAAATTGTTCTCTGGGATTGGAGGGTCAAGTAAGAGGGAGTTTGAGTTTACTCTATCAGCATGTGCTCTGAATGAGAGATGTTTATCCAGTGTGACTTCTAAGTATTTAAAGGAGTTTACTCCTTCGAGTGCCTCCCCTGCTGAGGTGTGTACTACTAGGGGTTACTGGTTAGTCAAGTCAAAAGAAGTGTGTTGGAACAACATTATTTTCATTTTCTTGGTGTTGAGCACCAGTAAATTTTCATGGAACCAGGTTTTCATTGACTGGAAATCCTTCTCTAGGTTGAACTTGATGAAGGAGACAATGTTGTTTGATCTATAGAGGATGCCATCATCGGTCATAGAGTTGTACCAATGTGCCACCACAGATGCAGAGAAGTTTGTTGATAAATATGGAAAAAAGAGAGGACCAGGATGGACCTCTGGGGGAACCGGTCATTGATGAGTGATAGGGAGGAGGTAACCCCAGCCCACTTGATGTATTGCATTTGGTTAGGCAGATAATTAGAGAACCACGAGAGAAAGCTAGCATCAATGCCAAGAGAATTCAGTTTTGCTAGTAGGAGTTGGAGATTGACAAGGTCAAACGCCTTTGTGAGATCTACAAAGACTGCTCCAGTAGCACGCTCTGAGCTACTGCATGAAATATGTCAGCGGTTACCCTTAAAAGAGCGGTATCAGTCCCATGCAATTTCTAGAAACCATGCTGACAGATGGTAAGGGCATTAGACAATTGTATAAAGTAGTGTAACTGATTATAGAGTATTCTTTCTTGAATGTTTGCTAATGGGCATAGTATAGGTATTGGCCTGTAATTTTCAGTGAGGTTAGTAGGGCCACTCTTGTGTACCAGGACCACTATTGCTGTTTTCCATTTATCTGGTAAGATTTGTGAGAGGAAGGATCTAATGATTAGTATGGCACCAGGATAAGCAACAGCAGCAGCCTATCCTGAGGAATTTGGGGGGCAAGGGTGTTGAATCCCAGTGAGCTGTTTCGATTAAGTTTGTTTAGGGGCTTGAGAACCTCAGTGCACATGGTGAGTTTCAGGTGGAAAGGATTGGGGAGGGACTCAGGACTGACGATGACTGGGTTGAGTGGTCTGACAGGAAGGCCAATTTTGTAGGTGTCTAGGTCCGTGAAACAGTGATTTATCCTGGCTGTAATCTCCAAGGAGGTTGTTAGAGTTGCATCTTTGTTAATCATATCCTGAAGGATGGTACATTCCTTGCCCTTGAGTAGGGCATTGACTTGGGACCAGAAATGTTTGGGGTTGGTAAGACAATTGACTTGAAGAGATTAGAAGTTGCTCCACTTGGACTTGGTGGCTTTAGTTTTGCATACATTCTGCAAATGACTATACGTTTGCCAGTCTGAGTTAATGCCAGACTTCATAAAGGTTTTCCAGGCTCTGTCACGGGAATGCATTAGGTGTCTTATTTACTTAGCAAGCCGGGGGAGTGGTTGCCTTTAGTTCTTCTTAGTTTAAAAGGGGCATGGGAGTCAAGGATGGAGGAGAAGGTTTTAATAAAATAGTCCAGGGCTAAATTTATATCCAGAAGGGAGGTGATGGGGTCCATTCGACAAAGTTCAGGCTATTCAAAAAAGCATCAGGGTTAAATTTTGTTAGGTCACAAGATTTTATTGTTTGGGAGGGGCACGGCAGGTTGTTCTTCCAAACACAGTAGGTGGGGGAGTGGTCACAGAGTGCATCAGGGAAGAGCCCAGAAGCTTTGATGTGGTGTTTGCCATTCTTTAGCATCCAGATAAGTAGGCTGTGATTCCTTGTCTTCATGTTGAGTCATTTAGGTTGGCCAGTTACTTGCTCTAATGTCTCTGTCAGCCATGCTCCAGCCTTACTGGCATTTCAATTTCCATAAAAAGAATACTTTTGCACACTATACTATAGTGTAAATGTCCAGGATCACCACCCTTTGTTTTAAATTGCCTCTACTGCTGCATATTCTTAAACTTTAGCCCTGTCACCTTTTGGGTCCTTGGAGCTCTGACACTTCCAAGACCGTTTGCACAATGGTACTCTTCCAGGCAGGGTAAGCACTACCCTGGGGCAGCTGTGCCAGCCAATGGCTTCTGTGCTAGCAGGTGGCATCAAGCAAGCATTAATATCCAATAGAGTGGGTGGCATTGGGCAATACCAGACCACCCAGGGCAAAATGAGGCCCGATGCTGCAGGTGGAAGGCCTTATAGACCCTGGAAGGTCCGGTATTACCCATACCGCCCACACTGGAGGGTGGGCAGTAGAAAATGGGCTGTCATTAATTTTTTTTCTGGGTGAAGATTTTTTTAGGAAAATATAGGGTAAAATATTGATAAACATGATTAGAAACAGCAGCTTGTGTAAAATAATTTGTTCATAGTTGAACTGTCACTAGAGGGTGCTGCTGCATATGAGACTCCTTTTTACTATATCTGTCTTAATTTTGCAGTGGACACTTTTCAGTTAACCCCCCAACACCATGAGTTTATTTAAATCGCTAGCTTTTACTTTAAAGCAATTTGTTGTTGTTGTTTGCAGTCAATGAGTGGGAGCGATTGGCTCAGAGAATGGCAGGGTATCAGACTGACATGCAATTAGGCAGGGAACAGTACAGTCAGCTGTTTCACTGCATCAGAGGTCAAGGGTGTTAGGAACAAAATGAGGAGAAAGTGATTGTGTAAGACAGGTGCATTTCTTAATTTTTTAGAGGCTTTACTGTAGCATCAGAGCTGTTGTAATCTGGAGCATGAGACTACTGAAGCCGTTCATTACTAAAAGGATTGCATAGTTGACAGTGAGGTGTGTGAAGCACTTCTGGGGAGCAGTTACTGTAGAGTGGGTGCATGGGCTGACTAAAGAAAACTAAAGTAAGCCTTGTAAATTAAATTATTATTCATCTGGTTTGACCTTGTAATGTTCGGTTTTCTGCTGGGGTACCATGAATAGGGTATAATTTGGAAAGTCAGTGCTTCAGGAAATTGGCGAGAAGCAATGCTGGCAGGCTGTGATTCTGAACTACTTAGGTCATGGAGCTGAGAGGAGAAATTAAATGAAATATCTATGTGATTTGGTGGGATTTTAAATTATTTAAAAAATATATGCCACCCCTGTGGTCCTGTTAGGGAGCTTGTACTTAAACAGTGTTTAGGAGGGACAGTAACTCTCGCTAAGTGAGAAATAAAAATGATTTCAAATGAAATTGGATGTTTTGGGCCAATGAAGAAGCAGGGTGGGCACACTGGTACTAAGTTAGGTAAAGGGGGGACTGGAGCTGGTACTTTTCCTGTGCATCTATGGAAAGTTAATGTACCCACCCTGGCAGGGGTACCAGCCAATCAGAGCACAGGAAATAAAGATCCCATTTTCTAAAGTGTTGTAGTACATCAGCATTATGATTTATTTCTAACTAAACAAACAGCTGGTCTGCCCATGCGTGCCACCCTTCTGGCTCCGTAATGAGACCCCTAGTTTCTCCAAGAACAGGGTGCCTCTGCCCTGCCCCATTCTTGGGACTTACCAGCATTAATTCCTGCCAGGCCTCCTATTCAACAACCATTGCTATATCCATTTACGCATTGCCATTCCACAGGGTTTGTTACAATTTACTTAACTGCCCAATCTGTTTCTCCCATAGAGCAATTCAATGAAAGTGCACTTGTAGAGCTGCTCTCTCCTTTGTGTACTATTAATAGGAGTAGATCTGCAAAGACTCTAGTGGCCTCCCTTGAGGGGTGGCCCTCCACTATTCTTTGGTACCCATTGGGTCTCCATTTTCCTATTCTCATGCAAGACTTTTGGTCAGATCCTCTTCCTATTAGCTAGCATTCCTGGGGGGGGGTCTCCAGATCTGGGACCCTGGCTGGGTCTTGAGCCTCCAGAGACTGCACCAGAGGGGATCAGTACCACCAGAACCCAAGAATCCTGCCGCCACACCTGAGGCTGCAGACCTCTTCAACTTGGTCTCAGCTGTTGAGGCTGTATTCTCTTGATTTTCTTCTGTCCTTTCCAGAACTCTTAGGACCCTCAGTGTGCCTTCCTCTCTTATAGGGTAAAGGGGGAGGGGAAGGGAAGGGCTATGAATATTCATGCCCAGACTTCCTGCTTGTTTCTGAGAGTGCAAACTGTAGACACCCTGGCTCCCATCTGAGGTCCGCTAGAGAACATCTCTCAGGTTCAGGATTAACCTGTTGCATACTCTCTAGTAACCTGCCTAGAGCTGGATGAAGAGTGAAGCTGGTTACATGCACAAATGAACCATAATCTCTCATGCTCTGTTTACAAAGCTCAATACACCCTCATATCTAAATGGCAGTTCCTAGACCACTAGCTCACACTGTGCCTTGTGCTTTATCTTGTTGGTTCTGACCACCCCTAAGTCCTTCTCCTGTGCAGCTATCCTAATTTCTATTTCATTCAGGTGATCTTTCACCCACAAATGTCTTCTTCCAAAATGTATTATGGCACTATTTTCTACTTTAAGTTTCACTTTAACTCTGTCAGTACAACTTACCAGCTTATCCAGGTTACTGTATATATAATCTATTTGACTACTTGTTTCAACTATTGCATGCCCCCTTATTTTGTGTCCTCAGAGAAATTTGTTATCCTTCCTTTCATATCCTAATTCATGTCCATGACATATGAATTTAAAAGCGGCGAATCCATCACATACCCTGTGTGACTCCACTGGTCATTTTTGTCCAATCTGAGAGCAACACATTTCTCCTGACTCTCTGCCTTCCAGCAAACTGTAGACACCCTGGCTCCCACCTGAGGTCCACTAGAAAACATCTCTCAGGTTCAGGCTTAACCTGTTGGATGCTCTCTAGTAACCTGCCTATAGCTGAATTTCATACACATTGTATACCAAAGTGCTTTACAAATTCCCTCAGGCATGGAAGAAGGCTGTGATCACCCACATCTTCAAAAGTGGAGATAGAGCAAGCCACACCAATTATAGACAGATTTCTATTCCCCCCCAAAAGCACTAAAATGATTTGTCTATGACTAACTCATTGACCACCTTGACAAATATCAGCTGCTATGCCCTGAGCAGCATGGCTTCTGAATAAAACACAGCACCACCACAGCCTTGGTGGAGTTCACAGGCTACATCCATGATGTTCTTGACTGGGGCCAGTTGGTGGAGGCAACTTATATTGACCTCACCAAGGCCTTCAAGACAGTCAATCATGAACTTCGACTGGACTGGTTAACCCACTTGGGACACTAGTCAGAAAATGTATGTTGGTTTAGGAGTTACCTCTCTTAGAGAAAACAAGTGAAAATTGCTGATGTCCTCTCCCAATGCTGGGCTGTAATTACAGAGGTACCTCAGGGGTCAATTCTTTGCCCTCTGCTTTTCAGCCTGTTCTTGAACCACCTTCCCCAAGCATGTCTGGACAAGCTCTTCCTCTATGCTGATGATGCATTGCTTTTTCCCAGCCAGTCAGACCCAGTAATGCTGTAAAAACAAATGCAACTTAATTTCATTGCCACTGAGTCCTGGTACATCAACTCTAAGCTCTTATTAAACTACAAAAATTAAAAATCTATACTGTTTGCCTCTCCCCATAACCGGCACAAATCCTACCAATTGCACATAGTGAACTCTCAAAATGCCCCTCTAGAGATGGCTCAGAGTTTCAAATACCTTTGGGTCATCTTGGATAGTTCCCTTTCTTTCACTCATCACATTGGCCTAGTAGCTAAAGCAGCCAATGCTAGGATTGGCCAACTATTTAGGCATAAGCAGTGCCTAACAGATCATGCCCTACACCTAGCCATTTCTAGTTCTGTCCTATCTGTGATTGATTATGGACTTGTAGTATATGGCACTGCCACTGATACAACCCTCAAGAGGGTCAAAGTGGCCCTCAACAAAGCCTGACGGCTTGTCCTTGATGCTCCCCACTTAACACATACATGTGACCTCTATTCCCAGTCAGGATGACTAAACTTGGACTGTAGAATTCGGTACCATGTATGTCTTCTAGCTAAAAAGTCTATGCTAGGGCTTGTATCTCTGATGTTCAAAGCCTTCTCTCCCCCACTGACAATACCCGCACCACTAGAGGGTGCAACAACCTGATCTTTAAAGTTCCTTTTCCCTGCACCATCCAAGACTAGAGCTCCTTCATATATCTGCTCCCCTCTGGCTGAACTCTCTCTGTGAGGGCATGCTATCCAGTACTGAACTTGGCCATCTACTCCCCTCATCTGCTAAAGTTTGACAAGGCTTACTTGGCAACTCCAGTCCTCCCCTCATCCCTTCTCTTAGTCCTTCCATCACTATCCCACTCTTCCCCTCACTCACTACTACCAGTCCCTTCCCATCCAGTGTCCTCTCTCCTTCTCCTGCCTTGCATTATTATTGCACTTATATTACATGTAATTTGGTTGCTGCATATACTGTGCCATAATATCTGTACTTTTATAATCCTACAAGTTAAACGGTTGTATCTGAATTTCCTATTTGTTTTCTTTGTTAACACTGTTTTGACTTGTATAATTTAACTACTGTATCCCTGTTTTGTCATGATGTGGAACCTTTGTAAATGAGCTTCCAGCTCAAAGGTTGTAATCTGAGATTTCAGTAAATAAATAGCAGATAACCTGCTTTTAAACAAGTTTATTGTTTGCATTCAGTACCACAGGTCTCCAGTTTTTTAGCAGTTCCTTATGTTTAAGCATATGAAAAACCTTACTAATGTCCAAATATACTCCATCCACTGGTTTTCCTCAGTCAAGCACCTTAGTTCTGTAACTGATTCAAGAAAGATGGAGAAGAATCATCAACATTTGTATAGTGCTTTTTATACATTGTATACCAAAGTGCTTTAAAAGCAACACTAGAGTAATAATGGAGTGGCTGAATGTGTAGTGACAGCCATTTCACACATCACCACCCACACAGCTTTGGATAGCTTCATGAACCCATTTTATGAGATGGGGAATGTTGGCCAGGAACCAAGGAAAATGGCCTATTCTTGTGAAAAGTGCCTTGCGTTACTTTACTTCCACCTGGACACCCATCAGGACAGCATTAGAGATGGGTAGAAGGGACCTTGGTTTAACATCTCATCCAAAGGACAGCACTCCCCAACAGTACACCTCCCCTTACTGCTCTCGGGTGCTAGTGTTTTTAAGGTATGAGCCAAATCCCAGTATTGAACAAGAACCCATAACCTTCTGGTCAAGAGGCACATGTGCTACCAACTGAGCCATGCTGACACCACAGGTTTGTTAGTCATGACATCCCCAGTGTAAACCCATATTGCATCTTATTCTCATAACCTTATCCTCCACATATTTTTTATTCTCTTGCCTGATTATGGACTCTATCCTTTTACCTAAAAGAGATGTCAGCTGAGCAATTTATAGCTGTTATTTTTCCCCATACCTTTTTTTTTATGAATTGGCACCACTGTTACATCCTTCCAGTCTCTCAGTACTCTGCCATCTTTGTGATGCAGCTCAGGCAGCTAGTCAAGGAACAACTAGGGATAGTGCATTGCTGATCCTGATGCTTATATAATGGGATAGCATTGAAGACATCACAGCTAATAGTTCCCTAGGTACCAGTGGTCACCGTACAGTGTGGTTTAACAATGAGATGGGAAGAGAGGCAAACCACACAAGGCAAGGTTCCTGGACTTTAGGAGGGCAAATTTTAAAGAAATGGAAGACTGCCTTAGAAACTGATTCATAGTGGGAGATTACCAATGAGGGGTAGAGGCACAATAGGGATAAATAAGGGAGGGTATAATTAAGGCAACTAACCTCTGCATGAAGAAAGTAAGTAAAAGCAGAAGGACAAAGGGACCATTATGGTTCTCTAGGGAAGTGGCCAAGGTGGTGAAGGAATAAAATGTGGCATTCAGGAGGTTCACGGAAATGCAGAGGAAGGAAGACAGAAAAGTTTGCTAAGTAAAACAGAGGAAAACAGGAATGGCAGTGAATGGGAGAAAAGGCTAACACAGAGGAAAGGATAGCCAAAGGAGTAGGTAAAGGGGATAAGACTTTCTTCTGTTATGTAAGTGAGCAGAGAAAAGCAAGGGGAAGGATAGTGAGGCTAAGGAGGGTGGCAGTGGGCAGCTATGCAGAAGAGGATCAAGAAAAAGCAGACATCTTGAACAGGTACTTCTGCTCAGCCTTCACAGTGGAGGGAAGGGGGATGGACCACAACGGAGTAACAGTTACAAAGGGGTGGGGTGGGAGTGGGCACAAGTCCATTTACGGAGGAAAGAGTCTTGAAGGAATTTGCAGCCTTGAAAGTGGACAAGGCTATGGACCTGATGGGATACACCCAAGGGCATTAAAAGATCTCAAGGAGGTGATAGCTGCCCCACTGATGGTCTAATTCAACAGCTCACTGGAAACAGGTGTGGTTCTGGAGGACCGGAGAAGAGCAGACATGTGTCTCTCCATAATAACAGCAGCAGGGAGGAAGCTAGCAACTATAGCAACTATAGGCTGATCAGTCTCACAACTGTGGTGGGGAAGTTAATGTTAATGTTCCCTGTTAGAGGAGAGGTAGGCAGACTATCTTGAATACAATAGGTTACATGACCAAAGGCAGCATGGATTCATGGGGGGGGGGCACTCATGCCAGACAAATCTGATTTCTTTAACTGGGTGACCAATGAAATAGATAAGAGGAGGGCAATAGACTCTCTGAACTTTAGCAAATCCTTAAACACTGTGCGACAGAGAAGACTGATAATGAAATTGAGCAGCCTAGGGGTAGGACCTAAAGTGTCAAACTGGGAAAGAAACTGGTAATGGACAGGTGACAGAGGAGGGTGGTTAACAGCAGTCACTCTGAGGGGAGAGGGACTAGTTGGGTGCCACAGGGATCAGTACCTGAATTGGTTCCCTTCAGTGGACATCAAAATGGGGGATGAAACTAAACACGGAAAAATGTTGTGCTCTCCATTTTGGTAAAAAAAAAAAACACACATCATAACTGCATACTTAATAATAAGAATATACAAAATAAAGAAATGGAAAAATACTTGGTTATAATTGTGGATAATAATTTAAACTTCAAGCAACAGCGCACAAATATTATTGCACAGGCAAATAGAACAATCCACGTGATTAAAAGAAATAGAAAAAGTAGGTCATCTGAAGTTTTACTCCCGTATATCATTCTTATGTTAGGCCCATAATGGACTATGGTAGCCATTTGTGAAATCCAAACACTAAAACAGAAATAGATAGGCTTGCAAAAATCCAGTGTAGGTTTACAAAATCAATACATTTCTTACAACATAACACATATGAAGACAGGCTAACCAAGTTAGGACTACATGGCCTTGAAATCTGGCAGAAGAGAAGGGACATGTTTTGTTACGACATCATGAGTGACCCCCAATTGATGTCAGAAGTAAATCTAGATTATAAATCAGAAAGATTTAATGTTAGATGACATCCTCTACAAGTAAAAACATCTACGTATAAATCTAATAAAAGAATATAGTATTACACAATGAGATCAGTGAGTCTGTGGAACAAGCTACCTGAAAATGTAATTATAAGCTGAGATAAAAACAGCTTTAAAAGAAACTTAGATAAATTGGTGGTGGATTGGTGGTAGTTCAGGTGGATGTTAAAGATCCCATGGCACCTATCAAAAAAAAAGTAGGGGAATTTCCCCGGTGTCCTGTCCAAATTTCCCTCATTCACTAAAAATACCACCTACAGCTTAGCCTGGTTCAAGGTCAGTTGGCATTCATCTGTATCCCCCTCCCCTGGGTCATGCCTGAAAATAGGCAGGATTTGTCTAGTGTACTTACCCGGTCAACAAAAACTAAATAAAAAAAATTAAAAATAAATTCATAGCTAATGGAGGTAATCTGAATTATTACAATATCTCCTAATGGAGCAACTGTGTGGGCTTCAGCCTCTTTTCTGCTCTCAGTTTCTAAGTGAGTGTCTTCATAAGTGACATTGTAGAAGAACTGGAAGGGAAGATATTCCTTTTTCAGATGACACCAACATCTTTAATAGTGTGGATACCCAGGAGGGGAAGAGAGAGTGCATTGGGACTTGGGAAACTGGATGAGTGATTAAGAGCATGACAGCTGGAGTTCAATGCCAGAAAAGTGCAAAATCTTATACCTAAGACATAGGAACCCAGGGGTTTAGTATATGATACTGATAGTGACTAATCAGAAAAAGGACCTTAGGGTTATCATATCATATGAACTCAAAGTGGCAAACAGTGTGACAAAGCAGCGGGTAGGGCCAGTAGGATACTGGCATGCATAGGGAGAGGTATTTCACCAGGAGGAGGGAGGTGGTTGTTAGGAGGTCTGAACCTCACTTTCAGATTCTTGACAATATTGGGAATGTAAGTAATCACAGATACTTTGCATAAGAGTAATAAACAAGTTTATTACTACTAAGAGGATAAATCACAGTTGCCCTAAGCAGTTCTTACCAATATGAACCAGGAGCCAGTGCTAAGCTTTCACTATACCTCGAGGTTTCTCTGTGTCTCCTGGGATCTCCTGGGGTCTCCGAGGTATAAGACTAGTGTATTACATTACATACCTATGATAATTACTATGGTTACTGTAAGATAGAAACATTTCTAGCTACAGAGATGACCACTAATGGCTAATTTAGAGGCGGCTCCATGGTCCAAGATAACATTATACAATTCTGTATAGTCATCAGTTTATGAACAAAAGAGTTCTTATACAGAGTCTTACATCGCTCAGTGTAGTAGTACAAATCGCCAAAAGGTGGCAATGCTGACTTACATATCATAATTATTCCAAGGACACAGATGCCTTGGCATCTTACAAGTAAGAAATACATAGAAAATACATAGAAGAATATATGTATTAGCAAGCAAAGTGTATTACAACAATATGTATTCATATCCTGACATCAACTCTTGTACAGTAGATGCCCTTAGCCCTATATGTTAGTATAACATATACTTAAGTGCTAGCTGTCTATGGTGTACCTCTGAGGGTACCAATTAGGGTGCAGGGACCTCATGTAACATTCCCCCCCTTGTTGTCTCCAAGGGCAACACAGGCAAATCTAGGGAAAGGCCAGAGAGCAGTGGTCATTTATAAACCTGACCCACGAGCTCTGTAAAGGAACTCGAGCTGCTCACTGTGTTGGCACAGTGTGTGCCATAGGCAGCAGAGCATAATAATCAAAATAAAGATTAAAAATGCTTGTATAATAACAAAACCTTTAAAAGTAATCTCTAACCAGGTGTTAGTCAATGCATTATTCATGTCACCATCATTAATCAATGAGAGGATAGCTTCATTGGCCTTGGTCATATTATTGCTGATGTGGATGAGGTGTGTGTCTTTCCTGTCTAAAAGTGATTTTAATGTAAGTGTGAGTTGGTCTATGTGTTCTTTAAAATATGGTAAGTATTCAGACAGTGTGAGCAGATAATTGGGGTTACCATCAATGATGTCTGCATCCATGAGGGGGATGGGGGTTATGACGGTATGTCCAATGATAGTCTTCTGGTGGGGGACAAAACAGAAATTGGGATATTCAATAACACGTGTAACAGATCCATAAGTATAGCTTTTAAAATTTGTAACCACTCAGTACTCTCCATCGGAATTATACTGAGAGGTAACAGTAGGGAGTCTCCACTTTTGCAGCTGGACAGGACAGGTGTAGGCCGTCTTCAAAATCCGTGTTGACAGGTGATGAACCTCCTCATAATATGATTGGTAGAGCTTATCCGGAGCCAGAGTTGAGTCCAAGGAGTCAGTGCCATTCCTGGTGATGTCATCATCCATGGTGAAAGTCCAATCAGTGCTATCTGGGGAATAACCATAAACAGGTTGAATAACTTCAAATACATCACATCGGCACAAGTAAATGTGTTGCTTCTTCACACAGCAGGCTGTGTGTGGCGCCACCCAGGTGTCCAGGAAAGGATGGAAAACCAGTAGAGGCGGTAGATCCAGGCATCCTCTATAGATGTCTTCATCCAAATGCCTAATCGAATGGACCAGTGCAAGCTTGTTGAACAAAGCTGTAGCAGGATCAAAACATGGTAAAGAGACAGTGAAAGAAACAAACATGATATCTGTTATGGAAGATTTCTTAGCAGTAAAACAAGGACCAGTATTAGGACGTCTGGTCACAAACCCCAAATTCCTAGCTGTAGAAAGAGGAATGGTTAAAGCCTGTTGCATACACATAGCAATACAGCCAGGGGTTTTACATTGTGGACAATACCATTTGGAAATGCGTCTGTCATGTATGATATCAGGAATTCTTCCAGATTCTAGATCACGGAAGAGATTGTTGATGGTAGTGATAATGTATGAGCCATAGGCAGAGCAAAGGATTTCAATGTATTGTTTATCTGCTTCTTTATTGTTTTGTTGTATGAGTGCATTGATCTTATCTCTGGTATCAGTGACTGCCTTAGCAATGTCATGCATGTTGTATACAGTGTATCTTTCTTCCTGACTAAGGCCATCCACACCATGCAATAACGGGGGTAGTACATCGTTAACCAAACCAGTGGAGAACTTGGCAGAATGAGCTTTGATAGCAGCAATATCTGCTTTATTCCAAATAGACACAGCTGTACCAAAAAGGCCTGTGACAATACCTGTTGCACCTGTGACATCAGAACTGTCAACTTCACTTGTCTTACGTTTATAAATTAGATCATCAGGAGTGGGTTTTCTCCTGAAGTTGCCTCTATGTTCAGTAGAATGTACCCCGGCAATAGGGCCTTGAGTACGAATCTGAAATGCGGCTAAACTATCAAGCAATAATGAACTATAAAATGCTGACGTGTTAGTGTTGTGACACATGCCAAATTCTTTCATATTCCAGTAAGTAAGATTAAACAAAACAAGTATATGCATAAACTTTAAGTTGTTAATCAAAGAACCTGAGAGGGCAGTGTCTGTTAGACCACTACAGGGACCAGGGGTATGCTTTGGACATTCCAAAAGCTGTTAATCAGTAGGTGGTAACACAGAGAGGTACATGGCTGCAGAAGCCATGTGGTGTATAGCACAAAATTTCCAAGCAGAATCCCTAATCAAAGAATTACAGTATGAAGGATCAATTAAGGCAGTAATGTTGTACAAACCAGAATGTCTTAATGCAGTTTGTAACAAGGACAGAGAACCATTTGGGGATAATTTAGCATTGGGCCAACCCTGGAAAGTTCCTTTGGAGAGTTTGGCCACAGGGAGGATTTGTCCTTGCGATGTGGTTTGCCACTCAATTTGAAGGGTAGATTTATCAGGAGCAACAACCAAGGCAGTGAGGTAAACATCGGAACCTTCCTGGACAATGATCAGACTATCTGGTATATTGATGGATACTCCCTCTGGAGGAGGTGCTGGAGGATTGAGGTGTTGTAGGAGGTTCAGTACTGTGCCTTGGATGCAGAGGATAACTCCTGAGATGAGGAGATAATGGAACAAGAAAGCCATCTTGTCAGTGTATCTGAAAAGGAAGATCAAAGATTAGTATGTTAGTACTATTTCACCCAATGGGGTGAGGAAAAGTAGTTAAGCTCCTTTATACAGTTTCAGCTGGTTTGCATGTAAGCATTTGTCAGTCAACTTATTGTTATGCAGGAGTCTAACCTGATAGACTGCTGGACTGATCTTGTTGACAATGGGGTACGGGGCCTTCCCACTTATTGGAGAAGGAGTGGGTGGGATGTGCAAATCGGAGTACCATTACTTGATATCCAACCTGCCAATCCACGTTTTGTGCGTGTTTGTCAAACTGTGTTTTGGATTGTTGCTGGACTTTGCCCATGCAGTTGGCAGCATACAGGTGTGTGTGCATGAGGTCTTTTCTGAGTTTTTCCACATATTGGTCTACAGACACACGGTCTGCAGTGGGGGCATGCAGGTCAAACAACAGGTGCTCAGGTAATCTCATCTGTCTACCAGTCATCACCTCAAAGGGTGTGAGCTGGGTGGTGGCTGAGGGTGTACCCCTAATTGCCATAAGGAGTAACGGCAATAGGGAATCCCAGGTTTTGGGATTGTCCTCAATGAATTTGGAAAGCATTTGCTTAATCCGTCTGTTGGCTCTTTCTACTTGACCTGAGGATTGGGGGTGGTATGGTATGTGTAACTTCTGCTGAACTCCAAGGAGTTCAAGGGAGTCTTTCATCAACTCACCTGTAAAACTGGTTCCTTTGTCAGAGTCTACCTTGAGAGGTAGGCCCCACCTGGAGAAAATATGTTCCACCAGGATTTTTGCAGTAGTCTTTGCAGTGCATGTCTTAGTGGGAAAAGCTTCAACCCACTTAGAGAAGAGATCAGTTACCATAAGAGCGTACTTATTATTTCTGCTGGTGTTGGTCAGAGTGCCAATAAAATCAATCTGCATGGCATGCCAAGGGCCAGAGTTTCATTGTGGTAAGAGTTTGGCATTTCGTTTGGTAGGGATGGGGTTGTTTTGCACACAAACGAGACAATTGTCTATGTACTGTTTAACATCTTTGGTGACACCAGGCCACCAGGTGGTGGCCTTGAGCCTTTGGAGGGTATTTTCCACTCTCTGGTGTCCACCTGTGGGTGTATCATGCACTTGGTGCAAGAATTCGGATCTTAGGTGTCTGGGGACCACCCACAACTTGGTGGTGGAGTCATCTGGTTTGAACCAGAGGAGTCTGTCATCTGGTGACAAGCGTAACTTACCTTCATGCCTCCAGTAGGGGTTGTGTGTGGAAAGTTTCTCTTCGGTACCCTTGTCAAGGAATCTGAACACTTCTTTGAGTTCAGTGTCAATATGTTGGGCTGCTGAGAGGTCCAAGGGGGAAAAAGGTTCAGGTTTCTTCCTGAGTGCTGCAATCTGTACAGCCGCATTGGCCTCTGGATGGTCCATCATCCAGGTGTCCCCCCCTCGGGCCCCTTTCTTAGCAAGGGTGTCTGCTGTGTCATTGAAGGCATGGTATGGGTCATAGAGAGAGTGAGCTTTGACTTTATGTACATAGAGTCTGTGTGAAAATTTCTGTGCCAGTGAATGTATGTATATTATCAATTCCTTGTACTTCACAGGGCTGCCATTAGAGGAGAGGAAGGAGTTCTTCTGCCAGAAAGGAAGAAATTCTGTAAAAGAACAACAAACCCAATTAGAGTCTGTAAAAATGATGGTATCCTCGGTCCCATGCTGGATGAACTCGAGGGCATAGGCCACCGCTGCCATCTCTGCATATTGTGATGATGCTACACTACAGCACTTAGATATTTTGACAGTGTTCTCATAAGGGTAAATCACTAGAATGCCCATCCCTGTGATTTGTTCTCCCTGATAGTAGGATGCTGAACCATCAGTAAAGACACGACACAAAGAGGTGTTATCAAGTATTTGTGGTGTGGCAGGGAGGAAAGGACTGGGATCCGGAAGATCAGGTGACTGCAGTGTAGAGTCATGGGGTTCTCCTTGGAAAAGGAGTCCATGAGCCAGCATAGATGGAATTTTTGTTGGTTGTACCTGTATGTCTCTATCCTGGAGAAGAAGTGACCAGTGTGTCAGTCTGGTGTTAGAGTCTGACCCATCCTTCACTCTGTCTGAGAGCAGGAAGGTAGTTGGGTGTATTTGGTGTTGATGAGCAGTGGCGAGTACTCAATGATATAGAGGAAGTGCTTGACCGCCCGATAGGTGGCTAGAAGGTTCCTTTCACAAAGGCCGTACTTCTGTTCTACTGGGGTCAAGAGCTGTGATGCATATGCAATGGGTCTCAGGGTGCCATGAACCTTCTGGGCCAGCACTGCTGACATGGCAATGTCAGAGGTGGCACATTCCAGATGGAATGGTAGCGCTGGATTGGGGTTGACCACAGCTGGGATGGAGGCCAAGGCCTGCTTCTGTGATGCCACAGCCTGGGTGTGTATAGGGCCCCAAGTTCATGGGATGTCCTTTTTAAGTAACTCATACAGAGGAGCAGCTTTCTAAGCAAAATCACAAATAAAATCTCTTGAGCAGTTTACCATACTTAGAAACTTTCGAAGAGTTGCCACGCTGGTGGGCAATGGCAAGTCTTGCAATCCCTGTACCTTCCTCCTGGTAGGGCTTCGACCTTGGTCAGTTATTTTTAGACCTAGAAAGAGTACTTCTTTCTGACATAGTTGTGCTTTTGCTGGATTGCATTTCAGGCCTGTTGTCTGGATGAGAGTCAGTAGTTCATCCAAGAGATCCAGATGTTGTTCCTGTGTGGCTGTTACCAGCAACAGGTCATCCACATATTGCAAGAGACATTGGGGAGTAGAGAAACTGTTGAGGGCATCCATCATGTGCAGATGGAACAGGGACGGTCTATTATGGAATCCTTGTGGCAAGCAAGTCCACGTGTACTGTCTTCCTTCAAAGGTGAAGGCAAACTTATATTGACTCTTAAGGGCCAATGGTAATGACCAAAAACCATTGGAAATGTCCAGGGCACTGAACCATTTCAGGTCAGGGGTCAAAAGTTGCAGCACATCAGGTGTTGATGCTACAGTTGGAGAACAACTGGGGGTGACCTGATTCAGTTTCCTGTAGTCAATAGTAAGTCTCCAGGCACCTGTGGGTTTTTTCAATGGCCACACTGGGGAGTTAACAGTGGAAACACAAGTTCTGATTACTTCTTGCTTGAGGAGTGACTTAGTGACTTGATTGTTTCTCTAAGGGAAGGCAAGGCCTCAGATGGGAAAGGATATTGCCTTTGCCTCTAATGTGATGGGCCTGGCACTTCGATGACAGTGTGCATTCTGCCACAGTCATGTTTGTTAATTGCAAACACTTCCAAATGTCGTTGCAAAATGGTAAGAAGCTTTGGGAAAAGTTCATGAGTTTTGAACACATCTATGACGTAATACTCCTTGTCATTGGCAGATATTGTTGTCACAACATGTGAATCAGGAATCAAAATGGTATGGTATTGACCCTGAATCTGTATCAGTAGCATGTTAGCTAGGTCCACTACACAGCCATGTGGTGCGAGGAAGTCAATCCCTATGATACTAGGATGATCATGCAATACCATTAGTTGGAAAGAGTGTGAGGCCTTTAGATGTCCTAGCTCTACCAGTAGGGGTAGAGAAAGGCATGCAGGTAACCTAGTATCATCAACTCCTGACATGTTGGTCCTCCGTCCGGTGGACCAAGGGGATGTGTTTGGGTGTTCATCATGTAGCACAGATACAGCTGCACCTGTATCCAGCAAGACTACTAGTAGGCTGCCCCTGACCTTGGCCTCAGTGCATGGCCTTCCGTCGCTATATAGGGAGGAGCTTCTGGGTTCAGCCCTGTATGGGCCTGAGGGTCTGCACCACCAGTGTCCCCATGACCCATTGGGGTCTGGGTCACCGGTTGTACCACCGTGAGGGAATGCACGGGAACAGCATCCGCCACAGAGTGTACTTGTCCCAGGAGCTCTCAGAATTTCCAGTTCTCTTCGGCTATCTCCCTACATGAAGGGCCTGTTCTTTGCTGTTGTGGTTTACCTTTACCCTTATGCTTTTTATAATTATGCCAATTCCGGTTCCCACCTTATTGTTGTTGCTGTTGCGGTTGTTATTGATGGGCCTGTTGGGGGTGTTGGTTATCAGCTGGAGGGGCCTGTTGATGTTGGGCCTGCCCTTCTACAGTGTAGTGTGTCATGGACTCTGAAGCAGGCTCCATGGTGGCTACCTTCTTCGAACCGGAGCCCAGATCACGGATGTAGAGTTGGTACACTCTCTCAGTTTTCCGAAGAATGTCAGCAAACCTATCCGTATTGTGGTAGGTGGATGGCTCTACCTTTTCTTGTACTGCTGGAATCATGTTCCTAAGGAACAGGGGTCTTATATTCAATAAGATCTACATCCGCTGCTTCTTGTGCCAAGTGCTTTCCTGCTCAGTAGGCCATCCAAAGTCTCTGGTGGTAAGTCACTGGACTTTCCTTTGCATTATGTTTTACAGGGTATGCAAGCATCACTCCTACTACACCTGGGCTGTGAGCAGAAATGAGCTCAGCTGCAACCTCATCAAAGGTGATGTTCCCATCCTGGCAGATGACATCGGGAAGTTTGGCCCACAAACTAGGATCAATAGTTTGACGTAGTATTTGGACCTGGTATTCTGCAGCGAGGCTAAGCATCTCACATTTAGAACGTACCTTTTCTAAGTGACAGCTGAGGTTGTCGGACAGATTCATCCCACCGATGATGTCAGCTATTTGCTGAACAGAGTAGGCCATTTGTAGGGGATTACTGGGTTGATCAGGCAGAGGTAGATTGTTTCGAGCGCCATCCAGGGTGACCTGAGCTGCAGCCTTGGCTGCAGTGTGGACAATACCCTCTTGAGCACCAGCCTCTTGCAGAAGGCGCCTAATCTGGGTTCTAATGGCCGTTTACTTCTCTCAAGAAGGGGTACATTGCCTATCGCAGTTTCAATCATCGTTTCTATCTCATGCCTATGTTCCACATTAATAAAGGCTATTTGGGGTGCCGTCAGGACTAGGCCTGGGCCTGCTCCCCCCCATAATGGGGACCACCATGTTGGCATCTCCCATGATGGGCATCACGATGTCGATGACGTATGACATGGCGAGGGTGTAGTGGGGACCCGCCATGCTGTGGATGGCTGGGTGGGGTCTCTGGGCCATAGTAGGGGTGTGACTGGGCATTGTATTGAGAAATGTCATCATCTGACAACTCCCCTTCAGATGACGTATGTAAGGCAGGGGCTACGCCTCCCATTGCCTTAACATGGCCAACCAGAACCTCCTGCTGATAGCGCAGTTTTGCCATCTTGGTTTGACATTCAGTATGACTCACACTTGCAACATCCATATCAACCTCATCTTGCTTTTGCTTTTGCAACACTCTATAGGCAGCACTCAATTCGTGATTGTCCCTGATAGGCACTTCTAAGTCATTACGTACCTGGTTAATCTCATCCTGCAGCTCACCCATTTCCTCACTCAACTGAGCATTTGCAGCACTTAGCAAATCATTCATTTGCAACATTTGTCCCTTATCCTGTCTCAAACTTTCACACTCCTGTTTCAACATACACAGTTCCTGTTCTCCAGCTTGAGCTGAATGATGCAATAGTGAATCCTTTTCATTTCGCAGAGTTTGGAGTTCAGAATCCAGGTTCTGCTGCAGTCTAACACATTCCGTTTCCTGCAAACCCATCTGTTGCTTAAGAGATGAAATTCGCAGATCAAGGGTTCGAAACCTCACTTTGGAGGCTTCCAGAGCAGCATAGGGAGCCATGACCATTAATCCTTTATCTTGACACTTATTGGCTGATTGTCTCATCTCTGTGTACTAGGTTGAAATCCCCAGTATAGGGTTTTTGGATTGACTTGCATCCCGTGTGAAGTCAGACCATCCTCCATGGGAGGTAAGGAAGTTTGAGACATCGAGTGTCAGTTCTGTGCAGATATTTGATACAGTGGCTATTCTGTGGGAGGGAATGAAAAATCAAACTGTGACAAAGATGCCATGCTGTGTATCGAGCCACAGCAGGAGCATTTTATACACAGTTGGGCTACTGTAAAAGTTGTAGACTTACAATTCAAAGCTGTAATGGAGTGAGTTGAGTCGGCATCGACCACACCCAAAAGGATGACAGCCAGACTTTGTAAGTGACTACAATCTGGTTTAAAACAGGAGAGGTGATATGGGAATGTACACCTACTGTCCCTGTGGGAAAGGGAAAAAGTTCTAACAACAAGTGAAAACTTACAAACACCAAATATTGCCTGCACACGGTTACCAATATGTTAGGAGGTCTGAACCTCACTTTCAGATTCTTGACAATATTGGGAATGTAAGTAATCACAGATACGTTGCACAAGAGTAATAAACAAGTTTATTACTACCAAAAGGATAAATCACAGTTGTCCTAAGCATTTCTTACCAATACGAACCAGGAGCCAGTGCTAAGCATTCCCTATACCTCGAGGTGTCTCTGTGACTCCTGGGATCTCCTAGGGTCTCCAAGGTATAAGACTAGTGTATTACATTATATACCTATGATACTTACTATGGTTACTGTAAGATAGAAACATTTCTAGTTACAGAGATGAGCCCTATTGGCTAAATTAGAGGTGGCTACACGGTCCAAGATAACGTTATACAATTCTGTATAGTCATCAGTTTATGAACAAAAGAGTTCTTATACAGAGTCTTACATAACTCAGTGTAGTAGTACAAATCGCCAAAAGGTGGCAATGCTGACTTACATATCATAATTATTCCAAGGACACAGATGCCTTGGCATCTTACAAGTAAATAATACACAGAAAATACATAGAAGGATATATGTATTAGCAAGCAAAGTGTATTACAACAATATGTATTCATATCCTGACATCAACTCTTGTACAGTAGATGCCCTTAGCTCTATATGCTAGTATAACATATACTTAAGTGCTTGCTGTCTACGGTGTACCTCTGAGGGTACCAATTAGGGTGCAGGGACCTCGTGTAACATTCCCCCCCTTGTTGTCTCCAAGGGCAACACAGGCAAATCTAGGGAAAGGCCAGAGAGCAGTGGTCATTTATAAACCCGACGCATGAGCTCTGTAAAGGAACTCAAGCTGCTCATGGTGTTGGCACAGTGTGCGCCGTAGGCAGCAGAGCATGATAATCAAAATAAAGATTAAAAATGATTGTATAATAACAAAACCTTTAAAAGTAATCTCTAACCAGGTGTTAGCCAATGCATTATTCATGTCACCATCATTAATCAATGAGAGGATAGCTTCATTGGCCTTGGTCATATTATTGCTGATGTGGATGAGGTGTGTGTCTTTCCTGTCTAAAAGTGATTTTAATGTAAGTGTGAGTGGGTCTATGTGTACATTAAAATATGGTAAGTATTCAGACAGTGTGAGCAGATAATCGGGGTTACCATCAATGATGTCTGCATCCATGAGGGGGACGGGGGTTATGACGGTATGTCCAATGATAGTCTTCTGGTGGGGGACAAAACAGAAATTGGGATATTCAATAACACATGTAACAGATCCATAAGTATAGCTTTTAAAATTTGTAACCATGCAGTACTCTCCATCAGAATTATACTGAGAGCTAACAGTAGGGAGTCTCCACTTTTGTAGCTGGACAGGGCATGTGTAGGCTGTCTTCGAACTCCATATTGACAGGCGATGAACCTCCTCGCGATATGATTGGTAGAGCTTATCCGGAGCCAGAGTCGAGTCCAAGGAGTCAGTGCCATTCCTGGTGATGTCATCATCCATGGTGAAAGTCTAATCAATGCTATCTGGGGAATAACCACAAGCAGGTTGAATAACATCAAATACATCACATCGGCACAAGTAAATGTATTGCTTCTTCGCACAGCAGGCCATGTCCGGAGCCAACCAGGCATCCAGGAAAGGATGGAAAACCAGTAGAGGCAGTAGATCCAGGCATTCTCTGTAGATGTCTTCATCCAAATGCCCAATTGAATGGACCAGTGCAAGCTTGTTGAACAAAGCTGTAGTGGTTTGCATCAAAAGCCCTACAAAGAGAGACTCGGAGATCTCTGGATGTACAATCTAGAAGAGAGGAGAGCGAGAAGGGACATGATAGAGACCTACAGGCACTTCATGAGGGTGAACAAGGTGCAGATGGGGAGTCTCTTTTAAATGAGAAAGAGCACCGTGACCAGAGAGCATGCGATGAAGCTGGGGGGGGGGGTATTTAAGAGGGATGTGAGGAAGTACTTCTTCCCTGAAAAGTGGTAGACACCTGGAATAGACTACCAGCAGAAGTGGTGGAGGAGGAAACAGTAGGGGGATTTCAAGCATGCATGGGATAGACATGGACAAATACTAGTAATTAAGCAGGAAGGAGGGAGGTTCACCAGAGACCAGTTAGGGTCTGTGGAGACAGTCTTGGCCAGGACCATCTGGGCACACTGGGCGGAAAACAATTATTTTCTGCCGATAAATTGTATGTTTCTATGTTTCATAGTTTTCACACATATATCTGCATTAGGCCCTGACAATTCATTTGAAATCTAAATAAATAAATACATTTCTCCCATTACTCTAGGATGAATTGTGGGACACCCACATGGGGCTAAATAAGAGAGAGCGGGTAAGGAAATGGAGGATGTAAAATTAATTAGTGGGGGGTATATTGGGCAGACTGGATGGGCCATGGGGTCCTTTTCTGCCAGCAAATTTCTGTGATTCTGTGAATCTTTTCTGGTCCTGCTGACTTTTTCAGTTTTATTAGTTTCTGCCCTGCAGCCTCAAAATTAACCATCTAGTCCCCAGAGTCTACAGCCCAGGCATTTTCTTCTTCACATGCAGTAGTCCCCTCTCATCTTTATTGTGCACAGAACAGAAATATTATAATCACTTAGCAGTTCTGCCATCCGTTCTTGATATCTACTATATTTCTCCCCATAAAGAATAAAATGCATTATAATTATCCTTTCAGTTTGCAATTATCCAGCATTCCATGTTGTTTTTTTACTTTTTTTTACAATTTTTTTTTTTTGATCCCCCATCCAGCTTGCAAGGATGTGTCACCTTTCTGGTCATATACTTGCTATAATTAAGCCAGATGGAAAGTATTTACCCCTTTAGTTGCCCCCTGACTGCTTAACCAACACTGCAGGGACACCAGCTCAAGGAGTAATGTCCCAATGGAAACAGGTGCATGTGTGCAAGTTCTGCAGTGTCCCACCGCCCTGTTGCACATACCTACTGAATCACCACCCATGTTCTGATAAACGGCAATGACAGAGTGGGGCAGCATGGCCCTCCTTCCTCTGAGATGCATAATGCTCATTCTGCCAGCCTGCAGCCAGTATCCCAGGCTCATTCCTGAACCTGGGTCACTGATATCATGAGCAGCAGCCCTGTTGCCATGCCGAGGGAATGACCACTGTTTAACCTTTTCAATACTCTTCTTACAGCCCCTTATCACATGCTATATACTTCTTTGACCTGTAGTGTCCATTATCTCCTAAACATTGCTTCTATATTTTGTATTTTACTGATAAACTTTGCTGGTTGCCTCTCCTTCTTGTTCAATTTAGCCCATCATGTGATTTTCTCATTCTGTAATAAATTCAATTTCTCCTTAAAAAGAAATCACATTTCTTCAAGAACCATGCCCCAATCCCGTTTGTTCAGTCTAACCCTCATTTTTTCAAGTTTTGACTTCTGGAAATCTAGACATCAAGCTCTACCCCTTTCAAGCACTCAATGTCTCCTAAATCTAACTATGCCATATTATTGCCATGTCTCCCTAGAGGCTCTCTCATAGTACATACGAACATACAAAATTGCCAACAGATACAGGCCTTATGGTCTATCTAGTCTGCTCGAGTGTGCAACACATTAGCCATTTAGACTGCAGGTGCCCCCCCCTCCCCTTGCACTTCCTCTCTGCATTTCCTCCTGCTTCCTTCACACTCACTCCATCCTCCCTCAGTTTGGACCCTCCCTTTGATCCTGTCCCATCCCCTCTTCAAGCTGCTCACTGACCTCAAAGATACCACCTCCTCAGGTAGCACATTCTACCCTGTAACCACCCTTTCCATGAAATAGTGCCTCGTCATTTTCCTCCTGAACCTTCCTCATTCCAGTTTCAGACTGTGTCCCCTGGTTTCCCTCCCACCTTTTAATTTGAACATACTCTGTATGTTAATTCTGTTTATGCCTCTCAGGTACTAGAAGGTCTCAGTCATATCACCTTTCTCCCTTCTGTCCTCCAGAGAATACTTATTGAGCTCCCTCAGTTTCTCCTCATGTGGTTTATCTCCCAATCCCAGAATCATGTTTATTGCCCTACACTGCATCCCCTCCAGTAGCCTGATGTCCTTTCTCAAATAGGAGCACCAGTACTGCCCACAGTACTCCAAGTGTGGCCTCACCAGGGACCTGTTCAGGTGCAGGACAAATTCCTCTCTCCTAGAGGTGATTCCCCTTGCAATGCAGACCAACATTCTATTGGCCTGTAGCGGGCTGTGGTATTAGAGAACTTCATAGTGTAGACCTCTAGTGTTTCAGTTGGATTGCTCAATGCAATATTCAGCATTGCATGCCACCTAATTTCCCCCTTATCATACTGGTTGAGGCTATCATTTACTGTGCACAGGAATTTCTTCCCCACTGATGAGTACACTATCTGATGTTTCCAGTTTATCCATCCATAGTTCAGATCTCCTGGAGAATGGGTGTTTTTAGAAACATGGTAGGGGGAAGGCAGGAAAGGTGCCAGATATGGGGTTTATTGTCTGGAGGACCAGGGAAGGGTGGGTGTAGGAGGTGATGGAAGGGGTAGGTGTGGCTCTGGCCATGGGACTAACCCTGGCCTTCAGGTGGTGGAAGGGTGGAATTTTGTAATCATATTTGTTTTTAATCAATTATGTCATGAATATTGAAGACCACATATTATGGAATCTCTAATAGAACTAGTTTTGAATATTAACAAAAAAGTAGTCACATAGCCCATCTAAAACATATCAGCACATGCCTTTGGAAAAATCCATACAGCAAGGGCTGGGACAGATATTCACCAGACTAGACAAAAGTTAAACCACCAAGCAGAATCACTGGCCCTATATAGAATAGGTCAATCTTTATAAAAACAACATGCTTTTGTGCAATAGCATCAGATAGAGAAGAGGGAGAAAAATTGATTGGATTCTTTCAAAGGAATTCATTTTCAGCTTGGATGACGTCCATCTAAAGATTTTTCAACAAATTAATGGTGTTAAAGTCCCAAGCTGTGAAAACTCTAATTCAGAGCTATTTTGTGTTTGCTAAATAGAATGCGACAGGGTTCTGAAACATTGACATCTTACTGAAAATAATTAGTTGAGAAGTAACTTATTAATTTTACCACTGTGAAGAGGGAAATCAAACTTCAATATGCAGTAATTAGGTTTAGAAGAGAAATACAGTTACCTGTACAAGATGGTAATTAAGAGGATATGATTCAGTTGTGCTCCATTTTATAATGTGGATAGCAAACTGGCTACTTACAAATTATTACCTAAATTCTAAAGTCAATTATTTTCTCATTATGATGTCATCACACTGTAATCCCCTGTGATGGTTGCTCAGTCAAAGATGTAACGCTAATTTCACAATCCAATTTTAGATGCATTTGGACAAAAGAGATACACTCACAGTCTCCTAATAAGTTTTGTAGGGTCCATCACCATATATGTTACAAGAGATCCAATTAATAAGACTGAGGCTTGAGAAGTTACTGCGACAAGTCTGCTGCTAGCTACAGTTTACAGAGCAGAAGAAGCAACGGCTTGGGAAGGGCTGTCACCTGATGATGCATGAGAGGAGGAAAGGGCAGGAGTTTGCAATGGACTGTCACCTCCTGTAATAGAGAGAGAGAGGAATATAGCTAAGGGTTGTTAGGGAGACAGACAAATGTTGCTGGCTTCAGAAAACATTCACATGCCTTTGCAGAGACAGAAACACAGCAGGTAACTGGCCTACCACTACTAGCAGATTGAAGGGGACATTTATTTGTCTGCCTTTTATGCCCAAATGTTTTAAATACTTTTCATTTTCTTCCAGTTTCATTGATATACAGGTTAGATGGCTTGGCTTTGTTAACTAAACTCCTTTAATTACAGTAGTTATGAGACTGAAAACAAAAGAGGATTGATGACCCTTGATATAGAAATGAAATGAAACTCAAGCTCATTACTTCCTACATTTTCATGGAGAGCTCTGCACTTTGATAGCTGCACAATATACCACAGAGATGGTTATATATTAAAAGCATGCAGAGGTGCCATTTATTATTACCTGCAATAAAAAGATACAGTTCATATTTCTTTGCTAACTTTAAAGAACATCAAATTTCTCAGGGAAAACTTTGGAAAACTTAACATTTAGAGACACTTCAGCTTATACAATATTTCACATGTTCGCTGTGCCCCTTTTTCATAATAACAATGAACAATATCACTGAACCCCAAACCTCCTCTACCATGTCTGCACCTGCCATCATAATGTTCGGTTTGTGACATCATAAATGTTTTGACAGCAAGAGATTGTGATGTCACAAGCTGTGGATTGTGGTGTCAGCTGTAAACAAACAATGAATCACCTCCATGATTTGATTGTAGGTCTGGACAAGCATCCAGAGCAGATAAAGTCTGAGTAGATAGTGATTTGTTTTCGTGTTATTGTGACAGCTGCAAAGCAAAAGAAGAAGCTAAGTACAGGCATGTTACAAGAAATGAGGTGATAAGTGATTTTCTCTGGATATTGGGCACTCATAAATTTCTTTCAATTACATTTTCATTTCTTTGCTAGTATGAGGATCAAAAGTCAATAATCCCTACCTCTTTTGTTGTCCCTCTCATTGATTCATTAGGGCCATGATCCTCTGAGGACAATCATAAAGAGCTATTTGAGATACAGGTCACCTGTGGTCTGTGAAACTTATCTAATGCAGAGTCCCTTATATTTGCAATGTGCCTGTCCCCAACTGACCCCAGGGTGATACATCACAGTCAGACATGAACCCAGTTTTACCAGGTTGCACGCCTTCCATGGTATTAGAGTATAAAATGTAAATATGTATTAAGGGACAACCTTTACTAAATTTATCAGACTCTTACGTCCCTGAAAGCTGTGTTTTCATCTGAGTTTACTATTGTTTCTGCAGTTGATGTTTAGCTGCATTATAGGTTTTGATTGTAGGTAATTTGGTGTCCTTTGCAATTCCAAATCTTCCTACTGAACCTGAAAATGAAGAAGAAAGGTATACCAATGTCAAACTGCTGTAATCTTTTAAACAGTTAAAAGTGTAACAGCGTAAAATATACTTACATATGTTTTAGGGTAAAATCTCCCATGCCACAAACACATATATTTGGAGGCAGTATAGCACAGTGGTTTGAGGCTCTGAGCTGAAAATCTGGTGATATCCAGCAGACCAGACCTGGGTTTGAATCCCACAGCTTCCACTTACATACTGTGTGACCCTGAGCAAGTCACTTAACTTCCCTGTGCTCCCAGGTCACACCTCAAACAAGCTTTCAGCTTAGTGTGCTACTCCTGGTTAAACAACTAAATAAAAAAAAAACATATATTATTACATTTGAAATAATTGCTTGTTTGTTTTTATATGTACTGTTTTCTTCCTTGTCCTATTCACAATCAGCCAAGGGCAACCCGCAAGCCCTGTTGGCCAGTCTGTGGCCCTCTCTTTACCAAATCCCTGTCTTTCCCAAGCATTTAGAAAGAGAAGGTCACAGAGACAGTTGCAGTGTTAAGATGGGGCTGATGGAGGGCAGGTCCACCCTGCCAGGGTCCCTATGGGTATACGGGGTACAGTAGGCCACACAGGGGACTGATTATCAGATGTCATGCTGTAGATCAGGGAATTGTCTCCCTCTGCTTTCTCACACCACAAGAACGTATTGCACACGAGATGTCAAGAATGTACACATGCACACAGTTGTGTGGCGCCCCATGGAGCTACCTCATGCCCTATACTTCTTCTCTCATACACCTGCACTTCCTTCTTTGATGATCATCTTGGCAGTGCTGTTCCAGAGCCTGGCAGCAGCTCTCTCTGGAGGAGCAGAGCATGTTCTGGTATGCTCGCTCTTCTTTCCAATGTCCAACCCTCCAAAGCCATCAGTCTCATAAGTACCAGCCCTGTAACTGTGCCAGTGGGCCAGAAGTGAAACAATATAATTTATAAAGAAACTAATTTTTCAGTTTTTTGCAATGCCTACAGTTATATTTTGACCCAAAAATGGAGTTTCTGTCCAAATATCATCCATAAATATAAAACTATCTCGTTGATCTACTGTGCCCATAGAACAGAACCAGACTCTCTGCATCAGAGTTTTGTGGTCTTTAGAAATCTCATAATGTAATACTGCAGGCTCGGTGTTTAACTGTACATTTGGTTCAGTTCCAATACACCATAGGGAGCCAAAGGTACAGTGTAACAAGTGTCACTGTGCAGGAGATGGACAAGGTGGCCCCGAGACTGCAGGAACACGTGATGGAGGCAAACCAGCTGAGCTCATGAACAAACAGGTATTTTGAAAGAGCAGAGAAACCATAAATAGTCTCCTCCCAGGCTTGCCCTTTGACATTGATGGGCACATTTACAAAATCCAGGAATGAATGCACTGCCATCTCATATAGGGCTTTCATTTAACCATGCTGTACTGTATGTGAAGACATATTTATTTATTTAAAGTTCCAGATTAATACCTTTTAGCCGTAAGGCTATTTTGCAAAGGTTTCAAGTCAATTGTAGAACAGTACAAGACATAATGAACAAGGAGGTTAACAATACATGACAATCTTACACAGTATTACAATGTGATGATATAGAAATTGTTTCACAAATAACAGTGAGGATGAACACATAAGATTCAATTTCACAATGCTTTTATAGCCAGTACTGTTTGTTACTAAGTGCATTGCAGACAGAGAGGGGGAAAAGCAGTCTACATAGACTTTTGTCACAGCAGTCTATTTAGATTTTTCCAATAAGGAAAGTAGGTGGGGGAAGAAGGGGAGCGGGGAGGTAGGGGGTAGGTTACTAAGTGCAGTGCAGATTAGAGAAGAGCAGTCTAAGATTAGATTTTGTCAGGGTGAGTGGATGCGGGAAGGTGAGGAGAGGGTTGAGTGGGAGTCTTTAAGGGTTGTTGTTTTAGACCATGGCTGGGTGGGGGTACCATGACCGATTTAGTTAAGGCAGTCACAGTGGTTACTTTGAGCCATGTGGTGATGGAGCTCCTTTTTAAAAGGGCCTATTTTGTCACTTTCCATGAGAGGGGCTGGGAAATCATTCAACCATTGAGGCCCCCTATATGATAGTAAGCGTTGTGCAAATGAGGTACATTTGAAAGGGACATGGAGAGCACCCTTTACAGCACTTCTTGTTGATTTGTTGGAGAGTGTACATTGGAATGTGCTGGCCGTGGAGACAGGGGTGAGACCTAGCAGAGCTTTTTTCCCAATTAGCAGGCCTGATATTTTACTCTTAGGTGCAGGGGAAGCCATCCTGTTTCTGAGTAGTCTACAGGTATGTGTCAAGTGGGGCACTCCTAGATCGAGTCTGCAGGCTTTGTTCAGGAGCACTTTGGCTCTTTTTAAGGCCATATCACTCCCTGCACTGTAGATAACCAGGCCCTCATCAACGGAGGAGAGTACCGGTTTCCTAGTCACTAAGCTCAGGGCCTCAGTGAACATGGCCTGCCTGTTGTGGTATAGGATTCTGAGCTTGCTATTTGCTGATTTAATTATGTGATCAATGTGGACTGAGGAGGATAGTGTCTCATCTAGGTGAACACCTAGGTATTGAAGGACTAGACTTGTTCTAGAATGTCCCCTTTTTTGGCATGAATGATTAGTGGGCCAGACCTTTTCTTATTAATTGGCAGTGAGAAATTCATAGGTTTTGCTTTTTTATAATTGAGTCAGAGTTTGTTATGGGAGAACCAGTTTTCAAGGTTTATAAAACTATCTTGTAGTCCCTGAGTTACTACGGATTGATGACTACCTGACACAGTGATAACTGCATCATTAGCATATAGCTGCATTTTTGCTGGGCAAGTGGACGGGAGTGAGTTTATGGTTAAACTTAACAGCAGAAGACCAAGAATTGACCCTTGGGGAGCTCCCAGGTTTACATCTCGTGGGTAGGAAATTACTCCCTTTAATTTTTACACACTGGGTTCTTGAGGACAGGTAGCTCCAGAACCAGCTTACTGCATCATGGGATAGTCCAGTTGCAAGATGTTATCAAGCAGGATTTGGTGGTTCACAGTATCAAATGCCTTGGTGAAGTCTATAAAGATAGACCCCACCGCTTACTGCTATCTAACGCTTCATACAGGTTGGTGGTATAGTCTATAAGCATGGTAGTAGTACTATGTCTTTTTTGAAAAACATGTTGTTATGGGAACAGTAGGATGTACTTATCAAGATATTCTATAAGCTGGTCTGATGCTATCTGTTTGATGGCTTTTGACAGTGGTAGTAGTATTGAGATGGGTTTGTAATTACTCAGGCATGTTCTAATACCACTTTTGAACACTGGGGTGACAAGCACAGTTTTCCACCTGTCAGGGAACACTCCAATTCTTAGAGATAAACTGAAAAGTTTTGTAAGCTGGAGTGCTAGTTCTTCTAATGTGAGGGCTACAAGTTTCATGTCGATCTTATCACTTCTGTTCTTGCTTTACCCAGGACCATCTTGATGTGTTTAGTTTGTGGTGATTTGTTTGAGATAGAAAGGGGGATTCCAGCCATAGAGTGAGAGGGGAGTGAGGTTGCCTTGAGGGGAGTACTAGTAGGTTTGGTATTAAAGTACTCCGGGGGCAGTACCATACTAAGGTCAGTGAATGCATTGTTAAAGGCATTAGCCAGTTCCAGTGGTTCTTGAAATGTTCCTGCTTCTGTAATTATTAAATCAGGGGGGTGCTTTGGATTCACGACCTGTTAAGGCTTTTGTAGTGCTCCAAAAATCCCTACCTTTCCCGCAGGTATTCTGAAATTGTTTCTTGTAGTAATTTGCTTTTGCTATCCATACCAGTCTGGTACATCTATTTCTGGCTGCTTTGTAGGCAGTGAAGTCAGCCTGTATGCCAGTGGCCCTTGTCTTGTGCCATAGGTTATCACATCATTTCAGTTGTTCTATGAGGGAGCCAGAGAGCCATGGGTTAATTGTCCCTTTAACTTTTGACTGTCTAAAGGGGGCAAAAATATTACAGGCATTGTTGAAAATTGTGATAAAGTACTCATGGACTAGGTTTGCATCATTGATGCCGTCAAGGGGGGTTCCAGTCAGCCCATCTAAGACACTGCTTGAAATGTTGTAGCATCCCTTTTCTTAGCACTCTGTTTTCGGTATATTGGAGGGACTCTTATTTCTCTTGTTTGTCCATAGGCATACCACGGGTGAGTGGTCGCTCAGGGAGTCGGGGAGTACTTTGACTTCTGCAATGTGTTCTGAGCAGGAGGAGAGAAGCCAGTACCAGTTCTGTAGTTCCTTCTGGTAGCTTGCTTGACTATTTGTAAGAGATATGGGCTAGTAATCTGATCCTTTATGTGTACATATATCAGCGTTAGTACATCTCAAGTGCAGATCAGTTAGACCACAATGATGAACTTAGCAAATGTGGATTCAAACCTCACTGGACAGACATCTGTAGGATCCAATTGTCCCTTCATCTCCCTCACCTACCTGAAGCTTAGTTACTTCAGTTTCTTGGATTCCAGGCTATTGTTTCATTCTCTGACAGTTGCAAAGGGAAGGCAAACTTCCACTGTGCATGGCCACACCTCTCCCCCCAACATAACCCCATGACACCTCTAAAAACAAATTGTTATCACCTCATAAGGCCCTTTTGAGTAAAACTTTTAAATAAATAAGATAATGAAACACATAGCTCCAAAACCTTGATGGTCATATGCCCATGATGAACATGGACGGCATATCATTGGCATGAGTTAGTGGCAGGGCTGTGTGATAATGCAGAGAGTAGTGCCAATGGGATGATGGGATTCATAGGGAGAGGTATCTCCAGCAGGAGGATGGAGGTGGTGTTGTTACTATATTGCTCATTGGTGAACGCCCCCCCCCAGAGTATTGTGTCCAGTTCTGGAGGCTGCTCTTCAGGAAGGACATAGACAGGGTGGAGGCAGTCCAGAGGAGGGCAACCAAAATGGTACAGTGGTTATACCAAATGCCCTTCAAGGAGAGACTGATAGTTCTCAACATGTACACCCTGGGAGACAGCAGAGTGAGAAGGGGTATGATAGAGACCTACAAGTACCTCAAAAGGGATAAACAGGGTGAAGAAGAAGAAGAATCACTTACAAATATGGAAAAGTGCCAGAACCAGAGAGCATGAGGTGAGGCTGTATGGGGAGGGAGGAGTTTAGAAGGGATGCGAGGAAGTACTACTTCACTGAAAGAGTGGTAGATGTCTGGAACATGCTGCCAATGGAAGTGGTGGAGCTGAAAATGGGGGGGGCCTCAAGCATGCATGCATGGAACAGACATAGCGTAATATTAGGAAAGTGGCAGGGAGGAGGGAGGGACGCTGGAGACCAATTAGGGTCTGCGTAGACAGACTAGGCAGGGACCATCTGGGCAGACTGGGTGGGCCAAGCCATCTTTTTCTGATGAACAATTATGTGCTTCTATGTTTCTACCTCTTACCTTTTGAGATATGTAATGTGTGATATTTTACCTGATAGAAGGAATCAGAGAGCAGCTCATTTCTTCAATAGTTGTTCTCTCATGGTCCATTATTATAGGAAAAATACTCATTTTTTCATATATTAACTCATCTGCTCTATGTGTTTAAAAAGTCCATAGTTGTTAAGCTCATAACTAAAGAGTCAGAAAATTCAGCTCATTATATCCACAAAGTATTAAGGGTGTTCTTTTACTATTTGGTAAACATTTAACCCCTTAAGGGCAACAACCAAGGTGAAATGAAGTTCATCAAATTATGAACTCTGAGGAACAGTCATGAATGGTTTACGGACATCTATTAATGTCCACCAAATGTTCTTCAGCTCTGTCCATGAATGGACTGCTCAGCAGTACAAAGTTCATGCAGTTACTGAAACTTTAATGGCATGTGATGAACTGAGGCAAAAATTTATTTGAAAAACCAATTTGCATATTCAAATGCTAAGTGTACCAATTTAAGTGATTTACAGAACCACAAATTCAGAACTTTTTCAAATTAAGAGTGGAAAATATACTTTCTACAAGACAACTATTTGAACACACAAAATGATTAAGATTTAAACTTACTGGGCCCGATTCTCGAATGGGGCTGCATTCAGCACAAGCTGCAGCAAACAGCAGCTTTCACCAAAGCCCCATGCGCCAGGGACCTTGCACCAGATTCTGGTACAGGAGGTGTCCTGGTGCCTAAGACCCAATGCTTGTGGCAACCCCAGCCATGCGGCAACTGCATGGCACATGGGAGGGTTCACCGCAAGCCCCTTAGACCATCGGCTGCACGGTCTGTCCAATTAGGGACCAGCAGAAGAGGTGTGTGGAGGGCTGTGCCAGTCCCTGCTCTGTCTGGGGATGGGGCACTACCTGCATGGGTGGGGGGCATGGGCACCAGTGGGAGGGTTGGTGGCATTTGTCCTTGTACTAACTGTGACACCGGATATGGAGGGGGCACTACCAACATGCTGAGGGGCACATCGAGGATCGGGTGCATGCTCCTGCCCTGGATGCCCTATGGGAGCACAACCTGGATGGGGATCCACTATGTGGCACCTGTAGGGCACAGTGGGGTTGGGGAGGTGGGACATGCCACACTACCCATAAGACAGCTCACCCAGGGGAGCGATGTCTAAGTCCCCTTATGCCAGTCCTGTCTGGTCTAAGGGGACTTGGAATTTCTCCCACTGGGTGCTTTCTGTGAATAACAAGCTGCTGCTTGCATCAGCGCAGTCCACCTAGCGCCATGTCGCAGGGCAGTGCAGGACACAGGGCTGGCGCAAGTCCTATTCAGGGCAGGTAGCCTGCGGTCGATGCAGGCAACCTTTGTGAATTGCGTGGAGGCAGCCCTGGATGCAAGGTGCACCATATCTGTTTGGTGCAAGCACCTTGCATTAGACGCAGGGCTTTGAGAATCGGGCCCACTATATCTTAAAAAAATGTATTAGAGCTTGATGTAAATAGCAGTTCTGTGTGAATTTTTGATTCTAATAAAACTTAGCAGTGATTCCAGCTGAAAACATAATCAGAAAAAAAGACTATATAATAAGGTATGTTACTAATTTTAAAAATACATGGCAATAAAAAAAATATTCATTAGAAAATTTTGCTATCATTGAATGGAGAATCATGCATTGACTGGAGTGTGTTATGACAATTTTAATATAAACCCAAGGTGTGTGATGCCACATAATTCACAGGAGTGAAGCTCAAGGGCTTTATTTAGCATCACACATCAAAGGCATGTATTAAATTCAAGTTCACACTCCAGACCATGCATTAGTTTTTATAATTTCTGCTGAGTAATTTTTCGAACCAGAAGCTATAAAAACTTAAGCAACTTCCAATGGAAATAAATTATAGTGGCATTAGACATTAACACAAGTTGTTATTTTCTGATGTATTTATGTCAGATACTTAACAAGAACATAATAGGTTCTCATACTATATATTTAGAACAGTAGAAGACTCATTGTCCGTATAAACTGTTCCCCACATCAGTGGGAGAACTTTACTCTACTTTCTATTATATATTCATCAATTTTTCTTTTAAACTGTGCCAATGTTTGACTTTTAACTATATCAACTGGCAATTTATTCCACAATCTTCCAGTTCTATTTACAAAAGAATAGTATACACTATTTTTTTTACCATTCTCAACCTAATCTGATTTACACATCTTCTTAATCCATTTGTATTTTCTTGTAATTCTAAATTCATCTCACTTTTCAATTCTTCATCATTTATTATCTTAAATAACATGATTAAATCTCCTCTTTCTCCTTTTCTCTAAACTCCACAGACCCGTTAGTCTTAGTCTCTCCTTATACTCATATCTCCCCAAATTTCCAATTATCTTTGCATATCTTCTTTGTACTCCTTCAATTCATTTTATTTCCATCTTCTTATATGGGTTCCACAATTGTGACCCATAATCCAAGTATGGCCTAACATAAGACCTATATACTGGTACCATACATGCTAAAGATTTATTAATAACGCTTCTTTTTATATTCCTCACCAAATTATTAGCTTTCTGTATAGCCATTGTTCGATGTTTAATAAAATCTAATTTATTATCAATCACTATCCCACAGTCTTTTTTATCTACTTTTTTAATTTCCTTTTCATTTAGTAGATACTTATTTTTCTTTCTTTCCTTTTTTCCTAAATGCATTACTACTGATTTGTCTGTGTTAAACTTCATCCCATTTTGCTCTGCCCAGCTCTCAATTTTTTTAAATCCTCGCTTAGTCCTTCCTGTTGTTCTAATGTTTCTACTTGTCCTCCTAACTTAATGTCATCAGCACATTTTGCAATTTGATTTGTTATTCAGTGATGTAAGTCACTAATATATAGAGAAAACAAAATGGGTCCCAACACAGATCCCTGTGTGACTCCACTCTCCACTTTGATTAATTTCGACATTGTGTCTATTAATCTCACAAGTTGTGTTCTATTACTCAGCCAATTTTATTCCATAATATAATTCAACTATCCAATACCATATTTATTAATTTCTTCATCAATTTATCATGAGGTACTTTGTTGAACGCTTTTTTAACGTCCAAAAATATTATGTCTATGGGGATATTTTTGTTTAAATTAATTTTGATATTTTCATAGAAACACAAATGATTAGTGCTGCATGCTCTGTTCTTTTTAAATTCATGCTGCTTCTCATCATTGAATTCTAATATTTCAAGACCTTTTTCTATTTTAGTTATTAATATACTCTCAGCAATTTTTCCCAATATAGCAGTTAGACTCACTGGCGTATAATTTGTCACTTCTGCCCTTTTACCTTTCTTAAACAACAGTACCACGTAGGCTTTTTTCCAGTCATCCGGAATTTCCTCTGTCTTGTAAGATCTATTAAATATATATGTCAAGATTTCTGATATCCATGGTAACACTTCTTTAATATATCGGGGATGTAATAAATCCGGTCCTGCTGATTTATGTATTTTGACTTTATTTACCAATCTTTCCACTTCTTCTTTTGTAGTTTCTATTTTTATAGTTTGATAATTTTTCTTTATTATGATATTTTCTACATATTTTCCTTTTTTCAAAAACTGACCCCAAAAAATCATTCAGTGTATTGGCCATTTCATTTATATCAGTAATATCTCTTCCACCTATATGTAATGTTCCACTCCTGCTTATCTCTTCTTGCGGTTTATATGAAAAACTTTTGCCATTATCTTTCCTATATACTAAGTTAGACTATATCTTTCTTCCTTTTCTTATATTCTGTTTAACTATTTTTAGATATTTTTTATAACATACTATTGCCTCCTCTGTTCCTAATTTCTTCATATTTTTAAATGCTTTCTTCTTTTTGTTACAAGATTTTAACACCTTATTGGTGCACCATAACTTTTTTTTTCTTTTTTATTATACACTTTTTTTTCTGGGTCCTACAGTCCTTCTAAACTTAATAATTTGATTTTAAATAATTCCCACATTTGATTAACAGATTTATTAATCAAATCCTTTTTCCAATTCCATATTCTCAATTCCTCTTTGATTTTATCAAAATTTGCCCTATGATAATTTTTTATCACAGTTTTACCTTTAGTACCTATTATTACCTGTTTAACACTGAAAGTTATCATTACATGGTCACTATTCCCTAACTGTTCCCTTATTTTAATGCCCCTAATAAGATCTGATCTATTAGTAAATAATAAGTCTAATATAACCTCTTCTCTAGTAGGTTTAATTATCAATTGTTCCAATCCTACCATTTGCAACGTTGACAAAAAATTTTTGCTATTTGAATTACTTCCTTTTTGATTTCCCCAACATATGTCTGGGTAATTAAAATCTCCTGCTATAACTATGTCTCCTTCCAGAGCAATCTGTATTATTTCCTCATTTATTATTCTATCCATTTCTTTTTTACTATTTGGTGGTCTATAATATAATCCAAATAAGATTGTTTTTCCTACACCATCAACCACTTGAATCCATAAGGATTCCACCTTTTCATTTTCACTGTCTTTATATAAGCTACTATTTAGTCCTTCTTTTATATAAATTGTTATCCCCCATCTCTTTTATTCCTTCTTTCTTTAGAATACAACCTATATCCTTCGATGTTCCTATTCCATTGAACTTCGACATCCCGCCATGTTTCTGTCACCATACACATATCCACATTATCAATAAGTAATTTAACTTCTAACTCTGCCTTTTTTCCTGTGTTCAAACTTCTAGCATTTAGAAGCCATATGTTCATTCCATTTTTTGTTTTTTTTACTCTATGTTCCGTTCTCAATATTTTATTTTTATTTCTGTCCAATTCTAGTTTTCTATTACCTTCCCTTCTCCCCTTAATCTTTAGTTTACATTTTTGTCCACTATTATCTTAATGTCCATTCCCAGTTTTCTACTGCCTTTCTTACTTAAATGTAGTCCATCTCCACAAAAATAGGAGGGATCATCAATATAATCTTCCCAATGTTTTATACAACCTATGTCATTATATAATGTCCACTGTCTAAGCCAATTATTGATTTTTCTAATTTTACTATTTCTTATGTTGGTTTCCTTTACCACTGGTAGAATCTCTGAAAAGTATATTTTGCATTTCCATCTTTCTGCTTCTTTCCAAATATCCTCACATTCCTTTTGTATTTCTTCTAATTCTTGGGTTCTGATATTATTTACCCCTAAGTGCAATATCAGTACTGCAGATCCGTCTTTTTCTTTTATAATGATAGCTAACATATTCTTAACATCCCTAATTTTTGCTCCTGAAAAATAACTAGTTGTAATAATCTCTTTATTATCCTTTGATGCATATCTATCCGTAAATTTCAAAATTGAATCACCCAATATATAGATGTTTTTACCACATCATTCTGATTCATTTGCTCACTGTCATTGTTTCTTATATCAAAATGCTTTTGTCTTATCGAATCATCCTGACTAATAACCACACCAACATTTCTATTATTTAAACCACTCTGTTTATTTCCATCCTGTTTTCCTTCATTTTCCTCACTACTCTCCATGTTGTAACTTATTTGTTTTTCATCTTCTTTGTATTCATTTACAACTATTTCCTGTCTATCTTTTATTTCCATCCATTCCTCACTTTTCATGAAACTTTCCAACTTTTCACTTCCAATATCCAAATTGTCATACTCCAATGTATTTATTATATTAATATCTGCCCCATCTTTTTCTTTGTCTCTTCCTTCATCATCCAATGCAATCAATGGTTCAAATGCATTGGAACATTCTATTGGTAACTGCATAGCTCTTTGTTGCACCACTTTCTTTTTTGCCTTTTTTCCACTAAACTCCAATCTCCTTCCTGATCTTTTTCTCTTCCTCTGTTCTTACATTTTACTTCATTCAATTCTTCACATTCTTGTTCTACCTGTATAACCTTTCTATCATTTTTTACTGTCTTATCTCTAAATACAGTTAAATCCCACTTCACTTCCTCCAATTTATATTGCAACTCTTTTATTTGAATACATTGACCACAAGTATATCCCAACAGTTCATTTGCCACATCCGTGCTTATCATTTTACACTCCAAACATCTCAGTCCTAGTGTTCCATCCATCAATTTTACAATATTTGTATCCATTGTTCTTTTCTTGTTTATATATTTCTGTTTATTTGCTATACTTATTACAAACAACTAGTTTTCTGTCTCTATCCTCGCCTTCCTCATCTGATGCCATCAGATGCCGCTGGCCTCTGCCTGCATCACCTCCGCTCCATGTTTGACTCTGCTCACTGGAGCCAAGCATTTTACGCTCTAGTCGCGATATGTCACCGGTTGCTATGTCAACGATCGCAACACTAACCACCTCTCTGCGGGGCTGGAACAATGTATATGAGCTGCCTTTAACACACAAGAGTGCTTAAACAGCTCTCCTGAAGCTACAAACAGTGCCTGTTCTCAGTTTTCTTCCCTCATGGAGCGGGGGTCAAAAACGCCTCTACACAGATACACAGATACAGCCCTTCTTTTTAGACATAAAACAAAGTTTCCCCAAGTACCAGGCAGTTGTAACTGTCCTGGAGAAGCAGCTATGCACTGAGAATGTTTCTGAAACATCTTTCTTAACTGGAGCAACTTTTTGAAACTTTGGCTGGAACAGGAGAATCGGGTTATATTTAAATGAGAAAAATGGAAAATGGGATACAAGAGTGCAGAAATGCTTCTGAAAATATCTATGTTTTTAAACATCAGATATTACTTTACAAAGTACAATGGTTTAGGCACAGTGCTCCAGCATTTTAATTTTGAGGCTACAAAAAAAGTGCATATTTAACACATTCACATTTTGAAAAGATGAACACAATGATTTTCACAACTGCAGCAGGAAGTGAAAGTGGGAGCAGCTGTACAGCTTGTGCTATTGCTGTTTGAGTGAACCCTTGTGTCTTATAATAACCAGGCAGTTACTACAGGAAATAATAGCTAGATGAGCCCATACAAAAACATTTCTCACAAGTTATAAGTATTAAATAGATCCAGAAACAAATGGTTTGATACCTTTTATTGTATCAACATAGAGGTAAGAAAGGAAATATTTTCCTTTTTCTTTGTTACATCTATATTGGTTCAATAAAAGGTATCAAACCATTTGTTTCTGGATCTGTTCTTACAAGGATCAATATGACAACTAAACTAAGTATTTAATAGTCTTGGTTAATAGCTTAGGATGACTATAAATGGTAAATGGTCCTACATCTCAGTCTGTACCTGGGGCAAAAAAAAAAAAAAGACGAGAAAAGACACTTCCTGTTAAAACAATGTTGCCTTATTAATGATCAGCTATTAAAAAAGTAAAATATTTCTGGTCACCAAAAATTATTAATGAATTATGCCCACAAAAGCTGACTGGCAGAGTTTCATGAACTATCATGGACTTTTATCAGCATTTAGTTTATGAATGTTCAGGCATTAATTAGGGCCATTTATTATTCATGCACAAATTACAAATTGGCACCCACTACATGTAACTGGAGTGAATACAGAATACTCAGGAACACTTGCAAGTGGGAAATCAAGTCTTTAAAATCCTCATTTTCTTTAAGTTCCAATGGGTACTTAACCAAGGAGACCCCATAGTTTCTGTTCAAGAGTGAATTTCCTTCCGAAGCAAGCTATAACAGATAGTTCTATTACACTAACCATGGAAAAGGGATTTCAACCTGACCCCAAAAGCATGGCAAACCATGGGAAACATCCTGAATGACAAGTTCACAAATCTTGTATCTTACTTACCCCAGCTTCCCTCCACATCACAAGGACCTGTAACACCACAAAAGATGGTTATCTGTCCCTCTTTCTACTTCAGAGTTATGTCCCAATCTGAAACATATTGACTTCTGAAGGCACTACCCAACTTGAGCAGTACAGGTGGTGATGGCCTCTCCTCCAAGTTTCTAAAACTAGCTGCTGCCTTCATTGCTAAACCACTCTCTTATATCACTAACCTATCTTTGTCCACATCCACTGTCTCGTTACTCTGGAAGGAAGCTAGAATTGTGCCTATTTATAAGTCAGGTGACCCACACCTTCCAAAAAACTGTAGACCAGTGTTTATATTATCCCACATGGGGAAATCATTGAAAAGGCGGTATATTGCCAGTTATCTAAACACCTTGAGAAATATGGCCTGCTATCCATGGATCAGCATGGTTTCAGGAGTGGATATAGCACAGCCACGGCACTTGCTAAATTTATGGACCATGTACTGTGTGAAGCTCACAGGGGAAATCTCACAGGGGTCATATTCATGGATTTATCCAAAACCTTTGATATATAGTTGATCATGGGATTCTGCTGAAGGACCTGATCACCCTTGGTTTCCTTAAAGATACAGCAAGTTGGGTCCAAAGTTACCTAGTAAATAGAACCCAAATGATTTGCATTGGGGGTGTACTGTCCTGCTGTCTCCATGTTCACACAGGAGTCCCCCAAGGGTTGATATTAGGGCCCCTTCTGCACTCTCTTTTTGTCAACCCTCCACTGGTCACACAATGGATCCACGATGGGTCATCAACAGAATATTTGTCGAATGACCCGACAGCGAAACCGGCAGGTCAACTGCATTTTTCAATCAGCTACCAGTTTGCAATAGCCACAAGTGTTTTCTTCAGGGGGCTTCACCCCTGAACCCCATGCAGGGGGCTGCACCCCACACACACCCCCGACTTAGGGTTCTCAACTCCAAGTTGGAGATGAATCGGGGGTGCAGGACCCCTGACAGACAGTGCCAGGTTCCAGTGGGTTCCTTATAGCGACATGGCACTGTTGTCACAGTAGGGGACTCCACTGTTGACATGTCAACATCGGGGATGTATACCCACACAACAAAAGCTCATTGTCATTGCCAAAAAACTAAGTGTATACTGTTCGGATCTAAACAAAGGCTATCAAGGTGCTGTTCCTCTCAGCTAAAATCCCTCAATATTTGGTCTCTGGATGGATCTGTGCTAGAGCAAGTAATGGACTTCAAATATCTGGGTGTCACTCTTGATCCCTCACTTACTTTCACTACCCACATAGGCATGGCAGTAAAAATGGTCAAGCAACACCTGGGGGTGTGCTATTGTCTCAAACACTTCATATCCCCTTAATCCAGACTAGCTGTAGCATTTGTTTTCTTGGACATGTAGGTAAGGCACAGACTACTGTGGAAGTAAGCCTTGTGCAAAGAATGTTAAAAGTATGCACTAACGTTGCTCAGCACTGGGCTGTGGTTATCTAAGTGGGTTCCAGACTCTTGTCACACCACCATAAAGTCCCACCTGTGGCATGCAAACACCATGTATCACAAATAAACTACAGCAATAAATGTACACTTCTGACCTCAATGCCCCCCACACTTGTAGTCTGCATTTACCTCTGCTAATTATGGCATTGAGAACTGAAGTGGTGTGGCCAAATTATCAATGTAGACTGTATGGGTAACGAGTAATTATCCTGGGATGACTGGGTAGACCTCAAGTCATTTACAATCATCACTGTCTATGCTTCTATGTTTCTAAAGCCAATATATATGGCCACAGTCAAAGCCAAAGTGAAGCCACCAGTTGCTCAGTTGTCTCACCTTTACACACAGTATAGTACAGGAACAGCTTAACAAGCTTGAAGGGGGCAGTGAGCAGTGTAGGATGGCCTTGAAGGACAGTTTCTATTAAAAAGGTTTCTAAATTACCCAAATAAATGGTAGTCATTAAAAGATGCTACTATGAATATATAGTGTATGGTGGAATGTGGTTGTGTATGGAAATCAATACACTGCAAAAAGTTGTTCTTCTGCAGTAGTGACATCTTCACTAACGAAGAATGACTTTTTGTTCTGCGTTAGTGAAGACATCATAATACAAGTGACTACAGCAGATGTGATTCATCCCTTGCTGTGTGAGAGAGGCACGCAAGTGTGCAGGGCAATGGCAGTTGTGAATCAAGGGCCTCAGCAGAACCAGTAAAAATATGGAAAAGTGAGTGTCTTTTTGTCTTTTTTCAGGCACCATACGCTATATACAACAGTGTATGGTTACCCATACACTACTCAGCTATTCTTTCACCTTGTAGATACAATGTCGACTTGGAGACCTTTCGAGCTTCGCTCTCGAGGTCATCAATTGGCATTGTATCCACTCGGTGGAAGAATAGCCTTGTAGTGTATGGATAACCATACACTATCCTATGTGTAAAGCCACATGTAAATAAGCTTAATTAAAGTCTTGCACTTTTAAAACTGAGCTTCTCGTAGATGGTGGAAGACAAAAATGGAGAAGTGGGAGAAGGCTCGTGATTGACAGGTACAAGCCCTGTACACAAAGAGTCAAAAGGGAACTGCAAAAAAAAAAATTATATGTAGATGCATGGCAGCTTATCTTTCATTTTTGAAATGTATTTCAGTGTTTCCCTTTTCATTGTAACTAAGCACCTTAGCAAAACACAGGATTCATGTTCACTAGAGTGCTGCCTATACCTGACATCACAGCCCACTGCTTGTGACATTACAACCTGTTGCTGTGAAAATGATTATGTTTTTATTAACAGAGGATTATGATGAACAGACAAGTAGCTAGAACAGATTGTCTAATGCACAGTGATCCTGTTTTCATATTACTAATCATGGTTGTAATTAAAAGGAGCAAGTTAAATACAGACAATAAGTGAATCAGAGTATAAGCTGATATGCGTCTAAAAGTTATGATTTTTCTGATGTTCCTCCTGTGAAATTATGGACTCTTTAAAATAGAACTGAATACAGTTGGCTGTCATATCGCTTCTTACTTACACAAGGTAAGTGGAATACAAGATGTCATGTATAGGACGGTGAGTCAGGAGATCCCTATACAGTACTACATGTCTGCACATTGCACTTGATGATCCCTCCTTATGAAGCATGAGGCGAGTGGATTTACTGGAGCTAAAGTCCCTTCTGATCTTAAATTACTGGGTAGCATTTTTTTTTTCCCATAGGGAAACCTGATTATAATTTCCCATTATAACCAGCTGGTTATAGCGGCAAACACACACTGGGTTTCCTTCGGACCATGCATGTGCAAGCCACCACTCTTCCTTTACTCAGCTTCCTTATTGCCAGAGACTTCACCGCTGGTCACAGTCAGTGGGAAGTTGCTTTAAATAACAAAAAAAATGAACTGGCCTTTCTCCTCTTATGTTTAATCTTATAAAAATGTAAAACAAGCATTTGTCAATGCCGAACGTTCGCTTGCAGGTATTTGCAGTGGTGTTTGGCATGTATGGTGCTGTACCCTAATGCCCTGTGCGATTGCTGGTATTTGCACAATAAATTGTCAGCATGACCTTGTTGCTACCCCCATTGTGCGCTACATAGGTGGAAACACGTTTTGGGCAGGATGTGAAAAATGACAGCTGTACTGCTCATAAGGAAGTGTGGTAAAATGGCAATGTTGAAAATCTGGAGTGGAAATATTGAAAATTCGCAAACCTACGAGAGTGCATGGGAACTGTGCAACGC
Organism: Neoceratodus forsteri; assembly: GCA_016271365.2. Classification (NCBI taxonomy): domain Eukaryota; kingdom Metazoa; phylum Chordata; order Ceratodontiformes; family Ceratodontidae; genus Neoceratodus; species Neoceratodus forsteri. Next base: position 232,291,497 of record JADMNL010000023.1, read on the forward strand.
ACGCTCATAAAACAGTCATTTGTAGGATTTTTTTCACCAAATTTTCAACATTGCCATTTTAAAACCTCTGCTAATGAACAGTGTCACTGTGATTTTCTTACTGTGTCCCATACATTGATTTCACACACCGACTGCGCCATTGTGCACTACATGGGCGGAAAGACGTTTTGGGCAGGATGTGAAAAATGACAGCTGTACTGCTCATAAGGAGGTGTGGTAAAATAGCAATGTTGAAAATCTGGAGTGAAAATATTAAGAGATTTACAAACTTACGGCGATGCGTAGGAACTACGCAACACACGCTCATAAAACAGTCATTTTTAGGAATTGTTTCACCAAATTTTCAGCACAGCCATTTTAAGACCTCTGCTCATGATCAGTGTCACTGTGATTTTCTTAATGTGTCCCATACATTGATTTCGCACACCGACTGCGCCATTGTGTGCTACATGGGCAGAAACACATTTTGGGCAGGATGTGAAAAATGACAGCTGTACTGCTCATGAGGAGGTGTGGTAAAATGGCAATGTTGAAAATCTGGAGTAAATATTGAAAATTCGCAAACGTCATTTGTGCCATGGAACTCTAACGCACGCCATAAAATGTCATTTTTAGGAATTTTTTCACCAAATTTTCAACATAGCCATTTTAAGACCTCTGCTCATGAACAGTGTCACTGTGATTTTCTTAATGTGTTCCATACATTGATTTTGCACACAGACTGCGCCATTGTGCACAACATGGGCGGAAACACATTTTGGGTGAGATGTGAAAAATGACAGCTGTACAGCTCATAAGAAGGTGTGATAAAATGGCAATGTTGAAAATCTGGAGTGAAAATATTGAAAATTCGCGAACTTACGAGCCTGCGTAGGAACTGCGCAATGCACGTTCGTAAAACAGTCATTATTTGGAATTTTTGAACCAAATTTTCAACATGGGGTTTTTGGGACCCCTTTTCATGAATGATGTCACTGTCATGGCATTATTCAAGACCAAAGGGTGATTTCACACAGTGACTGCGCAGTGCCTGCGAAATCACCCTTCAGGCCCGAATAACGCCATGACAGTGACATCATTCATGAGAAGGGGTCCCAAAACCCCCATGTTGAAAATTTGGTGCAAAAATTCCAAAGAATGACTGAGATATGCAATAAAGTTGAAACCCCCCTATGTAGCCCATTATACAGCTTACCGGCATTTCCTCAGTTCATGGTCGGCTTTGAAGAGTGCAGACGTGTTCCCGGTCCACCGAAGATCGTCGCGCCGGAGTCCGGAGGTAAGTATGGGGTGAGGGGGGTGTGGGGAGGCTGGGTGTGCAGTGGGTGGGTGCGGGTTGTGGGAGGGGGGCTGGGAGACGTGCCGCGGGACCGTTTTTGTTTTACAGGTTAAAAAATAACAAAGACGACGTGGGACCTTTGCCACCCTGGGGTGGGCTCCCAGCATGGCAGAAGATGGCTGGGGGTGAGGAGCCGACGGGGGATTGGGCACCCCCATCGGCAAAGTAAACGGACCGTTTGCCACGCTGGGGTGGGCTCCCAGCGTGGCAGCAGGACGGGTTGGGGGCCTGGACCATGGGGATTGAACTTCAGTCAGAAACAACATTTGCCATGCTGGGGTGGGCTCAGTGTGGCACCAAAGCTTTGAGGGGCGGCATGACATGTGCGGGGGTGGCGCGTGACACGGGGTGGCACTCAGTATGGCAGCGGTGCTTTCCTTTGAAGCAGAGAACACCGCTGTCATACTGAGCTCCTGCACCCATTGGTGCAGGACTGCCACACCTGCTCAAGGGAGCAGTGCATTGGGTGGGAGAGACACACCTCCAAGTGTGCTACTCTCCCAAAATGTTCCTTGCACATGCGCGCAAGTGAACGTAAAAAGGAAAGGGAAACAATGTTATGGCAGTCGGTTTGGACTGTGGACCGCACTGAAACCCAACTGGTCCATGACTCCACAGGGATGACTGTTTATTTTATATAATTGCTGTGGTGAAAAAATGCTCCCCAGCAATTATATAAAGTAAAGGATGGGTGGGTGCATAAAACTCAAATTGTACACACACACCCTCATTGCGGGATGCCTTTATAAAGCCCTCAAGCTTTGTTCTCGGGGTTTGTGTAGCATTTCACACCTCAGGTGTGAGTAAAATTATCATTATAGCCACCTTCCAAGCCATTATTCTATGTAGTATGTTACTAGCAGCAGTCATTAAGTAACTACATCCAATATAGACATTGAAAATTGTAGAACATGGGCTATGCAGAGAGAAAATGTTGACCAATGCACCAGAGTAACCCCTACCCTTATCAAAAGGTACAATAGGATGTTAAACTCCAAGGCTGACAGCTTGCAAATTCAGGCAGTAGGGAACATTTTGAAACATAACATCCACAGGATGGCACACAAAGAAGCACAGCATCCCCGCATCCCATTCTACTATGACAACACTGGGTATGAGCCCAGTTCTCTGGAGTGGGATGAATGATTTTCAGCTAACTGTCTGGCTTCAGTTCATAAAAGTGCTAAGTAGAGTGATCCTGCCACATTTCATTACTGGCAGGAACACAGGTAATTAGTTATTTCGCAGTAATTGGAGGCAAGGAAAAATAAATGTGAAGTTGTCTGTTTTAAAGATAAAGTCAATTTAAAAACATTGAAACTGTGTGCATTCTACACCAATAATTGAAGCATACACATTTGTATGTGTCTAAACTCCTAATATGTTTAGACATCTACCAGGAAATTCATACAACAGTGGGTTACTAGTTTCTTTGAAAGTATTAAAATGTGGTCTCCATAACTGGAACAGTTACTAAGAGTTTTGAAGTGTTCTTGAGTGTGGGAATAGAGCACCGCAATATACCACAGTTTTTTTGTTGTTGATTATGTGGGGTTTTACAACACTGTGACAAATGTTCTACCTGTCTTTTGTTGGAATTTAGAACACCATGATAAATGTTCTGCTGTATTTCTGTGTGATTTTAGAATAATAAAATAAAGGTTGTGCTGTGCTTTATGGAATTTGAGGGCACTGAGCTTAAAGGAACACTGTCATCCATTTTTAAATGATATTATTTCAAGTTGAAAATCCTCATCTTATAATTGCTTATCTTCTCTAAAATGTGTTGATGCTGCTGGCAGTTTTACTTGCTTCCTTCCTTAGTAGAACTGAAATGCATGCTAATAGTATAATTGCACCCAAGCTTGCTTGTTTCAAATTGTTGATCTACTCAACCGGTTTTATGTGATATGGGTGAATCCCTTATTGTGCTGTTCATTAGAGCAAGGAAAGAATCGCTCATGATAAAAGGACGACTTCCCATTAGAGAGACCGCTGCAGACAGCGATGGTCCTCTGAAAATATACACTAATTAATTGTTTATGCAGGGGGCTTTGCCCCATGCCCCACACACCCTCCAAAATGAGGATTCTCAACTCCAGGGGGAGCAGACTTATAAATTAATAGAAACTCCCTCTGGAAGCAAAACCATTATCCACACTGGGATCCAAACCCTGCACCTTAGGCTCCACGGACAGTGGCTCAACCACTACACTACACAGCCAGCTTGGCACAGCTTGCCCAAATAATCTTTGTATCCTCATTTATCAGAAGTGTAGCATGTATCCCTAAATGCTACACTCACTTGCAGTATGAATAGCTCCTTTTCTCTACTCACTGTACATGGGAGCAGTATTATTGAGTTGCTCATATTATGTTATAATGTCATATATGTTATAAGCGCAATAACCCACTCCAGGGTGTGTGGTTACTGGGGATTAATCAACACCTTGGGTGCTGTGAGGATATTCAGGCTTCACCCTCATGCCTCACAACACACCCAGGGTGTTGATTAATCCCCAGTAACCACACACCCTGAAGTAGATTATTGCTTACATATAGAAGTTTGCCAGCAGAAGAATGCTTTGCAGTCTGTCAAGCCTGCCCAGTAAGGAGCCCATACAACATAAATTATATGTTGTGCACCACCCCCAGACACGCTTGCCCACTCATTAACATTATGCCACCACCTCTTGAAGTTATCCACAGATTTTGTGCTTACCAACTCCTCTGGCAACTCTCCCACTCCTTTACCACTCTTTCTGTGATGAAGTGCGACTGGGCCTCCTACTGGAATCTGCCTCCCCCTGCTGAGTTTTCAGCTGTTTCCTCTCATGTTTTTGTTCTCACTGGTCCTGAAAAGTTCACTAGGGTCTACCTTGTTGATGCCTTTTAGGTACCTAAAGCTTTCTATCATGTCCCCATTCAATTCTGTCTTCCAGTTAGTATACACTCAGGTTTTCCAGCCTCTGTTCATAAAAGATCCTCCATTGTCCCTGAATAGTTTCTGTGGCCCTTCTTTGCATCGCCTTCAATTTTTTTTTCTTTTTGCAGTAGAGGTTCCAGAACTGCACACAACACTACAGGCACAGCCACACTCGGTATTTGCAGATAGGAAGCATAATCTCCTTTTTTATCTGCTTGTGAATCCTCTACCTGTGTAACCAAACATCCGGTTTGTCCTTGCCCCTGCTTTACTGCCTTGCATAAAGGGTTTCAGGATGCTGATGACTGCAATCCATAGGTCTTTCTCGTCTTCAGACACTGTATGATGGTTACCCCCTTGTTTATATTCCACCCTTGGGTTCTTTCTCCTCATGTAGATGACTTTGCATTTTGTGGTATTGAACCCTTTGAAACCAGATTCTGGACCAACCCTCCAGCCTTTCTAAACCCTCTTTCATGTATCTTATCTCTTTATCTGTGTTTGCCATTCTGCAGAGCTAGATGATAACCCAAAAAGGCAAACTTTGGCCATGATGCCTCCCCCCTTTGTCATTAATGAACATATTGAACAGTACTGTCCCAAGCAACAACTGCTTTGGTAGCCCACTGGTAAGCTCCCTTATTCCTATGTTACCCACCTAGCACCACTATTTACATTCTCTCTCCTAACCACGTTTCCACCCGCTTAGACATCTCGTCCCCCACCTCTAGGTCATCCAGCTTCTTGAGCAATCTTTTATCACTCTTTTATTAGCAAGCCTTTGAAACAAATATTGGTGGTGAGGGGCTTGTCATGGAGCTGCTCATAGAATGAAGGATCTGGGTATTCACCACTTATATTCACACTGCCAGCCAACCAAGCTGCAGTATTGGTATCAGCTGTTAATGCAAGCACTGAACCTCATCTCTGGCTGAAGGAGGGGTGGTGCTGCCATCATGGCACATAACATTTGGGTGGGAGAACAAGGGGCATAGTCCTAATGGTCAAAAATAATTTATTGGCCCATTTTATATCATTTGTATTCCTCATATCTTCTTAACTAATTTGAGCACTCTTTGCACCCTCTGAAATTATATACTTTTATATTATCCTGTGCATCCATTCAATCCTATGTAACCCATGGCATTTTGTATTATATGAACTCAGTGCACATTTTCTGCTACTTCATCTATTTAGCATAATATATACAGTTCTTATCTGCAACAGCCTATGCTGCCGTCCCCCATGAATCATCTCAAGTGTAATACTTTCTCTCCATGGACGTATTGTGGAATGAAAAATTGTAATAAATAAATACAATCATTTTGAGAAGCTGGGCAGCTCATAGAATCTTACAATTCTCCAGTAGTTTGGAAAATAAAGGCTTGAAGTCAGCAGACTACAATTGCAGCCTGACTCTGATCCTCCTATAGTCACTTCATCTTTCAACTCCCTTTCTTATCTCCTGTACCCTCTCCTTGCTTTTCTCCTCCCCAACCTACCCTTCCACTCCTGCTTCAATCCCATTCCATCCCCTGAACCTTTTTCAGAGTCCTGCTTTATTAATTGTAGCTTCCTTACCTCCCTGCTACTTATTTTGCCTAATCACCTGCCTAATTATCAACTATGCTACCAGAAATTTTTGTCTGTACTCCTCCTTAGTAACTTTAGCTTCTGCACCTCCCTGCTGCTTATCTATATCTCTAGCAAGGGGTGCAAGATTGCCTATACTATTAAACACTACCTCATTGTCACAGCCCCCTTATGGGCTCCTTTTTCTGCTAAACTGTCATAACTTCTTACAGTTGCCTCAGTCTTTTTTCAGCCTGCCTATTCTAATTTAGTATTACCTAACACTTCATGTCCTGTTGCTACCCAGTAAAACTAACTTGTAACATGGAGAAGAGAAGAGAAAAAATTGTGCAGGACTGGTCCAGCAGCATCAGGTGACCGTTGATTAATTCTCAAGTAATCCATGGAGGCCTGAGAATTAATCAATGGTAAAGTCCATCCACATTCTGTTCTCCATGTTAGTTTCCTGTCCCAAAACAGTCTTACCCTGCAGTTCACAGTCGATCAACACATGGCTGTCAAACAAGAGTAGATATGCTTAAGTGAAATTTCTGGTAGTTCTGTCATAAGTAGCTTGAAAACATTTATATGACTATGTAATGTGTTTTTTTGTTTGTTTTACTTGGTCTATTAGCTCAAAAACAAATAACCTTTCACAGAGGAGTAATTTTGGCATAAAGGTTGGGGGGGGACAACATCGCTCTCAGCCAGCCTCGGATCACGAGTACTATGTTACCCAGCAAAAAGTAAATTATCTATGGAAAAATACCATTACTTCTACTAACATACCTTTGAAAGTGAATACATAAGTGCATTATACAAGCAGACAACACTAATGTAAAACCTCAAAGGGTACCTGTGCTTTCTGTCACACTGCCTTGAAGAACTGGAACTCTTCCCCTCGCCATCCGTCACTCGCCGACTCATGCTCTATTTAAAAAGAAGCTGCAAAATTTCCTAAACAAATCTGCCCCTTGCTTGTGCTTTGATCCTAACTGGTCCTCCTCTATCTAGTCCACTTACTACTGCCCTATCCTTACCCAGATTACCTAACCTGTTCTAATTTTGCTTCTCTGACATGTCCTCCTACCTTAAACTTTCTGTTGATTTTTACTTTACCCGAATAGTTCCTCTCCCTTTTATCCTTCTGCTCATTTTCTTTGCTTGCACTTACCTGGTACTAAACCACTGTGTCTCTGCCATTGTTTGATTTCCTTACTATTTGAAAATCGTACTCCACCAGACCGCCACTCATTCCTTATTGTTCATTACTGTGTACACTTATCATTGTATTTTTGCTTAGCTGGATATCTTCCCTTTGTTCCCTCCCTTCTATTCATGCTACGGTTTGTTTTTACCTTACATTATACCCTCAGTGCTACTCTCCAATGTTTTTTGTGCCTGCATTATCTAAGAATTATATTGTATAATTAGGTCAAGACTATATTTCCTGTTGTGTTATTTGTCTCTGCCATCATGGGAAATTGTATTATTTATCTCATTTTTTGTACTCTCTCTCTGTATTGTATATTCTCTACTTTGTAACCTCCCAGCTTGTGCCTGCAAATAGTCATCTCTATGGCTAGTGTGCCTCACCCAGTCAACAAAAACTAAATAAAAATAAATAAAATAAAAAAACAAGATATTGCATCTCACCTCTACTATTATGGGAAATGCAGCAGACATCAGAATCCCATTGCAAATGACATATCACAGATTACATCTCATTTGGTCTATTTTGGTTAAATATATACTAAAAATGTACACACGCTAGCAGGATCCACCAGCACAACAATGTAAGTGCCAAACATCTGGCAGTGACAAATGCTTGTTATTTTTTATTTTGCACAGCTGTTAATTCATTTTAACACAGAAACATAAAATTTGATAGCAGATAAGAACTGCTTCACTTGACTTACCAAGTCTACCTATTTTTCCCTACCTACATTATCATCATGGTCCATAAATCCAACTTGATCTACAGCTCTTTCTCCCTCCCCCCTTCCTTTCCATAATGACTCCTTTGAACCATCCACCCAGACCCACCTACAGGGTAAGGGTTTGATTTTTTTTTTATTGATGGTTGAGGGCTGACTGGAGTTCAGTGAGCAAAGCAACGAATCACTCCCCCAACAAGGCCCGAAAGGGCCGTCCCCCATGCCAGTCCTCATTCGTTTTCTTCATTGTGGCCAGAGGCACTGCTCCTCATACCTCTTCTCCTGTTCTCTTGTCTGTTCTTTGTTTACTGCATTTTAGCAGCACCTCCGACCACCGGCTCAATTCCATTTCCCTGCTGTTCATCCTACTGTTCGCTGCCACTGGCCTGCGACTCTCTCTCTCCCTCCCTCCCACCTGACCCCCGACCCCCATTCCCCATGTCTCCTCCAGTCTGGTGTTCATTTTTCTTCACTTGCATACCTCCATCCTGTTCCTGTATGCTGAGTAGCCCTTTTGCCAGTTCTACCTCCCTGCGGTGGCTCTATGCAGCCCCCCCTTCTGTTCCCTGTGCTCCTTCTCCTGTCTTGCTGCTCAGTGGCTGTCTGTGGCTCCTTGGTTCTCCCATTTCCCCCTCCTCACTCTGTTTCCCCTGCACCTTTTATGTAGTTTAATTTCCCCTTCTTTCTCTCTCCATGTGCTACTCCTGTCTCTGTCGCCTTCCCTCTTCCAGGTTCGTGTTGGTATTGCCACTGACCAGCTTTCCCTCGTACATTCCCCACTTCTCCTTCTCCCTCGATCCGGCTTCCTTTGCTCTCTCTGTCCCTTTTGTCCACTGTGCTCATCCCCACTGCTACGGAGGATGCCTCCCTCCACTGCTTTAGTTCTCTCCACAGCGACTTCTTGTGCCCTGTGCTGTTGAGCTCCTTGGTGGTTCTTGTGAGCTGGGGGACAGCGTTTATTTTGCTACTCTCGACTTCTGTTCTCCCTCTGGTCAATGCTCACCTCCTGGCCTCTCATACCTTTCCAGGACTTCATTTTCAACAGCCTGTCTTGATGTTTGGTCCATATCTAATGTTATTGCCCTGTGGTTTGGATCCCGATCTCACTTATTGGTTCTTGGCTCCTTTTAAAGGGGCAGCTGCTCTCTATGGGGACTGTGACTCCTACTGTCAGTTCTCGTCTGGTCTCCTCTTACCTCCCCTTATACCTTGTTTTCTTCCTGGTACTCCTATGCTTCCTTTCCTCAACCTCAACCTAATCTGTTTGCCACCCATCCTGTTTCACATCATAGGACTATCAACTGGCGTGCTCTGCAGCCTTCCTCTGGGATTTGCTATTTGTCCCTGCCCCTGCTCTCCCTGGCCTTTGCCACTCATTGCTCTTTGTTACACCATGATGCACTTTCTTAATTTCATCCCTGACTGTGCTTCCCCATGGTGGGTGCTGGCTCTCCTCCTCCTCCTCACATTCCCTTCATCCTCCATTCCGCTCTTTGTCTGACCTCTGCTTTCTTTTGGGGGCTTCCCTATCCTGCCATCCCGCTATACCACCATACCCTACTCATTCACATCACCTAATATTCCCTCCAGCATATCGCTCTGCCTACTCGTCTCCTCCTCCTCCAACCCTATTCCCTCATTCTAATCAAACCTATTAAGATGTCCTCCTGGTACCACCTACCTCACCATCGGCTGCTGGCTTCACTTGGTCACTCTTGCTCCTACCTTCATGCAGTTCTATCCATTCCTAATTTGGCTCTTAATGGACCCAGTTGGCATGCACTCTCATAGTTAACAACCACGGGCAGATTCCTCATGACATGAGTCTGGTTCTCCTTCACTCAGTCCGATCTCAGGGTCTACTCATTCACATCGATTAATCGAGCATAATTCTCATTGGGTCTTATGCTACCTCATCAAACTGCTCTCCATTCGGAGACATGCCTTCTTTGTCCATTGCTCCTTGGCTCGGAGCTAACCTGTAGCCAACGGTCTCACTCTGCCCCCATGAAGTCTGCATCTAGAGCATGCAAAGCTCAGAGCAGGGTCCTTCTCCCTGGCCCATAGTGAAAATGTCTTCACTCTGGCTGGATCTTCAGTCATCCCTCATCTCGGCGACACCTCTGGATGTAGAATTTATGCCATCCAGCTGTGAGGGGTGGGGCTCTCATCATCAGAGCCCCTTTGACTGCCCGAGTGGGTTCAGGCACCCTCTATGCTATTCTCCTTCAAGACCACCTCTGGTTCACCTAGTTTGTTTCGTAGGCTAGCATTGGCCAGCTGAGTGCCTTAGCAGTCATCTCTTTCCTCTCTTGCTTTTGAGCATCTAGTTGCAGACACATCACTCGGGACCCTCAACAGTTGCCCATTTAGAAGGACAGAGTGAGAGCTTCCTCTAAATTGGAATGTTTTCCTTCTCACTCGATCTCGACTCTAAATTGCAGTAGCTGAGCCGTCACTAATTAAAACATCCTTAAGCCTGGAGGGAAGGAGACCTAGGCCTTGGATCCCCAGAGGTTTCCTCCTCAAAGGGTTTTTTTTCCCCTCCTCCTTGCCAATGGTCATAAAATTAGATAGAGTTGGAGTTTCCTTAGGTTCCGTAGTTTAGTTCTGCTGTTGGATGGAGTCGGATGGTGGCCCTGGCTGTTCCCTCTCCCTTTGGGAAGTCTGCTCTTCTACAGCTTGTCTGCTTTCATTTCATTCATTGTCCTCTTCATATCTCATTCTTCTCTTGTCCTTCCCATCTATGTCTATCACCTTAATTTCCAGTCTCGATATATTCTGATTTCTCACCTCTTCGATGCTCGACACCCTTTTGGGCATTCTTCTTGGGCTTCTTCCTAAGGTATCTTTAGCCAAAGGAATTATTCCTGTGGCACCTATGGGGGGAGGAATCCTCCTCTAGGGTTCCTTGCATCGTACGCCTACAGGGTGCTATATCCCTTGACTAGCGAGGCGAACAGCCACAGTGTACCGAAGTCACACAATCATACATATCATCCACTTGTGCAAGCCCATTGAAACTGATGGCTGTGGGCTCGCTGGAGTTCAATTGGCCAAGCAACAAACCATTCCCCCAACCAGGCCTTAAAAGGCCCTCCTCCGGGCCAGTCCTCATTTTTTTTCTTTGTTGCCCCACCATCCACCCCTCCTCCTCCTCCAGCGACTCATCTCTCTCTCTCTTTCCCGTGGGCTTTTTCCTAAGCTACCTTTAGCCAAGGAAATTATTCCTGTGGCACCTATGGGGTGGGGGGCCCTCCTCTAGGGTTCCTTGCATCATACCCCTACAGAATGGTATACCCCATGGATAGAGAGCTGAACAGCCACAATGCATTGAAGTCACACAAGCATACATCTCATCCAGTTGCACAAGCCCATTGAAATTACTTTAGCTTTGGTAATACAGAGGAATACACTGGAGTTGCATGCTAGGCTAACCATATAACCCCCCTCCCACAGCCAGCAGATCCCTGCTCCTACCAAAGCAGGCAACAGTCAGGCTCAGGTGGCACACATGAGAGACACTAGCCAGCACAGCATTTTAAATCAGACACTGACTGTAGACAGTACAGACACAACCAACATAGCAAAGCAGAACAGACCACCAATAAACATAATTAAACAGAAACATCACCTACCCTTGCCTTTTGCAGACTATTAGAGTTATGTTAGCTCAAGTTGAGCAGTTTTGTGCTGATTGCTGATTGTGTTGATCACAGTGTACTGGTAAAGCCCTTAGCCCATTCCAGGCACAACAGTAAAGAGAATGCCTCACAGATTGCAGCAGGATTCTTTTCCCAGGCACTTCCTGACCCTGACTGGTGCCAAATCAAATGACCAATAGTGTGTGACCTCTGCCAGTTTAGAACTGCCCAGTGCAAACTGGAATTCCCTTTCACCACCTCCTCTGCTTGTTTGCCAGTGTCTTGTTTTGCAAATTTGTGCATACAGCATTGTGAGTAAATGCCCCTGCGGCATGGTGATGTTGGTGGCTCACTGCCCCCCCAATCACTACTCACCCCCACCCACTGCATTGCAGCACCACCAGTCAGTCCTTCCTCCGTGGTAGTTGTTGCTTCATCATTGCTTGCAGCAGCCTCCAGCAGTCCATATTCCTCTGTCATCTGCTCTGACTTCCAAACTTCCACTGCAGGCTCAGACTGACTGATGCCCCTACTGATCCAAGCATCTGACCCCCACAGTCACTCACTGGTGCCCACAGCCCTGAACTGCTCAATCCCAGGCCATAAAACCCCAGCCTCCTCCCCAAAACCTCCCTTCCCAAACTCCCAGGCTGGAAAGCAAAGCAGCAGCTCCTCCACAGGCATCATCAGAGGGCAGATGCAGCAGCAGGAGTCGCAGGACATGACAATCACAGTAGGGAGGAGATGGGAAGTGAAAGAGCACCAAGCAAGCAAACACATCAATGGTAGCACCACAGTTTTTTTCCCTCAATATGAGCAGTCAGTCTCCTATCCGCTCCTCCCAACTCCTCGCTATCGATGGTGGCACGTGCTTATGCTACTTCCGGGTGCGATGTAGTCCATCACTTTCTCCCTCCCTGCTACAATTCACTCTTCTCCTCCTGGTTCTGGCCATGCCACTTGCATAGTGCTGTCCCCCCTCTGCCATCTGTCTGGCTGCCATAGCTCACTGCACTCTCTTGGGGCTCTCTCTCCCAGGACTTGACTCAACCCACCAGTAAAATCCAACCCCCCCACCCACAGACCAGCAGGCTCTTGTGTCCCTCTCAGCTCACCAGCAGGCAGCAACAGCATACATCCTGAATGTTGGGGGTGACAGATGTGCTGACCTAAAATGTTGGGGGAGACTTATGCCCCCCATCCCCCCTATAACTACTACCCTGCCCTTTCAGTAACTACACAGTAATGTATGCCACATATGATTTTCCAAATTGCCTCCATGTATTTTATTAAATATTTAAAAAAATTACTTTAACAATGGAACCTAAAAACCAAAAAAGCACACCTTAGACCAATGTCTATCAAACCATAATGCTTCAGGTTTCAAAGTCTCCTATTTTTTTAGATATCTGGTGGCCAAAAAATGCTTACCATTTAAAAAAACTAAGACCTTTGCATTTTTTTGCACCTCTGTAACATTGCGTCCCTTGAACCGATCTACATGGAATTTACAGGATCAAAAGTTCCTGAAGCAGAGGCTGTGCTTTCTAAATTTCATGTAAATCAGTTGAAAGGGGCAAATTTATTAATGTGTAATGCTGGGTGTAAAATTCACAGGTAAAAAAAGACGTAATCCTCAGTGTACTACCATTTGTAGGTCGGCAACGGAATTGCAGCAACAACTACCAGATCTGTCATGGGTTAATCCTTACATAATGCCTGAGTTCTGTGCCCTCTGAGGTGAGAATGAACCACTGATGTATGTGTGCACTGACTAATAATAATTTATGAGTTCTGTGTCCTCTGAAACTTTGTCTCCCCTTAACTGATCTACATGGAATTTACATTGTCAAGAGTTCCTGACAGAGGCTGTGCTTTCTAAATTTCATGTAAATCAGTTGAAAGGGGGAAAAGTTATTAATGTGTAATGCTAGGTATAAAATTAATAGATAAAGATGTGAGCCTCAGTGTGCTACCATCTGTAGGTCAGCAAGAAAATTGCAGCAACAACTACCGCTAAACAATCTGCCACATGCTTGTCAACAAAGAACGATCCTATACGCTGATGATGCTGTTGTCTTCGCAAGTAACCCTGATCCCTCTGCTCTTGAAGACAACCTCCAACTTGGTTTCCTCAAAGTAGAAAAATGGTTTCAAATCCACAAACTTGGTCCTGAACTACAAAAAAAAACAAACTCCTGTTGTTCTCTTCCTCTTGCCACAAGTATAGGTCACATGCCCTGACAGTCAAAATTAACATTGGAGCCACCCTTGAACAAGTTAAAAACAATTCAAATATCCTGGTGTAACATTGGACAGCAACCTTTCCCATGTACCTCACATTGAGATCATTGCCAAGTCTGTGAATGCAAAATTAGGCCTACTATTCAGGCATAGAATGAATCTGACCCCTGAAGCACTTAAACTTGCTGTCTATAGTTCGGTGCTCTCCACCATTGATTATGGTTTGGTAATTTATGGAGCTGCCTCCGCTACATCCCTAAAAAGGCTAAATATTACCTTGAACAAAGCCTGTAGGCTCATCACAGATGCTGACCGCCTCACCAACACGTGTGCTCTGTATGTACAAACTGGATGGCTTAATATCCAAGGATGAATCAAGTACCAAACTTACACACTTGCCAAAAAGGTGCTCCTTGGTGCGTTGCCAACTGGAATCTCCTGCCTGCTGCCCAGATCCCACAAGGCTCATCATACTCGGGCCTCTGTCACTGAACACCTACTCATTCCAAGGTTCTGGACTACCCAGTGCCAACGGTCTTTCCTCTACAGAGCCCCTAGCTGGCTAAACTTTCTGGACTATGAACTTAATAGCCTACCTCATATGACCCAATTTAAACGTCTCCTCCACCAGCACATTATGAATGAAAGCACCTGTGACTACCCCAACTAATCTCAGTTTGTGCCCTCTGGTGCACCTAGTTTCTGACCTCTGACAGGATCTCCTCTGTCTCAATCCCCCCATCACCTCCCCCACATCCACCTCTCTACTTCACTCCCCTTACACCCAGCCAATCACTTCATTAGCCATTTTAGACCCCTGGCTAAAATGGATTTCTCTGCACCTCTTTCTTTCCCTTTCTTTTCTCCCCCTTTTTCTCCCCTCCATTTGCCCCTGTCTCACACCACTACCCCCCCCATTCTCCCATTCTACCCCTATCTCTGCCTGCCTTACTACTTAAAATGACATGGCCACCTGGCTGCAACTTTCCCACGCAATATTTCTGACCTACTCAACTTTACCTCCTCTTCTATTTCATTTAGTTTACCACCACCACTGTATTGTAAATGTATCAGAGACTGTCACTCAGTTTTGTACTATGATGTTTGTTGTAAACTGTAAGATTACTTTTGTTCTCCTTTGTCTGTCTTTGTTACCCCTCCCCATTATTGACATTGAACCTTTGTAAATGAGCAGTCCTCTGCTCAAAGGTACTTGTAATCTGAGAGTGAATTAAAAAAATAAATAAAAAAATACCAGATCTCAGAGCTCTTCTGCATTTAAATACATGCATTTCCCATAATACACAGTAGCCAAATCTCAAACATCAAACATAGCTGAAAAACAGAGATAATTCCACAGTTTACAAAACAAGGTCAGTCAAAATGAGCACATATTCTGAAATGTTTATCACATCTATATATAATCAGTAATTGTTCACCATTGCAGCCACTATATAAAAAAGTTAAAAATGTAATTTCTCCAATCAGGTGCAACTCCATTTCTCTTCCCTATGGTTGGAACCTTAGTATCCTCCTGGAACCTATGTAATTTTGTACTTAAAATTATTTTTATGCAAATGTAAAATGAGGAAGAGAAACATATAAAAAGAATGCTGAACCCTTTCTCTTCCCCATGTTACAAGAGGATTAACCCACTCCAGAGAGTGGGTCTCTCAGGAATTAATGTATGGCTGGGTGGCCGGAACCTCTCAGCCTTCGTCCAAAGGTGGTCCAAACCCTTCCCAGCCATATAATAATTCCTGAGAGACCCACACTCTGTCGTGGGTTAATACTTGCTTAAATCTCTATCACCTGTACTTATACTGATGCCTTAGTTGTAATTGTTAATTCTTGCCATATTTTTATTCATCACCAGGCAGCTTCATCTGGTAGTCTGCCCAGTTGCACTCACATTTCTCTCAGCTGATATACTTAGAATATCCCCTTTAATGATGTCATGTCTCCTCTCTTTGACTATTTCTGTATCTCCTAGCTAGGCCCCAAAATCCTTTCATCACTCTCCTCCCTTCCCCTCCTTTCTCCTGAAGCTACCCCTTTCCTGTTTCTTGGTTCCTTCTAGCTCTACTCTCACCCTTGTCTCTCCATAGCTGCCTACCACTCCCTTGCCTCCTCTTAGCTACCACCTTTCTCTTCCTTATTATGCAGCCTTCTAAGTTGCTTCCTATCACCCTCTCCTTCCTACCCTTTCTGTTTCCCATAACCTCTCTCCCCCCTGCCAGCTTCCCTCCTCCCTCCTCCTCCTTTGCCCCCTCTTCTACCCCTACCACCCTCCTTCTCTCCTACCCTACCCTCCTCCTGCCCCCTCTTCACTCCCTTCTAAGCTGTTCCCTACTCCACTTCGCTTCCTCCTGGCTCCACCAGGTGTCCTTTAGAATCTTCCTCCCCCTCCACCCTCCTGCCCCCACCAACATCTCCACTGCATTGCTGTCACCCTCCAGTCTTCTCTAAGCTCACCTTACCTCTGTTACTCCTGAAACCTGGCTATGTTGAATCTAACTCTGGTCCTGCTCATTCCCTTCCCACCGATCTTCCCAAGGGTTTACAGCTGGCCCACGTCAATATCCACAGCCACCAGTAGCGGATCTAGAGGGTTTTAGTGGGTGCAGGTGCTACCCCCATTGTAACTTGCTTGTTTGCTACTGCTACATTTCACTTTGCTGGAGAAGTCTAATATATTGATTGTAAGAAAATCTACATTCAAAACAATAGATTACATGATTATTTTTAGTCAAAATGTTAATGGAAAAGGTAATATAAAGGATTAAAAAAATGTCAAAAAGTTGCATATCAAGTCCTCACACCACCACAGCACCCCCATTGCAAAATCCTGGATCCACTACTGACAGCCACCTGCCCAAAATTGACCTGCTACAACCCCTCATGATTTCACTCCTCCCTGATGTCCTGATAGTATCAGAATCTTGGCTTTCCCACAAGATTCCTGACTCTACTATTACCATCCCTGGTTATGACCTCACCCGCCAAGACCATACCATGAAAGGTGGAGGTATCTTTAGCTACTTTTCTTCCTCCATTCAGTTTACCACTCTGCTCTCTGTCACCTGCTCTGCTGCCTACAATCTCCTTATCCTCAAACTCTCCCTCCCTTTCTCCCTTCCCATCTTCATGGCAGGCATCTGCTAATGCCCAGGGCTATCTCCTTCTTCTGTCTATGAACTCTTAACTTCCATCTCCTTTCATGTCTCTTCTGGAGAGCTTCTCATCCTGGGAGACTACAACATTAACTGGCTTGCCCATTCAAATTCTAAACTCTTTCAAAATGTCAAGCCCCTCCACCTCACTCAACTTATTTCAATCACTACCCACCTCAGTTCTAGATCCCCAAACCACTCACTCCTGGTCTGGGTACTCACAAATCACCCCCTTTGAATCATTGATGCTGGCACTCTCTGAGATGCACTTAGTGACCACCATACAAGATAATGCATGCACAAAATTTACTGCCCAAGAGTCCCCCCAAAAATTATGCAAATCAAGTCCTTCCAGTCGATCGACCTATCCTCGCCTCATGCTCATCTGCTAATCACTGACTGATCCCATATCTCTGTGGTCAGAAATGTCAACCAAGCCCTCGATTACTTCCATACCAATTTTTTTTCAATTTGAAATTAGCATGCTCCCTTACGGAATGGCAGGGTCAGGGGATCCCACCTCTCACAGATCTCAGCTGAACTTCTGGCCTGCCTCCAGGCACGTGACCTGGCATGGAAGATGTACAAAACTACTGGCACACAGGCAGACCTTAACAAGTACTGTGCCTTGTGGAATTCTTGTACTAGAGCCACCAGGCTAGCGAAAGCTGAATTCTTTTCCTCCTCCTTCCATAATAATCTTAACCACCACTCCAAGTTCTGGAAAGCCATCCATGCCCTCCTTCCCCCTCACCCAGTCCACCTCTCCTGTCCTCAAGATAGGTGACTCCATAATCTCTGACTCTCATTCTGTATCCTCTGTCTTTAACTCATACTTTACCACCTGTGCACTCCTCTCTGCCTTCCCACCCCACCACCTCCTACACTCCCCCTCCCCCCAGGACCCCCCCCGCACTCCCATTCTTCTTCTCACCAGATACCACAGCTACTGCCCTAAGAGCCCTCCTGGAGTTCAACCCTCAGAATGGCTGAAGCCCTGATGGGCTAGACCCAAAGCTCCTTCACCTCTCTGCCCCTGCTGTTGCCTTTCCCATTGTCTCCCTTCTCAACTTCTTCTTCTCTCTCACTTCTCTCCCAGACACCTGGCAGCATGCTACAGTCATACCCCTGCCAAAAGGAAGTATCTCCTCCTCACATGGTAATTTCTGTCCTATCTCTCTCCCCCCTACCCTATCCAAACTACAAGAGCACATAGTCCTGCCCCAGCTCTCCCCTTTCATGATTACTCTTCCTTCATCACCCCTTCCAGTCTGGCTTTTGTAAGCACCACTCCATCACCTCCTCTCTCCTCAGGCTCACTGGCATCATCTGCCCATCGATGGACCAGGGCCTCAGCACTGCCACCATCCTTGTTGATTTAGCAAAAGCATTTGACACTATCTCCCACCCACTTCTCCTCACTAAACTGAAGACAGAAAGCCTCTGACTTCGCAACAAACTGGTTCCATTCTTAACTGATAGATAGATCACAATTGGTGAGAAATGGTGAATCCCTATCCCCACACCTCCCCATTCACACCAGTGTCCACCAAAATGCTATCCTTGGCCCTTGCCTTTTTCCATTTTCCTAAACAACTTTCCTTCTGCCTGCTCATCGATGCCCTTTAATATGTATGCAGATGACATGGTCCTGTTTGCCTCTGGGTCTCCTCCAGCTGAGTTAATATCCAAGCTCCAACCTGTGTTTGACACTGTCCAGAAATGGTTTAGGTCAAATCAACTATCCCAAATGCCAAACAAACTGTCTCTATGTGCTTTCGCACTAGGCCTAGATTTTCCAAGTTCCTTTCCCTTCCCTTCTTCCACTCCCTAGAGTGGGGCACAACTAATGATGTGCCCTTGGGGGGGCATGGCTACCAGCTGAGCCAAATGGACGCTTGATCTCTGAGCTCCTGCCAAACCCCTAAAAAAATCCGTATTTTATCCGCTGTTCCTCTACCTAAATGGCATGATTAACTAATATCTTGTGCCCGGGTAGCCTATGCACGGTGAGAAACGGATTTCTAGTCCTCAGCTGATCTGATTCTGTTACTCTCGGTGGTGTGTGTCCGAGTCGCAGGGCCTAACCTCTCGATATGATGGATACGGTCTCGATCTCAAACTAACGGCAAGGCGACATGCCCAAAATTCAGAAAATGTTTTCTGAGATCTTGCAACATATGGAGAAGCTAGATGTGGCAGCTAAACAAAACTCAGCGGACATTATCGACCTGTCTCAACGGGTGTGTATTACTGAACATAGACTGACTGAAGCGGAGGATGGATGGCATAAAGTGAGCGCCCGGCTTCAAGAACAAGAATGTCTCATCCATGATCTCTGGGGTAGGGTGGAGGATTTAGAGAATCGGAGCTGCAGGAACAATTTGCGGCTTGCCGGTTTCCCGTAGGGGTGTGAGGGAACTGATGCTATTAGCTTTTTGCAGAAAGAACTGCCCACTTTACTGGATTGGCAAGGTAAGGCCCCAATTGAAATCGATAGGGCCCACAGAACTTTAGCTCCTCGCCCCAAAGCTGGGGCTCGTCCACGCACAATTCTTCCCCATTTTCTTTGATTCCAGGACCAGGAGATGATCACCAGGTTGGCACGTACTAAGAAGGATCTGCAGTGGAAAGGGCACAAAATACAGATCTTTGCAGACTATTCTCAGGAGGTCACTAATAGGCGTCGGGCCTTCATAGCTGCCCGCAGAGCCTGTGCAGAACTGGGATTAGAGTATTCTCTGAAATATCCAGCTTCACTCAGGATTACCTATAATGGGGCCCCCAGAGTTTTTGACAACCCTACTGCTGTGGAGAATTTCCTTTCAGCACAAGCTCCTAAATTGTCCTGGGGCTGTCTACGTGAGCTCTCTGGCCTGCAGGCATACCCTAGCAAGTCGACGCCAATGGAGACATCATCGCAAGGAATTGTTCACTCCATTCAGAGACCCCCTAAAATCCAGAGCACTCCTAACCGCCCATCCCCACAAAAACCCCCGGGTGGCGACAGTAAACAATGAAACAGGAGACGGCAAAGGCTTGACTGGCTACATGTTGATAAAACCCCCCCGTCTCCGGTCAAGGAGCCGGAGTGGAAGCTCTGATTCATCTACATCGCAAAACTCTTTCCAGCCAGATATGAGTAATAATAAGTACCAGGCTTTGATGGACTTGCCGACCGAAGGCTCCCTGGGTGTCCCTCCTTTGCCTCCCTGATCTTCCCCTTCCAAGGATACTGGGACTAAAGGTGTCAGAAATACCACACAAGCCAAGGTACAAGATCCTTCCTGTGATGCTTTGCACTCTTCAAGCAATCTGCACGAACTAAAGCCAATGGACGATTCGGCTTCAGTCAAGGAGGCCATGGGCTGATGTCTCCTCTGTTTATTATGCTTGTTGCCTCCTGTTTGGGCTGGTATATGACCTCCGTGATGCTTCCCTATGTATGAGGTTTGTTACTAAGGCGTTTCCCTTGTCCCCCCCATGGGGGCTAATAGAGGTTGGATGAAGGGGAAATATACCCAGCAATTGTTATAATATCTCTCACCTCAGATCAATGATTCAAGGGGTTTCACACACCCCACATCTGGATTATATGGGATATATGTATGGACTAACTGGCACAAATCCTTGGCTATCTAGCTGCCTAGCCCCCTTTTTGGGCTGCTGGGGTCTATTGTGAACTTTCAATATTTTTTTTTTCCCTCCTGTAATGAAGATTTGGGTAGAAGGACTCGTTTGATGATAGGGTGTTGGGAGTAGGAGATATCGGATTTTGAAGAGTCCTCCCTGTTTAGTGTAGTCCGTGGCTACACTACCCCTAGCAACCTCCACTAGTATCTGGGCCTTTTTAATGGTCGGTATGCTCAGCGGTTGCTGGTCTGATAAGGGACTGTTTTTGGGTTTGGGTAGTGGGTGGGGATGGGTTCAGGTTATGGCTGTTTTCTGGTTGCATATAAGTAGTTGGTGTTTTTTCTTGTTAGGGACAGTTTTTGCCCTTGGAAATACTGTTGTAAAATGTTGTTCTGTGTTTTATCTTGGCAATCTGGAATCTGGTGTCGTATATGTTATTATGGATATAGGTAGGGTGTCTGGGCCTATTGGGCATAGTGCGCCTGAGTGGGGCTTCCTCATGTACTTCTTTTTGGCCATGCTAACTCAATGGTCATATGGGGACTAGATTTATCTCTTGGAACGTGAGGGGGCTCAACTCACCAATTAAACGTAAAAAGGTTTTGCTCCACTTAAAGAAATTGCAACCTATGGTGGTGTTTCTCCAAGAGACAAAGCTGTCCCCCTGTGAAGCCAAGAAGCTCAAGCGGGAGTGGGTTGCCACAGAGCTTCATAGTGCAGTGAAGGCCCAAAAAAGGGGAGTTTCCATCTTATTTCACAAAAACTTGGTGTGGAAAGTGAAGCGGCATAAACAGGACAAAGAGGGAAGATGGATCCTGGCAGAGGTAGAGACCCTAGTGGGCTCTCTGAGTCTAGCCAGTCTTTATGCCCCTAATCAGGACTGCCCTCAAGTTCTTCTTCACCTTCAACCAGGCCCTTACTGACTTTAATGAAGTCAACGCTCTGGTGATTGTGGGTGGAGACTTTAATTTAGTTTTGGATTTCTCTATGGACAGAAGTAACAAAACCCCTGAACCCCATAGACAAGCGCTCAAAGCAGTCCAGACATTAATGTCAGAGCATACTTTGCTGGATGCCTGGAGAACTATGCATCTGGGTGTTTATGATTATTCCTGCTTTTGTCAGGTTCATGGCTCATCTAGTAAAATTGATTTCTGGCTTCTCTCATCTGGTCTATATGAAAAGGTAACCAGCACTGATATGCATTCAATATATGTCTCAGACCATGCCCCTTTAGAGCTAGGGATTAAATTGGGATCTGACCTCCCCCAACTCCTACATGGCAGCTGGACCCCCTGTTACTGGAGGATGCTGACTTTTCTCGTTAGTTGGGGCCTGTGGTGAAAGAATATTAGGAAATTAATGACAATGGGGCAGTGAATGATTCAACGCTTTGGGAGGCCTTTAAGGCCACTCTTCGAGGTAGAATCATTGCATATGCCTCTGCTAGACGGAGGCGGCGCCAAGCTGACCAAAGGGCTCTAGAAAGGCAGCTAGCCTCCCTGGAAGCTCAGTATAAATCTTCAGTCCCCTCTCAGTCCTTATTAGCTCAGCTGACGAGTACCAGGATTTCTCTAAATGCTCACCTGACCCGGCTAGCAGAATTAAATATCAGACAGCTGCATCACTCCTACTGGGAAGGGGGGGGGAGCCAGCAAACTTCTGGATTATCAACTTAAGCCACAACAGGCATCCTGTACCATTCATGCGTTGAAAGACAAACATGGGGTCCCAACCCACTCTCACAAAGGGATGAATGGGATCATGGCCCAGTTTTATGTGACACTGTATTCAGCCCCTCACCCCCCCCGATCCTTTGAGTATTCAAAAATTTCTGGATAAACTCCCTATCCCTCGCTTAATGGTTTCTGACACAAAACTGCTGGAGGTGCCTATTACTGTGGTGGAGGTGGAGCATTCCATTACATCCTTAAACCCTCAGAAAGCCCCAGGAAAGGATGGCCTCCCCATTGATTTTTATAAAATCAAGGGAACAAACCTGGCTCCATACTTGATTAGGATGTTCCGACACTCATTACAGGCTGGACTTCTGCCCCCGTCCCTCAGAGAGGCTACTATCACAGTGCTTCCAAAAAAAAGGGAAGGATCCTCTTCTTCCTGGTAGCTACCGTCCCTTTTCCCTCATTAACGCAGATGCTAAAATTCTGGCCAGACTTCTTTCTAGTAGGCTAGAATGCCTCATGGTAGATTTGACCCACCCTGCCCAAGCGGGCTTTATTCAAGGACGATTGGGGTCGGAACATCATAGATCGCTGCTCTCACTTTTGCATCACACCACACTATCTAATAAGCCCTCTATAGCCTTAGCAATTGACTTTGAAAAGGCATTTGATTCTGTTCAGTGGCCCTTTTTGTTCTTCACTCTCTCTAAAATGGGTTTTGGACCTGGTTTTATTGCCTGAGTAAAATTACTATATGCCTCCCCTATGGCCTCTGTCTTGACAAATGGTATTATTTCTCCGTCCTTCCCTTTACAAAAAGGAACTAGGGAGGGGTGTCCTCTCTCCCCTCTTCTCTTTCTCTTGGCCATAGAGCCACTAGCCATCTCCCTTAGAGATTCATCTAAAATCCCCGGGCTAAAAGTGGGAGATAATACTTTCAAAATGTTTTTATACGCGGATGATTTGCTCATCACCACAGAGTCCTCTCCTGAGGTGATCGATAGTATCCTTGAGATTTTGGCTACCTTTGCCTAGGTGTCAGGTGTTAAGATTAATCACTCCAAAACCGAGGTGCTTCCCTTGAACTCCAAGACTCCTGGAACTGACTTTATAAGTACAGGCCTTCACTGGTCCCCTAATGGTATAAAATATCTAGGTATTATACTCCATTCAAATATAGGGAAAATGCTCTCTGATAATTTTATGACTTTATTAGACTCCCTCAGACAGGACATGGGTAGGTGGAAGGCTTTAAGACTGTCACTTGCTGGTAAGATTGACTCCATCAAAATGATGGCTGCCCCTAGGATATTATATTTACTAGCTCACTTACCCGTTGCTATCCCCCAAAGATGGTTTCAGAAGCTAGATGCATTAGTGGGTAACTTTCTATGGGAGGGGGCCCAGCCTCGGTACAGTAAACTCAAACTACGTCAACACTGGAGAAAAGGAGGTTGGGGCCTTCCTTGGTTTCAGAGATACCATATGGCCTTCATTACCTTGCAAACTATTAGATGGTTTACTAGGATTGGTTTGGCCTCCCCAACTTGGCTCCCCTTAGAGGCATCATTGGCTCAGGCTCCTTCACCGGCGGTGGTGCTCTATAGCAAGAAGAAACTACCCCAGGCTTCCTCTCCCCATATGTATGTCTCCATTTTGTACTGGAAGCAAGCCCTCTCTTTTCTGGGACAAGATCCAACCCCGTGGAGACATATGCCCCTGTGGAACAACCCAGCTTTACAGATAGGGAGGTCCCCAATACACTAGAAATACTGGGAGGCCCAAGGCATTTCCACAATCCAGGATTTGTTACTCCCCAATACTGTCACACTGGATACCTTTGAATCATTGAAAGACAGATATGGTCTCCCCCAGTCTCACTTCCGGAGATACCTTCAGATTAGGAATGCTATACTTCACTTGCCTAATGCCCCACGAGATGGAGGGGGGCAGCATCTACCTCACCCGTTAGTTGTTTGGGGGAAGAAAAATAAGGGCAGGGCTTATGTGATTTATTCAGCTCTTAGGAATGCCACTGTAGACCCTACCCAGTGGGCTAAAGCACAATGGGAAAGGGACCTTCAGGTCTCAATCTCTGACTGGCAGTGGCAACATGGCTGGATCAGAGCACATATGGCCTGTCGGGATGGGCGCACCCATCTTATTATGAATAAGACCAGTCACAGATACTATAGGGATCCAACCAAACTTCAGAAAATGGGTCTTCTTTCAAAGGACACATGTTGGAGATGTGGCAAGTCTGAGGCGCACTGGTTTCATGTCCTTTGGGACTGCCCTAACCTGCATTCCTTTTGGACATCGATTCAGGGCATGTGTCAACAAATTTTCCTAGACATAAATCCAGATCCACCCCTTTTGCTTCTTGGATGCGCGCAGCCTAATGTGTCCAAATGCAACCCTGGGGCTAAGTGGGTTACTGCAGTAGGGACGGTGGCCAAATGGCTCATTTTACTAAACTGGAAATCCTCAGTGACACCATCCTTTCAAGATTTTCTATTGGCATTAGCCCAGGGGGGCTATATTTGAAAGAATTTCCAGCTTTGCGGTTGGCTCTATAGCCCAATTTGAGAAATGTTGGCAACCCTTCCTGCAGTCTAAATTTTGTCATAATTTCCCCACTCGAACTGCCCCATAGCTTGCTATTATCTTTGGGTTAGGTATCTCATCTTCACTTGAGGTGGTGCCCTCCTCCCCTCTTGGTCCCAGCCCATTCCCTTATATTGTTCTTTATCTAGTGAAAGATTGCCTATTTGTTTATAGTTGATATAGTCGCATGGATTTAAGACAGGCACACACATGGTTACTATCTAGTATGGAATTGACCTGGCAGGAATATCTACTCTAATTTTGTTATGCTTTTTACTTAATGTAATCAAGTACTGTAAGCCCTAGAGGTGCATGGGACTCAGCCGAATCCTTTGTTAATTATGCCTAACTAGACAACTGTTTTGTCCTGGTATGTACATTTTCGGTCAATACCAATAGATATTTGTTTGTAATGTATTGTAATGTATTTTATCCATAATCTCCTGGCCTCTGCAAATGTTGCAGTTTGGCCTGGCATTGGTATATCACTCTGCCATGTGTGTGTGTCATATCAAATAATAAAAATTGTTAAACTAAATGATGTGCCCTCATTCAAATACCTTGGTGTCTGGCTTGACCGACACCTTGACTTTTCAAGGCACATAATGTAGATGCCATTCACAAAAAAATTCACCCCAAGCTTGGAACCCTTTATAGGAACAAAAACTGCATCCCTTTGCCTGCCTGCCATGATGTCATCACTAAGATGATTCTCCCCAACTTTGATTATAGTGACATTACCTATGGTGCTGTCCCAAAAAACACCCTGGTCAGACTGGACCCCCTCTTCCACTCTTTCTGCTGTTTTGCCTTGAACTATCCTCCCTGTACCTACCAATGTTCTCTATACTCTGCTCTCTCTCTCTCTGTCTCTCTCTCTCTCTCTCCCCTCCCTGGAAGATCGCAGCCTAATCCACTGTGCCTCTTTCATCTCCAGATTCTGGCTGAAATCTCTCATCCCAATCTGAGCTCCCTTCTCTCTCCTGCACTTCCCTCCTCTTACTTCCTATGTAACCCCGGTTATTGCTCCCACTTGCTCCCCCTCATAAATCCCTTGCTGGCCAGACTGCCTTCTCCTTCCACTTTCCTCAGCTCTGGAATTCTCTCCCTCCAACCATTCACTTTGCTTCTTCCAAATGCTCTTTCTCCCCTTTACACCAAGTCCACAGTGCTCCCTCCTGTAACTGCTCCTGCTAACTACCCTACCCCTCACTTAATCTCTTCTACTCTTCATGTTCCCACCTAACTCCTGGCCATTCTACCAACATCTACCCCCTCTCTGTCTGACATTCCTACAATCCCGATGTGCAATCGCACACTGTTAATAATTACTCCCTTATGTTTTTGTCTCTTATTGCAAAATGCTATGCAATATTGTAGTATTGTAAAATGCTGTGTAGTTATTGTATTTTTGTATGATTTTATATACAATTGTTTATTTCTACTGATTCCTCTGCCGCCTGCCCCAGGACACACCTGTAAATTAGCTGTTTTAATGCTCACTATGTCTCTCCAGGTGAAACTCTTTTAAATAAATAAATCCTCCACCCTCTCCTTCTCCCCCTCCACCCCCTCTGCTTCCCTCAAAGCCCATTTGGCTCTAAATCCACACAGAGATGAGAACCCTGATTGTCTTGACCACAAGCTCTGGTTTCTCTTCACTCCTGCCACTGCTTTCTCTCTCACAAACCTTCTAATTCTCCCTTCTATCTAGCATCTGTCCCTGACACATGGAAGCAGGCTACAGTCACTCCCCTTGTCAAAGGGAGTGATTCCTTCCTCCCCTGCTAACTACCACCTTAACTCCTTCCTCCCCACTCTGGCTAAGCTCCAGGAACACCTAGTTTCCTCCTAACCCTCTACTTTTCTTGATTTCTCCTCCTTCATCACTCCTCTCCAGTCTGGTTTTAGGAAGTCCCACTCCACCTCCATCTCCATCTCCCTCCTGTGACTCACTGACTCCATTCTGTCTGGCAAAGACCAGGGCTTGGTCACCTCAGCCATTTTTGTTGATTTGACTGAAGCCTCCACACTGTTGTCCACACTATCCTTCAGATCACGTTAAAGGCAGTGTGACTTTCTGCCTACTTAGTTGAGTGATTCTGCTCTTACTTTGAAGGTAGATCTCAAGCTGTTAGTTTTGGTGATGCCTTATCTTCTCCACTCCCTAAATGCTCTGGCATGCCCCAAGGGTCTCTTCTTGGCCTTATTCTGTTCTCCATATTCCTGATTGACCTTCCTTCTGCCTACTTCTCCATGTCCAGTCACATGTATGCAGATGACATGGTCCTCTATGCCTCTGGACCCTCTACCTCTGACTTCATAGACCAGCTCCAACTGCATTTCAACAGCATTCAGCACTGGTTCCAGGCAAGACAGCTGTCCCTCAATGGCAAGAAAATGATCTCCATAACATTTGGCACTAGGCAAAGTCTAGCTAGGTGCATCCTCCTCACACCTTCCATACCCTTGATGGTGATGCAATCGAGGAAGTTTGCTCATTTGAATATCTCATGGTCTGATTGGATCAGCACCTCAGTGTTTCAGAACATATGGATGTCATCCCATAGAAGTTTCACTCCAAACTGGATGTGCTTTACATGAATAAAATGAGTATCCCACTACTTCTTGGAGATCCAGTGAACACGGTGATCATGATTGAGTGACTGCAAAAAGGGTGACTCAATCATGGCGTCTGTGTTCTGGGCTACATGGCAGGGTATTGACAGGATATGGGGGTTGATGACTAGGTGAGAGGATGTATGAATATATACACGTGTGAGAGGGGGGATCATGCCACGGGGCAGGCGGAAGTGGAAGGAGGGTATGTGGGGTGTAGTGCAGTGGTCGGTAGCTGAGCTGGCCGTGTGGTGTGGTGGGTATGGTGGCAGGCTGGGGTTGGGAGGGTGCTGGGTTCAGTTCTAGGGTGCAAACACATTTTGTATAAGGGCCATTTTTAAAAATTGTTAAAGTTTTACACCCCCCAACATGCACCCCCCAGAGCTGAGAATCTTTAAGTAGGGGGTGCAGGGGGCGAAACCCCCCTTGGGGTGCAGGAGGCACAGCCCCCACATAACATAGAAAACTGTAGCCAGTTTTGTAGTCACTGTGAGTGTACACTGCTGTTATTTATTTTCGGCAATGTACAATCACCCAAATGGACGATCGCTGGTATGACATAGAACCCTCCTTCCCATAGAAAGATTATCTTAAAGATGACTCTCCTTATCTTCACCTATGGTTGCATTGTTTATAATGCTGTTCTCAAATCCACCAATGCCAGACTGGAGCCCATTTTTCATTCCTTGTGCCACTTTGTCCTTAGTTGCCCCTATTAGAACCCATCACTGCTCCTTATACTCCACTCTCCTTTCCCTCCCTTGATTCCAGGCACCTCACTCACTATGCTACCTTCATCTCCAAACTCTGGCTTGGATCCCTTCCCCCTTACCTTTCCTTTCCTCCCTCCTCAGTTCCCAGCCTTCTACCTCCTACTCACTTTTCAGCTCTTGCCCATGTTCTCTTGTACTCACCCACATAAAATACTCTGCTGGTCAAGCTGCCTTCTCCTTCCACTTCCCAAATTAGGTGGCTCTC
The DNA here is from genome assembly GCA_016271365.2 of Neoceratodus forsteri. Lineage (NCBI taxonomy): Eukaryota > Metazoa > Chordata > Ceratodontiformes > Ceratodontidae > Neoceratodus > Neoceratodus forsteri. The sequence goes on from JADMNL010000023.1 coordinate 232,319,851, forward strand.
TTCCCCCTACCATTGATACTGCTCCTTCTTCCCACTCATTCATGTCTCTTCTTTGTGAATTCACTACTCACTCCTGCAGCTTTTTCTCACCCAGTGCTGTATTTAGCTACCCTCTAATCACTACTGCCTACCTCTGCCCCTGCTCCTGCCCTAAAACATTTCCTCCCACCCCCTAGTTCCTACCTCTCTACACATCCGAATCCAAAAGTGCTTTGGTCATCCTTCAAATTTGCTACCATCTGCTCTTTAATACCACTCCTAGTAGTGCCTTGTTCATATTCCAATTGTGTTGCAGTTTGCACTTATACTGCTTGTTAATCTTCAGATGCTCTGTCTAGCTCAACTTGTTCATTTTGGTATCATGTAATGTGAGTGAGTATTATTGAGGACTTAATATGAGCGACCCAATAATACCCCTCACCTTTATAGCTAGTGGAACAAAAAAACACCAAATGATTTTAGTGAGTGTAACACTGAGGGTCATGCTATACACTCATGAGAAAGGAGATAAGTTGACCAATTTTGGCAAGACCTGCCAAGCTCACCGTGTGACATAGTGATGTTGGAATTGACCTAATCAGGTCAAATCAGCAACAAGCTAAAGTGTTCCAAATTTGTTTAAACCTTTCTAGATTATTGGTCATCCCTGCTATAACTCGCTCTGCCTGTATAGCAAACATTATTTCCCAATACCACTCAGTGTAAGAAGGGGTAACTACATCTACTCAATGCCAAAGTAGTATTTTTTTGGCACATGCTGAGATTAGTGCCATATGGGTTCGTTGAGACCTGCCCTGAAGAGCAACGTAGTCTCCTAAAATACAAATCCCTGGAGTAAACTCATCTGAGAGAGATAATAATGGGTCCAAATGAGATTTAATTTTATTCCAGAATGAGGAAACTCTCTCACATGACCACAACATATGCAACAAGTCTCCCGGAAGCTTTAAGTTCTTGGCACAGAGATCAGAAGTCAGGGTACCTATTCGGTGTAGTTTAACCATGGTATAGATTAGATTATGATTAATTTGAAACTGCATATACCTATATCTATCCCATTTAGTGTTTCTATATAGGTGTTTCCAGATTCTTGCCCAACATCTAGGAGAAGTAGATGTAGGTAATGACTGGTCCCACCAGCAACATCTATGAATTTCTGACCGGGCCATTGTGGTCTGCAAAAAGGCATATGCATACGCTATTAAATGGGAGGTCAAGAGAGATTTAATGTATGGGATTATTATAGATGACAAAGTGTTAGACCAAAGTCCAGTACCAAAGTGCTTCATTAGCATATGGGAAATCTGCAAGTATTTAAATGCGTATACCGGGGACCACTTATAGAGAGTACAGGCTTCTTGGAATTGCATCAGCTTATGATTGATAACCAAGTCATCAATCTTCTTAACTCCCATGTTTGGCCAAAATGAGGCGGCTTTGAGAAGTTTACCCGAGATTAAAAAGTTAGGGTCATTGAAAAGAGGTTGTGTTAAATCCCTATGGCCACCTGTCTTAAGAAAAGCATTAAGCTGTCATTGTATCTCAAGCATAGAGCCCAGAGGGGAGTCTTTTAACTTATTGGGAAGGTTCTTTTTAATGATGAAAGGAAGGGCCCTGGGATTTACCTCTTGTTCTAAGCATAGGGATTGCTCTATATCCAACCAGAGGGGATGATAGTGAGAGTCAGGAGAGGAGCTAGAGGAGAGTAACCAATAGCTCATCCTTGTTAGGTGTATTGCTAAATAATATAGATAGAAGTTTTGGGCCTGTAAGCCACCATCCATCTTTTGATGAGGAAGCTTAATATAACTACGTCTAGACTTTTTACCTGCCCATAGAAAGAGTTAACTATTTTCTGTAGTTGCGAGAACCAAGAACTCAGCAAGGTCCAATTGTACATTTGTAATGGATACAGTATACGGGGTAAAATGTTCATTTTTGATATACTTATTCTACCCCACAGAGATAAGGGTAGTTGAGACCAACATTTAGTATCTTCCTTTAAAGCATTAATAAGAATATCAAGATTAAGTTTTTTCATTATTTGGGGAGAAGACTGAAGACTGATACCCAAATACTTAAGTTTATCCATTAGCCATTGTAATCCCATGTTTTCACCCACTGCCTTCTGGGAATATTTGTTAAGGGGAAAGACTTCTATTTTGTCAAGATTCAATCTGTAATTAGAGAAGGAACCAAACTGAGAAATTATTGTAAATGCAGCTGGAAGGGATTGGGAGGAAGATGAAATTTGCAACAGAATATCGTCCACATATGCAGAAAGTTTATATTCCATGTTACCCATCTTAATGCCAGATATTAATAAGGAGGACTTCAAGTTTTCTTATAAGAGGCTCTAGGGAAAGATTAAATAAGTAAGGTGAAAGGGGGCAGCCTTGATGCATCCCTTGCTTTAAAAAGAAGGGAGTAGAAAGTATACTGTTACACTGAACTCTTGCAGAGGGAGAAAAATAAAGTATTTTAACCCAATGTATAAATTCCTGGGGGATACAGTATTTAGGAAGTAATGAAAAGAGATAATCCCATGATACCCTATCAAAAGCTTTCTCTGCATCCAAGGACACTAAAACAGCAGGTGTAAGAGAGTCCTTGGACACAGAAACAAGGTAGGCCAATTTCCTAAGATGATCAGAGGAGAGACGGCTTTTAACGAAGCCTACCTGCTCAGGACTAATCAGTGAGTTTCAAACTCAGCACAGTCTTGATGCCAGGATCTTGGTGAGGATTTTTAAATCAACATTAATAAGAGAGATGGGTCTGTAATTAGAAGTGAACGGAGGGTCCTTACCAGGTTTGGGAAGAACTACTATAGTGACTTGAGTGAGAGAAAGATTGGATATGCCATTTACATAAAGGTATTGAAAGGTATTCAGAAGGATAGGTGCTATTGTGTGTTTAAATGTTTTATAAAAGTTGGAGGAAAAACCATCCAGGCCAGGTGCCTTATCCAAGGGAAGTGAATCAATGGCATCAAATACTTCTTTCATTGATATGGGGGCCTTTAAACTAAGAATTTGAGGTTCGTAAAGTGTTGGAAGATTACTATCACTCATGAAGGAATCCAGCGCTTGCTGAGAAAAAAGAGAGATAGGCGGAGTATATAAGCAACTAGAATAATCTCAAAAAGCTTTACTAATGTCCATGGGGCAGGTGAGGATAGTACCTGATGGGGAGTAAATGGAGTTAATAATTCTATCGAAGGTTTGGGATCAAAGCCGGAGGGCCAGAAGTTTCCCAGCTCTCTCTCCTTGATCAATGTAAGATATTTTAGACCTAATCGTGAGCAATTTGGCTTTTTCAGCTAGCAATACATTATATTGAGCCCTCAAAGATTCAGCTTTTTCCCAATCTTCTACCTGAGATAAGGCTGATAATTTGGCCTCAGCTATTGTGATCCGATCAAATAAGGAGGAAAGGGCCTAATTACTCTGTTTTTTACGTTTTGATGCACTACGTATCAGTTCCCCTCTTAAAGCGCATTTTAAAGTACACCATATAATATCCATTTTAATCATAGATGGGGAGTTATATTCCATGAAATTTGAAATAAAAGAATGTAAATGTTGTGTAATGTCTTCAGACTTTAGGAGTTGATAATTAAGCTTCCATATTGTATGTTTGTGAACACTGGGTGCAATATTTAGTAATAGTTGTGCCACTTGATGATCAGAGAAAACCTTGGAGGAGTAATAAACTGATACAACCCCATGAAGGTATTCTGCACTCACCAGAAAATAGTCTAGATGTAAAAATGAATGATGTGGGAGGGAGGGAGTGGAATGAGAATTCCTTCCTTTCTGGGTAGATTATTCTCCAGGGATCTGTAAGACCTAGTGAATGCATTATCTCATATAAAGCTTTCTGTCCTAGTGACAGGGAGAGTCTAGGATGGCCTGACTTGTCTAGTTTGTTTGACAGGACTTGATTCCAGTCCCCCCCCCCAAGACTGTTGGTATCATTGACCATTGAGCTAGTATTGTCATTAAATTCACAAAAATATCAAGGTCATCTGAATTGGGACCCTAGATGGATCCTAGAATCATCTTTGACTGTCCTAAAACTGCCCTTATAATGATGTAGTGACCCTCCGGGTCAGATACTTCTTGTAATAAACAAAATGGTATCCTTCATACAATAAGTATGGCAGTCCCCCTTTTTTGGGAATTGAGTCCTGAACCAAAAACTTGTCCTACCCAAATCCTACGAAGAAACTGAGTTTGAGTAGGCAGGAGATGTGTCTCCTGTAGGAAAACTATATCTGCTTGAAGTCTACGAAGATGCAATAGAACTTTTGTTCTCTTAGCAGGTACCTGTGCCCCTTTGATATTCCACTAACAGAAATTGTAACCAGTCATTTTAACTGAATATCATGAAAAATTACATCCTTGTATACAGGAGTATTAGAAATTAAAAATGAAAGTGAACACGATGACCAAATTACCTATGGCAGTCCCCATCCCTCCCAAACCTATAGAGTCTTCCCTCCTACTCCATATCTCATTTCCCATTGAAAAAAACCCAAAATAACAAATCCCTGAGCCCCATGTAACCAAATTAAAAAAGAGGTAACCTTGACCCCATGCCAGAGAATTGAGAATACAGGCTCCTTCACCAAATGCAAAGACGTGTCTGCTTCCCCCTTGGTAATGCAGCACTACCCCATCCCCTCCCCAGCCCTCCCAAGAAGCCCAGAATAACAACATTGTAAGCCCAATTTAAACTCCAGGGTTAACCTGGGTAATAGAACCTATACCTATGTTCTAAACCATGTCATATAAAGGAGCGCGATAACAATCCAAGCCACCATGCAAACAAGTAGTAACTTCCACCTTTGAGCTAATACATGTAACATTTCTATCCATCAGTTGTATAACATATAACTTTCCAGAACCATTATATATAGTGAGACAAGAAGGGGGTCAAGAGGGAGAATATTCAGGAGGGTGAGGAAGAAAAAGGGACAGGAATGGAGGGATATCACATACCTTAAAGCTTTTTAGTATAAACATTAAAAACTTAGTAATTAGTCATTTATCAGGGCTTAGCATGCCCGATTTACATGAAGACATAATAAAAAGAAAAAAACACGCTGCTAAATAATAAAGAAAAACTAAGAGAAAAACTTCCAGATCCATAAATCCAGATCTAGGACTGTATTTTAAAGTCAGTGTATGAAGACTGGATGGCTGTTAGATATCAGATTATTCTGATCTCTTATGGTGCGCTTGCCATGATAGCCATGTAAATTAAGAGAAGTCTGCACGCATCTGTGCATGTTCGAGCAGTTCAGCAGGTCGCATAAAAGAATGCTGTTTAGATTTTGTTCAACAGACCACAGTTTTGGATCAGATCAGCAGAGAATAGAAGTAGGAAACTATGCAGGCCAGTCTATTTGAAAAGTAATTATTCATTGCATACATATTTTACTGAGGACCGGAAATAGGCAGCTCATATTTATTGAAGCATTTCTTCAATAGAAAGATCTGTCATACTCACTGTCCTGCCACATATCCTCTCCAGCAACCTCAGAATATCATCGAGCCATAACAACTTACCAACAAGCCTCTGGTAATATTATTATACCTTAACAAAGCCTTTCTTATTCCATACTTTTAGGATTGCAGTCTCAACGGTGAGCATACAGATCAGGAAACATGACTGGAAGATTATCTGCAGCTTGCTTTACATTTTCAAACGATCTCCATCTTCCCTGGTGTTGGACCAACAATTTAGCAGGGTATATCATTTTGAATTTAATTTTGGCGGCTATCAATTTGGTTACTGATGGGTGGTATTTGGCTAATTTCTGCCTGGTGGCCACCGGTAAATCTTGCGAAATTCTCAAATGGACATCTTCCCATTTTATTTCCTGCAACTCCTTGGCTTTGTACAGAATATGCTGCCAATCCAAAAAGCTCAACAGTTGGACGATGAATGGTCTGGGTTTAGCTCTGATAGGGGGTCTAGGCTTTAACGACCTATGAGCCCGCTCCACGTGATAAGTGGTGGAGTGTGGCGGAGGACCGGCAATTTTTAGCAAAAGCTTCTGTGTGAATAAGACCGGAGAAGAACCTTCAGCTTCTTCAGGCAGACCGAATATGACTAGGTTATTTCTCCGATTCTGACCCTCGAGGTTTTCCAGTTTTGTTTCAACTTTGTTCAATTTCTGTCTAAGTGCAACCACATCTGGACTTAAATGAGATTGCCAGCCTTCTAACGATGTAGTTCGTGATGAGATGTCGGAAATCTTTTTGTTTGATTCACTTAACTCAGACGTCATGCTTTTAAGATCCAATGTCAATTCCAGAAGGGCTTGTTTTCCATTTCGGCAAGAAATCTGTCCTCTGATAATGGCACAGGACTACTAGCTAGCGTTGTATTTTTACTGTTAGACATGGCCTGGGTTTTTGCATGCTTAGCCATTTTTTCCGGCATCTGAGGAGGTGTACGAGCTGGAAGGCCCTGGTTCATTTCCACTTCCATTGGCGATTTGGAGAGATTTCTCCCAGATAGATGACAATCATAGGTAACTCCAGACTATAGGATGTCATGATGTTCAATTAGCAGAGAGTTTTATTACCAAAAGGATATTAAATGAAGGGCTTTCAGGAGGGCTGGAGCAGGAGCATAGCAGCCACACATCCTCTCAGGGTGAATGCATCATGTGATCCCCTGGATAGATGACCTTTTACTGATACTCTCTGATATCTATCCAATAACCAGGAGTTAGTCCAGTTAATAATATAGGGGACAGTCCTATCCTATGTAATTCGTTTATTAAAACATAATGTGACACCTTGTCGAATGTGTTCACAAAATTGAGGACTATTACATGCAAGGAATGGCATTATCCATTGCCATACTTATTGGCTAGAAAAAGTGGATTTGATTGTTGAGGCAACATCTACCTGGAATGAATCCATACTGACTATTGTCTTTTATTCCAGTATTCATAATATGATCATTTATAAACCTCTGTAGGAGCTTTTCCATGATTTTTTTTGATTACAGGTGTTAAGCTAATAAGCTGGTAATTATTTGACTCCTCTTTTTTACCTCCCTTGTGTATTGCTGAGACAACTGCTTCCCACCTAGTTTTTATCGTTTTTTTTTCTTCTTTAATTAATTTATTGAATAGGTCCGTGAGTTGTCCAACTACCTCAGGGCATACTTCCTGAAGGTGTTTTGGAGGTGCCCTGGTGAACTATTGGCCTTTGCTCTACATCTACTGTATTGATTTCTATAGGACAATGATTTTCTAGAGCCATAGGCTCTATCCTTGCAGCTGTGGGTTCATAGACACTAAAAAAGTAATTATTTAAAGTTTCAGCTATCCCTTCTTTATCAGCTATTATTCTGTTAGGTGTTTGGAGTGGTCCAATGGTCCTCTGTTTTCCCTTTAGGGTACCTATATAATTATGAAATGGTTTTCTATTGTCCTTTACTCTTGTTGCTAATTTTATTTCTAGATCTTTCTTGGTATTTCTCATCATGCTTTTGATCTTTTTATTACAATTATTAAGTTGTATCCGTGTCTCTGAGGATGTATTCTTTTTGTGTTTTTGAAAGATCATTTTTTTTGTTTATCTATCTTTTTATTTTCTTATTCTGCCATGGAGGGATACATCTATTGTTGTTATATTTAGGCATTATGGGTACATATCTGTCAATACAAAACTCCAGTTGTTGTTTAATTATCAGCCATGTATTGACAAGATCTTTGACAGCGAAATCATTTTCTCAATTCCATTTATTTATGTGTCCCCTTATTTTGTGATAATGAGCCCCCTGAAAGTCCCTAATAGTGGTGTTACCTTTGGTATGGGCTATTTTGCTTTATATCAAGTAGAAATCATATTATGATCAGAGTCACCAAGAGGGGGGAGTATCATGGTATTCTGAAACCTCTCCTTACTATTTGTTAAAATTAAATCCAATACATTTGTTCATCTTGTTGGTGAATTCATCAATTGCTCCAGATTCTGTTGTGTAAATATATCTAGAAATGTGTTGTCAAGGGTGGCTGTACTATTCCAGGTTTCCAATTGATGTTGGGGAGGTTAAAGTCTCCCATTAAGACATAGTCCCCTGTGGTATCTTTTATTTCTAGTACTTTTAATAAATTGGAATTTTGTTCTCTGGTTAGACTTGGTGGGTGATATACTAAACCCATAGTAAGGTTGTTGCTACTGAAGGAAATATTTACCCTTAAACATTTTGTCTCACTGTCTATACTAATATGTTGCTCATATACTTTAAATTCTTCTTTTATATATAGGGCTGCCCCAGCTACCCTACAATATTTCCTGTTCTTAAAAAAATCTGTTATCACACTCACTTTCAACATTCCAGTTATCATATTTACCCCAAGTCTCAGTTAAGCCACCTATTGAAATGTTATTTTAACTAATATATGTACTGTAACTCCTGAATTTTAAAGTTCAAGCTTCTGGCATTCAATAATAATATACCAACTTCATAATCATGTTTCTCCTTTCTGTTATGTGTATTTTGTTCACATGTATGGGAGGGTAGAATTTTGCGTGTTAATATTTTAAGATTCCTTTTAAGAGTGGCATCTTCATAATGCCTCTTCCCCGGGGTTTCTAGTTTAAACTACCATTAATGATTACTTCAATTTGTTCACCTAGCTTCTTGCTCCTCCTTCTACTTAAATGTAGCCCATCACAACAGGATAGATTGGGCATCCCATAAAATTCTTCCCAATGGGTCACACATATTTTATATTTTGTCCCAGGCATCATTTTCTTAGCCAATTATTTAAATCCCTTATATTTATTTGATGGTTCATTGTGGCTCTTGGAATTGGAAGAATCTCTGATATGGTGATTCACAGCATTTTTCTAATAGTTTATTAGTAAGTGCTATGAAGTCCTGTTTGATGTTAAAAGCTGGTGCCACCCAGGTATCATTTGACCTTGCTTGTATAATCATTAGGGGATTAGTACCAGTTTCTTTTAATATTTTATCTACCATACACATTATGTCATTTATCCTGGCTCCACTGAAGCTTGAAACTGTTCTGATTGATTTGTTGGGATTACATACTACTCTATCAAGATGTTTAATAATGGAGTCTCCCAAAAATACCACTTATTTTATTTCTGGTGGGCTACCAGCCAACATATTTGTCATGTTCAGTTCTTCAGTCCCACTAAAGTCAAGTAAAGGTCTTTCAGCAGTCTTATCACTATTGTCAGTTTGTTGGTTACCTAAGTAACAGTGACCATGTTCAGTCTGGTCTGGTAATAATAGTCTGGTCCTCCTTATTATAGATTTTAAAAGGAGTATTTGCTGAATTTTGTTTAATAGGTGGCATAAGTGGATCAAAGTGGTTCAGCAGGGGAGGTTCAAACTGTGCAGCTCTTCTTTCGCATTTAGCTGCTTTAGCCGCTTGTATTTCATACCATTCTTTATCACTTGAATCAGTATGTCCCTCATTTCTGCATCTTGTTTTTTGCTAATTTCATTGTTTTAGTACCAGTGTTAGGGTTCTTAGGTTTATTGGCTGGTGCACATTTGTTTTCTTTCAGTTCAATCATTTTTTTTTTATCCCAGTATGTTTAGTTTGTTTTTGTCTCCTTTGTTTTGTTGTTGTATTATCCTCTGTGCTTTTGTTTTTACTTTCCCTTGCAAAGTGTTGGCATTAACAACAGCTGTATTTGTACCAAGTCTGTCAATGTAAATGTTTAATTGTTGTGTCATTTAAGCTCTATCTGTAATTCCAGATTATGACTGCACTTTCTGTATGTAAAGGAGGCATGGTCATTGGTTAGTGCTATTGCATACATCAGACACTCAATACATAGAACTCCCTTACTTCCATCTATATCTATTGTTTCTTTCATTGTCTCTTAACTGATGTATGTTGCCAACATAAAGAAAAACAGTCTATAGCAGGTATGTGTCTGTCCTAATTAGTTCAAAATGATCAATTCTTCAAGCAGATCTTGTTTTGAGTCCCCGGCTCTTACCTGGTATCTCTTTATATCAATGCCGCTATCCCACTAAACTCGCACACATTGCCAGACTCACCCTGCTGTTGCTTGCCCTGCTCACAGGAATGCGAGTTTAAAGGCAGTCACATGACCCAGAAGTACCCGAGGGGTTGCATGCAGTTAAAATATTTTAAAACACTTAATTGTGCCCCAAAAGTAGAGAGGACCACTCATTGGTGGCTCTGCCTACCTCAAATATCGAATACAGCCCCAGAAAGTCAAAATTTGCTTTGTTTAGTTGAATTGTAGTCCTGCTATAGCTGACAGGACTACAGCTCACTCTTCCTGCTTCCTATCGAATGGTAGGGTTCCAGTCAGTGCAACATCAAATTGTGTGTTAAATTAAACGTACAGCCTAATTATGGCAAGAAATTCAGAAGTGGTGCTGAGCAGCATTTCACAACACTAAAAGCAACTACTGTTGTATCTTAGTGCTGTATTCTCCCAGGAAGCACCTAAAGGGAACTATTTCAGTTCAGTATATCTTTTCTTGTAAATCTTTAGAGGAAAAAGTAAATAAACAGTAGATGTAGAAATAGGAAAACAAACAGCACAATAACCTTTGTAGAACATGAAACAGTACAGTTTTAATATTATTCTCCCTTTACTGCAGTACATCCTATAAAATATTAAATTTCTTTATTATTTAAAAGTTACTGAATGTGAAAAAAGCAATTGTAGTTTATGCACTAAAACAGAACTTTGGAATTACTAATGGCTAGTAACCCCATTGAGGCTTTATGAGATTTTTTTTTTATTTTGCCCAGTACAGTGGATCAATTTTAGATTTTCAAACAAAAAAATAGGCATTCTTCCCACAGTAGGAAAAACTGCATTTCTGCTTTGTGGAGAAAAGATAAGAGCTTAGCTTATTTAATTGTACATCTTAAATAAGGAAAGTCAGTTTCAGATACAAACTTTCCAGTAACGTACATGGGAAAACAAAATATGTTTTTGCATGAGGGAATTGTGATAGCTGCAGATATTTTTTTTTAAAATGTAAGCATCACCAAGCAATGATTGTTTCACTACAATGTTTTTTGTTTAAAGAATTATGAATGGCCCAGTGGCACTGGGATGGCCCCTCTTACAATGCTAGCAATCTGGGTTTGAGACATATATCCACCCAAAGGGCTGGCAAAGGGAAAGCTGTGGTCCCACTGTGATATTACTAGCTGAGGAACCACTGATGACAAAAATGAGGATGGGAGGATAGTGTGTGAGGTCAAATTCATACACATTGCCAACATCTGTGTCTCTTCAAGGGGAGGAATTGGCAGAAAAAAATATGGAAACAGCTCAATCGGCTAATCATTCCAGCAGCACAACTTCAGCACATCCAGTTGAGGACCTAAATCCATTGGCTCTTGCTGTCTCTCTTTCCTGCTGCTAAAGCAACAAAGGAGAAGCTGAAGTCCTACAATAGATGAGGAGGCAGTTGGAGACAGTAGGCTCTGCCTAGGATGGGTACTCCTAGGGGTCCTGGGAGATACTGAAAATAGCATCAGGGTAGCAAACAGTCACCTCTCAAGATACATCACTGAGTAATTTAGCTGAACTGAAGGGGTCCAAGACAGAATGGTTTTAGGAGATCAGAAAATCAGTTTCAAAATAGACTTGTCCCCTGATCCCCTTCCCAGAAATAAATCTCTCCACACCTGTTTCTGTTGGATGCTCGCTGGCAATATTTATTAAGGCACGCAAATTATATTTACATCCCAAACTTCATATTTCAACAGTATACAGTACAGTACCACCAAAATAATTCATTCTGCTTCTTCTTTCTGGAAACCTTCTTCTGACTTGATCTTCTTCTACTTGCTTATAGCACTTCAGGATACGGACACAGCTGATTTGGCCCCCCCATCCTCACAGAACCAGGTACCACCACTTGGTACCACCACCATTTGGCATCACTAGCAGGTACCTACACTTACCCAGGCCTGACCTGCACAGGGTCAGTTCCCAGTCCATACCCCCCTAGGTCCAAACACATGATCTGGCCCCTAGTTTCTATCCTCTCCTTCCTTTACTTCCATGCCAGGGTTCCTTGGTCCCCAGCCTGTGCTGCCTACCCCCCTCCTACCTCTCCTGACCCCCTTTTTTTCTTTTGTTCCCCTTTTTCCAATGACCCATCTCCAGCTTGTGAAAGATGATGGGGCTCCCCCATTGCGGGCTAGGAACATGGTACCCTCCCCTTCCTTAGCACCCCTCCCCATATATCCAGCAGGCCCCAGTAGGGGCACCTGCCCCCTGCCAGGCCTCCCCCCTCTGGCTCATAGGCATCCTCCAAACATACGAATTGTCCTGGGGATGGGCCTGGACCCCTACACTGTCTTGGCCTCATTCACCACCGCCCTGGCTGTTGTGGCCTGCCAGCCCTCACCCTGGGGTGCACCGCCCCATTGGCACCCCCACAGTGCTGGTTCTGTATGCTGGTCCATCCCCATCCCTTCCTTGTGTTCACCTAGATAGGGTCAGGTTTTCCTATGCCTATAGTGCTATGTCCCTGCACTGCTGTGGTCGAGGCCTGGGCCTGCTGTATACTCTGCCTGGGATAGCTGCCACCTCTCCCAAAAGGGGTGAGAGCATGCCCACAATCACCTGTGGTCTGCCCTTGGACCTGCGTTCCCCTCATGGCCCCTTGGCCTGCCCCTCCAGGGCCCTTGTAACCCTGGCCACCCGCTGCCCCACTTGCTCTGCACCTCTCCAGCCGGGCTCCCCTTTGCACCTAGTGCCAGCTCCTACTGGTGCAGCTGCACCCCCGCTACTGATGCCCATCCTCCTTTCTGGGCCTGGGCAGGGCTCCACCTGCCTTTGTCACCTATCCTGCTTTTCTTAACAATTCCTGTGGCTGGGCCCTCTTGGCACCGTCATACCCCGATGCGTTGCCTCCTGTCCTTATCCTCATCTGACTGCTATGTCCCTTGTGGCCCCACCACCGTTCTCCAGATGGTGACATGCTGCCTTTCTGTGGATATCCCCCCACCCTTGTATGCCCACTGTTGGGCTCCCAGGAAGGCCAGGGCCCTCTGCATTGTCCACTTCAACCACCATCCTGATCCTTGGCCCTTCTTCATCCTTTCCTGCTAATGCTCAGTGTTCCCATTCACCCAGGCCACCTGGTTCAGGAACCTCCAGACCCATGTCCTGTCCCTCCCACGTAGCCCCATGCCACGGGCCATCTGTTTTCCTTCTGCTACATGGGGTCCCATGTGACCGCATGCCCCTCACCTCGTAGCCTCCACTATGCCCCCACAGTATAAATTGCCAATAGTTTTCCCCTGCCCTGGCTTCCACACTGGCTTCTGCCCTCCTGCCCTGGAAGACTTGTGCTGTCAGGCCCCCATCTTAGTATGCTTCCCTGTTCGGCCCCCAGTGGTTTGCTAGCCCAGGGCTCCCTGCCCTTGCCAGCCCCCTGCTGACCGTGCCCCATTCTCTCAGCTTAAAGGGGAGCTACCTGGTATAGGAGCTGGGCCACACCTCCTTGTACTGCCATGGTCAGCTAGTTTTACTAAAAGCCTGTCCCTCATCATCTGGTTGGATAATGCCTTCTAGACCCTCCTCTGCTGGCCTCTGCTTCTGCCCACTGTTACTCAGCTGTCCTTCCCCCACCAAAACCCTGTTCACCACCCAGGCCACCCACCTGGCCTGCCCCTGCTCACTCCTGAGCCTGGAAGCCTCCTTTGGAATCACTCCTCCTTTCTTGGGGGGTCCCTCGTTCCAAACACCTGTGGACTTACCTGACTCCATGGTGCACAGATCCTCCCACCTCAGCTCTCTGCGCTTGAAACCAGACCCCCTGCTCCTCCTTCTTGGATTGGGAGCCCTGGGTGAGACCCCTGCTCCCAAGGGAAATGTAGGGTGCCCACCCAGGCATTCTACCCTCTTGTGCCCCTGTGCCCTGCTTTGTATAAACCCATCCTTGCATGGGTCAAGGCTCATGCTGCGCCTCTGGGCCTGTGCGGGGCCACCGAGGCCTTGGGAGTCCCCACCTGCCGGTGCCACTTCCGTCAGCCTGTGGTCTTCCCTCAGCCTGTTCTCACTGTCTCTGAGCACAAAATGGCAGGTAGACACCTCAGTCTAACTCCCTGACTCCATCTCTGTGCCATCCCCTTCCCCTAGCATCTGCCCACTCGAGGCCCTGGGGTCCCCCTCTCGTGCTAGCCCTTCTCTTTCAAAAAAGGAAATCCCTGCAAGTCCAGCCCAGGGGGCTAAGGTCCTTGCTTGAGGGCATACTGGTGCATGAGGGGATCGTTGGCTTCCCACCCAGGGTACTCAGCCTCTAGCTCTGATCGCCCAGACCTCTGTGCCATATCGCCTCCCAAAAATAATTCCTGGGCCTGCAGTGCCAGCTGCAAGTCAATCCCATCCAGATTAAGCTTTCCTCCAGCTGCTCTTCCACCGAATCCCTCAACAACTTGCTGTGTGCCCCAGGTTTCTGGGTCCCCTGCAGGATGTCTCTTTGTGCCCTACCCCAGTCTCTCCAAACCTGGGCCATGGAAGCCCCCAGTGAATTCCCCTGCCATCTCAGGCAGTCATTGCAGGCACATTTTTTTTTTGTGCCCCATAACACCCTCATGCCCATTACCTGTACCTGGATATGATAAACATTCGAGTCGTGACCAGTGGGATCCCCTGGTATGCTCCCTTTGCTCCTGCCTATGCACGCCACTGGCCTGTCCAGTCTTGCTGTTCATCAGGGGCTGCAATAGCAGTGTGTATGCTTCTTCTAGTGTCCCAGATCCTGCACTTTGTGGCCAGGTCCCCTCTATATTACATTAGGAACAAACTCTACCCCAGTTGCTACCAGCTGAAACCCATTAGGACTCCTGCCCTGCCCTGACCACGCCCACATGCTTCATCTGCTCCCTCTGGATAAATGACCCAGCTCGCCCCACCCCTCCTTTCTCCCTGCTTTACTCCCTCTCCACTGCTGCACTCACAAAGGTGCCCTCACACCGTTTGCCTCCTTCCATCTTGGTGACTATCCAGGAAGAGGTTTCCCTCCTCTAATGCATTTGTGGGCATGCCCCCATGATACGCACCACCTAGCATGTTATGCATGAGTCCTGGGTCAGAACTACTGTCCCCCCTTACCAAGCCCATTCCCCCCCCTTTTTTTTTTTGATTTTGTTTTTGAAATCTCTGTGAACTATCCAACCTCCCTGTGCCCCCAGCCCTGAGGCCGACATTCCGCAAGCCAAGATGGGCCTTTTTACCCCAGAAACATGTCTATTTTTACACCCACCACTGCAGGAAACTCGGGGTTATTATGTCTGCGGCAGGTACCTTCACGGAAAACCACTGCCACCGGCATACACCATGCACTCCATATACCTCCACAGCACTGGCAGTGAAGGACCCGAGTCAACCCCCCCCCGCCATTTCCCGCATGCTAGGATGGTGCAAGCACCCCGGTAGCACATTCCCCTACACCCCTGAACCCACCTATCATTAGGCTCTTGTATGACTCTGATGCGTGCTGGTCAGTATCTCACCCACCTTCCCCAATCGACTTACCCAACTTGCCAGCTTCACCTGGGCAACCTCGAGGCCTACCCCAGTCCTAGGCGACCACCAACCCCTGTTCAATTTGAGGCTCCCCAACCTGTCTCACAACATATCTCCAGGTGAATAAATCCCTGTAGCAAGACCGCCAGCCATATGGCAGTGTTTAGCAACTGATAGGACCAGGTTACCTGTCATAATCGATATCCTCACACTCGCTATCCTAACAAATTAGGCTTTCACAAGGAAAAAAATTTTTTTTTTGGTGTTGCTCCTGCATAGCTGGTAACCAGGTGTAGGTTCCCTTCTTTCCCTTCTGCCTGCTAGGACCAGCCTGAAGTGCAAACTTCAATGGCATAGTGAACATGACTGGCTGGCTACCTTGCCTCAATGAGAGGTTCTCACCAGATGTCCTTCCCCCGCTACACCCTCCTGACATAGTGCTGTCACTTTCTATCACAGATGCTGCTTGAGCTACCACTGAATGCTCTGCCTGGTCACTTTTTTACTTAAGTTGGAAAAACAAATGTCCCATCTACCTTGAGAAGGCCGAATCTAAAGAGGAGACATCTCCTGTAGTGACATATGGACAGTCCCCAAATTGTCTCCTTTCCTCCGGCGTTCAAGGGTAGTGACTCAATATAGCCATACTCCTTATTACTGTTTCCCAGCTGTATTAATTTTGTGTCCTTACCTCTCTTTGGAAATTACCACTTGGTGTCTCCACAGACATCCCATCTGATTTTTCTAAATAGGCCCTCGGGGGAGCCATTGCACAGGCTACTGGTTCCCCCAACACCTGGCTTCCCACCTGAACCATACCTTTTTTGCCCATCACTAGGAAAGGCAATCTACTGCAATCCCAATCCCAAAACTGACCCCCACTGCTCCCCTACCGTGGTACCTCCGCATCTCTACCCTTGAAAGGGAGGGCATTGTTCCTGCACTGCTTATAGGTAAGCCATTGGCACCAAAAAATCTGCATTATCCTTTTCCCCGACAACACTCCAGGCCCCATCAGATCTGGCTGCTTCCCCCTGTGCCCACATACAGCAGCCCCTGCAATGTCTATTTAAAAAATGCCCCACCAAGCCCCCTGCCCCCCATTGCTTTGCTGTTCGAGCATGTGGCTTCCTTGCCAACCTACACTGGTCTGGCCCACCTTTCTTCTGTGGGCAGCCCTTAACTGATCAAAACCAAAACTCCCTGCTTAGGCCTGGGCCACTCACGGCCTGCTCCATGGCACTGCAGCCACGTGGCTGGCAGCCCATACCAGAGCTGGACCAAGCTGGCAGCTGCACCACCCTCCAGCTCTCCCCTTCACCATGGCAAAAGCCATTCTGGCCCTCCAGCATGACTAGCTGTTCTGTGCACCACACAACCACGTCCACAAACTAATCCTTTACAACACCTCGCCACCCACCATTTATTTTTTCCTTTTAAGTGCCTGGTTCCTACTTTTCCATCCCATCCAGGCCTGGTGCTCAGCCTACCTCCTGCTCTTGCCATGTTCCGGGCCCTGTTGAACCTGCCGGAGGGTGCACGGCCCCCCAGCGCACACAATCCACCACAGCAGAGGCCAATCTTTACTAGTCAATGTCGGGACAATTAATTGTTCACCAGCCCCCCTGGATTGGCCACCAGTCCAAAGCAAAATGGCCTGCAGCCCACGTGGCCCACATGCCCTTTGTCTGACTGCTCCGGGCCCACACAAAACAATGCCGGCCCAACCCAAAAAGATGGTGCTTCCTGTTGTGGTGCCCAGACTGCCACTTCCTCCCCCAAATGCACCACAATGTCTCTCCTTTCATGTCCAAAAACCATGGCCCCTGTGTCTGAGGCATGCCAAGGATGTATTGGGGAAATCTGGCCATCCCTCTTTAAAACTTTCTGCTCGGAGGAGCTGCACATCCCTATCCCCCGCTCCCAATAGCTGTTGTACCCTCCTCCTGACAAATGGCTGCAGTAACTGTCCACATCTTCTTCTGCCCAAACAGTCCACCCTCCAAGCCATGCTGTCCTTGCCTATCGTGGCTGCGAATGTCAGGGCTGGAGCCACCAGATCGCACCTCTGACCCACAACAGCTTTGGCCTCCTCGCTGCTTTCGCTCCTTTTCCCATTTTTTTTTTTTTAACAACCTCCCCATCCACTCTCCTGAATTAGCAGTGCTAGGAGGGCCCAGTAAAGACCCATGCACCATGCTGCCACCATACAAAAGCCCTGTAACCACCAATGTGCCCTCCCATAGAGGACACCTCTCTCACCATGTGGCACATGCCTACAATGATAGCCCCAGCGGCCACAGCACAACAGCGCCTTCCCCACCAATACCCAATCCCTTGACAAAACAGCAAAAACCAGTGCTCCCTCATGTAAAGGAAACCGCTAGAGCCAGACACCCCTGCAGCTGATTCATTTTACATTATGAAGCTTTATCAAGTCTTCCTGTTCCCCAGCGTAATGCCCCTAGCTCAACCATTGTAATTCACTTTCATACGGCAATTCTCCATCCCATACTGAGCTAGCAAAAGGCCCCCACCAGTTCTTGACAATTCCCATCACAACAAATAAAACAAAATGAGCAATCCATTACAGTTTCTGCACTACAGCACCCTCATTCCCAAACAATATTATTACTATTTGCCTTTTTTGCTCCAAATCCCCACCACTCCCAACCACACCAGGTTGGCCTCACCTGGCCTGAGGCCTAGTGTCCCTTACCTATGAAAACTGCCAGCGAAGTGCTAAGAATAATTTTCCCAGCAAAAACAGTGCAACCAGAAAGCAGCAGGCCCTTACATAGCCCAAAATGGCCCCCCTCCCTGCCCTCCTCCTTAACCCCTTCCCTAACCAATTGGGGAGCTCTCCTACCCCCTGGTCATTTGACCCTTTCTGACACCACATTCCCTCCCCTTTCCTAGCCCCCTCCACCCTTCCCCTTTGCTTTTCTGTCAGGGGAACATTAGACAAGTTGGCTTGCCTTTGATTGGCAAGCCTTATTATTGTACCTTAGTGTGGCCTAGTCATAGCTGTATGTCTACTGAATTGCCTTTACTTCAAGAAATACTATTTTTCAGTACCTAAACTCCCTTTTGTTCTGAGGGTGAGAGGGGATGCTTCTTCAAAATGACCATGTCCAATTTAAAGAAGTCTATCAAATCTGTTATGCAATATTGCACTTGATATTCTGCACATCACCGTGTGCTTATTAGTGTTAGCATGCTGTCAGTTTTTTGTCTGAGCAACTGGATGACATGCTTCATATTAGTCCCCCCCCCCAAACAAGGGCCTTAGCCCAATACTTGTATAATGACATGTTGGGAGGCAAAAATAGAATATTCGTGTATGTGTGTGTGTGTGGGGGGGGGTGTTTTTCCAAGGTAAGTTTAGTTTATTCAACTTTTTTTACTTTTTAGATTGTGGAAACGTGGGACTGTCTGCCAAATAGCAAAACAGCATGCACACAAAAAAAATTGCTAACTGTACTTTTCTATAATTTTGTGTGCAATTTACTGCTAAAATTGTGTAGAATCCTATTTCCACTTATTTTTATAAGCTATAAAATATTGCTTCATGCATTATTCATGTTTATATTAGTATTTTTCTCCAGTGTAGTTGGAATAAAAAAATGAAACTCTCATGACTTTACAGTTCAGAAACTTGGATCTTTTCTAAACTGTCTAATGCTTTTTCTAATTATGTAAACTATGTTAGAAGTGGAAACTGAAACATTTCTAACTATTTGGTGCATTGTAAAGCTATTACAACTCAATCCATATCTATATTAGAAAATAGAGTAGGATCTGAATACAGTGAATGTATTTTGAATATGGTAGCCTGGCGGCACAGTCACAAGCACCTGGTGTTCTTAGCAAGGGTCCTGCATTCAAGAGTGCATTCTAGCTTCCAGGACATAAACAGGTGACACCTGGGTGTGCTGTAGTGCTGAAATGTAATACATGACCCCTGCCTATTGTGTGAGACAGGGATGGACAAACCACTTTTGGTTCAGTTTTGAAAATGCTTAAATGAATAGTTTCTGATACCCTTTGTGAGCAGGCAATAAGCTTAAAATAAAATGCTAAAATAAGTTTACATAAAACAAACACCTGTACAGTATGCAGTATTTGTTATTTACCTTATTTAAATATTAAATCACACAGGTTCTTATTGAGGATTGGTGTAACTGTTTTAAAATCTGACAGAAAAATATGGGTCAGGGTTTTCCCACACCAGCTCACTTCCTCCTATGAGTATCCCATGGAGGTGTGCCATGAGGATGTCAATGTAGTAGTTACAATTAGTAAATAAGAAGATCACCACACTGGGATACAGTGATGGATTAACAAATGTGTGGATGACCCCAAATTAAGTGGGATAGTGAATAACCTTGAACAAAGAAATATACTTCAAGAGCACTTCGAATATAATATTGGGGCAACCACTGGGGCATGCGCATTAATACCAATAAGTGTGTGACCATTCTCGGATTATGGTAGTCAGTTGTGGGCCCTGTACAGAAAGAAAGACTGACAGAATTAAAAAAGTTCAAAGAAGGGATACTAAAATGGTGTGGGAAAGTAAAGCTCTTACATACGAAGAGATATTAGATAAACTGAAATTAATGAGTATGAAGACAAGAAGATCGGGAGGGGACATGTTTCTACTATGTGATTTAACAAATGATGAAGATCTAACGGAGAATATTGGACTTCATTTAACAAAAGAGAAAAAACTTTTAGGTGCGTGCAATGTTTACAAAAAATTAAATCAGAAGAAATTTTAGAACTGAAAAGAGGAAATATTTCCATACACAAAGGCTGGTGGGGTTGTGGAACAGGTTATAATAGAAAATTATGAACTGTAATTCAAAAGCCACTTTTAAATAGAATTCAGATAACTATATACATACTGTATTTAGATATATGAGGTAATACAGACTTATACCAGTGCTAACTAGTAAACTGTTCAAGTGGGCCCCAATGCCTTCTT
Organism: Neoceratodus forsteri; assembly: GCA_016271365.2. Classification (NCBI taxonomy): domain Eukaryota; kingdom Metazoa; phylum Chordata; order Ceratodontiformes; family Ceratodontidae; genus Neoceratodus; species Neoceratodus forsteri. The sequence continues at coordinate 232,340,395 of JADMNL010000023.1, forward strand.
CTGCTCTGTAGATCTTAATATGTACCTTAGTTTGTATGGAGATAAGCTACGAAAGACCTAAACAGGCATAAGAAATGTGTGCACTATTGGCATTAACAGATCCTCCTGGACACATGTGATATAATGCAAACAGAGTGAAGAAACAAGCAAATGGATTACAGGCTGATGATCAAAGGTCTGGCAGTTGAGATTCAGTGCCAAGAAGGTTAAGGAGTTGCACTTTGGGAATAGAAACCCACAAACAGAGTACCGGGTGGGAGTGGTTAAACTGGCCACTTCAGCCAAGGAGAGGGATCTGGTAGTCTTTCTCAGTGACTCATTCAAGCACTCCAGCCAGTGCATAACAAGGCCTATAACAGCCTCCCACTTCTGTCTCCTGCTGGTGTCTTCTACCACTCCAGAGGGAGCCACTCATGTTGACAGCCACTCTACAGGCAGGTGCTGGCGTGGTTCTATTTTTAAGGGCCAGTGGCCCCACACTTGATGGCATAATTTGGCTGTGAGTAGCCCCAACAGCCACCTAGCATTCTGTGCAGCCAAGTGAAGTTGACAATGTCAGGTTCAACGTCACTGATAGAGGGCTTGTGCAGGAGCTGGCAGGCAGGAGCAGTTTGGAGCTGGCTTTCATTGTCCAAAGCAAGCAAGCAGGTAGGTACAAAGTTTAGGTTGTAGCCACTGTATGACAGCTACAGATGGCTTTGAGTACTGGAATGGCTTAGATGGTGTACAATACTGTGGAGCTTCTCCACTTTAAGGGTCACTGGCCTTATCCCTGAACTTAAATTGACAATATTAGGTCTGTAGTACTAATAGGCCTGTGCAGGAACTGGCAGAAAGAAGCTGTTTGTACAGTAGCTGGATGTCATTGTCCAGTGCTTGCAATCAGGAAGTTCCAGAGTTTAAGTTGTATCCAGTGTACCGCAGCCACAGATGGAATAACTTGCTGAGTATAGGTTGAGAATAAGCACTTCAAATGTGGAGATCCTTTATCTTAGTCTATTTATTTATTTTATTTTTTAACTTATGTAATGCAGAGGATATATTGAGAATAATGGCTATGCAACTTTGTGTTATGTATTATTTTTTTACACACCCAAGGTGTTTAATAACCCATAAACCTCGAGAGCGAAGCTCAAGAGGTTTACGAGGTCATCACACACTGAGAGTGTACAAAAAAATCCTTAACACCACAGATGAGTAGGCATTTTGTTTTATAATTTCTGTCGCAGGGAATTTTTTCCTTCAGCTCCTGAAATACCAGTGAGGCAGTTGTGGAACTCTATGATGGTGCAGAGAATTCTGACGTGCACACACACACACACACACACACACACACACACACACACACACACACACACGCACGCACACACACAGGCACACAGACACACACTCGCACCTCATTAGAGATGCTTTTTTCCTTTTAAATAAACTAAAAACTGTTGAACCACTGGCCACAATTTTGAAGTCAGGAGAACAGGAACAGTCTCAGTGGACATTGTGCTGGGTTAGACTTGTGCTGTCCCAAGACCAATGAACAGCAGGATCAACCAGACAGATTTAAATAATGTAAAAGGCAAACTCAACCAGATAACTTCTTTACAAAGAAATTAAATAAAATAATTTTCAGGCAGACTTACAGGGAAAGTCTGTATTGCTGTCCTGGTTCGCCGCTTAACGGGATTGAAGCCATCATGTTTGAGCAAGTGATTAGCCCACCCAAACACAGAATGCAAGCCGATGAGGTGGCAAGCTAGTAAAGTCTGATGCAAAATGCCGTAATAACCCATTCTACAGATTATTACAGCATTTGAAAAAAGCAGTGACTCTGTGCATTAAAGGGGGTCACCAGTAATTATACAGAGATATACAGGAGGAATCTCATTTTCAGATGTGTCCTGAGAGGGGGAATTGGGGAAAGATCAACATAAACCTATAGCAGCAGGTAAAAAGAAAACCTATTAACAATATAGAATATGCACTTCTGTACAGACATATCTGATTTGTAATCTAGTTAAGAGTGTATCATAAGGTACTGTACAGGAATACAGTGCAATCATAAGATACCATATGAGAGAGAGAGACAGTAGTGTAGGTCAGCATCACTGGCTGTACAGGCAGACTGGAGCAAAGCAGGAACACAATTTTATTTTAATGGTTTCATTGCTGTTGTGGCCCCTAATATCAGGTAGGAGGCTATTCCGCTGAGTAGCCTACAGCTGGCAGCACATTTCTTAGAACTGTTCTTGGTCTCCCTAAAGATATACCAAAAGCCTTTTGGGAATGAAGACTATTATTTTTATCACTTGGAGCAAGAATAATAATATCTACTGTCAAATACTGGCAGCATATTCTATCTATGGTCTCAGATAGATTGCCAAACTTATGCCTAGCTGATACAGTTAAAAAAAAGTTAGAAAGTATTTGGATTGCTAGACTCAATAATTCATTGAAGAAAACAGGCATATAAGAATGCCAGTATAGAATGTTGTTATTAGGGAAAGGGGAAATTGTTTAACCAGGAAAGGCTCACTAAGCCAGACCTTGTTTCCAGGTGCAACATGGGAGCACAAGGAAGTTAAGTGACTTGCTCAGGGTTACACAGTATGCAAGTGGGGGCTGATGAGTTTTAATCCCATGTCTCCAGGTTTGCAACTCGGCGCCCTTAACTCATTGCCTCCACAGGAGCTCTCTGAAGTTGCAGCACTTATCTCCTGTATACTGTTAACAGTTAATCCTGGTCCCTTCTAAGCAAAATCAAGCCATAATTGGCATGCTGCAAACAAATGCTAATAGCACAAAAAACATAAGTGCTAGACACAAAGTATGAGTGGCAAAATTGTTCAGCATAAAATTACTTTTCCAACAGTGGTATGCAAGAAACAGCAGATCATTTAGTTTTATTTCTGTGCTGGTCGAAACAGCAAAACAAAATATTTTTTCCACTAAAAATACACCATAAACCTTTTTTTGTTGGGAAATATGTAACATATCAACACCAAATTAAGCATCCAGACATTAGATGTAATTTTAATAATTTGTTTGTAAAACAAACAGCTATTTCTGTAGTATTAAACATAATTTTTCCCCATTTGAGTCAAGGTGTATTGGTGAGGTTTGAGGGACAAATCTGAACCATACACACCATACCATAAACAAATGCATATAACTCCTAAAGTATACATGACACACACAACGTATCAGTGGCAAAGTTGTTCCACACAAAATTGCCTTTCCAACGGTTCTGTGCAGTCAACTGTACTCAATTTAGTTTTTTTTTTGTTTTATACTGGCTAAGATACCCAGAATGTGTGTTTTCTTCAAAGTGCTTAGGTGATTCTAGATTAACAAAATGTCAAAAACAAATGTGAATAACTCCTAAAGTGAACATGATACACAGAATGTGTCAGTGGCAAGGTTGCACAGCACAACATTACCTTTCTAATGGTACTATGCAGTCAATTCTAATCAATTCTGGCTGGCAAGTAATATTAAAATATGTGAGTGACTTCTCCAGACATTTCTAGGGTACACAGGAAGTCTGTAGGTGACTTCTGTAGGCATTCTGGGACACGCTGTAGTTAGATTTGCTGACACCTACAGACATTTCTAGGAGGCAATGAGTTAACTGCTACACTATACTGCCTATAGTATTCATTCATTTATTTATTTATTTAGTTAGTTAGTTAGGTATTTGTTTGTTTCAAAAGTTTCATCAGGAAAGATCTACTGAGCTGATGAATGAAAGACTTGCCTGTAGTTCAGTGGCCAAGCAGCCAGCCACTCCCACTTCCTGACCTGTATAAGCAGTTTCTCTAAGCCTCACTGTGAAGCATTTTTTCTTTGCAGCCGAAGGCTCTGTCGGTTTGTCCTCTGAGCTGGTTGGGCCTCCCTGGCTGGCTGGGGCCTGCCCCGCCTGCTGCTCCTGCTTGTCTCTGCTGGGCTTCTGTGTTTATTTCCTCCTTCTGGTTTGTATTTTGCCTTCGGCTGTGTGTGCTTTCTTTCTTTTTTTTTGGGGGGGGGCTTTTTTTCAGCTCCTAGCATACTTCTACTTCTGAGCTCATAGTGCTTGCTTTCAGTTACAACTCTCAAATTACTTGCACTGCAACTGCAAACCTAATCAGAACTCATGCTACTGCTTTCAGTTACCTACAATTGTAGCATCTGCTGTTTACTTTACTTACTATTGTACCCAGTGCTTGTGTTGTTACACTATGCTCACCATGCTCAAAGTACTGCAATGCAACTGCTATTATTATCTGTGTGTTTCATCTTAATCATGGCTGCTCCATGTTGCATACTCAATTCTTTTCAACTGACACAGTTTACTCTGACTATAGCTGTGCTGCTCATTTTGCTCTCATTCTACTTGAGCTTTATTGCACTGCCTGGCTACACCTGCTTTCAAAGCATTTGTCTTCATGTTTCATTGCAGTTACAACTCTGAGGTCAGCCAACTGAGCTCCTGCTGAAGCAGTTAATATAGCTTTGTTATTAAATCTTGCTTCGCCGCCAAAAATCCTCAGAGTGTTTGTCACCTTGATTTGGCTATTCATGTCTGGCTGGCTTGCCCCCAATTCAGTGCTGTTTAATTGCTCTACAGTATGCTATACAAGTTCACCTATCACTACTACTGCTTACTGACCTATCGGGTCCAGACTTGCTTATGCAACCATTGCTCCTTGCTTATGCAAACCATTGCTTCATGCCTACTGCCATCCCTTTGGCTTCAGCCTGGGATTCTGCTGCACTCAATCTGCATTCAACCTTGCAAGGTCTCTGCAATCAATGCTCATTACTATATCAGCACGCCATGCTCATTCAGCTCACTAGCTTTTCAGCTCTCAATCACTTTCTTGGGCATGCTAGCCATTCTATTCTGGTGCAGGGTTCCTGCAGCCAACGGTCTCACTCTGCTTTAGTCCACATTGTGAGCATGTCCAACTTGGGGCACCATCCTTCTCACCTGGCCCATAGCTGGGAATGTCCTTGCCCCGGGCTTGGCTTTAGCTGCCTGCTATGTGACAGCAGCTCCTAGTGTAGAATTTAAGACTAGCAATGAAGGGTGGTTACGATGATCTCTTTTGGCTCTAGTGTTCCATTATATAGTGTTTCCCTAGCTAGGCACCTTCACTGCATCCTCCCTACGACTGCCTCTGGTTCACCTGGTTTGATTTAGGGTGGGTAGACCAGGTGAGTGCCTCAGCAGTTGTTGCTCTCCTCCTGAACCTTGGATGCACGTATTGTTGCAGAGTTTTCTCACAACCTTCCATGGCGTTCCTGCTATAGGGTTTGAGTGAGAGCCTTCCTCCAAATTGGAATATTTTCCACCTCCCTTTAATTGGATTTTCCAAATTGCAGCTGCAGAGCCATCACTAAATAAACTATCCCAAGCCTGGAGGGAAGGCGACCTAGGCCTTGGATCCCCAGAGATTTCCTCCTCATAGGGTTTTTTTTTCTCTCTCCTCCATTGCCTCAGGTCATAACACTTAGTTTAGTTGCTTCCCCTAGTTTCTTTAGGTAGGTTCCATTGTCGGATGGAGGTGGAGGATGTCCTGCCATTCCCCCTCTCCTTAGGAGATCCCCTGCTCTCAAAGCAAACCATCAGTATCATGCTACACAGACCTGGGCAGTCATTATGACAACTGAGTATCTCATTGCATTATCAAACTGCCTATACTTCTCTACTACTATGTTACAGTTAGTACTGCTATGTCACAGTTACTGCTTGTTCATATGCTTCATGTTGCCTCCTTTTTGGGGATGATACTACATTTTATTTTGGGGATTCCTAAGGTACCTTTAGCCTCAGGTACCATCCCATTGTACCTCTAGGGGTGAAACCCTCTCCAAGGGTTCCTTGCCTTCGTACCCCTACAAGGTGGTAATTCCCCTGGAATAGAGTGAGAATGGCCAAAACCAAACTAACACAGTTGCACAAGCACAACACTATACTGGCTGTGTAGGCCAGTGAAATGAAAGGCTTGCCTCTAGTTCAGTGGCCAAGCAGCCAACCATTCCCACTTCCTGAGCTATATAAGCAGTTCCTCTGAGCCTCACTGTGAAGCATTTTTTCTTTGCCCCACCATCCTCCCCTACTCCTCCAGTGGCAGCACTCTCTCCTTAGGGTGATTCCTAAGGTACCTTTAGCCACGGGAACCATCCCATTGCACCTGTAGAGGAGGAACCCTCTCTGAGGGTTCCTTGCCTTCATACCCCTACAGGGTAGTAATTCCTCTGGAATAGAGAGTGTGAGCAGCCAAAACAAAATTAACACAGTTGCACAAGCATAACACTGTACTGGCTGCATAGACCAGTGAACAGATCATTTCTAGATGCATCCTGGGGTAGGGGATGAGGAAAATCATATACAGCAAATGCAATATATCGTGGAGATTAACCAATCTGCTTTATATTAGAAGCAATACAAAGAATCAGAGCTACAGCAGTCCAAGAAGATTTAAGAAAAATCATCTGCTAGACAGAAATACACAGTAGGATAAAAATTTAATTTGACGCCAAAAAAAAGAAAATCTGCTAATGTATATAGTGAGAACAAAAATGCATTGCTCAGCTATGTGCAGTTAAGAATAAGAATTCTGGAGGGCTAGCATCCAGATATTACATTGCCTTTTTTTTGAAGTGTACTACAAAATGTCTCTGTAATTGTGAAAGCTTTATAATGATCCAGCACTTACTTTACGATTGCCCTGCATTAGTTAAAGAAAGAAACAGATGGACTGCACCTTTTATAGAAAGGAATACGGTTACAACTGGCAATAGTAATTTAGCCTATTTGTTCTCAAATACATCAAATGTGACCATGTATGCTGCTGCTAGTTTTATACATGAGATTTTTGTACTGTTTGTCAGAAATGTATAATAATCCAGGCCTGCTTTGTTACGGTTCTTTATCAATAATCTTCTGAACTGCTAGTTGTAGAAAGGTATTAATTAGACATAAGCTCTGTTTGGCTATATTTATGCCATAATAGGTATTTGTAACCAAATGCATGATGCTTTTAATTGTCTTTTGTAGTCAAAATGCCTTGTTGTCCAATTTTTTAAGTGTGTCATGTTTTTTATGTGATAAAACCTGAATCTACAGCTGGCAGCAGTCTGACCTGCCATTTTTCTGCAGCTGGGAAGCAGAAATACAGTATTTGAGTTGGGAAGGATCCAAGTTCGTAGGCAGAGTGTGCAGCAGTGGTCACGAGGCTGCAAAAATGGGGGGTTGTGGTGGTGGGTACAAAGTGGACAACACAATGCAAAGTGAGTTATAGAGCATGTCACATTTGACCAGCTGGGCTTTGATTGCAGACCAATATACAGTGTCCCCATAGACAAGGGAAGGAAGAAGCTCCTGCTCAACTATTTAATTCCTTCTACCCAGAGAGAGGCAATCCCTGATACAACAGAGTATGCCTAGTTTGGGGTAAATAGGAAGGGACATATTGTCAATATGGGAAGTGTAGTCAATGCATTTTGTCAAGGGATAGGTGCAGATACAGTATTTGTATTGGGAGAAAATCTCAAGTGAGGTGCCATCAAAAGAGAATATGACTATAATGGGGTAGCATGCAGGAAATGCTTGGAGCAAAACTGCATGGTGACAGTCTTTTTATCTGGTTTAAAACTGATCAAGAGTTGAGAAGCAGATTGGCACAAATAAAAATTTGCAGTTTTTAACAGCACAGAATTATGTGCTTTCAGTGTTCTCGAAAATTGAAATAATGGGGATTTTGGGGGGATTTCATGTTTGTCTTGAAATGGTGGCATAGGTCTAGACACACAAATGCAACTGTATTTAACACAAATCAAGCATTATGAATCAGCTCATTAAAGCAGCAGCATTTGTTCATCACCATATAGTTTTCTCAGCAATAATATTTTTTTCTGAGAGAAAATGAAATATCAATATAGCCATTATCTTTTAATTTTTCTTTCATTCCTGAAAAAAATTAGGGATTTTGAAAACTTAAAATGTCCCATTCCTCTGCCACGCCAGCCATGAAAAAAATAAGCATCTTGGTACACTGCTGTGCTGTTTACCATCAAAAACATGTGGTAGTACCATATTAATCATACACAGTAGGACTCTAATATGTACATTTAACAGATAATCTCTCAAGGGAAAAGGTTTTCCTAAAGTGCAAGTGGTGGCCATCTTTAATAACATGAGTCATTAATTATAAACCTAGCTTTATAGAATCAGTTCTAAAACTATCAGAGAAAATTAAAAATGCACCACAGATGAATCTAAGGATGTCCAAAATACATTTTTGCTAAAAAAATATATGATGGCTTTTCTCCTAGCACATTCTGCTGCTTTAACCTAAAAGAGTCCCTTCTTCAAGAAGTTCAAATACAAACCAGAATGCTCAATGACTATGGAAAACAATGTCTCTGAGTGACAAAACAAGCAACAGTTCTAGCAGTTATCCTCCATGTAACTGAAAACTGTATGTGCTTATGTAAAAGGTGCTACCTAAGTAAGGAGTCTTATAACATGGGGGTGAGTAGATCAAGACAGTGATTTGTATATCCATGCTCTGTGTTTGCCTCAAAGAAAAACTCAGAAAGCCTAATTATCTGGGTCTCCAATAGCTCATATGGTTAGAGCATAGCACTGAATGCTAAGCTTCTGGGTTCAAGTCCCAGTGAGAGTCACACTTTTCCTTTCACATATACATTTGGATTTTTGTATTCTGTGCTGCACTCAAGGACTGAAAAAGTGACAGATTTGGATGGGAGACACAGAACCTCAAGTAGCGTTAACTGTTGAGAATATCCCCCCCTGCACATTGCGAGCAGCCGGCCAGTGCAACCCATGATAAAAGTCTGCAGTCCCCCTTGCAGCAGTCATGAAATAGAAGCCCTATGTACTGTCTGTGTGTGTGCTTTTCTCACTCTCGCTCTCTCTACAGACAGCAGCATCTGTAATTTTGGAGTGCTGCACTGTTGTCTGTGTTGCCCTGCTGCCGTGCTGTTTTCGAGGGAGAAAGATCCTCTATGGGGAGTGAAAGCAGCTGAATGCAATGCTGTCACTCTCTGTAGCTTCACCATGTGCTGCAGGAAGACAGAAAGAGAGCAAGCAGCACAGAGACACATCTCGAGGCACACACAGCATGAAATTACAGTTGCTGTACTGTCCTGTGTGCGTGTATCTCCATGTAGTTAGTGTGTTTGACAAACTTTCTGAATGTGGGCTCTCCCTTTCTGCCTGTACTGAAACAGTCAACCTGCCATTGGGTCAGTACAGTGCAGGAACTACTTTGTGTGGGGGAAGGATACTTCTCAAAATACACTTTTTTTTTTTTCCATGACTTTCCTTTGCTGTATGAAGAGGGGTAACCCCATGAAATAAGCAGAATAACCCACTCCAGGGTGTACTGTTGCTGGGGATTAAAGCCTGCGGACTTGTGCTTCACAACGCATCCTGGTGTGCGATAATTCCCAATAACAGCACATCCTGTCATGGGTTATTGCTTACTTAGTATACAGTACAGTCCGAAGAGCAGGTATCCAGTTACATTTACTGTATAATGTCATAAACATGCTATTTGTAGCTATCACAATTTTCTAAATAGCACTTTTTCCCTTGTCCTTGCAAGTTTTGAAATAATTTTTATTAATTTATTCCTGAAATCTGTATGAACACAATTCATCAGGATTTCCTAATGTCGTACTGCACAGTTGTGACCCCACAATGCTTACCTTGACAACAAACAAAAATATCACAAATCTAGCAACTGTGAGGTCATTTGGAGGCAGACTTATGTTTGTGAAATGGGCAGTGGAATAAGTACTTGTTAATGTGATTTATTTAAAGAACTGATAATAGGATAAAGCCTAAACACTAGACAATGTTAATGCTGAATACAATTTCTATAAACTTCAGGGTTTTAATCATTTTATGCTAGTAGCTGTCTGCTCTTAATAAATTTTTTAATCTGGCTGATAGCATTTTTCATAGCAATATTCTGCAGATTAGTGGTAGCTAACTGTTCAATCTCGTATTACTCAGAGTAGTTGAGCACTCCAACTGTTTGAAAGTTGACTATTTGCATGGCACAATTTCAAGTCACACTCAGCTGAAACCTCGTTGCCCACTAGCTAAGTATTCTGTTTCAGCACTAAATGCATTTGTTCCCATTTGGATCCTTCCAGTGGCCTGTCAAAGTGAAGTTTGGCCACAGAACGTTGATCCACAGTCCAGTTCACCTGTAAAAGTAAAGCATTTTACAATTACTCATCTTCTGCTAATTTTCCAAACTCAGTGTTCATGGGATGTGACATTATTGCCAGTTCCACAAAAAAATGTTCCAATAATTGCTGTACTGGTGGGCTTTTCCCTTATACAGTTTAAGACATAGATAAGTTCAGATATTTCCACATATTTCATGATATATCTAAAATGATTCTCTCTGGCAGGCCACAGTGGTACTTGCAAGGAGGCAGGGAATTTCCCTACAGATAGCACAGATATTTCAGGAAATACCTGGCCATGTCTTTGAGAAATACCTGGCCATGTCTTTGACGGCAGGTGTATACAGTATATGGGATATACTGTACAATGGTGAGCTGTCAGATAAATGATTTATCTACACAAATGCTGTTTGACCTTGGATAACCTCACAAGTGGCATAAGCCACAAGTGAGGTGTCTGAGGTCAAAAGCACAAGTGTAAATATATGGTTATTAAGATGTTATGTGATCAGTCTCCATCAGAGCCTGTCAGTGACTAGACCTACTCTGGGTGTCCACGAGAAAGTCCTACAGTATATACAGTACTTGATGTAGCACCTATCATTTTGAAACATGGAAATATAAATGTGATGGCCGAAGAAGGACATTCATCCCATGTAGTCTGCTCAGCCCTGCTTAGTACTTCAAAAATGGCCCTATTGACAAAGCACCCTTTTTAAAATATCAACCTTATCCTTATCCTTTACTGATCTTATTATATCACTGTGCCTGTCCCATCTAAGTGTGAAAGTACCTCCACTGTTTTCCACATACTACATGTTGGCAATTTATTTCATCTGTCTACCACTCTGTCAGTGAAAAAGTACCTTGAGACATCTCTCCTGAATTTTCTCCATTCATCTTCAAAGGATTACTCCTGATGTTCATGTTTACATTTAAAGTAAACAATTCATTCTGGCTTACTCTGTTTTCTCATGGAGGTTCTCTGTGTTTCCAGCATTTCTCACCTCTACCTCCTTGTTTCCAAAGTATACATGTTGGACCCTCACAGCTTTTCCTTACAATGTAAGTTTTAAAGAGGACAGGGCCCACAACTGAAGCTTGTGGCACCTCACTTGTCACTTCCTTAACCTCTGAAAATTCCACCATCTATAACCGCCCTTCAGCCAGCTTTCTATCCATGTTGTTACTCTTCTTTCTCCCCAAGATTTGTAAGTTTTTGAGTAACCTTTGTAATGACTGAGTCAAAGGCCTTGTTAATGTTGAGGTACAGTATATAAATTGCCTGCCCTTTGTCAGCTGCCCTTGTAACATAATCAAACAATTCAGTTAGTTTAGTCTGACATGATCTGCCTGTCATAAACCCATGTTGCCTTTTGTCCTGGATGTTGTTTTTTTCAGGAAATCTGCTATAATTACTGGAGACCATAAATATCAACTGATTACTGTTTTGTTAAAAATGCATATCAACTGGATTTCAGGTTATTATGCTCCAAAGGCAATAATGACCTGAAATCCGGTTGATATGACACTTCATAATAACTCAAAATCTGGTTGATATGACATTCCCCAAAGAATCTGTTGCATTCCATTGTTTCACAAAAAGTATTTCAACTGCAATATTTTCAACTGTGTTTTAGTCACGTACAGTTCAATTGCTTCAAAAATAAAACTGTACTCTAGCTAAAAAACGTCTTTGTTTCAAGCTGCAAGAAATACAGTCTAAACCTTCACACCAGAAATGATAAAAAATAAAGGATTGATAAGTTTAATGTTGTGGATTTTTTTTACACACCCTCTGTGTCTGATGACCACATAAACCTCTTGAGCTTCGCTCTCGAGGTATGGGGTCATTTAACACCTTGGGCATGTGAAAAAAAATCCATTACACACACTTACTTATCCATTATTCTCTATATAATTTCCTTGAAAATACCATCAAACAATTGTCCTACTATAGATGTCAGTCTAACTGGTCCATAGGTTTCTGGATTTTCTCTGCTGCAACTTTTGTGCAGGGGAACCATATCGGTTAACCTCCAGTCCATGGGCACCACCCCAGTGTTTGGAGAGCAGTTAATGATATCAGCTATAGGTTCTGTAAGTACTTGAGACAACTCCTTCCGTACTCTTGGATGCATTTAAAGTTTGATGTCTCTAGCTACTACTCAATATGCATTTTAAATTCTATCCCACTGCTTTTCTAACAATTCTCCCAAGTCAATATCTTTCCCAAATCCAAGAAAATTAGTTAGCAGTTCCAAAAGAAGTAAATGAATGCTGATAGAACAAGGAAGAGGGTTTCAAATGTTGGAGTACCCTAACACTCAGAAATGGCTAGTGAGGAGCCAGAGTCCATGTCAGTAAACCATGTAAAACCTGAATTGTGCAGTGACCAGTTAACAATTAGTTCAAAGCTGGAAAAAGGGAAGCATATACCATCTAAGATGAGGTCCAAATGGGAACCTAATCCCTCTCAACTACTGTACATGAAAAAATGATCAACTTGGTGAGGGTCAACTATTCATAAGGAAAATATATCCCATGTAATTAGTTCCAGATCAGATTGTTATAAGCCAGAATGGCTTATTCTTCCACATGGGCTGGAAAAGTTGGTTTGTGTGATTAAATGTCATAAAAGTACCCTTCACTAATTCCAGATCAACAAATTTCAATCCCAAAAATCCAGGTCATTGATTCCACAAATTTTAGTACCAGAAAGCCACGTAGTATGTTTATGAACTGGCACATGACATAGAACAAGCAGTAGAATTGCAGCAGAGCATGAATCCAGTGAAAATTCTGACCTATACTTTTTTATGCTATTTTAAATTGCCCTTTATCTCTTGACTTGTATGATACCCTTCTTTCTTCATTTTGAGTCTACCTTTGCTGCAGAGTTCACTGGCAGCCCCCACACAGCGTTCCCATTAGAAGGATAGGGTTAGAGCCTTGATCCAAATTATTTTCTCCTGAACTGGGTCTCTAAATTGCAGTAGCTGAGCCATCACTAAATCAATACCAAGCCTGGAGGGAAGGTGACCTAGGCCTTGAATCCCCCAGAGGTTTTCACTTCAAGGGGGATTTTTCCTCTCCTCTATGCCAAAGGTCATAAAAGCTAGGTAGTCCACATTGCGGTATATTTCTATCAGTTTACTAGGTAGGTTTCTGCTGTTGGATGGAATTGGATGGTGGCTCTCCTTTTTTGCCATTCCCTCTCTCCTTAGATGTAATGCCCCCTTGCTTCAGCTTTGATAGCTTTAGCTTTGCATTTCAGTCTGTGTTTGTTACCAATTGTCACTGGCTGCATCAATCTGTGCTCCTCAGCCTCTATGGTCAACACTTGCTGATTAGTACTTTCTTTTTGGGGCTCCTTCCTAAGGTACTTTTAGACTAAGGGAATCCTTCTCATGGCACCTCTAGGGGTGGAATCCTCCTCAAGGGTTCCTTTCCTTCAGTATTCTGACAGGGTGGTGGTTCCCCATGGAACAGAGAATGTGAACAGCCAAAGATTATCAACAGTTGCACAAGCATATCTATACACTAACTCTTGTAAGCACATTTTTTTTGTTTTGGTATTTATCCTCCTGTGACCACCTTAACGCTCCTCCCATAGCCTCACATCCTACCATTGGGAGAATCCAGCCACCGTCTGTTTAGACCAGGACTGTTGGCACCCAGTAACCCTGCGGCTTACCCCCTGCAGTGGGGTGGAAGGGAGCCCCCTAACTCCCCACCACAACTGATCCAGTTTGGGTGCCAGCACCTGGTGAACACTCGCAGATGGCCATCAAGCCGTGGTATGTGGCACCATTTTTCTGTTCTGTTCCCGAGTCAGAGGTGTGCAATGACACCATCGGGTGTGAGCACACACACATCCACACGTGTCCCCATCCAGACGTCTGCCCCAGTGTACGGCATGCATCCCTGACCCCCAGCCTCTGCCAGGGGACAGTCAGACACCGACTATTGTGAACCCTTCCTCCCCAGAGAGGAACAGCCATCCATCAGATGCTCAATCCCTCTTCTCCCCTGCCAGCCCCCAGTGACCCGTGCTCACTCCTGAACATGGGTCGCTGGTGTGGCATGAGGTGTGGCATCCAGCGCCTCAGCCCTCAGCAGCAATGTAAGCATATTTAATTGAAAAACTATGCCTGCAGTTCAATGGGCTGGAGCAACCAGCCACGCCCCCTGCCTGAGTTACATATGTCAGTTCATTACAACCTCACTCAGAAGCACTTTTTCATTGCCCCACTATCCTTCCCATCTCCTCCAGTGGCATGCCTGTCTCCTCATGGCTCCTTCCTAAGGTACCTTTAGCCTAAGAAAATTCTTCCCCTGGCATCTCTAGGGGTAGAACCCTCCTTGAGGGTTCTTTGCCTTCAGTACCCCAACAGGGTGGTAATCCCCCATGGAACAGAGAGTGCAAATGGCCAACATTTATTAACTGTTGCACAAGCATATATATTCACTAAGTTGCGTAAGCCATTGGATTGCTATTATTCTTCCTGGTTTGCCATGGCAGACTTGAGACACGCCAAAGGACCTCAGATTTCCCTAATATCTCTGCCCTAATTTTGTGAAGGAGAGACCTGTTCATAACCATGCTGCCCATGAAAATGATCATGGTTAGTGTACCCAATGGGATGGTGTTTGTGACTGCTTGTGGCTGCATGGTATGTGTGGCACACATTTGTTGGTGCCAGCACTTGTCACTGGTCTGTCCCCAAACTGAGGGGTGTTCCAATCAAGGTGTGGGCATGAAGAAGGAGTGCTGTGAGCTTGAGGACAGTTAGGAGTTCTTCTGTGACAGCAACACAGTGATGTAAGAGAGGATCGTGGTGCTTTTTCATGCCTCCCCTGCCTTTTTCATAAGAACTTTCATACTCCTTCGAGGGTACAGTCTGCATCGTTACCCCAGACTTTGGCCAGACTTCCTAAGCTGGAGGTAGCAGGTATTTTGGACAGACCTCCTCACTTGGTAGCAGCAGGTGAGGAGTTAAAATAGCACAAGTTTTAAACTGGTCAGAAGTTTATATCATTTTGACTTCTTTGGGCTAAAAAGTTCCAGAAATTATTTGGCTCCCCATGCAGGACAAGGACTTGATACTTTATTAATTTTTTTACTTTATTTTTATTGCATTTTTTAGGAAAAGCATTGCAAAAAAATCTGGAGTACAAGAAAATGCCTAATAACATTGATTAAAGCTTCTCACATTTTCTTTCTCTAGTTACAGGTGTGACTACTCACCTTGTGGTACCACTTAAGGATTATACCTTGAAAATATGCATTCCAAAATTGTAATCAGAGTATTGGAGCACATTGCAGCCAGTGGGATTAATCATGTCCAATATAAAGTAAGAAACCTGCAACAGTTCAGCCAGCTTGTAAGGCTTAATTCTACCTAACAAAATGTGTTAATGCACAGTCAGAGCTTCTCACAAGACTCCTGTAATCTATCCAAGATAGAAATGTGTCTACAAAACTAGATTTGAACCCAGATGTATAATACTGTAAAACTGATAAAAATATTGATATTTGATTATCATGTACTTAAACATTTAATTTTAAGGAAAAATTAACATGATATTTCTGGCACTGTAAAAGCTGTTCTATTGCTCCAGGACCGGGATCTAAGATTTGTCTGCTAGTTTGTCACGTGAGGGGGTTGTTGTGCTATACTAGATGAGACACTGGGCAGCCATTCAGCTGCACAGATTCTTTTGTATCCTCTCTAGGTGGCCCCATGCTGTCTTGGCCACATGGTGATCTCTTGGGCACATATAGTGGCATCTGCCTGCACTCACTGTTAACTGGGTCCATGCCTGCCAGGACTCAGGAAAAATAACTAGTGCAACATTTAGAAGAATGGCAGGTGCAGCTTGACATATAATGCACTCTAGTAAAATAGTTGTATTGATATCTCTGTGGAGCAAACTTCATAATTAAAGTTCCTCTCTCCCTCAACACACCATGCCCAGAGTCAAGGTGATATCAAACAGTTGAGAATTTGTATCCTGAGAGGGAAAGTCCTAATCCATGCATGAAACAAAGTTAGTTTGTTGTAAATCTTTACAAATCACAGTTCTGTTTTGGCACAATGCTTACCACCCCACCTTAATAAAGCAGCACAAGTCATTGTTTCGTCTCAGAAGTGCCTTCTCTGCTGTCTGCCTCCACTGACATTGAAATTATCTCTACTAATGTCTCAGAATCCTTTGGATCTGTAATACTATATTGTTATTTCCTATAGGTGAAATAAAGGCATGCTGGGAAGCCCATTTCATAGACAATCCCTAGTTCTCTCAATTTAGCTGTTACCCCATCAAAATACTTATGATGTTGTCAGGTTGCATACAAATTGTCTGGGACAAATAACATTATGTTGTCCCCCAATATCACTCGTTGCTGGTTCTTGGCTGCTAGTAGCAGTTGATCTGTCACACCCATGGAGACAATCACCATTAGTATAGTTCTGGATTTGTTGTTCAATGTGGTAAACTTTAATCACTAACACTGCATACCCAAGTCCTAAAGCCTCTGATAGCCACTTTTCTAAAAATACCTTCCAGTTGTCTCCTTCATTCCCTTCTGGTACCCCTAGGATGCAGATGTCAGCTGATCCCCAATTGTTCAAGCCGCGACTACATGACCAACTGCTCTTTGATAGTCATGCTCATGACTGCCAGGGTTTTGGTAGCCACCTTCTCTGCCAAATCTGATTTTGCAAGTACCCCATCCACTCATGATTCAACAATGGCCAGTCTACCCACATACTAATCCAGTTTAATATCCAGCAGTTTTACAGATATGGTAAGTTTAAGTATGGTTCATTGTAAGGAGTCAAGCATAGCAGGAAAATTTCTGTCTTTGTTTCCCGGTCTTTGGAACTTTTTCTGATCCTACCAACAAATCTCTAGCAGAAGAGAATTGTTGCTGAATTTTTCAGTTTCACCATGATAATTTATATAACAACGTATTCCTCATACACGTTCCCATTGAACTTTCAATGTTTCAGCCACGGAAGATTTTTATTAATTTAGTTTATTAGCATTCAGTGATGTAGGAGCTCTCAGAAAAGCATGCTCCTTGCTAGGTCGCTGTCTCTGCCCCCTATTAATTTATTTAAAGTTCATTCTTTAAATATTTTTGTATGTGTTTGCATGTTTGGAGATGTATAAATGATTTTAGTTTTACCCTGTATTAACTATGTGAGTGTGTGAGTCTGTGATGGAGGTTCAAAGATAAGTGGTTTATTGGTTGTATGCAAATAGAGAGAGGATGGGGAGTGTCCGCGAGCTCGGTCCTTTGCAGTTGGACTTTAAGCAGTGTAACTTTGTTTAGTCAGAGGTACTATGTGCTGTGTAATATCAGATACCTTTTCAAACTTACATCAGGGAGTCAGGATTAATCTGCCTACTACACAGTCCATTGCTGATCCTACCCCTAGCCTCCCCTGACTATGGTTATGGCTACTCTGGTTATGGCCCTATTTGCTAAGATGCCCCCAATGGCTGTCATATTTACTCCACACTTTTCCTGATTGACACATTGTTTGTACTGCTCATCAAATCAAATCAAATCAAATCAAATCAAATCAAATCTTTATTTATCCAGGCGGACACCGTTGAGCAAGCTCATTTACAAGGTGGACCTGCATTTGTAAGATGACAGTTATACACACATAACTTAAAGATGAGTTAAACAATGTAAGGAAGGCAAAAGAATAAACTTACAAACATGAGGTGGGTGCAATAAATACAATTCCAAGTATTCACATAGGATTACATGACATTAATTACAGCCTTTAATGACATAGGATTTAGAGTTGCATATTTGTCCATGACTTTACAGGATGGTACAAGTTAATAGCATTACAGGCCCCAGAGGGCGGTTCAGTGCATGGGAGGTGACCAGGGCTTCGGGGAGCCCATGTTGCTCACGTATTTGGGTGGCAGAGGGAGAAAAAGGAAAAATAAAAAATGTCTATGGTTCTAGTGTCAGCATGGCAGCTGAATGCTGAATAGGTTTATGTATGGCGGGAGGGTTCGGTTATAGCTGCATATGGTGAGGCTGCATGAGCTATCAACAGGACTACTATGTACTATGGAAACATTTGCAGATTTCGCAAATGTTCTGTACAGATTCCTAAACATGGAGATACTGATAGAGAGCTAAGTTTCAGTGAACCTTGTATCCTTCTCCAGAGTGTAGGCAAGGCATGGCTTATAGCTGCCCTACCAAAGTGGTTATTGATTCTGGGGATTTTTATTGAAGTTAGTGAGAGGCTTCTTATGGCATAGGTGCTTGCGGACACAACGGGAGGCAATCAACAATGTAGTTAGGGAGTTTGTTGGTGTTTACGGAGTATCCAGAGAGCTGCATTTCTATTCGCCTGTATTGAGAAGGCCACCCTACTGCAGTGTATAACAAGCAGTGACGTGTGGAGGATGGGAGGCCAGTAATGAATCTTAATGCTCTATGATACAGTACATCCAGTTTTGCAAGGTATGAAACAGAGCATTGACCATATATGATGTCAGCGTAATCGATTAAAGAAAGGAAGGTAGAATGAACTAGCTGTCTTTTATGGCTACTGTCAGGAGATGTCTGATTCTATAAAATAGGCCAAGCCTCTGCCTTAGTTTTTCATCAATTCTTCAATGTGCTCCATAAAGGAGAGTTTTGTATCCAGCCATAGACCCAGGTATTTGAACTTAGTTACTAACTCAAGTTTTCACCTAGTAGGGTGGTTATAGGAGGAACTGTACCAGCTAGTGTGGATTTGGCCCCAATGCTGGATGGAGAGAACACATGGCCTTTGTTTTTTTGCATTTAGCAATAGTTTTTGTTGATAAGCTGGTTTTGTAGCATATTGAATTCGCTTGGAGTTCTGAGCATGCAGCTCCAGGAGAGTCACGACTTAGGTAGAGCACTGTATCGCCAGCAAACAGGTGGATACTGGCTTTGATTCCTAAGTCCAGATTATTAATGTAGATATTGAACAGTAGGGGGCCCAGTATGGAACCCTGAGGAACTCCTCTTTTTAGCGGCTTGAGTGGAGAAAGTTCTCCTTCAGCTTTGATTTGTTGCTGCCTACCAGACAGGTAGTCCTGAAACCATTTCAGTGAGATAGAGTCCAGACCTATGGTGTTTAGCGTGGAAAGAAGTAGGCAGTGGTCGACGGTGTCGAATGCCTTGCTGAGGTCTAGAAACACTGCACAAACAAATTTTTTTTATCGAAGTTCTCGTGCTCAGTCATTAGTAACGCTTGGCAGTGCCATAGTAGTACTGTGCTTAGCTCTAAACCGACTGCATGGGGTTAAAAATGCAGAGTTGTCTAGGAATGATCTCAACTGTGTATCCACAACTTTTTCCAGCATTTTCGAAAGTATAGGTAGTAGGCAGATTAGCCTATAGTTGTTCAGGTCACTTGGGTCCCCTGCTTTGAAAAGCGGGATAACATGAGCAGTTTTCCATTCTGTGGGGAGAGAGCCTTGAGTTAGGGATAGGTTGAATAAGTGCTAAATGGAAGTGCAAGTATGTGATAGGCTATTTTCAGAAAGTATGGTCAAATAAATCAGCTCCTGCGCTTTTCCTAGTGTCCAACCATAGCAGCAGGTCTTCAACTTCTTTATGTTGATTGTGGAAAAGGAAAAGTCATACTAATGTTAATTGGTTCATATGGCTGGGCTTTGGAAAGCTGGATGAAGACTGCTTACTGGTGCATTATCAAAGCCATGCCTGCTGTGGCAAAATGGTTATTAAAAGGTTGGAGAATTTCAGATCTGTCAGTGACAGTGACATTGTCAATCATAATTTTAGATGGTAGCATACTACTTGGTGAGTGTCCAGATAGTTCTTTTATAGTGGACCAGAATTTGGTAGGGTTGGTGGATGCAGAACACAATTCCTTTTGGTAATAAATAGCCTTAGTTTCCCTGATCATTTTTGTACAGGCATTCCTAGCTGACCTGAAGAGACACCAATCAGCATCAGCATGTGATTTTCGGGCATTTTTCCATAGCTGGTCTCTTTTGAGCAAGGCGTTTTTCAGTTCTGGTGTGAACCAACAGCAGGTCCTTGTTTTTATCCGAGTTTTGATCAAGGGAGCATGGGTATTGAGGGCACTGGCTATGATTTTGCAGAATATCATAAGCTTCACTCACTGATTTGGCTAGGTAGAAGCTCTGCCAGAGCAGAGAGTTTTTTAGATCATTAACATAAGCCGTGGGGTCGAAGTCTCGCTTGGATCTTTTGATAGAGAATTTTGAAGTGGATAGTGGCATGGTGATGGTTCTGATGCCAGCTGTTATACAGTGGTCGCTAACGTCAGCTGGCAGGATACCGGCGTGTGAAAAGTATTGAGGTTTGTTAACAAGAAGCACATCCAAAAGGGTGCTCCTCATAGGATTTTTTTTGTTGATACGGGTTGGTTCAGTTATAAGTTGGGTGAACCCATGTGAGTCACTGAATCGCTTTAGGGGTAGGGATCCATTGGTTAGCCAGTCATAGTTTAGGTCACCTAGTAGGACTGTCTCCATGGGTGTTGCATCCATTTGTGATGACAGGTGAGTCAAGAGCTGTGGTCCTGCTGCAGGAGGTCTGTAGCAGCCAATTATGCGGAAGACCACTGAGTGAGATGCTTCAATTCTGAGAGACAGGCATTCAAATCCTCCAGCCACGGATGTAGCGTCTAATATGGATACTGTGAATTTATTTTTTAACATAAATTGCTACCCCCCCCTAGTCTTTCTGTCTGCTCTGAAAAGTAGGTAATTTGGGAAATTAACCTCGCTGTCCGGCGTGGATGCCCATACTTTGTTGGACTGTAAACACTATGTGCCCCATATTCAGAGTCAGCCGGATGTGTGTGAAAAATGATGCACCATACAAAAGAATTGGGTCGATCGGCTCTGGCACCATATTCAAACAGATTGCACAATCTGTTTGAATAGTGGACCCTGGATGTGCAGCTCACAGCAAGCGGCCACCCTGTATGGTGTGACGCATCCAGGGTGTGGGGCTGAAGTATACCCATAGAGGAATGTGTGACATATACCTGTATGCGCCACAGTCTCTATGGGCGATATTCAGTCCAAACATGCAAATGAGCCCATTGGGCATGCACAGCACAAAGGGGACATTTGTATGCCTATTATGGACTAATTTTCATGGCTATGCCTGGTGGAATGTGCCAGGCCAGCCCTCCCCACCCCAGCCCCAATCACTGTAACACTTAAAAAAAAAAGATCCTCATTTCCATAGTGTAGGGACCCCCTTCACCTGCCCTGATCACTGTGACACTTAATAAAACAACAGATCCCCATTTCCATAGTGTAGGAACTCCCCTCCCCAGCCCTGGTCATCATGACACATAACAAAAAAAAGATCACCATTTCCATAGTGTAGGGATTCCCCTTCCCAGCCCGAGTCACTGTAACAATTTAAAAGAAAAATTATTCCTATTCTCTGGTGGTTGATGGCCTACCCAGTCACAAGAGCACTACAAGAATAGCACCAGTAAGAAAAGTGTGGTCTATACTGTGCCACCATCGACAGCAATAGGGGAAAAAGTGCACTGTGCACTGAGCTATCCCCAGGTCACTGTCCTTGGTCATAGATACAGGAGAAGGGGAAAGGAAGTAAGGCACCTGACCTTTCTGCTGTCATGGCATGGAGTACAATTACATGATTAGCTGAGCTGGGATGGTGGTGGAGACAAGAGTTCTAATCCTGGTCTCCCAAATTTTATCCCCCCCCCCCCCGTAATCCAACTTGAAGCTGATTATTTATTTTTTTAATTTTTTGCTCCACCCTGCTCCCTGACTGCCCACTCCTTTGGGTCACCATGGATCCTGCTGGCACTCCATCCCCGCCATCAACCACCACCCCACATCAAAGCCCTCCTTGGGTAACCCAGTGTAACCATTTGCTGAATGTGTCCCCCCCCAAGGGGAAAGACACCAGTGAGAGCTGACCAATGCACTATTTACCTTGGCCCAGAGTGCTGCTGAGGTGGTCCAGGCTGTCCAGGGCTTCGTGGTTGCAGGGGCCAGCAACCATCATCCAGCCAGCCAAGGAGCGCATTTCTTCATTTTCTCCCCTTTGAGTGTGGTGTGCCACTGACATCAAGGCATATGCCGACGTCCGTCATGCTCTCCTAGGTAGCAGGGCCCAATGCACTGCTGTCATCTCAGCCTCCACCAGGAGTCAACAAGCACTGGGCTGTAGACCCTTCTTCCCCTGGAAGAAGGTGAGCAGTTATTGGACGCTCATGCCTTCTCCCTCCGGCCAGCCCTCCTGCATCTGAGTCCATTCCCGAACCTAGGACACTTGCGTTGCAGTGGTAAATCTTTCTGCTGCACCAGTGGGCCTGCTGGAGTTGATTATTTTAATAATGGGGGTGCAGGGGGTGTGGGGGTTGAACTCCCAGTAAAAATACATTGTAACAGTGACAGCAATTGGATACCACACTTGCAATCGCTACCACTGGTGCTGTGTTTACCCGCGGCATTGTGTACTGCTGCTGTTCTGATCAGCAGTGTGTGGATGGCACTGTTCTTGACAGTGCTGTTCATGCAGGCACTGATCTGACCTAGTGTAGTTAGTGGTCCCCCCACCCCCTCACCCCGGTAGGCAGTAACCCACATTCCTGCACCTGCTCCATCCTGACCCTTGCCAAAGACTGGCACATCCCTCCTCACTCTTCCATGTCCAGCCACCAACTGATCAGTACCACTGCACTTGCAGTAACTAGTACTTGCTCATTAGTTATCTCAACAACCAAAGTGCATGTACTCGTTACTGTACATGCTGCGGAACCGAACAGTTGGTGCCTGGTGGTGGCACGGTTAAGGAGGGATGTGTCAGTCACCAGCATGGATTGGGATGGGGGATTTGGGGTGATGAATTACTGCGTACCTGGGTGGGGGGATGGGGAGACCACTAGCCACCAGGGAACGAGGCTATATTTTTTTTTAATTGTTATGGTGATCAGTGCTAGGAGGGAGTCCCTACACTATGGAAACAGGGATCTTTTTTTATTAAGTGTCATGATTATTGAGGCTGGGGAGGGGGGGTCCCTACACTATGGAAATGGGGATTGTTATTTTATTAAGTGTCATGGTGATCGGGGCTGGTGAGGGGGTCACTACACAGTGAAAATGGGGATCTGTCTTATTATTAAGTGTTACAGTGATTGGGGTTGGGGAAGGGAGTCTCTGCTCTATGGAAATAGGGATCTTTTTTAAATTAAGTGTCACAGTGATTGAGCCTGGGGAAGGGGAGTCCCTACTCTATGGAAACAGGGATCTGTATTATTATTAAGTGTCATGGTGATTGGGGCTGGGGAGGGGGGCTCTACACTATGGAAATAAGGATTGGCTTGATTTAATTTATTTAGGACAGTGATCAGGGCTGGAGAGGGGGCCCTACACTATGGAAAAGGGAATTTTTTTTATTAAGTGTTATGGTGATCAGGGCTTGGGGGGTATGTACCCAGCCCTAGACTATGCATGGGGCAACAATCTGCCCTGCACATAGTTAAAGTAGGATTTCAAAAGCGTAACTACTCACCAGTGCAGCTGGCCATAGTTGTGCTTTGTGGGGTCTCAATATTGTGATGCACGACTTATGCATGGGGGACCCCTCATTTGTATAGGCCCATCACAGTACTGTGTGCAGCATCGCAGATGGGGTATACCGTGCATTGGTGGCCTTTTAATATGGCCATTCCACTGATGGCTCTCACAGTTCTGGCGATGTGCCACACATCCAGGGATGCACCATGCATCTAGGGATGCACTGCGCATCTCATCTGAATATGTGGGCCTATGACTCTGCACATTTGCACCTTACAAATAGTTGCTGACATTTCCCCATGATTGTAATCCTTGTACCTTATGTTGCTGCATAGTTTTTAACATAATTTCTCCTAATATAAATCTGCATCTTTACAATGTTTGATATTGCTGACGATGTGACTTTGTAACACCACCCTGCTCCCCATCCCCAGGGACACACCTGGAAACAAGCTACAGCTCAGTGTGCCTTTCCTGGTCACCAAATTTTAAATAACCAGAGAAATAAATCATTATGCATGACAAAAACTTATTATAACTACAATATTTTATCCAACTCTAAATACTACACATACTGTACATCACAAATAACTGTGCTAAACTTGCAGAATCAACTTGAAATTCTGTAGCCAAGTTTAAGGAATAATTTCTGAATGGTTGACTCAAGTTCAGAAAATTAGTGTTATACATATTTTATCTATGTTGGTATATATTTCAAAGAGCTACCTTAGATTGGCAGAACCCTACAGAAATTCTAATGAATTCCAGTTGAATCATATTAATATCATAGCAGTCAAGGATAGTCAAAGGATCCTTTAATGTAAAAACCATGTGGATTGTATATCTTACCACTAGAATAGTTGAAAGTGGCAGCAGATGTCATAGCCACACCATTATGTTTAATAATCAATCCTTTTCTGTAAAAAGGCCAACTCTAAGATGATGGGAACCAAGCAGATAAAAAAATGTATCACTAAATAAAGTGCAGATACTGAAATCTGGAATGTAAGGGCAATTTCTACAAAGTGAACTAATTTAAAGAACTTCTAAAAAGCCCACGTGTGTCTCAGCAACAAGTCTTGTTATCTATAAATAATTAATCTGCATGAGCTTTATAGATGACTATATACTCAAATGTATTACTGATGCTTCTATTAATGAAGCACATTATTTAGTAAGGACCATTTTTATTTCTGAAAAAGTTTTGACTGAGACACTGGGTCATTATGTTGTGTATTGCATATGGTGATAAGATGTGCTAGTTTTATGTCATTGTAATATGGATTAATAAAGTAATAATGCATAACAGGGTGGGTGTTATGCTGGGTTAACATCTGCCGAGGGCGTCCAACACCCGAGAAGGGATGTTATCCTAGCATAACACCCACCCTGTAGTGCATTATTCCTATTATACAATGGCTTGAACCAATGAACCAAAAAAAAAACAGAGAAGATATTTAAAGGTTTATTAAAATTAGCTTTTGTGTCATTTTTTGAAGGGGTAGGTATACTTATTAAAAACATAGTGTGTATTATGTATTTTGTTCAATAGGTGGCTCTGTCTCCCACCCCTACCCTGTTGTTCTTTCAGTATAGTTGACAGAAGAAAACTGGAGAGATGTTGTTTGTGCTGTATTTTTTTGTTCTTTTTTAGTTTGAAAGAGGATTCTGCTCTCCTGTATTTTGTAGAGTGTCTTAGTTTCCGTGTCTTTTTTTATGTCCGTGAAACCAAATGCCCACTGCCTCCCCCCACCTTAATCTTTCTCTTATAGTTTGTCTGTGGCTACTGGGCTTGTGTTTTGGGGAAAAGAAAACAGAGGACAACATGACTAAAGAGGCAAGTAACTTATTTTTTTCATTTTGCTTGGAAAGATACATGGCAGCTGTCCATCCCACTCATTTGTGTAACTGACTGTTTTTTTTTTTTTTTTGGGAGGGGCGGAATCATGTAGTCAGCTGCTCATGAAATACCAGTAATTATTTACACCAGAATTGTGCTTGTGTTTCTCCTGGTATAGTGGTTGTTGCATGTTTTGTACTGGGAGATTGATGTAATACACACCTTCAGTGTGTTTACGGTCAGCAGGGAGCGCCGATTCCAAGGTTTGCGGGTAGTGGCAATTGGGCATGCGGGTTTCACGTTGGCTGAGAGCTGGAAGCAAGGGATGGCTGTGGACTTATTTTCTTTTTTAACATTTAATGCAGTCATGATTGTGGTGGGACAAGATCTGGGATGTTATGCTGAGATAACATCCCGGGTCCAGTCCCAGACAGACCAATCAGGGACCAGCATTCTTTCTTGCCATTGTATAATTCCAATTTTAACATATCAAAGAGGACATTGCTTCATGGCACAGGTAATTAAATTTAGGAATCCAAATGGTTCCAATCTGGAGTCAGTTTTACTATTTATGCTTACAAATTTTTTTGCAAATCGCTGAACTATATTTCCAATTCATGCAGATGACAGAAATACAGAAAATGTTTTCAAATCAGTACAGAAGTAAAACAAATTTTATGTTTTTTGTATGTGGGACACATTTGAAAATGGGCAACATGATCAATGTGCCTTTCCAGGGTAAAAAAAGTAAATGAAACCACATTTGTCTTCGAGAACATTTGGCCCCTTAGTCAAAGGTGGTAGATTGCATCATTTAAAGTTCAACACTGCGCACTAATTAGCTAACTAGCTAACTGCTTTTCTGGAGATATATTCACACATGAATTGTGGCCATATCTGGTGCACAGTGCATGTACCAATATAAGGCTATTGTGGCACTGTGCAAAGTGTCAAGGCACCATGGACGTCCTCCTGCTGGCCGCAAACAGATCCAGGCACAAAGAGCTAGCATGTCCCAAATGGATAAGCTCCTTTGTCCCTATGTGTCATAATAAAACTTCTACCTTGTAATGACCTCATAAGACCTTAAGAGGTCATTTGCATATCATTGTGTGGCATTACCCTTTCTTTGCAATGCATCTATACCTTTTTATACAGTACATGGAGGCATTGTGCAGAGACGTGTACTGTACCCCCTCCTTTACCGAATACATAAAACCCCATGATAGTCTACTGAACTCTCTCATGATACATGTCAGATATTAATGGTATGGCTAGAATGAAGGGAATAGTGGTCTCCTGGGGTGATAAGACCAGAGAAGGTAAGTACCCTGGAAGAACAATAGGTTCCAGGGAATGTTCCAGGGATTATAGAGAATATGGGTGGACTGGATGGACCTCTGGTCTTCTTCTGTCATCATGGTCTATGCTTCTATGTTTCTATAAAATGAGTGATTAGGAAAATCACTGGTAGTCTGGCGGACCCCCATCCTATCCCTATCCCTATCAAAATTCCAATTATGTTAAACCCCAGAACCATTAACACCACCCCCAAATACCACTTACCCCATCCCAGCAGCCAGCACTTATCCTGGCTTATCATCATAGCCAGCCACCATCTGCCTTTCATGTCCAGAATCAATAGACATGTTACATGGTGAGGTGAGTCCATGTGCTGTCCACCGAAGGGTAGTGGTAGCTGGTGTAGGAGTGCAGCATGCTAGCTGTCTGACTATAGCCCCAGAACTGGTTGAACATTATCTTCCACACCACACTCCTGTGTGTGCAATGCTCACAGTTGGCATTGAATATGAAGTCCATAGGGTTAATTTTGTTTTTCCTTCATGATGCAAGTCAGTGATTGTACCCAACATGAGAATGGACATTCATCCAACTATATCAGCTAAAACACTACACCTGCCCATGCTGCATAATACTCAGTAGTGTTTTTCCCTCAGGATTCTGTCCAGACCACCTTTGAAAGCCTGAACATTGCAGTCTTCCTCAACCTCATTAGTAGGCCAATTCCACAAGCCAACAGTCCTTCATATGAAAGGATGCATTCTTAATTTTCCTTCTTAGTTTGCCCCCCCCCCCACCAGTATGAATGTGAGTCTTTAAGTTCTGCTCAATCCATTCTATATCATTTAGTATTTGGAACACTGTACATGTGCCCTTTCTCAGCCTTTTCTTTTCTATGCTTAATAACGTGTCTACAGTTACAGTCGATGACATGCCCAGATAGAGTATTTGCCAGCAATTTGGTGATATCTCTATGGATACTTCTTGCCTGCCTTTCTGTAGTACCACTGTTGGGCCACCAGAGTGGTTTCCTTTACACATATTGTAAAATATCTGGAAATATCTAGAAAACATCATGGCTACAACTGTATATCCAGTATCTCTTATTAGCTCTTTCACCCTAAGTTGTTTATCAACTTGGTGGATTTGTAGTTCACCCTCTTGATATCTTCAATGTCAGTTTTGAACTACAGTGAACAGAAGTGGAGGCAGAACCCCCAGGTTCAGTCTATTTAAAGGCTTGCAAAGGGTGGTGGATTGCCTTTCATTGATCTTAGATGAGTAATCATTCTGTATTATTTATTATGAGCAACTTTATTCAGGATATACAGTACAGTTACAGTCAGATATTTCCTGAAATGTCTGTGATATGTCTTCAGAAACTCCTGCCAGCCTGCCTTCGTGCAGTACCTCTTTAGGGCCACCAGAGAGAAATGCTTTAAAAATATCGCAACATGTCTGACCAAGTCAATGGCTGCTATTATATATTCTGCAAGTTTTTGTTCTCGTCTATGTGGACGTACAATAAATAATTAAGCAATAAGGTATGGCCAGGAATTATGTTAATGGTTACTGGAGGCAGTATGATGCAGTGGTTTAAGGCTCTGAACTGCAAACCTGGAGACCTGGGTTTGAATCCCACAGTCCCCACTTGCATACAGTGTGACCCTGAGCAAGTAACTTAACTTCCTTGTGCTCCCAGATTGCCCCTGGAATCAAGCTTCAGATAAGTGTGCCTCTCTTGGTTAAACAATTCCCCCTTCCCCCCTTCCCCCAACGGTCTGTTATTTTTTATTTATTTATTGAAGTTTGTTGACTGGGTAGACACTGTTGTGACAAAATATCCTTTTTTCAGGGGCAACCTGGAATTAATTACAAATAGTAACAGAAAAAAATACATACACAAATCAAAGTGCACAGAAAAAGAGATATGAAATCACAGTATTGCACATATTGAGGCACGAGGTGTTGCCAAGTGCTATAAGCCCCTAGTGGGTGATTAACTGACAATTATTATAACCCATGGGAGTGCCTTATTGCTAGTATAATAAAAATACATATTTTTTAAATAGTGTTAAATCTTGTTCAGTGTATGATTAGGCTTTTGTATACAGTCAATTAGAAAGTTCTATTTCTCGGACCCATTTTATTTATTTGTTTATTTATTTAAAACATGTTTTAGCAGGTAAGCACACAGAGCCCTGGGATCATTTCCAGTTGTGACCTGGGAGGTGGCAGGGGGGTGGGATTTATAGGGTACAAATTCATATTACGCATAAATAACACAATAATTCAAAGAATACGAGAAATACAGTATCCATTACAGAGCAAATAATACCAATCTAGGTTCAGAACAACAAAAAGCTACCAG
Source organism: Neoceratodus forsteri (assembly GCA_016271365.2). NCBI lineage: Eukaryota > Metazoa > Chordata > Ceratodontiformes > Ceratodontidae > Neoceratodus > Neoceratodus forsteri. Next base: position 232,369,698 of record JADMNL010000023.1, read on the forward strand.
ATGTACAATGCATGTACACCAGTTTTCAGTGTGTTACAATACCATGGCAGTAGCAGGTGTGTCTTTGGCCCTCTCCAGGAGAGGTTTAGGAAGAACATCAGGGAAGGGATGCTCTAGGCATGGAAGACGGAGGCTGACAGCGGGAGCAGAACAATGGGAATTTGAGTTGATCACAGCCTTGCCTGGTTTTGGTGAGGAAGGGGCAGTAACTTTGGAGGGTAGGTTGTCCCAGATATTGGGAAGCCTGTGGCTAACGGACGTTTGTTATAGGTTGCGTGTTCATACAGTAGATGGACATGGAGAAGGCATTTTGCTTCAGATCTGTGTGTAGGCAAAGTTTGTTGCCAGAGCAAAAAGGCCAGATAGATATTTTGGTAGTTTTCTGGACCAGTAGTTTGCACCCAAGTGAGCAGTATGCATCATCTGTCTTGTGGTGGAGTGGTCCAACCCAACTCATTGTACATATTGCAGTGATGTGTATGGAGTTTGCTCCAGAGTCGACTACATCTCCGTAGTCCAGTAGGGGAAGAATAGATTGTTCCACAACCTATTCTTATTTTTGGCTGTAGACAGCTTTTTTACTCTGTAAAGGGTACCAAGTTTAGCACAGGACTTGGCTATGATTTGGGCGATATATGTTTGAAGTAATCAAGGTGTTGGTCCAGGTGGAGGCCAAGGTATTTATAGGTGGAGACTGAATCCAGGACACATCCAGGGAATGTACAATGTCCTTTATCCCCCACCACATATGGTCTCTGTCACATGATCTCATGAATGACTTCACTTTGCATAGTATTCCTCAAGGTAGATGGTGTGAATAAACATATTTCTTGCAAAACACTGTACAACATAACATCCTGTCATCACCAAAACAAAAACAGATATTTTTTCTATAATTTCTAAAACATTTTGGAATGTTTTCAGTAATATAGTCTTAGAACAATTTTATATCTTATAATATTTAAAGATGGTGAAGAACATAACATAATTAACGTTGAAAGCAGGCAAAACTGAATTGACTCAGCAAATCCATCAATAAAAAGCTAATTTTAGCAGCACCTGTCTTCTTTCTTCTTGGCTCCCTTTTTCTCTTCATTTAGGAACCACAGTTTTGATTTCTCGAAAAATACATATACTATATTTGTTATTTCACAAACATATTAGGGGTGCTCAGATAGTGATAAATCCAACTAAAGCATTATTAAAAAAAAAATTCCCAGTACCCAGTGTAGACATGCTGCAAGCTGGTAAGGAGTAGTAGACACCCAGGATAAGGTAGGTACAGGTAGGAGGGTTAAAAAAGGGCAAACAAGCGGCAACCTGTCTAGGATAGAGTAACACATTTGTTTCAGAGAAGCATGAGGGAGCGGTAGAAGTGCAACAGGAGTAGGAAGGAGACAGTGGGGTACAGAGCAGTTTGAATAGATACTAAGCAAAGGAAGATAAGATCTTGGGAGTGGTGCAGTACAATAGTTGTGGGGCCACAGACTTTCAGGACACCTTCTGGAGACAGTGGCACTGACCCATTTGTACTCACCTCTCTGGGTTGTGGGCAGAGGTTGCTGGACTCTGGGCTGAACTGGCAAGGGTACTGAGGACCTCTGATACACTCAGGGGCCACCACATCTGCTGCACTCCCTCAGAGGATTCCTAGGTAGGTGTAGAGTGAATACATTTTGGTTGGCTCCGGGAGGATGGGTGTGGCGGGAAGGGTGCACATACCTCCACCTATAGCACTGCAGAATTCCTTCACCACTCTGGCAGGAGGGGTAGATGAGAGGGGGTACCTGCCACAGTGGGAAGGGAGGAGGTGGTGTCCACAGAGCAAGAGGCCACTAGAAGGGATGGAGAGGTCCCCAGCTCAAAAGGAAACAGCTGTTGGTGGGGACTTTATTGTCAGGGGGATAAATTCGAGAGTGGGGGTGTGGGAAGGATAGAGGATTAGTGCATGAGTGGTGCTTTGAAATAAAAGGCTGAAGATCTTATCCAGAGAATCGCTAGGACAGCAGGACCTGGGAGGGAGCTAGATGTCATTGTTCAACTGGAAATGAAGGATCTGCCAAGGGATAAGGTTAGGATTACTGCTGGGTAACTTCAGGGAATTGGAGAGGGGTCTCTAGCAGGTGGCATGCAGACTGGAGTTTTCTGATTTGTTGCCTATGTACAGCCAGGGAGATGCAAGAGTTCTCCACAACATTGCATTTAAAGACTGGTTGAAGATATAGTGTATGGAGGGGGGCTTTGGCTACACCAGTGGCTAGGGGCCAGGCTGGCAGAATTTAAGCCTCTATAAGAGAGATGGTCTGCATCCTTCCAGGAAGAGGACTGCGATCTTTGGTGGGAGGTTTATATGCTACTTGGGTGACCATTTAAAGTAGCCAAGGGAGGCAGTAAAATCAAGGGAAGCAAGAATCCCCCCCACACAGTGATGGAGCAGCAGGGAGAAAGGGCATAGGGAGAAATGTCCCCTAGGGCAGGGGTTCAAAAAGGCAGGGAGGGGGACAAAACAGAAGACAAGGGAAAAAAACACAGTTTAGTGAGGGTAAAGGATTGAAGAAGACTAGGGATAAGGAAGATAAAAAGGGAAGAAGAAAGTTGGAGGAGCTTCAGGGAAGATAAACAGACAAGAATTGGAAGGGGAAGCAGGGTGGGGGGAAGAAGGTGTGAAGAGCGATGTGTTCCAATGCAAGGAGTCTTGGAAACAGAAGTCCAGACCTGGAAGCCATCATGGCAGAGGTGAACCTAGATTTACTTGCCATAATGGTGTTGTGGTGCACTGAGCACCATGACTGGGACATAGCCATATCAGGCTATGCTATGTTTAGGAGAGACAGGGCAGGGAGGAGGTGAGGAGGGTTTGTTTTACATGTGAGGGAGGGAATCAATGACATGAAGGTACAGGGACACCAAAAGGAAAAGGAAGAGCTGGAGGTGTTGTGGGTCACCCTGGAAACAGAATACAGGCCCGCTATCTGTACTGGGGTAGTGCACAGACTTCTTGCAAAGGGAGAGGAGTTGGATAAGGCACTTGGGGAAACCATAATCAGAATGATGAGTAAGGGGGAGATAATGCTAGTTGGTGACATCAGTCTGACAGATCTGGAGCAAAGCCTTCCAACTCCATCTTCACAATGAGTAGGGCCATTCTTGACTCCCTGTAAGTGGCTTTTCTCTGGCAGCAAGTGAAAGAACTCACTAGGAACAGACAGTGCTGGATCTGGTACGTACAAATAGAGACAGCATTGCAAAGGTCACAGTGGGCAGTCCCCTTAGTACCAGTGATCACCATACAGTGTGGCTTAGCAATAAGACAGGAACAAAGGCAAACCACACAAGGATGTGGGTCCTGGACCTTTGGAGGGTGGAGTTTAAAGAAATGGGGACATCCTCAGAAACTGCTTCATTGGGGGTATTTCCAATGAGGGGAGGAAACACAGTTAGGAATAATAAGGGAGGGTATCATTAGAGCAACCAACCTTTGTGTGAAGGAAGTGAGTGAAAACAGATAACATTATGGTTCTCTAAGGAAGTGGCAAATGTGGTAAAGTGAAAAAGGGCAGCATGCTGGAGGTATAAGGAAACACAGAGGGAGATGGATAGGGAGGTGTACCTAGTAAAGTAGAGGGAAGCAGGCAAGGTGGTGAGGAGAGCAAAGAGGCAGACAGAGGAAAGAAGGAGGGGATAAGACTTTCTTCAGATGGATAAGTGAGAACAAGAAAGCAATGGGAGGGATAGTGAAGATTAAAAGGGTGTTGGGCGGAGACTGTGCAGAAGAGGACCAAGAAAAACCAGACATCCAAAACAGATACCTCTGCTCAGTCTTCACAGTGGACAAAAGTAGGGGGGATCAGACCATCAGAGAGAAGCAGTATCAAGGGAGAAGGACACAAGTCTATTTTCAAGGGAAAGACTATGAAAGGGACTTGCAGCTCTGAAGGTGGACAAAGCTATGGGACTGGATGGGATACACCCCAGGGTTCTAAAAGAACTCAGGGAGATGCTAGCTGCCCCACTGACAACCATATTCAACAGTTTACTGGAAACAGGCATGGTTCTAGAGGACTGGAGAGGAGCTGACATGGTCCTTCTACATAACAGTGGCAGCAGACAAGAGACTAGCATCTGTAGGCTGAAAAGTCTTACTTCAATGGTGGGGAAACTGATGAAAACCCTGCTAAAATAAAGACTGGAAAAGTATCTTGAATCCAATGGACTACAATACCGCAGGCAGAATAAATTAATTGTGGGAGCGGTCATGCCAAAAACATCTGATAGATTTATTTTCTGGGTGACCTGGGAAATAGATCAGGGAGCACAATAGATATGGACTATCTGGACTTCAGCAAGGCCTTCAACAATGTGCCACACAGAGGCTGATAACAACACTGAGCAGCCTAGGGGTGGGATTGAAAGTGGTATGTTGGGTTAGAAACTTGTTAACAGATAGGAGACATAGGGTGGTGGTAAATAGCACTCATTCTAATTATGGGAAAGGGATCAGTGGGGTGCCACAGGGAACAGTACTGGGACCAGTCCAATTTAATGTTTTCTTAAGTGACATAGCTAAGGAACTGGAAAGGAAGGTAGACCTTCTTGCAGATGATACCAAAATGTGCAATAGGGTGGACAATCAGAAAGTGGTGGAGATCATGTGCAGAGAGCTTGGGAAACTTGATGAGTGGTCAAAAGCATGACAGTTGGGGTTCAGTGCCAAAAAGTGCAAAATCATGCACCTATGGCAGAGGAACCCAGGGTCTGAGTATAGGATGTGAGGGTACTGACAGTCACTAAACAGGAAAGGGACCTTGTGGTATCATATCTTATGACCTCAAAGTGTCAGTGCAGTGTGAAAAAACAGTGGGCAGGGCTAGTGGGATGCTGGGGTGCATAGGGAGAGGTATCTCCAGAAATAAGAGGGAGGTGGTGTTGCCAGTGTATCGCTCACTGGTGAGACCCCACCTGGAGTACTATGTCCAGTTTTGGAGGCTTCACCTCAGAAAGTACATAGAAAATGTGAAGGTAGTCCAGAGGAGGGCAACTATAATGGTGGAGGTCCTGCACGAGTAGCCCTATAAGAAGACACTGAGGGATATCAACACGTAAATCCTGTAAGTGAAAAGAGCGAGAGGTTACAAAATAGAGACCTACAAGTACCTTACAGGGTTAAACAGGATGTGGGATGGAAGTATCTTTCAAATCAGAAAGAACACCTGGACCAGGAGGCATGTGATGTAGTTGGATGGGGGTTTAAAAGAGATACAGTGCACCCTCTATTATCCTCCTCCCCTCTATTATCCACCACCCTCCTTATCTGCCACCCTGACCTCCTGTACTATTATCTTTCTATGGAAATTCCCTCTGTTATCCACCACCCTCTCTATCCACTATCTGCCAGCACTGTCTGGTGTACAGGCCATATTTTTCTCATGTTATTCTCCCACTATCATCCACCATGTCACGGGCACTGATGAAATGCATTATGGTCCTGATTTTTTAGTTGTTGCGAATGTCTTAAGAAATAATTTACACAGTACTGCTCAGGACTATGCTGCCTTTGAGAATGGCTGTGAAGTTTTTAACATCACTGATGAAGAGATTATTGAAACTGTCAAAGGTAAAGAAAAGTGTAAGTGTGTCATATGCCTTTAATTGGGAAGCTGCAATTACAACCCCTGCCATACACATGTGACGCGTAGGCAGTGCTATTCCAAGAACTACTACCCCTGCCTGTATGTCTGGACACAGGTTGAGGGGCCTGGATTTGGTATTAAGTTGCCTCCACCCAGAGTAATGGTACTGGGGATGTTTACCTGTTTTGCTATAGCCCTCTGAGGAGCTATAACCACTCACCAACACTCCTAATGGTTCAGTACTTGACACAGCAATAACTGTACAGTCAGTATAAAACAGTAATAATATGCACACACCCTTCACACTTACAACCAGGGTTGGACTTGCAGCAACTTTCCTGGAGACCACCTGTTAAATAAGGTTTGCAATACAGTTGCACACTTTCAGCCCTGTAAGTCAACTAATAATGTGCACACTAGCCAGGTTAAATGTGAAAAAGACAATCTGGTTTATTTAGGGGCAGCGAACAAAGAAGGGGCGTGAATTTAGTCAAATGATTAGCAATCTGATTCAGTACAGTTTTGGCATGCACTATAAGTTCCAATGCGGCAGTCACACAACACTAGGTACCCAGGATGCAAAGTCTGGCCAGCCAGAGGCATTGCCCGGGGGTGGCCGGAATTACAACGTATGTTGGGGCCCTTGATGGAAAGAAAAGCAGTTAACATGCAAAACAACCACATGATTATTTGTAATCTGAGCCAATTGGCTCAGTCCCTTGTAAACCCAAGAAACTAAAATAATTAGATGGTACCACAGAAGATTTAAACACTCATTGCAGGGAGCTATGCTGATTGTACTTACTCTACCAGGATTCTTCTGAAAGGAAAGTGATATGGAGACCTCATGATGTTCACCAATGAGCATGGGGAAGCAGTGCTGACACAATGCACCTCTTCTTCATGGCCTTTCCTCCAGGTGGCTGCAACCTGTGAGTTGTTGTTGCACAGGGGCTGGATCCCCGAAGCTGGTTTCTCACCAAAACAGTCTCTAGTGCGGGAATTTTGGTGTGGGCAGGATTGGCAAGGCCCAGGCCGGATGCATGGATTGGCAAAGTTTGTAATCTTCTGCTGGTGAAGTCTCCAGCTGGTGTAACAGGTTTGGCTGTGGGCAAGCAGGTCTCAATCCACATAAAGCATTCAGCATATTCAAAATGGACAGCTATTTCTCTGAACAGTTTAGATATAGGCCGGTTACAATTTGGCAGCTTTTTTTTTTTAACATATAATATTTCATTGATTTTCCAAGTACACTTAGCCATCCAAAGGCACATCTATGCCCTATTCCAAAACAGCCAAATTGCTACAGACTAGCAGTCAATGCAGTTACTAAAATCTTCCACATCTTACATAGCTCATAAACTAACAAAGGACTAATTTACCTAATATACAGTTGAGAAACGTAGGCCTTATACCAATGAGCAAGTAGTATTGTTGCTTAGATCAATCTCCATAGACACCATGCCTTTTAATATTGTTATACTGAAGTCTCTAAAGATGGTATGGCATATTCTATTCCCTAGTATATCTACTTGGTTATGGTCTCCTAGGTACAGCTCTTAAACATCTATTAGCTTCAACCTAGCAACTAAATATAATACTCAGCTTTGTCCAATAGAGAGATAGGAGAGTAAAATGCAACATCAGACAGTGGTAGGAGCATATACAGACATCCCCCTTTGGTGCCCCAGGGACCATCCCCTAAACCTAGCTAGAAAGTGTGGGGGGGGTTGAAGTGGGGGAGTGCACAGAGCATATATGGGAGTTTAAATATGTATCCCATTTTTTATAAAATTTATTAAGGCCTCCCCTGGGCACAGCAGTAAGCCTCTCAAAGACAGCTAGCTGAGCCAAGGCCATTTGCTAATGAACTAGCAAGAGGGGATACCGACTGCCTCCATCTCACAAGGATGACACTTTTAGCTTCCATTAGGGCTACCAGAAGCCATGACCTGGTGGGGGGGACAGTGGGTGCAAAGCCGTAGTATCTCCTAGGATGAGACATGGATTGTCAAAAGAGATGGATTTGTCTATAATCCTAGAGCAATCAGCAAGAACATGCGTCCAAAAAGCTTACAAGATAGGGCAAGTCCATAATATGTGAAGTAAATGGGTGGGGGAAGTATGACATTTCCGGCAACTATCAGAGGGAGTTATATTAAGACTATAAAGAACAGAGGGGGTTCTGTACCACCTAAGCAGGATTTTCAATTGAAGTAATTGACTCCTGGCATCTACATATGCAACTTGAGCATCCCTAAGGCATATTGACAACAGTTGAGGGGATATGGGGTACTGCAGCTTCGTTCCCAGGTTGCTCTACTCAATAAAGTAGTGTCAGGTTGTGCATCCCTAAGGGTCTTGTAGAATAAACTTACCAGGCCTTGGCCTCTCCTGCAGTTAGGGGAAGTGTTTACGTCATGCCAAGGGGAATGATCTGCAGGTGCCTTTAACAATGGGGTTAAGGCTCTCCTAATCTGTAGACATTTTCAAAAATCCGTCTTGGGTAGCTCATATTGCTCACAGATCTGCTCAAAGGACAGTAGTGTCCTAGTGCATGGAAGGAGAAGATGCTCCACTATGTGAATACCTTTGGCAGCACACAGGGGCCATTTAAGTACTTTATGTTCTATTATGATGAGAGGGTTATCCCATAATGGGTAATATATAATTGGAGGGAGATAGTCTGAGCTTGGGGTCCCAGTAAGTGCCATCCCCCTACACCAGGCCCTGCATGTTTCAATCATGACCAGTGTAAAATGGTGTGCCCTAGGCTTTCTTTTGGCTAATAGAGACTACAGTGGCCTATCCATTGATAAGGCTGCCTCCAGGGTAGCCCATTGAGGTGGGGGGGGTAGTCTGGGGAAGGAACCAAGTGGCAGCCTGAGCCATTCTAAAGGCCAGGTGGAAACCTGTAAACCACAGGAGTCTGAGCCCACCCTTGGATTTATGGGATTGTAGCTTTGCACGCCCCCATCTTGGGGCCTTACCCTCCCACAAAAAGAGGGAGACTAATTTATCTAGGTCTGTAAATGGCTTTGCCATGAGTGGAATGGAGAGGTTGTTTAGCAAATAGGAGACTCTAGAAAAAATAAACATTCGAATGGCCTCAATCTTACCTTTCAGAGTTAGATTAAGCTTTCTCCATCGCTGGACCTCGGCTGCTAATTATGCAAAAAGAGGGGAGAAATTAGCTGACTCTATGTCCTTCCAGGATGAGGGGATATGTATTCCTAAATATGGAAATCCCAGGGGGGCCCAGGTAATGTCCATGCCAGCTAGACAATGCCTGGTGCAGGCTCCATTTATGGGGGACAGGGTTGTTTTCTTTGGATTTATTGTTAAACCTGACAGAGAGGCAAACTCCTGCAAGATAGTCAAAATAGTGGGTAGGGAGCCCTGGGGATTAGAAAGGGTCAGGAGCATATCATCCATATATGCATTAACCAGGTAGGATGACGTCTTTATAGGGATACCGGTGATATGTGGGGCATGTGTAAATTTCCTAATTAGTGGATCCAGAGCGATTAAAAACAATAGGGAGGAGAGAGAGGACACCCCTGCCTGGTTCCTCTTTGTAACCTAAATGGGCAAGAAGTGTCCTTATTGGTGACAATACGAGCAGAGGGTGAATGGTACAATGTGGAGACTCAGGAGCAAAAGGAGTCCCCAAACCCATATAGTTTAAGAACATTATGGAGGCACCCCCATTCCACCGAGTCAAACACCTTGGCGAAGTCTATGGCAAGGGCAGCTGCTGGAGTTTTAGACTGTAATGCCAACCATTTGAGATTTAATTCTAGCCGGATGTTATCTGCGCTGGATTTTCCTTTCTGAAATCCAGTTTGTGACGGGTGAAGTAGGGAAGGCAGAATTCCTGATAGCCTGTTTGCCAAGACTTTTGCAAGTATCTTAGTGTCTACAGATATCAAAGATATGGGTCTGAAATTTGCACAGAGTAACACATCTGAAGCTTTTTTTGGGATTAGGGTAATGAGGGCCTCACGCATAGTGGGTTGTAGGATACCATCTTTTTGGGCCTTCTATAGAGCCTCTAACAGTGGAGCAGCGACTTCGTCTTTAAGGATTTGGTGAAGTTCCACCGATATCCCATCTGGTCCAGCAGCTTTCCCTTTCACCATCTGGGATATAGCTGTGTTTAACTCTTCAGTTGTGATTGGGGTGTCCAAATCCTTGCAGTGGTCTGCTGATAGGTGAGGGAGTGGGATGAACTATGAGAAGACCCTCAGCCATTGTGAAAGCACCTCTGCGGATATTGTGTTCTGGGACTGACAGAGATAAAAGCTGAACATCTCTTCATTGATGTCCTTCAGTGTCACCAGTAATTTGCCCTGCCTATTCTTAAGGGCCAAGATCCCAGAGGATGCCTGCTGCTTCCATAGCCAGTAGGCTAGGAGCTTTCTGTCCTTTTCCCCACCCTCCTAAACTTTATGTTTAGCCCAAATCTGTTGCCACTCTGCTTTCTTGTTCAGCAACACATTTAGCTGATATTTCAGGCCTGTGATCCAAGCTAAAAATGGAGAATTGAGTGTGTTCTTAGAGGATGCTTTAAACTGATGCTCCAGCTTAGTGATTGAGTCCTGCAAGTCTTGTATCTGTCTTTTCTGCTCTCTATTTTTAGCTGTGGAGTACGAGATAATTCTTCCCCAAAAGATCCGTCTTAAATGCTTCCCAAACAGTGGTTGGGCTTGTCTCTCCCAGGGTATTAAAAGAGAAATAATATTGTGCCTCTCTCGATATACTCTTGAAAGGCCTCATCCTGGAGTAGGGTAGGGTTGCATCTCCATCTCGTGGAGGAAGGGCTTTGCCCTGGTGGGGAGAAGGTGATCATGACCGGGGCATGATATGAAATAATTATGTTCCCAATGTCTGCTTCTCCTATCGCTGACACAGCTATGCTGTTGACCAGCCAAAAATCTAAATGGCTATGGGTACCATGTACTGCAGAGTAAAATGTATAATCTCTCCCTTTTGGGTGGTTCATCCTCCAGGGATCCCCTAGGGCCTATTCTGTGGTCAAATTATTTAGGGCTGCCAAGGCTTTGGGATGGGTTTGTGGGGTAGGGAGAGATTTATCCAGGAATATATCCCGAACCAGGTTATGGTGCCCTCCTATGAGAATGGGCAAATCTGCCTCTCCCTCTGTCAATTCTGTGAGGGCCTGACTAAGTTCTGCATAGATTTCACCTGTGTCAGAATTGTGCCCATACGCATTAGCTATTATGATTTTACCACCTGGGTAAGAGAGTTTGGCAGCTATCCCTCTCCCCTGTGAGTTGGACTGGTTGGTTTCGACTGCCAATGGTCCCCCTCTTACTCAGTAGGATGGCCACACCTTTGGTCTTTGTAGTGGCACAGCTGGCCAGAACCGTCCCCACCCATAGTTTCTTTAACCAACTTACCGTACGGCCTGTGAGGTGCGTCTCCTGGAATAGGGCTATATGTGCCCCCGAGGTACGCAGATATTGCAGAACCTTAGTTCTTTTAGTCAGGTGGTTCAGGCCCTTGACATTCCAGGAGACGCACTTCCAGTCTCCCTGCACGTTAAGGCGAGCTGCCATCAATGTTCACTACCACCAGAAAGAAAGAAGAAAAACAAGGGTACTCACCCTCCAAGCAGACATACAGGACAGAGTCAACAAAGGGAACAGGAGCCACCTTACCACTGCTTCAAGTTAGGTCAAACGCGTCTGTACATTTCTGTCAGCAAAGTAGGAGCAGAAAGTAGTATAAGAAAAGAAGGAGAGCCCAGCAGTAGATCAGGCCTAACAGGTCCCAAATCCTCTGGTGGGCTTAAGTAGTGGAAAGTATAAACTTGCATGTCAGAATCGGACTGCTGTAATGTATTCTGCTTAGTCAGAGTGTGCTTTCTAAAGAGAAAAACACGAATGTCCTTATTTACCTAAACTGGGTTAAACACTTTAAAGAACAGACACTTATCTATTAACAGACGCTAATACCTGCACCCAAAATAGGTACAGCACAATTTAATGGTGCAAACGTGCTTGTACAAAAGAGCTGGATGAACTCTGTGCCACACTGTGTCTAGCACCACGTATCGAAGATGAGTCGGTGTCACCAAAGGTGTGCCGTTCCCATCTGGCCCATGCGGCAATACGCCATTATCAAGGGCTCCTGCCTCCTTATAGAGGCATACATTAACCATCAGGAAGGGGGAGGGGAAGGGGAGATGAAAGGGGTTTCCTTACCGCCATCCATTAAGTACAGGATTATAGTAAGATAGGCTTGTCTGGGTTGGCCCACCCAACTCCTATCATAGTGGGGGAGTTACATCGACTCATTGTCTGAGGCCTTAGATAGATTGGAAGGCCCTTGAGCAAACAAGGGGGATCGTAGTTCTCAGAACTGATCCTTAGCTCTGGGATATCTTATACAAATGGAACCCCCCTACAAATGGGGGTTCCTAAAAGCCTTCCCGGAGCTTGCTTAGGTGCTCCATGCCTGGCTGGCATTCAGCGCTTAAGCCGTTTTAAATGGCAATAACATGAGTGCTTTTAGAGCCTCTGTGTACTGTCCTTTTAAGGGCTGCCTAACTCGCAGTTATAATTAATCTGGGAGGGGGTGTGAGTGTTGCTATGCTCGAGTCCTGCCCGGGCTGCAGAGTAAGTGCTCCATTCTGCCATCGCTAGCTGTGCAGAGGGAGCTCTCGGGGAAGATGTGACTGGGTATTGATAATAACGTGGAGTACTAAGGATAAAGTAGTTGGTCTAACCTGTTATTCTTTGCAGTAAAGACTGTCTCGATTGTCCCCTCCATTTTGGTCCCTAACTACCGAATTGGACCAATCGGTATCTCGGGGCTCCTTTGAGCCGGCTGACCAATGGGGAACTACTTGCCAATTGAGAAAGGCATTATGGGCTATGGCGCTTTTTTGCACCACTGAGAGCAGGAGTGAATGACTGCCAGGTGGAGCCAGCCAATGGGATCGGGTAGCGCTCGAACTGTAAGGAGTGCCCCCACTGCCTGAGGGGCAGAGACATGGTGACTGTGGAGCTGAAAGGAGCTCTGTTGCTTCGGCGCTGGTTGAATGTTCGCGCGTGAAGCGTGAGAAGGCCCGAGGTGGCCGTTTTTGGCCTTTCGTGTGAGTCAGACTAAATCCACCAGTGGGTGGTCGGAGGAGGCTGGTGCCAGCCCAGCTAAATACCAGGCTCAACCTGAGAGGACTGGAGAATCTGCTGAATCTCGCTCGGTCCACCCGTGATGTTGAAGCTGCCGTTTGCTGTCCGAGTTCTGCTGCAAGTTCAAGTGGGACCTGAAAGCAGCTGCCTGGTATGGTACCCCTCTGTTGTTTGCCATATAAATGTGTGAGGAGGCTGGTGAAAATTCAGGCTCAGCTTGCTGGTGGTGACGGAGATGGTGTTTGATGGAGCCATGAGTACTGAATCAGGGTAGCTCCCTGCCAAGTTCTGCACACAGTGGTTTCAAGTTGTCTCGTTATATTGCTGACTGCCTAACTGAACTTTTTTCGCCTTCTGACCTGCTCAGGATTTTAAAGGTTATCTGTGTAAGGTCCCCAACCAGCTGCCACGATGGACTAGCCGTTAGGGCTTGGGTACCCAGGGACAGCAAATCTTAGGTTTAGGCCTGTGCACAGAGCCCTAGGTAGATAGGTATAGTGATACGCCAATCATCCTGATTTCCCCCTGCCCCTGTTGTTTGTCTCCCTTGAATAAATCAGATTGTTCTTTTTGCAACTACACCCTGGCTACTGTGTACATTACTGGTGAACTGCTGCATAGTGACTGTGATATAACTGTACCTTACTTTACAGGGGGTCTCCGGAGTGAGCGGAGAGATATTAGCCGAGGGGTAAGTGTGCTGGTGAAAAGTATTATTGATACCCAGTGTGAGCCACTAGTGGGATGAAAGGGGGGTTGCAGTAACCCAAAGGGTTGTGACTGAGGCAATCTTGACAGTATTGACCCCGACCTCTGGGTGGAGGCACCCGTCAACGGATCCGGGCCCCTCACCCTGTCTCAGTGGAGGCAGACAGGGGTAGTAGCCCTAAGAGTAGCGCCCCCTGGGGATTACACAAACATTAGAGCTCTCTTGGGGCTGAATAGGGAGTAGCAGACCAGTGGCAATACGATGCCCCAGTATGACCAACATGAGGAAGGGGGGGGGACTAAAAAGGGTACCCCCGTTGAGATGCACTAGTCGTCCAATAATTATACAGTGCTTGACTAACAAAACCGTCCAAATGCTCAGCTATTAGTCCCAGGTGGTGCATCTCCACTGGATCCGTTAGAAGCTCCCAACACTTCTGCGAATGTTTTAAGTCCAGGCCTTAAAATTCCCATTTCTGTTGCTCTTTTAGCTTCTTCCTCCTCGACCTTAGTAGCCCAGCCTCAGGGCGTATCACTATCCATCAGGTCTTCATCTGCCGGTTCTGAACTTTGCCGGTCGTCTATCTAGTCTGCTTCTGCCCGGGAGAGCTTAGCAGGGGGAGAGAAAGAGCCATTTGAAACCTTCTGCTGAGTGGGGCTCCTCGACCTTTGTTGGCTTCTAACTGCGACTGAACAGGTCAAGTCATCCATTGCATCCTGTTGCTTGGGATCTATTGTAGGGGACCCGCTAAATTTCTGCTGACTGGGAAGGATCCGAGCTTCGGTGTTACCCCCTGAGGCACTCCGTGAGGCTTGACCAGTGCGGCTGGGGGATCTGGTTCTTGAGGGACCTGACCGCTTGCTTAATTCATCCCCTGGTGAGTGATTCCCTCTGTCAGTGGTTCCCTTGGGCATTTGGTCCCCAGGAGCCAAGAGGCATCTGGGAGAAGTAGTTTGAGGAGTTAAATTAGGCCACTGCTGCAAGATCCATGCCTCAGCCTCTCTCAGGGACTCCACCAGGAAAGCCTTGCCATTTTTGTAGATGTGAAGAGTGGTGAGTTTCTGGAATCTATATTGGAAGGCATTAGCTTGTAAAAACTTTTTAATTGGCCCAAATTCTCTTCTCCTCGCAGCAACTTCTGCAGAAAAGTCTCTATAGAACAAGATTGTGGCCCCTTTCCAGGTGAGGTCCCCCATATCCCTGGCTGCCCACAGGAGCTTCTCTTTGATGGAATACTTTAAAATATATACCACAATTGTTCTTGGTGTTTTAGAATCAGCTCTGCCCAGAATCCTGTGTGCCCTTTCCACCCCAATTGGGTCTTTCCACCTATCTCCCAATAATTGAGGTATCCACTCATTCAGAAAATGCTCCATATTAGGGCCTTCTGTTCCCTCTGTGACTCCTAATATGTGCACGTTTTTCCTGCGGCTTCTATTTTCTTGGTCTTCAGTGCGGTACCAGAGCCAAGACAGCTTCATTTCATGCTCTCTCAAATGCTGCAATATGGTCAGATGCTGCTGCTCTAAGTCCTCCGTCTGCTGTTCCAACATGTTTTGTCTATCCTCAAGTCTGCGGACATCTTATATATTCCCGGCCAGTGAGTTTCCAATGTTATCTACTCTAGTGAGCATAGCTTCTAACATCTTGGTTATATTTGTAAGGGCTTCACTGAGTTGCACATTGTTAGGAGGCAGTGGGGCCTGTACATCGCAAACCTCCAGTAACGATCCAGCCGAGCCTGCCATCGGGAGTACAGAACAAAAAGATAGCTGGCAGTGAGAGCAGTTGCAGTCTTCCCCGGTCTCCATTTAGAGTTTGTGGTACACAGCTCGATGCAACCCACTCGTTTTCAATGGGCACTAAGAGGCACCGGTCATTAGCGGAGTGGTGTGGATGGGTACCTAGATGTTTAAGCTGTTAGTTGCCCAGGCGCCTACGGCCTATGTGCACAGATCAGTTCCTCAGATAACTATCTCAGGCATTGCTCTTCTTCTCCCAAAGCTTCGCTCATGGAGTGGCGATATTAAGGAAGGGATTTCCAGTGGTTATATTTAACAGTTAACCTGGCATGATATCGGATTTTAAACCCATTTTTTGCCAGATACGAATGGAGCTCGTACTTCATGCCTCCACTGCTATTGGGTCCCAGCCACGCCCCACAATTTGGCAGCTTTACTGAGCAAACCTTTCTATCCGAGTATGTCTCACACACAAGCTGGGCCAATTGCTTCACTGGAGCAAATCTTTGGTCCAAATCACAAGTAGCACTGGTAACACTTCTTTCTTTCTTCTGCTGCAGTTTCACTTCAATCGGAAAGTTCTGACCTCTGCTATTAGGCAGTCCCAAGCAGCAGAATGTGGCACAGAGGCAAGTTAGGCCTCTTTCCACCAATTCCCCTATGCTCCTTCAGGGAGCAGCTGCTCAAAGGCTTGAGCTGTCAGTCACAGTTAGGGCTCCCTCTCCAGGTTAGCTTGGTGCCAAACTAAAAACTACAGAAACTACAGATTTTCCTTCCCAGGAAACACTGGGGTTTGGATCCATTTTAGGTCCCCAGGTTCTATTGATCCAATTACTGAAAGTCCCGGACCTAACATGGTACCTTCCATTTGGATAAACAAGCTGCAAGGAAAGCAGGTTAAATAAACATCTCCCCTTCAAATATAACAGTACACAAATAGTAAATAAGCACAGTTTCCACATGGGCTTCCTCTACACAAGTGTCGACTAGAGAGTGGAGGAAAACAGAGCGGTGTCTAGCCAGTTGCAAGCCATAAATTGCCTGGATCCAGCTCAGATCATTTACTTAACACAGGCTAGCTAGTCTCTTAAAGGGACAGATGCAGAGGCTCAATATGGCACTCTCACACAAATAAACAGAATCACTCTGAAATAGGACACCAGCCTGGCAGTGGGCATTTAAGAAGCCCAGGAAGACATTAGGTAAACCCCAAATTTGTGTGGGGGGTGCACCCACACACAGACCTTCAAGGCTGAGGGGATTGAGTTCTCTGAAACTTCTTGTGGGGGGTTGTTATCCAGAAAGAAAATACAATAGTACAGTGCCTCCACCCAGAGAACAGATCAATGGGCCTGTTGACAGGTGTGGTACCACCTCCTGGGACACAGTAGCTGCCCACCTCCCCACTGGAATAAACACCACTCTGGATCCCACCCATAAAGCAGCTCTAAATAGACAATTCAATATAGAACCAGTAATAGACAGTGCAAAGTAACATGTGCTCACATCACATATAACAAACTCTGGCCAGAGACAATAGGGCTGCATGGGAGGAATTTTGAGTAAAAATAATGAAAATTACCATAGTTATGAGCCTGCATTAACAAAAGGTAATGTAGGCTCATAAATTTGTTTGTTTTGTAATATTTGTACACCAAATTTTTAACATAGCCTTGTTATGACCCTGCCTTCTGAAGAAGGGCAGAGCAAATGTTCAAAACTTTATGTCCCAATAAGATCTTACCACAAAAAGTACCCAAGATGCATGCTGGGGAACTGCCAGTACCAGTTTTCAGCCTTACAATCCAATCAAATCTCAGCACCAAGGGTGTTCACAGAATGCCTAGCTGTGATGGTAGGACATTTGAGAAGGTAGGGTATAGTGGGCTTTACCTTATCTAGACAATTGGCTCATACCAGGCAAAACACAAGAGGAAACAGTGCACTCCAATTCTTTGGTAAGAAGTACACAATAACTTTTTTCCCCTAAACCTGCAAGAGTCTCAGCTAGAACCTAGTCAGGTCATATGTGCAGAACCAGACAACTTGTAAGGCAAAGGTTTTCTGAAGAAGAAGAAGAATTAGCATTTATATAGCACTTTTCATACACATTGTATCCCAAAGCACTTTACAAGTAATGTTGAATTGACTGAACAGGGTAGAGGATCTGATTTCATGTGCATATTTTTTCTAGGCAGGCCAAAGATTGCCTGATATGGAACTGCTGCAGCTCCTCAGACACATGGCATCAACACCAGGTGTAGTGCCCAGGCTTGCTTGTAAATAAGTGATGTACAGTACCATCGGAGGAGGTGCTGGTACCAAAGGACAGTCCATTTCAATCACCCAGAACCAGTACAAAAACTGTTTCTCTGGGCTCTGGAATTTTGGAAAGCAAGGAAATCCTCAGTAAAGCAATTTCCTTCCTTCAGTCATCTCCAATTCAGGGGCTTACAACAGATGCCCCCCTCATAGGATGGGGAGGTGATTTGAGAGACAGAACAGTAAGTTGAGTCTGCAGCACAAAGGAGCACATGGAGCAAATAAAATTATGAGAACTCAGGGCAGTACTCCTCTCAACCCAGTCTTTCTCTTTCCTGTTCCAAAGCTTAACTGTTAGGAACAGAAAATACAACCACCATGTAATACATAAACAAACAAATATGTGCCAAATCCTCAAAACCATCCACAAAGCCAACTAGGATATAAAACCTGGCAGACTCCTTAGATGCCAAAATATCTGCAGTTCACCTGTGTGGCAGAGACAATGTTCTGACAGATTTACCAAGCAGGATGAGCCAAGGTAATCATGAATGGTCACTAAATCACCATGTGCTGACTACAGTTTTTAAGACAATGGGCAGTTGGAGGAGTGCACACTGCTTACCCCTAATTGTGCTTCTGTTAGATAGACAACAACGACAATTACAAAGAAACCATTGCTAAGAGTTGGAGCATAGCTTTGTT
Source organism: Neoceratodus forsteri (assembly GCA_016271365.2). Lineage (NCBI taxonomy): Eukaryota > Metazoa > Chordata > Ceratodontiformes > Ceratodontidae > Neoceratodus > Neoceratodus forsteri. The sequence goes on from JADMNL010000023.1 coordinate 232,387,906, forward strand.
AGCCTTATGGGGAACAAAAATCACCCAAGTCCTGTTGCATTGCAGATGTCACTGCCAGTGGACATTACCAGAGGATGCACTGTCCTTTCCTGGTAGGTGATGATCCTGTATGCCTTCCCACTTTTTTTCTCTCATTCAAAGAATATTAATGAAGATGTGGTGGGAGGCTACAATAATGATACTGAGAGTTCCAGACTGGGTTAGAAAGGACTGGTATTCACTACTGCTGACCCTACCATACATGAACCCCATCTCACTGCCTGACACACTATTCTGGCCCTGTTAGAGGGCAGGGTGATCTACCCTGATTTAAAACACTGCACCTGAAAGTTTGGTTCTTGAACAGCTGGTGTTTTGTGGGTTGTACCTCTCAGACAAAGTGCTACAGGTCCTGAAGGTAACAAGAAAACTTGCTTTGATGAAAGAACATTCCTCTAAATGGAAATGGTCATTCTGGTGTGCATCTCAGAAAATCTCACTGTGCTGGAGTATTTGTTACATTTACAGTCTCTTGGTTTCTGACCATCTACCCAGGAAGTACATCCGGCAGCTGTTGTAGCTTACATGTCAGCTGGAGTAGAAGATCATTGGCTTCACAACCCATTTTCAAAATATTTTCAAAGGTTTAAATCACTTGGATCTCCCTGCCAGGGAGCGTGTCCCTCTATAGGATCTGAAAGTATGCCTTGCCCCAGTTAATGCCATCTCCTATTGAGCCAGTGACTGTAGCAGACAGCAAAGTATGCCACCTGGAAAACAATTATACCTTATAGTTATTATGTCTGCCAGGAGAGTTAGTCAGCTGCAAGTTCTCTTTACAGCTCCAAACTACATTTATCTCACACACATACAGTACAAGGAATAAAGTAGTTCTGAGAACAAATACAAAATTCCTTCCTAACATGGTGTCAGAATACCATTTAAGCCAATCTGCTACCATACCAGAGCTTCCCCTTACCATTCCAACACAGATGAACATAAACTGTACTGCCCTGATGCAAAAAGGGCTTTGAATTAATATCTTGACAGAACCAGAACTGACAGCACACAGTTGTTTGTCACTCATGGAGAGGCTGGCAAGGGCAAACCAGCAGCCCGAAAGACAATTTGACTATTTGTCATTGGATTGTTTTCTGTATCAAGTTCTGGTATGAGAAACCTGGTAGGAAGCCTCTCAGAGGCATAAGAGTTCACTTTACTAAAGCTCCTTCTGCCTCTGTTGCATCTGCCGGGGCATCCCTCTCCAAGAGATACCTAAAGCAGCTACCAGGACTGCATTCCACACCATTACTAAGCATTATTGTCTGGCTATCCAATCCAGGAGTGATGCCAGGTTTGGCACTACTGTCTTGCAGAAACATTTCCCTAAACAAGCTCTGGACATAGCCTCCAGTAGTACTGCTAGTGACTCTGTGGTTTTGTGACATTATTGTCAGACTCCTGTTGTTAGAAGAATTAATTACTCAACTTAATAATAATTTTTCATTAAAAGATCCAATAACAAGTCATACAATCACTAGGCCTGCCAGTAAAGGACTCTTAAAAGAAGCAGTCTGATTATTTATTTATTTTGTGCTTAAGCATTTAGTTTCTAAACCTTTTGGTCTTTTACAATGTCTGACAAATTGGGGGCTAGATCATTACTAAAAATAGGCTGCTATTTTTAATTTATTGTATTGTTATGAGAGCTGGGTGAAAGTTGCCAATTCTGCTTTTGTGGAACTTTCACAAAAATGTAATTTCACAAAATTTTCCAAACTTGCACTATTGGCGACATCAAAATCTTCCAGATGTGTTTGGTGGATTTTTACCCTGTTCCACAGAATTTTTGGGCTGAACTGTGGAATAATACATATGAACTGCAGAATGACAATTCTGAAGAGTTTTATTCTGCAGTTTAATAGATTATTCTGCAATACCTGTAATTATTCCACAGTTAAATGATCAGTTCTCTGGAATATCCTTCTGCAGTACAAATCATTAACCACAATTCATACATTCATTCTGCAGTTCAGTGACTCACTAAACTGTGGAATGAATGCATGAATTGTGGATTAATGTATTAAACTGCAGAAATAAAATTCTGCAGACCTGAAAACTGACAGTGGTCAGTTGTGCTGATTTTTTTTTCCTTAGTTTAATACAGTAATCTGTAATTCATACATTTATTCCACCATTCTAAGTCAGAGTTTCACAAAAGTTGGCAAAGTGCATTCTGAAATTTTATGAAAGTGAAATTCTGACTTTTGCTAAAATTCCAAAGGCTGAAGTTTAATTTCACACAGCCCTAATTGTTATTTAATTTTTTGGTAGACTAGGTATTGGTGGCCACTGCCCCCCCCCCCACCATGCTTTAAAGAAACACATCTGATGTTAGAACACAATAGGGAGAGTAACTGAAGTGTAGAGTTTGAACAGAATTCTAAATTGTATTAGCATTCAATTCTGTTTCCAGAACAACACACCTGGATGGAGAGGATGCAATTCTGTATGACTTATTGCTATATCCCTTAGAATAAATATTATTACTATTGTGAAAATTAGTTTCTGTTTGCTAGAGTTTAATGCTTAAGCCATATCAGAATGAATGTTTACACTGTAGCTTTTCCGGGGAGAACTAAGGAGATTGCACCAGACAGGATATAGGTGATGTCAGGAGGTCTAAACCTCACTCTTAGGTTCTTGGCAATAATGGGAATGCAAGGAATCGCAGGCATGTTGCATACGATTAATAAAGCTTGTTTATTATTACCAAAAGGAAAATCACAGTTCCCTAAGCAGTTCTCACCATTAGGAACTGGAGCCAATGCTAAGCATTCCCTGTACCTCGAGGAATCTCCATGTCTCCTGGGGTCTCCGAAGTAGAAGACGTAATGTATTACATTATATACCTAAGATAATTACCATGGTTAATGTAAGGAATAAATATTTCTAGTTACAGAGATGAGCACTATTGACTAAATTAGAGGTGGCTCCTCAGTCTTAGATAATATTATGCAATTCTGTTATAAGCATCACTTTGTGAAAACAAAGAATTACAGTTTGTACATAGCCGTGTAGTAAAACAAATCATCAGAAGATTGCAATGCAACTCATATATCATAACATTACAAGGACACATATGTCCTAACATCATGTAAGCAAGAAATACATGTGTATATTAGAAAGTAAAGCATATAGCAATCATATACATACATATCCTGACATGCACTCTTGTACTGTAAATGCTCTTAGCCCTATATGTTAGTGTAACATATACAGTACATAAATGCTAGCTGTCTGCGGTGTACCTCTGGGGGTACCAATTAGGGTGCAGGGACCTCGCGTAATATTCCCCCACTTGTTGCACCAGAAGAGGCAACACAAACAATAGTAGGGAAGTGGAGAGAGAGCAGGTGTCATTTACAGACCCGACGCATGAGCCTTGTAAAGGAATTCCAGCTGCTCACTGTGTAGGCAGAGCGTTTCCCAGAGGCAGCAAAGCATAATGATAAGGAAAAAGATCAAAAATGTTTGTATAATAACAAAACCTTTAAAGGTAATCTCTAACAAAGTATTAGTAAGTGCACTATTAAAATCACTATCATTAATAAGGTCAAATACTGCTTCATTTGCTTTGGTTATATTATTGCTGACGTGAATGAGATGGGTGTTTCCTGTCTAAAAGTGACTTCAGAGTTAAAGTCAAGAGATCAATGTGTACATTAAAGTAAGGTATGTACTCTGAAAGAGTAAGCAGATAATCAGGGTTACCATCAATGATATCAGGTTCCACAAGGGGAACAGGGGTAATAACTGTGTGCCCAATAATAGTGGCCTGGTGAGGAACAAAGCAGAAGTTAGATTCATTAATAGTACATGTCTTAACTCCATATGTAAATTGCTTAAAATCAGTTACCACACAAAATTCGCCATCCGAATTATATTGCATTTTCACAGCAGGTAATCTCCATTTTTGTAGCTGTACTGGGCAAGTATAAGTCTGTTTGAAAATCCGTGTTGACAGGAGATGAACCTCCTTTTGGTAGGACTGGTACAATTGAGAAGCATCTGGAGTAGATGTTGAGTCCCAGTATTCTGTGCCACTGGTGGTGATGCCATCATCCATGGAAAAGGACCAATCAATACTGTCTGGGAAATATCCACATACAGGTTTAATAACATCAAATACATCACATTGACACAAATAAATATACCCTTTCTTAGCACGACAGTCCATGTGGGTGAGATCCATGTGTCCAGAAGAGGATGGAAAACCAGAAGAGGAGGCAAGTTGAGACGCTCTGTGTAGATGTCATCATCAAGGTGCCCAGTGGAGTGTATGAATTCTAGTTTATCAAATATAGCTGTATTGGGATCAAAATGTGGTAAAGAAACAGTAAAAGACACAAACATGGTATCCTTCATGGAACATTTCTTAGAAGTAAAGCAAGGACCAGTATTAGGGTGCCTGGTCACAAATCCCAAATTCCTAGCAGTAGAAATGGGAATAGAAACAGATTGTAACATACACAGGGCAACACAGTTAGGGGATTTGCAGTGAGGGCAGTACCATTTAGAGATACGTCTATCATGTATGATATCAGGGATTCTTCTGGATTCCTGATTGCGGAAGAGATTGTTGATGGTAGTGATAATATATGACCCATAGGCAGAACAGCTTATTTCATGGTCATTATATTGCTTATCTGGTTCCTTATTGTTCTGTGCAATAAGGACAGTAATCTTTTCTTTAGAAGCTGTAAATGCTTTAGCAATGTCATGCATGTTATATACGGTGCATCTTTCTTCCTGACAAAGGTCATCCACACCATGCAATAATGGGGGTATGATGTCATTTATCATACCAGTTTCAAACTTTTGTGAATGTGCTTTGATAGTAGTAATGTCCGCTTTATTCCAGACAGCTATTGTAGTACTACAGAGACCAGTGATGGTGCCTGTGGCACCAGTGACATCAGATGTGTCACTTTCATTTTTTTTATGACTTTGATCATCTTTCTGAGAAAGAGGTTTTCTCCTAAAATTGCCTCTATGCTTGGTGGTTGTGTACCCCAGCAATAGGGTCTTGGTTGCGAATCTGAAAAGTTGCTAAGCTACCAAGTAACAAAGTACTATAAAACAATGATGTGTTAGTAGTATGTCACATACCAAATTCTTTCATATTTCAGTAAGTCAGTTAAGCAAAACAGGTGCATGCATATATTGTAAGTTGTTTACAAGTGAGCCAGGTAAAGCAGTGGCTGTGAGACCACTACGAGGACTAGGGTTTTGTTTTGGACATTCCAGAAGTTGTTTCTCAGTAGGGGGCAACACAGATAAATACACGGCAGCTAAGATCATGTTGCATACAGCATAAAATTTCCTGGCAGAATCTTTAGAAAGTGAATCACAATATGAGGGGAAATTAAAGCAGTAATACTGTATAAACCTGAATGTCTAAGAGAGGTTTGGTGCAAGGACAAGGTACCATTTGGGGATAATTTTGTGTTGTGCCATCCATGGAAAGTTCCCTTGGAGAGTTTGGCCACAGGGAGTATTTGTCCTTGAGACTTGGTTTGCCACTCAATTTGTAGGGCTGATTTATCAGGAGCAACAACCGAGGCAGTTAGCTAGGCATCTGAACCATCCTGAATGGTAATCAATTTGTCGGGGACATTGATGGAGAATCCCTCTGGGGTAGTTGCAGGTGGATCAGCATGAGGAAGGATGTGCTTTACCATGCCTTGGATGCAGGGGATAACTCCTGAGATGTGGAGAAAATGGAACAAGAGAGCTATCTTGTCAGTATATCTGAAAAGGAAAATCAGATATTAGCAAATTAATACTATTCTGCCCAATGGGGTGATAAAAAGTAATTATACTCCTTTATACAGTTTCAGCTGGTTTGCATGTAACCATTTATCAGTCAATTTGTTGTTTTTTTCATGAGTCTAACTTGATAGACTGCCAGACTGATCTTGTTGACAATTGGGTAGGGTCCTTCCCTCTTGTTGGAGAAATAATGTGTTGGATGCCTAAATCAGAGAACCATTACCTGTTCTCCAACATGCCAATCCACTTCTTGTGCATGTTTGTCAAACTGAATTTTGGACTGTTGCTGGTACTTGCCCATGGAGTATGCAGCATACAAGCAAGTGTGTATTAGGTCTTTTCTCAACTTTTCCACATATTGGTTCACAGAGACATGACCTGCAGTGGAAGTGTGCAGGTCAAACAACAGGTGTTCAGGTAATCTCATACTTCTACCAGTCATCACCTCAAAGGGTGTCAACTGGGTGGTGGCTGAGGCTGTGTCCCTAATTACCATAAGGAATAACAGCAGTAGGGAACCCCAATCCTTGGGATTGTCCTCAATGAATTTGGAAAGCATTTGCTTAATCTGTGTGTTGGCCCTCTCTACTTGACCTGATGATTGTGGGTGGTATGGTATGTGGAACTTCTAATGAACGCTAAGGAGTTCAAGGGCTTCTTTTATCAACTTACCTGTAAAACTGGTTCCTTTGTCGGAGTCTATCTTCTGAGGTAGGCCCCACCTGGAAAAAATCTGTTCCACCAGGATTTTGGCAGTGGCTTTTGCAGAGCAAGTCTTGGTGGGGAAAGCCTCAACCCACTTAGAGAAAAGATCAGTGACCACAAGGGCGTATTTGTTGTTTCTACTGGTATTGGTGAGAGGACCAATAAAATTATCTGTAAGGCATGCCAAGGGCCAGAATGCCTTTGTGGTAGTAGCTTGGTGTTTTGTTTGGTAGGGATGGGGTTGTTCTGTGCACAAACAAGGCAGTTGTCTATGTACTGTTTGACATCCTTGATGACACCAGGCCACCATGCGGTGGTCTTGAGCCTCTGGAGTGTGTTTTCCACTTCCTGGTGTCCACCAGTGGGGGTGTTATGCACTTGGTGCAGAAATTTGGAACTAAGATGATGAGGGACCACCCACAGTTTGGTGGTGGTGTCTTCTGGTTGGTACCAAATGAGCTTGTCATCTGGGGACAGGTGTAACTTACCTTCATGCCTTTGGTATGGATTTTGGGCAGGTAGATTTTTATCAGTGCCTTAGTCCAGAAATCTGAACACATCCTTGAGTTCAGAGTCAGCATGCTGGGCTTCTGACAAGTCCAAGGGGGAGAAGGGTTCAGGTTTCTTCCTCACAGCTGCAATGTGCACAGCTGCTCTAGCTTCTGGATGGTCCATCATCCATATGCCCCCCCCTTGGGCCCCTTCCTTAGCAAGAGTGTCAGCAGTGTCATTGAAGGCATGATAGGGGTCATGTATGGAGTGGGCCTTAACCTAGTGTACATAGAGTTTGTGTGCAAATTTCTGTGCCAGTGAATGAATGTATATTACCAGTTCATTGTGTTTCACTGGAGTGACATCAGAGGAGGGAAAGAATTTCTTCTGCCAAAAAGGGAGAAATTCTGTAAGGGAAAAACAAACCCGTTAGAGTTTGTAAAAATCATGGTATCCTCAGTTCCATGCTGGATGAACTCGAGGACATAGGCCACCGTTGCCATCTCTGCATACTGTGATGACACTACACTGCAACGTTTTTGAAATCTTAACAGTGTTACCAAAAGGGTAAACTGCAAATATACCCCTTCCTGCTATCTGTTCTCCCTGGTAATAGGAAGCTAATCCGTCTGTGAAGACATGACACAGCCTCCCCCACAAAACTCAGTAGTTAGAGAGGTAAACACCAAGGTAGAGAAGTCAGTAGGGAGCAGGACAGGGATAAATGCAGAAAAAGGCATTAAGGACAAGGATGGGGCTAAAAGGGGAAAGGCCATAAAAAATAAATGGAAGGTGATGAGTACCAGTGCCCACAGTCTGTGCAACAAGCTCTCTGAACTAGAGGCCTTGATGGAAGAGGGATGGCTGGATATTGTGGCAGTCACTGAAACATGGTACACAGAGAACCATGAGTGGGATGTCAACATACCAGGATACACAGTCTACAGGAGGGACAGGGTGGGTAAAAGAGGAGGACGAGTAGCTCTCTATATAAGGGAAGAGATTAAAGCAACAGAAATAAAGAGTAAACAGGAAGTTAATGACTCTGGGTCACCCTGGAGACAGGAAATGGCACCACAATCCGCATGGGGGTTGTGTACAGATCCCCATCTCCGGGGGAGGAAATGGACAAGGAAATGATAGAAAGCATCCTTAAAATGGCAGAAGAAAGGGAGATATTGTTGATGGGGGCCTGAATATGTCAGATGTTAACTGGATTACCTTTGCTGCAGGCACATCCAAGAGCAGGGTCATTCTTGATGCCCTACAGGGGGCATGCCTCAGACAGCTAGTGTTGGAACCCACTTGGGATTGAGCAATCTTAGAACTGGTACTCTCAAATGGGGAAGGAGAAAGCATCTCAGATTTAGAAGTGGGTAGCCATCTGGGAACAAGTGACCATCAAAGAGTGAGGTTCACAATAAACACAGCCATAGAGTCAAGCCACACAAAAACAAGAGTATTGGACTTTAGGAAGGCTGACTTTGGGAAAATGAGAGAGTGCCTCAGAAAAGCAATAGCAAATGGACAAGAAGGAGGGGTGGAAGAACAATGGGGGATAATCAAAACAGCCATCACAGAGGCAACAAGCCTTTGTGTGAAGCAAATCAGCAAAACAAAATGAAGGAAAAAAACACTATGGTTCTCAAAAGAGGTTGCAGGGATGGTTAAGGAGAAAAGGATAGCATTCAGGAAATATCAGGAAACACAGAAGGAGCAGGAAAGAGAACTTTATCAGTTAAAGTAGAAGGAGGCAGGGGAAGGCAGTCAGAATAGCAAAGGCACAAACTGAGGAAAAGATAGCCAACTCTGTTAAGAAGGGGGATAAAACCTTCTATAGGTACATTAGGGAGTGAAGAAAGACCAAGGGAGGGATATAGAGACTTAATAAAGGGGAGGGAATGTGGGCAGAGGGTGACAGTGAAAAAGCAGGGATATTCAATGAATATTTCTGCTCAGTATTCACAACGGATGAGGAGGGGGAGGTACCTAAACCAAACAAGGGAGAAACTCTGAATGGGGGGGGTTGATACCAGTCCATTCACAGAAGAAAGGGTTTTGTAAGAACTCTTGAAACTGAGAGTGGACAAAGCAATGGGGCCTGATGGGATTCACCCAAGAATACTAAAAGAACTAAGGGTAGAACTAGTAACACCACTGACTACTCTCTTTAACAAATCATGGGAGGATGGAGTGGTACCTGAGGACTGGAGGAGGGCAAATGTGATTCCACTTCACAAAAGTTGGAGGAGGGCAGAGGCAGGAAACTACAGACCAGTTAGTTTGACTTCAGTGGTAGGGAAAATAATGGAATCACTTCTGAAGGAAAGAATTGTTGAATACCTAGAGGCCAGTGGGGCACAGGACCCAAGGCAGCAAGGTTTCACAGCAGGGAAGTTCATGTCAGGTGAACCTAATAGATTTCTTTGACTGGGTGACCAAAGTAGTAGACCATGGAGGGGCTGTGGATATGGTCTACCTAGATTTTAGCAAGGCATTTGACACAGTCTCACACAAAAGATTAATATACAAGTTAGCCAGCCTTGGAGTGGGTCCCCAGATGGTAGCCTGGATAAAAAAACTGGCTGGACAACAGGATGCAAAGGGTAATAGTAAACGGAGTCCACAGTGAAGAAAGGAGGGTAACTAGCAGAGTACCGCAGGGTTCGGTACTGGGACCGGTCCTCTTAATATCTTTATAAGTAACATTGGAGAGCACCTGGAAGGAAAGGTATGTCTCTTTGTAGATGACACAAAGATCTGCAACAGGGTTGATACACAAGTTGGTGTGGAAAGAATGAAATGGGACTTGGCAAGGTTGGAGGAATGGTCAAATATGTGGCAGCTCAGATTCAATGTAAAGAAGTGCAAGGTAATGCATCTGGGAAACAAAAACCCTGGGGAAGAGTAAACAATGGGGGGTGAGTTAATAACAACAACAAAAATTGAAAGAGACCTAGGAGTAATTATATCAGATGACCTAAAAGTGGGAAAACAATGTGAGAAGGCAGTAAGGAGGGCTGGGGGGATACTGGGATGCATAGGGAGAGACATCAACAGTAGAAAACTGGAAGTTATTATCCCTCTGTACAGACAGTTAGTGAGACCCCATATGGAGTACAGCATGCAATTCTGGAGACCCCATCTCTGCAAAGACATAGACAGAGTGGAGGCTGTTCAGAGGAGGGCAACCAAAATGGTGCAAGGTATGCACCAGAAGACATACTGGGAGAGATTAAAGGAGCTTAATATGTATACCCTTGAGGAAAGGAGGGAGAGGGGGGACATGATAGAAACTTTCAAGTATCTCAAGGGAATTAACAAAGTACAAGAGGGTAGTATCTTTCAGAAGAAGAGATGTGCAATAACAAGGGGACACAATTTGAAGATAGATGGAGGATGGCTCAGAGGTAATGTTAGAAAGTATTTTTTCACAGAGAGGGTTGTGGATACATGGAACAGCCTTCCTGAGGAGGTTGTGGAGTCAGAAACTGTGGGAGAATTCAAGAATGCATGGGAAAGACATAAGGCAATTCTAGTGGGGGGGTAGGAGGAAGTAAGCTGTTGATTAACTAGACTCTGCAGCTTATCCACCAGGTAGGGAAATAGGCAGACTGGGTGGGCCAAGCAGTCCTTATCTGTCATCAAATTCTATGTTTCTATGTTAAGTAATTGTTATGTAGCAGGAAGGAAAGGGCCTGGATCTGGTGGATCAGGTGGTTGCAGTGTACAGTCATGGGGTTCTTCTTGAAAAAGGAGGCCATGTGCCAGCATGGATGGCATTTTGGTTGGGTGGACCTTGATGTCCCTATCCTGGAGAAGGAGGGACCAGTGTGTCAATCTGGTATTAAAGACTGATCCATCATTTATTCTATCTGATAGCAACAAGGTGGTAGAGGTGTGATTTGTGTTGATGGTCGGGGGGAGTACCCAATGATATACAGAAAGTGCTTGAAAGCCCAGGAGGTAGTCAGAAGGTTCCTTTCACAAAGGCTGTACTTCTGTTTCACTGGGATCAAGATCTGTGATGCATATGCAATGGGCCTTAGGGTGCCATGAACCTTCTGAGCCAGCACTGTTGACATAGCAATGTCAGAGGTGGCAGATTCCAGATGGAATGGCAAGGCTGGATTGGGATTAACCAAAGCTGGAGATGAGGCCAGGGCCTGCTTTAGTGATGTCACAGCTTGGGTATGAATGGGGCCCCAAGTCCAGGGAATGTCCTTTTTCAGTAGTGCATACAGAGGGGCAGCCTTCTGAGCAAAATCACAAATAAAATCTCTAGAATAATTTACCATACTTAGGAACCTTCTAAGGGTGGTCACACTGGTACATAGATACATAGACAATGTTGGCAGATAAGAGCCTATGGCTCACCCAGTCTGCCCATTTTAGTTTTTAAGTTTACTTCATGTTTTCCTAGAAGTCTGTTGTCCCTTAACACTGACCTCCAGAATTCCTTTATGTCTATCCCATGCATTCTTAAATCCCATGGTTGTTTCAGCCCCCACCACTTCCTCTGGCAGGGTGTTTCACTTGTCCACCACCCATTCTGTGAAGAAATTCTTCCTCATGTTTCCTCTGAATCACCCCCCCTCCAACTTTATCCCATGACCTCTAGTTCTGGAATATCTTCTTCTCTTAAAAATAGTGTATTCTAGCACCTTGTTCCTCCCTGGGCAGTGACAAGTCCTCTAATCCCTGTATCTTCTTCCAGGTAGGGCTTCTGCCTTTGTCTGTTATCCTCAGTCCCAGAAAGAGTACCTCCTTCTGGCATAGTCATGCTTTTTCTGGGTTACATTTGGTGCCTGCCCTCTGGATGAGGGTCAGTAATTTGTCCAAGAGATCCAGGTGTTGTTCCTGTGTGGCAGTGGTCAACAACAGTCATCCACATACTGCAAGAGGTGCTGGGGTGTAGAGAAACCCTCAAGGGTGTCCATCATGTGCAGATGGAACAGGGAGGGGCTGTTGTGGAACACTTGTGGGAAGCAGGTCCATGTGTACTGCCTATCTTCAAAGGTGAAGGTAAACTTATATTGACTCTTAGGGGCCAATGGTAATGACCAAAAACCATTGGAGATGTCTGGGGCACTAAACCATTGCTGGTCAGGGGTCAGTAATCGCAGCTCATCTGGTGCTGATGCCACTGTTGGGGCACAGCTAGTGGTGACCTGGTTTAATCTCCTGTAGTCAATTGTAAGTCTCCATGCACCTGTGGGTTATTTCACAGGCCACACTGTGGAATTCACAGTGGAAACACAGGACCTGATTACACCTTGCTTGAGGAGTGATTTAATTGTTTCTCTAAGAGGAGGCAAAGGTTCAGATGGAAAGGGGTATTGCCTTTGCCTCTCATGGGCTGGGCATGTCACTTCAATGACAGTTTGCATCTTGCCACATTGATGCTTATTGGTGGCAAATGCCTCCAGATGCCTTTGTAGGATGGGAAGGAGCTTTGGGAAAAGCTCATGGTCCTTAAACAAATCTATGATATCATACGCTTTGTCATTTGCAGATATTGTCGTGACCACATGTGAGTCAGGAAGCATGATAGTGTGATACTGTCCCTGAATCTGTATCAGTAATATGTTGGCCAGGTCTACCACACAGCTGTGTGGTGCCAAGAAGTCAATTCCGATTATACTAGAGTATATATGCAGTACCATCAGCTGAAAGGTGTGATATGCCTTCAGGTGTCCAAGCATCACAGGTAGTGGCAGGAAGTGGTATGCAGGTAGCCTAGTTCCATCTATGCCAGACATACTGGTCTTCCGTCTGGTAGACCAAGATGATTTATCTGGGTTGTCATCCTGTAATACAGACACAGTTGCGCCTGTATCCAGCAGTACTGTAAGTAGGTGGTTCCCAACCTCTGCCTCTGTGCAGGGCCTTCCGTTTGTATCCAAGACCAGCTTGTTTACAATATAGACTGGGGCCTGTATCATTCTGTACCAGTGGAAGCATGGGGAAGCCCCTGAAAGAGAGTCTGGGCCTGGTTCCTGTGTACCGTCTCGCCATGCTGTACTGATGCTATATAGGGAGCCACTTCTGGGTTCAGACCTGAAGGAGCTTGAGAGCCTGGACTTCTGATATCCCCGTGGGCTGTGGAGGCCTGATCTCCTCGGCTGTATTGCAGCAAGGGTCCGTACTGGAACAGCATCCGCTACGGAGCACACTTCTCCGAGGAGGTCTCAGAGGCTTCAGTTCTCATCGACTATTTCCCTAAATGAAGGGCTTGGTCTCTTTTGTTTACCCTTATTGTTTTTCTAGTGTTTCTTGTTTTTGTGGTAGTTCTAGTTCCCACTCCAGGATTGTTGTTGGGCCTGATGGGGGTGTTGGTTATCTGTGGTGAGGGGCTGTTTCTCTTGGGCCTGCCCATCCACCATGTAGTGCATCATGGCCTTTGGGATGGCTTCCACGGCAGCTACCTTCTTGGAGCCGGAGCTTGAATCAGGGATGTAGAGTTGATAAACTCTCTCTGTTTTCCAAAGCATATCAGCAAACCTCTCCATAGTGGGATAGATGGTTGTCTCTACCTTCTCTCGCACTGCAGGGATCATGTTCTGAAGGAACAGGGTTTTGTACTCATTGAGGTCTGCTTCAGTGGCTTCTCCTGCAAGATTCTTTCCTGCTCGGTAGGTCATCCAAAGCCTCTGGTGGAAGGTCGCTGTACTTTACTTCACATTCTGTTTCACAGGGTATGTGAGCATCACTCCTACCACACCTGGGTTGCATGCCGTGATGAGTTCAGCTGCAACTTCGACAAAGGTTGCGTGGCTATCCTGTCGGATAGCATCGGGAAGTTTTGCCCATAGGCCAGGGTCAATGGTCTGGCCTAGGATCTGGACCTGGTAGTCTGCAGCGAGACTGAGCATTTCACATTTGGAATGCACCTTTTCCAAGTGGCAACTGAGGTTATCAGATGGGCTCATCTGACCAATGCTGTCAGCTATCTGCTGAACAAAGTGTGCCATTTGTAGGGGATTGCTGGGACAATCGTTCAGAGGTAGATTGTCTCAGGCATCCTGCAGGGCTGCCTGAGTTGTGGCTTTAGCCACAATGCAGACCATTCCTTCCTGAGTAGCAGCATCCTATAGCAGCTGCTTAATCTGGGTTCAGAGAACTCGTTTATTTCTCTCAGGGAGGGTCACATTGCCTAAGGCAGTATCAGTGATTTTCTCTATCTCTTCCTCTTCATCCACAGAAATAATGGTGATTGGTGGTGGTCCTGGGCCTGCTCCCCCCTATCATGGGGTCACCATGTTGGCATCACCCATGATGGTCATCATGCTGTTGATGATGTAGGGATGTGGTGTCATGTGATGGGGTCTGCCATGTTGTGGATGGTGGGGTGGGGTCACTGGGCCATAGCAGGGGCATGACTGGGTGTTGTACTGTGAAATGTCATCATCTGACTCCTCATTCTCAGATGACATTGTCAAGACGGGGGCTGCGCCACCCATCACCTTGAAGTGACCAGCCAGCACCTTTCGCTGATAGCGCAGTTTCACCATTTTACCTTCATAATCCTAATGACTAACTTCTGCAACATTCTAATCCACATCATCCTGTAACTGCTTCTGTAACACTCTATATGCGGTGCTCAATTTGTGATTGTCCCTAGTAGCCACTCTTAAGTTATTACGTACCTGGTTCATCTCCTTCTGAAGTTCTCCCAACTTCTCACAGATCTGATCATTAGTTCTGCTTAATAAGTCATTCATTTGCAATGCCTACCCTTATCCTGTCTCAAACTTTCACATTCCTGCTTCAGCACACAAAGTTCCTGCTTGTTTTCCTGAGCAGAATGATGCAAAAGTGAATCCTTTTCATTCCGCAGAGTTTGCAGATCAGACTCCAAATCCTGCTCTCTTCTCAAACATTCAGTTTCCCACAGTGCCATCTCCTGCTGAAGAGATGAGACTTGCAGATCAAGGGTTTGAAACCTTGCTTTGGAGGCTTCCAGAGCAGCATAGATAGCCGTGACCAACAGCCTTTTAGCGTCACACTTTCTGGCTGTTTATCTCATCTCTGAATACTGGGTTGAAATTCCCAGTATGGGGTTTTTGGATTGATGGCATCCTGCACGAAGTCAGCCCATCTTCCATGGGAGGCAAGGAAGTTTGAGACATATAGCAGTGTCAGTGGCTCAGTAGGTAGCACACTTGCCTCTGAGCCCCGGAGATCAGAGGGTTGTGGGTTCAGTTCCCACATCTGGCACTTGGGTTAATATCCCAGTGCTGACACTGTAGTGCAGCATGAGAGGGGGTGCTGCACTACTGAGGTGCCATCTCTTGGATGAGATGTTAAACTGAGGTCCCATCTGCCTGGATTGGTGGTAGTTCAGGTGGGTGTTAAAGATCCCATGGCACTTATCGAAAAGAGCAGGGAAATTTTCCCCAGTGTCTTGGCCAAATTTCCCTCATTCACTAAAAATAACACCAACAGCTTACTCTGCTTCAAGGTCAGTTGACATTCATCTGTATCCCCCTTCCCCGGGTCATGCCTGAAAATAGGCAGGATTTGTCTAGTGCACTTACCCGGTCAACAAAAATGAAATCAAATAAATCAAATAAATAAATCTAGTCTTACGTCTGCACAGATATTTGATACAGTGGCCATTGTGTGAGAAGGAACATAAAATCAAACTGTGAAAAGTCACTGTGCTGTGTATCGATCCACAACAGGTGCACTAGTTCACAGCCGGGCTACTGTGCACTTCTAAGCTTGCAATTCAAAACTGCTGTGGGGTGAGGTGTGTCGGCATCGACCACACACAGTAAGCAGCCAGACTTTGCAAGTAGTTACAAAGTGGGTGAAAAATGGGAGAGGTGATGTGGGTGTGCACACCTTCTGTCCGCATTAGGAAGGGAAAATTGTAGCAATAAGTGAAAACTTTGCAAACACCAAATATTGCCTGCACATAGTCATCAATTGTCAGGAGGTCTAAACTGCACTCTCAGGTTCTTGGAAATAATGGGAATGCAAAGAATCACAAACATGTTGCATAAGAGTAATAAAGCTTGTTTACTACTACCAAAAGGAAAATCACAGTTGCCCTAAGCAGTTCTTACCATTAGGAATTGGGAGCCAATGCTAAGTGTTCCCAATATCTCGAGGAATCTCCATATCTCCTGGGGTCTCCGAGGTAGAAAACGTAATGTCTTATATTATATACCCAAGATAATTACCATGGTTACTGTAAGGTAGAAATATTTCTAGTAACAAAGATAAGCCTTATTGGCTAAATTAGAGGTGGCTCCTCAGTCCTAGGTAACATTATACAATTATGTTACAGTCATCACTTTGTGGAAACAAAGAAGTACAGTTTGTACATAGCCATGTAGTAATACAAATCATCAGAAGATGGCAATGCTGACTCATATATCATAACATTACAAGGACACAAATGTCCTAACATCTTGTAAGCAAGAAATACATGTGTGTATATTAGAAAGTAAAATGTATAGCAATCATATGTCATATCAGTGTCAGTGGCTCAGTAGGTAGCACACTTGCCTCTGAGGCCGGGAGATCAGAGGGCTGTGGGTTCAGTCCCCACATCTAGCACTTGGGTTAATATCCCAGTACTGACACTGTAGTGCAGCATGAGAGGGGTGCTGCACTTCTGAGGTGCCGTCTTTCAGATGAGACGTTAAACCGAGGTCCCATCTGCCTGGATTGGTGGTAGTTCAGGTGGATGTTAAAGATCCCATGGCACTTATCGCAAAGAGTAGGGGAATTTCCCCGGTGTCCTGGCCAAATTTCCCTCATTCACTAAAAAATACCACCAACAGCTTAATCTGGTTCAAGGTCAGTTGGCATTCATCTGTTTCCCCCTCCCCCGGGTCATGCCTGAAAATAGGCAGGATTTGTCTAGTGCACTTACCCGGTCAACAAAAACTAAATAAATAAAATAAATAAATATGCATACATATCCTAACATGTACTCTTGTACGGTAAATGTCCTTAGCCCTATATGTTAGTATAACATATACATAAATGCTAGCTGTCTGTTGTGTACCTTTCGGGGTACCAATTAGGGTGCAGGGACCTCATGTAACAGTGAGAAAACATAAATTTAACTGAAATAATATATATATATTTTAAAAAGGAAATGTCAGTTTATCTTTTGTTCGGATCAGCCAAATTAAAATGGGCAGCAACTGTGGAGTGTATTCCATTCAAAATCTGCCAGTGACCAATAGAAATGCTAAAATAAAACAAAAAAAACACAAAATAGTGTATAATATATAATGTTTGTTTTTCCCACCTCATTTGACATGTAAGGAGGTGACTAGTGCTACTTAGTATTCTAGTGTTTTTAAATGGCATGAGAAATCAAATCACACAGTTTTCTACTGGCAATTGAAAAACTAGAACAGTAATTTGTGGTTGCACATGAAGCACTCTTGGCTGTATAAGAGATCTTCCCATGCTGCAGTCTCATTGAAATACCGAGACAATGGGAAAACTTAATAAAAATAAAATTAGTGGGGCCTCTAAACTATCTCTAGTTTAATGAAGAGTATTGTCTCGAGGCTCTTTTAGGTTCCAGAACTCATCAGCTTTGCTTTACAGGTTTTAAACAGTAAGTCTTGAGATGACATTCTTTATTAGCCAAGAGACAGCTCAGAGCCCCATTTACTTACAGCAGTGATGCCCACATTAAGGGTATACGGTATATAATATCCAGTGCCTGCCATGGTGGAGCACAAAATCCAACAGCTTAGTGCTCATCCCTGCTGCCAGTAAACATAGTGTTCCTCTCATCTGCTCTGCAGCCAAACTGGAAAATCATTGTTCTGGAGCTCATCCCTGCTATTAGTAAATAATGTCTCTCAGCCACTCCACAGTCAAACTAGAAATCCAGCAGCTGGGTGCTCCTTACCACCGTCTGTAAACATGGTCCCAAAATGGATACCCAGCAGTCATGTGCATATTCCTGATATCTGTAAAAGTGTCCCTCAGCTGCTTCACAGCCAAACTGGAAATCCAGTGATGAAGTGCTCATTCCCACCAATACCTATCGCAAGCACTGTTCACCATTTCCCACTTGCTGTGTATAAATTCATGCACTGTATATGTGTAAAGGTGTCAGAGTTCTTCTCTCAATTGAAGTGTGAGGTGCATATGTTTACCTATTTGTCTGAACCAATCTATGTGTAAATACATTTTTTTTGTTATTATGACTGACACAGTTGGGGTATTAACTATCATCCACAGGCTGTAAAACTAAAAGATAATCCCCACAGGCTACAGACAAACATTTTACTGCCTGCTCTCTCTCTGAACCCCAAAATTGTCACTCAGCCTGCTATAATTCTCTGGTGGAAACCCTGCAAACTGTAACTGATGACCAGCTCTAGATACCTCCCTGAACTCTCAGATTCTCTTTCTTCCTTAGCTCATCTGAGAAAACAACAAGCACATAGTGCCTGAGCATTGTAGCCAATACCTGAGCCAAAGTCACCCTGTTTCAAGTCCACAGCAGCATCTCCCTCATGTGTGACAAGTTTTTTCACTAAGTTCAAAACCCCATTGAAATACATTGAACTGCACAGCTGTTTCTTCAGTTCACGGTCCAGCTTTGAAGAGTGAAGATGTGTCTGCGGTCCAGAGAGGATTATGGCATTGGACCCCCGATGTGTAAGCAAGGGCTTGGGGAGGTGTGGGGTGGTGGGTGCTGAGTGGGAGGCTTGGGTGGGGGAAGTTATGGCCACAAAAGACATTGATGGATCATTTTCTCTTTACAGGGTTTTACATAAAAAAAACAACCACAGCATAAAGGATTCCTCAGCGTGACACTGGGGGCTTGGGCACCCCCAGTGTCACTGCTATGTTTCTGGGGGGGGTGTGGTTAGGGGTGGTGGGTGCTGAGAGTGAGGGTTGGGTGGGGGGATATCAATATGTATTTAAAAACAAAAGAAGAAAGAACCACTCATGTGCAGTATTGGGGGACGCAGTAAAAAAAGAAAACAAAACAAATGAGGATTCCTTATTTAGACACTGGGGGATTGGGCACCCCCAGTGTCACTGCTGTTTCTGGGGGCAGGTTGCTGAAAGGGAGGGTCAGATGGGTTGTAGTGCAATGTAACTTTCTTGCCGACAGTGAGCGGAGGGCTTCATGGTCATGGAGGTGTCTGTTTTGACACTCTACCAAGTTGTTTGGTCACAAGGAATGCACTGTCTGCATTTTCCACAGCAAGTGATCTGTAGGGCTTCACCTGGACTTTATTTATGGGTCTTGTAGAGAAAAAGGGGAAAAATAGATAACAATGATGGTTATAGTCAGGCTGCACCCAGCATGAGACCACCCCCAACACACTTTCCCCTTGTCCCTTCAAGTGCACTTTAGGGTGCCCAAACCAGAAGACTTGCACATTATTAGATTTAAACTAATCGGTTAACTGGGTTCCACAACTTAAGGTTACTGTTTCAGGCCTGAATTTGCATTGCCTGTGGCCTGTAGAGTAGGGCACAATTTAAACAAATTTCAAACCCCAAACCCGAATGATTTTTTTACTATGCTAAAATGCAAAGCCCACGTACTTGTATTCCACAACAGGGTAATCCACGAGTAACTCCAAATGATAATCTATGGAAAGGTGAACACTTCCCAGCCTAGCAAAGTACTCATGGGTCCTGAACCCAAAGAGGCAGATAAGATGGGTCTCCACAGCTCCTGAGGGGGAGGAGCAGCAGGGATGTAGCTTCTTGCAGGCAAAGTCGAATATTGTACTAAATTGAGTATTAAAGCAGTCATTAATTTGTCTTCAAAGACTAATCTTAGTCATTGTTAATTATCTTTATCATCATTAAAAAAATACAACCTCTAAGAAGTATTCAGTAGAATGCTTAAAAGTAATTTTTTATGAAATGAGGATTAGAAATAAAACTACAATGCTCTTCAAAGTACAGTTTTTTTAATATTACTGAATCATAAATGGAGATTACAGTCAGCCAAGTAGTTCAAGGATTTGAAACCAAACAAGGCTGGGTACAGTACCATGCATTTTAGTTCTGCTAAGCAAGGAGGCATATAAAACAACCAGCAACACAAATTAATTTTAGAGAAGGTAAGCAATCATAAAATGTGAGGTTTTACCTAGAAATAATATGATGCAAAAAGGAAAAAGGTTGACAGAGTCCCTTTAAAAGTCTACTGAACTACATTTTCCAGAAGTCTACCCAGTCAGTGAACTACATTTTCCAGAACCACTTCCTTGTCCTGCTCAGACTGACTGTTAATCTCCATTTTGAAGATGATCAAGCTGGTGTTGTCTGCATTTAAGATGAGTGCTTTTGTTTAAATTGAAAAGTGCATCATTTTAACTTCCTGAAATGTTAAATATAGTAAGGGAATTATTACTCAACTTTTATTGTTTTCTAACTGAAATGCTGTGCAGTTTTAATGGTGAATATTTTGCTATAAAGCAATTTTTCTCTGCTTTGGAGTCATATGGCTAAAGCCTTTGAAATAACTTTAAAATACACAGTTTATTTTCGATCAAATCACTCATTAAAGTGTGTAGTGTACATTGTGTCTCTAGATTACCTATTATTTGAAGTATATTTACTGATTTAGTTACTTTAAAGTTGTAGTTTCTTTGGGGGTGGGGGCAGGGGAGTTAATTACCTAGCATCAGAAAGATGGCATGAATGAGCAAATTGAGAATGCATTTTCTGTGTGCGTATCCACTCAGTAGCCTATATAACTATATTTACAGAAAAAAGACTACCGTTTTTTTTATCTGAGGAAATCTGAAGTAACCTGCAGATTGATAAAGAAAGATTAATTTACTGCAACTTTCTGAGTGTTTGAATTTGTGGGAGAACTGTGCCTTTTGCATTTGATATTGTATTTGCTTACAACATTTGCATGTGTTCATCCATTATATTAGACAGTAATGCTGGAATCCTTGGCTTGTTTTTTTTTCTGTCCCTAAAGCTGCTGACTGTTGTTTATGAAAATATCTCCTTATATGCTCCTGGAGGAATTTATATTTGCTTGGATACTGTTTGTTCATAAACTGATTTGAGGTGAGGTGGGAAAGCTGTGCTTTTTGCATTTGATATTGTATTTGACTAAAACTTTAGCATATGTAAATCCATTACATTAAATTAAATAGTAATGGTAGGATCAGTGTGCTTTTTTTTCTTTTGCTGAAGACTGAATTATGAACATCTCTATTTTGTGTATAGTTGTGCAAGAATTTCTTGAGTAATTTTCCTGTTTCTGAAAAGCATGCCTTTTTTTACTGATTCTTTGAATCCATGTAGCTGTTTTAAAGGCGCTCAGTCTGAATTTATATTTTGTAAGTTAGTGTCTCACATTTTATTTATACTATGTTGAGAGATATGGGGTCCATGGTTGCAGAATGGTGATCTGAGGAGGGGGGATCTAGTTGCAGGGAAGGTGGTCCGGGGGAGGATCTGCTCTGGAGGGAGGGTGGGTCCATCTCCTGGGAAGGGTGGTTATCTGGGTGTACAGCTCCAGGGAGGGTGCTCAACTTAGGGGGCTGTTCTATGGATGAGAATGAATCCAGGGGGTCCAGATGCAGGGAGGGTTGTCTGCTGGGGGAGGCTGTTTCAGGGCATGAAAGGGTGAGCCAGAAGCAGGGAGGGCAGCTGGTGGGGTGGGCTAGTTCAGGAATGGAAGCAAGGTCCAGCTGCAGTGTAGGTGGTCAGACGGTGAGACTGGTATGGGATTTCTGGTGAGGCCAGTTATAGGTAGAGTGGTTGGCTGGGAGTGCTGGTCCAGGAGCTTGGCAGAACAACTGCAGAGATGTGGGCTGTTGGTGGGGGGGGGCTTGGTGGGGTGCTCCAGCTACATGGAGGTTGTATGGCATGTAGATTCAGTCTGGTCCAGATGCAGGGAGGGTGACTGGCTGGAGAAGAGGCTGGTCTATAGGCTGTGTGATGCTCTAGCTCCAGTGAGGTTGCTCATCATGGGAGAGGCTGGGGCTCAAATTGTTGTCCAGCTGCATTGAGGATAGTCTGGTGCCTGGAAGGGTGATCTAGCAGACAGGAGAATGGTTAGCTGTTGGGGGGGCAGTTGATCTGAGCACTGGATGGTGGAGGTTGTGGTCGGGCCAGAACTGTTAGGATATATAATGGGAAACCTTGACTTTTCAGGATGAACTATTGACTACCAATAGTCATAACAACTGTCAGTCAGTAGCTCATCCATTAGGGTCAGTATTTTTTTTCTGCAGCCCTCAGCTGGTAAGGCTAGTACTGCTGGCTCCATGCTGTGCCATATGCACTCCCCTCATCACAATGTCAAGTGCACTGCTACCACCTCACTGTTCCACACACACACACTACTGCCACTGCACTGCGTCACACACACTACCTTCTTTGTGTAGTGCCATGTGCTCTGCAGACTCCATGCTGTGCCATGGGCTCTGCCAACACCACATAGTGACTCATATATTGTCACCACTGCATTGGTACATGAACTGCCAACTCGGTTATGCCATGTATACTGTCATCACCACACACTGCCACTTGCACAGCTACCAGCTTGCTGTTCTATGCACAATGCCACCACTTGTGCCACATGCATTGTTAATGCTGCTCTGAGCCATCTGCACTGCTATCAATATTTGGGGCCATGTGCACTGCTGACTCCACTGGAACTTTGTCTGATGTTAACCATTGCTGTACCCTTGTTCTTTGGCCCTGGGCTGGAGGCTGGGGTATCTGTGGCATCAGTTATTTTCATCCATCCACCCTAGAAGGCCCAAGTATTGATACATGCTCTGTAGATCAGGTAGTATCCATGGGCAGCAGAATTAAGGCATATTATGGTAAAATTATTGAATCCAAATGAAGGCCTACACTTTAAGGCTTCAGCCTGTCTAGTCCCCTGACCAGTTCACAATGACACCCAGTTTCAACCTAGTTTTAAAGCTGGCAGATCATTGTCATTCTCAATGTCATATCTTGAGCTAGTGACCACGGTGGGATTTGAACTAGGGATCACCGGGCTTGTGTATGTAATATTTATGTTCTCCATGTAGCTCTTATACTTCACTGGGACACTGTCTGTACTGTTGCTTTTATTTTTCCTTATAATAATCCCTTTTTTCCTTTTTTTTCTACAGGTCTCAGAGGACATTGACCCCAGTCTGACAGGACACAGACTACCTACATTTCAGATAAGTATTGTTTATGTTTAACCTTCCCTGTTGGTCCCATTTTGTTCTTGAAGTATGATGGACCCTTTGTGATGCCATGGATATTCTTTGTTTACAGATATCATTGCATTGGACATCACTCCAAGACACCCATCCGAAGTTCCATAGGACCCAGGAAAGAGATCTCTTATCTATGCTAGGTAGTCAAGCTGTAATGATACAGCCTCAACTGTGCCTTGCTTGTCTCCTGCGCCCTTTGCATTACCTATGTCCATGACCCACATATCATGTTAATGCATTTGCAGTGAAACATCAAGAATCAAAATGCTAGGACCAGCAGGAATGCAATAAGCAGAATACAGGCATATTCAGTTTCTCACATGGCATTTCATAACCTTGCAGGAAGAAATGTTTTGAACTAAAGCAGATCTGTCAGGTTGTCACAGTGCCAACACAAATGTGTGGGGACAGCCCTGAGTAAATTATTAAGGATGTTAAGTCTTTGCCTGCCTCCCAGGTTTAGCTCATCTTCCAAGGTTCAGAAGATCTGTCACTTCTCTCGTTGATAAAGGCTAGCAGAAGCTGATTTTCCATCATGGGCAGAGGTAGCCCCTTGAGGTAAAACATGGAATGGGTAGTAGGCAAGCTTTCTCTATGACCTTTTTTGAGGAACAGGATGGCATGATGCCAAGAATCTGAGACTATCACTGGAAGAGGTGCTGGGTGTTGCTGCTCCAGGTGCACTGGGGTGGTTGATTAGGGTAACACACTGATAGTTTGCTGCCTTTGAGAGGGTTTGCAGGCTATGGGCCAAACCTGGGCTAGCACCTCAGCCTAGGGCAACAACACAGAATTTGTCCAGTTGGAAAGAGGTTGGACTCTGGGGGCAGGATAGGGAGAAGTAGAGCTGTTCCCAAAATGTGGGATAGATTAGGTAGTATCAGGGAGAACAGACTCCGCCTACAGTATGCCAGTATGCCAGGTGCATTGGGATGGGATGAGGGGCAGGTGCAGCAAGACAGTGACGGTATTGTGAGTGAAAGATGGGCTGCTGCTGTATCTGTGACTGAGAGGAAAATACAGCAGGAAGTGTAAGTGACTTTATAGCAACAATTGGGCAAGGAATTAACACAATTAGTATAATCATTATATTTAATATTATCCTGGCGTCTATATGCACATGTTGTTGCTTTTCAAAAAGGGAGCTCCATCTGTGGCCCTGAGGGAGGGAGGCAAACAAGCAGGTGTCCCATGGACTTTATCCAAGATTCACAACCCACACATCAGCTTGTGCCATCTTCAGGACCACACAACTGTAAAAAAAATGTTAAAAAAGGCAGGAATTGCAATTGAACCAGTCATGTAAGGGCTCGCAACACACATCATGCCACAGATAAGTAGCTCTTCCATTTCTTATTGCCATCCACAACATGGTGCTGTGCTCAATATACTTCACCTGGAATAACTGAGGGGTGTTGCCATTCTAGTGTTCTTTCTAGCTCTGTGTAAGCTGCCATGTAGCAGAGTAGATTACAATAATAGCTCTTAAAAATATGCTCTGATCTCACTGCTCACACATGCTGTTTATTTACAGCAGATCATGTTTATTGTGGAAAGATAAGATCTGTTGAGCAAGCTCATTTGCAAGGATGTCCCTTGTACAAGCAATAAACAGAACAGTGTACAGAGAAATGAACAGTATACAGAGAAATGAATTTTTACAATATAAACACTATTTACAGTCCAACAGTCAGTCCCCTCAGACATTGACAAAACGTTACATTTACAATATACACAGGTTTTCAGAAGAGTGGCAATGAATAATAATATAAGGTAAGTACAATGTTATAGACTTCTTATTCGAAATACTGGCTTTGGTATAGGGTTGACAGTGTAAGGCAGTGATACACAACTTTTTTTTGTGGCGAGCCAGACTGAAAACTTGAGTCAAGGCCGAGGGCCAAGTGCCACTGGCTGAGGGCCACTGTAACATGGGCCAAGGTGACAAATGTCCAGCAAGACAATATTAAATGTACACATAAAATTAATCAAAACATCTATCTGTACGTCTGTCTGTCTATCTATCTATCTATCTATATATCTATCTAACTATCCACATTACTAAAACTAAAAACAAAATCAAATAAACATAGGCTGCAGGGGGAAGCTGCTAGGTCTTCAGGGGCCACAGAATGCTGCTATGGGGGTTGTTTGTGGCCCCCGGGCCATATGTTGTGCATCACTGATGTAAGGTGTCAGCAATATAACGCAGATTGCATATGAGTCAAGAAAGTATCAAGCATAATAGTCACTACTTAGAAAACAAATAAGGAAGAGAGGATGAAGTAGGGAAGGTGGGGAGAATGGAGGTTAAATGCAGTGACAGGCATCAGTAGAGGTTTTGATAATGAGTTTTAAAAGCATTTAATGGGATTAGAGATTGGAGGTTTGTTTATTCCAAGCTGTGGGGAGGGTGTAACTAAAGGTTGCTTTGCCACAGTGTGTGCGTGTTTTAGGGACATCTAGAGATATATATGCACATTTCCCTAATGCATACACGCTATGTGATCGATGGAGTAGAGTTGTAATATAGGGAGGCAGTTTGTTTAAGAGGGCTTTATATACCCAGGTGTAGACCTGTGTGATTCTTCTGGTGGTCAGGGAAGTCCAACTGACATACTTATATAAGGTACAACGTTGGGTTCTAGCTGGGCCATTGGTAATAAAGAGGATTGCATGGTGATATAAGGTATCCAGTTTGTGGAGACAGATGACTGCACAGCTGTTATAAATGAGGTCAGTGTAATCCAAAAGAGGCAGGAAGGTGGCCTGGACTAATCTATTCCTGGATGTCTGGGAAAATAGAGATTTATTTCTGAAAAAGAAGCCTAGCCTCTGTTTCAATTTTATTTTATGTGCCTCAAGGTGGAATGAAAAGGAAAGATGCAAGTCAAGCCAGAAACCCAGATATTTGAACCTATCCACCACTTTGAGCATCTCACTGAGATGGGTTGTGATGGACGGGGGGGTGGGGGCTACCATTAGGATGGGCATTCAGGGAATTGGGTGGATGAAAGAACATTACTTTAGTTATCTTGACATTCATTAGAAGTTTTGGTCATAATAAGTTAATCTGAAGGTGATTAAAGTCATACTGGATGGTGGATTAGACTTGTGAGGGTGAGGGTCCTGACACATATAGTACCGTGTCATCAGCAAAAAAGGTGTATTTTGGAGTCCACACACATGTGCGTGTCATCACTGGGTGTGACAGCAACCATAGGATTGGTGAGTGTGACGGCATGCATGGGGGTATAAAATCATGGGGCAGTGTTTTCTGGTCAGTTGGTGTGACAGCATGCATAGGGGGCATGGAGTTGTGAGGTGTGATAGTCTGCATGGTGGTATAGGTCAGTGAGTTTGACAGGGTGTATGGGGGATGATGGGTGTGACAATGTATGTGGTCATTGGGTGTGACAGCATAAATGTGGGCACATGGTGAATTGATGGGTGTGACTGCATGCATAAAGGTATGGAATCATGAGCTGTGACATCATGCATCTGGTATGGGATTGGTGGGTGTGACAGCAGGCATGACAGTATGGGACTGTGAGGTGTGACAGTGTACATAATGTAATTGGGTCTGCTGGTGCGATGACTTGCATGGGGTTGTGGATGTGAATATGTAAGGGGGGCATGGGGTCATGATCTCTAACAATTCTTGCCCCACCTGTAGCAAAACAGAGGCTACCAGGCTAAAGAAAGTCATTTCTCAGCTGAGCGGCTGTGTTAATTCTGTTGCAGGGAGATGTCACTGGAGCAACCCATGGTGGCAATGCTGGGATGGGCTGAAACTGTCTGCACTCCCAGGAAGACCCTTTCCCTTACTTCTAGGATCAGCTAGGACTGGGGCTATTTATTTTATTTTTTTCATTTTTGTAGAGGAAGGAGTGTCCCACAAGGTCCCTTTGTGCTTTCCATGTGAACAAGGAGGGTTCCTGCACTGAGGGCTCACCATGCGGCACCATGTTGTGAGGCTAGGAGAACACTGTGTAGCATAGACTAGAGACATAATTGGTGTACAGATAACTTTGGTGGGATTTCCAATGTATAGCTGGTGATTAGCTAATGTTGGATGGTGCCTATATTATGTGTAGATGTCTGAACTTGTTGAATGTGCCTTAATTATGTTTTTGGATCACTCCACTGGCAGATTTTCCCCTATAATGTGGTCAGTGTAATACTAGTGACCCACACAGGCCATTGTGATACCATGCTGGATAACCATAATGCTACCACCAGCATAAGGCATGGAATGAGACCATTGTATTACCCCTGCAAGTGCACCCATTGTGCTACCACTACAGTGGTCACAATGGTAGTGCAATGGAATTGAAACAAATCTATTGTGATACCAATTGCAGTGGAATCACACTGGCATTTGCCATTGTGCTACCACTGCACAAATGTTTGCCACTGTGCTACCACTGTGTGTCAGTGATATCACAGTGGACACAATGGCATCACCCTGGAACTGGAACAAAACCACTGTGATACCAACAAACAGTGGTATCACAACGGTGCACGTTGCTACCACTGTGGTACCAGCAGAGGTGATGTTACTAGTGAACTACCTCTGTCTGTATGGTATCACAATGGTATCACATTGGAATTTAAACAATCCACTCTGATACCATTTTAGTATGCTAGGATGTGATTTTATTAGAAAAACTGGACTTCCTTACAATCACAAAACAAAAATATCATATACAGATTTACAATTCATATAACAAAAACCATGTCCAGTAGCCTAATATAATCATACATCTTTATACCAACCTCATATCATTAGTTTATCCATGGATCACTGTTAACCCATAAATGTTTTATCTTTTCTGAGGGAAAGTGCACCATGTCATATTGAAATAGCTTGCATAATGCTTTTTTGATATTGGCTAAAATTTCTATCTGGGAAACCCATTTCTGTTGCAGAACCAACATACAGTATGCTTGCCAGATATAATACCTCATCATGGTTAATACCTCATATAGTGTATCTATGTGGTATTTCCCCCATAGCCCCATGTCTGCACCATACATTATTTCTGTGTAGGTCAATTATGAAAAAGGGGTTCCTGCCATTCTTGTGCCAACAATAGTTAAAACTGTTTCACATAGACACAGTCTTCAAATAAATGCTGCTGTGATTCTATAAGCTGTATGCAGGAGTACCTAGAGCAATATCTGTCTGAGTTTTGTTTCTGTTTATTGTTCCCCCGGACACTCAGACTACCATAGTTCCCTAACCTCATGCTATCCCACATGCATGCGGCAATTCTGGGATTAGATAATTGCTTAAGGGCCCTGCTTCTCTGTTCCCATGTACACATAGGGAATTTGACTGGATATTGGCAATCCATCTGTAAGATAGGGCTATACCCAGTTTTTCTATCAGAAGTCTTAAAATGATGTGGGAGCAATCTCCATTTTATCACTTGTTTCATACTCTCTGATCCATACTGAGGGAGAATTATATGCCTTCCCAATAATCTTGGCCTGCCCTGTTACCAGGCTGAAATACTGGGTTACAGCCATAGGTTTGTTAATGGCTTCAGTGCTTTATATCCAGGTTTTAAACAAAACCCAATATTACAGCACATGAATATACTCATTAAAAAGGCCTCTGGGTGGATCATATTTACCCTTCCTTCTGTGATAGGGCAATATGTATATTCTCTTTTTGTGGGGTTCAAGTGAGATCCCAAAAAAGTATGAAAAAATACACTGTACAACATGGTTATTATCTCCTGGGGGAGGAATAGATGTGGCTCATATACAAAAAAATAGGGACCAACAATGTTTTAATTAAAATTACTTTTTTTCTCTTAGACAGTTGCTTGTCCTTCCAGTTGGCTACTAACCTATTAGCCCGATTGATCCCTCTTTCCCAGTTTCAAGTTTGGGTATTTCCAGTCCCAAATTCCAAACCTAAGACTGTAATGGGATCTTGTGAAATTTTAATATCTCCTGAGCTGCCTGACGCAGGTAGAGGCATGGACCCCAGTGATACCCCTCTACTTTTCTCAAAATTAATTTGAGACCCAGACATGTTCATTGTTCTGTATTCCTCTCCTTATGTAACAAGCTCATTTGTAATACCTCCAATCGATGTATATTGTCTGTATTGCATAACTGCTAAAATCATCTACTGCATGTATACCTGCCTCCTCTGTAACCCTCCCCCCAGGTCACACCATGAGACGAGCATCTTTTTGCTCAGCGTGCCTTTCCTGGTGAAACATTTTCAATAAATAAATAAATCTTGTGCATATAATTCAGTGACCTGTGGTAAATTCAAGGATTTCAGATATTCTGTTGCCTCTGGACCTGAAGGCTTTTCCCCAAATAACCTTGTCACCTGAGTTTCAACTATCTTTAATATTCCCTGCAGTGTAGTAACTTTACACCCTGTTTGGGTAACAAGCTCCATTATAATTATATTCTACACTCTAGCTTTGCACATCTTGAATGGATCCATTGATCCTTTCTTAATCTGTGTACCAAAATGGGCTTCCTGACCTAAAGATTTTGTTCGATTATACTGCATATCCATCATTTGTTTCCTAATATTATTAATTTGTTGGCTATAGTCAAAAGAAGATGATTCTGCTTCAGATATTAGATACTGAAGTTGCTGTCGTATTTGCCAATAGTGAAGATATTCTTGATTTGAATCAAAATTTTTTTTTTTTTATGAAATAGGGTCCTCCAGGATTTTTTTGTGTCTTCCCACCACTCTGAGACATCATCATAATATTCAACTACCGAAAGCCTGGTGGACCAGTCCCATTTCCACATGTGCTGTAATTTGGGGTCCTTCAGGATTGACTCATTTAATCTCCATTTATTCTTTTTACATCATGGCACATCTTTTCATGAGATATTAGCTTTAATGGCTACTTGGTCAGAAAATTCACTGGCTTGTGTCACTGTATCTATAATGTGCAAGACTGAGGATACAAATATAAAGTCTATCTTGGTCCTAAGGGTGCCCCTGAAGTATGTGAATCCCCCAGTGGCATGAGTACTTCAGTAAGCATCCTTAAGGCCAGTCATGGATATAATTTGCTGTAATGCCTGGCCCAGTGGTGCTGAGGGTTGAGGTGCATGACACCACACCTCATGCCATGCTGGCGACCCATGTTTGGGAACAGACACAGGTCACTGGGGGTCGGGATGGGCAGGGTAGGATGAAGTGTTTGGAGGACTGCTCTCCTTCCCTGTGGAGGGGGTTATCATGGCACCGATACCTAAGTGTCGTCTAGCGGAGGCTGGGGAGCAAGGTATATGGGCATGCACATGGGGGAGAGTTGGGTGCAGACATTTCAAGGGGAGCACACATGGCAGTGTGCACGGGCCACCTCAGCTGACTTCATTGCATGCACCCAGCTCCTGTGGGAGTACAGAAGAAATCCCAGCCAAGCGCCTCCATGACACCCTCCTCACTGCCTTTGATGTGCTCCCAGACTGACTCCCCAACCCGAACCGATGTTCGCGACACAGGTAAGTGTCGCAACCCTGCCCTGGGGGGGTAAGCCAGGGGGTATGGGGGGGTGCAGCTCATGTGGGTGCAGGAGGTGGTGGGGGACATGACCTGGGCTGAAGGCTGGCCAAAAAGCATAGTTAAAAAAAAGTAATAATAATTCGCTGTAATGCTACTGGGTCGCTAAAGAGTTTTGGGGTTTGCAAGCCCCTGTTAGAGTGTTGGAGGCTACAATTAAAATCACCTAGCCAAATTACAAGCCTAGAAGTGTGAAGATAAGGCTGGACTTCTCAAAACAGTGCAGTCCTTAGGGCCTTAGTCTGAGAAGCATATATGGCTATTAGGTGAAACCTTTCTGAAAGGTATGTGATATCCAGAAGCAAAGCTCTCCTAGGATAGATATCAATCAATCTGGAAACTTGCAACAGGGGACTGAAAAAAAGTACACCTACCCCATCACAGGTGTCCAACCCTGTGGACCATAATGAAGGCTCCAAAGACCAAGCTTTAGTGGCCTGTTGGAGTTCGCAGTTTGTTTAAAGGTTGGCATCTAAAATACAGGTGATATCGCTAGCTTCCTTTTGTAAAGTATACATAGCTCCAGCTAGTTTCCTTTCTACTTTAATGCTATTGATAATGAGTGTGTTAAATGATAAATTTTTCATGGGTTATGAATTATAGAGAGCTTATGATAAGAGAGGATTAGCACTATGGGATCTTAGAACATTGTCTCTGTCTGCTGCATTTAGCAATGGAGTCTTCTCCTTCCTCTTCTTCTGTATCTGTGGTGGACATAATG
The DNA here is from genome assembly GCA_016271365.2 of Neoceratodus forsteri. Lineage (NCBI taxonomy): Eukaryota > Metazoa > Chordata > Ceratodontiformes > Ceratodontidae > Neoceratodus > Neoceratodus forsteri. Next base: position 232,419,404 of record JADMNL010000023.1, read on the forward strand.
GAAGAAGTGTTAGTCCCTTCCTCCTCAGACTCCATCTCTGTGCCTTCAGAAGTGAGGTTTCCTGATTTCCAATACCCTGGTGGAGGGTCCTGCTTTGTATCAGTAACTCCAATCTTCTTGGAAAAAATTCTCCCAAGTCTGGAATGTTTCTTCTAGGTTATTGTTTTGAAGTGCTTCTCCATAGGCGGGGGTCTGGCATGTCTGTGGGTGGTCTCTCTATCCCATCTATGGGGGTGGGTATCTGGATCATGATTTTCAGCTGAAATATGAACCTCGGCTTGCTGAGAGTCATATCTGTGGACCTAAGGGCTCCTAGTCTAAGGGGGTGTGAATCCTCTCACAAAGAAGCTATACCTGCTCTCTGGCTTATTGTTGCTGAGCCATATTTGTAATCCCTTCATGTGATGGGCAGTCATCACTATTGTGGGAGACCCATGGACATTGTCCATAGGCATGTCCAGTGTGCTCACACAAATTACATTTGAACAAATTCAAACACTTGGCGGAATTATGCCCAAACTCTAAACAGTGACTGCACTTGGCTGTGTCACATGCAGTGCTGAGGTGGGCCCAAGAGTCACACTTAAAACATGACCGTGGCTGGCTAACATAAAATATTGACCCCTGGTCTCTCCCCTGAAAGAAAACTCTTTGCAGATGAACTGAACTTGAGTTGGTGTAATAGAGTTTCACTCGCACCCTCCACCCTCTATCCCAGATTTGCTCACTATTGAGGGTGGGAATGGGCTTGCCTAAGATCTCAAAATGTTGCCTTAACCAAAAAAAAGATGTCTTCTTTGTTAACCCCTTCATTCTTAAACATAAGTATGATATTTTTGACGAGGGCTTAGTCAGAGGTATTGCCTGAAAGGACACCTAGACTGGATTATTTTTCAGTACATTGAATTTGGCCCAAAAATGATCTAAGCTCAATACATTTTTAAAACTAATATCATAATTGGCATGCCCAATACTGATTACAGCAAAAATCTCCACGAAGAAAAATTTCAAGGACCCCTCCAATAACATCTTTGCAATATGAGCCCTGTCTAGAGGCACCTCTAGGTCTCCTTTGTATAAAGGCATTACTGCATTGTGCCTAGGGGTGGGTTCGCCCCTATTCTGAAACAAGTCTGACATTCTGAATGTGGTGTCTGACCTAACCCCTTCAGTAGAATCCTGCAGGGTTTCAATTGAGGGCACTAACCTTACAGGGCCCTCTGCATCAGGATTAACATTAATAACATTATTCTCAATAACTGGAACATTACTAGCAGTGTTATCCTCATATTTCTGTTCAATAACCACAACATCAGTGTTAGAATTATTAGCAAGAAAGCCAGAGTTACCCCAGGGTGTATTGGAGCTTGTACAGTACTTGCTTCAGGGGTGGTGGCCACATTTGGAGCAGAATTTGCCAGCATTTGCAAAAAGGAGGAATCCTGAGGCTCTGGTGTCCAATGTCCATCTGTAGATTTCATCCATCCCATGTCTTCCAGTGCATGAATGGGTGACCAGGTTTGACCTCAGATCTCCCTGTTTCTCAGGGCTTCAGGATGAAGCCTAATGTCAGCGTAATTTATTTGGGTAATTTTACTCCAGCCTTGAGCAGTTTGGTCTTTAGGGAATGAGCAAAGTTCTCCTTTGTCTTGGTTAAGCATTATCTCCTTAACAGGAGCAGTAGACTCACTGGATGCCACCCGAGACAGGCAGTCTGCGCCAAGCCTGTGCTTGGAAGTTTTGTTGGCTTTTGTAATTTTTTCTTGTACTGTGGATACAGGCTGTTGGCACACGGAGTTACCTCCATTTAAAGGGAGGCAGTATAGCACAGTGGTTTAAGGCTCTGAGCTGCAAATCTGGAGACCTGGGTTTGAATCCCACAGCCCCCTTGCATATACCGTGTGACCCTAAGCAAGTCACTTAACTTTCCTGTGCTCCCAGGTTGCACCTGTAAACAAGCTTTTAGCTTAGTGTGTCTCACCTGGTTAAACAATTGAAAAAAAAAACCTGCCAGCCTTTCTGTTATTTTTACAAGCATTAGTTTCTATTGTCAGTTCTTTCATTGACACTGCAGCGCCAGCTGGTTCAGAAGGCTGGGCATCAGCAGATTAGAAGACTGGGTGTGAGCTCCCTGCTGACTCATTGCAGCCTTAACAGATTTTTCCTCTGACTTGACAGGCAGGCTATGCTCCACCAGAGCAACAAGTCCTAGCCCTAACTCATGGGCTTTCCTCAAATGTTGCTCTGTCTTGCTATAAACGCGATTTGTGATCCGTCAGCTATTTTTGCAATCCACCAGGCTCCAGTAGTTCAGAAGTCCCAACAATTTCCTCTCTTAATTCTTTGATAGGATGATTAGGAAGATTTTGTTTTCATTTTTCTCTTCTGAAAAATCTGCTGCTACTAAAGTTGCATCTACAGCCTCCTGTGCAGTGATAACAGTGGAGGAGACCTGCTCCCCTGTCTCCTCCACATCCATCGCCTCTGTCTCCTCTGGACTGGTCATCCTCTCATGGACAGCCAAGTTCCTCCTACTGGAAAGTAGAGGATTTTTTTTATTGATAAACATGAGATAAATCAAATACAATCAAATAGGTTACTTAACACAAATCAAGAAAAGGAAAAAAAAAAAGAAAAACATAAGCACATAGTACCATATACAGTGGAAACCCCCCAAAAATAAAGAAAAACAATGTAAAAAACTTGAAACAATTAGCAATGGAAACTTATATACAGAAAGAAAACCAGTTGTCCACTGTGTGGAACAACACCATATACATTTATCATGAAATCAATGAGAGACCCATGATTATCAAAACCATTCTTCTGCTACATTTAAAAACATTTTTAAACCATATAAATCTGTGCCATAAACCTGAGGCCTTAGTAATATGACCTGCAGACTCTTTCTCATATATATCCCTTAAATTGTGTGCCACCTGTATTATGACTTGGTGTACCCCATAGTCCTTCTGTTGTAATATTAGGGCATACCTGGCTTGCCACAAATAAAACCTACAAAGGGAAAACAATAGTCTCAGTGTACTAGAATTATAAACATTCAAACAAGGCGGGAATAAACCTAACACAATCATGTCATAGGATGTTTGGGCAATAGTCTTGTCACCCCAGACCCTGGAAATTGGGGCTGTGCAAATACCTTTTCACTGAATGTAGGGCTAAATATTTGGTATTCGGGTCCCAGATATTCGGTATTCATTATTTGGTATTCGGTATTTGGTATTTGGCCAGAAAAGGTGTTTTTTTAAGGAAACTTTAAAAAAGCACGTTAACAACACCATTAATCACCCATTAAACCTCATGTAGCATATACACCTCAATGACACTTCAACCACCAACGCAGAGCTCTCATTAATGCAACACAAGCTACATACGGCACACTTGATCCACCACACCACACATACAGCACTCCAAAAACAATATCAAGCATTGCATTGGGTCAGCACTGGAGGGTGTTCTTGGTCACAGACACAGTAGCCCATGACATGGGCATTGGCGATTGAGTGCTTGCAATTACAGCAACCCAATCCTGGTGCATGTCGAAGGGGCTACTGCTGAGGAAGGGTGACCGTATTGGGGAGGTGGGTGCATATAGCAACAGAACATCACTATATGTGTATGTGTGTGGGGGGTGGGGTCCAGCATGATGGAAAGGAGGGAGGGTTGGCCTGGTGTGGTTGGTGTAGGACTGCCAAGCTGGCCTCACAGCGTGGTTGGTGGTTGTCAGCCTAAAGGTGCAATGGTTCCAGGTTCAGGTCCGGGTACATTTTTGTGTGCCTGGCCCCCAATTTTTTTTCTCCAGATTTTGCACCCCCCTGACATGCACCCCCCGGAGTTAAAAATTCTTTAGTAGGGAGTGTGGGGCAATGCAAGGAGCACAGCCCACTGCATGAACAATCAAAATTTAAGTCCCTGGCACTGTTTTCCTGTGCATTGGGGGTGTACATCATTTAAATAGATTTTCAGTGATATATACTTGCCTTGCCACCAATCGCAATTGCACTTTCGTGGTTATCACATAAATCCACAGACACGGGGTAGACGGTGCTTTGGCCATGGGCATAAGAATAGTGGTAACAGTGGCTGCCATAGTGGTGACAGCTGAAAGGGTGGTGGTGGGAAGGACACTGACTGTAGATGTAGCAGCCATAGTGATAGCAGTGGGAACACTGGTGGTGGTGTCTGCTGCTTCCTGCACAAAGCATGTATGCACTAATGCCCTCCTACTACTGCACAAAAGGATGTGACAGTGAATGTATAGATGGAACAGGCGGTGACACCAGTAGTAGTAATAGTTCTGCTGGTGGTATTAGTAGTAGTAGTACTAGTCAGAAAAGACTTGCCTGCTTCTGTTGGAGGTTGAGAAACCTGCTATACTACAGAGAACAAACTAGAACAAACTAGAATGCATTTGAGGAACTGGGAACCTGGTAAGACATAATATTGTTGGGGACTTGTTAGGAAGGTAAACTATGCTTTCTACAGAAAGTTTCATTTTTTCTTATTGGCATTAAGAAGAGAATTGCAGGATTCCATTAAAGTGTAGTAATTTTATAACCAGAGGGGGTGAAATACAACTGAAGTTGCTTGATTCCTGTGCTGGAGACCTATGATTTGGAAGGATATTTGTGCAACATTTTAGAAGTGTCCTGCTGGCTGACCAGTGAGTTTATCCTTGGTTTCAGAAAAGGGGTTGTGTATTAGAATCAGACATAGCAAAGTGTCTGCATTGAAAGACCTGCTTACACCACAGGTGTCACTAGTCAATCAATTGATTCTGGGTGGGGCTTTTATCACTGAGCTGTCTTAGGCAAACTACACAGTGAGAAGCCAGTCAGAAAAGACTTGCCTGCTTCTGTTGGAGGCTGAGAAACTTGCTATACTGCAGAGAACAAACTAGAAAACATTTGAGGAACTGGGAACCTGGTAAGACATAATATTGTTGGGGACTTGTTAGGAAGGTAAGCTACGCTTTCTACAGAAAGTTTCATTTTATCTTATTGGCATTAAGAAGAGAATTGCAGGATTCCATTAAAGTGTAGTAATTTTATAACCAGAGGGGGTGAAATACAACTGAAGTTGCTTGATTCCTGTGCATGAGACCTAGTATTTGGAAGGATATTTGTGCAACATTTTAGAAGTGTCCTGCTGGCTGAGCAGTGAGTTCATTTTTATCCCTGGACTCAGTAGAGGGGTTTGTGTAGGAGCAGTGGTCTAGTAAATTGTGGTGTTGGTTGACTTACTATAAAGAACAGTACTCACCAGGATGGTGGAGCAGGGGTGTATTTGATTGTTTCTAACAGTCACCAGTGGTTGTGGCCTACCCACCCACCCTTCCCCTGACCCCACTCACCCCAGGTGTGGCATTTCCTTTATAGCCAAGGTTCTGACATCACTTCCTCAACAGGTCTTGGGGCAGAACTGCCAAATTCTTAATAACCCAGCACAGTGCATAAAGGGTAAGTACACACCGAAAAAACTAAAAACAAAAAAAATATTTTATGTATTACTCATTGTATATTATAAGGAAGAGGAACATGTGGGGAGTGATGCAATGTACTGGCTGTGGGGCAGCAGTTTTCCAGGAGACATTCTGGAACCTGCATTGCTGCCCTATTTGCAGGCAACTGTCAGCTCTGAGGGAGGAGGTTGACACCTCCAGGCTGAACTGGCAAGGACTAAGGAGGCCTCCCCCATCCAAAAAGCACCAGTTCCACAACCACTGCCTCAGAGGTTGCCATGTGTGAAGAGTAGATTAACCACAGTGGGTTCTGGGAAGGTGAGGGTTGTGGAACAGAGGCGTAGCCACCTAGTTGTACCGCTATACAAATCATATGTCAGTCTGGCAAATCAAGGTTCCTCTATGATGACACCTTCAGTGGAGACCAAGAAGAATGCTGGGGGCATCCACAAGGGAGACCCACAAAAGAGTGGCAAGGGACACCACAGGGGAAAGAAACAGCTTCTGATAGGGGACTCAATTGTTAGGGTTGTAGACCTGGGGAAGGGAGAGGAGAGGGAAGTAAGGTGCCTGCTTGGTGCCATGGCTTGGAGGGACAGGAAGCAAATCCTCAGGATCGCAGAAGCAGCATCACAGGAGAGGGAACTAGATATCATTGTCCACCTCGGGACAAATGACCTAGCTAGGCATGAGATCAGTGCAGTGCAGAATGAATTTGTGGAGATGGGGAGGGGTCTCAGACAGGTAGCAAGCACAGCAACCTTCTCAGAGGTGCTGCCAGTCTATGGCAGGGGTGAGGCTAGGGTACTGCATACCATGCAGTTTAATGAATGGTTGCAAAATTGGTGCAGAGCACAGGGCTTTGGCTTCACTGGGGACTGGGGGTCCACCTGGAGAGAAATGAAGGTCTATACTAACATGATGGTCTGCATCTGTCCAGGAAGGGAAACAAGCTCTAGGTGACAGGTTTAAAGGCTTCCTTGGCAAGCTTTTAAACTAGCCAAGGGGGGGAGGTGCTGATAGGAAACAGGAAAGTTCAAGCCTTCCCCCATACCTCTCAAGTGTCCCTGATTTTCAGGGATGTCCCTGATTTTGCCTCAACATTTTACTCTGTCCCTCCTAAAATTTTTGTTTCCGTGGCTAAACAGTGGGAGTTGTAAGCACAAAATAATGTCGAGCATTTAAGTTACAGACTTTTTCTTCTTTAGAAAAAGCATTTTGGACTAAGCTCCATATTCTACCAGCTTTGTGGGTGGATATCTCTAATTTTGAAGATTTGTCCCTGATTTTGGTCCTTTGTCCCTGATTTTTTTAAGCATTGTCCCTGATTTATGAGGCAGGAGGTTGAGAGGTATGCCTGCCCCCACAAAACATGGCAGGTAGTAGGGTAAACACTGAGGTACAGAGCTTGACAGAGGGCAGGACAGGGGTAAATGGAAAAATAGACAAGGGCAATAAGAGCAGGGATGGGGTAAAAAAGGACAAAGCCAACATTAACCCTTTGAGAAATTAATATGTGTGAACGTATATAGATTCTGAACGTATATATATGTCCACAGTCTTCTTGGAGGGCAATGAGTACCAATGCCTGTAGTCTTGGAAACAAGCTTCCAGAGCTAGTAGCCCTGATGGAAGAGGAACACTTGGATATTGTGGCAGTCACAGAAACATGGTACACAGAGAACCATGACTGGGATGTCAACATACCAGGATACACAACCTACAGAAGGGACAGGGAGGGTAAAAGAGGAGGTGGAGTAGATCTCTACATAAGGGAAGGGATCAAATCTACAGAACTAAAAAGTAAAGGGGGAGGACAAGAGGCACTCTGGGTCATCTTGGAGACAGTGAATGGCATCACAATCCGCACAGGGGTTTTATATAGACCCTGTCTCAAGGGGAGGAAATGGACAAGAAAATGATAGAGGGCATTCTCAAAATGGCTGAAAAAGGGGAGATACTGTTGATGGGGGACTTGAATATGCCAGATGTTAACTGGACAACATGGACTGCAGCCACATCCAAGAGCAGGGTCATTCTCGATGCCCTACAGGGGGCATGCCTTAGCTAGTGGTGGAATCCACTCAGGAGGTAGCAATATTAGACCTGGTACTCTCAAATGGAGAGAGGATCACAAATCTAGAAGTCAGTAGACATCTGGGAACAAGCGACCACTGCACAGTGTGCTTCACAATCAACACAACCATGGAGACAAGCCATACAAAGACAAGGATACTGGACTTTAGAAGGGCTGACTTTGGCATAATGGGTGAATACCTGAGGAATGCATTAGCAAATGGCCAGAAAGGAGGGGTGGAAGAACAATGGAGACAAATCAAAACTGCCATCATGGAGGCAACAAGCCTTTGTGTGAAACAAATAAAGAAAACAAAGTGGAATAAAAAACCACTATGGTTCTCAAAAGAGGTGTCAGGGAAGATTAAGGAGAAAAAGGCTGCATTCAAAAAGTATAAGGAATCACAGAAGGAGCATGACAGGGAACTGTATCAATTAAAGCAGAAAGAAGTGGGGAAAGCAGTCAGAAAAGCAAAGGCCCAAACCAAAGAAAAGATAGCCAACTCAGTTAAGAAGGGGGATAAAATCTTTTATAGGAACATTAGGGAGCATAGAAAGGTTAAGGGAGGGATAGTGAAGATTAATAAAGGAGAGGGGAGGTGGGCAGAGGGAGACAGTGAAAATGCAGAGATACTGAATGAATACTTTTGCTCAGTATTCACAAAAGAAGAAGAGGAGGAGCTACCTAAACCAAACAATAGAAGCACTGTGGGTAGTGGGGTTGATGCCAGTCCATTTACAAAAGAAAGAGTCCTGAAAGAAATCCTAAAACTCAAGGTGGACAAAGCAATGGGGCCTGACGGGATTCACCCTAGAATCCTAAAAGAACTAAGGGAGGACCTAGTAACACCACTGACCACACTTTTTAACAAATCATGGGAGGATGGGGTGCTACCTGAGGACTGGAGGAGGGCAGATGTGATTTCTCTTCACAAAAGTGGGAGCAAGGCAGAAGCAGGAAACTGCAGACCTGTTAGTTTGACCTCAGTGGTGGGAAAAATGATGGAATCACTTCTGAAAGAAAGAACTGTTCAGTACCTAGAGGCCAGCGGGGCACAGGACCCAAAGTAGCATGGATTCACAGCAGGAAGGTCATGTCAGATGAATCTAATCGAGTTATTTTTCTGGGTGACCAAAGTAATAGACCAGGGAGGGCCTGTGGATATGGCCAACCTAGACTTTAGCAAGGCATTTGACACAGTCCTGCACAAAAGATTAATCATCAAGTTAGCCAGCCTGGGAGTGGGTCCCAGGGTGGTAGCCTGGGTAACAAACTGGCTGCACAACAGTACACAGAAGGTAATAGTGAATGGAACACATTCTGAAGAAAGGGGGGTTACAAGTGGAATATCTCAGGGCTCAGTACTGGGTCCAGTCCTCTTTAACGACTTTATAGGTGACATTGTAGAGGGTCTGGAAGGAAAGGTATGCCTCTTTGCAGATGACACAAAGATCTGTAACAGAGATGATACACAAGGGGGGGTAGAAAGGATGAGAAGCGACTTGGCAAGGTTGGAGGAATGGTCAGACATATGGCAACTTAGATTCAATGCAAAGAAGTGCAAAGTAATGCACTTGGGAAATAAAAATCCAGGAGAAGAGTACACAATAGCAGGGGAGGTACTAACAACAACAATAATGGAAAGGGATCTGGGTGTAGTCATATCAGATGACCTAAAGGTGGGTAAGCAATGTGAGAAGTCAGTAAGGAGAGCCAGGGGCATACTGGGATGCATAGGGAGGGGCATCACAAGTAGAAAAATGGAAGTGGTTATCAATCTGTACAGACAGTTGGTGAGACCCCATCTGGAGTGCTGCGTGCAGTTTTGGAGACCTCATCTATGCAAGGACATAGACAGGATGGAAGCAGTCCAGAGGAGGGCAACTAAAATGGTGCATGGTCTACATCAGAAACCATATGAAGAGTGACTGAGAGAGCTTAATATGTATACCCTTGATGAAAGGAGGGACGGGGGGACATGATAGAAACTTTTAAGTACCTCAAGGGAATCAACAAAGTCCAGGAGGGTAGCATCTTTCAGAAAAAGAGATGTGTAAGAACAAGGGGGCACAATTTAAAGTTAGAGGGGGGACGGCTCAGGGGTAATGTGAGGAAATTTTTTTTCACGGAGAGAATGGTGGACGCATGGAACCACCTTCCTGAAGAGGTTGTGGGGTCTAAAACAGTGGGGGAATTCAAACATGCATGGGACAGACATAAGGCAATTATAGTGGGGGGGTTGCAGGAAGTAGGCTGTTGGTTAACTAGAATCTGCAGCTTATTCAGTATATAGAGAAATGGGCAGACTGGGTGGGCCAAGTGGTCCTTATCTGCCATCAAAGTCTATGTTTTTATGTTTCTATGTTACTATTTCCAATGCTACAAGAACTAAAAGGTTTGCTTGGGGAGAAAAATATTTGAGACCATCTAACAAAGAGACACCAGTCTGTCATCGTCCATGTAGTCTATCTCACCACCTTCTCTGGAATTGTATTATGCATCAGTAGTACACAGTGAAGCAAGACAAGATGCAGTTCAGTACTTTGCAGTAAATGCTGTCACAAAATATTGGATGACTAGAGATTAACTGCCATTGAATTACACTGCTCCTTGCAGCATACTGCAGCACTTTGCAATAATTTTGCAGGCATGGAAAATAATTGAGACTGGTGATAATACACTGGTAACCAGAATATTTCAGGCATGTGAAATACTTGGGACTGGTGATGCCACACTGGTAACTGGAATATTTCAGGCATGGGAAATACTTGAGATGGGTGATGCCATACTGGTAACTAGAATATTTCAGTCATGTAAAATTCTGGAGACTGGAGGTGCCATACTGGTAACTGGAATATTTCAGGCATGTGAAATACTTGAGAATGGTGATGCCATACAGGTAACCAGAACATTTCAATCATGTGAAATACTTGAGACATGTGATGTTATACTGGTAAATGGAATATTTCAGTCATGTGAAATACTTAAGACAAGTGATACCATACTCCTAACTAATATTTTAGTCATGTGAAACACTTGAGACAAGTGATACCATATTCGTAACCGTAATATTTCAGTCATGTGAAATACCTAAGACTGGAGATGCCACACTGTTAACTGCCATATTTCAGGCATGGGAAATACTGAGATGAAGATGCCACACTAACTGCCAGATTTTATGCACTCGAAATACTTGAGACTGGTGATGCCACACTTGTAACTGCCATATTTCAGGCATGGGAAACACTGAGGCTGGTGATGACACACTATTAGCTGCCATATTTTATGCACATGAAATACTTGAGACTGGTGATGCCACACTGGTTACTGGCACCTGGAAAGCTGTTAAAGGGATCGATGGGATATGGGCACGAGCAACACAGGGGATGAGAGATGTAGCAACACCAGTTGAGGATTTTGTATTGGGAACAGCAATCAATAGGTGGGTGGCAGTTTTAGGCACTGCAAACTGCATGGCATGCTCATTCAAAAGAATAAACCATGACAATGGAAGTAATAATGGGAAAGGATGCTGGTCACAGATTTGTGTTAGTATGACTTTGAATACGAATGTTAACATGCTTATTTGCTAACAGAACAATGATGGTTAACACAGAATGGCTTGTGTATGGGTCACTGCTACAACACACACATGTTATATCCAGTACAAGACAATTATTTAAATGCAATTGTTAGTGGCCATGTGTGTACCCAAGGTGAGGTAGATTTATTTTTATAAACACAAGTTGTTCCACATGTGCTGGGTCAAGTGAGAATCGGGGAGGTTCCACCACATCTCCAGCAGTGCTGAACATTCATTCAAATGGTACGCTGGTAGGGGGGCAACAGATATATTTAAGGGCCAACTGTGCCAAGTGTGGAGATGCTTTCATCCTTTTGATCCAGTACTCCACTGGATTTATGGAGAATGACTCCAGAGGCTCATTGAAATAACTGTTCAGCAGATTGGGTGCTGACTGTGGCTGCTGTTCTGTGTTCTGTTCTCTTCTGCTGCTCAGCCTGTAGTGATGAGCTGAGTTCAGCCCAGCAGTCACCCTCCTTCTCAAGGTTTTCCATACTGCTTTCAGTTTGTGATTCTGAGACTGACTCATCAATAGGGTTACCTGCTGGTTTCATTGACCCAAGGAGGCAGAAACTAAATTTTGAGCACATCTGCTTCTGAATGTCTGTAATACTGTGAGCGGGCATTATAAGGTGTAGTATCTCACACTTGAAACGTGGATCCAACATAGTGGCAAATATGTGCTTTTTATTGGAACAGAGATCAGAAAATCTAACTTCTAGTTCTGTGGTGAGGTTTTCCACAAGGGATATCACTGTTCCTGGTGTCTGGTTTGGATCTTTCTCAGCATTGTCACTGAATCTCCTCATGGCTTTTTTCAGGATCTGTACAGCAGGAATTGCCTGACTTAGAAGTGCAGAGTCAGAGCTAAGGTCACGAGTGCTCCTTTCAAATGGGGCTAAAACCTTTACCAAGCCCTCAATCACAGCCCAATCCTGATGTCCGAGGACTTCCCCATATCAGTTTCCATGCTCATCTCATGAAGATCCTGCTTTTGCTCCAGAAGCCTTTGCAGCTTGTAGTAGGTGGAATTCTACCGGGTCTGTACATCCTGGATGAGATGATGTTGTGGCATTTGAAGATGCTCTTATAGCTGATGCAGACAGTTTGTGGCTTTCGCAGAGTAATGGAAATGGCTGCATATGCTTACTTTGACTGTGTGATCTGCCTCTGCTGTGTTTGCCAAAGCCTTTGTCACCACCAAATTTAGTGTATGAGCAAAGCAGCTTATCCCATCAAAATTGCCATCTCTAAGTGCTTTTATCATATTTGTGGCATTGTCTGTGACCACAAACCCTACTTGCAAATTGTTGCCATCAATCCATGGGCTCAACATCTCTTGCAGGAATGACAGTATGTTTATAGCCCGGTGATCCTTTTCCATAACACTGACATTTAGCAAAGCAGACCTGCAGGGAGAGGGGGAAGAGACAGAACCAGCACCAGTACCACCATCACCACCAGTGACTACCACATCTGCAACACATTAGTGTGCTGTCAGTGACATATTTGCATGATTTGAATTCATGCTGATCCATATGTCAGTTGTGCAGTTGAAAACTCCAACAGCAGCCTGTGCTAGTAGTCTGGCAACTTTTTTCCTCAAATCATGGTAAATGTTGGGTACTACAGTATGTGAAAATGTGGTCCATGATGGTATATTATACCTAGGGTGGAAATGCTGCAGCAGCCTATGGAAACCTGTGTTTTCCACAATGGAAAATGGCTGCAGATCCAAGGCCATCATCTCACCAATTAAATTGATGATCTGCTGTGCTGTAGGGTGTGACGCCTGGTATTTGATGCGGGCATGGAAGACTTGCATGATGGGTGTAGTCAAAGCGGTACCACATCGCATTGATTTTGACTTTGAACCCATGGTGGAGGGTGCTACAATAATAGAAGATTGAGCAGAAGAAGGCAGAATGGGTGATGCTTCTGTCCAGGGATACGCTATAAGTGGTATAGGGGAAGCTGAGGGCACACTGTCTGTCTCAGTAATAGAATCACTAACAATACCTTGTGCATCTACTGGACCAGTACCAGAAGAGGGGCTGACAGGCACATGTTGTGGAGGGGGAGGAACAGCTGTGGATCATTGATGTGCACTGGGTTGTTTCATTTGGAGATGGTTCATCATTGATGTTGTGAGATTTGAAAGGTTTTTAGCACGACTTATAGTACAGTCACACACACACAGCATACTGCCTTTGTTGGATCATCTTTTACAACAGTAAAGTACAGCCACACCACACTTTTCCTTGCACTGACAGTGGAAGTACAGGCCCCAATATGGTGACCATGGGTATGTTTTGCCCCTTTCCAGTTATCAGACCTGGGTGCAGTGGATGCAGTTGTTCTACCCCTTTCTTTCTCCGCAACAGATGTAGTTGTAAAACTACTTCATGTATCAGATGAAGTTGAACTTAACACAACTCTTTGAAAGGACAGGGTGGACTGTTTGTTTTTTTTAGGAGGAAGAGGAGGGTGACACTGACTGACCTGCTTGCCACGACAAGAAGTACTGCATTTTTTGGCAGCTGCACATTCACGCTTCTCATGCAGATATGCTGCATATTCTGCCTCATCACCAAATTTGCTTAGGTGGGTATCACTGTCAGATGATGTACTTAGCAAGTCTTGAGGCTCTGGTAAATATTCAGAACCAGATGAATGCTCTTCTTCAGAATCCTCCACATCAGAAAAAGGAAATGTAGTGAGAGGAAACTTGTGAGGCTGAGCAACAGTACATTTTGGCAACACAATTGGTGCAGTCGTTGTAACAGTCTCATGGTCAGTACTAGTCACAGTACCTATGGTCATGGGCACAGTTGGCAAGGTAGTAGCACTGTCGACAGTAGTCCTGGTGCTAGAATTACAATCAGGAGTTACAGTTGAAGAAATTGGCATCATATTACAGCTAGTTGTAATACTGGCAGCAGTAGTCATGGTGACAGCAGAACACTCAGGACTACTAATGGAAGCAAAGGTTGTGGTGACAGTGGTTGTGCAAGGAGCACAAATAACAGTGCACACCGTTATAGTAGTGGTGGTGTCAACAGTACAAAAAGGATTTGATCTGGTTACTGAAATCAAGGCACTGGTGGTGGTGGGGAGGAGCACACTGATAGGCGATGTTGCCTCTATGGGGCAGTTGTGTGAATAGTACTACTACTGGTAGTGGGGGTGGGTTCTTGTTCTTGTATAACTGGAGATGTCAGCTGTAAAGCCCTCCTACTTTTATAAAATGATGGTGCTGCAAATGCAGTACTAGTAACAGTAGTGGCAGCAGTTGAAGTTATAGCAGTACTAGTACTACCCCCAATCTTATTGACACCAGAACCTGAAGGCTTATCAGGGGAGAAAACTATCTTAGAGCGGCAAATACAAACAGATCTCCTCTCACCCTGTTCCTCACCAGTTACGACTGGCAGTGAAGATGACTTGCTTGGGCTGGACCATGCACGTTTACGGGATTAATGAGACATGGTCCGTAACTTACTGTGTATATTATTTGTTATTAGTGTCTTTGTTTATGTTGGTGCTTCCTGCAGAAAATAACAATAGCAACACCACGTATGTAGCAGCTAATAAAGTCAAGCTGATACTAGAAAGAAATGGAGTCAGCAAACAACTTCTTACTTGTACGGTGTCAGTTGTGCAGTCATACAGTACAGCAATTCAAGCTTTGAAGGTGCACCAAACAACTTACAACACACAGAACCCAGTGAGTCATGCCTGGCACACACAGAAATACTAAAGCAGTTCACAGAAAATTTACGTGTACACACTCACAGTAGTGAACACAGGGGGTGAAGACACACAAAAAAGAAAAAAAAAACTCACATGCACAGGAGTCCACTCAGGTGCAGTGAGCTGCGGAGGGAGGAGTCACCTGATACACCCTCCTTACTCAGTTGTACAGAGAACTGAGCCAAGAACCAGACTACACTCAGCAACAATTCAATGGGGCAAGCCTGACCCCATGAGAAAAAAATACGCTACTTTATATATCACAAAAAAAATGCATGCAGACAACTGTGCATGCATTTGCAGGACACAGATTACAAGAACAACAACACAACACACACATGCATGATGTATGTGCCACGGTAAGCTGCAACACAGATAAGAGGGAGTCAGATGACAATCACACCTCACTTATGCAGGGAACCGAGCCCGGAACCTGATTACAGCAAAATACCAATTTGTTTCACAAAAGAAATAGAAAATACCACAGGGGCTGTGTGTGGATTTGGAACAAAAAAGCTAAGCAAGCACAGCAGTGGGGATGGGGCAGTCAGCAAAAACTTGAGCCACTCACTGTTACAGGCCCAGTAACAGTTATCCACCATGCAAAAGCCAAGAGTGGACTTCTTGTGACAAAAAATCTGATAAGAACTAATTGGTCTTAAGCAAAAATCAAACCACACTGCTTCAGCTGAGCTGTAAAACTGTAAGCAGTGGGGGAGGGGAGTCAGCATGCAGTAGCACACACACAGATTCACTTACACACAGACTCCTTTTCCTTGAAACTGAGCCCAGATTCAAGGATGAAAAACAAAACTGCAGTCAGATGCAGTCACAAGGTGATCAGATGTAAAAACTGGATCACACACAAAACATTTTTTAAACAGTTATAAAAGTTACAAGTGGTAAACTAAACAGAGTTAGCTCTCTGAGAAACAACTGTCTCCTCTCATCTACACACTCAGAGTGAGGAGATCACATGGTGTTCCTGGCTCTGAGCTCCAAAAACAGCCTCTGATTGGTCAGCGAAGCTCTGTGAGATTTTGAAATCTCACCCACCGAATAGTAGCCGAATAGTGAACTATTCAGAATGTCCATCTGAATATTCGGCAAGCCTACTATTCATGGTATTCGGGAAATACTATTCGGACCATGCACAGCCGTACTGGAAATATTAGACCAGAAGCTTCAGGAGAATGGACATGAGGGATAAAAATGTTCCTGGGTTTCTAATAACCCTGGGCAAGACAATCTGGGACACATACAGTCATCTAAACCCTTATGCTTACAGGAGTTCCCCACCTCTACCATGCCATGGCAGAAAAGCCAAGTGATATCCCATCCCTTAAGAGGAAGGCACTTATCAGTTAATTGCAGGAATATACTATCTAGATGGTCCTTGTAAGGTAAGAGTTTAACTGGGGTTTCAAAAAAATGCTCCACTATGATGGCAGAATAAAAGGATCTTCAGGAATTCATAGTAAGCTGTAATGTAGAAACATTCCATGCTTTTATTTTATTAGCAATTGGAGAGAAATAGCAGGGAAGATTTAGTTTTCATAATGATTTAGGTAAACTTAGGGAAGAAGTCCAGCTTACTATAAAGTCCTGTAATATCAACCTGAAATTGCTCACCCACATGGAACATGGAGTTGAAAGAATAGGAACAATGTTGTGATAAACAAAAGTACAAAAAAAAAAGAACAGGGTGGATCATCCTGACCCCCCCAAACTATAATCCTGATAGGTATACATCTGTTTTACAGGATTCAACCTGCTCCCCCAAAACCAATGAAAAAAAACATTCATTACTTTCACCTCAAGTTGAACTGGCAGAGGAAAAATGTGTGCAGCATGCAAAAACAGTGGAACTACTAAGGAATATAGTAAGGAAGCACACTTTCTTTTCTAAATGGTCTTGTTTTTCCAAGCTGCCACAGTATTTTCCACTTTTTGAATGGCACAGGACCAATTTAGGGAAGTATAGTCCTGGCTTTCAAATTTCAGGCCAAGTATTTTCACTGGAATGGTAGATACTGTGATATTGGTAAAGGAAGCTGAGGAAGGGGAACCCTGAACAATCTTAGAAGGATGTAGCAGCCCCATGCTCTTGCCATTGTTTAATTTCGAACCTGATATATTTTCAAAATTTGAAATTTCACCAAGCAGTGCAGACTCATCTAAATGTGGGGTAGAGCAGATACAGACATCATCTGCATATGCGTAAATGTTTGAAATGGGACCACTGATTCTGGGAATGCCACTACAGTGAAAGATTTTTCTTTAAAAAAGGTCTATTTGAAAGACATATAATAGAGGGCTCATGGGGCAACCTTGCAGAACCCCCTTCAGGCCTTTGGAGGTGTCACCCTGAACCCCATTAATATATGGAGTAATAAAATAGGAGTCATACAACATTCTAATTCATGAAATAAAAGATTCTGGAATCCCATAACTTGCCAGGACTTGAAACAGATAATGATGATCAACCCTATCGAAAGATTTTTCCTGATCCAAAATGAGAATAAGGTACTCTGCATCCCCATCCCTGTTTTTGGATATTTAATCCCTCAGAAGTGCCAAATTATGATACATAGATCTTCTCTGTAAAGCACAAGACTGCATTGGACTAATAAGTGTCTCTGCAATCACTGATACTCTATTTAACAAGACAGTAGCTAGTATCTTATAGTCTACATTTAAAAGACTTATGGGATGCCAATTCCGTAAATCACCTTTAGTTCCTGATTTGTATAATAAAATTACCAATGCCCAGGATAAGTCTGTTGGGAGAGATCATGATGACAGAATAGCAATATATACATCCGTCAAAATAGGGACTAAATATTTAGAAAATGTGGCATAAAATTCTATAGTCAGGCCATCAGGTCCCGGGGCAGTGTTTTTCCTTAACCTGGATAAAGCCTTATAAATTTCTTCCAGGGTAAGTGGGGCAGATAAATTAGAAAGCAGACTAGGGTCCGGGGGGATATGTAAGTCATTCAAATAGTTGTCATCCCATTGTGCATTAGAAGAGGTGCCAAACGTATTAAAAATGTGTGTTTGAGCCAGAGTTTGTATACTAGACCTATCTGAAAACAATACACCTGAGACTGGATCTTGCACAATGTCTAAAATCGTGTGGCTAACTCTATTCTGACAGCTCTTATATAAATCCAAGGATGGTTTAGTACCTTGCGTACCAAACTGCACTTCTTTTTTTAAAGATTCTGCCCTATTATATTGTATAGATGCCATTTGTGATTTAATGTCCTGAATAGCTTGAGTTAAATCTGTGCCATGCTCAGAAGAGTGAGAAATGAGTGGGAAAAAAAGCCATTCTCGGAGGCCCAGATACTGAAAATATTGGAACCGTGAAGTATGTGCTACGGTGTGAATAAAAAAATTCTTACATTCCTGTTTCGCATCTATCCACCAATCTGGTATAGAATCAAAGGCCTCCAAAACTGAGTATCTAGCTGACAATAATGAGAAGAATTGTTTCTCAATTTCTGGCCCAGATAACAGTAGATTATTCAACTTCCACCTAGGGAATTTCTTCCTATGAACCTGCTCCCTGAAAGGGAGACTACAACAGACTGAGACAGCCAGGTGATTGGAAGTCTCACGAGGGATAGTGGAAGCCTGAAATGTCCTAAGGTATTTCGACAAAAAAACATAATCGATTCTCATAGCTAAAGGGTCCTTAAAAAAAGTATTAGCCCTTACATTATGTATTTCCATGTTGCTATCTTTTAAATCAGCTGTTTTTAAAATGTAGTTCAAACAGTTTGTGTCCCCAAAAAGCTTTGCTGTACGTACCCTTTTGTCTGCCAGAGAGAGTGGGCAATTAAAATCTCCCCCTAGAATAATATGTTTATTAGTATGTAAATAAGGTTGAGTGTGCCTGAAAAGATCTGACCTTAAAGCAATACTTTGAGGTGCATAAACATTCACAAGCCAAAAGGAAAGTGGGCCCAAACAACCATCCAACAATAAAGCCCTTCCCGGGCAGATATCCAAAACCCTGTGTATCGAAAAGTCAGATCCCCTTAGGAGAATACCTACACCATCACAGGTGTCAGGGCCTTGTGACCAAAAGGAGGAACCTATATCCAAAGATTTCTTTGCTTGTTGGATTTCAAAAGATGTTTTTAACCTAGTGTCCTGAAGGAAAATAAAGTTATTTGGGAGGTTCTTCAAGATTTGGAAGGTAGACAACTGCTTCCTATAGGTTTTAATGCTGCAAACATTCAATGTAAGAATAGAAAGCTGTTGTCTCCTCTCCATAGTGAATTAGAAAGGAGTGTTCAGGGAACCTTCTGATGATCAGTATTCCTCTGTTTACCCATCTGAGAGGTCTGGGGGTCAGAAAACCATTCTGCCCTTGAGGAAGAGGAAGAATCTGAGTCTCCCTCATCCTTCACTATGTCACCCCATTAACTTCTCTTTGCGAGTGCCTGAAATTTATGTCTTGTGATAATCAAAAAAACCTTTGGGAGTGTTTCTTCTGCCTTTCTTTTACTTCTTTTTTTCTTCCCACCAACTGGGTAAAACTGAGAATGATCTGGGAGGTGGGTAGCAGAGATGCTGTCTCCATGTCCTCTGACCCTGCACAGGAGGCCTCTTCTTGTATTTGGGAATTGTCCTGGGGAAGGGCCTCCCGGTCTGCCTGACTAGAAAAGGGTGTGTCTGAAGAAGTTTGTACTGGTTCAGGATCCTGGGAGAGCTGAACCTCAGACTTTTTTTTTGCTTCTTGAGCTTGACACTTCTCTAATAAATTAACAGGGTCCTGTTTTGCTCTGTCTAATCTGTTTTTCTCTGCCCAGGGACAGCTTTGATAGGAATGGCCATTCTCCTCACAAAGGTTGCACTTCAGGGGGGTTGGGCAGCTTAAACTCACATGCCCTTATTCTAAACAAAGGTTGCATCTAGGCTTGTCACACACAGAACTCAGGTGTGTGTGCACCACATTTGTGACAGGTCCTTGGTTGCCCCTGGTAAAAACACAAACCTCTGTCCCTCCCAATAAAGAAACTCTCTGGGAGATGTTGAATACCTTGATCAGTATTGTTGAGTTGGACCTTAACTCTCCAGTTTCCTGTCCAAACTAAGTTCTCATCTAGAATGGGGATGGGGGCCTCAAGAATAGAACGACGTTGTCGCAACCAGTACTGCACATCAGAAAGATTCACACTTTCATTCTTGAATAGCAATGTAATCATTTTTATAGTAGGTTTTGTTAAAGGGATAGGAAAAAAAGGTTACCATAAATTAGTACCAGACACCTGAGGATATTTGGACCAAAATCTCTCCAAAGATTGATTAGTTTTAAAACTCACATCATATATGGGTTCACCCTTAACATGTATGACAGCAAAGAGTTCATGAGGTTGGATTCCCATAGACTCCTATAACATTTTATGTAAGAAAACCTTCCTGTCAGAAGCAAAATCAATATTACTAGTAAACCTCAGTCTCACAGCATTATGCCACTGAACAGACTCCCCTTTATTTTTAAACAAATCAGACATATGGAGTCTCTTTGGACCTTCAGAAGTAGCCTAAGCTGCCAAATCCTCTTTGTTTCCCGGGACAATGTTGTGTAGGGTAGAATCAGAGTCCAGAGTACCTGTATGTGTAGAATAGCCACCCGGTGCTACCGATGCAGTAGCTGTTGATGTTCCCAGAATATGGGCATAAGAGTCTAAAGTGCACTTACGACCCACTGAGTTACAAGTCTGTTGGAGATCAGCCACCAAAACCAGGCAAGGGGAGGACCAGGCAGAGCCCGCCACTGTCTGCTGCCAACCTGCAGCACACAAAGCCACCTCGGGAGACCAAGTATTGTGGTCATGGACAGGATCCTCCATACGGCCGTTCCATAGGGAAACCAGAGGAATCACAGATCAAGGGGGCTGATGCACAGTGCTTGACATGGGAGAGGAAGCCTCTGACACAGGCAAAAAGAGTTGCGAAGGAATGGACAGTGGAGGAGAGCAGGACTCACACCTAGAAGAAATATCATCTGGAGGCTTAGAAGTGCCATCATCTTCATGCAACAATTTCAGCAGGTAATCCTTATTTTTTCGTAAAGCATTTCTGAGCAAAGTTTCTTCAGGAATCATACCTAGGACTGCATCATGCTGTATAGCAACAGCAGAAGGGTCAGTACCTGAATCATTTAAAGGATATTGTATTTGTGGTGAAGCTGCAGTACATTTGTCTTGTTCTATGCCAGTAAAGGAGGGTAAATCCAAATCTGTTTGTTCTGTAATCGGACTTTCTTCGCTACTAAGGTGAGCAAATACAGTCCTGCTGTGTGATGGTCCTCCATCTTCCATATGACCATCAGCCATTTTGGAATTTGGCAAACAAGGGTTCCCCCTACTGACAAGAGTTGGGGAATTTTTTATGGTAATCATAATGAAAATCAGAACAATATATACAATCAATGTTACAGCATACAGAACTATGAAATAATAAAACAAAAAAAACTTAAACCAGCACTAATTCATACAATAATTTTGAATGAAAGCCAAAGGTCAAACCAGAAATCAAAAAACTAAATGTATGCAAGTCAATATATCATTTGAAACAGAACGAAAAGGAAAACAAAAGGAAAAAATAATAAATATTAGTTTGTGCTATAATCTCAAAATAAAGAAGACCATTTTTAATAACCTATTCCTCCCCTTCCTGTTATTGGTGTATAAAACTAAAGATTCCATTAAATAATGCAAAAGGCAACATTCCAATATCCTCGGCCCCACTCCCCTTGATAATCACCAATTATCCCCCCCAAATGAGTAGAGGAAACCCCTTCCCCTCTTTAATTTTTTTTTTAAATCCTATCCCTAATAGGTCTAAAATAATGATGCTTTAGCTGAACTTGTATAAACAGTAAAAGAACAAACAGATATATGGAACAGTACAGTAAGTCTCAGTATAGTGAGTAAAAGGGTCCTTGTACATAAAGAAGTTTAAGTTATTGGAGCATCTGAGTCAGTGATCCAAGGGAAGCCAATCCATAACTCCATTAACTGAGTATTCAACAGGGAAGTTTGTTCAGCTTTATGTATACTTTTCATTTGATGTAGTATTTTATGCAACTGTTCAAACAGTGAGCTTTCCAGTTGTTGAAGTGTAAAAGCACACCTAGCCAACCATATCTGCCACTTAATCACTTTGACAAATACTCGCAGTGTACTGTAATGCCATTTACTAGTCCAAGAGGTCTCAAATATTCCAAACATCAAGTTCTCCAAAGATAAGGTTAAGAAAACATCCTCCCTCCATTCCTGTGCTATGAGAGCCCAAAAACCAGATATGAAGGAACAAGGGAACAAGAGATGTTCTGTAGTTTCCTCCTCTTGAATACAATCAGGCTGTGTGCAGAGTCTGTCTTGTTTAGCCTTGTGTTTATGATTGGATTTTACATTTATCTTGCCATGACAGGCCAACCAATGAAAATCCCACACATGGATAGGTATACGTTTATTTATCAGGAAACTCCGCAATTTAGATCTATGCTGAAGTGGGCAATTCACAAATACAGTCTCTACCCAGCAAGTTGTCTCCAATAAATGAAAATGCAACTGTTTTCTAGATAAATTAAGTACATGAATTGTTAACAGATTCCATTGTTTGATACACAGAAAAGCACTTCTTATATACTCCGGAACCATTGCTGATTTTTTAAAACAATTCAGGGATTGTGCTTCCCATAACTGAAGCCAGAGCATGCAATTTGTTTGTAACACATTTTCCCACCCATGTGCCTTCTCCAAGAATAAAGGTCGAAAATTTTCAAAAATTAAAAAACTTTTAAAAAACAAAATAGGGCTAGGCATGTTAAGGCCTCCCTGATTAATGGGAAGATATAAAATATTTCACTTGATAGGATTAAGACGACTTCCCCAACAGGCCTGGAAGAATATCCCTAAAAGCCCAACTTCTAAGGGCTTTGGTGGGGGGTGGAATACATAGCTGAGATAAAGAAAAACTGAAATTAAGCAGGATTTGATGAGAAAAACCCTTTTCTTTTTTCCAAATTTCCATTTATTCCATGGAACAACTTTTCGTTGACCTAACAGAAATTTCGTTTCCCAATTAAAAATATCTAATTCTATGTTTCCCCTATATATGCCTAGAACTTTCAAAGGATCCAGAGCTATTGAAATACCAGCAATGGATTCATAGGTATTTAAGTTGTATGGCAAATGTTGGCCAAAACATTTATTAAGATTTAGAGCAGCTCCTGTAAACATACCAAATTCCATGCAGATAGCTAAACTCATGAGAACCAAAGGTTTATCATGTACCATAAGCGTCATATCATCTGCATAAGCCATAATTTTATATGGCAAAATCTGTTCTTGGGACCATAAACCCTGTACTTCCAATGAATCATTAATTTTTCGCAAAAGAGGATCTATAAAAAAAGGCATACAGGATAGGGCTGAGAGGGCATCCCTGTTGAAAGCCTCTTCTGAGAGAAATGAGAGGGCCCTTCCATCCTTGAATGACTGGACAAACTGTTGCTGTGCAATACATGCTTTTTAGCCAGTGTATCATAATATCCAGAATATTATAATGTGTTAGAATCATCCACAAAGCATCATTATTTACTCTGTCAAAGGTTTCTGATTGATCCAGGGAGACCATCTAGAGTCCCACTCCTTCCCTGCTCAACCAATTCACTTAGGAAAAAAAGTTGAGACTGAATTTTCCTTCTTGGAATAGCACATACTTGTGCTGAAGAAATCAATTCATCAACCACTAGGGAGAGTCTGTTTGCCAGAATTTTCATCAGTAATTTAAAATCTGAATTCAAAAGTGTATTGGGACGCCAATTGTCCAAATTGAGTTTATCATTGTTTTTATAGAGGAAAGTTAAGCTTCCACAATTCATGGATAGAGAAACAAGTTCAGATCTTAGAATTGCATTAAACATGAAAGCCAATTCCTCCAAACAGAGGTTACCTATGAATTTCAAAAGCTCTATTGAGATCCCATCAGGGTCTGGTGATTTTTTCCAGTCATAGAGGATAGTGTTGATTTCAGTTCTGCAACCAAAATTTTGGATATTGAAAGGTTATTTTCTGCCTCTTCCAATGCAGGGACATAGAAATCCTTCAAAAAGGACTATAATCCTGACGTAGAGGCCAGTAGAGGGTTAAACATATGGGAAGTATATTCAGACACAATTCTAATGATATCCCTTGTGTCTCAATACACCACACCATCTTTATCTCGGACAGCAGAAATAGATTTTTTTTGTAATTGGGATTGCCAATATTCATACGGACAAGCAGTAGCTAAGTCACCCAGAGTACAAAACTGTTGTTAAAATAGCAAGAATTTTGCTCTATTAGCATGAAACTGAACCATATTTTCTGTGATCTGGGAGATCTGAGTAGTTAAATTCTGACCTGTTTCAAAAGAGATTGAATATAGCTGTTGCAGTACTTTTCTATTCTGCAATTAGGCCAAATATTCAGTCCATGAGACCCCTTTACTAAATTGTTTACATAACTTAGCAAGTTCGTGCTTGGTGTCTTCCCACCATAATACTAGACTATCAAAAAACCCCATAACAGTTTCATGTGCTAAAACAAAATTATGTAATTGTGCATAAAGTTGTGGATTCGAAAGTAAAGAGGAATTAAATTTTCAAAATTCTAACCCCCTTCGTTGCCCGGTATCCAGTCCAATGGTTACTGAAATAATATGATGATCTGTGAATTCGAGAGCTGACACTTCTGCCTTCCATATAGATACAGTAGGGGAGACAAAAAGATAGTCAGCACAGGAGTGTAGCAGACCTTTGTGAAATGTAGGGAGAGTCTTTTTTTTTAAATATAGACAGCATCCACCAAATGTGCTGTATGGATCATGTTAGATAACTAGTTTGAGTCACAGTATTGTTTGCCGTGTTTTGCGGTCATGGGACAGTTAAAATCTCCAGCAAAAATAATATTATAAGAAGTGTACAAATATTGTTCAAGTATCTTAAGAAGTTTGTAACATTGCACTTTTTGTTGGGGGCATATAAATTAAATAATCTATATGGTGTTTCTTGAATAAGAACGTCTAGAATTAAAACTCTTCCTGAAAGTAGGTCAAAAAGTTTAAGAATGTTTGTATCTGGATATTTGAAAAGAATACCTAGACCCGCACATGGTTCTGTACTTAATGACCAAAATGAAGGACCTAAGTACCAGGCCTTAGAGGCCATTTGTATTTCATGCAAAGTGTGAAGTCGTGTATCTTGTAGAAAAAAAAATCCAAGGTGGAAATGGACCAATACAGAGAAAATCATATTTTGTCTGTTTATCCGTTTGATGCTGTTAACATTAATTGTGTGAAAAGAGAAAGGTTCAGTCATTATGTTTGTTTAAAAGGACTTTTCTGATACTGCTTATCTGTGTTTTTTAATGGAACTCTAGCTTTCTGTTTCTGCTGTCCTCGAGGATAAACCACCCCTTCTGTATCAGTAGTACCCTCCGGAACTGCAGAATCTACTGAAGAAACATCCGAATCAATGTCTGAATGTTCAGACCGTAAGACATCAGATTTATTTGAGGTTGGGATAGCAGCAGATTGCAGAGGTATCAGTTTGTCAACAGTCTCCCTGGTAGATTGTCTGGTGACTCTGTTTCCAGGTCTTTGCTTAGGTGTAGGAGGAGGGGGCATTTCTAATTCCTTTGGCCTATCTGTCGTGGGGGGTCTGAGGTAAGGGCTCCTGAACAGCAGCTGAAAGAAAGTCTTCCAATGGTACTGGAACTGGCTTTGGTTGTGAGGGGGGGCCAGGCATTACCAGAGGCCTCCACTCCATGGGTGACGCAGAAAAGACTGTTAAACTCTGTGCAAGCACTGGAGAAGAAAACCCCTGACTATTAACTTTCTTTTGTGCTAAAGCAGTTAATAAATGCTGTTCTGCTCCATCAGCCTGGTCAGGTGAGTTATGTGCAGCAGTGGTACAATTTTGAAAAGTATGACCTAATTGCCCACATAAATTGCATTTGCTTTCATTTAAGCAAGATGAGCTAAAGTGACCCAGCTCCCCACGAATTATACATCTTGCCAAATCACATGCATTGATGAGATATTCCAGTGAACTACATTTATAACACATTTTTGGCTGTCCTGCATAAAAGAGGATTCCCCTATCATGACCTAAAGGAATTAGGTAAATGTGTTGGACCCTCATTTGTAGTATTCAGCATAACTTTCACTTTCCAACCCCCTGTCCAAATATTTTCAGAATCAAGGATTGCTATAGGATCTTCCAGTAAGGTACAGCAATGTTTCAACCAAACAGTCAAATCTTGTACATTCACACCTTCGTTTCTAAAAAGCACTCTAACAACCCTATGAGCTGGTTTAGACAAAGGAGTAACAATAAAGGGAGACCATAGAGATGAGTCCTTTAGTTGATTATATTTAACCCAGAAGCACTCTAATCCCTGAGCTGTTTTAAAGCTCACATCGAATGTAGTTTCCCCAGATATGTGAATCGGCACATATAGTTCTGTAGCCATGAATTTCATCAATTCTTTTAGCAGAGTTCTGGCAACAAAAATCCTATCTGGTGGGGTATCCATCCCACCTGAATAAGTAAGGCACACAGATTATGTCTCTTTGCTGGATATATGGGGGTTTTGAAGAGAGAAGCATAAGATTTTGGTACAGTCTTATTAATTAGGTTAAGGGGCCACTGAGGCAGAGAGGATGGAACTGAAGGAGCAACCTTAGGGTCTTGGGGAGGATTTGATTCTGCATTTAAGAACATTAACTCTGGATTTTGTGTAAGGGCCAGCTCCTTCAGGATTTCTAAAGCTTCATTCTCCTCTGGAGCTGCAGAAGTTTTCGTCAGAGGAGTACTTTTTGTGGGCATAATAATCAGAAAGGTATCAGAAAGCCACTTGCCTGAGGATGTATCGAAGAACCAGCCTGCTGCTTTCAGCGCTGAGGGAACCGACCAATAGGATCCGTTTGATTCAGGAGTCACTACCTCCACTGCACGTCTTAGGTCAAGCCCCACTGAGCTTGTATCAGCCGTTCCCGATGAACTAGCAGTGGGAGATAACATAGGAGTTGATGTCTCAAGTTGTTCTGCCTCTTCAGCAGCTTCTACCTACGCCGCCCAACTCTGAGGCTCTGTGCTGACAACTGACACCTCTGTATTAGTCAGCTGGTTGTGTGTGACAGATGAAATGCTACTGTCAGACCGCAGCTGTCTCAGCAAAGATTCAAGTTGCACTCGCTTGTGGAGAAAAACGCTGTTCTTCCACAGCAAACTGTAGTTGCAATTCTTTCTCTTGCGCTAACATAGCATCTACTTTCAAAATATCTTGTTTCACCATACCGCAGGCCATTGGCTCTGAGTCCGAGTCGTTCAGCAGGTCTGGTACTGATTCAGAAATGTTTAAATTAAGTGAATCACTCACAGTATCTAAAGCCATAGAGTCTTGTATAATCAAATACAAATCCGAGGGAAAAACAGAAGTCGGGGTAACATCCATTGAGTCAGATACTTCCATCATTGGGTCTTCCAAAGCAGCAAGATCTCCTGTCAGCTGGCTTGCATCCGCCATCTTGGCTAGCAGCCAAAATTGCCAGATGGTCCCCTACCACAGAATAAGGGAATTTCCCTGGTGTCCTTGCCAAATTTCCCCCATTCACTAAAAAACATATCACCAACAGCTTAAAATCTAGTTCAATTCAGTTTGCATCCATCTGTATCCCCCTCTCCGAGGAAGGGGCTGAAAAGAGGCAAAACATTGTCTAGTTCTCCTTCCTGGTCAACATAAACAAAACAAAATAAATGAACCATGTAGAAGGAAAGGGTGGGGATGCAAACAAGTGAAACACAGAGTTCCCTCTGCAGATAATAATCTAGTGATTGCAGGCCCACTGGTTCAGACAATAGAACAAGTTTGTATTGGTAGCGACATGGGATACCTGTGAAAGGTTAGATAACACAGGGATCAGGGGAGCCAAGTCTAGAGCAACAGTTAGAAATCATTTAAATAATTACAGCAATATACTGTGAAAGCTATATACACCTTCCCCCTTTGAGTCCTAACAGGGCACCCACATAATAACAAACCCTGCAGTTTGGGAATGGTGAGCCCTGGAAAGCTTAGCTGCTTGCCACCGTTGGAATTTGTTCCATGTGAATGTCTTTATCAGTGCCTTATTTGACCTGAATAACTGGTTTATCTGGCGTACCTTCATCAGCTTTAAATGCTCAGGGGAATCCAGAAATCTGTATTATTTTTGTTGTATTAGTTTGTTACACCACTGTCTTGAATGTGCACTACTAACACAGAACCGGTTATAAACTTATGACAGCAATTTGTCTTATTACAGTATTGTACTAGGGTGTGTTGTGTAAATTACCCATGGGGGTTGCTGGAGGGAGGGATCGGGGGAATATTGGCGAAAAGGCGGAGTCCAGATTA
Source organism: Neoceratodus forsteri (assembly GCA_016271365.2). Classification (NCBI taxonomy): domain Eukaryota; kingdom Metazoa; phylum Chordata; order Ceratodontiformes; family Ceratodontidae; genus Neoceratodus; species Neoceratodus forsteri. The sequence goes on from JADMNL010000023.1 coordinate 232,447,768, forward strand.
CATGCACTGTATGAAGATGGCCTTTCTGGATACCCTAAAAGTAGTGTCTTGGAACATTAGTGGGTTAAATTTATTTATTTATTTGTTGCAAGCTAAGATTCACACCTTTAAGCAACAGGTCCTTACATAGATTCCGCATGAAGGCAAAGTACAGTGCAAACAGAACATTACAAGTACAGTGCATACAGATAAATTATTGTTACAGGTAAATTAAACTAGTAGTTTCCAGAGAATAAAAATACAGGGATAACAAATGATACATAGCAGTCATCAGGCAGGTAAAGGAACACTCTTGACAGGTAGCACTGAGTGACAGTCAGAGGTGTGCCAGAGGTGCCAGAGGCGACAGAGGGTGAAGGGAACTGGTCTGGACAATCTTACCAAGGTAGTAGAAGGGGGGTTGCAGGTAATGAGGAAGGAGGAGGAGGAGGGGGTGAGAGGGAGGAATAGGGCGTAGAAGGTAGAAGGGTAGGAGGAGGTAAGTTCTTGAAGTGGCTTATAGGGTCAGATGATAGCAGAGGGTGCAGGCTAAGTGCAGGTTGACTGTGAGGCACAGAAGGCTTAGCAGTAGCAATCACAGGCAGTGTGTGTAAGAAGTTGATATCATAGTTTGTGCTTGAATAGGCCTATTTTGGTGGTAGAACTTATTTCGGGCTGCAGTGAGTTCATCCAAAGTGGAGCTCGATGGGCAAAGACACATTGTGCTGGGTCTGTGCTGCATCTAGGGACATTGAAAACTTGATTGTAGGAGCCTCTGGTGTTTTGAGTGGGCTGATGAGGGCTGAGAAGGTTCCAGGCCACCATGGGCAGCATATCGAGACAGATCTTCTTAGCTATCAAGCAGGTTTGGAGGCGGATTCTGTCCTTTAGTTGAAGGCAGTTTGCTTGAGTATAAAGATCACAGGTGTATGTTAGACATACAGCACCTGTGAGAAGTCAATATGCCTTGTTCAAGGCCATCGAAATTTGTTGAAGGGCCATGTCAGTGGCTGACCCATAGACAACCAGACCATAGTCAATGTGGACAAATACTGAGCTGTGTACTGCCATGCTCAGGGCATCAGGTGTAAGGCAATGTTTACGCCGATAGAGCATGCCTATTCTCACATTAATTGCTTTAGCAGTATTGGTAATGTGTGTGGCATATGACAAGTTGGAGTCAATAGTAATGCCCAGATATTTTAAATGCTGTACAAGATCAAGGGAGGAGCCCTTGTTGTTCTTAATGGATAGTCGGAAAGCTTTATGTCTGTTTTGTCAACTGGTGAATAAAATGGACTTGTTTTTTTTTTTGTAGTTCATAATGAGTTTGTGTTCCTCAAACCATTTCTCAGCTGAAGTAAAACCATATTGTAAGGCATCCTCCAGACGTTCAGGCTGAGGGTCGCTGGTAAAAATCACTGCATCATCTGCTTACAGAAGTATGTGATCATGGCAAGAGTCAGGTAGTTTGTTAATGAATATACTGAAAAGGAGCAGGCCAAGGATAGACCCTTGTGGAACACCTGAGAAGATAGGTCTGGGTTCAGAAAGGATGTCGCTGATCTTGACCTGCTGTGACCTGTTACTTAGATAGCTGTCAAACTATCTCATTGCCTCAGTGGAGAGCCCGATTACAGTGAGCTGTTTGAGAATGAAGGGTATGATGCACAGTGTCAAACGCCTTGGAAAAGTCTAGGAATGTAGCCCCTACCAGGTTTCCATGGTCAAGAGCATGGTGAATAAAGCCAGTGAATTCCAATAAGGCTGTGACAGTACTATGTGCTTTTCTAAATCCATGTTGCTGGTTACATTGGAGATTGTAGTGGTCCAGGTACTCAACCAGTTGATCCGCCACTATTCTTTCAAGCACCTTGGAGAGTGGAGGGAGGATGGAGATTGGTCTATAGTTACTGTGCAGAGTCCGATCACCACTCTTGTGCATAGGGCTTACTGTTGTAGACTGCCACTTTTGAGGAAATTGTGAGTGGCAGAGGGATAAGTTGATTATCTTGGTCAAGGGTTCAAGGACTTCATCCAGGGTTAGGTGTATGAATTTTAGGTCTAGGGAATCCCCGCTATACTGTATCTTGACTTCCCTAGCACCTTTTCAAGGTATTTTCTGGCTTCTCCTTTTGTAACTGACTTGAAATAGAATGGTGGCCGCACAGGGATATGTTCAGGCATTCTTGGGAGGTCTGCTGGGGTGGTGGGGTAGAAGACTTCAGATGGGAGGATGCTACTCAGGTCTGTAAATGCATTGTTAAAGGCATTCATTATGAGCTAAGGATCCAGTGTTGGAGTGCCTTTGATGTTGAGCATTGTATGGGCAGTTTCTTGGGTCTTTCCTGTGATACCTTGGAGGTTGGACCAGAATGACCTACTGTCATTCGATGATCTAGCTAAAGTGTCCTTGAAGTAGGAGCTTTTGGCATTCTGTATTGCTGTGGTACATTCATTTATTGCTTTCCTATAGCTCTGTATGTTGGCTTGGGTCCCATGGGCCCATGACTTGTACCAGAGTTGGTCCCTTGACTTGAGTAACAGGATTAAATAGCCTGATTAAGCACCTTAAGGTGCTTCTAAAGCTGAAGCAAATGGCCTGTGATGTGGCATTATTACAGGAAAAGCACCTCCTGGATAGGGACACAAAACAACTTAAGTGCTCCTGGGTGGACAAGGTCTATACTAGCTCCCATGTTTCAAAAAGCAGTGGGATGGCAATACTGATCAGAAGAGGTGTCCCATGGGGAGTTCAGAGAGTGCATGCAGACAGAGAGGGATGCTGGCTAATACTAGAAGGCACATATCAAGGTACATCTCTTACTTTCTTGAGCATACATGCTCCCAACATGCCTTCTTTGGCAGTGTCTGGACAGAACCTACTGCTGGGAGCACTGCAACTATTTTGGGAGGTGATCTAAACCTGTTAGCAAATCCTAACCTAGATAGGACCAGTCAGGGTACTATGGCAGAATGCCAAGTAGCAGACCACGTGCTTACCACCTTTGTGCAAGCTGACCTCAGAGATAGCCGGAGGGTCCTCCACCCACAGGCTCAGGACTTTATATATTATTTGCTAGTCCATTAAAAGTATAGCCAGATTGATACCATTTTTATATCAACTCACATGCTCTTATCGGTTTAGTGGGTAGATCTGGGAAATATCTTGATTTCAGACCATGCTCCGGTTTTCCTGTCCCTAGCATGGGGGGGGGAGGCTGCAAGGCCCTAGAAATAAGTGGTGGCTGAACACTGCCCTTCTACAGCAGCCTAGGGTTGTGAATTGGATTAGAGAGGAGATTAAAGAATACCTGGACATCAATGACACAGAGGAGATACGACACAATACTGTGTGGGACACCCTGAAAGCAGTGATCAGTGGGAAACTCATAGGATACATGTCTAAACTTAAAAAGACAATGGGGTGGGAACTCAGATCCAAAGAGGGTCAGCTTAAAACACTCAAACATGAACTTCTGGCCCATCCAGATAGACAGGAATCACTGAATCAACAGGTGAGCTCTTTGAGAAAAGAGATAGAAGCCTCATATCACCAAACATCAGAATACGCCTTTTACCATTTTCAACAGAAATACTTGGAATCTGGTGAACAGCCAGGGAAATGTTTGGCTTACCGCTTCAAAATGTGGGAGTCACAAAGATGTATCGCAGCTATAGTACATGAAGATGGTACTGTAGTGACCTCTCCAAATGACATCAATAAAGAATTTCAGCAATTCTATCAAAGCTATATGCCTCAGAGGCCTCTCCCTTCCCTCAAGACTATGATGCCTTTTTATGTTGGCTCGTGCATGCACAGCCAACATATTGTGGTAGAAGCAGATTTGGAGGTGCGGTGACTGTTGGGCATGCATCAATAGGTGCATCCCTCATTCCCAATAAGCCTACATGCTGGCACCACACCATGATTACATAATGTGGCAAGCACATCTAAGGAAAGGTCCGGTGCAATGCGAGCAAAGCTCATCATATGCAGCAGCACCTCCCGACGTGCTTGCCCTGATGCAAAAATAAATTAAGCATGGCGGCACACTGCCTGCCATAATGCTGACTCCGGGGGTGCCCAATCCTCCTGTCAGCATACCCTAACCCAATGTATGTGCCGATGGGGGAGCCCACTCCCCGTCGGCATCATGCACCCCCCAATTTGTTATGTGCCAAGGATAGTGTCCAATCCCTCTCAGCTCTTACCCCCACTTTTGTTCTGTGCCGACACGGTGCCAGTCCCCATTGGCTATAGCATCCCCAAAAACACTTAGGTGGCACGCTGGAAGCCCACCCCAGCATGCCAAATCCCTGAAAAAGAAAAATCATCCCGCAATTTTTTTTTTACCCCCGTGAAAGAAGAAAACGGTCCCTCGTGGTCTCCCTGCCCCCTCTCACAACCTGCATCCACCCTCTATGCACCCTGCCTCCCCACACCCCCCCTTACCACATACTTACCTCCGGAGTCCAGCATGATGGTCTTCGGTGGACCAGGAACATGTCTGCACTCTTCAAAGCCGACCATGAACTGAAGAAATGCCGGTAAGCTGTATAATGGCATAAATAGGGGTTTTTCAACTTTGGTGCATATCTTGGCCATTTTGGGGAAGTTTTGCACCAAATTAAAACATGGCATTATTGGGACCCCTCATGAATTCAGTCACTGCCATGGTGTTATTCGGTCCCAAAAGGTGATTTCGCGGTCACTGCATGGAATCACCTTTCAGGACCGAGTAATGAAATGACAGAGCCACTGTTCATGAGGAGGTCTCTCAAAAAGCCTATGTTGCAAATTTAGTGAAAAAATCCAAAAAATGGCTGTTTTACGAGTGTGTGTTGCACTGTTTCCACGCACGCTCATAACTTTGTGAATCTGTAATATTTTCAAAATTGGCATTTTTCCACACCTCCTTATGAATAGTACAGCTGTCATTTTACATATCCTGGCCAAAATGTGTTTTTGCATGTCCAGTGCAGAATAGTGCAGTTGCTGGCAAAATCAGTTTTTGGGACTGTTTGAGAAACTGACAGTGACACTGTTCACGAGCAGAGGTCCTAAAATGCCTATGTTGAACATTTGGTGCTAAAAGTCCATAAAATGACTGTGTTATAAGCGTGCATTTTGCAGTTTCCATGCACCCTTGTAACTTCGCAAATTTGCAATATTTTCATGCCGGATTTTCAACACTGGCATTTTTTCACACCTCCTTATCAACAGTACAGCTGTCATTTTTCACAGCCTGCCCAAAATGTGTTTTTGCACCTGTGGTCGCTGTGGGAAATCTACTTTTGGGACTGTTTAGCAAAATCACAGTGCCACTGTTCATGAGGAGAGGTCCCAAAATGCCTATGCTGAAAATGTGGATAAAAAACTCCAAAACATAATTGGGTTATGGACATGTGTTACACAGCTTCAATGCATGCTTATGACTTCACCAATTTTTCTTATTTTCACTCCATATTTTCAACGTTGCCATTTTTTTGCGCCTCCTCATGAACAATACAGATGTCATTTTCCACATCCTGCCCAAAATGTGTTTTTGTCCCTGTGTCACCAAATGGCATAGCCACTGTGCAAAACCACCTTTCGGCTAACAAACTGATAGTGCCAGCTGGCCCGGTGGCATAGAAGGCTGAGGCGCTGGATATCTCATCTCACGGCACGCCGGCGACCCTGGGTTCAGGGGCAAACCTGGGTTGTCAGAGGTTGGCATGGAGGGGAAGGCGGAGTTGGATGGAGTGGCTGTCAGGCTGCTTTCCTCTCCGGGGAGGCGGGATGGTATCCCTCACTCAAGGCTACCCCCTGGTGGAGGCTGAGAGGCTGCGAAAAGCAGGGTGCTGGTGATAAGCCAATAAGGTGGGCAGAGGAGGGTCATTACCCGGGCTGTAAGGCACATGCATGCCTCCACACACATGCAACCTTCTCCTGGGGCCCTCAGGAAAAAATGGAGAGAAAACTGAGGAAATAAATGGCAGCAGGATGGCGACCAACTCTCAGCAGGCACCGCTCCCGGACCAGGCATAAGGTAAGCCCCAGTAATTACAAGGGATGGAGCTGGGGGAGTCAGTCAGATAGGGACTGTACATGAAGGAGAATAAATAGAAATACTGAAAAAAAAAAAATAAACCTGATAGTGCCGCTTTTTATGAGGTGGGTTTACAAACAGCCCATGTTGAAAATTTGGAGTGAAAATACCAACATACGCCTACGGTGTCAGGGTTTCCAACTGTAACACCCCACCCTGTAGAGACTGACAGGCATCAGGGGTGTGACTTGGTATCATCAACTGTAATGCTAATGCCATTCCACCCCCCCTCACAGCCAGTGACAGGCATCGTGGTGTGCCTTGCACTGTTTGGCCACAAAGTTCACCCCATTCTCCTATACTGCACCCACCTCAGCATACTTCCTTATGGAATGAGGTAAGTATAAGGCCCAAAAACCCCAAAGCACACCACGACACTTGTCAGTGTCTACAGGGTAGGGTGAGGTACAATTTCATGAGCGTTATACCTGATGACCCAAAGGCACACCCCAATGCCTGTTGGTATCTACAGGGCTACCCAAGGCTCAATACACACACTCCTCAGCCTACTAGTCCAGATAGCAACATCCTTCTTTGTGAATCTGAGGGCAGTGATTTATTTATTTATTTATGTCTTTGGTGACTGTGTAGGTGCACTGATCCAGATGACCATTTTCAGACATGTCTCAGGCCACAAGGTGGCAAAAAGTAGGTACAGGTACAAACAATCAATTACAAGCTACAATACATGCACACCCAGCAGATGGCAGCGAGGGTGGAGAGAGAATTAACAGTGGTAATGCAATGACAATGTGCAGACAGGGTAGAAAGGTAATGCTATATCAGTATGTACATAAGCATAGCCAAAATACAGATGGTGCAAGACACAAGCAGTAATGGTATACAGGTACATGGTCCAATTCAAGAACAAGTGAGAAAAAAACAGTTGCTGTAATAAAAATTCAAATAGAAAAACAATCACAGTTCATAACATCAAAGGGGCAAGACAGAAGGAAAGGGGGCAGGGGTAGGCTTGGGTTGGGGGCAGGAAGGAGAGAGATGGAAAAAGAGCAGGCTAGTGGGGGCAGGGGGGTATAAGTGTTGTAGGGCATCAGATGAAAGTCTGAGTGCTATTAGAGCATAGTAGAGTTGTAGACCCTAGTACTGCTTTACGGAACAGTGACATTTTGCAGTAGTGAGGAGCCAGTTCTTCTGGTTATGTTTAAAAGCTAGGTGGGAGGGGGACTCACTAACAGACAGGGGGAGTTTGTTCCATATGGAGAGTGCTGGGACTGAGAAAGCTTGGGTTCCCGAATTTCAATTTCATTCTTTGTGTGTGTGTGTGGGGGGGGGGGCAACAGTCACAAACTGAAGCTTAAGACAATGCAAGCAAATAGGCGTGAGGGGGGGATTCAGGCTGTCAGACCTTAAAAGTATGCATGAAAGATGGCTTATTTGACAAGCAGTGGCCTGTTGCAAACCTCAACTTCTACACACACCCCTGAGGTGGATGCCAATAGAACAGGCATTGAGCAACTCCTCCACCCTTAGGCTGTGTTACACCCAGACTGGGGGGCTTCCCAAATCTACTTCCCCATACTAAGCTTGCCAAGAAAATTTGGCTAAGAAACTCCCAGAAGTTGGGATGGTGCCCAAGGACAGCTTGGAACAGACCCATATGGCATAACCCATATCTTCTCATTGAAGGCAAGACTCTAGATTGGGATAATGGTGCTCTAGGGGTATACACTTTATAGGGGACCTATAACACCCACAATCAAAGGTCCTATATTCCTTTTAGAAGCCGTGGGGAAAATACATGATACCACAGCAACACTTTTGGAGGTACTTACAAATACGAGACCTCCTCTGTATGACTGTATCCAATAACCATGTCCTTCTGGCCAAATCTCCATTGGAGGTCTGGATGGACCATCTGGATTCCCTACAAAAATTCTCTACAAAATTTAAGGGCCTGGTAAGGAAGGAATCCCCTCCTGTAGTGGTGGCTGCAAGTAAACCCAAATGGGAACTGGAGCCGGGGATAGACATCACAGAAGAAACATGGAAAGATGTGTGTGGGTGAATACATACAGGGCATCCACAGAGCTCCAGGCTAAAACTTTACAGTACAAAGTACTATACAGAGCCTATCATACCCCCATGTGGCTAAGCAAGGCGGGCTTAACTTCTACAAGCAAGGGCTGGAGATGCTGATCCCTGCAGGCATCCCTCACACATATATATTGTGGGTTTGCTCATACTTAGAAGAATAATGGACAAAAATATGGGATAGTTAAAAAAACAATCTTCCCATGCCTAGGGTGCAGATGCTTTCTGTGCGCTCCTAGGTATTCCTCAATTAAATCCCCAGCTTTCACTCTCACAACTACTGTGGCTGATGGGGGCTTTTGCAGTGACAAAGAGAACTATTATTTGCCACTAGTGGGGTCCCTAACCACCTGTGGTCAGAGAATGGGAGAACCTCCTTAGACTGACAGCTAAATATGAAAAAAAGCTCACACTGCTAGAGGTACACTAACCGAATACTATCAGGCTTGGAACCTCTACTTAGCTCACCACCAGGTCACACAAGAACTTTGGATACCACCAGAAAGGTGAACAGAGAGCAAAAAAGTGGATCTGATAGTGTCCCAGTATATACACGTAATGTCCACTAAGAACAACAAACAATTTCCGATGATCTCAGAAGACTAAACCCTATCATATGGAGAGGAGTGTGAGGTTTATACCTCCCCCTCGAACCCCTTCACCCCATCCCCTCACCTTTATAGACCAGGAGCCTGAGCATAGAAAGAGTAAGCACTGTTTTCTCCCAAAAAGTCTAAACAATCAGTATATGATTATATTTAAGAGGAGAAGATAGGTGACATTGCATGTAATGCTACAGGCTCTACACTTAACAAATGACACTCGCCAGTATTAACTCCCTGTCAGGAAAATGCTGGCAACAGCTTGACCAAGGCAACTGTGAAAATGTAATATGGGAGCGATTACCCATACAACAACTTAATAGAGGATGGAGACTGACACATATGAAATAGAAGAGAACACCACAAAGATTAAGAGGAAATGTAGTTAGACCAAGTTCCAGTTGACTGACAACCATAGATGCACAGACCAACAAGGGTGAAAGGCATAGGATCCAAATGAGGATCAGAACTGTAATGAAGAATGGTACAGACTCCATGAAATGTGGGTAGGCTATCCCTTAAAAGGCCCCTTGCACATGTTATGCATATGGTTTTCATTTATGATAAGGATTACAGTGCATGCACATTGGGCAACACATTGTAACTAGGCCTTTAAAGAGTCTAAAGTTGTAAAGTGTTAGAAGTTCAAATTGTTATGCACAATTCAAAGATAGCCCACCTGACATGTAATAACAGCCTTTACAGAAATATAGGTGTGTTGTGTACATGCAGAATGCATGCCACATGCTTAATTGTGCAATGTTTGCATGCGGTTCGTATGCACAAAGTGAACCTAAGCGAACCAGGTCTAAAAAGCAAATCAGGTTTGCATGCTGCAAGATTGACATGTGTGCAGCAGGTAAGCTGGTGTGAACATCTTCTAAAAATTACATCAGGTTCCTGTGCTGCATGCTTGACATGAGTGCAGCAGCTAAGCTGGTGTGAGCATCATTTCAACATCACATCAGGTTCACATGTTGCATGCTTACCACGTGTGCAGCAGCTAAGCTGGTACAAATCTCACCTAAAAAAACACATCAGTTTCTATTTCTTATATTACTGCTAGCAATTAGAGTCATAAAATACATTTGTATTTGATTTCCCATAAAAATTAGGTAAACTCATTAATTCTGATCCTTTTGCAAGTTGTTTAATGGCATTTGATTTTTGTCATTAAATCACCATTAATTTGTAAAGTATTGTTTGCTTACTGCATTTATTGCCTAGGAAATAGCCAGTCAACATCCCCCAATCCAGATGTATGAAGAGGGGCCTCTGTGTTGTGAATCCTATCCTTTTTATTTTGGACCATGCAAATCCCTTATGCATATTTAGTGTTACAAATGTGTTTCTCCATGGCTCACTTACTTTCCCTTTGTCATTCTGTATTGGGCATATACCCTATAGCCATGCTCAGCATTCTATATGCTGAGTAGGGTCTTGGAAGCATGCACCATACCTCACATTTTGTCACTGAAATGAGGGGCATGGACTCTCAAAATGAGGGACACTAACCCTCATGATTATCAGGACACATCATGAAACATGGAGATACAGTACCTCAGAACACAGTGGAAACCACTGCATTAGCACCTGACAATGAATTTCTACCATTAAGCAGGGGTGCCATTTAGGTAGGGCAGAAGGGGGCAGTTGCCCCCCCATGTTTGTGCCTAGGTTGTTCTTATGGTGTGGCAATAATGGCATTAAATTTGGATTTAGTCTTTTGTACAATAAGTGCCCACCTGCCTGTGTGTGCTCACACTGCAGGTACTCTCCATACTCAACTGTATCTATATTGCGTTGTCCAATCTCTTCACCTATTAGTGGTGGCACAATCACATGAGATGTGGATAAGCTCCTGCCAAGAAAAAGCTCATGAGTCTTGCAAGTGTGACATTGTCTTTCCCTCCACAGAGTAGACAGACTACACACTACAGCTTGGAGGTGTCGGTGAACACTGAACTCTCAATAGCAGTGTTGTGGCAGCATATTTTTTTCAGTCTACTCTTAGTGAGTATCTCTCACCCCTGGTGGCTGAAGGGGCAGAGGGTGAGCTAGAAGCTAACTCAAAAGTAGGCTACCTATTTATTAGGCTTGACTTGCAACAAAACAGCACAGACCTCTACAGCAGCAAGCTAGGCTAAGCAGCAGTGGTGACAGTGGTGTGGGTGGCCTTCATAGGCCTTGAGCAGTGCAGTGTAGCAGCAGCCACAGCAGCAACCACATAAGAAGCAAGCAACCCAGGTTGGGTGGGTTCAGTTGGTGAGGTGACTTGGTTGTGGACCAAGTTGAGGATCTGTGATGATTGGTTCTAGCATTCAGCTTCTGGTGGAAGTGGGGGTGGACTGAAAACTGGGCTGGTGGCATACTGTGCCAGGCTGCAGGTTCTCGCCAAATATGGCCAGGTAAGTAGAAGTAAATAATTGTTTTTAACAAGGGGATTGGAAAAAGAGAAGGACTGAAATATTGATGTGCTTTTTATGTTTCTTTATCATTGGGCATCTTCATGACCCATCGGGAATGGGTATTGAATAGAACGGAGTTGGGTAGAAAAATCAGGACAACACTCTTTTTGAGGGGTGGGGGGGCACAACTTCAGCCAGGGAAAAAATTTATTAGTAACTGGGTGGGTTTAAGCACAAATCTGGTACACTTCTCCTGGATATATACAGATGGATCTTTTACATTAAATTTTTTCCTGATTTGCATACACACTTTTCAGTCAAAACAAATACGTTGTACCTTTTAGAGATGTTAAAGACATTCTAGAGCTGTCCCTTGCATTCATGGACAGTTGAGTGGTATGGTATGCACAGACTTTGGGAGCCCCACTGTAGTCAGGCTTATGCCCCCCCCCCACAGTTATGCTGACCTCCACATCCCCACACTCAGGCACATTATGACAAACGGCAAAGGAGACTGCAGGGGTGTGTACCATTGAAATGAATAGGGGTATTTTTTTTATTATTATTTTATACATTATTGATGGAGAGTTGGAGATTAAAGAAGACCACCGCTCAACTAACAATGGCCTTGTTAGTAGAACAGTGGCCTTCACTATTCACCAACTCACCAACATAATATATAAAATAGTAATAAAAAATAACTCCATTCATTTCAAGGGGGTACACTCCAACACTCTGACCCATTGACATCATCTCTTAAAGACTCCTGCCTCTGGCTCCCTAGTATTCAAGAAGGAGACTTTTTACTTATATCTATACTTGGTGGGTTGTCTGTAGCAGCATGTCCATACCTGCTGCAGTGTGTGTGCGGGGACTGACCATGTGGGTGTCCGTCAAGTTATCCAGTTATTGCTACTTTTTTGTTTACACATTAAAGTCTGTTTGCATGGAAGCATTCAAAACTATGGAAAGAAAACAGTAGGATTACAGCCCAGACAGAAGTAATTAAGTGATTTTGTGGGTACATTTGGGTATTGGGGTGGAAAAAACACATGTGTTTCATTGGTATGTGTGTTACAATTCAATTGTGAAACTAAGATGAGTAAGAGAAGAAAACTGAAAAGCATAACAGTGGCTACAAGCATGCCACATGTGTGCAGATGTAATCAAATACAGTATTATTGAAGTACAAGCAAGCCATATGTGTGCAGACAGTATGGCTTAGTGGTTAAAGGCACTGAACTACAAGCCAGAAGACTTGGAAGCATAAAGACCTGTGTTTGAATCTCATCAACCCCCACTTGTGTATGGTATGATCCTGAGAAAGTCACTTAACTTTTACATGTGCAGTTGTCAGTGAACACTTGCTTGTTGTAGGCATGCCACATACATGCAGTCTTTCCTAATTTAACATAAAAATCAGGGTTTCCACACTTACTTGTTGCACACATGCCATCTGCATGCAATCAGTTCCAATTTAACATTTAAATCATATTTGCAGCACTCATATCACTCGGGTAGTTTTATGTGTGCAGCATGAAAACATTTCTTATAATTATTTCTGTAAGGGAGGGCTTAAAACTGGATACACCAGTACTATCCACTACACAGGTTATCAAAGGTAGAAGTTATGTATTGCTAAGTGACCCTGTGTGTGTTTGTGTTTGTGACTGTGTATACCTCTTAAAAACCAATAAAAACTTTTATGGTAAAAAGAAAATAGGCAGGGGGAAAGAGTCACTGGAGATAAGTTAGGGTCTTTGAAGTCAGATTACACAGGGAACATTTGGGAAGATTGAGTGGGCTAAGCATTCCTTTTCCATGTCCTTATGTTTTCATTTGTCCAAATCTGATTCGTTACTCTCTAGATGTTTTCACCAGATTGCTAAGTGCTATCTGGTTAAATGATCCAGTATCCATCCCACAGCAGTTATCTGTTTGGAAGAAAAGCACTGTTCTGTGTGGGTAGTTCAAATAAATGTTCCAATATTCATGCAAAACACTGATATCACACATTTCTCCATCTATCCTAACAAAGGCTGGGAAGGGAGCAGGATTGCGTTTTGAGGCACATATTTTGGTTGCAAAAGCAGTGGACAGCGGTCCAAGGTGAGGCTCAAATGAAGAAGACATTACTGCAGAAAATGCAGTGGCAAGGGGTCGGCAGGCTAAATCAATAACGATAGCTTAAAGTAATAAGCAATATGGTGGGGCTTTTAATTTATATTTGTTTAGGGGTCTCATGCTAGGAAGAGATTGAAGGCTAGATTTCCAAAGCCCTTAAAAGTCACACAGCTGTGGGAAAAAAATGGCACAAGTCCTTCTCCACTTGTAGAGCCACAATCTTTTTCCACAGCCACCATATTTTCAAAGATGGGGCTTGTTTGCTACTGGCTACATGATTTGCTGCAGCTTGTGGCCATTTTTTTAGTGCAGCTGCACCAAAATGTTATGCCTGGTAGGATGAGGCAAAACATCCCCTGCAGCTACACCCACTGAAGATACGAAGTTCCGCAGGTGTGGAGATTTCCAGACACAGCAGTGGCTGCGGAATGGGACTTAGTCCCTAATGACTGAAAATCCAGTCCATGATTATTACTCTTCTATACTTGGTGCTTCCCAGCAAAGAGGGTAAAAAACACAAAGTGCCACCATCCTGCAGGGGCCAACTGAATAGAAACCTGTACCCTATTAGCCAGAGAAGCTTCTCAGTTCCCCATTCTTTGTCTTATTAGAGTCAGACAAAAACAGAAGAGAAGAAAATGCTGCAGTATGTCACATGCAACTAAAAATGTGTAGGAAAGCAGAGGATTCAGAGTAGGAAGAAAACAGAAATACAGTAGAAGAAAGCAGTAGTTGGGAGCTACTTTGTAACCTAGGAGGCCTGCTCCACAGGAGGTTGGTGCTGAGTGAGGAAGCAATAAATATCAGTCACACCAGGCCAGGAATGCAGTGACATGTAGATGTTTCATGCTGCTTTTACAGAAATTTCATTTGGAGTAGCAGAGCTCACTATTTCTCACTGGAACCTAAACAAATTTGACCTTCATTTCTATCAGTCCTCTTCATCCTCTCTAGGTACAACTGTCCACTTTTGCTTGACTTGCTGTTGGGTTATATACCCTGAACATAGCCTTCTGATTCTTTCTCTACCTAAAGTCTTCCATTGTCATGCTTAGGAGAGTCAGTCACTCCACATTTACAGGTCTTAGTTGTATTTTGCAATCTGTTACCATGGCACTGGCTGTACTGAAGATTCATTCTGCATAGATGCTGGCAAAGAAAATATGTGTTAGGATTTGTGATAAAGTAGGCCACATTCAGTGCTTTCATGTTTAATATTTTACTGGATCCTCAATGGAAAAGCACTACATTTAATCAACTCAACCTTTTATTTTGATAGTGCACAAAAAAGGGTGGCTTTTTCAGAGAGTGGGTGAATTTCATACCTTTAAATGAAACAATAAAACAGGTTCATATAGCCTATTCCCCAGAATACACCTGGAAATTAATTGTGAGAGCTTAGTGTGCTATTCGTGGTCAAAAATTACAAATAAAATAAATGAACAAATAAATAATTAAATAAATGAATGAATAAATAAAGAATTAAATAAATAAAATTAATAAATGTTTCAAATTTTAAGGCGAGTCTATATTGGTGAAGTTCCTAACTTCCTGATGCAATTGATGAAGTCTGCAGTCTGGGAGCACTAACAGCCTTACTGGACTCTTTAGCCAAACTGTCAGTCATGGTCAGGGGCTGCTTTTATCATTTGAAGAATATTGTTGGACTGCATTCTTTCTCAGTCTTGTTGACCTGTGCATCCTTGTACACACCTTTGTGTCCTTGAGGCAGAATTATAGCTGGTACAGAATAGAACAATGAGGACACAACACATGACTCCCTTACTATCATCTGGGTTGAATACCAGTTAGCTGGCTGGTGGACTACAAGGTTTTCATTTGGACATTTAAATCCATGAATAGTCTGGGTTCCCAGTACCTTTGCAAGCTGTTGACCTTGTATACTTCTTCAGGGATGACAAGATTCATGGGACAGGGTCTCTTTATGGTGCTGCCATTTTTGATTGACATCTGCTGGTGATCAGGCTTTCATGGTGGCTATCCCTGACCTGTGGAATTTGCTACCAGTTGTCATCTGCTTGCTTCCCTCTTTAGAAAATTACAAAGTAAAAATAAGGATACATCTTTTGAGCCTGGCCTTCCCAGACCATACATAAACCATTAGTTGTTTGTTTTGTTGTACATAAATTTTTTACTTGTATTGCGCTCTAGATGCTTGCATGTTGTACTTTATAGTTGTGTATGTTAAAGAGCTGCAATATATTTTTTGACAGAATATCTGTTGATGTACTATGTAGCATAGTCTAGTAAAAACCTATAAAGGTTGTGTTGTGTGTTCTGTGGTCAGTGACTTCAGAATCAGTGACTTATGTTAAAACATGCTCTTCATTTTCTAGTGATGTTTGCAACTGTCAGCTGAGTAGAGGAAAAAAAAATTGGCTCCTCTCAGAAAAAGCCAAACATTGACTACATCAGTAGGGTAAGGCATGTGCTTCAAAGGCACTAGCGTTCTGGTATTTTGAATGCACACCTTTCAAATACTGATCTGCTGTTGTTCTCCCTGCATTATATTGTCACTCCTGAATCCATAGTATTTTCTGACAGTTCATGCAGTCAGATTGTGTGATAGTGTCATACATGTCGGTTACCAAAGAATGACATTCGCAGGTAGTTTCATTTTTATGGCAAGTTGACATCGACATTCCCACTGTTTGCATTGCAGCAGTCAGTTCTGATATCCAGATTGGCATGGTTTGTTGTTTTGATTTAATATGTGCTTGTATGTATTTTAAATGGTTAAATCTGTATCAAAATTAATAAAGTGACACCAGTTCTAAAGCTAGGAAACCATGTTACTACCTAAACTATATCTTGAGCATTTTGCTAGCCGCAGTAATAACACTCGGTATAGCTTGATCCTGGAACTTGATACAGTTTCCTTTAATTTGCAACAGTAAAAAATGGTATATGTTTTGAATGCCAATGCATTGCAGCAAGGCCTGAACTGGGGTATGAAAAGAAGCAATACTGCTTCACTAGTAAGGAACTCAGAAATAAACCTCCATAGAGACGATTTACTGAGCAATGTACAAACTGTGAATAAACAGACCTCAGAGCGCTGTCACTGTCAAGCCTTCAAAGTCTTTTAGAAAGCAAAACGTTGCTTGCAACACTATCATTATATGAAAATGATACATGATAAACTGATATTACAAATAATTAGCCTATGCACAAATGTGCGGAGTGGCTACGCATCACTGATCCGTGGCATGGAACAACTCTGCACCCATTGCGCCCCCTGCGTGGGATGAACTAAACGGGGTGTGCAGCCCCTAAGCACCCAATCCTCTGGTCATGCAGACTGCAATGTGCTGGGGTTGGGGGGGCATGCCGGAACTATATGCCATGCACGAAAGCGCATATTGCTGTCCGTGGGGGGGTGGAGGACTGAGGAAGTTATGGCAGGGGGAACCCTGCTGTAACAGCAATATGGATCAGTGTGCACACAGTCCCTCACCTGGTCCATGCTGCCAGTGGCAAACCACTGGCCAACATCACCCCACCCCTGTCCCGTATGTATGGGCTCCCCCTGCACACATTGTAGTCCCAGGCATGTCCTAATGCAATGGACACTCCACCACCACTACAGGCCAGCCCCATCCCCAGTGTCACACAAGCATCCCCCCTCCCCACAGAGAGCAGCTCCTGCCCCTGGTGTCGCATGGGTAGCTCCCCACAAGCACTGACAGAGAGGGCCCTGCTAAAACCACTCCCAGCCCATGCCTGGCACTATGCCACTACCAGTGTTGGCCAATGATACCTGACCTTCCCATGACATTGACATCCCACCATCCCCCATACCTGCCAGTCGGTACCATGGGCATGCACTGCCAGTGGCACATCCCTTTCCACTCCACCTCGGCCACTGGACATACAACTGATGCTGGGAGTGTGCTACCTATTTATAGTGGTGTGCCCCCAGCAGCAGTGGTACAGATGGTGGTTGAGGTGGTGTGAAGAGAGCTGTACCACTGGCCGTGCATGCCCGTGGCACTGGCTGTCAGGTACGGGGGAGGGAGGACAGTGTTGAGGTGGGGGCACCACTGGCCAAGGCCATCAGTGAAGGTGCTGGGGTACCAGGATGGGTTGGGTTAGGTTGGGGGGGTGCCCTGAGGCAAACTACATCTACATGTTTCCTGCATAGATGCACAGGGCAAGGCAGATGGAGCTCCAATAGCTTGGTTCACAGTGAGTCCTGGGGAATGCTCCTGTATGCGGGGGAGAGAGAGCTACTTGTCATACACTAAGGACATGGACCAGGTCAACTAGTCCAGGTGTGGGGGCTGTGCATCTGCAGCATTGAGGATGTGGTCACATGTGTGTGAGGGGATACATTGTGTACTACCGGGCCAGGGCTGCCAGGTGCCTGTGGGTTCTGTGGTTCAGACACCAGGGTCAGGATGACATGTGCTGGGCAGGGGTTTGCTGCCGCATCACTGGGTTCTGACATGGTTTGCGGGGAGCTGCCTGCCATACATGTCTGGGGTGGGTGGGGGTCCTGTTGGGGGTGGATCAGGTGTATGGTACTACAGGAGCATGGGCAGGGGTCCCTCAGCCAACAGGGCCAGGCTGCATAGGTCCAGGTGCCTACTTTGGGTATTCATGCACCCAGATTCATGACTTCTTGTGCTAGGGATTCACTTTGGTACCCAGGAAGGCATCCGATTGGATGCTCACCTGGGTCCGCTAATCTGACACCCAGATGCCCTGCACAGCTCTGCATGCTGGGGGGGGGCAGGCCATGAACAGGTTGTAGCCTTTGGTGAAAGCCGGCCTGTGCACACCTGTCTGCAGGTGTGGAGCTACGCCGAAGTGATACATGCTTTCAGCACATATTACCCACCCATTCATGCATAGGCCACATTGATAGTATCCTAAATGAATATGTATGTATGCAAATTCATATGCGAGTTACCACAAATGGAATTTCCCACTTTATGAAGCTGTCATTTAGGAGTTTGAGCGAAATGCATGATCTGCTATTTACCCCTATACACGTCATTTCCGGTTTGCCAGCTGAAACAGGTTTTTTCCGTGTTTAACTCAGCGATCATTGGAGAAGCTCAGTGCATGCCATCACAAGTAATAAAATTGTAATATTTCATAAAATCAAAACACTATACACACGCATGGTATTTATGAAAGAATTTATTTAAAAGACTGTAATCATCAAATAAATACTAGCTCTTTAAGTATTAATTAATCTTCTCCCTTTATGAGTGAATGCCTTTTAGTACTCTAAGCATGGAGGGGCACATAGTCAAATAATTGGCTCCTTTCACTACTGCTGCTATGACTACTACTATTACTTTGAGTTGATTGCATTGGTTCTTTGACTAATGTATTCCCTGCATTCAAATGGCATGGCACACATCCTTATGTCTGCCTTGTAGCTCATTTACATCTTTGTAGCAACTCCTCTGGCTCTGTGATACATAATTGGTATCCATATCCCATTATTTTCTGTCTCCTGCTCTAAACTGGTGTCAATCTGCCATTTCTACTGCTGCTTCTCTTTCTGTTATGGTAAACATTAATGCTGCTTTTATTGCCTCATCTACTGTGTTTTTTGGGGCATGCATTACCACTGTCTGCTTCCCACACCCGGTTATAATAGCAAGCCTTTTCTAAATGGTGTCTTCCTTGCCATCTGTACCTCTACTCCAGGGAATAGGAAACATAGTAGTACAATTATTTTCCTTCATAGCTATAATCAATAACTGCTCATTTTGCTTACATGTAGTACCAGATAGGCCAACATCTTTCGCCTTACATTCTGTTGATCCTTTCCTTTCTTCACACTTAAGTTTTTCTTTTTTTGCTTTACCACATTACAAGGCCATGACACATTTCTGTTTCACTGACCCCAAAGAAATAATAGGTACAAAACCATTAATGCTAATGAAGCACTGGCACACTTAAATAAATGACACCCTGTGGGCAATTCATAATGAAAATTAGAAAATTTTTAAATGAGTGTCTAACTCAAAGGACAGTGATTACACTATTTTCATTTTGCCTGAAAAACAATGGGGCACATATGGTGGACTGACCTGGGGCAGTCCTGTATTATATTTTTAGTACTTGATGAACAGAGACACTGGCCCTTCACTGGCATCACACCACTGCAACCTATTTGGTATATGATAATAACAGGACAGTTATATATAAGTGGTCATGCCTCCAGTAATCCCTCGCCCACTCTCTTTTGCTACTGCACAAAATTGCACTGATATTTATGTGGAATTATAGCAACCAGGAACACATATATCATGTGCAAAAACAGTGCTATATTGTGCCTTCACTCCATGTCTGAGACTTGAACTCAGTTATACACAAATACAGGAAGAGATGAAATAAGATCAAGACAAGTATGGAAGACAGGTATCAGAAGGGATCATGAAGAATACTAACATAGTTATTCAATAAGTAGGCAGTGATGGATATGTGGGGGAACTCAGTTCCAGGAATAACATTTAAAGCCAGACTTAGTTCCAGGAGCAAAATGAGAAAGTCTTGCTCATGTGTAATATATATAGATATATATATATATATATCTATATATATATATATATGTACAGTATATATATATATATATATATAAAACAGTCTATAGCCATAAAAGCAGCCAAATAACTTATAAAATGCAATATATATTGAGGAGACATGTCCACAGATCCTTGTCATGTAAGTTCGATCCTACGTGAAAGGTGTTGGGTTTCCCTAGTGATTTTTCTCCTTTTCTGTCACTGTAAGTAAGGTACAAATCAATAATGCAGAGCTTCTGATCATTGTGGAGGAGGAATAATGGAGGGAAGCAGGGGAGATGGCAGAGGAATTGATTAACTGTTTTTTGTCAGTATTCATCCAGTCAGTCAGATGACATGGCCAGCTAGGAGTGGAATTTAATTTATTTATTGATAATTAGGAGATTGGGATAGGCTTACTGAGCAGGAGCTCATTTCCAGAGGCGACTCGGAGGGGATACAGCAGGGAGTGAAAAAGCAATAATGAATAAAGTGACTTATGGTGGTGCACAAGCTGAACAGGAGGCTATGCGAATAATCCCAGAAGTGTGCAAATATCTAGTTGATGTTAAGCCAGGAAAATAACAGGGTTCATAAAGTATCCACCTAGGTGGTAATAATGGAGCTAAAAGGGATTCTGGCTGGGAGCCTCAATGATACCTTTCAGGGCTCCTTAAAGAGAAGAAAAGTTCCAGAGCACTGAAACATGTATTTATTTATGTATTCTGAAATTACTCCAACTGGGACAATCCCATAAGATGTACCATCTTGTTTTCATGGGAGTACCAGGGAGACTAGCAGCAGTCAACAAGTTAACATAGTCCAGCATGAATAGTTACATGCAGGGTAAAATATACACCGGAATAAACAAGTGTAAACTAATTACATCTGAACAGTAATCAAACCAAGCCATCAAAATGGGGTTATACCAAACAAACAGCAAGAACATTGTTATGCACATGATCATAGTTGGTAAGAGGAGGATTCTGGACCAAAATAGATGCAGGGCATTCTAAAATGGATAGAAAGACTGGACATGAACACTTACAATCCAGAAGAATTCAACAGCTGGAAATGGAATTTGTGCCATATGTCTGGTACTACAAAAGCAATAGTCTTTCTACCATATTCACGGTTCATTTTAGGAATTGAGTAGGTAAGTGTTGCTTTCTAGGGGAGTGAGTTGGCATTGCTTTACTGTGCAAAACTGGCTAAGAAATAATGAGGGTCTTTCCTTTGTGCACAGCTGCGCAACAAAGAAAGCTTGATTGAGGGACTTGGTTAATTATGCTGGTCTTATAGCAGACATGATAGGCAGACCATCCACTGGAGAGGGTGAACTGGCACAACTTGTACAAATGATTCAGGGGTAGTAGATTGGTTTTATTTCCACAACTGTACACATCCCTGTAGTTGATAGAAGGGAGCAAGAAGTGGGAGACCACTTGCTTCTGCATGTGAGTAGTGAGACAGCGTTTGGATCTGTAGAGAAAATTGAGCTTGGGCCCTACGTTTATTAAAATGTGATCAATGTGTCTACTGTAAGTGATGCATGAAGCCCGATTCCTAGATATCTGAATACATTGACTTGCAAAACAGCATTGTCATCTGTTGTTAAGATTACAAGAAGATCAGCTGAACGTGTTAGCAAGTTCTGGGGGCAAACACTATAGGCTTAGTTTAGTTGCATTAAGGATCAGATGGTTGTTGATGAGCAGCCTGGGAGTAGTCATTAATGAAAGATTGATACCTCAGTCTCATGCACCTGCTGCATTCACAGGCTGCTTTTACCATCTCTGGAATATCCCTAAACACTGCAATTTTTACAATGTTCTGATCTGAAGATGCTGGTGCAGGCCTCTGTCTCCTTTCTCTCATATTATTGTAATGTGCTCTTCCAGGTCTTGTCATGTGGTCAGATTCATTATCAGCAGCTCGTACAGAATGTAAAAGTAAAGATCCCAGCATCTATCTGAAAGACAAACCATTTTATTTCTTTACTACGGGTTCTGTGCTGGCTGCCTGGGAGGAGCAGGTTGACTACAAGGTTCCTTTACTAACTTTTAAAGCCTAGAATGGTCTGGGCCCCCATTATATTTGCCAGTTCCAGACCACTTATGACCTGAGGAGAAGAACATGTTCCATGGGTCAAGGGTTACTACAGTACTTCCTGTATCTATACATAAATATGCTGTGTGACTGGTTATTGTTGATCACTGCCTCCCCTGACCTTTGGAACGACCTTCCTTGTTCTTCCTGAATAATTTTCGTTGCCCTTCACTGTATGGTTTCCAACCCATCCCTGTCTTTCCTCAGATGTGGGATCCAGCATTGCACACAATATTCTAGGTGTGGTTGACCCAATGGACTGTATGGTGGTAGAATTACCTCCTTTCTGTGATGCTGAAGCTCCTCCTCACGCATGTTTTAAATTTTTTATAATCAAAATTGTATTCCGTTTCAAATAATAACATCACAGTACAATACAAAAGGTATTGACCTAACTGGTGCGTGCACTGTAAAAGGTGTACAAACAGTTTATTTCAATATTTTATGGAAAATGTAAACATATACAGTCATTCAAAAAATTCCAATACTGATATAACAGAGAATACCAGACATGTTGCTTCCCCTAATGCTCAAGGGCCATGGTGTCTGCTGGCTGGAGGAATATAGGCAGTGTTGGTCTGACCTGACTAAAACAGCCACTCTCCTGAGAACTGTGAGTAGATGCGAGGTCAGCTTTGTGAATCTGTACTGGGGTGGGGGGCATTGGGAGCACCTTGTGGGATTGCCAGTTGTCATGCATTTAGGGTCTTTGACAGATTGGCACTCAGTATGGCAAGCTCCATGCAGTCTTACACCGGTACCATCAGTTAGATGCCTGGAGGAAGGAAACAACTGGAGGGTACGGTACAGTAGGGCAGGTTAAGTGTGTGTCCCAGATTTCTGAGTCAGTCCTCAGTCTGTTGTAATTACTGTGCTGTAGTCTCTCATAGCTGTCTGTTCTTCCTCATTCCAGTAGCCATTCTTTCATAAGAGGCAGTGATAGCTCCCTCCAGGGTCTCAGGAGCATTTTGTTTGTGGTGATCAGAGCTCCCAACACCTATGTCTTACCTTCCAGAGTGAGAGTCAGAGGTGGTTGCTGTGATGGGTGTATGCCCAACATTACCACTAATAGAGGGGTAAAAGTTATACTACTGGATAACACTGTGCTTCATACTGACTGTACTGCTGCCCAGTATGTTGCCGTTTCTTGCAGGACCATAAGATGTGCCCCTCCTCATGCATTTAACATCCTGTTTGCCTTTCCATATGATTTACAGCATTTGGTAACTATTATTAATTATCCTCCCTGATCCCTTTCCTCCTGTGCGATATCAGGAAACTTCTTTTCACAAAATACATCATGTAGTTTCCCAATTTTCTGAAGTGCCAAGTATGACTTTATGAAGTTCTTCGAATAAAGATGTTCCTACAGTACTATGCGTGTAAAGAATGAGTGAAGTGACAACTGCACACTTGTATTTCCAGTAATAACCCCCCACCATTTGTGTTACGTCTTCCATGCCTGTCCCACCATGCCACCTGTTTTTAAATAGAAGCTCTCTGTCTATCCCCCAAATAGGCACCAATTTTCTTCCTCCCCCCGTACCTAGCAAAGTTGAATAGCAGTCACCCATAGCATCCATATATCTTCTTCTACCCTCAAAAGCAAGTTTTTTCCTACCCCCACACCCATGCTTTTTGATGATAAAAGAAACATCCCTCCCTTTACCGCCCTCTAGCCAAAGAATACTTCACTGACATAGAAAGTGAGTACCACCTCACCTCTATGGGGTACAGTTTTCATTTTTACAGGTTCTTACTGGAAATTGGAACTTGGGTGTTTGGGGGGAGGAGTGTTTTTTTTTTTAACAAGATTCATATAAAGGGAGGAGAGGTACTGCTCTCACCAATGGGGAAAGGTGTGGAGAGGCAAGGGAACCTTGCTTTTGTGGGTGAGGAGGAATGCTGGTGGCACAGGTGACTTCTATTCAACTTAGCTGGTATGGGGGAAGAAGCAGAGATATAGCCTGTAATTTTAAACTTGTACTCTAGAGTTGATAGATCTGTTGCCCCTCTTTGTAAACACAAACCAAAAGATAAGCTGCACCACTATACAAAAATTGCCCCAGCCTCATTTCAGTCAAAAATAAGTAGTAAGCCAATGATCCAAACAGATTTACATTATATTTTATCTAACACACGCTACCAATCAGACAGATGTTGGCTAGCTTTTACTTACAATGTTTAGGTTATATTTTGATAAGCCTCTATACCACATTGAGGCAGCGAGCCTTATAGAAATCCATTCACACCAGCACTCATGTGTACTTACTCGATCAGGTCACTCATACAATCATGGCAGGGCCTGATACTAGAAGCCCCCAAAGGTGACTTGTGCCAAATGCCATTGTGACATGGACCCTACGCCCTATTCTAGAAGGGGCAGGGTCTCTGCAGCTAAGTCCCGTGACTTGTGACAAGCAGAAAGGTACACCAACCAAAGGTCATACCTGAGGGGTATGTCTCAAGTTGCAGCCCCCCAAGCATAAGTGCCCCCCCAAAGCCCCACAATGTGTATTCATTCATTTCTGAGCACGTGTATACAGTAAGTGCTCATGTGGAGCTCAGTCAGTGGCTGGCCATGGAGATGAAAGGTGAGCTGTGCCAGTCACTGGCTGGGGATGGGTGGGGGATGCGGGTAGACTGGCACTGCTGGTTGGGGTGAATGGGGGAGCCGCTAGACTACCAGGGATCTCAGGAGTTTTACTTTTTTACCATTTGCAGCAAAACATCAGGTTGGGGCATGGATGGGGGGACACTGCTGCCCTGTGGGGTTAATAGCAGTGTGGGGTTTGGGGGCATGATGTGTGTGGGCTGCCCTGCAGGGCATTTAGGGTTTGGGGGTTATGGGGACTGGGTATGTGAGATGCCCAGCTGGACACATCTGCTATGGGGGATCGGGGGCTGTCGGTGTTGTGGGCTGCCCTGTAGGGTGCCGACAGGGGTGTTCTGGGCATAGGGGGGCACATCGTGGAGTGGGTGCAGTGGGTCTACAGCAGCTCTGGAGGATGTATGTACAGTTATGCCAGCTAAATGCTGGTGTAACTTACATTGCTGGTTCTCCTCTGGGAGTTCTTGTAGATTCCCAACGTTGGGGACTTTGTTGGTACTCTACTAGAATAGGGCGCAACTGCTGCTGTAAACCCTCTAGCACCATTTCCCAGGGTGTTTATGTCACGTCTGCTGGCTTAACTGCTCTGGCGCAAGTGGCCCGTGGTGTGTCGCAGGCCACATTGTAGAATTCCACATGTCACAACTGCTGGCATAACTTGCTATTGCACCATTCTTTTTGGTGCAAGTGCTGTTACGCCAGGTGTATCTCTTGTAGAATCGGGCCCATGGCCTCTAAGTTTAGCACCCACACATCTTCCAAAGATCATTCACAAACTTACACTGAAGCATCCAAGGAGAAGAAAAACAGTTCTTCAGGTACATCAGGCTCTGTTTGTGTTTGTTGCCCTGGCCTGAGGCTCATGCTGCCCTGGATTTTTCAGATTTTACTGTACAGCAAAGTGCACTGAGTATGCCTGCCGACACCCATTAGAAGGAGGGAAGTGAAGTCCTGGGGGGATTGGTAGGGGATTCTGTTTAAAATCTGTGGTGTGCTAGAAGAGGTTGGAGACATAACATAGAGGGTGGGGGTGGCTGAACTGAGGGAGCCAGCTGGAGGACAGAGTGAGTTCCCCAGATGGAAGGGACCCTGAGACCCTAATAAACAGGGAGGGATGTGGTCCTTTAGTTAAGTGAGGAATCTTGCCATATAAGGAGGTGTATCTTTAGGAAATACCTGAGTGATTATGTGACTAACAAATCAAAGGCAGATTAACAGGTGATAAGTGACAAAGTAGCGAGTGGCCACAAAACATCACCCTTCATACTGATGTTTTACAGGAAATACAATGTTGAAGATTATGGAATATTTGTGGAGTTGCACCCTCTTATTTGGTTTCCTGTCCATAAGCCCAGTTTCTTCCAGGAATTCACTTATCCATTTCTTTATAAATCACCCAGGTACAGAATGTCTACTGCTTTGCCGCTTTCACCGATTTGTGTCTCTGAATTGAAAAAATCAATCAAGTTCATTTAACACAACCTGCCTCTTGTGAACCTATGTTGGTTTCTGTCCATAAGCTCAATTTCTTCCAGGAATTCAATTATCCATTCTTTTATTAGCGCCTTGGTTACTATAGATGTTAGGCTCTCTGACCATAATTTCTCGTATTCTCCATATAGCCACTCTTGTGCAGGCTGACAACATTCATCCCTCTCCAGTCCATTGGCACTTCACTCTTTGTTAGAAATTCATTAAATTGCTGTGCCAAGGGTGCTTCTGGGGCCTGTCTTATCTCCCTCCATACCCTTGGGTGCCTCTCATATAGAGATGATGTGAAGTTTAAATTCACTGGCAAAGTTACAGTAATGTGAGTTTGTTAACTTCATTTTGCGAAGTCACTTCACCGTTTTTTAGGTCACATGTTCACTTTGGCAAATCAATTTGCAAATTTTTGTTAATTTGCAGGAAATTTGTCTTTGACAACTTCACCTTTGGGGTACATTTGGGTGAAGTTTTGTCAAAATGAATCTACTGGTAAATAAGTCAGTGTCAGTGTCAGTGGCTCAGTAGGTAGCACACTCACCTCTGAGGCTGGGAGATCAGAGGGCTGTGGGTTCAGTTCCCACATCTGGCACTTGGGTTAATATCCCAGTACTGATACTGTAGTGCAGCATGAGAGGGGTGCTGCACTTCTGAGGTGCCGTTATATGGATGAGACGTTAAACCAAGGTCTCATCTGCCTGGATTGGTGGTAGTTCAGGTGGATGTTAAAGATCCCATGGCACTTATCGAAAAAAGTATGGAAATTTTATTTTGCAAAGAAAACATAACATCAGGCATAAATAAGCAAGCTGAACATAAATAAAACAGCAAACAAAAAACATACAGTATTCATACATTCACTGTAAACAAAGCAGAAAAGGAAGAAATGAAAAGAAATACAGTCTTCACAGTATAGCAGTAGACATATACTACTAATGCAAAAATTCAATATGTTTCCACAATGACTGAAAGCATTTTAAAGGAAGTTGTCGGTGTTCCAATTCCATTATATTCAACAAAGCTGTTTCCATCTGCAGTATTATTGAATGTGGTAAAGTTGGGAGTTGCTGTAAAACATATTGACACCGGGCTTGCCATAGATAATATTTACACATAGCTAAAATAACCTGTAAAGTACTATGATGGAATCTATTCCATGGGCCAGGAAAGTCACCTAGTATCAGTGTTTGATAGGTGATTCTACTGAGAAATGGCCATTGCCACTTGTTAGTCAACGTTTTCCAAAACAAAAGAGTGTCCGTACATTCAAAATAGAAATGAGTCATTGTTTCTTCTATGTGAGAACAAGAAGGCTTAGGGCAATACCGTTCTTGAGAGGACTTATGTTTCAAATTTCCTCGGATATTCAACCTGCCATGGCAACAAAGCCAGGTGACATCCCACATATGCTGTGGGATTCATTTATCACAAAGAAATAATAAAGCATATTTCATACGAGAAGGGGTACATTCTGGAAACAGTAACACTGGTTTCATAACACTTACAAAGGTGTTATAGAGCTGTTTTCCAGTGAGCGTCAGAATGGATGATTTGCTCAGTTTCCATAACCGTAATTTACAGAAACTGTCTATGGCATAGGATGGGATATTGAAAGTACGGGAATGTCTAGGTGTGAGAGTATCCCATTTATCTATAACTGAGTGCATAGCACTGCTTACCCAAGTATCACAAGTGTGGGATGTGTAACGTATGCTGTGAAAAAGATGAAAAAGAAAGAAAGAAAGAAAGAAAGAAAGAAAGAAAGAAAGAAAGAAAGAAAGAAAAAAAGCAAACCATGGGGTGAACCATCCCAAGCCCACCTTGTTGTACCGGTAAGTACAGTAGGTGATGTCTCTTTTTACAGGATTAAGTTGGCTGCCTCATATCATCCGGAAAAAATACTAAAGAGTCTCATCTCTAAATGCTGGGGGGCATAAACATAACTGTGAAATAAAAATGGGAAAACCCGTTTCTTCTTCCCCAACTTCCAAGTTTTCCATAGGTGTACCTTAGTCTCCCCAATAAGAAGGCATTTTTCCCAATTCTACGTTACCGCATCTGCAGCATTGAACCACACACCCAATATGCATTGCGGAGAGGTGCATGTCCGAATGCCACTTACCTCTGGAATAAATGTGGAATCCATATCTAAAGGGATGGATACACTCTTCTGGAGGTTAAGGGTCCCACCTGAAACCAAAGTAAAATTCTGAAAGGTCCGGACTGCCCGATCCCCAGACTCTTTATTATGTACAAATAAGACAACATCATCCACATATGCTGAAATCTTTACCGGGGATAGAGTAGAACTGGGTGCTAACCCTACAATTTGTGAATCCCATTTAATTTGTCTTATAAGGGGGTCTAAAGCAAAAGTATATAATAAAGGGCTTAATGGACAACCCTGTTGTATCCCAACTTTCTGGAGCAAGGTATCTCCCAAAAATCCGTTGATCAAAGCAGTAAAACTAACTAGGGAAAATATACGAGCAAGCCACTTGAGAAAGACATCTGGAATACCATACAGCTTCATGACCTGAAACAAGTGTGAGTGATGCACTGAATCAAATGCTTTCACTTGATCCAAGGAGAGGACGAAACCCAAAATGTTATTTGTCTGTTTAGCTTCAAAAATGTCCCTGAGCAGGAACAGATTAGTATGGATTGAGTGACCAGGAATAGCACAAGATTGTGAAAGGTCAATAAGATCAGGTGCCAGGTGTTGCAATCGGGTACTAAGGAGTTTAACCAAAATGTTATAGTCAGTATTAAGAAGGTGAAGAGGTCTCCAATTCTGTAGAGAACATTTATCCCCTTTTTTATAGATAAATGTCAAAAAGGACAATCCAAAGACAGAAATCTCATCCCTTCCCTGTAAGACATAATTATATACTTGGGTTAATATTTCCACCAAATCATCCCAAAATGTTTTATAAAATTCATGGGTAAGGCCATCCGGGCCCGGGGCTACTCCCAACTTAAGTTGGGAAATGGCACGAACCACTTCCTCTTGTGTAATGAGGACTACTAAGTCACTTGTATGAAGTGCAGAGACCTGTGGAACAGGTGCCGTAAAAACTGCCAAGACAGTCGGACTACAGGGTGGATTGCTAAACTGAGTCTTTAAATGGGAGGTTGCAATGGAGAGCATGCCTGAAATAGAGTAATCAGTATTACCCGCTGGGTCATAGAGACCCTGCATAACCATAGCATGCATCCGATCTTTATAGGCAAAAAATGGATTTGCAGAGGGGGAAACCGAAGTACCCACTCTCATTAAAAATTCTAAGGTACAGGTGCTATTATATTGATGTGCAAACATGCAACATCGAACATTTTTGATTTGTGAAGAATAATCAATAGGAGAAGAAATGGAATTTGACAAGAGTTTATAATTGATTCCTATAATCCAAATATGTAAGATATTTATCCCTGGCCATATGTTTTCCCATATTCTGAAAAAACATCCGTAAGTCCATTTTTGTATCCTTCCACCGTGTCCATACAGAGTCATAACAACAAAGGACAGAAATCCGGGTCCGAAAGAGGGATCGGACTTGTGCCTGAATAGGAAGATGGAAAAAAACGGAGGGGCCAATCCCAAAGAAAATGTCCCAGTTAACAAGTGATGGTCAGAAAGCTCCGTTGGGTGAAGTGAAACCTGATGCGGGATACAATAACGGGAGGAAAAGAGATAGTCTGTCTGTGTATGGCAAACAGATCTATAATAAGCATATCCAGCATCAAATTTCAGAGTACGATATGCGACAGCTAAGTTAGCATCTTTCATCAAAGTACATAAAGCATGGGAGTCACAATATATTTTTTTTCCTGCTGCTGTTCTGCATGAGACATCTATTGAGCAGTTGAAATCACCACCCCAGATAATATGTTTACGGGTACATAAATAAGGTTTAATGAGATCTAGTAAACTGATTCTGGCAGCTTTGGTTTGAGGAGCATAGAGGTTGATAATACGAAGGGAATGGCCTTGAAATGTACAGTCAAGAATCAAAGCTCTACCAAGAAAAATGTCTATAATACGTGAGATGGAAAAGGCTGTAGATGTAAACAGGATAGCCACACCATCTGCCAGATCCTCACCAAAAGTCCAATACGAGGGACCCCAGACCCAACCCCTCTTAACTTGCTGAATATCAAAAAGAGATGTTAGGCGGGTTTCTTATAGTAAGAGAACATCAGTATGGAGGGAGGCAGCAAAATGAAAAAAAGCTATCCATCTTTTGTAGTTCTTCAAACTACAAACATTAAATGAGGAAAGCCGGATGGTAGCCAGAGTTACAAATTAATCAGCCACTCCCATCTGTGACAGCCATGTTTTTACGCTTTTTACTCCCCTTCTTTGTTCTGGTAACTTTTTTATGGACAACATCTGGAGGTCTAGAACCAGTGACTTCCATATCCGATGGTAGAACAGAGGCTTCCGAATTGCCATCTGAGTCCTCCCCACCCCCTTTTAAACATTCGAAAGCATTGGAAAGGGGTACCTCGCTAACTTTTAGTGATTTGCAAGTGGTCTCCCAAGTAATCCATCTGCTTTGTGTAAAACCATCCAAATCCACACGAGGCGGGTCAGTGGTCTGTGTGGGAGTAGGGTGTGGGGTTGGGGTCACCATATCCTGAGTATGGAGAGAGGCATCTGTGGTAGTAGGGGGTTCAAACTCTACCTGGGAAGCTACTGTCACCGTGGGTGGGGATTGGGGGGGGCAAAGAAGCTTCCGTGGGGTCCAAAACAGTGACGGGGTAGTAGTCTGTTCCTGGGCCATGTCTTGTGCTTTCTGTACTAAAATGTCAGGATTCCAACCCTCACTACGGTTCTTGCTGGCCCTGGGGCATTGATGGTAGGCATGTCCCTTCTTGTTACAGAGACTGCATTGAAAAACATTGTCACAGGACATGCTAGGGTGTCCATATCCCCCACATAAACCACATTTCAACAAATCACAAGTGCTACTGAGATGTGTGTGAGCACCGCACTTGTAGCAGGCCCTGGGCTGGCCCCCATAAAAACAAACACCCCTATCCTTGCCCAAGAAGAAACTATTAGGGAGATGTATCACCTCTGAGTTAACTTGGAAAAGTTTAACATGAAAATTTCCACCCACCAGTCCACAGCCCCTCCTCATCAATAATAGCTTCGGGGGGGGGGAACAAGACTGTACACCTATTTTGTAACAAGTGGTAAATATCACCTACACTCACACCCTCATTACGAAACATAACAGTGACAGTGGGTGCTGCAGGTTTAGTCAGGAGGATTACATAAAAGGGTGTCCATAAAGGAGTGTGTTTCAAAGATGCATATTTGTGCCAAAATCTGTCCAAACCAACATTAGTTTTGAAACTAATATCGAAGGTTTCTTCACCTGATATGTGAATCAATGCATAGATGTCTGAGGCCTGAAAATGCATAGAATCTTTCAAGAGAGTCCTAGCAACATAATAGTGGTCCGGGAAGTCATTAAGCCCCCCCCCCCTTATAGTGAAGGCGGACAGCATTACGTCTGGAGGCCTGCTCCAATTTGTTTTTAAAGAGATCTGAAAGAACAGGACCCCTGCCGGAGGATGGAGGCATAGCTAAGGGGGGAGGTAGGGCTGAGGGCAGAGGAAGAGCTGAGGGGCCTTCCCCAGGATCATCAAGTTTAGGTGAGGATGTCTGAACAGCATTAGGAAGAGGTGTAGGTAGATTGGAGCTGGAAACAGAAGTCTGCCAGAGTGCAGCAGGGGGAACAGTACACTGTATAGGATGAGCTATAGGGGAAGGGGGCAAAACTGAACAAGTAACAGGCAGCTCCCTAATAGGCACAGTCGATGGAAGGGGTTGGTCAGAAGGGGGAAAAAATCATTGAAATAGCAGTTTCCCTAGGCATGGGGCAGACAGCCATCCCCACATGTGAAGCCACACTTCCCTCCATAGTGGAGACATGAATATTATCACCCAAATCAGCATTATCAACAATATCCCCCCAGCTAGTCCCAGGAACAGCAGTATTGGTAGCAACAACAGATTCTGTAGGGGATATAGGGTCCCCAGAATTAGGTACCTCGGTGGAGCTCTTGCTGGGCGTTGCAGACCTGTGTGGTGAAAACAGCACTCCATGTTTGTCCTCATCCCAGGACAAATCTGGTGTTCAGGTGCCCGAAGCTGTCCGTGTCCAACCCATGCGAAACAGCGCATCCGAGGCAGTCCAGGAAGGTGCAGCAAACTCCGGGGCATCCCACAAACCAAAGCGCATGCTAATTAGTACAGCAGTAGTCATGGTAACTGGAGAAATCATTGGCTTAGGCACCACATTAGAGGGCAAGTCAGGAACTCCCGAATGCGACTCTGAAGCTGCGCTAGCTATCCCGAACCCTGCGCCAGATGTAACGGGGGAGGAACACCTGGAACACACACTGCTGTCTCCATACTCAGTTCTGTGTCAGTGAGAGGAATCACCGTAGAAGGCACAGAAGAAAACTGACTTGCAGGTGAGGTAGGATCTCGTAGCACAGGCTGAAGAAGCGGTCTATCCACCACAACTGGTACAGAATGGGACTCCTCCGTCTCCGAAATCAGAACAGGGGCTTCGCAGCCGGCAGCGTAGTAGTGCAATCCATGACCTCCTCAGAGAAAGGCTGAACACCAACTGCGGTCTCCATGTCAGTGACCAGAGATCACCCTACTGGCAAGAGTAGGGGAATTTCCCCGGTGTCCTGGCCAAATTTCTCTCATTCACTAAAAAAAATACCACCAACAACTTTATCTGGTTCAAGATCAGTTGGCATTCATCTGTATCCCCCTCCCCCAGGTCGTGCCTGAAAATAGGCAGGAGTTGTCTAGTGCACTTACCCGGTCAACAAAAACTAAAAAAATAAATAAATAAAAATAAAAAAAAAGTGTCTGAAGGTCACATGGAAAATCTTCAGCAGGTCACATGGTACATCTCTATACATTAGAGTCTGCTTCACTTTTGGTTTTGCAGTGTTGGTCAGTGGAGGGTGTAGGAGCCTGATAACCTTTCAGAGCAACTTTAGAGACCTAAATCCACTATTTACATTCTCTTAACAGTTTTTTTTTCATTCTTTCTCATTCTTATTTAATTTTTTGAATTCTTAGAGGAGCAGTTAAGTTGTTTTTGTTATATGTTGCTTATATTACTTTTGTTATAACCTTTAGTTAGAGATCACTATTTTCCTTTTTGTTTCCATTGGTTTTTCTCTGACTGTTCTTTTCTCTCACTCTTTTCTCACTCTGTCTCATTCTTTCATCTTTTTACAGATGACCGATAAGGTGAGTCATTTTCGGATTCGTGGTGGAGCCATATGACTGCACTGGAAAACACCAGATCCAGGCACATAAGCTAGCAGCAGTGAGAGGGGTGATCTAGCAACCCCCCATAGCGTTGCAGCAGCATCCCCAGTACGACAGCAGCAACAAACCCAAGTTGCACAGCAGTTCCCAGTTCTCCCAGCTCTGCAGTAGTATGCCACCAGTGCAGCAGCAGCAGCAACCTGCAGTTGTACAGCAGTCCCCAGTTCCCTCACCTTCATTGCCTCAGCCTGAATCCCATTGCCTCAGCCTGGATCCCATATCCCCTTCCCTCCCGATGCCACCACTGCCACCGTATAATCCCCCTGGTGAGCTACATGTCAATTCCTCATCTTCTGACTCCTCATGGCCCCATTCCAGGAAGCAGCCCAGGTCTTCCCTTGTACGGGAATTTTTTATAAAGGACCCAGACAGTGTATTGAAATGTAAGCTATGCAACACTCATGTTCATTGTGGGAAGAAGTGCAGCTATTTAGGCACTGGTGGGTAGCATATCCACCTGAAAATCTGCCACCTGAGCCAGTGGTAGGCCAGAAAAAAAGAATATTGTGAGTGGTGGTGGTGTTGGTGCTAGCAGTGGTTCTTCTGAGGGGGCAGAGCACACAGTTAGACTACAATGGTCATGTGGGCAGTTGCTGGAAGGGGGTGTGCCTGGGCCTTGGACACAGCAGCCAGAGTGAGAGGCATGGTCATGGGACAGCACCAGCACCACCAAGAACCACAAGAAGGGAACTGGTACAACTCCGAGTGGAGATGGGGGAACACTGCTGCAGAGTTTCTTCAATGGATGAAACTCTACAGAGACTGCTAGAAAATCAAAAAGTTCTTCTGGAGACAAGGTCCAAGCTCCATTCTTCCCTCTGGTCCTTAAAAATATCCCTAAAATGCTGTTTTGTTTAATCCTTTCTTCTGCATGTCCTCCTCGATTATCCTCCATCTGTCATACTAACATACTAACATACTATTTGCCAGCAGATTAGGCCTTACGGTCTATCGAGTCTGCTCGAACCTTAGATCCTTAGTTGGGTGCCGAGGCCCTCCCATCCCTTGTGCTCCAGAAACCCCTATCATCCATCCCCACCCCCTGGGACAGGCCATCATCTGATACATCCACTTTCTGTGTCTGTCCCACCCTCTCTTGAAGCCCTCCACTGTGGATCTCTGAACCAGCTCGCCAGGCAGTGCATTCCAAGGGTCCACCACCCTCTCAGTGAAAAACCTCCTCCTTTTTCCCTCACCCTTCCACCTTCCAACTTCAAACCATGCCCTCTGGTGATACCTCCCTGCTTTAGTCTAAAGATCCCCTCCATGTTTACCCTATTTATTCCCTTGAGGTACTTGAAGACCTCAATCATGTCCCCCATCTCCTCTCCTCCAGTGAAAACAGGCAGAGCTCCTCAAGTCTGTCCTCATACGTCAAATCCCTAGCCCTCAGTATCATCTTAGTTGCCCTCCTCTGTACCTTCTCCAGGAGCTGTATGTCCCTCTTTAAGTGTGGTCTCCAGTACTGTACAGTACTCATGGTGTGGTCTAACCAGTCCATTGTACAGCGGCAGAATCACTTCCTTGCTCCTAGAGGTGATCCCCCTTACGATGCATCCCAACATCCTGTTTGCCTTGCTAGCCGCTCTCCTGCACTGCACAGAGTTGTTCATACATGCATCCACCATGACCCCTAGGTCTTTTTTCCCTATTGAGGCCTCCAGCGCCTCCCCTCCCAGGGTGTACCTGTGTTTAGGGTTTCCCCGACCAAGATGCAACACCTTGCACTTGGTGATGTTGAAATTTAATTTCCATGTGTGAGCCCAGCTTTCAGGGTGTCCAGGTCCTTTGCAGGGCCAACCTCCCCTCTCTTCTCCCTCAACTACTGTTACCATCTGGGAGTCATCCATGAAGAGACTCATTTCACACCCTATACCCTCCCTGATGTCCGATATGTATGCATTAAACAGGATCGGACCCAGGACCGAGGCCTCATGTTACCCCACTACCAACCTCTCTAGGGTTCGAGAGCTCCCCACAGACCACTACTCTCTGGGTGCATCCAGCTAGCCAGTTTTCAATCCATCTGACCATCAAAGGGCCTACTCCTAACCCCATCAGTTTCTCCACCAGACCATTGTGGGGGACAGAGTCAAACGCCTTGCTGAAGTCCAAGAATAATACATCCACAGGCTTTCCCCTGTCCAGTTCTGATGTTACCCATTCGTAGAACTCCACAAGGTTGGTTTGACATGATCTACTTGACACAAACCCATGTTGTCAACTATCCAGACCTCCTACCTCCTCCAAGTACACCCCCAATCGTTCCTTTAGTATACTCTCCATTAATTTTCCCACCACCGAGGTCAAACTGATGGGTCTATAGTTACCTGGTACTTCCCTCGACTCCCCTTTATGGATTGGCACCACATGTGCCTCTCGCCAATCCCTAGGCACCCTCCCTGTCTAAAGTGACCTGTTGAAGAGCTCCGCCAGGGGTGCAGCCAGTGTGTCCTCCAATTCCCATAGTACTCTCGGATGAATGCCATCTGGCCCAGGAGATTTGTCTTTCTTTAGGGCCTTGAGGGCTAACCACACCCTTTTGGTGGAGATAGCATCATCCGTCCCCTCCACCTTACTGGCCTTTTTATCCTTATCCAGATGTGACACCCCTGGGTACCTCTCCCTCCCTCTTGCTCCATTTCTGTTGCTCCCTGAGTCCCACTTACTGCACTTCACCTTCATGCCTTGCTTTGTAGATATCCCATCCCCTCCCTAGTGAACACAGAGGCAAAGTACTCGTTAAATACCTCTGCCTGGTCCCGCCTCTTCCACCCACCCTCCTTCTGATCTCAATCTGCTGAGATGGCCCTTAGTTTTTCTCTGCTCCCAAAGTACCGGAAGAACCCCTTTTCCCCTCCATGTATCCCCTGTGCCAGCCGTTGCTCTTTACTGGACTTTGCTCCCCTCACCATATGGGTGACTTTTCTAGATGCAAGATGGTACATTTCCTTATCCCTATCCCCTCTTGTTGTTTTATATTTTTTGTAGGCCGCCTTCTTTTCTCTGACTGCTACCTGTACCTCACTGGACCACCAGCATGGTTTATGTGACCTTGCTCCCTTATGTTTCAACTTAGCGCAGATCCTGACTGCCTCTTGAAGTCCCCGTTTTATGACCTCCCATCTCCTTTCCACACCTGTCATTGATGTAATCCCCTTCAAGTGATCCTTGAGAATATTTCCCATGCCCACAAAGTCTGCCCCCCTGAAGTCCACTGCCAGTGTCCTAGATCTCCTCCCCTCCCCCTATGCTTATTTGAAACCAGACAGTATTGTGGTCGCTCCCAGTCAGGGGGTCCTGTACAACCATGTCCCTTACCAGATCCCCATCTGCCAGAACCACATCCAGGACATGCCTCTCCTTGTGGGCTCCATCACATGCTGTGTTAAGAACACATCCTGGAAGCCGTCCAGCAGCCTCTGCTCCTTGGCCACCTTAGAGGGACATGGTTCCCAGTTTGTACCTGGCATATTAAGGTCCCCATCAACACCACTCCTTCCCTATTGGTCCACACTGGGCAATGATGTTGTCCAGCAAACCATCCTCTAGAACATCACTCATCCCGGGGCCTATATACTACACCCAGCTTGACCTTATCTCCTGCTGGGGATCGTGGAGTGACCCATAAAGGCCTTCACGTTTCCCTCTGCCTCTTCTACCCTAGCAATTTCTATGTCATCTCTAATGAACATAGCCACTCCACCCCTCTGCCCTCCTTTCTTCATCCTTCCTAAGCATAGTGTACCCTGTACGTTTGGGTCCCAGTCATGGTTTTGTTGTCCACGTCTCCATGACCGCCACCACATCCACCCCGAACAGCATGGCCTGGAACTCTGGGTATTTGTTTCCCAAGCTCCTGGCATTTACTAACACCAACCCCCACCCCTTATCCCTGATCCTCTTTGTCAACCCCACCCAGATTCCTTATACTTCCATCCTCCCTCTGCTCCTCCTGAAACCTCCACCCCCAGTCTGTTTCCCCTCCCCTTGGGCTTGAAGACTACTCCCCTCATCTGGAGAGGGCTTCTGGTCAGCCCTCCTTATCCCTCCCCCTCACAAGTTTAAACCCCACCTTTCTTGAATGTAGTCAGCCATCCCCTGTTTAAGGACTTCTTTCCCTAATGGGGCAAGATGAAGCCTGTCCTTGGCATATAGTCCCTTATCCTCCCAAACTCCATTCCAGTCATACACCCTCCTCTTAGTCTTTCTTCAGCCATCTATGTTTATGAGGGGAAAAAAATGAAAGTTTTAATAAAAAAATAAATTATTTTCCAGTCTTTCTCTCTTACTGTTTGACTGTTCATCCTCATCATGATTTCTGTCTGAGTGCTGTCCTGTAAAAAATCAAACACACATTCTAATTTCTATTTTCTTTAATGGCACTGTTTATGCATCATATCATTCTCTTCTCTCTTACTACTGTTGTTTAAAGCACTCTTGTTTACATATATAGTGCATTTGAAAAGCACCGTATTAAAAATTGCCTGTTCCATGTATTTGTTTTTCAGTTCAACATTCAATGCTGTTCTGTATTAGTTGCCCAGTTCCCCTCTTGGACTGATACCCTCCCTCCACTGCCACTTTTTCAAAGTTCTTACTAAGGGTGTGTGAGTAACACATATTAAATTCTGAATACCATGAATAATACACTATTTGGTATTCGTAACCCAAATACCGAATAATGACATTATTCGCCTGGTATTCAGGTCGGCTTTCCAGTGGGATTTTAAGATCACATAGGACTTGTTGACCAATCGATGAGCATTTGCCAAAGCCAGATCATGTGACTGCCACATTGCAGCAGAGAAAGATGTGGTAGAGAGAGCTCTGATAGTGGGAGAGATTAAGCACTAGCAAATTATAATTTTACATCATAAAACCTTTGCTTTTTTGTTTGTGTACTTTGTTTCTTAGTGCCTGGTACAATGGGAGGCTTTTTTCCCACCAGAGAAATCGTCTGATCTAGTGATTTTTTTAATTTTTGCCAGGAGCTGTGCAGAGAGAGAGACTTGCAATTTCACTACCTTGATTTCACGGGCCTCTTTGCTCTGTGGAGGTGGAGGAAAAGAAAACAGTGTTATTGAAACTATTTCACATCTATTAATTACAGTAGTAATTTCTAGCTTGACTGCTGCACTTATTTAAAAAATAACTGTGTCACTGTTTACCTACAAAAGGAAAATTTAGAAATTTAAAAAAAGAAGAAAAAGCAATGTAATTGTATTTACTGTCAAATTAGTGAGGGCCATTTAATGTACTGGCATGATGGTGCCACAGAGAGGGGTAGTGGAGGAAGATGAAACCATAGTTTGTGCCTTCCGGGCCTTTCACCTGGCTTACTGGTCAGCCCTGTGAATGGCCAAACCTGTAGTGAGAGGGAGAAAGAGAGAAAGAAAGAAAGAAGAAAGAAAGAAAGAAAGAAAGAAAGAAAAGAAAGAAAGAAAGAAAGAAAGAAAGAAAGATGTTAGTGTCCTGTAAGCAAGGTGGAAGTCCTCCTGTGTGAGGATGGAGACACCACCATCAGTAAGCATGAGAAGTGAGAACAAAAGTGAATGTAACTTACCATTACATCAGTAAAAGGTAGCTCTTGTTGGACTTCAGGTCTTTCTGTCTTGATGGGCTGGCTAGCTGGAGGCTCAGTTTGAGGACTGGCTGGCTGTTTGACTGGAAGTCTGCCTTGCATTTTCATTTATGTTTGCTTAAGTTTTCAGGTTTCTCAGTCTGGATGCATGCAGTGGAGGTGGAGGTGGCCTATGTTGTTTGTGGATGTGGAGGACACAAGCAAGTCAGAGGTGGAGGAGGAGGTGGTGTCTTGATTGCTGGAAGAGGCATGGTCTGTATGGTTGGTAATGGTATTTACATTGGCTTAAGAGTTCAGGTTTCTCACTTTGGATGGAGGTGGTGGTGGCTCATTTTATTGTTGGTAAACTTGCCATTTAATGATGCAGTGTTTAGTGACTTCCTAATTTGCCTGTAAGCCTCACATAGGACAGGGCAGAGGCAGATAACCAGATGGATGTAGGGAACAGTTGTACAACACAGGGAAAAATAAAATGACTGGAAAAAAATGTAATCATAGAGAAAAGGATTCAACTGATGAAGAGGAAAGGATGGGCAGAACACATTTCATTTTATGCTTCATCCTCATCAGGAAGCAGTCCTCACAAACTTCCAGACTATAGTTGTCCCTACATGGGAATTCTGTCTCCAATTGCACTTCATCTACCTCAGTAGAAGGCATTTTGCTAATACTGACAATCTCATGCTTCTTCAGGTTCATCTTCACCACCACTGCCACCTTATGTGATAGAAACGTTGACATAATGGTGTTGTGTGGAATGTGCCCTGCATTCATTTTAATAAACGTTAGCTTGGCAACATT
Organism: Neoceratodus forsteri; assembly: GCA_016271365.2. Taxonomy (NCBI): domain Eukaryota; kingdom Metazoa; phylum Chordata; order Ceratodontiformes; family Ceratodontidae; genus Neoceratodus; species Neoceratodus forsteri. The sequence continues at coordinate 232,487,541 of JADMNL010000023.1, forward strand.
TCTATTGGACAGAGTTCTATGCCTGTCCCTTACAATGGCCATTTCTGAACTGAATACCTGCTCCACACTGACACTCGAGAGTGGATAGCTCAGATATTTGATTGCCACTAAGATCAGTGTTGGCGAATCAGTGACCTTACTACTTCAATACAGCAAGGGCTCTTCTGTGATGGTAAGGTGCCTGGTGTCTTCCAAATATGCATCCACCAGGCGATGTTCTGCCTGCAGTTCTGCTGCCTCATCAGCCTCCGCTTCCATTTCCTCCACACCTTTAATCCTCACCTTGTATAATACATGAATTTGTTATTTTTTTTACTGTCATGTTTTCTCAGCCCATTTACCATGCAATGTGGTAGCAACACCAGGGGCACAATTTTCAAAAGGGTTGGAGGGGCACAAGGGGTCTGTGTCCACAGAGTTTGATGCAAGTTGTGACTTGAGTCCCAACTTGCGTCAAATGTTATTTTCAAAAGCAGCCTGCATCCAGGTTGGAAGCTGCTGTGCCAAAGCCCCCTTGCACCAGGGTTGCATTCAACAACCCAGTGCAGCAGGGCACAAGGGGATATGTACCATGGCAGGGCTGTCGCATCCCCATAATCAGGAATTTCAGAGCCCCACCATGGACACATCAAGGGTGACCACTTAGACCAGACAGGAGCTGGTCTAAGTGGTGTTGCGGCAGAGATGGGATCAGAGGGGTGTACCCAGGGCCCTTGAGATGGCATTGTGGGTATCAGAGGGAACTGTCTAGCACCTATGAGTACCTGTCAGGGTGTTGTTGGGTAACACCATGGTCACAAGCACCACATATAGCAACCCGCCCTCCCCACGTGCTACCTACTGAAATGGACCCCCTGCCCTGATCAACACCGGATCCTGATCCCCTAGTGGACACCGTTCACCACCACACCACTGCTTTCAACCCACCCAAGTGTGTTGGAGGACTGCCCATCCCCACCCCAACCCCTGCGATCACCCCTGTCTTTGGGTCCATACATATGAAAGGTGGTCCAATGGCCTCTGCACTCCACCCTGTCAAGTATTGTCTCACCACTCTGCCGTCCCCAATCCCAAATGGCAGCCAGCATCCAGCAGCCAGCACAACCCTCTGCACACCGCCACAGCTGGCTGCCGACTGTGCTTGCATGGACCGCGTACTGTATGTGAATGACAGCTGAGTCACATGACTGAGCTGTCATTCACATAGAGTACGTGGTCCATATGAGCCCAGTCATCAGCCAGCTGTGATGGTGTGAGGAGGGTGGTACTGGGTGCCAGATGCCATTTGGGAGTGGGGGGGTTGGGGTGATGGGACAATATTTGACAGGTTGGGGGACCACCAGAGCACCAGGGAGTCCAATTGGGCAGTCGTCTTGTAGGTGGTCATGTACTGTAGTGTGTGTTGCCATTGTGGTTGTTTGCCTAGTGCCAGAGGATGGTGAATGGGGGCTATCTATCTAGGGGCACCAGTCCTGTTATGGGCACATTGCTGCATCATCCCACTAGAGCCACCTATCATGAGCCAGTACCCTCTTTGCCCTGCAATAGTAGTTCTTTAGCCCCCCGCAGTCCCAGTCCCATAGTGTTGCACTGGCAATGGTGCAACATGCATGCTGTCAATACGCGAATGTGCCAAGTCTCGTCGATCTTGCAGTCTGCTGCAAGCCTTGGTGTTAGACGTGGCAACCCTGCAGTTTCTAAAATCTGGCTCAGGGTCCCCGGTGCAACTGGGGTTTGCCACAATCCTTATGGGGACGCAAGTTGTGTCCCTCTGAGTAGTGTTTGAAAATTGATCCCCTGGTTTCAGTTCGGTTTCATGTTGTGCCTCAGATAACCATGACATTAACCTCTGTGCCCCATGTACCTATCTCATTAGATTGATTAGATTTTGGACCTAATCATGTCCACTTTTAAATACTGATGACTGGCCACATTTAAAATGTGGGTCCAAACATGGTGGCAATCCCAAAATTTGCTGATTACAGAATGTTTAAAACATATGCATATTGCAGACCAAAATATGGAGCATGTGTTCCATTAAGGCACAGCTTCCTCTATCACCACCTACCTCCAACAACTGCTGTGCATTCTACAGCATCTGCTTAAGCACCCATTGACAGGGGACAGCCTAACTCATGCAAGCAGTGTCCACACTCAGCCAAAACCCTCCTCCCTGCACCATGTTTACAATCGCTCACTGAAGGACGCAGCGTGGTGTTCCCAAGCTTACCCATGGCCTTATACAGATAACAGCACAGTGAAGGCCACCATATGAGATACCTACTATAGGCCCCTCCCCAGCTCCTTAAACCTTTCCTGCACCCCCATGCTACAAACAGTGCCATGTAATTAGTCCCCAGATGGACAATGATATCCAGCTTCCCCTGTGCCCTGCCACCCCAGTGATCCTAAGGACCTGCTCTCCTTCCCATTTTGCCAAGGGACCAGGAAGGCATCTCATCATCCTCATTCCTTCCCATTATGCTCCCCAAACTACCCCCCTTAACAATTCAGTCCCCCATCAAACATTCCTTCCTCTTATGCTGGGCTTCTCTGCCTCCCACCTTGGGTATCTCATGTGTTGGACCCTCATATCCTCCACAACACTACCATGTGTGCCTTCTTGTAGCAATCCCATCTTACCAGAGCAGTGAAATGAGTTATGAAGTGGCACCACCTGAGGAATGTTATCCTGATACACCTCCCCCACCAACTCAGAGCCCACTACAAACCAACTAGACATCCTCCTTGGAACCCTCTAAGGCAACAGTGGAAGATTTGGTGGCCACTGGGTGGGGGAAGAGGTCCTTCACATCCTTGTCAACTGGATCCAGAGTCTATTGACCTATTCCTTCAGCCTAGAGAAGTGTACGCAGATGGGGCAGCACCTCAATCTCCAAGAGGTCACCCTGTAGGCTGCTGCTCCTCAGCCACTGTAATGCACCACTCCCCAACATTCCCATTTCTACATATCTTACAATCCTGGAAAAGAACCTTTACATGTACCCCAGATAGGTTGCAGAATTTCTAGATTTCACTTTTTTGTTTTGTTTGCCCATTGTTCCTTGGTCCTAAGTAGTTATTTTTTGTTAGGTTTTCCATTTTGCTTTTAATAAGACTTGTCTAACTTTTTCCTCTTTGTTTAGCTTATTCCTTCATCACCTGTCCCTATGTAGAAGGCATTTTATGTTTTACCCTTGCTTGTTTTTCTTCCCCTTTTTAACATTACCCTAGATAGGGTGTATATACTGCATTAACAGGTGTTTGTAGTTTCTGCAATCCTTTATTCAGGTGGCAACCATTATACAGGTATACCCTTACCTTACCAGACTGGCAGAGTTCTCTGCATACCTGCTGTCACCTGTGGACACTTGCTGACATCTAAGACACCAGTCCATTCAGATGTACCACTCCTGTTCTTGAATATGAACATGAATAGGACACATTAGTAGTAGTTCATTTTAACCTCATATGAGACCTTCAAGATTTGGTACTTTCTGAGTGGCTATGTCTACTTTGATTAGTCCTCTGGTGCCTTGTGACCCTCTAATGCTTCTACTCTGCCACTGACCTGGAGAGAGAATATGACAGAAAACTGCTGTCATGGATGAGAACCAATTAAAACTCTCAACACTGGTTAATTTACAGTGGAACAATGAAATTCCAATTTCTATTCTTGAGTGGGTTTAGTTAACAGCACAGTCATAAAGACCTCTTGAAAACCACCTCCCCATTTTTCTAATTCCCCTCCTGGTCCCAAATTACATTGACTTCCAGTATTGTATGGATTACTTAATGTGCAATATGCTTGCTCAAGTATGGTAGTTTGTTTGGTTTGTCTGTGTATTATGATTAAAAACTGTACTAATCTACTCTGTTTATGAATCCCATTCTGTTGTTTTATGATGAGTAAGCTCAGTCTCAATAATGGTACAATGATATCATTGTTAAAAACTACAACTAGTCTGCTCCATTTTGAACTCCCACACTATGTGCTAACCAACTAGTTTTCTCCTTTTTAAAGCCCCATCCAAAATTTACAGTCTCCACCCAATTTGTGTTATGTCCTCTACCCATTCGCTTCTGAAATCCCTGCCTGCTTTACCTCTGATAATCCCCTCCCACTGTTTGCCAGATGGCACTCAACCAACAATACCAAGATTGACTCCTTACCTCATTAGGCTGTGGTTGCTTGCCATTAGATATTAAGGGCTGAAGTGTGCTTGAGCTTTCAAATCTGAGAGTCTGCACTCTAAGTTTCAGGCAGAGATTTTTAAATCTCCTCTCAACTGCTTTGATTGATCTTTTGCTGCCACATGATCCAGCAATACTTCTTCTCCACCCATGACCAGGAGATAAAGTATACCAGGCAGCTGCTGTTCTAGATGGGAAACAAATGGGACTCTGAACACAGGTCAGTTTACAGTGAAAAAGGTGAATCTCCAGTTTGTATTCCTGAGTTAGTTTAGTTAACAGCAGGCAGGCAACAAATGACTTCCATCCTGTTCCTTCCCCAGTCTTCAGTAACTTAAAGCCATAGCAACCTGACTATCTGCCCTCCTTAGAGTGATATATCCTTTTATACCCTTAAGGATTGTTTAACATGCACTGGCATTCCCTATTTCTTGGCATTTTCTCTATCAATTTTAAATACAGCACATCACAAGATATAAAGGTCCCAGATATTATTCTGGTTAGCCCATGATTCTGTTATTACTGTTATGCACCTGTATAGCTGCACTGCAGCCATTAGAGCATTTGGCCATCCATATTACTCTTGAAGCTACTTGCATTTTTATATATCACTCTCCATGTGCTTTTCCTATTCCCTCTAGTCTTCCTATTATTGATTACTGTTGAATGACTATTTTTCCTCCATTTTGCAGTCTGAATTCCCCTCTTTCCATGGTCCCTTGTGTAGTGTGGGAGAGCCGTCCTGGCTCCCTTTGTGTATCTGTGCACTCTGCTGTACTGTGTCACTGCCTTCCACTTTCCTAATTTTACATCTAGCTTCTGCCTAATGCATTGGTTTCCCTCCTGCTACGATTGCATGCCACACTTTGTGAACAGCATGATATTGTCCTAAAAGGGTCCTCTGTCTGCTGATTAGTGGGACCCCTTGTCATCATGACAGCAACTCTTTTGCCATATGTTGAACTCCATTATTTTATGCTTTCTGCTGTCTTGTACATGGCACTAGAGACACCTGTGAGAAGGCTACCATATATGCAACTGCCCTCAGTTTGATACCTAATTTCTAGAATATAGCTTTAACTTCCCTGCACCTATCCTCTCCAAGTCATTAATACCTAGGTGTATAACAATATCTAGATTCTCAACCCTTGTTCCAGCCAGCCTCTTCAATTGGGGAATTACTTTTTTTGTCATTGCCAGTTGGTGACATTGAACAGATATCTACTTCTGGTTAAAGTCTATGGTTTGGACATACTGCAGTCAAATTATTCTGTTTATCAAAGAGAAGGCTGAGCAGTAACATAATTATGCAAAGATAAAATTAACTGCTCAACCCATGCTCATTAACAAACTTTTATCTTTATTCATAGGAGGTGCTGACTAATTTATGACACACATCAGTTAAAACAGAGAATTCAGTACACGCCTTACTCCCCCAATGGCAAATCTTTAAAATATTATAATTTTGTTTCCACCTAAATTGTCTTCTTACTTATTTTATCTTCAAAGTGAGTGGGGGTCTCTTGGTGTTCATTTCAGAGCTCTGATGTGAACAAAACCCAGCTACCAAATATCATGGTAGACTACCCATAACAACCTAACAAAACATAATTATAACATAATTATGGAATTTAATAGTAAAGCAGATACACAGGCTAGAGTACACACAGATGTGTCAGCTAGTGAGTATAAGCCAAATCTAAAGGCAGTCACTTAATCTGGGGAACAGAACAAGGGAATGAATTAGAGAGCATTATTTCACTCGGAAGATGATGAAAGGGAAGAACAGTATTCTCGGAGAGGTTATGAAAACTAGCACCATTCATATTTTAAAAGCAAGACTAGGCAGATTCCTATGCAAGGATAGTATTTTACATTATAATTAAGGGTAGTACTCCAGCTGAAAAGCATAGCTATTTTTCCATATTCATATTTGTTATAGTCATCAGAGCCAGGTTACAGGAGTGGTGGACAAGATAGCCCCTAAATCCCTTCTGTCTTCATAGTATTATACAATGTTAATATGAGGCGATTTACCTGCTAGTACATGTAATTGCCATGCAGATGCCATTAGAAGCACACTACAAGCAGGTCATCAGGCAGTGTTAGCAGGATTATTGCTATCCCACTAGTGCTGCCAGACCATTCCCTGGCATTATGCTACTGACAGAGCCAGCAAATTGATTACATGTGTTTGTATGTAAATCACCTCTATGTTAAGGAAATAATTAAAGAAAAGGCAGGCATAGCACACATAGTTGTGAAGCTTAGCTCTCTGAAAGCTGTGCTAAACTACAAAACATTGACAGAAGAAATAACCAAACTCTAGTCAAAGCCACAGTGGCTGCTAATGGGATAGTATTGCTATAATGTTACTGACATTAACTGCACTGAGAAGTAATGAAAGAGGGAAATTTATGATAGCTTGAAAATAATTTATGTAGACACTGTTATCTTATGATTCTCTGCTTTTAGATGCTCACTGCAGCACACAAGAAAGGCCAGCCCAAATCCAATTAGTCCCCTGCATCCAGTGGTACCCTCTCCCTTACCACACTACAGTGCCAAATAGTTCTTGGCATCCAGTGCAACCCCCTCCCTCACCCTGCCCCTGTGCTAAGCAGTCCCTGGTTTCTAGTGGCACCCAATCCACACATCTTGCACTAATCAAATCATACTCTGGCATCCAGTAGCACACCCGTCCTCACCCTACCTTTATAGCAAGCATCACCCACATGCAGTGTAACCCCTTCCATACACTATCCCAGTCCAGGCATCCATAGTGTTCCATGGCACCCCCTCACCCTGCTATATTTCAGGCTGTCCCTGACATCCAGAGCTACCCCTCCCCACTTCAGACTGACCCACTTCCAAACTATCCTTGGCATCCAGTTGCACCCCTCTCTCACCCTGCCCCACTTTCAAGTTACCCCTGGCATCCAGTGGCAACATCTCCCCCATGGTGGGTGACTCTCACTTTTTTGATTGATGACCTTTTATCTCTACAAACTGAGATGTAGGCAATACATGCTTAATGCATGTATTTCCTAAATCATCTCACAGAAGCCTCTTCAAGCACCTGACATGTTATGCTTGTCTTCCTCCAACAACAACAACAGCGACAAAAAAGATAACAGCTTGCTCAAACCCTCCTTTCTACTCCTTGGTTGGCCAGTATCTGAACTCTATATCTCAAGTTACAATATATGAAATACTCACACATAGCATGAATTTCCTAAATCATCTCCAAGAGCCTCTTACAGCACCATTTAAGAAATACACGCAATGAGTGAGCATTTTCTATATAGCGTTTTGCAATATGGGGTTCAGACGGTGACTGCACAAGAGGTGAGGAGAGGGTTTGAATAGGCTGCTATCTAGGTTTGATTGTCTTTGGTGGCACCAGGGTGGGTATCCAGTGCCAGCCTTTAGATTTAGGGGTAGAGTTGGGAAATATGGGAAAACTGAAAAACAGCAGTGCTAGTATGTTCTGCATGGGAGGAGAGATAGTGGGAGGGAGATACAGTGGCACACAGTAGCTTGTTTGAAAAATCTGCACTGCTGGTACCTGCTGAATGGGATAAGGGTATTGGAGACTGCAATGCAGCAAGCTATTCTTGCTCACATGTTTGCAGGAGCCATTTCAGAGGAGAAGTGCATGACACTAATAAAAAGAAGAAATAATAATTTGTCTAATTTTTTCTGAAAGTGTGAGGCAAACTATTTATCTGACCTGTGTGGTAAGATTTCCATTCAAAAATAAATACACTAGCTTTTCCAGGTCTGCTTCTTCTTCTTCCCTTCATGGGGCTTCTGGCACTTGCACCGAGCTGAGTATGGCCACAAATAAAATTATTTATTTTACAGTTATTTAAAGTTATCTGTTCATTTGTGTGGCTGTATAGCTGCCTTAGGAATGCCGAGTTTTGGAACTGTGTTCTTCCCTTCATGTACTGATATGCAGCAGCTGCATAACAATGGTATGCCACTATAAAATGTAGGCGAACAAAAAGCAAACACAGCTGTGCATACCCCCTCACTCTCTGAGAACTGCACACAATTGTAAATACATGGTGGGAAGAAATAAACAATCAGGCAATGAAAATACAGTCTCAACACATAGTAGATAACGTATCTGAATTATGTTATGCTATACCCTCGCATATCCTGTCTTTAAAAAAGAAAACAAATAAATCAATAAATTCATTAGAACATATCTAAAGAACTGGCCAGTCTGTTAAAACAGTGGTAGGGTTACCAATTGTGATGCCAGTGATCTGGGTTCAGGGCTGAGCCCAGGATGATAGGAGCTGATCAGAGAAAGGTGTGTCAAGTGTCATGGAGAATACTCTGCCCCTCTGGGAAGGGAGGCTTGTGTGCTCCACTTTACTACCACCACCACCTTGGAGCTAGGGGATAGTGGTGCTGCTGGGACCACAAGCATGGAAGGGGAAAAGTGCCTGATAGCACAGCTGCACAATGGGCATATGTGCATGCCTCAACACCCTTTCTGGCAGCATCTCATGGCAAGGAGAAAACAGATGAAAAACACCAAACCACAAATGGATGATGGCCATAATCTTGCAGACTCCACTGAGAAGGCTGTTCTTCCACTGGATCTAGCCCCTGGAGGGTTATGGTCAGCCTTGATGGCCCTACCACAGGGGTAAAGCAAAGAGATCTTGAAAAGGTGAGCCCTAGAGGAGGTGGGTGATGGGACTGGGAGTGTGGGCTTGCTTGATGGGGATGGTTGGTGACAGAGGCAAGAAAAATTACATATGCAAACATGCAAAATGTTAAGAGCGTTAAAATCAAGAATAAAAGAAAAAAAAAAGAGAACCAACCTAGACACAAACTGATTTATGCCTGTTATCTTCTATTATTCACACGCCATGCTCTTTCCCCTCTAATGGGCACTACAAACAGCAAGGTTCATGAAATACTAAAAAAAAAACATTGTTGACCGAACAAAAATGTGCTACTTTACTCAGAATGCCCCCTATACTTAGAAAACAAACAAAAAAAATATGTTTTATATTTTTTTAAGAAAAGAATATCTTCAGTTGCAAAGAACCTTGCAGCACCACTACACTGTCCCTAGCTGGCTAAATATTTAGAGCAAAATGCTGGTGAAAGGAACTACTGTAAAATGAAACAAAACAAGAATGACTCAGCACTCAAGTTTGGAAAAATAAAGTGCAAATAGGTGCAAGTTTATTCAGACAACAATGCCAACAGAGAAAAACAACCCCCTGTGCACATCACAAAGGAACTACTGTGTAGGCCTTGTTTAATTTCCTTGTACTCTGCTGTTCCTGTATGCTCTTGAAAACAAATGATATCACTGAATACTGTGCATCTGAGCAGATTAAAATATCCTTCACTATCAGAGAAAAACTGAGGTACTATATTTGCATTCCAAATTTGTTGGACACAAGCCCTATTGTATGATACCCTTTCCTGGTGAGTATTATCTAAGCACCTTGTAAACATGTTCAATATGCATGATGCATCATGTCTGTGAATAGACATGCTAAGACATTCTGTAATACAATTTCAATAATATGGGAGTTCAATACTGTATTGGGTTTCAAACTGAATTGCATTTTTGCTATTTTAATAGAGGGAGTGTGTTAGGTTTGAAATAACTGGAGATACACAAGCAACAGTATTTGGTAAACAAATTGGCCTCATTTGCAATTTAAAGATGAGAAGAATATGTCAGTCCAACAATAAAACAAATCGTACAATGAAAGATCTTTTCACAGGGAAGAATGGATTCATACCTTTTCATTATACTACTCATTACTTGGGGTGGAAAGGGTGCTTCAATACCTCATCAAAAAGAACTGTCTTTTCTGCTTCATCCCCTAGAATTCTGAAGCAACATTTCTGAGGTCCAACACATAGACACTAAAGCCTCCCAAATATGCCACCACACTTGTTTGCACACATGACACCATTGCACTTTTGTCAGGGGTGATATCTGCTCTCCCATGATAGTGTCCCCAGGAAATATTATACAGATCATCAAATCCAGATGTTAGGGAATGCAAACCAGGTTTTTGCCTCATAACATTGTGGGCAGGCACTTGGGTCCATACATGGCACAGTGACAGTTGCATGTTGATAGGCCATGCACCAGTCCATAGCCTAATGGCACTACCACAGAAGTCACCCCCCTTGTCCTCTGACACCATACCTGTAGCCTGCTTCAGGACATTCTTCATTGTACCCCCACCCAGCTAGATGCCTCATTCTCCCAGGTTGTCCAGTTGATCTCCCCACCCTAGCCCTGTTCTGTGCTCTCCAGAATCATCAGTGCAGTGTGCTAATGTAAAAAGCAGCTGACGCCTTCAGGAGCACTTTAACGAAACATAATATTTAGAAACAGTTTGTCTTGTAATGCACATTAGTTCTGTATTCCTCCTCCCCATTATTTACTACTGGTATAATTTGCATGAAAACAAGATCTTTCCTCTTGAAGAGTTACTCTATTCCTGTTGCTTTTGACCCTGCTATAAAACATAGATGTGAATAAGGCTCAGAATCCCGATGGTTTGCACATCAGGATACTGAAGGAAATGGGAACTGTGTTGGATGACCCATTGACTGAATTATTTTATACATCTCTGGAGGAAGCAGAAGCCCCATGAGATTGGAAAAGAGCAGTAATTACACCAAGTTTTTAAAAAAGGGGGAAAAGTTATAGAACTAATTATAGCCCAGTGAACATGACATAGGTGGTAGGGAAACTCTTTGAATAAAGCGTAAGAGACAGAATCAACAGATTTATGCATGAGAACAATATATGGGATGCTACGCAGTATGGGTTTAGGCAGGGCGGGTTGTGTCTAATGAATATGATGGAGTTCTTTGGTAAAGCCAGTGAGGTGATTGACTGGGGTAAGCCAGTGGCTATTGTGTTCCTGAATCTCAGTAAGGCTGATAAAGTTCCACATGCTGAGCTAATACAGACAAGCGTTTGTCAGTGCCAAATGTTGGCTTGCTGGCTTTGGCATTGGTAGTGTAGGAGTTAGAGAGATGCATAATAGGAATGGCAGTGAAGTATTGAACTAACGCCCCCCGCCCCACAGAGATGAAAGGTGATTCCACACAGCTACTGGATGATTTGGCTCCACAAGTGCGAAAACACATTTGGGGCAGGATGTGAAAAATGTCAGTTATACTGTTCATGAGAAGGTGTGGAAAAATGGCAATGTTGAAAATCTGGAGTGAAAATATTAAAAATTGGTGAAGTGACAAGACAAGCGTGCGTAGAAACTGTGCAACTCACACCAGTAATGCAGTCAGTTGTTGGACTTTTTTTCACCAAATTTTCAACATGGGCATTTTGTGACCTCCCGTCATGAACAGTAGCAGTGTGATTTTGTTAATCTGTCCTGAAGATTGATTTCCCACAACTACTGTGCCATTCCAGAACACTACTGTGTCCAGAACCTGCTGAAGAGCTCTCATCAGGGAACTTCAGGATTCACAGAGGGGCTGTAAGAGGCAAAGCCTCTTTTCCAGCTTACTGAGGTGTTACCCTGTCAGCACTGTGTGCCCACTGCCTCACCCAAGCTAGTCTGTACCTTTATTGCTGCATACAGGTCATGTGACATACCACCTCTCCTTCCATTTACTTAGTGCCAACTTTCCCATTTGCAGCTTGTAATTCCTGACCACTAGGAGCTGATCCATTTCCCTTTCTGGCACCACTCCATCCACCGCACTCCCCTCATCTCCACTTCCTATTTGTAGCTAATATCAGTTTCTGTCTACAAGGAATCACTACAGTTCCCTCCTAGTCCCTGTTTTCCTCACACAACTCTGTTTTCTCTCCTAATCTTGATTCCTCTCCACTTTCCTACTACTAAACCCAATTTTTCCTTTAGTTTGTTACTGTCCCCTGCAAGTCTCAAACCCTGTACTTTTGACTCCAAAGTCAACAGCTTTACCACTAAGAAGAATAAATATGGCTAATTTATTCTCAGTTTTTAAATCTCTTAAAGCTTTTGACTCCATAGTTTGTTAAATACTTTTCTTCTGTCTCATTGCAGGCTCCAAACCCTGTACTTTTGATACCAAAGTCAGCAGCTCTGCCACTAAGCCAACAAGTCGAGCTAATTTTTCTGGGTTTGTTTTTAAAGCTCTTAAAGCTTTTTGGCTCCCCCCAACCACTTCATTCTGACTCCAAGGCTACCTAGGCACCATGTCTGCTCATTTCCTCTTTATGTGCCTCGTCTTCATAACCACCCAGGGGCTCTCCACCCACCCTCCAGACCTCACCCCATGCCCTTTGTGGACTGCACCTTCATATCTCTCCAGAATTACCAATCTCCCCCACCTTGGCATCACACCTTGGACACCTACATCCACCCCCTAGCTGCCCTCCCAACCCTGTCTCCCACCCTGGCTCCCCTTGGCTCCACTTCCTTTGTGTCTTCCCAACCCTCCAAACCCTTCCCATCCCCTGTTCCACTATGGTCTCCCCCTCCTCTGAACATACTCCCAAAAAGCTAACTAGCTGCCACCCTATGGCTAGAACTGTGGTCATTCTATTACTCCTCTCTGGTAATATCCACCCTAATCCAGGCCCTGCCCCCAACAGTCAACCAACTAGGTCCTCTGGACTCTGCATTGCCTCTTTAAGCATATGCAGCCTGCCAAAAAAATCTGCAGTGCTCCAATGTTGGACCACCCTACACCAACCAGACATCATTGCACTAGTTGAGACCTGGCTCTCCAAATCTACTCCTGACTCCTTTTTCTCACTCCCCGGATACACCCTATACCGGGAAGACCGGGTGGGAAAACGTGGGGGCGGTTGTGTGATCTACATCAGAGATAACATTATTGGCCTCATGCTTCCACCCCCCCAAGCTCAAAAATGGAGCCAAAACCCTCACCCTTAAAATCACCCCAGACCCCTCCAGGGGCCCACTATATCTCACAGTCTCCTATATACCCCCTAAGAACCAAAAGCTAGCCATCACATCCCTCACTGATTATCTCTCTACCCTCCCACACAAAGCTGAACAGACACTAGTAGGGGACCTAAATGTCAACTGGCTTGGTCCCTCGGTCACAACAATGAAGGACTCCTATATTGCCCTCGACATGGTCTAATTAGTCACCCAACCTACTAGACTTCATCATTCTACTGGTACCAGCACCTCCTGGATATTATTATCTCTAACTGCCCCCACAAAATCCAGGACATAAAAGTTCTTCCCCATTCCCTAAGCAACCACTCGCCCATCCTATTCCAAGGGACCTCCTCCACCCCCAAACCCATAGCCCAAACCACCTTCCAAAGGTGTCTCCAACTGGGGGGGTTAAAGAAACTTAAACAACTTCTTGCCCAAATGGACTGGTGCCCCATTAATATAGCCCCCAGCATTGACATTGCACTCGATCTGTTCATGCAGGCCTTCACTAAGGCCTGTGATTTCTATGCACCACTCACCAAACACCACACCATGAGACAAAATGCACCATGGTATCACCCCCTTCCTACTCCAAAAACTGAGGGAAAGGGACAATCTCTGGTACAAAACTACAGAGTCTGGCAGGTCGGCTGACATACAATCCTATAATGCCGCATGCAATGGATGCATGCGAGCCATCCGCAAGGCCAAAGCAGACCACTATCAAATTACTGTCACTGCCACATGGGGGTCTGCACAGACCTTCTGGAGTAATATCAAAGAACTTAATGGGAAGTCACGCTCCCCACCTCCCTCCCAGCTCTCCATAGATGGCACCATTTCCACTAACCCACTTACCATGGAAAACTGTCTAAACACCACCTTCACAGATCTCAGCACTGTTCTCCCCAGTTGTTTCTTTGACCCTGTGCCTGAATACCAACCCCCAACCCTGAAGTGCCCTCATTTCCTCCTGCACAAAATACCTACCCATGAAGCCTGTCCATACCTGCAAAAAGCACTAAAGAGCAATAACCCTAGCAATGGCCACCTAGAGATGATAGGCTTCTTCAGCTAGTCCTTGATGAGGTCCTAGTCCCTCTAACAGACCTACTCAACAGATCCCTTTGCCTGGGGCAATTCTGCAGTGCCTGGAAGATAGCCGTCATTACCCCCATTCATAAAAGTGGTGACAAATCCTCCCCCAGTAACTATCGACCCATCTCCATTCTCTCCCCCTCTAAAGCTTTAGAAAAAGTGGTTGCCACACAGCTCACTGAACGCCTAGCCAGCCATGACATATTATGCCCACAGCAACATGGCTTCCATTTCAGGCCATAGCACTACCACAGCCCTCCTAGAATTCACCAACTTCCTACACTCCTCCCTAGACTCTGGTAACATTGATGGAGCTGTGTTCATAGACCTTTCCAAGGTCTTTGACATGGTCTGCCATCCACTCCTTCTTGACTCCCTCTACCAACTTGGCTTCTCCATGGGCCCCCTGGCATGGTGTGCCAGTTACCTCTCTACCCAGTCCCAATGCATCAAAATAAATGGGACCCTATCTGACACACTACCTGTCCACTCTGGGGTGCCCCAGGCTCCATCCTGAGTCCACTACTCTTCACCATCTACCTAAACACCTTACCAAAGGTCTACTCTGAAAAAATCCTACTGTATGCGGATGATGCAGTGCTCTATGCCTCACACCATAAGCCTACTCCCCTCCAGGACTCCCTACAACACACCTTCTTCCAGGCCAAAACATGGCTCAATGACTGTAGACTGGTCATAAACCTAAAAAAGACAAAATCGATGATTTTCTCCCACCACCAAAACAAAGCAAAAAGTGCACCTCTCCTCATCCTCCCCAGCACCCCCTTGAACAGGTGTCCATCTACAAATATCTTGGGCTTACTCTTAACTCTGCCTTTACCTTCCATGACCACATAAACACCATAGCGGCTGCTGCAAACACTCATATTGGACTCCTTTACCGGCACAAGGACTGCCTCCCTCCTGATGCCCTTAGGTTTGTCATTACTTCCTCTATACTGTCCCTGGTGGACTATGGGCTCCCTGTGTATGGGGCAGAAAATAATTCCACACTCCAGAAAATTTCAAATCTCCCTCAGCAAGGCCTGCAGGCTCCTAACTGGTGCCCCTAGGCCCACCCACACCTGCTTCCTCTATTCCACTGCCAATCTCCTCAACTTCAATGAAAGACTCCACTACCAGACCTGCCTACTGACCAAGAAAATTCTGCTTGGACATTCCCCTCCTGAGGTCACTGCCTTTCT
This sequence comes from Neoceratodus forsteri, assembly GCA_016271365.2. NCBI lineage: Eukaryota > Metazoa > Chordata > Ceratodontiformes > Ceratodontidae > Neoceratodus > Neoceratodus forsteri. Next base: position 232,502,971 of record JADMNL010000023.1, read on the forward strand.
ACAATTTTCCACCCCTCTATCTCTGCCCAGAACTTGGACAAAGCTATACTGGCGGTACCCAGGGTAAAAACCTCCCTTGCCCAGAGATCCTTCCGCTACAGGGCCCCTGTCTGGTTTAATGCACTCCCAGCCACCAGCACCAGCACCAGCACACCGAAGAGTGCCCCTTTAAAAGTTGCTCTCTGCAACCACCTCCTCAATGTCTGCCCTGTAACTGCAACTAGCCTGCACTCTCATGCTCTCTAGGGCCCAAACCTCTGACAAACTCCATTATGGACTGCCGCCACTTACAACAATGTCTAATCCACCTCTGGCTGATAAATAAGATGGATTATACTGTAATGGATGCTCTCTCATGGTAACAATGTTTTGCTGTGCTTATGTAAATATCTGTACCCAAAACTGTATATAATGTTTGTAAGCAATGTCTGCAACCAATACATGACAGCTATTCCATTGTAACTGTACCCTCTCTGTTTTTTTTCTGTCCTCCGTGTGATGAGGTACCTTTGTAAATGAGCCGATGGCTCAAAGGTTGTGAATCCGACACTTCAAATAAATAAATAAATAAAATTCTGTGCAACAGGTACGAAAACACATTTCAGGCAGGATGTGAATGATTACAGCTGCACTGTTCATAAGGAGGTGTGAAAAAATGACAGTGGTGAACATCTGGAGTGAAAATATTAAATATTGATGAAGTTGCGAGTGTGCATAGAATCTGCGCAATGCATGCTCATAACGCAGTCATTTTTTGGAATTTTTTCACCAGATTTGCAACATGGGATTTTTGGGACCTCACCTCATGAACAGTGGCAATATCATTTCATTAATCAGTCCCAAAAGGTGATTATGTGCAGCAACCATGAAATCACCTTTCGGAACTGAGTAATGAAATGATAGTGACAAGTTCATAAGGTGGGGTTCCAAGCACCCCATGTTGAAAATTTGGGGCCAAAATTCCTCAAAATGGCTTAGATATCAACATAAGTCAAAACTCCCATTAACAGCCATTATATACGCTTACCTTTGATTCTTCAGTTTGCCGGTCAGCTTTGAAGAGTGCAGACATGTTCAGCTCTGCAGAAGATCACAGCTTTTAACCTCCTTAGTAATGTATGGGGTAATGGGGGATGCGAGGAGGTGGGTGCTCAGTGTGAGGGTGGGGATGGGTGAGGGGCAGTGGGGAGACTATGAGGGTATGTTTTCTTTTTGCAGATTAAAAAAATGCTGGGGGACAGTTTTCTTAATTTACAGGTTCAAAAAACAAACAAACATTGGGGCACACTGGAGTATATGTATATATATATATATATATATATATATATATATATATAGGACATGGAAACAGATAAAGAGAGATGGTTGGCCAAATTTACAGATGATGCTAAAGTGGGCCGCATTGTAGACACAGATCATGGTAATAAAAAGGTACAGGATGATCTGAATAATTTATATACATGGTCACTAACAAATAAAATGAACTTCAACCTTGAAAAGTGCATGGTGATGCATTTTGGTTCTAATAACATGCAGGCAAAATATTACATGGCTTGCATAGAATTAAGAACTTCAGAATATGAGAAAGATCTGAGAATTTTAATAGATAGCAAGTTACAATTTTGCAAACACTGTGACAAAGTCATCTCAAAGTGTAATATAATCTTGGGTTGTATGAGAAAGAATTTAACATGTAGGGAGATAGAGATGATCATGCCACTGTATAGGTCACTTGTTGGTCTACATCTGGAGTACTGTGAACAATTATGAAATCCATCAAACAATGAAGACATACATAAGTTGGAAAGGGTACACAGGAAAACCACAAAGATCAAAAAAGGAATGAATGGATTGGGTTATGAGCAAAGGTTAAATGAATTGGGCCTCTACAAGCTGGAGATGAGGAGACTTAGGTGCAACATGATATTAGATTTTAAATCCATTACTAACAGTAATTTGAGATCAAATCTTAATACTGAATTTTTAAACAGTAAAAAATAAACCACAAGTCATAAATTACAATTAAAGGGTGGGCAATTTAAAGCTAGAAGGAGCATGGTTCTCATAGAGAGTGGTGAAAATATGAAATGGTTTACCCACAGAAGTGGTGGAATGTAAAACTGTTAATAGTTTTAAGTTAGGACTAGACAAATAGCTCCTAATAATGGGCATAAGTGGTGTCTCATGTTGATATAAAGTAGACACGCTGCAGTACAAGTCACATTAAACTGTTCCTCCAATGAGTTATTTTAGCATTTCTGACTGAGTTGCATAAGTTTTGCTGGATGCAGCACAAAGCCCTACATAAACTGTTTCGTTAGATTTAAAACTCCATTTTGCATTGTATTGTGACTGGACTGCCGATGCATTTCAATTGAGTGGCAAAAACATTTTACAAACACTGCTCTTGAGCTGGTTAAACACTGAAAAGCAATGCAATATGAGTTGCCAGTGCATTGCTGACTGTCTTGTCCGCCGTATATCGCAGTCGGCGTTCTATGCTATTCATGCCGACTGTGCTGACCAGGTTTTCTCACTGGCTTGCAGGAAGTCATCAGTGCCATCATGCTTGCTCACTTTGTTTGCGGTGTGCTGCATGGGCATTGGAAAGAAAAGTACTGTAGAGAACTGTGGAGAACTCCTGGCTGGTCCTGGTCATTCATCTGAGGAGTGTTCCAGTGGAGTACTACTGGTACAGAGTCTTTCTGGGAAGAACTCAGGGTGTCAGTTCCATGCTCTCCCTGCCTGAGAGGAGTTATATGGCTGTATGGATGTGTTGATGGTGAGGGCTATTGAAGAATCGTGAGTTTTTGGACGTGCTCTGTGGATGATTCCCCTGTAGTTTTTCCCTCCGCCTAGTTAATTTTGGTGGTGGAGTTTTCAAGTATGGTAAAATACTCGACTTCTGGTCTCTTTGCTGGGCATTTTCTTTGTGAGCTTTCGCCACCCTACGGGGGGCAGGGTGTTGTTACCCAGTCGGGGAGTCAGCTGGGGTACTTTGCTCCCATGGACCCTTAGAGGTGGCTGCAATTAGTGGCCTTTTCTTGGGGTTCTTTGGTATGGGCTGCATTATTTCTCTTGGAGTGCACCTGGCATTGAATAAAGGGGCTTGTATGTGAAGAAGATTCTTCAAGCAACCTGGACTTATGGACTCTGCTTCGGGTTTTGTTTCTCCCTTGGACTAGTTGAGTTTGGCTAGTTTCCTGGCTGTGGCTCTACTTATTGTTGGGCCTTCATTGAAGAGATTGCTGACCCCCCCCCCCACGATTATTATCTTTTGTTGTTTGGATGACCAGGTGGGTTCGGAGGTACTTGGGCACGTTTTATTTACTTCTGGACCTGGACTGAAGAGACTGCTGACTCCCTCCTGACTTTTTGTGGATTATTAAGTCTTACTTGTTTGGATGATCGGGTGGTGAGAGGACCCTACATGCATGTACTTTATTTTTTGTCTTGTTGGATTTTATAACTTTTTTGTGATCAACCCTTTCCTTGGTTGTGAGAGGCCCGAGGTGGGACTTTACAGTTTTCTTTTTTTTTTTGTTTTGTCTGCAGTAAGAGTGTTGCCCTCTCTCTGCAGTGGTGAGAGGACTGGGTGGGGAAGGAACTAACTAATTATTTACTGCATTGTACCCTGTTTTTTGCCTTTCTCTCCCCCAGTGGTGAGAGGACTGGGTAGGGAAGGGGAATTTATATGGTATTTTGTTGTATTATGCACTTGGATTTGGGGGGTGAGAGTCCCTAAGCTCTGTTTTGCTGTGTATTTGTTTTAGTGGGTTATTTTGTGGGGGTTGTCAGGGTCTCTAAATTTCAGGTTCTGAATTGATGTTAAGTTATTTTTATTAAGTGTGTACTATTTGTTAGTTTCATTTTTCCTTTTAAGTTTTGCTTGTTTTATTTTTAGCAAGTGGTACAGCATACAGCATGTGTTGGCCTTCGACCCCCACAGTTGTGCACTACTCATCCTCCTCTTTTCGTACTCTTCGCCCTTTTTATTCGTCTCCCCTCCAGTCTGAGATCTACTAGCAATGCAGGTTGCTGGGTATTGCACGTAAGAGAGGGAGAAGGGTGTGGGGTTACGAACAGGGGAGGATGATAGAGGGGGGACATCGTATTGGAGTGGTTAGGTCCAGAAGGTGCCTTGGGGCGAAATGGAATCCAGACCATGATCTTCCATGTCTGGTGCCCATACCCAAGGGCACCACCGATTATCGTGGGCAGATGTTCTGGGTGGCCCGTGAGGTTCATCCAGCTCAGGCGGTGTTGAGCAATTCCAGGTCCATTAAAAACAAGACAGCAATTATTGCTGATCTTGTTGGTACGGTGGACCTGGCTTGCATTACCGAGACCTGGCTGGACAAAACTTCTGGCCCCATTTTGGAGGCTATGACTCCAGCTGGGTACTCAGTGTTACACCGTCCAAGATAGGATTGCGGGGAGGGGGGGTTGCGGTCTGTTTCAAGACCGAACTCAGCCTTATGGAGGTCCCAGTGGGGGGGTTGAGTCCTTTGAGCGTATAGTAGTAGCAGGTGTAAGCTTTCAAATTGCTCTCATTTACCATCCACACGGTGATAAGAAGCTATTCCTTCAGGAAGTGGCGGACTTCATTGTTGATATGGCGTTTGAGTTACCCAGATTGATGGTTCTGGGTGCCTTTAACCCCTGGGTCGATGATGAACTCTCACAATTTGGTCAACACTTCCTCCAGCTAATGACAACACTGGGCCTTACACAGGTGGTTTCCTCTGCTACACATAAATTTGGACACTCTCTGGACCTGATCTTCCTCCTGGGGGTCGAGGCATCTGATGTGGGGGTGGAACCCATTAGGTGGTCAGACCGTCACACCATGGGGTTTAGTTTTTGCACCCCCTCTAGAAGGCCTGCCCCTGTGAAGTTGGCAGGTACTGCCCTTTGTGGGATATAGATTCCCAAGGCCTTGTGGTGGTGCTTGACCTCTTGTCTCCCATGTTGGCAAGCAGTGATCCACAGACCCTCGTGTCAGCTTACAATATCACTGCGTCAGGGGCACTGGATTCTATTGCTCCAGTTCATGTTCACCCCCTTTTCCTCCACCTCAAGTCCCCTTGATTCGATGGAACATTGAGGGAGATGCAGAGACAGGGGCAAAGGTTAGAGCATTGCTGGCAAAGGTCCACCCTTGATGCTGACCACCTTAGATTGATGGATCACTATTCTGTCTATCGATCCACTATCACTCGTAGGAAGACAAAATTCCTGTCCAGGGAGATCACAGCTGTTCAGAATCGACCAGCTCAGCTGTTCTGAACTGTGGACAGGCTGCGCAACCCAGCCTGTCTGCAAGTTCAGAAAGCTTTTTCACAATTGGAGTGCGATGAGCTTGCTTGGTTCTTTGCAAATATGGTGGCTGACATTAGGGAGGAATGTGCCATCACACTCTAAGGGAGTGGCTGCAGACTGTTGTGAGATCACGGTGCCTCAGTTTTCCTGGAGTTCCTTTGTCCAATTGGAGTTCATGGATGTCGTGAGGATTATCCAATCTGTGCACCCTATGTGCTGTAGTTTGGATCCTGGACTGACCTCCCTAATTTTGGGTTGTATTGATATCATCAGTCCTGTCCTCGTACAGATAGTCAGGTGCACCCTGGAATCTGGTGAGTTTCCTAGCTCCCTGAAAGAGGCAGTGGTGACACCCCTCTTGAAGAAAGCTACCTTGGACCCTGACTGTCTGGAAAACTATAGACCTATCGCTAACCTTCTCTTTATTGGGAAGGTGATTGAGAAAGTAGTGGCTGCACAATTGGAAGACCATTTGACCATCAATGACATCTATGAACCCCTCCAGTTCGGATTTCATAAAAGACATAGCACCGAGATAGCGCTGGTTCAAGTGCTCAATGGTGTCTTGATGGCTAGAGATCGGAAGAGCTGTTTCATCTTGGTTCTCCTCAAGCTTTCCTCAGTGTTTGATGCCGTAGATCACATGGTGTTGACAGAACGCCTGAGGCTGCTTTGCGGAATATCTGGAACCATCTTAAGATGGTTCACTTCATTCCTCACTGGGAGATCACAAAGGGTTGTGTCCAGGTTTTTTCCTCGGATTCAACTGCTTTGCTGTGTGGGGTGCCTCAGGGTTCAGTATTGTCACCCATGTTATTTGCGGTGTACATGCTACCCATTGGAGACATTGTAAGGAAGTCTGGGCTGAGGTTTCACTGTTACACAGATGATACCCAGCTCTGTCTTTCTTTTGCTCCCGACCAGGAGAGAACTCTCTCTGTCTTTAACAGCTGTCTAAAGGAAATCCAGGAGTGGATGACTTCCAGTTGGCTGAGGTTGAACTCAGATAAGACTGAGGTACAGGTTGTGGACCCGGTCAACAGATAGGGGGGTCTGGTAGTGTTGCGTCATCCAGAATTTTTCTGAGTGGCATTTCTCTCCTGACCTCTGAATGGGTATGGAACCTGGGGGTAGTTCTTGATGATAGGTTGACACTACATTCACAGGTGTCGGCAGTCGTCAAGACTTCCTTTTATCATCTGAGGAATATTGCCAGGATTCGGCATCTTGTTCCATCTGCCTACCTGCCTACTTTAGTCCATGCCTTCGTGTCCTCATGCCTGGATTATTGCAACTCCCTTTATCTAGGGCTTTCTGGGGTTGAAATCCATCACCTGCAGCTAGTGCAGAACGCTGCAGCCTGGCTTTTGATGGGCTCTAGAAGATCCTGTCATATTACTCCTGTGCTGCATGAACTGCACTGGCTGCCAATCCGGTGGCGGATCACCTTTAAAGTTGGCTTGCTGACTTTCAAAGCCCTACATGATCTGGACCCAGCCTATCTGAAAGAACTTATGGTTCCCTATCGCCCTGATTGATCTCTCCGCTTGGCCGACAAGGGGTTGCTAGAGGTTCCAAGGGTGAATTTGAAATCTTCTGGTGCTCAGGCATTCTCATATGTTGCCCCACCCCTTGGAACTCTCTACCCCGTTGGTTTCATGAGTGCACTTCTGTGGAGGTTTTAAGAGGGGTCAAAAGACCTTTTTATGGAAAACAGCATTCCCTGAATATGGAATGTTTTAATTGGTTTGCCTGTATTTTTTATTATGCCTGTTTTAATTGTTATTATGTACAGTGCCTAGACATTTGAAAGGTGCCTTATAAATAAAAATTATAATTATTATTATTAAAAAACAATACTAAACTAATTCATTGCTGGAACAGTTTAATCCGACATGTACTGTAGATGGGCTATTATGCCTCCTCTTGACTGATTATTCTCATGTTTCTATGTTCCTATGAGTCAGTGGATGTGCTATGGCAGGTGCAGAGATCTGAGGTAGTTTAGGATCCAGTCTGTCAGGCCTAGATTTCTGCAGGTTGAGGGAGCAAAAGGCAGTAAGGGATTCCTGGCTAGTAAACGGGGAAAGAGGAAACCAGTGGAAGGGAGACAAGAGGGAAGGTGAGGAGACTGGAGGGTGAATGGTAGGGAGAGCACAAATGGTAAAACAATCATTGAAATGAGCAGAAACAGATAATACTTAATAGTATTAATACATCTTATTAGTAATGATAGTAAATAATGTATCATATAATACGTAATACATATTGTGACAGAGTGGTAGATGGAATTTATGTCAGCAGGAGACTTGGTAAAACTCTGTTTCCTTTTTTAAAATGCTGAAAGGGTTAAACAAAGTTCTGGAAGCATCCAGATAGGGAGCTAATCAAACACATAAAGCTCTGGAAGCATCCAGATAGGGAACTAATCAAACACAGCTGCAGTCAATGTTGATTAGGAGCAGTGTATAAAACCCACCTAGGCAACACAGAGAGAGAGAGAGAGAGAGAGAGATGGATGCCTGGGGAAAAGCTGGAAGCTGTGCTGTTAATGGCAAGCTGCAGAGATCTTTGGAAAGGACTGTGAAGCTTATGAGTGGACTTTATGATACTGCCTGGAGGCTGGGAACCAATGTAGCTAGTAACAAGAGGTACTGAGGGTTTACTTTGTTTAGTTAGAACTCCAGACAGGAGTAGGATTTTGTTTATGTTTGCTAAAGGAGCTGCCACCCCAGTTAGTTTGAGACAAAGGTGCCTTAACTAAACTGCACTGTTTTATGTGATCCTGGACAGTGTATATTCTCCTTGGACACACCTACACCAGCTCACGCCAGGGAAATAATGGAGGTCACTCTATCACAATATGTAGTCTTTTAAGCCATGATGCTTAATTATAATAAAGAAAATAAACTTTCAGAATGAAATCCATAGTGTAGTCCTGTTCCTTTATTTCCTTTCTATAAATGGGCTACATGTAACTTAATCACGTACAGCAATGGGCAAAGAAAAGGCAATTACTAAAGCTATTGATATGAATAACATTCAAGTCCATTTTCTTTTAAAGCAGATTCATTCGTTCCTAGAGAATGTGCCAAGTCAGCAACTGAAATACTATTAAAATCAGTTACATCAGATTTATCTAAAACAGGTAGACACTCTTCAGCACATCAAGTCAGAGCATGCAAAAAACAAAATATGTTGTTCTGGGTGAAATTAATTGTGTGCGTTGCCACTGAAAATCATTGGAACATTGACTGGCTCCCTTAAAGAGATACGGGCAGATAATGATTCAACCTCATACTTCACTAAGAGAAGATGCATTCTTCTTTGTAGATTTGACTAGGAGAGAACAGGATAGGTATGTCATGATAGATATAGAAATGTGTTTGTTATAGGTACTGTAGGTAGAGTAGTCAGTATTATTTATTTGAAACTCAGAGTGCCTTGCAGAACATCTGAAAATAGAGTACATAAAACATACAGCATCAACAAATGACAATAAATCTATTAAACACTGCAACAATCAGAAAAAAGAAAATCCTGCTTATCAGCTAAAAAAAATGCAATTGGGCCAGGGGAAGCAATGTTGAAAAGTTACCTCATTGCCTCACCTTTGAAGTGAATAAATCCAATGCTTTACCTGACACAGGCAGAGAAATATTCTAGAGAGCATGGGTAGCTACTCCAAATACCCTGTCCCCTGCCAAATTACAATGTGACAGTCTCTGGTTTCCGAAGCAAAGAATTCTACTGCAATAGTAGAGAATCAGCAGATTATGGTTGCCAGCTGGTCTCAGTTACAGATGCAGCAAATTTTAACTTCAGCAGTGAAGTTGGTGTAGTTAAATCTTTACCTCTGTGTAGGGGGTTGAAATGTCACAACTTCACCCTAACTTTGTGTGGCAACTTTCTTTTCTTTATGCATTTTCCTTAATATTTAATCCAACCTCATCTGCTTAACAAATTCCCACCCCCACAATTTCTTTAAAACTGCAGTACCCCTCTGAAACACTCTAGCACCCACCTCTCTTCTCCCCACACATTCCCAGTGAAATTTCTTTTAAAGTTTTTAAACAGTAGTATAGGCCATTATAAATTATTCAGTCACTCAACTGTGCAATGTAAACTGCTGACTAACAGCCACACCACACATCTTAATGTGTTTCAGGCTTTAAATGTCAGAATATGTTCCCTGTAGTCAGTTATTTGCTTTATAGGCAGTCTGCCCAGCACCAGAGTGATATGCTATGATTTCTGAACAAAACACAAGATCTGGGCTATTGCAATTGGCATCAACTGCTGGCTGTGACTCTAACTACAAGGTAGACCCTACAGAGCACAATGCAGTCATCAAGTCATGACAAGATGAGTGCCTGTACCCATGAGTGTCAGAAGATTGACAGGAAAAGTGGGAGAGTTCTCAAGGGCATAAGTGCACTTATTATAGTAAAAGAACAATTTGAGCACAAATCACTGTGTGACATTCATAAATACAGTAGCTGATCATATTTTATGAAAATGTGAAAAATAACGTTATACTATGTGTGGATATTTAGGAGTTTTAAGTTGTTAAAAATGTGTACAAACAAACCATGCACATGCATGATGACAAAAAGAAAATAATCTGTTAAGGGAATGCAGTTTTTTATAATAGTGTTCCTAGAGTTTTTGGTTCCACTAACTAGAATGAAATTTAAAAAAAAAACAGAGAAAGGAGTTGCTGCAAATGAGAGGTGCTTAATCACAGATTAGCACAGTAAAAAAGAAGCAAAGCACTCGCTTCACTGGAAGCATTTCAAAAATTCAGGATGGCAGGACAATTCAAGTAAAAGATATACTTTATTTATGCAAAAGGATCAAAATACAGATACAAAAGTGTGTCTTTGTATCTGCATTTTAACCTTGGAAGTCCCTGAGTACATAAAGTATATTCCAGTGCTACCATGGTTTTCTAGGTCCTACTTTTTTTCAACAACCCTTTGTCTCATACTGTCAGCAATGAAAAAGTTGCTGTACTCATGGGAATAAAGAGCTACATTTAAAGGAGCACAGACTTGGTTATTTCATACCTTTTATTGGACCAACAGAGATTATAGAAAAATGTTAGGCTTTTGACCTCCAGTAGAGGTCTTCTTCAGAAGAAATTACATATATTTAAGAGAACTCACTTTATAAAAGTGCAAAGAGAAAACATATTTAAAACACTAGTGTGACAGATTAGCCATTAGTCAGGAAATACAACCAGAGATAAGCAAACATCCCTGAGACTAATAAGTCAGAGGTCACTGAATGGACTGCTATGTAGTGACTCCTCAGATGTTCTGAATCTCACTGTAGCCACGTTAAAGAAAATATGTGTGTGTGAGTGAGTATGTGTGTGTGTGTGTGCGCGCGCGCAAGCATGCTGAAGAATACTAAGGCAGCAGTGCAAGAATACATTGAAAATTTTGATCTATACTTTTTATGCTATTTTAGATTGCCCCTCATCTTCTGACTAGTGTGATGCCCTTCTTTCTCCATTTTGAGTGTGCTTTAGTATTTTTATTCACATTTGAAATAATGAAAGGAGTGCTCCTTTTAATATGGCTCAGACCAGGTTTTCATCAGTATTCTCAGCTGTTTTTGAACACCTATGGTCCTTGTAAGGTCAGGGAGCACTGCCTGTTGCATAATAGTTCATTTTAGTCACAACAGAAGTTATTTTAAACAATTGATGTACAAAAACAGATGAGAATACTGATGAAAACCTGGCCCAAGTCTTATTAAAAGGAGCACTCCTTATATTATTTCAGATGTGAAAAAATGTACTAAAGCAGACTCAAACTGTGGAAAGAAGGTATCACACAAGTCAGCAGATAAGGGACAATTTAAAACAGAATAAAACAGAATAGGTAAAACATTTCTCCAGATTAATGCACTTCTGCTTTAGAAATATGTAAAACACATATGGCCAGATTTTCAGTGGCCCGATGCAAGCTGCGACAATGGCAGCTTGCGCCAAGTGCAGTGCACCTGGGACCCTGCACCCAAATTTCTAAATTACAGGATCCAAGCACCTAAGTCCAGCATCCTGCAGCAAAGGGAGTGCTGCACCAAATGAATAGCGCACCCACCCAGAATGCCACAATGGCTGCGGGGGAGTCCGCAGCACCCACAGACAGGGGCTGGAAACTGGGCACTGCTCCCCAACACCACTGCATCAGCGGCACCGGCAGCAGATCAGTATCCAGTACCCTGGTGGGCTACTGCCCCCATGGTACCCATCTCAGCACTCCCACCCCCCTCCCGTACCCCGATCTGGTGACTGGCACTGCCCTCCACACACCACCCGGATGGCCGCTGAATGGGCAGTCTGTGTGCGTACTGTATGCTGTATACAGTACACCCACTGACAGCTCATTTTGGCAGCCAGCCATGGCAGCATGTGGAGGGCAGTGCCAGTCTCTGGATCAGGGTACTAGAGGGGGTGAGAGTGCTGTGTTGGGTACCACAGGGGGGTGGCAGAATGCAGAGACATGGGTGTCAGGGACCGTGACGGGGTGAAGAGGGACCACTGGATCACCAGGGATCACCCACCAGGGATGGATTGGGTGGGCCAGATGGTGGCATGTACAGGGTGACCCCCCTCGGAGCCATCTAAGTCCCCTTAGACCAGCCCCTCTCTGGTCTAAGGGTACTTGGTACTTGGTTCCAGGGGGTTCTTTCAAATTCCAGATCCGAGGGCTGTGGCAGTCCTGGTCTGCCACAAGCCCCCAGTGCCATGCCGCAGCCACTTACATGGCACAAGGATGGTGCTAGCACACTTTGGTGCAGACAGCCTGCTGGATGATGCAGGCTGCCTTTCAAATTCCCACTTGGCACAGCCCTTGGTGCAAGGTGCCCTTGTGTCAGACCTGTTTGACACAAGCACCTTGCGTCAATCTAAGGCCTTTGAAAATCTGGCCCATAATTATGTGTGTTCATTTGTCCATATTATTTGTGAATATTTAGACTCACACAGTTTAAACATGCACAGTTCGAATATAGTGTTCATAAGTCAATATTATTTGTAAACATTTAAACTATAACCTGAGACAGGACCACCTTGTAAACAGGGCTGTGTTGCCCTAATGATGTCACTGTACTCAATATGCCTGTATGAAACTCAAATCTTCTACTGTTACTACTAAATAGCAGTTCTGCATATGTGAACCAAAAGCACAGGGAATCACCACCCACTAGTAAGAAACAAACCTCTGAACCTACATTTAGATAGAATAAATAAAACTATTTTATATTTAAGCACATTAGAACCATTCAAAACAAATAGCTGTCCATGTGTTGTAACTGAAACAAGGGCAAAAACAAAACAAGAGCACTTTACAAATTATAGTGGGACAAGAAATTGATTCCATGTTCATGCCATTCTGCGCAGTATTCAAAAGAAAAATCAGATTTGCCTCCCATGCTCACCTCTGTTTTGTATTTTCCAAATGGTCTTTCAGAACCAGGACTGATAAGTCAGAGAGAGAGAGAGAGAGAGATTTAAAAGTGAGCTCTCTTAAAAATATGCCATTTTTTCTGAAGAAGACCTCTGTTGGAGGTCGAAAGCTTAAGGTTTGTCTGTAATAGATGTTGGTCCAATAAAATGTATCAAATCATCTAGTTTGTGCACCACATTTTTTATTTAAAGGAGCTTCACTACTTCTGAATACATATCTGCTGGTGATCTTTCTCCAGTAAGGAAGCAAAAACAGTGATGAATAAAGTGACGTTCTTCACCTTTGGCAAAAACTTGCTGCACACGACCTGGGAGCAGGTTAAGTTGTGCTTTCAAATTGTCAGTGTCCAAGTCTTTATTTCTAAATAAACCCAAGATGCAAAGCTACTGTACCTCTTATCCATGTACAGTGTGCTATTGTGTGGGAGCACTGGGAGGACCACTCCACCTCAATTTCCAGGGGAGGACAGCATAATAAAATTAAAAAAAAACAAAAAGACTAAACCTATTATACTGTACATCACTTAAACTTAAGTTGAGTGATTTTATAAAAAGTTAACAGGGCCTTCAAGGGTTGTCCCTTATGGTAGATAAGACTCCTCTCCTGAGATTTTGTTAAACAAAACCTGGCAGCTTTGCTTTGCAGTCTGCTCACCCAAACCTCAGGCCTGGAGTCTCTTATGCCATAACAGGCCTCCCTCGGAGGCCTTATAAGGCAGGGAAAGGCTAAGTTTATTTATAAAGTACCCAATCCAGAAAAGGCTCTTAGTGCTGTATAGAGTTCAGGCATAAAATCAAAATGAAAGTACAGTATTTAAAATACACTTTAACGTAAAATAAAAAGAAGCATAAAGACAATAATTAAACAGGAAATGCCTGTTGAAATAAAAAGGCCTTCAAAGAAGGGCAGGTTGCAGAGGGTAGTCTCAAGGATTTTTTCATCTGACACCTACTCCCTGCCTTGTGGGGTCCTGCAGGGTTCAGTGTTGTCCCCCATGTTGTTCGTGGTATATATGCTCCCACTAGGAGGCATTGTAAGATGGTACAGACTGAGTTTTCACTGTTATGCAGATTATACTCAGCTGTACCTGTTTTTTTGTGCCCAACCAGGATAGTGCTCTCTCAGTCTTTTCTAGCTGTCTCGATGAAATCCAAGACTGGATGAATTCCAGTTGGTTGAGGTTGAACCCTGACAAGACGGAGATGTTAGTGGTGGATCTGGGCCACCTGATGGGGGGTTGGAGATAGGGCGGCCATCCGGGCTTAGGCTCAGGGGTTCCCAGCTCCTGACCCCTGAATGGGTGCAGAATCTGGGGGTGATATTTGACAATGGGCTGACACTTCATTCACAGATGTCAGTTGTGGTCAAGTCCTCTTTTTTATCATCTGAGGAACATTGCCCAGATTAAACACCTTGTTCCGTCCAGCAACCTTTCAGCCTTGGTCCATGCATTTGTGACCTTGCGCCTTGACTACTGTAACTCCCTATACCTAGGGCTTTGGGGCATTGACATCTGCCACTTGCAGCTAGTGCAGAATGCTGTGACCAGGTTATTGTCTGGGTCCATGCAATCCAGTCATATTTCGCCTGTGCTGAGTGCTCTGCACTGGCTGCCTGTTCAGTGGTGGATCACCTTTAAAGTTGGCTTGCTGACTTTTAGAGCCCTACACAGTTCGGGTGCAAGTTACCTACAAGAGTTTACCAAAGTTTAACATCATGCAGGGACCATGGGGTTATTACCAGCCATAATGATACTAGTTTTCCTAATATTCTAACACCAAGTGAGACTGTATCTGGACGTAAACCCACCAGGTACCTTGATCCAAATAATGTTATTAAGACACTGCTAGTGAATGCAAGGAGTCTAAATAACAAATTAGGGTAACTAAGATATAGGTTAAATAAAAATGATATTGACGTATGTGCAGTTACCGAGACTTGGTTTGCTGATGGAGATTGGGCTACAGATATAACTGAGTATTCAGCAGTACTTAAAAATCGACCATCTAAAAAAGGTGGTGTTGTTACATTATATATTAAAAATAGTCTACAAAACTGTAAAATAAAAGGTGATCAGACACATTGTGAACTGATTTTACTTACAATAAGCTTCCTTTATAACCCATTAACTATAGGTGTTGGGTATCATGCACCCAATCTAGATACCGCAGCTAATGATGATTTCTTCTCAGCTTTGGATGATATGACTATTGCTACTGATTTTATCCTATTTGGTGATTTAAATTTACCTTACATAAATTGGTAAACTCTTAGTGCCCATAACAATCTCAAACATAGATTAATTCACTCTGTGGTTCAGAATGACCTAGAACAAATTTTAGCTAGACCAACCAGAAAAGAAAACATATTAGATCTAATAACTACAAACATTATAAATTATGATTCTCCACCCATAATACAAGAACATCTAGGTGACTGTGATCACTCAGTTATTTGTTGGGATTTCTATACTTCTAGAACTAATATTGTTGGTGATACCAAAATCTCTAATTTCTATAAAGCAAACTACCCACTTATTACACAATATCTTAGGCAATGGGACAGGAAACAAGACCTTAAAGGTCTCAAAGCAAATAATATGTGGAATATTATTAAAGAAAAAATTGATTACTGCATACATACCTGGGTTTCTAGATGTGTAAAATATAATGATAAAAAATAGAGAGTACCTGTATGGTGGAATATTAAAATCAAGAGGAGTATTAAAAGAAAAAAAGGGCCTTTAACCAGTACAAGAAAAACCCTACCAATGAAGCATGGCTGAAATTTAAGCATATTTCCAACACTATTAAAAAACTTATAAGGCATGCTAAGACAGACTCAGAATTGAAATTGATAAGAGAGACTAATAATAATAAAAAAGAGTTTTATAATTATATTGGCTCTCTTAGAGGAAGCAAGGTTGGGGCAGGACCACTTCTCATACAAGACACATTAGTCACTGATGAAAAACAAATGGCTGATGAGTTTAATAAGTACTTTGTTAGCATATTTAAAACAAAAGAGAACTATAGTTTACAGGATCTGCCAACAAATGAACCTATGATCGTTTTCACCAAGAGTGAAGTAGAGTAAGAGTACAGTAAGTAAGAGTGAAGAGTGGAGTACAGTGTACAGTTCTGGAAACCGTACCTACGTAAGGACATAGACAGGGTAGAGAAGGTCAGAGGAGGGCAACAAAGATGGTGCATGATTGCATCACAGGTCCTATGAGGACAGGTTGAAGGAACTGAACATGTACTCCCTGGAGGAGAGGAGGGAGAGAGGGGAGATGACAGAGACATACAAGTATCTTACAGGGAGGAACAGGGTGCAGGAATACACTATTTGTAAGTGAAAAAGATGTTCCAGGACTAGAGGGCATGGGATGAAGTTGGAGGAGGACGATTCAGAGGAAACATGAGGAAGAATTTCTTCACAGAATGGGTGGTGGACAAGTGGAACACCCTGCCAGAGGAAGTGGTGGGGACTGAAACAATCACGGGATTTAAGAATGCATGGGATAGACATAAAGGAATTCTGGAGGTCAGGGGTAAGGGGCAACAGACTTCTTGGAAAACATAAACTGAATTTACAAACTCAAATGGGCAGACTGGGTGGGCCATAGGCCCTTATCTGCTGACACTATCTATGTATCTATGAGTGATATCATGAAAGCAATAAAAAATGCTAAACCTAGTTTGTCTGCTGGGATAGATTGTATTCCATCTTTGTTTATTAAGAACCTCTCTAAAGAATTGGTTGGTGTACTCACTCTTCTTTTTAATACATCAGTAAAAGAAGGCACTGCTCTGGATGACTGGAAATTAGCCAGTGTTACTCCCATTTACAAAAAAGGATCAAAGAATAATGTTGGTAATTATAGACCAATAAGCTCAACATCTTGTATTAGTAAGATTATGGAAAGGTTACTACAACACAAAATCATTGACCATCTCCACACTACAGGTAACTATGATATAATGCAACACAGTTTTACACAGGGTAGATCATGTATGAGAAACTTGATTAGCTTTTTTGAGCCAGTTAGTAAAGCCCTGGATAACAGATTTCTGGTGGATGTCATTTTTTTAGACTGTGAGAAAGCCTTTGATACGGTGTTACATAAGATCTTAATAGAACAGCTTCAGAAACTTGCAATACATCCATCTATTATAAAATGGACAAGTTAATGGTTGGAAGACAGGAAACAAAGGGTTGTGTTGAGAGGCTTTGAGTCTGAGTGAGGTACAGTAAGTAGTGGGGTGCCACAGGGGTCCGTACTCGGACCAACATTATTTAATATTATGGTTTCTAATATGCAGGCAAACAATGGAGTTTGGTTGTATAAATATGCAGATGATACTAAACTAGGATATATAGTCAATAATAATATTGCTATAGAACAACTACTGGACAACTTAAACCACCTTTATACCTGGGCAATTGACAATAAACTAGTTTTTAACATAGCCAAGTGTAAAGTTTTGCACCTTGGAAGCAACAACAAACTAGCTAGCTATTATATAAATAATTCTGAACTTCAAATAACTGAAACTGAGAAAGACCTTAGGGTCACTATTACCAATAATATGAAGTTCAGTTCTTATATTAACATCACTGTAAAAAAATGCCACGGTATCCTTAAATGCATTCTAAAACATATTAAAAGTTGAGAAGCTGATGTTCTAGTTCCTCTATATACTAATTTGGTTAGGAATAATTTAACGTACTGTGCCGCTTTCTCCTCCCCTATGACAATCACTGATATAAAATTATAAGAGTCGGTACAATGTAAAATGACTAAATCCATTTCAAAAGTATCACACCTAGGATATGAAGATAAGCTGAAAATTCTAGGGCTTTTCTCTCAAGAATATAGAAGTACTGGGGGGAGCTCTGCTGGGCTTATAAGGTTTTTAAGGATGATATGTTTTTTGAAACAAATTGTTTGATGAAACAAACACCAATTGAGTGTACTACATCACCTACACTAAGATTGCATGCTGAAACATGTAAAACCTTATGAAGGAAACACTTTGTCACACAAAGAATGACACAAAGATGGAATATACTCCCAGCGGATGTTGTAATGAGCCAAAGTATGGATCAATTTAAAGACCAACTTGATCAATACATGGGTGATAAGAAATTTTCCTACCATCATTAAACAATGGCAAGTTTATTAGTGGGCATGTCCCTCAAACTTGTATAACCTATGAACTTATAAGAGCTTCTGAGTCCCCTACTGCTCCCTCAGACTGCTCTGCTCAACCTATGAGGGATTGGTAGAGATTTCCAGGGTGCGATTGAAGACCTCAGAAGTGCAGGTTTTTGCCTTTGCTGTTCCCTCCCTGTGGAATTCTCTACCTCATCAGATACGAGAGTGCCAGACAGTGGAGAGCTTTAAAATTGCTCTAAAATCACACCTGTTTTTATGTGCCTTCCTGGAGATTTAATATGTTGAATTGCACATTTAGTTTTTTAACTGTTCTGTTTTTATTTGTGTATTGTTTTTGAACTGCTGTATTTATTTGAGTAGTGTTTTTAGAAAATTGTGCAGCGCTTTGATATTTATTGATATAGTGCTATATAAATACATTTATTATTATTATTATTATTATTATTATTAAAAGGGCTTCCACCATGTTGGCCATACCTATATAATAAGGGAAAGAGTTCCATAACAATGGAGCAGCCACTCCAAAAGCTCTGTCAACTGATAATTTATGCCTTGATGGAAGACGATGAGCAAACCTGCATCGGTGGAGTAGAGAGGGCAAACTGAGTGGTAGGAAACCAGGTGCTCTTTTAAGTAGTACAGCCCCAAATCCTGTAAGGCCTTGTCAGTTGACAAGCAGATCTTGAATGCAATGCACCACTCACTGATAGGCAGACTGTGAAGCACATATAGAACCAGTGTGGTATGTTTGCTCCATAAAAAGGCCCCCAATCATCCAGACTGCATCATTCTGGACCAGCTGCTGGCAACACATCAAACCTCTAGATAACTCAAGGTAAAAAGCTTTGCAATAGTCTAACCTAGAGGTGATTACAGGATGGATGATTTTCACTAGGTCCTCCTGAGCAAGATACAACTTAATCCTAGTTATGTTACAGAGGTGGTAACAGCCAAAATTGGACCACAGATGACACCTGCTGTTCTATCACCAATCTGCAGTTCAAAATGAATCCCAGGTGCTTTATCACATTGGCTGCCATGAGAGGATGGCCGCCCACTGATGGAAGAGCCACACCATGCACAGCAGTCATGCTCCCAGAGACTTGGTTTGATCTCTGTGACCTTTGTCTTACACAGGTTGAGACATAACCAGTTCAAGTCCATCCACTCTTTTATTTCAGCCAAGAACTCACTCAGAACCTAGGTCGCAAGATCATCATCTGGAGAACAAGACAGGTACAGCTGAGTGTCATCCGTGTGGCAGTGAAACCCAACTCTGTACCATCTAATGATCTCCCTCAATGGCAGCATGTACACAGAAAACAAAATGTGGGCAAGGATCAAGCCTTGTGGATCTCAACAAGGCAACAAATAGGCCTCTGAGGTAAAATTCCCCAGGTTAACCAGCTGTTTTCTTCTAGTTATGTAAGACTCAAGCCAGCTCAAAACTTTGCCAGTGAGGCCCACGTAGTCCCTTAGGTGATCCAAAGCACCCCATGATCAACTGAGTCAATAGCTGAAGAGAGGTCAAAGAGTACCAAGATGGAACATTGTCCTTGGTCCCTTGCAAGGGGGAGGTCATGGGTTACCCTAATGAGAGTAGTCTCTGTGCTATGTTGTGGCCGAGAGCCTGACTGGAGAGGTTCATGGATGGAGAAAGACTCCAGGTGGTCTGTCAGTTGCTCCACCACCATTTTCGCAATAATCTTTCCTAAAAAGGGGAGGTTAGAGACAGGACTGTAGTTCATTAGAACATCAGAGTCCAAGTATGACTTTCTCAGAAGGGGTCTAATCACATTTTGTTAGGACTGATGGGAAGACACCCTCACTCAAGGACCCCTTCATGATCTCAATGAGCACTGGACTCAGGAACTCATCACAGCCAAGAGTCAGCCACGTTGGCCCTGGTTTCAAGCTGGAAGGGTGAAAACTGGAGATCATCTGGAGTTCTTTTTTTATTTTTTTTGCAAATAACTGCACTTTATTAATGATTGTTACCAAAAGGCACACAAAATACATGATGGGTATTCCAAACAAGTATAAAATCCATAATAATCCCCACATACCCAAGAGAAGTCATAACAATCAATTATTTAACTAAGGAAAGCAAACAAAAAACAGAAAAAAGGAGAAAGGAAAGAAAAAAAGAAAATCCCTACACCCTCCCCCCCCACAGCTATCCAAATGGAGTGCCTTAACATAACATCCAGGCAGACATATAATATGTTATTATTAACACCTGACTATACAAGGGAACAGGGAAAGAGACATAAAGAAATTAGGTCAGAAAGTCGGTGGAAGAAAATGTAAGAAGACAGAAGTGGGGGAGATCCAGAATTAACCATCATTCATGTATAATAAAATATCCAGCTCCCAAGAATCACCCAAAAGGAGAAAGGGAAGGAGAAAAGAATAAAGAAATTACAAAACAAGGGAGGGCGAATTCTATAGAAACAATAAAACACGAAGGGTGGTCAAGGAAAAGCTACAGAAATTGCATTGAGGCAGAGGAATCAAATTTCAAGTGATACTTACTTTTAAGGGACTGAAAAATCCACCCCAACACTTATTAAATTTAGCCGTAGTGTTGAAGAAGTGAAAACGCAGACCTCTTCATGCGATAGAGTATTTAAGAGTTCCTCCCACCATTCTCGAAAAGAAGGAGACCAATCCTCCTCCAGTGTCTTAGAATTAATAATTTGGTGACTGATGAAATCAATGCCATTTGATACCTTTGGGTCTTCTGAGGAATGTGGCTATACAACCCGAATATGCAGACCTCAATGTTAAAGAATGGTTCTAAATCCCAAAATAAGCTTACCCAGCGTTTTACTAGATTCCAGAATTTGGATATTTTGGGACAAGACCACATTTTGTGCAAAGTAGATGCTAAAGGGTCTTGACACTCTCTGCATGCCGGGGAGCATGAGCCATTTAATCGATTCAGTTTTGCTGGAGAGAGATAAAGATTGTGGAGCAGTTTAAACTGGGTCTCACTTAATCTATCCTGCTTAATATAACCATACAAGTCTCTCCATATCTTCTCCCAGGTTGTCACAGTCCAATCCAAGGACAAATTAACTTTCCAGTGCCAGGGATCCGGGGATGCAGCTGGTTCCCGTTCTACTGAAATATACTTATAAATTTTAGAGATAACCTTGCCTGATGCCACGAGTTCACCCAACTTAAGCCACAGCCCCCCTGCCTTTTCAGACCGCTTACCTTTACTCATATGAGACCTGATACTGCTTTGGAGTTGTGCTAGCCACAGCAGGGATTGAGGCTTAACCCCGAATTTAGTAGAGAGGGTTGATAATGGTAGCATAGAGTTTCCAGAATAAAACTCTGAGATACGAATCTTATGTAAAGGTATTGGGAAAAATCTAGTAATCAGTTGGTTACCAATCGTAAAATTGGGATTCCTTAACAAAGGTTGGGATAAGTCATAAAATGGAGTTATTTTGAGGTTAGAATAAAGCTGGTACAATGCTTTAACGTCCCAGCCCAGTGGGGTATTCCTAGCCTTCTTAGGAATGTTTTTCCATGAAGTATATAAGAGAGATTCCAGATCTAACTTCAAAACTTTTGAGAAAACATGATCCAACGCAAGTCCAGGAGAAGCTTCCCCAATACCGGATATCCATTGAACCGCTCTGGATGCATGAATCGCTAAGTAATAAAGGAAAAAGTCAGGCAACTGTAGGCCACCTGACTTACGTTGCTGGCAAAGTTTAGAATAGGCCCTACGTGGGGGTTTCCCTTGCCAGATAAAAGCCGAACAAAGTTTGTAAATCGGTTTAAAGAAAGATTTAGGGAGATAAATATTTAGATTCGAGAGAGGGTTAAAAATCCTAGGTAGGATTACCATTTTAATCGTATTGATTCTCCCTGAAAATGATAGTGGGAGCTTGGACCATCTTTCCAAATCCTCTTTACAGATTTTAGTAGGGGCTTAAGATTTAGATTGGCTAATTCCTCTAGGTCCTTAGAAATTTGTATCCCTAAATATGTAAGGGAATTTGTTTGCCACTGTAGGCCCAGAGATAGACACCAGCTACTATGCAGAAGAGGGGAAAGAGGGTATACCGTAGTTTTAGGCGCATTTAACTTATAACCGGAAAACTCACTAAACCTAGAAATTAAGTCTAAGGCACGTGGAAGCGACAACGTTGTATTCCGAATATGCAATAATAAATCGTCTGCAAATGCAGACACTTTATATTCTACATCGCCTATAGTTATACCTAGGGTTAAATGGTCCTTTTTAATAGTTCAGATTAGGGGTTCAATATATAAATTAAATAAGTAAGGGGATAGAGGGCAACCTTGTCGAGTTCCCCTTGTTAAAGGAAAAACAGCCGAGATTAAATTATTGCACTGAATTCTTGCAGATGGGAATGAATAAAGAATCTTAACCCAATGTAAAAAACTGTCCGGGATCCCAAATTCAGCAAGAGTTGCAAACATAAAGGACCATTCAACCCGGTCGAATGCTTTTTCTGCGTCTAGTGACACCAGGGAAGCCTCCAAACCTGGGTCACCAGATGCAGAAATTATAAACAACTTCCGAAGTGATCAGCGGAGGAACGGCCTCAACAAAACCGCCTGTTCCGGACTGATAAGTTCCAGCCATACTTGTTTCAACCTAAAAGTCAAAATTTGCAAAAGTTTTACATCAAAGTTTAGTAGAGATATCGGTCTAAGTTTTCCACAACTCTGGGATTTGCCTGGTTTAGGCAACAAAATTATTTGGCCTCAAAAGGGTTTTATCAACTATTCACTGTTCAAGCCAAAAAGTAAAGAGCTGGCTCAATAATGGTACTATATTGAGTTTAAATAGTTTAAAAAAGAAGGGTGTGAAACCATCCGGCCCTGGCGCTTTATCCATCTTGAGTGAGTCAATGGCCGTCACTATTTCCTCGCTTGTTATAGGGGTTACCAACCTTTGCTTAGATTTCACTGACAATTGGGGGAGAGAAAGATTAATCTAAGTATACTTTGAGGGGAGAGCGGTTGGCTTGAGTAAAGGCTTTTATAATAATCAACAAAGATCCCGGAAATACCTTCGGGATCTGTTACTAATTCCTTGGAGGAAGGGTGTCTTAGTGCCGCTATCCATTTAGCTTCTTTTTTTTGTTTTAGTTGCCAGGCCAGCAATTTCCCAGCCTTGCTGCCCTGACCTAAGTATACGGCCTTCATTCTAGAAGCAGACTCAGCCACTTTCTCCTTCAATGTATTAGAATACCATGTCCTTAGGGTGCATAACTACTGTTCTTGACCCTCTGATCTCAACCCCTCCTATAGCCTCCAATTCCTTTATTTTATTTAGACAATCGCCAGTTCCTTATTACTTTTATTTTTCCGAATAGTTTAACCAGCATTAGTTCCCCTCTCCATACAGCTTTAAGAGCTGCCCACATTTGGTCAACAGCTTTAATAGAGCCCCAATTGGCTGCAATTGTATTAGATAAAAACTCTCTGAATTGAGATAATACTTGAGGGTCCTTTAAAACATTATTGTTAAGTGACCAGGAGTGAGATCTTGATAAGGGAGCAGTAAACCCCAAGTCAGTTTAATAGGGGAATGGTCAGAAATCACCCTAGGTAAAAATTCAGTCTCTGATACGCCTGGTAAACATTGTTGACTCACTAGGAAAAAATCTATCCTTGAATAGGATTTGTGGACTGGGGAGAAGAAAGTATACTCCCGGGTAGTCGGGTTGAATAATCTCCACGGGTCCACCAATCCTAGAGACGTAGCAAACTCTGCCAGTGCAACTTGGGCAGGGGAAGATTGCAATCCCCTACAACCTGAGCGGTCCAGCCTGTTAGCCTGGACTTAATTCCAATCACCTCCTAATATAATGACCTCTTTAAAAGAGGATAGGATCGAACCAGTTGAACAAAAAGGAAGGTGACTCCAATGCTAGGTCCATATACTGATCCCAATACCAGATGTAACCCCAAAGTCTACCAGAGACAAAATGTATCTTCCGTTTGGGTCCGGGTTATTTCTGAGTGGGTAAACGGAATCCTCATGCGACTAGTATAGCAACTCCACGACTATTAGAAGAGAAACCGGCTCCAAAACCTGTCCTACCCATTTTTTTGAGATGAGATAAGCGGTCAGAAAGTAAATGAGTTTCCTGTAGAAAAACTATAGCAGGGTTGTATTGGCTCAAATGATTTAAGATCACAAATTTTTTGCAATTGTCCCTTCCCCCTTTAATATTCCATGACAAAATGTTTATCCTGAAAACCATTTATTTTGAGTAATACGTTCCCATGAAACAAGAATTTGAATAGCTGTGCCCCATATACCCTTCTCCTAAAAACCCCAACCACATAACCCCAATCCCTTCCCCCCACCACCCTAATATAACTAATTCTACACTCCCGTCCAAAACTATCCCTACTGGCCAAGCCAACTCCTCCAGCCCTGGTACATGGTGCACCTAGAGGTGGGGTCCCTACTTCTTATTCAGTAAAATCTAAAAAAACCTTAATAATTAAATTGAGAACCTGCAGGGTCTTGCCACTATTCAACAGCTGAGACCACCTACTATAGATTGAGACATAGCGTGCTAGTCTGTGTAGCGGGAAAGAAGGAAAAATTGGAAAAAGGGGAAAACGATAGCAAACCTCAGGAAGGCGTAGAAGTGTCCGCCAGTAATTTGGCCCAAAATAAGTATTTAACCTTCCAAGGTCTCTGTCTAGAGCTATGGTTTGAAATACCCTGAGATTACCTTGATCTAACGAAAAATTATCCAGAATTATAATAACCCTGAGTTAGGTTATAGCTGAGTGATCCTTATACCCCACCAGAAGTGAAAAGTAAAGCCAAGGGAGAATTGGATATAAATTCCTGCACAGCCATTGAGAGTTGAAAATGTAGTAGAAAGAGAAGGGAGAAAATTACCTAACCACCCTTCCCTTATACATACTGTCACATACAATGCTTTCTCATGCATAGAGAAAAAAAAAACAGGACGTTTTCCATCACAGTCAATACACCTAACCAATAACAAGTAGTTAGAATGCCCAAATAATAAGGTGGCTTGTAATTAACACTGTCCATATTGTAAAATAAAATATATAAGCCGACAGCACCCTCGTGTGGGCGATTTCAAATACTGCGTCTCAAAATTTCACATGAGAGGTCCATACTATATTCAAAACCCCAAATAGTAAGGAAAAAAATAGCAAACTGTAATAAAATGATGTCCAGTATCTTGAAAAAGTCTCTCCTTAGCTCGTAATCTTATGATAGAATAACAGTGTCCAAAATGGGATTGTAAGCACTGTTTAGATGTCAGCTAGAGACTAAGCCAGTATGGTAAACTGTAACTTCTGGCACCTCCCGACTAATAGAGCTTCATCCCTTTGAAAAAGATCAGGAAATAGTCCTTTAAGCGCTGGGATAAGTTTCATCGACTGAATCAAGTGCTTAGTGCCATCTTTAGTTGCGATCTCTAACTCGCTGGGTAAAGCATCCGATGACGAATTCCAGCTGCCCAAAGCTTGGAGGTGATGGGCCGAAAGTTTGCCTGCGCTTGTCTCATCTTCCAGGTTAAATCAGGGACTACTCTTAACTTCTTGCCCTCCCATTGAAATGCTGCCAACTTTTTAATCTCTCTCAGAATGTGCCCCGATCTAGAAAGTTTAACAGCTTAAAAATAATAGGCCTCGGTGGGTCAGAGGCAGCTGGCTTAGCTCTAAGGGCTCTATGGCCCCGTTCAATTATATACTCTGGCCCGTTAGGTGAAGGCCCCACCGATTTCCTCAGTAACTTCTGCAAAAACTGCACAGTATTCGGGCCCTCCTCTGATCATCTGGAGTTCTTATCTTCAGAAACAGGTCAAAACTTTTTCCAGACAGGCAGATCTATATTACCAAAGGTACGACTACTACTAGCCCATACCGTACCACCTGAGGAAATAACCAATCTAATGGCAGGCATCTTGTCAGTAAAAAGATAGCCATACTCCTCATACTCTTCTGTGGAAAGTGCTCCAATGGATTGCAGAAAGGGGGGTTCAGCAACCTGTTAACAGTGAGGAACAGCTGAGTTGGATAATTGTTTTCCAGCAGCAATGGTCCATGACAGGAACTCTACATTTTTCGGGTTGATTGTCTGCTGATATTCAGCATAGTTAATTTTCAGTGCTATTCTACATACACAGACCAGTACCTTCTCCAGGAATACTCTAGCCTCTGTTTATTAGTCTTCAACTGACGTAACTCTGCACAATACCATGGTGAACTACAATGGTAGGTCAAGGGATAAATGTGATAAGGTGCAATACAGTCCAAGGCGGACATAACCGCCATGTTATGGTGCTCCATGGCCACCTCTGGATCTTGTACACATGCCAGCAACATTCCCAAGACATCCAATGCCTCCTGAAGTTTGTTAGGCTCCAAATCATGTTGAGGCCAGCACCAGATAATCTCCACTAAGGTGGTATTACAGGGAAACTCATACTGGAATAACACTGCATAATGTTCCAACTAAGAGACCAGAGCAACCTTGACCACACAAATATCAAGTCCTGATAAGAAGATCAGGTCAAATATGTGACCCGGCAATGGGTTTCAAAGGTAACAGCCTGTGACAGTCCCAGTGAAGACATCAACTGAAAGAGGTCCTGACAAAATCCAGCATCAGAAGTCTGGGGGCATCCAACACCTGCTCGGCAATGAAGTCCACCAACTCCTGCAGAAACTCACTTCTACCACCCAAAGGTCAGCATGTGAAAATGACTCTGCCACTTATACCTGAGCCACATCTACCCAGAACACATTAAAAAGACCTGAAGGTTCTCATGGAGAGTGCAGTAAATCCCATTGTTGATCTAAAACAGATGGCCACCACACCCATTCTGTGATCCTTCTTCGGGCAATGTACTAAAGAAAAGCTGAGTGGGACAGATGCCCTCAGAGCAGGTCCGGAGTCATCACCCAGCAAGGTCTCCATGATACAAACAAGGTCAGCTGAGAAATCTCATGATGAAATCCTCCATCACTTCCATCTTCTTCCTCAGTGAACTCACATTACAGAGAATGGCCCAAAGGGGAGGAGTAGTACTAGCCCATTGGACTACCATCTGCTCATTGTCATTTGTCAGGGCCATGGGAGGGGAACCAGGCATGGAAGATTCCAATCCTGATTCTGTAACCTCCCCAGTAATCTCCTCCACCCCACAGTGCCACTCCTGACCCCCCCAATCATTATACTCCAGATCTCCTCTATGGTGTTTGCCTCACCTATGCAGGGTCCCCAGTTCCCTACAGTGTTTAAGGACATCTGCCAGGTGAACTAATGGGACTTCTGCAAATGGATGAAGCAGTTGCTCATGATCCCTGGAGTAGATGTGACTTTTTTCACTAAAGCCTCTAGACATCCTATCCTAATGCTAAAATGTGTTCCTAAACAGCTTGTTCAAGCTATTAAAAAAACTCACACTCACACCCCAACACACCCAATTCTTTAAAACCACCCCTTAAACCACCCAGTAACCCACACTCACACCGCAATACACACAAATATTTTTCACACAGACACAGTCCCTACTCATACACATTCCCAATTCACACCATTCATTTATGATATGCAGTAAAATATTAAATTAAATTCTTACAAACCCACACCACTCTCTCAATGGGATCTATGCACAAAAGTATGGATTGCCTATGCACTGCATAGCTGAGGTACATAGGCAACCCTATGTGTGAATGCCATGCAGTGGGAGTCCAGAATCATACACTAACAGTGCACCAGCCAGTTGCACACCAGATCCCCTGACTGTTCATGCCACTGTGCATCAGGGGAGGGATACAATCCACATGATTCACAAAAGCATGGAGTGCCATGCACTGGGGTGCATGAGTTATAGCTGGGGAGACCCTGCCATAACTGTTATGTGGCCAACACACACACACACACACACACACACACACACACACACACACAGAGCACTACATCTGGCATGGAGCCGGAAACATCCTGTACAGGTGCATGCCTACAGGCACTTCAGAGACAGAGAAACTATCAGGGTGGGAGACCGATCATCCCTAGATTTGGACAGTATAGGGCAGTATAGGTGCCAGGTGCCATGGGGTGGGCACTATCCTTAATCCCTACTCATAACAAAGCTAATGGTGAGTATTAGCAGGTAAAGATTATGTTTAAAGTTAAGTTTAAAATTCAAATGTAAATGAAGCACTTTGAGGCTTCTCTTTGACTAAAAGATTTTATTTAACAAAAGGATTCTACCCTAAAGGACAGAACTAAAAACACTCAGGCTATTACATAAAATTCATACAAGTGTAACAACGTTTAACTCCCAAACATATAACAGTGACCAATTCATTCTGATTTGACTTTTTCTTCTGTCCAATCTTGATAGTCATCCATATCAAATCATATACTGAGTGTGGGCTGTGAGCAAGAATGATGTGCATGAAAGTTGATGATCACATTTTAGATTACATGTTTGAGAAGAGACATTGCATATACTAAAACTGTTAGGCAGCTTAGCAATAGAGCACTAAGATGAGAACAAAATTATAGCATCTTCTCATATCTTATAGTTCTTGTTGTTTCCACATTTCATTCAGAAGAGGGTTAGATTAGGACTCAGCTATAGGAGCACTGAGTTAGAACCAAAGACTCTTTGATTGGTTTTTAGATTAACATTTCAGAGTCGGCATATATGTTTTTTATGAAGCAGTATTGCACTGTAAAACAATCACATTGGGTGCATTTATAGCTTGAAACTGTGAGCAAGGTTTCAGGTGAATTTTAAAATCTTGCACCAGTTTGACGTTTGTCATGAAAAGCTATAGTTTAATCACAAAACTCTCTTTGCCAATCCTTGAAATTAGAACATACCTTAGAGAATGGGGTGGAGGAGCTTGGGTACTGGCACACGTTGGTACCAATGATCTGGCAAACCAACTATTGAGACAGTGATGAATAAATTTCCAAGGCTGGGGGTGTTACTGTTTCCCCTGGCCTTTGCCAAGGTGCTCCTTGTGTGGGTCGGGGGGACCTGGAAGAATATGAAGAGATGAGGAAGGAGGAGATTCAGTAATGGGGTAAGGGAAGGAGAAAACATTTCTTCAGGGACATCAGGGGAAAACAAGAAAGATGAGAGAGGAGTTTGTTAGGCTGACAGACAGGTGCAGGATAGTTGAGGAGGATGAGCAGACGGCAACCATTCTAAGTGATCATATCTGCTCAGTATTTATAGTGGAATATAATGTGCCTCTGTTGGAAAGTGACATAAAGACTGCTGCAATGAGGATCCTCAGACTGGGCAGATGCTAATTACAGGAGAAAGGGTTAGAAAAGAGTTTACAGCCCTGGAAATAGAAGAAGCTACAGGGCAGAAGGGATATACCCCAAGATGCTTAGGGAAATGGAATTGAAACTGGCTGAAACCAGGCAGGGTTGTTTAATGGCTCACCACAACTGGGGTGGTTCCAAGAGATTAGAGGATAGTAGATGTGGTGGCAATCCACAAGGGAGGGAACAGGGAGGAATGTGGAAACTATAGTCTTGTCAGTCTTACCTAAATGGTGAGCAAACTGAGAGAGACATTAGTCAAAGAGGATGTACTGGACTACCTAGAGAGAAATGGGCTCCAGGATAATAAGAAGCATGAGTTCATGGCAAGGAGATTTTGTCAGATTGAACTGATAGTGTTCTTTGACTGGGTAACCAGTGTGGTGTGCAAATGGCAAATAGTAGATTTATTCTATTTTAACTTCAACTAAGCATTTTGCTCTGTGCCACCCAGAAGGTTGTTGAAGAAAGCATTGGTAGTATGAAAGGAAAACTTGCACTCAACACTCACTAAAGACATAAGGATCTTCATAGTGCTAGCACTTCTTCAGTGTACTGTATCAGCTGCATCAACTTGGCATCCATCTTCAAAGGACATCCAAACTAGAGGATACGTGTGCTAAAAAAGCTTTGATTGATCCAAAAAATGCATATCAAGATAACTTCCTCTGAGGAACAAATACCTTTTCTAGACCAGAAAAGCAGAAGTCACGTTCTTCATTGCAGTTACTTTGTAAAATGTTCACTGCTGTAGCATGCTCCCTGTTATCATCTCTCACTGTTCTGACATGCTTACCCACCCTAACCCAAATCTGCCACTGTATTATCTCTTATATAAAAAACTCCACCTGCAAATAGCCATATATACAATGCCTTTTGCATAACAAGTCATGAAGGTTCTGATTTCTATATTCTTGCCTGTCATTGGATATAATACATTTTTAGCTTTCTGAATGATTTTACATGTTTTGCTCCTCCTGCAAGGGAAAGACCCTTTGGAGGGAGAATGTTTCTTTTCTAGGCGTCAGTTGGTTGCTGTGGACTAGCATATCTCTTAGATTCGGTCCCCTTCTGTAGACAGTTTGTGATAGACTGTCTGTAACAACAGAGAGGTAGGGATTGCCAATAGCATATGCCAGTTTTGGGTTGTAACATTTTAGGCCATTTTAGCACGGGGTGAAAAACTGTATCCCCAGTCCTTCAAATGGTTCTACAACATATACAGTGCTGGGGTGCTGCATTTCCTCTTAACTCTCTAGAACTGGTCCTTTAGGATGTTTGTGGTTGTGTGTCATGGGCGACAGCTACTCATTAACAGAATGTTGTTTCTGTCCATTGGCTTAAGAAATACATCAGTTTGAACATCGTCACCTTGATTCTCAATTTGGATTTTAATGTCCAGAAACTCAGTTACATTTGGATTACCTTTCAACAAGGACTGCAATTGAACATTGATTTTTTGGAGGTATTTCACATATTTAACAAGGCTGCGTGCATCCTCACACCACACAACTAAGACATCATCAATAAAACATCTGCACAGCTTCAGCTGACAAAAAAAATAGATTTACTGTCAGGGTTCATAACTACTTCACGTTCCTGTTTTACAAGATACAGGTATGCAAAACTAGGGACAAATATGGCCTCTATTGCAATAACCTTAACCTGGAAGTAGTTATGATTTTTGAAGCTGAAGCAGTTAAATTGTCAGAACAAATTCTTCTAAACAATGTAAAAATGCAGTAGACAGACTGGGCTCTGTGTCCCTTTTGATCAAGAAAAAATTCCAAGGCTTTAAGCCCCCATGGTGTCAGATATTCAAGTATAGTGACTCGATATGCACCATATGCATCGGGTCTGCACCAGAAACCATTCAAAGAGAGAGACTAAAGAAGCTTAAAATGTATAACCTTGAGGAAAGGAGGGAGAGGGGGGGACATGATAGGAACTTTCAAGTACCTCAAGGGAATCAACAAAGTCCAAGAGGGTAGCAAGAAGAAGGAGGCACAATTTGAAGATAGAGGAGAATGGATCATGGGCAATGTGAGGAAGTATATTTTCACAGAGAGGGTGGTGGATGCATGGAATGGCCTCCTGGATAGGTCGTAGGCTCAAAAACAGTGGGGAAATTCAAGAATGCATGGGACAGACATAAAGCAATTATAGTGGGGGTAGGAGGAAGTTGGCTGTTGGTTAACTAGGATCTGCAACTTATTTAATAGGTAGGTAAATGGGCAGATTGGGTGTGCCAAGCGGTCCTTATCTATTGTCAATGTCTATGTTTCTATGTTTTTATACCCACATCTACTTGAGAATGGGTTAGTTATATAGCGAGACCCTATTTTAAGGAATCTTTTATACAGTAAATTTATTTTTTATTTTGAATTTAAATTTGTCTGTATCTTTCCTTTACGTTTTCACTCTTGTATTTCTTTTGTTCATTTATGAGGTTTCTGCAGATGTTTTCATTTCTACTAGGCAAAAACACGCTCTCTTTGCAAGTTCTGCTTTTATACAGCGACTCCATATTATTCAATCCCCTTATTACTTCAGGTTCTCTGTGCCTTCTCAGATCCACACTGGTACACAAACAGCTCTTCCAAGCCCTTCCATGCAGATTACACTATGATCATTGGCTTCCAGGACTACTTCAGCTCATTTAATTTCTTTGCTTCCTTCCACCTGGACTCTGACACACAGAATACTGGGCTTCAGTGATGGGACTATCTGTATACTGCTGTATTCTTCCACATCATGGCCTGTATTTAATCTGCTTTCCCCACCATTGCTTTGTGTTGAGGGTATTTAAAAATAGAATAAAAGAACTACTCTGGCTAAGCCCAGTACTCTACAAATAGTCAAACTTTTTAACAGGAGGTACCCATACCTGGCAACAAATACAATCAAGCAACAATGAGGGCCAAAGTTTCTTTTATTCTGTGTCTTCAATTTCAGATAAGCATCTGTGACAGCCCCAAATTTTGAGATTTCACATTCCATACAGTATGTGATAGAGAAAGAGGATCATCAGTTTTGTAAGCTAGGTTTAAAAACCGGCAGCATGATTGATAGTTCTTTCTGCATTGGTGCAAATAATCAGAGTTTTTTTAGTGCCCATGAATTAAGATTCTTGCTGGCACAATATGTTCTGTCTAAATATAATTGTTTTTAACTATATTTGTACAATATGTCTTTTTATGGTATTGTATGTATGTCTTTATGATGATTTTGTTTAAAAAATAACTTTCTGTATTTATGTTGTTGAGCATGGAACTCATTCCACCCATGATAAATTGTGTTCTGTTGCTTTAAATGCTTTAAGATAAAAGGATGCTTCGGACTTAGTATGTCAGTCTTTGATATAGTGCCTATTGTGCTAAACAAATCAGGTGACATCAGTCTGTTCCAGGGAATAGTTCAAGCAACCAAGACAGTCAGCACTGAGTCTGTTTGAACACTTTATCTACTCTGTACTTGAGCAAGATCTTAATACCATTATATGATATAGTTGTATGGATTTTTATGAATGAACTATAATTGTACCCACACTTCAGAGTGAATCTTGTACAAAATAAAGTGACTCTGCACAGGTAATTTAAATTGCCTACAGATCTCTTTTTTGTGGTTTTGTGGAGTATTGTATAAATACAAGCACTCAGTAGGTGCCAGTTCCCCCTACCAATCTTTCTCTCTGCTTGAGTATTATCCAAAGCACTGCAGAGCAGGACACTGCAGCACAGGAGCTAGCACAACAAAACTCACCCAAAACAGGAACCAAAACAAAAAAAGCAAAAAGGAAATCCAAAAAACCTTTGATCATAGGAGACTCTATGATTTGGGGAGTTGATACCTATTTCCAGCCACGGGTAATGATCAGATGTCTCCCAGGTACATCAGCTTGGAGAGACACTGACTGCATTGCTAAAATTTTTCAGAAAGCAGGAGAAAACATTGACGTCCTGGTACACATAGGGACTAATGACCTCACCAGCCAGTCAGTTGTGGAGACCAAGGAACACCTGACCAGGCTGGGTGACAAACTATCATCCATTTTGTCTGGCATCTCCTTCTCTGAGATCATGCCAGTCTGGGAGAAGGGGGCAGATGGACGGAAGGTCAGAGAAGAGGAGAGGAGATGGGGAGCTAAACATGTGGCTCATGGGCTGGTGCCAGGAAAAATGACACAAATTTGTAGGGAACTGGCAACAGTTTTGGGAGCGAAAGTTCTTTAAATTTGCTGGACTGCATCTGACTAAGGAGGGAGTCAGTGCACTGGGGCAGAAATTTGACATCTTTGCAGAATATTTAAACTAGCAAATGGGGAGAGGGGTGCAGCATCCCATTCATCGAATGGAAAGAACACCCCTCCCCCCTCAGCTAGTGGTCAAACAGGAGTTCAGCAAGATTGCAGTTCATTTGCATCACCAGGTAAGAAAAAATGTCTGACTCCCCATTTGACACACAGGGGAAATGACAGACCTCACCCAATAACCAACACACCAAAATCTGGCCAATGGAAAATCATGTACACAAATGCTCGCAGTCTGGAAAACAAGATCCCAGACCTGCAGGCAATAATGACAGAGGCTAAACTGCACATAGTAGCAATTAGCTTGATGTGGTTTACCAGTAACCACAATTGGGGGACTTCAGTACCTGGCTATGTACTGTTCAAAAGAGACCGAGATGCAAAAAGGGAGAGGGGGGTGGAGTGGCCCTGTATGTCAATGAAAATATCAAAGCTACAGAAATTCAGAATACACAAAAGGAGCCAGAAGAACTGTGGGTCACCCTGTAAACAGGAAATGGGACAGCCATATGAACTGGGGTTGTCTACAGGCCCCCAGACAAGGGGGAGGACATAGACACATTACTGTTAGAAGATATTGTGATATAAGATGCAGTGTCAGTGGCTCAGTAGGTAGCACACTTGCCTCTGAGGCCAGGAGATCAGAGGGCTGTGGGTTCAGTTCCCACATCTGGCACTTGGGTTAATATCCCAGTACTGACACTGTAGTGCAGCATGAGAGGGGTGCTGCACTTCTGAGGTGCCGTCTTTCGGATGAGATGTTAAACCGAGGTCCCATCTGCCTGGATTGGTGGTAGTTCAGGTGGATGTTAAAGATCCCATGGCACTTATCGAAAAGAGTAGGGAAATTTCCCCAGTGTCCTGGCCAAATTTCCCTCATTCACTATAAATACCACCAACAGCTTAATCTGTTTCAAAGTCAGTTGGCATTCATCTGCATCCCCCTTCCCCGGGTCGTGCCAGAAAATAGGCAGGATTTGTCTAGTGCACTTACCCGGTCAACAAAAACCAAATAAACAAATAAATAAATAAATATTCAAAACATGACAGCCAAAGGGGAGGTTCTGATAATGGGAGACTTCAACATGCTAGATACAGATTGGTCAATACCAGCAGGAACATCCACCAGAACTAGACACATGGTGGATTCCCTGCAGGGGGAGGGCCTCAAACAACTGGTACAACAACCCACAAGAGACAGGGTGATTCTAGATCTAGTACTGACTATCAGGGAAAGGATCACAGATCTCCAGGTAGAAGGTCACCTGTAGGATAGTGACCATCACATGGTATGGTTCAATTTGGCCACTAGAACTAAATCATCCCATTCCAAGTCAAAAATATGGGACTTCAAAGGAGCTGACTTTGATGAGATGGCCACCAGAGTTAAGCTAGCCTTGGCAAAAAGAAATACAGGTGAGAGGGTACAGGCAAAGTGGGCAAGCATTGAGTATGCAATACTTGAAGCAACATCCAATTGTGTTAGAGAGAAAAGGAAGTGCAAAAGAAGAAGAAAACCACTTTGGTTCTCAAAAACAGTAGCAGAAAAGGTCAAAGCCAAAAGGCTGGCCTTCAGGAACTATAAGGACCCAGCGGGATGAAGATAGGTAGGCATACCAAACTTTCCCAAGGAAGCAGAGAAGGCAGTAAGGCAGGCAAAGCCCAAACTGAGGAAAGACTAGCACAAACAATAAAAGAAGGTGACAAGACTTTCTATAGATACATTAGTGGAAGGAGGAAGTCCAGAGGGGGTATTGCTAAGATCAAAGGAGATAAGGGGGCATGTGAGGAGGAGGACCATGTAAAAGCATCTATTCTAAATAGATACTTATGCTCAGTATTTATTGAAGAGAAGGTAGGGCAGGGCCCACAGCTCAGCACCATGAATGGGGGGGAGGGAGGTGTGCACTAGTTCCTTCACAAAAGGAAGGGCCATACAAGAGCTTGATAAGCTCAGGGTGGACAAGGCAATGGGACCTAATGGCATACATCCCAAGGTACTAAAGTAGCTAAGGGTGGAACTAGCAGAGCCATTATCAGAACTGTTTAGTGAGTCTCTGAGCACAAGAGAGGTCCCAGAAGACTGGAGAAGGGCTCATGTGATCCCACTCCACAAGGGTGGTAGCAGGGTGGAGGCAGGGAACTACAGACCAGTCCGTCTTACCTCAGTAGTTGGCAAGATTATGGAGGCACTCCTTAAGGAAAGTATAATGCAACAGCTGGAATCATTAGGAGCACAGGATCCAAGATGGTATGGGTCTACAAAAAGGAAGGTCCTGTCAAACTAATCTCATTGATTTATTTGACTGGGCAACCAGAATGGTGGACCAAGGGGGAGCAGTTGATGTCGCCTACTTTGACTTCAGCAAAGCTTTCGATACTGTTCCACATAGAAGATTGATTAATAAGCTGAGTAGGCTCGGGGGTGGGTCAGAAGTTGGTCAACTGGGTAGCAAACTGGTTGATGGGCAGAAAACAGAGACTGGTGGTAAATGGTATACAGTCAGAAGAGATGCAAGTCACAAGTGGGGTACCTCAGGGATCAGTCCTGGGGCCAGTCCTCTTCAATATCTTCATCAGTGACATTGCAGATGGACTGGAGGGTAAGGTTTGTCTGTTTGCAGATGACACTAAGATCTGCAACAGAGTAGATGATCCAGATGGTGTGGACAGAATGAGACGAGATCTGGATAAACTGGCAAAATGGTCAGAAGAGTCGCAACTGGGGTTTAATGCAAAGAAGTGCAAGATCATGCACATAGGGAAGAGAAACCTGAAGCCACCTATAGGCTGGGAGGAGAGTTGTTGGCAGTCACAAAGGAAGAAATAGACTTCGGCATCATCATCGCTGATGATCTGAAATCATCCAAACAGACCATTAAAGCAGTAGACAAGGCTAGGGGAATGTTGGGGTGTATTAGTAGGGGTATCACAAGTCGGAAGAGGGAGGTGATAATCCCTCTTTACAAGACACTGATTACACCCCAACTGGAGTACTGCATGCAGTACTGGAGGCCACACCTCTTTACAAGAACATTAACCAAATTGAGGCAATCCAGAGAAGGGCAACCAAAATGGTGCAGGGACTGCATTAGACAACTTATGAGGACAGTTTAATGGAGCTCACTGTGTATACCCTAGAGCAAAGGAGGGAGAGAGGTGATATGATTGAAACATTCAAACTCCTTAAGGGCATTAACAAGGTGAAAGAGTATAACATGTTTCAATATAAGAACAATAGCAGGACAAGAGGACACAGCATGAGATTAGAGAGAGGCCAATTAAGGGGGAATGTGAGGAAGTTATTTTTCACAGAAAGGGTGGTGGATGCATGGAACGCCTACCTCAGTAAGTGGTGGATATTAATACAGTGCAGGGCTTCAAACAGGCATGGGATAGGCATAAGGGAGCAATACAGATGAGTATGAATATATAGGCCATTGACTAAGCAAAGGCCGATGGCACATTTATGGGTCTATGTGATAATGGTGAATGCCTAAAGGTGATTACCGTTATCACTCAGTCAGAGTGCTGAAAACATTTTTGGCACTCTGACAACCCCGGCGCCTCAGGACAACGGCTCCAGGACACTATTTTACTGCTTTCTGTGGGGATCTGCACTCCCCACCCTCTCGGGGGGGCTTTGCCCTCTGCACCCACCCACTTAAGGATTCTCAACTCTGGAAGGTGCATGTTGGGGAGGGATGAAAGCAGGGGGAAAAAAAGGTTTGGACCGGGTGCAATAAAATTACACCAGCGCCCAGACCAGAACCCGGTACCTCTCCCACCGCATCCACTCGCTAACCCCTGATGCCATGATGCAGCTTGGCCAGCCACCGCAGTGCCACCCCTACAGCCTCTCCACCCCCTCTCAGCCCATGCTCGCCGTGCTCTCTCACACCCCCCCACTCGTGTGTACGCATAGCAACATCTTGTAGCCTGATTCGCCCACAGCCTCATCCGGTCGTCCAACCCTCCCCATAGCCATGAGAGATTGTGCCTGGAAGGAGTCACCATAATGGATTGCACCCTTCCCCATGCACCTGCCTCATAGGTTACCCACATTTATAAGGTAGGAAAATAAACGGGCAGACTGGATGGGCCTTGCCATCCTTATCTGCCGTCAGCTTCTATATTTCTATGTTTGTATCCCTGGCTGTGGTCATACCAACATTTTGCTCTTCAGAAAGGCAAAATCAAGTTTAGCTGGGCTTCTCAGATGCCAAGTGAGGGCATTCAAAATGATTTATTATGGGAGCCAATGGACATAAATACAATTCTGTTGGTTAGTATCAGTAACCCATGCCACACAACATGAACCATCTCAAAGGGTCAGTTCTACAGAGCTAAGAAAAACTGTATCACCCCAGAATTGCATGAGGTACAAGCAAATATGTTACAGAACTGTTTTAAGGAAAGGGGGTACAGTTCTTGTGATATAGACAAAGCCAAAACATACACCGAGGCTGTTAACAGAGAACAGAACAACATTTTAGGGATAAAGAAAGGAATCTCAGAGACTGATCACAGATTCAGCTTTGTGATAACTTTTTCACCCCATGTCATGCTAAAATGGTCCAAAATGCTATAATCCAGAACTGGCACATCCTCTTGGCAGATCCTTAGCTCTCTAACGTTACAGACAGACCACCACATACTGTTTACAGAAGGTGAAAGAATCTAAGAGATATGCTGGTCCACAGCAACAAGCCAACACTTGGAAAAGAAACATGCCCCTTCCAAAGGCTCTGTCCTTTGTGGCAGGTTCAAATCCTGTAAAGTCATTCCAAAATCAAAAAATGTATTACATCCAAGGACAGGGAAGGATCTAGAAACTATAATCTTCATGACTTGTGATACAAGAGGCATCAATTATGTGGCAATTTGAAGGAGTGGTGCCTTCTATATAGGAAAAACAAAGTGGCAGTTTAGGATTAGGGGATGAGCATGTTAGAGCACTGAGGAATGGTAACAGGGAGTATGCTACAGCATTGCACATTTTACAAAGTAGGTGCATCGAAGAACATGAATTCTGCTTTGTTGGCCTAGAAAAGATATTTGTTAACCCCAGAGGAGGCAATTTTGACAACATGCTGTTAAAATTCTAATTATTCTAGATCTATTTCTTGGGGCAATGCACTGGCCTGACTTATATCAGGAGATTGATTTACCTCTCTTTCTAATAAGAAATGTTCACTCTTTTCTTATTTCTAATTGGAATCTGCTTGATCTGATTATTGTGTGTTTTCCTTTTTGTATTCTCCATGTTTTCAGTATCCTTGTTCAAATCCTTATTTCCCCCTAGGTTTGCTCATTATCATGTCCCTTCCCCCTCCACTTTCCAGCCCTTTTTCCTCTTTGTTTTTATGTTCCTCATTTGGTTGTCACCTGCTTGTTATATTTGATAAACCACATTGTTATTGTTCTTTCCCCTCTCCCTCTGTTGTTCATAGTTACCTGTGGTTACCTTGCATTTCTGTTTCTGTATATTTCCCAGTTATCTCCTAAAGGTATAGTGAGTTTATTGTAAGATGTGTGCTATTTAGATTTCTTAATATGTGTGTCTACTATTTTCCCT
Organism: Neoceratodus forsteri; assembly: GCA_016271365.2. NCBI lineage: Eukaryota > Metazoa > Chordata > Ceratodontiformes > Ceratodontidae > Neoceratodus > Neoceratodus forsteri. The sequence continues at coordinate 232,542,193 of JADMNL010000023.1, forward strand.
CTACAGGAGAACAATGACTGGCTTCATATCCTGATATGGAAGACTGATTCCCAGTTTTAAAAATGCTTTTAACTTTATGTATGTTGCATATTTCACTTTGCACATATGTATGTTTTATTAGACAGGTAGTCCTGCTTCATAAAAAAAACAGCCATGCATCTTGAGGAAACAATTAAGAAGCAAACACAACCAATTAGTGATGTATATGTCAGATTGAATGGCAGAGGCGGGACTTTTGAGAAAGCACATCTGAGCATGTCCGAAATGTTAAGTGTCTCTCCTGGTGTGGGCTAAATGGGATATGCACCTGTTGTCTTAATATGCCCTCTGTGGTAGAATAACATTATTTTTTAGTTTAGATGCTATTTGAAGTTGATTAATTGAGTGATAAAATGTTATTTTTATAGAGTATCAAACATTAAGGACAGAGTTTTTGTTTTCAAAAAAATGCCCTGTACAATCACAAGCAATACATACATTTACATAAAATATGTTTATGCAATGTTAAGATATTCTGTTCTTCTCAAGTGTAGCATTTACAAGTAGTACACAAGGATTTCCACAGTGCACTCTGAAATTCATGTAAAGAATTTTTTGCCTTTAGCTGTATTTGCACCAGGTTTGAAGACATAGCCATACTCATCTGTAAAGTAATATTATCATATTTGTTGAGAACTCATAAGTAAGATAAAAGCAATTCATTTGACCTCAATTTTTACTTTTTGTCACTGGGTAACTCGATTGTCACCAAATGACGTAGGGAGTGAACAACTTTAGATTTCAATATCTTACAACACTAGGATAACCAATTAAATTCTCTTTTTTCCTCTGGCCTCAACCAATTTAAAGCTGAATAAACAATACAATGATGGGTACCAGTTTTGCATAAACTTACAAATCTTGCCTATCTGTAATAAGTTTGATCTAATTTCTTTAAAGCTGTTTTTGTTGAATTTCTATATAATTATCTACCATACTCCAGAACTGGAATTATTAGCTGTTTGACTGACTTTAACCTGATATCCTTTGAGAGAAAACAAAAAACAAACAGAAAGCCGCCACACAGCCTGAGCAGCCTGATGCACACAAATGGGCAGCCAGTCTGTGATGTGAGGAACAAACACGCAAACTATTGTGGCACTCTAACCGAAAAATTGAAAGACAAGCAAATAAATCCTAATGGAAATGTTTATTCAGCTTGATGGCACACACAGTAGCATGCCAACTGACTACCCAGTGCACTTACTCCTCACGAGTCTTCTTAAGGGGTGTGGTCAGAGGACGCAAAAACACACTTAAATACATATCATTGCTTATTTGCATAATGACAGCACATTATAGATTTTTAAAAGGTACATATGCAGTACAATTTCTTAACATTACATATATCATACAAAATCAAACATTTTTTATTTATTATTATTTGCTACAAAACAATTTCATATGAAAAAAGAATGAGACTAATGTACAATTCTAAAGAAAGCAAGACATTTTTTAGCCTAGGTCTAGGAAGAAGACTTGCGAGGTGTCAAAGCACTGAGTGATCAGCTGGCATGCTATTGTGTGTGCTGTCTAGCTGAATAAACAATTCCATTAGGATTTATTTGCTCATCTTTCAGTTTTTTGGTTACAGTGCCACAATAGTTTGTTTGTTTGTTCCTCACATCACGAGCTGGCTGCTCGTTTGCGTGTACCAGGCTACTCAGACTGTGTCATGGCTTCTGTTTGTTTTTTGTTTGAAACTGCTGCCATTGCTGCTGAATGTTGCATAGTTCTCTACATTTGCAGTCAAAACTGTAACACACACTACCGTACGCCTCTTGTTTTGGGTGCTTTTTGAAGTTTGCATAGGAATTTAAGGATTCATTTCCAGGTTGCAACTCAAATGCCTGGATTTACATTCTGATCTGACAATTAGAATGAGCAATTCTTCAGAGGCTGTACGAGCTGAAGCCCCGAACCACTACAATTGGGAAAACATAGGCGGACTGGCAAACAGAAGGAGAAAAGTAAGGCAGCACCTACAAGGAGAAGAGGTACACTCTGAAGTTTCTGATTCTGTTAAATTAGCCTTCCTTGAATTAGAAAGACCTCTATTCAAGAAAATAGACATTTCATTCAATATTTCAACATTAGAGGACTACCTGAACAGAGAGCAAGCTCCTAGAGGTTTGAGAATCACAATAGTACCCTCTAGCAGCATAGAAGACTTTCCCTTCAAAGAAGAATGGATTCAGTCCATTTCTGAATGCTCAAAAATCTTTGTTAAGTTGCTAATTAAAAGTGACATAAAAAAGTACAAAGATTTATTAAAAGAATTACATAGGTTACATAGGTTATACAGAGCTTTTTTTATTTTATTTTAATTTTATTGAAATCTAGGATTACAAATACCTTTGAGCAGGAACTGCTCATTTACAAAGGTTCCACATTGAAGGAATGGGGGGTATACATACATACAAAGGTCAACATAATAATACATAGTTACACAATAAAAAGCAGTAAGAGACTGAGGCTTAGGAAATTCCAGTAATTCAAAATGTGCCAAATGTTAGGTAGCATGACATACCAGCCAAGGGCAATCTTAGAAATAAGCACAGCAGGTGAGAGGAAGGGGTATGCAGGCAGGAAGGCCATTGTCGGAGGGTAGAGGGTGAGGTAAGAGCTCTAAAGGGAGGGAGGGGGAAGGATAAAAGTCAGGAAATGCCCGGGGGGAGGAAAGGGAGAGGGGGCAAGGGAGTAGACAGGTAGAAGGGGGCAAGGTGGGGAGAGGTAGCTGTCAAGACTGAAGTGGAGGGCAGTGAGCGGTGGGCCGCTGATTAGGCGAGGCAGTCACAACGACTAGTTGAAATGAGATGAAGTCGGAGTTGTCTCTTAAAAGGGAAAAGAGCAGCAGCAGTAAGAGTTTCTTTGTTGAGAGTATTGTACCACTGTGGTGCTCTGTGGGCAAAGGCCCTCTGGCCCATGGTAGTCCGGCATCTGGGGACAAGGAAGGTTAGTTGTTGTGAACTTCTAGTTCACTGGGTGCTGTGGTGGTCAATGAGAAGCTTTTCAATGCCTGGGGACATGACCCCAAGGAGGACTTTTTTGGCTAACAGGCAGGTTTGATACTGTATCTGGCTGATGAGAGGAAGCCATCCTTCCTGAGTGTACAGGTCACAAGTGTGTGTAAGTTGGTCAGCCCCAGTTAGCAGCCTGCATGCTTTGTTGAGTGCAACTGTAATTCTGCGGAGGGCAGAGGTGGAGGCAGAGCCATAAATTGCTAGCCCATAATCGATGATGGAGGTGACAGAGCTGTTGATAGCCAACTGCAGGGGTGTCAGGAGTCATGCAGTATTTGTGTCTGTAGAGCAGGCCTATACAGATGTTGGTGGCTTTGGCGACAGAATCTATGTGCCGATGGTAGGAGAGTGAGCTGTCCAAAGTGACACCTAGGTATTTAAAATCAGTAACGTGTTCAAGTAAGGTCCGTATTTGGTTTAGGATGGTGATGTCATGGGATTTGTACTTGCTTCTGGCATTGTAGAAGGTCATAACCTTTGTTTTGCTGTAGTTCATGACCAGTTTGTGTGACTTGAACCATTCTTCCGATGCACATGAATTCAAGCTGTAATTGTTTCTCAAGGAGCTCTGCATTTTGGTGGTTGGTGAACATGACTGCATCGTCGGTGTAGAGCAGTAATTTCTGGTGGAAGACACTGGGAAGGTCGTTGAGGAAGAGGCTGAAGAGTAGTGGCCCCAGGATGGACCCCTGTGGGACCCCTGAAAGGACTGGCTTTTCTTCTGAGGTAACACTGGCAATCCTATCCCGCTGGACCCTCTCCCCAAGGTAGCTTGAAAACCAGAGCAGCGCTTCATTGGAGAGCCCAATGTTTGATAATTGCTTGAGTAGGAGTGGGTGGTTCACAGTATCAAAGGCTTTTGTAAGGTGGATGAATACTGCCCCTACACAGTTTCCTTGATCGAGCATGGTATGGATGAAGCCAGTGAGTTCTAATAGTGCAGTGGTGGTACTGTGCCCTTTTCAGAAACCGTGTTGCTCAGGACACTGGATGTCATATTTTTCCAGGTACTTGACCAGTTGGTCTGAGGCGATGCGCTCGAGGGCCTTAGACAATGGAGGAAGGATGGAGATAGGTCTGTAATTGGAGTGCAGTGATTTGACTCCACTTTTGTGTACTGGTGTGATGGTTGCCTGTTTCCAGTGAGATGGGAACTGGGACATCCTTAGTGAAAGGTTGAGGACCTTTGTCAGGGGTTCAAGGACTTCGTCAAGGACAAGTGCTAACAACTTCAGGTCAAGGGAGTCACTGCTGTAGCCTGCCTTTGTGAATGGCCTTCCGAATATAGGTTCTGGCTTCATGCACTGGGATCTCCTTGAAGTAGAATTGTGGGGCAGGGTGTAGGAAAGGAGTAGTTGCAGGAGGGTTACTACCAGAGGGGGCATCAAAGAAATTAGAAGGGAGGACACTACCCAAGTTGGAGAACACATTGTTAAAGGTGTTGGTGATTGTGTACAGGTCAGATGTTGGTGTTCCATTTATGTTGAGCATGGTGGGTGGTGACTTAGGGTCCTTGCCTGTAAGGTCTTTCAAGGTACTCCAAAATGTTTTTCCATCACCCCAGGAGTTGGAGAGAGCTTCCTTGAAGTATTTGCTTTTGGCGCTTCTAACTGCCCGCGTGCATTCATTTCTGGCAGCTTTATATTTATGAATATCCCCAGGTTTTGATGTTGCACAGGCACAGTGCCAGAGATGATCCCTATGTTTGAGTAAAGTGATTAGATCGGGGGTTATCCAAGGATTAGCTCTGCCCCTGATCTTCAGCTTTTTAAGAGGTGCAAAGATATTGCAGGCCGCAATGAAGTGGCTGATGAAAAGGTCTAAGGCTTGGTTTACATCAATGGCAGAGTCTATTGGTGTCCAGTCCAGGTGGCTTAGGTGTGTCTTTAGTAGCTCACGGTACCCCTGCTTTAACACTCTGGTGTGGATTATTTTAGGAGGGGGGCCTAATGAATTTGTTTGTCCGGGTACATGTGACTGGTGAGTGGTCACTGATTCCATCAGGGAGCACTGAGCCTTTTGAAATTCATTCAGGGTGATTAGTAAGGATCCAGTCCAGAAGTGTGTGTGACCCTGTCCTATAGTTGCATCTGGTGGGGGTGGTAACAAGCTGGGTGAGGTTCTGTGACGTGACAGCATCCTTGTAGTTTCTGGCCTCCAGCGATAGCCAATTTATGTTGAAGTCACCTAGTACTATGAGTTCAGAGTTATGGTGTAATCCCTGTAGACTTTCCAATATGCTCATAAATCCATTGGGCTGATCTTTAGGGGGCAGGTACACAGAAGCAATGGTGAGCTCCTTGTTGTGCGCCCCAAGTAGAACTTTAATAGCGAGAACCTGTGAGGGTGGTTTAGGGTTTGAGAACGGGAAGACTTGACCCAGATAGGAATTCCTCAGGTAGATGGCACAGCCTCCACCTCATTTGGAAACCCTGTCCTGCCTGAATATAGAGTATCCAGGGATGGTGACTGCAGCGTCTGGTATCTTGGGGTTAAGCCATGTTTTGACAACAGAGAGTACATCAGGGCTATGTTGCTGGACCCAGGTTTGCAAGATGTCAAGTTTGTTAAGGAGGCTGCAGACATTGATTGAGGCTAATGTGAGGGACCCCTCTCACCTTTTTGTGGCATGGGGTGCTAGGCTGGTAGGCCCCGGGTTAGGATGAACATTTCCAGATATCAGAAGTAGCGTAAGTAGTATCCCAAAAAGGTACGCTTTAATCATTTTGCAGACTAGTTTTGTTGTAGGGCATCTAGTCCTCTTGACCTTGTTGGTCTGCGTTTGCCCCATGATATTGCAGAGCACAATATATAAAGCCATGTTCTCAGAGGTTCCACGTGATTGATTAAAAGTAATCAAATTCACAGGAAATGGTGAACTACCGGGGACCAAAAAACTGTTATTGTAGCTCAAAGACCCAGAATGTGATAAATTCCTGAAGGGGTTAAATTCCTGAAGGTGATGAACATTGGCCTGAGGCATATGCAGGATGTAAAATCCTTTGTTAGTATCTTCCCTTTGTTCTCCAAAACAGTTGTGAATAGTCCTCAAAGACAAATACACATCCTTTAAGAACAAGTCAGATGGAAATGTGGATTCAATGCAGCACTCCACAATTCAGTGCTTGTATAACAGATTTACTGACCTTGCTTTTGGCTTTGATGGCTTCCAAAAAAGTTGATTTATGATGAGAATACCAATACCTGGTGGTGATGTTTTGCAGTTTCTTAGTCCAGGCAGGGTTTAACTTTCCCAAACCACCCTGCTGTATGGACAAATACATAATTCCTCATTTCACAGGGTTGAGGCGACTCCCCCAAACTGCCATGAGAAAAACACTAAAAACTTTTAAAGACTAGCATCCATTTTAGCTGGCCACTAACTTTAAGGATACCTCAAAATATTATTTGCAACAAGGTGGGTGTCCAAGCGTGTCTTAAACATATTCATACTGCTACTAGCCACAACTTCAATTGGCTCATTCCATATCCTGGTCACCCTAACTGAAACCAGTACTTCCTTTTATTTATGTTAAATCATTCACCTCCTAGCTGCAGGGGGTGAGATCTGGTGTTAAATGCCTGATCCCTAAACACAAGGCCCAGTTGACCCACAGTTGCATATCAGTTAGGTCCTTGTAGATCAGGCACATGTCCCCCCCCAACCTACGGAATCCCAGGGAAAACAGACCTAGCATTTTAAGTCTGTTGTCATAGTCCAGTCCCCTAACCTCCTTTATCCTATGGGTGGCCCTTCTCTGTACCCTTTCAATTGCCTTTATTTCCCTTTTGCCTCCAGGTGCCCAAAACTGGGCACAGTACTCAACATGGGGCCATACCAGAGAGGTATAGAGAGGAAGTAGATCCCCCTTATTACTACACTTAATATGTTTGTTTATACAGTGTAGTACATGGCTAGCTTTTTTGATGACCTGATTGCAATGCATCTTAGAGCTAAGGTGATTGCTAACTCTGATGCCCAGGTCTCTCTCATCCTGTACTTCCTTTAATACCACCCCACCCAGTTAATATTGTGACTGGGTGTTGTTCTTCCCAAAATTCATCATTGTGCATTTGTTGATGTTAAAAGTTAGTTTTTTTAGCTTTGAACAGTGTTCTAATTCCTCCAGGGCTCTTTGTGGGGGGTTTATATCCTCCTGGTTGTTGACAATGTGCCCAGTTTGTGTATTGTCAGCAAACTTGGACAGCCATAGGCCTGTTGTAGTGCCCAATGGGTCAAGCACCAATCCCTAGGGCACCCCACTGATCACTTCTGCCATTTTGAATATGACACTTTTACACAGACTCTTTGCTTTCTTTCAGACAGCCATGCCATAATCCACCATGATATTTTCCTATGGACCCCATGCTCAATTAAAGCATTGACAAGTTCCCCATGCGGGACCTTGTCGAAGGCCTTCAAGAAGTCCAGAAAGATGTCATCAACAGAATTATGATTATCTAGAGCCTAGCTAGTTTTACCATAAAATTCAATCAGGTTGGTCTGACACGACCTTCCCTTAGTGAACCCATGTTGTGTGCTGTCCATATCTTTGGCTAGGAACACAGTAATATAATAATTTATGATGCCTTCCAAGATTTTGCCAAAGACTGCTGTCAGGCTGATCAGTCTATAATTCCCAACCTCCTGCCCAGATCCTTTTTATAGACAGGCACCACTATTGCTTGTCTCCAGACCTGCAGGACCTACCCCTCATTTATGGATTTCTAGAAGATAGCTGTTACTGGACCTGCCAGAAGCTCCACTAGCTGTTTGATAACTCTTAGGTGTAAGTCATCAGGGCCATGTGCTTTTTTGGGATCTAGATTCTGGAGTCTTTGTTGCATGTTTGTTATGTCTAGTAATAGGCCAGGTTCTGAATTATGGTCTAGGTGGGTTTTAGTGACAACAGATCTTTTATTAAAGACAGAGGAGAAGTAATGGTTGTACTGTTCAGCCATTAAATGATTGTCTGTAATCATAATACCATCAGAGTTTTTTAGTGGGCCAATAATTTTACTGCCACCCTTTCTATTATTAACATATGCATAGAAGGATTTATAATTATCTTTAACCTTACCAGCTAGTTTAGCTAGTGTTTATTTTTTGCTAGCTCAATGCTCTTCTTTGATTGTTTTAAACATTTTTTTATACCATTCTCAGCATGCTTTGTTACCACTTTGTCTGGCTTTTTTGTATGCCTTATTTTTTTTGATAATTAGTTTCCTGACTGATGGTGTCATCCATGGTGGGATATTTTTTTGGCCCGTCATATTTCTTTATAGATGACGTACATGTTTGTATCAGAGTTTAAAGTTTATTATTCAATAAATCCCACATATGGAGGAGTGGCTGATTATCAAAATCAGCTTCCCAATCCCATTTGGCTAGTTCATCTCTCATGCTATGAAAATCTGTCTTATTAAAATTATAAATTACTGTACTGCCTATGTCTTTGTCCAATACTCCTGTATAGTTAAAGCTCACCATAGAATGGTCACTGGAGCTCAGGGGTGTCAAGACACTGCAGTTGTGGATATTATTAACCATATTACTCAGGACCAAATCAAGTGTGTGGTTCCCCTAGTGTTCATGGTGACAAACTTGTCCATGCCAGCCAGTATGAAATCTTCCAGGTATCGCAACTTGGTTTGTATTTCTGCATTCAGAGTGACCCAGTTATTCCTGGGGAGGTTGAAATCACCCAGTAATATGGTGTTATCAGCTATTGATATTTTATTAATAAAGTCTAATATTGAGGAGTCATCCTGCTGTGAGATAGACGGAGGTCTATACACTAGCCCTTGATTGATTTTGGTTGAATGTGGCAGGGAGATTCCAACCCATAAAGTCTCCACAGATTCCCAATGGGCAGTATCTATGTTTTCTGTAGTAATGTTATCTGCAATATATAGGGCTACTCCCCCCTTTTGACTGTGTTCTGTCCTTATGGTATAGGGTATGACCTGGAATATTCTTGTCCCAGGGGTCATTTTTCCACAAGGTTTCTGTGACGGCACAAATGTATATGTTGTACACATGTAGGGTATAGAGGAGTTCATCAAATGTGGTTTTAAGACTTCTAGCATTTATTAAAAGGAAGTTCCATTTAGGTGGTTCCAACTGCTTGATATGTTACACCCTTTGGTTTGGGGTCCCCCTCATCCCCCCCTTGCATACAGTTTAAATGGGTATCAATAGCCTGCCACAATCTATGTGCAAAGATGTATTTGCCTTGTTTGTTTAAGTGCAAGCCATACTGTGCAAACAGTCTTGTACCGTAGAAGCTGTCCCAATGGTCGACAAATATGAACCCCTCCCTGCAGCACCAAAGTTTTAACCAGCTGTTAAGACTAAGTATTTCTCTAGCCTTTATTTGGCTAGCTTGTGGGACTGGTAGGAGGCCTGAGATTATCAGGTCGCACCCCTTTTCTGTTATGGCCATCCCTACCTGTTCTAAATCCCTTTGAATTTCTACAGTGCTTCTCTTGCCCAAATCATTAACCTCTGCGTGGATTAGAGTTACTGGCTTTATTGTGTGCTCCTGCCGGCCTGGTATGAGCTGTCTGATGTTACTAATTCCTATCCCAGGTGAAGCACAGAATGTAGTGTGAAAATTGCAGTGCTTGCTTAGTGTGTGGTCAGTGTACCAGAGTGTTGCATCCCCTATAACTATGGCATCTCTAGGTGCCTTGTCATCATGTGGTGATGGTGCTAACATATCCTTACTATACATGGTGTTGGTACCCTGAACTACAGGGTTATTGCCATCAGATGATGTCAAAACTGCCTGGGTTTTTGATTCATCCTCATAGCTCGTATTCATACCAATAGGTAGAGAACTAAATCTGTTGGCTGTTAGTATAATAGAGGAGCCCCCTATATTTCTCCTGCCTTTTTTATTAAGGGTTTTGTGGACCAAACACCAGTCATTGTCATCCCCACACTCCACCGCGTCAGACTCATGTGGTTTCTGTGGTCTGTATACATCAGGTTTAATTGTGTTGGCCACAGTATCTATATAGTGTTCTAAAATATTAATATCTGTTTGGACCTGTACTCTTTGTTGAAGTGCTGTAATTTCAGCCTGCAAAACTTCCAGTAAACTACATTTATCACATTCAAAGTCGGAGATTTCTTCCCCTTCTGCATACATACAGCATTTAATGTAGAGTTTCATTCTCATACTGTACCTTACACTATGGAGTTGTCTATAATGGTTGGCCCAGTTCATAGATGACCCAGCTGACACAGCCAACATGTGCCGATGCACGTGTCTCTGCATACAGTGATGCATGCCCTGCTCACAGCAGGGCTGAGTCTTGATGGTGTATGTGATCCGGTAGTGGCTGTGTTGGGTAACGGGTCACTAGCAACCAAAAGTTGCAATTTAAAACAAAAATATTTACTGTGCGTCAGCTACATACACTTGCAAAGGCACAAGAAGCAGAAGTAAGTGCCTAAAACAGAATAAAAATGAAACCTAGCGGTGTTGTAGTCCAGCTCAGTATCACTGGACTATGATTGCTCTCTTCCTACTTCCTGCTTTAGGACAGGGGGTAGGGCTCCAAGTGCAAGTGCGTTTCATTATTTAAAAAAAAAAAAACACAATTTCAATTACACAGTCACTAGCTCATGAAGTCCCCTGCAGTCCCAAAGCTGAGAGCTGCAAATCACCCACTGAGAGCTTAGTGCAATCTGCCTTTACTTGCCCGCTTACAGCAGGGCCAAGTTTTGATGGTGTATGTGACCCGGGAGTGACTGTGTGGGGTTTGAGTCACTCGCAAATAAAAGTTGCACTTTAAAACAAAAATATTTACTGTGCGTCAGCTACATGCACTGGCTAAGGCACTAGGAGCAGACGTAAGTGCCCAAAACAGAATAAAAATGAAACATAGTGGTGTTGTAGTCCAGCTCAGTATCACTGGACTATGACTGCTCTCTGCCTACTTCTTGCTCTAGGACAGGGAGTAGGTCTCCAAGTGTAAGTGCGTTTCATTATTTATAAAAAACAATACCACAATTTCAATTACACAGTCAATAGTTCATGAGGTCCCCTGCAGTCCCAAAGCTGAGAGCTGCAAATCCCCCACTGAGAGCTTAGTGCAATCTGACTTTACTCACCCACTTGCAGCACGGCTGAGTTTTGATGGTGTATGTGACCTGGAAATGACTGTGTGGGGTCATAGGTCACTCACAACCAAAAGTTGCAATTTAAAAAAAAATATTTACTGTGAGTCAGCTACATACACCAGCTAAGGCACAAGAAGCAGAATTAAGTGTCCAAAACAGAATAAAAATGAAACGTAGTGGTGCTGACTGCAGCAAAAGAGAAAGTCCTGAGTCTCAAAGCTGATATACAGCACAGTGAGCCAGGTTTAGCATTACAAAATAAATTAATAAAACATGAAGCTACTGTAATGGAACGGAAAGCAAAAAAGCTACTGAGAGATCTTATAGACTATGAGAAAGGAAACACTGTGAGCTGACCAAAGTTAAAAACCAATAGATCTCAGAGCTGAGGTCGTCAAAAGTTCACTTTGAAAATACAAATAAAAATAAGAAACTCACCAGCAGTAGGACCAATGAATCCCTGAATCAGGAAGCAAGAGCCAATCAAAGCACTGAGGTAGATAGAGCTGAAAGAATTACAATCAGTGCTTCAAAAAATGGTGCAGAAGAAGGAAGATAAGGTGGGGGAAGCTTGGGGGGAAATATCAATGGAGCGGAATTTAAGGTGCAAAAACAACAAGAAGAACTACAACTAGTTAATTTATCAAACTAAGTGCTCACTGAAATGCAGAGTAAAGTATTGAGCTGAGGACTGAGCTCCCCCCCCCCCCATTAATGACTTTCACATTTTTGTGGATCTGTTTAAATTCTTTAGAAACTGAGATTTAGACTTTTCTTTCTTCCTGAAGACCAGAATTCTGAAGAACACAATATGGGAGGTCTGACTATAAACACTGCACAGAATGAGAACATTGATTTTTTATTAAAATCTTTAATGATCTTGCCGAGTGAACCACAGGAGCCAGAACTGCTTGTAGCTTCTCACTCATCTAATGAAAATGGATCGGGAACTTTAACAAGTAGTATTGACACCTTGGTAACAGATACCCTCTCGATGGATTTGGATGCCTTGGAAACACTCCTACAAGAAAATGCAGCAGGTAATGAACTTTTAAATTCCACTACTAACAGGGGAACTGGAATTTTAACTGCAGGTGGTCATTTGTTGAAATTAAGTTTCAGTAAATTTAAATCTAACTCTACCTTTTGTCCCAATGTGTTTAATAATGTGATTAACACTTATGAGAAAGTGGTTTGTCTACAGGTAGAAGCAGTTTAGAATGACAGTGCTACCCCTAGATTTAATTTAACCAAACTAGAACATCAAGCCATTAAAAAATTATCCGTGGAAGATTCCATTATCATTAAACCAGCGGATGGGGTAACATCGTCATTTTAGACAAACATCATTACACAACTATGACAATGTAACAAATAATAAATAAAAAAAGTTTGATTTTGCATTATATATGTAATGTTATGAAATTGTACTGCAAATGTGCCTTTTAAAAATCTATGATGTGATGTCATTATGCAAATAAGCAATGATATGTATTTAAGTGTGTTTTCCAGTGCTCTGACCACACCCCTGAAGAAGACTCATGAGGAGTCGAAGTGCTGGGTGGTTAGTTGGTGTGCTGCTGTGTGTGCCATCGAGTTGAATAAACATTTTCATTAGGATTCATTTGCTCATCTTTCAATTTTCTGATTAGATTGCCACAATAGTTTATCCTTTAAGAGGCAGGGAGATATCCTTCTTAATGCCCCAAACTTTATATTTGTCTTTTTAACCAATGTGTTAATGTGTTCAATGTATGACAGTTTGGTGTCTACAAGAACCCCTAAGTATTTATAGCATAATACATATATCACTTTAAGCCCATGTTTAAGTTTAATATCCAGGTTCCAATCCAGAAGATCTTTAACTTCAGAGGAGAAGTAAATACATTGCATTTTTCCCATTTAACAGGAGAGTGAATCAGTGAATAATGATTACAATGACAGTAGATCATCTTGGAGCATTTGTTCCAGTAAGGTGCGGCTACCCGTGGATGTCACCAAAATGGTGTTGTCTATCTACAGATGGATCTTACTATTATGCAATATTTCAGGTGAGTCATTAACATAGACATTAAAGAGCAAATGGCCCAAGATGGAGCCCTGCAGGACTCCTCTTTTCACTTTTTTCAAAGATGATGCTGTAAGTCCCAGTGCAAAATATTCCCTTCTGCTTAATAAGTATGACTTAACCCACTGTAAGGGTTCAACATGGACACCCATCTTTTATAGTCTATGTAATAAATCTGATGATACACCAGATCAAATGCTTTACTGAGGTCCACGAACATAGCCCCAGTGCTCAACCCTGCATCCATAGATGTTGCTACAAGGTTGTTAAAACTACTTGATCCACGGACCTTTCTGCCCAGAAACTGTACTGATGGTCAGTCAACAAATCATAATGCTCCAAGTATTGGTAAAGTTGTTTATGAACAAACCTTTGCATAATCTTTGACAATATTGGTAACAGAACAATGGAACTCAGCACAAGTTTTTTGACTCATTTATTTATTTATTGGTTTCTTTTTCCTTAAAAATATATATCTGAGGATCAGTTACAGGATTTTTAGTACTGTAAATAAATAAAAAGAGAACTAAGAGAGCTTCAGTAGCAGATAAGTAGTGGAATTGCAGTATAATGTGGGGAGTGGTGCAATGCAGTGGCTGTGGGGCAGCCATATTCAGGCAGACCTTCTGGACACTGAGGTGCTGCCCTATCTGCATGCATCTCTTCGGGACTGCGGGATGAGGTAGCCAGACTCAGGCGGAAGTAAACTGGGTCAGGAGTACCATCACCCTGTCCAGGAACCACCCAGTCCAATGCCGCTGCCTCAAAGGATGCCGAGCGAGGAGCACTTGGATGACAGTGGGCTCAGGGAGGGTTAGAGCAGTCAGGAGAGCACATCCCAGATCCTATTCCACTCAAGAACTCATATGCCACACTGGCAAATGAGGACAACCAAATAAAGGTACCCAGGGAAGTGGAAGGAAAGGATGTGGAGGTTAGGCAAGGAGGTGACCTCAGTGGGGAAAGCAGTGGACCCCAGAGGAGGAGGAAGCGAATCCTGGTGGGGGACTCCATCATAAGAGGGATCCAGCTAGGAACACAGGAGGGGGATGACAGGGAGGTGAGGTGCCTACCAGGTGCCACGGCATGGAGGGATGGAAGGAAGATACTCGGGATCACTGGGAAGGCAAGACAGGAGGGTGAGCTGGATGTCATTATCCACCTAGGTACTAATGACTTGGCAAATGGGGAGCCAAAGGAAGTTCAGGAAGAGTTTAGGAAACTGGGAGGGTCTCAAGCAAGTAGCTACTTCTGTCACTTTCTCAGAGGTACTACCTGTGAGAGGCAAGGGAGAGCATAGGAGTGCATGCACCAGGAGCGTTAACTCATGGTTGAAGAACTGGTGCTGTGAGGAAGGTTTGGATTCATTGGTGACTGGGGACCCATCTGGAGGGATGGAGGTTTGTTCAAGCCTGACGGCCTGCATCCATCCTGGAGGAATCAAGCACTCAATGATAAGTTTAAATGCTACATTGACAAGCATTTAAACTAGCAAAGGGGTGGCAGGCCAGCAAGGATGATACCTACTTGCTCACCCCCACAGCTAGTAATGGAACCAGTGAACCAGAGGAGTGGCTATCTCTGCAAAGCAGTGTGCAAAGATGGAGATTAGTGTCCAAAAGGTGGATAAGCAGAAAAGGGCAAAATTCAGCAGAAGGGCAGACAGCAAGGAGAACCAGGATAAATGACAACCAAGGAAGGGCTGGAGTAGAACAGTGAAGCAGTCTAGGGAGGTCAAATCATGGAAAGCCATGTGTGCAAATGCCAGGAGCCTTAGCAACAAGATGGAAGATCTGGAGGCTGTCATGGTACAGTCAGACCTGGACATTGTGGCCATCACTGAAACCTGGTGTAATGATAACCATGACTGGGAGATGGCCATACCTGGCTACAACATATTCAGAAGAGACAGAGCAGGCAGGAAGGAGGAGGATGGCACTGTATGTGAAAAATGACATAAGGCACACAGATCCAGGAGGAACAAAATGGGGAGAGATACTGTGGGTTAAGCTGGAAAGGAAAATGGGGCCAGCCATCCACACAGGTGTGGTCTATAGACACCAGCCCAGGAGGAAGAAACAGATGAGGAGCTGATGCTAGCCATCAAAGGATGGCAGACAAGAGGTGAGGTAGTACTGGTTGGAGACTTCAATATACCAGGCGTGGACTGGAGCATCCCAGCAGCAGCATCAACTAGGAACAGATTTATCCTGGACTCCTTCAGGGTGCCTTCCTCAAGCAACTGGTCATGGAACCAACTCGGCAGAAGGCAATACTGGACCTTGTGCTCTGACAAACAGAGACAGTGTGATGGGGGTAACAGTGGGGAGCACCTGGGTAACAGTGACCACCAGTCATTGTGGTTTGAAATCACAGAAAGAGCAGAACCAAACCACACAAAACACGTATCCTGGATTTTAGGGGCAGACTTTGGGAAAATGGGGAGATGCTTGAAAGAGGCATTAAGGGGAATGGGACAGGAATCAGGGATTGAGGAACAGTGGGCAGTATTTAAAATGGGGATTATAAGAACAACAGAATTATGCATTAAGCAGGTTAGCAAGAGGAAAAGAAAGAGGAGACCATTATGGTTTTCCAAAGAGGTAGCAAAGAAAGTGAAAGCCAAAAAGATTGCATTCAGGCAATACAAAAGACACAGGCAGAAGGGGATAGGGAGAAGTACCAGGAGAAACAAAGGGAGGCAGGGAAGTCAGTAAGGGAAGCCAAAGCTCAGACAGAAGAACACATTGCAAAATCAGTGGTTAAAGGGGACAAAACCTTTTACAGGTACATAAGTGAAAAAAGAAGGACAAAGGGAGGGATAGTGAGACTGAAGGGGGAGGATGGGAGCCGCGTGGAGGATGACAACAGTAAAGCTGACATATTGAACAGGTATTTCTGCTCAGTCTTTACTAAGGAAGAGGGGGGTAATGGGTCTGAAGGGAGTACAAGGGGTGAGAATGGTGCAGAAATGGACACAAGTCCCTTTACACGAGAAAGGGTCCTGAAGGAACTGGAAGTAATAAGAGCTGATAAAGCAATGGGGCCAGATGGGGTGCACCCCAGGGTCCTAAAGAACTAAGAGGTGGTGGCTGAACCTCTGGCTATCCTGTTCAGCCAATCACTGGAAACAGGAGAGTACCCAAAGACTGGAGGACAGCAGATGTAGTCCCCTTATACAAAAGTGGGAACAAAGAGGAAGCAGGGAACTACAGACCAGTCAGCCTCACCTCGGTAGTGGGAAAGATCATGGAAGCACTACTGAAGGAGTGATTGGTGGAACATCTGGTTGTCAATGGACTACAGGACCCAAGGCAGCATGGTTTCACCAGGGGGAGGTCATGTCAGACCAACCTCATTGAATTTTTTGACTGGGTGACTAGGGAGGTGGATCAGGGGAGGGCAGTGGACATGGCCTATCTGGACTTCAGCAAGGCCTTTGACACTGTGCCACATAGAAGACTATTACACAAACTGGGGAATATGGGTGTGGGCAGGACAGTAGTGTGGTGGGTAGGTAACTGGCTGGGTGGCAGGACACAGAGGGTGGTGGTAAATGGCTGTCACTCCACAGAGGAAGAGTGACCAGTGGGGTACCACAGGGATCAGTGCTGGGACGGTCCTATTCAACATCTTCATCAGTGACATTGCACAGGATATAGAAGGCAGAATTTCACTGTTAGCTGATGACACAAAGCTCTGTAATAGAGTAGACACACCAGAGGGTGTAGACAGAATGAGAAGGACCTGCAGAAACTTGAAGAATGGTCAAGGGTTTGGCAGTTGAAATTCAATGCAAAAGTGCAAGATAATGCATATGGGGCACAAAAACCCTGGCACAATATATCAGTTGGGGGTGAGGATATAGCATGCACCAAGCAGGAAAGGATCTTGGGGTTGTCATCTGATGACATCAAAGTGAGAAACAGTGTGACAAGGCATCAGGTAAAGCAAATAGGATGCTGGGATGTATAGGCAGGGGCATCACCAGCAGGAAAAGGGAGGTCATAATTCCGCTATACAAGACACTAGTGAGGCCCCACCTGAAGTACAGTGTACAGTTCTGGAGACCATACCTACGTAAGGACATAGACAGGGTAGAGAAGGTTCAGAGGAGGGCAACAAAGATGGTGCATGGGTTGCATCACAAGTCCTATGAAGACAGGTTGAAGGAACTGAACATGTACTCCCTGGAGAAGAGGAGGAGAGAGGATATGATAGAGACATACAAGTATCTTACAGGGAGGAACAGGGTGCAGGAAAACACTATTTTAAGCGAAAAGATGTTTCAGGACTAGAGGGCATGGGATGAAGTTGGAGGAGGATGATTCAGAGGAAACATGAGAAGAATTTCTTCACAGAGCGGGTGGTGGACAAGTGGAACACCCTGCCAGAGGAAGTGGTGGGGGCTGAAACAATCACGGGATTTAAGAATGCATGGGATAGACATAAAGGAATTCTAGAGGTCAGGGGTAAGGGGAAATAGACTTCTAGGAAAACAAACTGAACTTACAAGCTCAAATGGGCAGACTAGGTGGGCCATAGGCCCTTAACTGCCGACACTGTCTATGTATCTATGTATCTGTAGTTGAAGTGTCTCCTCCCTTAAAGACTGAAACTATTTCCTGCTTTTCCAAGACTCAGGAAAAGTGGAAGAGCACAGGCTCCAGTTTAATGGATAAGTTACAATAGGGACCATGATGTCTGCACCCATCCTCAGGAATCTTGCCTCCACTCCGTCTATCCTCTGCCTTGTTAACCCTCAAGCTCTTCAGCTCTTTTTCAGCATCCTTAACAGTGATCTCTTTGAACCTAAAGTGAGGTCAGTAATTGTCTCTATTGATCACATTGTTCTCCGCCCCAGCTTTATCTACCACTCTATGTAAAGAAACATCAGGGATCCCAACCCCATGACTTTCCAGTCCCAAATCATGTAAATCTGTAAAGTATCTATTAAATATTTTTGCTACCTTAAATTGATCTATTAATGTATCATTTTCTACCAGGTTTATTGGTGCCCTGGAGCTAATGGGATTTTGTAACTGTTTCTCATGTTGGATGCCAAGTTGATGCCAACATAATACAGCTGATGCAGGGCACTAAAGAAATGCTTGACCTACTGAAATTCATAAGCTTTTAGTGAGTGCTGAGTGTATGTTTTCCTATCACACTGCAGATTCTACACTAACTATTGCACTCAGTCCCTGTTGCGACTGGTGTAATTAATCTGGATTGTTGAAGAAAGTAGAGGATCTAGGAGCAGCAAAGGGCCTAGCTAGATGGGTGGAAAGTTGATTATGGTGGAGACATCAGACAGTGATGCTAAACAGGGTCAAATTGGATGAAAAAGAGGTCACAAGTGCGGTATGCAGGGATCCATTCTGTTACCTGTCCTTTTTAATATGTTCATCAGTGACACACAAGAAGAAATACAGGGCAAGGGGTGTCACTTTGCAGATCACACTAGGCTCTGTGGCAGGGTAGACAGGAGGGGTGAGGGAGTTTCAGAGGGACCTGCAAAGGTCTGAAGGGTGGTTCAAATTCTAGCTGTTGAAATTCAATGCCAGAAAGTTGGCCCAGTGGTGCAGCTGCCATGGCTGAAGAGATGAAAATAGAAAAGGGATGCAAGGACTTCATAAAGCCCTGTGCCTCTCACCTCACCCCAAATCTGCACCACCACCTGAACTCCAGGAGCATCTGGACATGTAGCTCTGGGGGGAGAATAGCTCCCCAGCCCTGTCATGGGGGAAAATCCATGGGGGACTAGCTCTGAGGTAAGTCTGGGAGAAGGGGGGTGCTGGCCATGGGGAGGGGGTGATGGAAGCAGATAGCCATCCAAGGATTAAAAAACTGCATGCAAATTCAATTCCAAAAGTGCAAGCACTGCAAGTGATGCATGTAGAGAACAAGAACCCCAAAAAGAAATACTGGGTGTGAGAGGTTAAGCTGGCTTCTCCTTCAGAGGAAAGGAACCTGGAATTCATCATAAGTGACTCCCAAAAACAAACTAGCCAATGTATCCAGGCCTACAGTAAAGCAATCAGAATGTCTTGGATGGGGCTTCAGTAGAGGAAAGAGGCAACATTACTCTTGATAGATCACCTATGATACCTCATCTGGAATACTTTGCCCCATTCTGGAGTCCTTATGTGGCTCTACGATGCCAGTTTGACAACTATGTTGTCTACCAACATCATAGCGATGGATTTATGTCGACCACAAGTTGTGGTCGACATAAATCTGGCAGGAAACCCTGGTACTTTTCCTATCAGGGGGCTTTGCCCCTCCAACCCCCCATGCTTGGGGCTCTGCCCCTCACACTCTCCAAACTATAGAATTCCAACTTCGAGTCTGAGTTGATTTGGGGAGGGGGTGCAGGACCAGTAGACAGAGTGCCGGGGTCACAGGTGAACAATTACAGCAAATTGTCAATGTTGTTGGCATTGACATGTTCACTGTAATGGTGTCGTTGTATGATCAGCATACCCCTTATCTGAGAAAAGACAGAGACAAGCGGAAGACTTTGCACCATCCAAGGCCAACCCAGCAGATCCTATGAGGATTGTCTCAGGACACTGACCATGTACTCAATGGAGGTCAGAAAGGAGAGGGGGGGGGCAACATGATAGATACAGTACCTTAAAGGTCCTGAAAAGAATAAAGAAAGCATATGGCAAGGAACTATTTAGCAGGATTAGTGGGTTGAAAACAAGGGGAGATGAATGTAAGTTGTTGTTGGTGTGGGGTATTCTGGAGGAATGCAATAAAGTTTTTCTTCATGGAGAGAGTAATTTGGGCCATTGAACACAATACTAGCCATGGTGGTGGGCAGAAAAAAACATTAATGGGTTAGAGCACATCTGTGACAGAGTAAAAGGCTTAAAAGTTAGTCAGAGGAGCGGCCCACTAGTGCAGCAGTTGGATTTCTGCTTGCGACACTGACTACCCGGGTTCAGGAACAGACCCAGGAGTCAGAGGGCCAGCTGGGGGGAAAAGGATTGAGCATCTATGGGACTGCTCTACTTCTCCAGGAGGAAGGGGGGAGATTGTCTGCTGCTTTATTGTCCCCTGGTGGAGGATGGGAAGTACCGCGTGGCTGGCACCAGAATGTTGGGCAGTAGAGTGGAGACTGGTATTAATTACACATCCCCGCCCCCAGGGCAGCAGCAAAAAATCACTGACTCCTGGCATGACACCCCTACCCTACTGCCATCCTCCACTGCCTTACAGTTCTGCTGGGGGAGTCCCATTCCTGTGGCTCCAACCCGGGGGGAGGTAAGCTGGTACTCAGCCTACAGTTGGGAAGGACAGCCCCCCAGTGGCCCCACCCAGGGGGTAAGCTTGGGCAAGGGAAGGGTGCAGATGGGGCATGGGAAGATCTCCATAGGGGGGCTAGGGGTCAAGGCACAAAAAAAAAAGAAGTTACTCAAAGGGGTAGTTTTATGGGAGGGAGAAAGTGGGAGGAAGTGAGGCCAAAACATAATCTAGACAATTGAGCATGGGGAAGAGTAGTGTAAAACTGGGCAGACTGGATGGATCAATGGTCCTTTTCTGCTAACACTGTCTACGTTCCTATAATGTCATAAATTTCTGTGGATGTGTATTGTCCTTCTCACGTTCAAAACAGATAGAAGGCAAATAGGACATTTTTTGACATGCTATCTCATATCAGTTAAGCCACCACTCAAATGAATCACTACTAAACATTCCTGTACTTAGCTGATACAGTAGATCACAGCATGTAAATCACCAAATAGCTGCTACAGTCTGACAGGCACCATCACGCTGTCAGTATTACTCAGAAGCAGGCATCCCAGTCTATCAGTTACAGCTTCAAAGGCTGAACCTCAGAATTGAGAAAAGCATGTTATAGACACTTTGCGAGTGAGTAACATTTAAAAATGATTTGGCACTCTGTGAAGCACACTAGTAATCAGTTATGAAAATGCATAATGGAACAATACGGTCATTTGAAAAACTGCCTAGTGATTCTTTAAAGAGCCTTGCTGTGATGACATTACAAAGAAAACATTGGTAAATAATGTTTTTACCCATTTCAGATTACATTTTACATGTTCTATGAACTGTGTTTCCCCTCTGTTTTTTATAATTATGCACATTACCATACAAATATGAATATGCTTCATTAGATTTCATATTTAAACAAGCAACCAAACAGATGAAACCCGTGGAAGGTAAGTCTGTTTTCATGGTAATGCAAAGATGCTAAACACAGACAGTATTTGAAATATAAATTAAAAAGTGTCTGTGCATTTTGGGGTATGTTTCTAAAGTTTTCCCCTGCCAGTAGAGGCAGAAGAATTGTAAAAAGGTTCATATCCTGTTTTTATGCAAATCTTCTCAGCAAAAAAAAAACAAAAATTGTGGGAGGAGTGAAAACTAAAGAAGATACTTGAAATACAAGCTGAATTGTGTCAAATATAATATTTTTTTCACCTTTTTTCATGAGGTGTTAGCAATCTTTAATGACTGACATGCTTTGCATGATTGTGCATCTATTCTCATAATATGGTTGGCTAGGAAAACACATATTACACTAACCTGCTTTAGTTCTACACCATAGAAATTTCAGCACAAATAAAATCAATGTTATAAAAAAGAATTGCATTTTTCTGTAACTATGTACTCACATTTGTACAAAAAATCTAAAAAACAAAACAAACTTCTGCATCATAACAGCCTGCATATTGTATAATACATTATTAAAAATTAATATGAACCCATTGTCCAATAGCAACCTAAACAAATCTAACATTTTATAAAGTGTACTTTTTCTAATATCCAGACTTAATTTATTATTCAGATCTTAAATGACCACAACAATTTAAAGTACCCAACATTTCATATTTTTATTTTATTTTATTTACATAGTTTTTGTTGACCGGGTAAGTGCACTAGATAAATCCTACCTATTTTCAGGCACAACCCAGGGGAGGGGGATATAGAAGAATGCCAACTGACTTTGAACCAGATTAAGCTGTTGGTGGTATTTTCAGTGAATGAAGGAAATTTGACCAGGACACTGGGGAAATTCCCCTACTCTTTTTCGATAAGTGCCATGGGATCTTTAACATCCACCTGAACTACCACCAATCCAGGCAGATGGGACCTCGGTTTAACATCTCATCGGAAAGATGGCACCTCAGAAGTGTAACACCCATCTCATGCTGCACTACAATGTCAGTACTGGGATAGTAACCCAAGTGCCAAGTGGGAACTGAACCCACAGCCCTCTGATCTCCTGGCCTCAGAGGTGAGTGTGCTACCTGCTGAGCCACTGACACTGACATATGAATATTTCCCACTTCTTCAGTGAAGTGGGTCTTATAAAGCCAGAATAAATATGCAGCACTTATTCTTGGCACCAGGCCTCTTCTTATTTTAAGGACATCTAAATGTGCTGCCAGAGGTCAGATTCACCAGACTGTTTTTATAGGAAAACAACATATATTGTAGATTCCACCCCCATAACTTAAGCACTCAATAAGGCCATTTAACCCTCTCCCAATTTTTCTGGTTACCTCTGTGCTGCAATACTTAAGTTTAACAGCTCAATAATGGAAACACTCCTGCACTGCACAGTGCTATTTCAAATATACCAAGTGGCTCCATGTCGCTCACTTGTATATTGCATACAAGTGAAGAGCATGGAGCTGCCTCTGTTTGCTCAAAATGGTACTGAACAGCATGGTCATGTTTATATTACTTCAGAGTTTCCAAACATGAATATTGTAAAACATAGATAATAAAAAAAGACAGTTTGGTGTCCAAAAGCCTAAACTGGTGACTTATTGTTTGGGTGGGTGGAGTCTGCAAACAGTGCATCCTGCTTAAATGCATATTTTGTTCCTAAAGGCCAAACCGTGAACACCTGATATGGCAAGATGCTTAGGCATGGGCCGGCTCAGCCCAACACAATTGCAATATAAACCTAGAAGCTAGCACTCTGCACAAAGGCAACACTGTCCACACAAATTAAAGTTTTCAAGTACTTTATTGCAGTTTTAAGCAGGTCAGTGTCCCAAAGGACAGACAGACATCAACACAAAGCCCCGGTGCTTCGGGTCTGGAAAAACCCTTTGTCAGGGAACACGATGAGGCTTTGGGTAGACGGATCCATGATAGATGGCCCACAATTTACTTGTCGACTGACGTTACAGTGGCTCCTTTATGTTGACTGCAGTTGCAGTTGGCATAAAGGGAGTCAAAGGATACATAGTTTTTTTCTGGGGGGTTTGCCCCCTGCACCCTCTGCTACTAAACTAATCAACTCTGAGTTGGAATTGTTTCAGGGAAGGGTGCAATACCCCCAGAAAGCAATGCCAGGGTCCCATGCCAACACTACAGTGACCTGATGCTGTTGTCGCTGTAGTGTTGGGCAATGCAAAATTGTCGTGGTAGAGTCGGTATACCTGTGTGGACATCTGTCTTTTCTTTGGGACACTGACCAGCTTAAAGCTGCAATAAAGCACTTGAAAATTTTATTTGTCTAGACAGTGTTGCCTTTATGCAGAGTACTATCTTCTTGGATTATACTGCTTAAATGCATACCCTCAGGAGAGATGAGAAGTACAGTATGTGTTTATAAGTGACATGCATTAATATGGATTTCTATACTAATTAGTGGATGCCTGACCAGTTAAGTGTTCAACCTCTGAATATATGATCTGCACCATACTTATTTTTTAGGCCACTCCAGGGGGCTGTAAAAAAGTACAATATTTTTTTCAGGTCTGACATTGCTTGTGTCTTTGTTCTTGGTTTAGGGTTCGGGTATAGCCTCAGGCTAGGGTTTGTAGTGCCTTTGTACAGTATTGTTTTCTTGTTGCTGACATTGTTATTCTCAGGTTTGACATTACTTGTGTCAGAGTTCTTGGCTCTGGGTTCTGGGTTCAGGGTTCATGTGCATTTGTGCTCAGGATTTTGGTTCATGGTATCTTTGCCCTTGTGATTTCTTTTGCGAGCTGTGATTGAGTTGCTGTGGAACTCAACAAGAAAGACACCTTTATTTTTCTGAAGTTGGCTTTTTTGAAACTATAAGATCCCGCAATGCCCAGCTACTTCAATCTGCTTGACCCCAGGAACCACAGGATCTACCTTCTCTGAGTATGCATATTCCTTTTTTGGGGGGACTGATACATGAGAAGCAGGAGAGGTTGCACAAAATATTTTAACAGCTTGAGACACAGGAAAAGTGGGAACAGCATCAGATTTTAAATTCTTATGAGTGGAGACACAGGAGCAGCAGCAGGGTTGCCTGAGAAGCCATTACAGGTGAATTAGATGATTACACCATATAAGACATGGGCCTTAAATAATAGCTGCAATCAACACTAATCTCCTAGCAATGCCCTAGGAATGTGTTAGCAGACATTGACTTATAACACTGTGAGATCAGTATGAGATCAGAACATAAGGAGACTGTGAGTAGTTGTCAACAACTGCTGGAAATGCCCCAGAAAACTATGCATTATCACTTGATGTATTATGCGCTGAAGACAGCTTTTTAACATTGACTGTATATAAAAAAATCAACATGACTTTAAGATTTATTATATTTGACAGGTCTATGCATTAATCAGATATGTGTTAAAGTGGACTTGACTGTATGTGTCATTTCAAGGTATGTTGCAAATTAAAACTACACTGATGAAGTTGGTGCAAAGTCAGGAAATTACACTTCATGTAGTAGAGCAAGGTTTCTGTTCTTCACCACAATGTCACATGGCAAGGGGAAGAATACGTTGTAGGGTATTTAAAGTCCACAAACTGAGTGATGCACATCAGTACACCTCCAAAAATTTAACTGTCCAGTTGCACACATATAACACATTCACAAGCATACACCCTTAAGTAGTACAAGGCAATTATTAAACTTTAAACTTGTAAAAGATATACCTGCAATATATTTATCATGGAGCATCTAAAGACCAGAGTACTGCCTTAAGAGCCTAATGAACCAGTACTTCAGCCAGCAGGGTTGGATAAATCAGCATCTTTCAAAAATGTTAATTCTTGTTCTCCATCCACCTCAGCCTCTGGAGCCCCCTCATCCAACTGAGCCAACAGCTTTTCTTTCCTTTGAGGATCGGTGTTTATGCAGGGTTTCACGTTAACTTAACCAAGCACAGGTAATCTTAAATATTGTGTTATGTCTAGTCTGCAAAGGGATACCTCACACAACTGATTCAGTTCTGCAAGTGGGAGTGAAACTTGACAAGTTATTATTGAAGTAGTCTGGGGTGAGAGAGCTATAATCTATGAGTTTACTCTCCCTGTCTTTTTCTCCTTCATACCTTGGGGGGTGGAGGTGGGGGTGGAGGGACTGTATCTGAATCATATGATGCATTGTCTAGTCCTTTAAAGAATATCCCAAACAGATATGGTTTTACCTCTGTTCAATGAATGCATTTGTACTTTGAATGTATGTACATTTTGCAACTTTGTCATATGATAATCTATAAATAAAAAGTTTAAAAAAAACTTTACGTGGCAAAACTCTTAAAAAAAACATAAATTAACTTAGCCACCCAACCCATGTACATATCTTGTCCCACCCTCCTCCCACTGCACACTTGTAAAAGTAAATTCCCCCAGTCCCCAACATTTTAGCACTCACTTCCTCCTCCTTCTCCTCTCCAGTTGTCCCAGCATAGTTTATGTGTCTTTAGTCTGTCATAGTAATAATAAGGCTGAAATAAATGCCCTCCTCCCACTGTTTATTCAATGCCATGCTACCATGCCCCACCCAACCCACTCCTTCAAGTTTATTCCCTCACCCTAATGCCTTCTGGAACCCACCACCCTTCCCCTAATTACCCCAATGAATATAATCTTTAAACCTGCAAAAAGAGAAAACCATCCCCTCTATGGTGAATGACCAGACTCCCTCTCTCTTCACCAGCTCCTAAAAAAGGAATGAATCAGTTGTGATGACATGCCTAGTAAAATCTGATTGCTTGACCACTGCACCCTATCAGACATTACTAACCATGTGAATGAAAAATGTTATTGTTTGACAAGTTATGTTGTTACAATATTAGTAAATAACATGTTTGTCAATAAAAAACGTATTTACTTAAATCATTAATAATTTACCCAATTCATTAGAAAAGTCATATTCACATACAGTACAAACAGCCTCACAGCATTTACATTGTTCATTAAAGTGCATTAATTTCCTGGTCATACGTTTAATTTCCTAAGTACTATATTTTCCCACCTTTATGTGCAATTTTTGGCTATTATCTTGAAAAATGACATTACTCTTTCAAGTGTGTTCAATGCTTTACTATTAAGAAGTATCCCCGTAATTTCTTCAGGGTTATAGTTAATGTCTTTTAATTTATCCCTCAAGAATTTTATTCTACACTTATTGTATAGAGGACAAAAGATTAACAAGTGAATTACGTCATCCTCCTCCCCTCCCACAGTGACATCTGCCACATGAACCAGACTCCCCCGAGAAACAGACTTTTAGTTTTCACTGTTACAGTATTCAAACCTAAATTTAGTCAGCATTTTCTTATGTTTTGGTAATTCAATGATCTACAGATCTTTTTCAAATCCAAAATCCTTTTTATTTTTGGCCATCCATCTACTTGTCTTAAATTTTGAATTTATTTCATTTCTTTTTGTCTAAATGTGTCCTTCTATTTTTAACTGCTAATTTAATCTCTAAATGGTGTTCTCAGGGCATCTGTAATACTTTGTAACAATCCATGTGGTTTTAATCATTGTTCTATAATCTTAACCATGGGAAAATGCATATTTATTATCTTTATATGTAATTTCCTCATCTAAGTATTTCTATGGTAATCTAGAATCCTCCATGCTATAAACATTTAGCCAATATATCATAATTATCTACTGTATTAAGCACTGTCAAGGAAGTTGACACAGTTCTGTTCTTTCCAGGGAAGATGGAGCTCTGTGGTAATCCTAGTAAAAGTTTATAGTGCGTATTTAATGTTTTTTCAACTGTATTCGTATAGACTAGAGGTCAGAGCCTAGAGGTTAGAGTATCAAGTTGTGAACAAGCTTTGGTACATCCAGCAGACCAAACCTTGGTTTGATTCTTACAATCTCCACTTGCATACTGTGCGACTCTAAGCAAGTCACTTAACCGCCCAGTGCTCCCAGGTCACTCCTGAAAAAAGGCACTTGTGCCTAGTGGATCTTACCCACTTACCAAAGGCAAAAATAAAATAAATAAATAAAATTTAAGCCCCAACTTTCTGCTCCGTATAGCAATTGTGATCTTATTTTTGCATTTATGAGTTTCAAAATACTTGTAACTGAACGTCCTCCTACCAAACCAAACAATACTGGGAAAAACATTTTTGATTTTATTTTAATTTCTTTCATGTGTTTATTCCAGGTTAATTCACTTGTCATTGTTATCCCTAAGTATTTGAATTCTTTCACTTGTTCTATTTTTTCATTGCCTATCTTACTAACTATGTTATCATCATGGCTGATTTCTTCACGCGAAAACAGGCAAATGTGGATGGAGTCAGACTGATCACCAAAGCATGGGACAGTGCACACTTGCAAGACACATAACACAAGTAATGTACTACTGCTTTATGCACTATACATCCCTGATGTTGCTCGCAATGCTGGAGGAGGGAGACTGTAGAAGATACACAGCCATGTGCAGTTACATCGGTATGAAGAAACAGGATGCCTAGGAAAATGAAGAAATACCCAAACTTTTCAAATGGGGAAACAGTTATTCTAATCCACTTGGTGCAGTGGTGGTCCAATTTACTACTCCCACAAGCAAGCCTAGTTGCATGGAAGTCTGAGGCGCTAAGTGCCTCACCAGCCACCATGCCAGTGACCTAGGTTCAGGAATGGACACGGGTTGCTCTGGGGCAACCCAGAAAGGAAGGATTGAGAGTCCACATGACTGCTCTCCTCCCTCAGAGAGGAAGGTTAAAATGGCTTACTGCTTGTCTGCCACCTGGATGTGTCAAGGCAGCAGCACATACAAGACCACAACAGAAGGGAAGGACCTATGCACAGGATAATGGGGATGTCTCTGTAGAGGTAGCGCTTTCACTTCACATCCATTGCATGTGATGTGGACCTAGGACAGAAATTGTTGGAAAATACCCCAGACCACAGGGTGATGACTGACCCCCTCACATGCCCGACACTGGCAACTAGGTGCTTCCCCCACAATACTGTGGCAGAAGATAATGCATGTTCTGGAGAAGCCAGGTGACAGGGCTTCAGTGTTGGTCAGAAGGAGGCAGCCACAGCTGAGAAGGTGGATAAAATGTATATGGAAAAACAATTTGTTACTCCCACAAGGGTGCAGCTGATATATACATAGTGAGTTTGACAAAATGCAGATGACCATAGCTGGAAAGCTAAAGGTGCTGTCTGGGGTGGACTATACCAAAGACAAAGCAATGTATAGTGTAATTTACTATGCCAGGAAACTATTGTAAATGAGCACTGGCTCAATTGTTTTTGTAATGTCTATTTTCCTTTTTTAAATAAAAATCTTGAATGTTGAAGTCAGAAAACTTTGCAACAATTTTCTGACTTCTCATATCTTTATAGACACCATGGGCAAGATTCACTAAATGTTTTGGGATTAATTCCCACACTGGAACTCCATTTGCAGACCAAAATCTCCACATCTGTGGTGATTGATCTTCACAGCTGCAACTGTTGCAGAAGATATTATGGCTGGTCCCACTGGCCGTAACAGTTTTCTGCAGCTGTGGGGATTTCCCTGGCAACACCACCCACAAGTCACCATAAATTATGGAGCCTGTTGTAATCTGACTCCACCTTTGTGAATACCCACAACTCTGGAACAACTGTGGATCAACAAATGGCAACCCACTTGCACCAGGTTTTTCCCCACAGTTGATGGACTTTCCAGTGTTTTGCGAATCTATCACAGTATACTTAAAGGCTTTACAGATACTGTGCATAGCTTCATCATCATCTATCTTTTCAACAGAGAACAGTGAAGACACATAGCCTCCTACTCATTCTCATGAAGATTATCACATCAAGCCACCTTTACTCTACATTCTCCCCCCCCCACCCAAAATATACTGACCCTATAACCACAGGACAAAATAAATAATTATTTTAATAATTTACCAACACCTTGACTGAAAATATCAGGAGCAGCAGGAATGGGTCATAATTTCTTAGGATGCAGTGTTGATTTTCTGAAATCGTTCTTGTCAACAGCAGATCCCATAAATAGTATTCTCTCAGAAAACTGGATTGGAGGGGCAACAACAAGAACACAGCATGGTGGTGGTAGGCAGTACTAATTTTTGTCAGATCAATTGTAAATGAGTTTTATTAACTTGCGGTATGAGGCAAGGTGAGTAGAACAGGTCCTAGAGTATGTCACAGTGGGTCAGTGGTAAACTGTTACTGAAAGAGGAAGGTGACATGTGGAAGATGGTCAAACAACACCATAGGCTGGCCATGGGCAGCAGCCATCAATATACTGGGCTTGAATGGCAAGATTGAGCAACAGAGGCTCAGACTGAGAAAGCATAGTTGTTTTTTTCTACACTGGTGGAGTGACAGCAGACTGAATTGGGTTAGTGAAGTGGGCACCAGAGGTTGGCAAACACTGGCAGAAGCATTAAGGTGGGCTTGGCAAGGAGTCAGTTATTTTGTTAGAAACATTAGCAAGTGGTGAGCTGGTGGCAATGCAAACTGAACCATTTGTGAGATCAGGCAAACATCAGTGGCTACAGCAGCAGCAGAAATGTCCACTCAACCTGACTTAAAGAGCAGATGATGCCTTTGGGAAAACATTAGAAAACCAATTATTTAGACACATTTCAACTTGTATTTTATGTATCTTCTATAGCTTTCTCCTCTCTACTATTTATTATTGAAGACATTGCAATGAAAACAAGTTATTTATCCCTTAGAGTTCATCTGTCTCTATAACTTATCGATTGCCAACTCGATAGTAGCTGTAATGGTCAGTTTTCACCAACGCGGCTTCTCCTGGTGTTCTGTTCCCTTCCCAGAACAAGTCCAACATGAAGTTGATTATATTGATGGCACAATACCAGTCTTGGCATTGTGCTGTCACTGTGCGAGAGGTTGGCAAAGTTCCTGTTCCATAGCTTATTCCCTACTTGAAATTATAATGCTGTTTTGTGACATCACAGTCTTTTGCCATGAGAGTATTTGTGATGTCACAAGTAGAGTATTATAACACCAGGTTGAGAAGAAGAAACAGTAGCTGGTGAACCCTCAAGGAAGAACTATATTGATTTCACACATATGATCTCATTAATAAACAAACTCTGGTCAGAGCCAAAATGGCTGCTAATGCATTAATCTGACAAGGAATATTGAATTAATGTGAGGACTGGATTTTAGTGAATAGTCAGGTGCGCACACAGACCACAAAACAAACTTTTATTACCCCACCTTATGAACAAGAGAAGTGGATTTCTTTTAAGTCCTGTCTGAAATGTGATTTTTGTGGAGGGACTGCAAAATCATGTTTCGGAGGGGATTTGAAGATTTACATCTGCCGTGTTCATGAGGTGGGTTAAGAAAAGGCTATGTTGAAACTATGGATTCTAAATCTGGAAAAATGCTAAAGTTACAAGCAAACTTTGAGACATTAAATAGCTCCAAATTGATGGAGGCTTTTTGTAGAGTCTAGAGGTTGAAACACTGGAATACATGACAATTTGCACTCTGGAACATGAAACAAACATTACAACCTGTTGTACATAATGTACAAGTCCAACTGCAATTTTCAATGCTTTAATTGCAAGAAATAGCAAAATCAAATATACTGTTTGAATCAAAAGAAACCAGCTGGATGTCCAAAAAAGCATTCCCTCACATTGCTCCTTCAAGTGTCCTCAGGGAGTACACAGGCCAATTAATACCTCTGACACTACTGATAAAAACCTTGTGAGTAATCAAGTCATGACAACAGTCTCATTCTCACAAGAACCTTCTACTAATAAGTCCAATCATAACAACCAGATATCAAAAAATGGAAAAAGAAATAATGTAAAGGGGCAGGAGGGGAAGCAGGAGTAAACATTGGCAGAATCAACAC
This sequence comes from Neoceratodus forsteri, assembly GCA_016271365.2. Lineage (NCBI taxonomy): Eukaryota > Metazoa > Chordata > Ceratodontiformes > Ceratodontidae > Neoceratodus > Neoceratodus forsteri. The sequence goes on from JADMNL010000023.1 coordinate 232,573,566, forward strand.
AAGGAGTGGCAAATATTGAATCTCGCTGATTACCTCTTAACTGGTATACCCTCTGCACAGCAAAACTATTACAGCAAACACGTCAATGTCGAGAACATCGACATTTCATTGTAATAGTCCAGCTGGGACCCCGGCACTGTTTCCTCCAGTCCTGCACCCCCTTCCTGAATCAACTCCTTCTCAGAGTTGATAATCCTTAAGATCGGGGGTGCCCCCGCATGGGGAGTTCAGGGGTGAGGTCCCTGATAGAAATGGAATTAGTTCTCCTGCTGGATTTATGTCAACCACAACTTGTGGTTGACACAAATCCATTGCTGCGATGTTAGTCAACAAAAAATGTGTTGAACAGGCATTGTGGAGACCTCTTAACTGAGGCAAAGAAAATCAGTATTGGTGAAAGTATTCTCATTCATACCAAACACAAAGCCGAATGAATTCAAGATTAATGTGGATCTAGAGAAGTTATTCAGATGTATTCAACTTTAAGATTTTTTTGCAAAGAACACAACTTCAAGCAACAGGATGGGGTTTACAATTGAAGAGACTGGTAGTGTGATTAACCTGTTGGAGGAAATTGATCCTACACTATTTGACTTTTCAGATACAATTGTTACCACTACACCTGGCAGAATTTGTCAGCACTGGAGTCATTGTATGATGAATATAACTTTCAGTCCACAGGTAATCTGAACCCAAATATTTATGATCTGGATAGAATTGAGTTTATAAAGAACAAAAAGGTGACATTTAAAAATAAATCCTTCTTTGCCCTGTTTTAAATAATTCAGTAATTAATAATTGTGAAAAATATCCTTAATGAGGTTAAAACCCTTATAAAAAGGGATACAATTATTCCTCATTATAATATGACATCAGATGAAGCACTCATGCTAAGAGAATTACAGAATTTAAAAGGTTTAGTTTTTAAACCAAGTGATAAAGGCAGGAATGTGGTCATGTTAAGGGAAGAGTACAATCAGACTGAAGTAGTAGAAATGCTGTTGTATCAAAATAAATACATTAACCCCTACTGGTAGATCCTTTCATGCCCTCAAGCATTTGTGTAGGTTATTAAATCTGGATCCCTATCAGGATATTACTCAACCGATTATTAGTAATCCCAATTTAGAAATTGCTGGGAAGTTGTCGTTCCAGATGGCCTGGTCTTTTTTGGATTCTTATAATGTGGAACATCTTGTACACGCTGGTAAACTTCTCACCTTCTTGGAGGCTAGTGTGGTTGGTCTCCTTCCCTATGCTTTAAGTATTTACAAGTTAGGCACATGTAAGTCCATCATTTTGGCACTGGTTTCTGGCACGGGACTTACGTGGAAAATCTTCTTACTCTGGTATTGGTAGTGTCTAGCTCTAACACAATTGTTTTTTATCATGCATGGATGGAGGAGCTCCTCACGGAGAGGGAACCCAGTTTTTTTTACTCCTGGGATCAGGCTCTCACCTCCCAATCAGGCCCTCATGATTGGACGTGTATATGGAAGGCCAAATATAAACACCTTAAATGGAAATGGTATCACTTCATGCTGTTCCATATTCTGCATAATATGTATTATAACCCACTTAAACTGTACAGAATGGAGAAACTGGATTTGGATTTATGAACTAGATGTCAGAAGGTCACTGGCTCCTTATTTCATATCTTCTGGTTTTATGAGAAAGTTGTATCTTTTTGGGAGGATATCAGATAGTGCTTGGATCCTCTGCTTGGGTTAGATCAAACATTCATGCCTGAGATCTGTCTTTTAGGAGATTATGCTGGGAACCTCATTGGCAATCAGAGATCACATATTGCCCTCATATTGTCTTGCACTAAGAAAATTATTCTTAGACATTGGTATGACAAAACTACCCTGAGCTATGTGGAATTGTATAGGGAGATACTCTTTGCTTTACAAGCAGAATGCATCATTGCAAACTTTCAAGATGCTAAAATGAGATATACTCAGTTTTGTGAACCCCTTTACACTTTGTTGACTATTAGTGCTGGGTGATTGGCCTCCCATGGCTTCGCTGTTTCATTATGTTTGAGAATGCTGGTGCAGGCCTTTAAGTCAGTACCAGGGAAGTGCTTCCATAATTTACATGTCTCTTCTCATGTTCTGCCTGTCTCATTCCCTCTGGACCGAGATTTTTTTTTTTGCCCTTCTGGTTGAGGCCCTGGTTGTAGATGGGGTCAGTTCAGCCTCCAGAGATAGGGGTGAGGGGTGGGATAGGGGGATAGTTGGGTACATTGAGGGTGGAGATAATGCAGGTTTTGTTATAATATACCACACTTACACTTGTTCATTGTCCTGGATCATGTTGCCTAATCTACTGTGTACTAATTCCTGTTACACTATGTATATGTACTATTTTCTTATTTTTATTTGATACTGCTTTGTTGTTTCTGTGTATTTGAAGAGTTATAATGCTGGTTTACCTTGTACCTGCTGAAACTAATAAAATTCATTAAATTTGAAAAAAAAAATTAAATACATTAAACCTAGTGGTAATCCCCCTATCTCAGTTTAAATTATAAGTGGTTGGCATATTAGAGATACTAGAGATAGTGGGAAAATAAAGAATGATGAATATATGTACCTGTTGCCTCAAATTCCAATCACCACAACTTTATATATCTTACCTAACATACACGAGGATTCGGGGAATCCCACCCCCAACCCCCATAGACCTATAACATCACAGACTGCTCCATTAACAAATAATCTGTGTGGTTTTAGTGATTATTTTTTTACAATGATGTGTTCCTTGCTTAAAATCATATTTGAGAGATACCATGCATGCTCTAGAAAAATCTGATGATTTTGTCTGGGAAAGTGACTATAGGTGGCTCATGATTGACGTTGAGTCACTCTATACTTTGATCAAACATGAAGATGGGATTGCAGCCAGCAGATATTTTTTTAAATCAAGACCCCCTGAGAGACATAATGTCACTAAATCTGATTTTTGAAGGCTGCCAATTTGTCCTCACGCATAATTATTTTGCATTCAACTCAGATTACTATTTTCAAAACTGTGGCACTGCTATGGTAGCGGCTATGGCCCCATCGTATGCTAATTTATTTCTCAGTCTATGGGAGGAAAATTTCATCAGTGATGCTCACTGCAACCAATCTCATGACAAAATCATCAGATGGATGCATTTTATTGAAACATTCTGTGCGTGTGGAAGGTCCTCCTCCACACGCACAGAAGGTTTCAATAAAATGAAAGCTAAATACATGACCTGGCTTAATCAAAATGAACTCAACTTTAAATTCACATGTAAGTCAGATCCAGAGAGCATTGATTTTCTTGATATTATGCTGATGGGCAATCAACTGAAAAAGGTCACCATGAAGTGCTTTAGGAAGTCAACAGCTTATAATAGTTATTTGTTAGTGAACAGTGCACATCCAAAGTCCTTACAGGACTCGATCCTTTTTGGCCAGCTCCTTAGATTATAACTAAATTGTTCAGAAGAAGTTACCTTCCTTGAAAAGGCTCAGTAATTGAAAGCCAGCTTCTTGGAACATGGCTACAGCTTCAGAATTCTTGATCATGCATTTAAAAGATTAGCCAAGATAAACAGAAAAGATTTACTGTTACCTAAAGCCCGATGTGCTAACCAAGATAGCAGTGTTAAATTTGTTACTGAATTAAACCATTTAACAGGCCAGGTAGGAAACATAGTTACCAAATACTGGCCAATTCTACTTATTGATGCCACACTAGCATCACAAATTGGTGGCAAACCTAGGGTCTCTTTCAGTAGGGGCAAGAATCTTAGGGACAAACTGGTGGCCAGCCAGTTAAGAAATCTGACCCATTGCTGCAAATGTGGTTGCCTGTGAGGCCGAGAGGGATGCACAAGAGTGGCCACTGTAGTATATGTGGCCACTGTGAACAGGGCAAGGTATTTCAGTTGGAAAATTGTAAATGGAAGGTGCACATCAATTAATTCATTTTGTGTGTATCGATGTTCACAGTTTATGCAATCTGGTGTGACTGCAAAAAAATTATGTGGGCAAAAACAATTAGAAAACTTAAAGAACGAATCCAAGAGCATATACGAGATATTAAGCATTTTAGTCTTGACAACCCAATAGCTGAACATTACTTTTAGGAACATGGTAGCGACCCAAAGGGACTTAAATTTATAGGGAAAGAACAAGTAACAGTTGGCAGAAGAGGGGGCAACTGATCTAACCAATTATCACAGAGAGAAAACTTCTGGATCTTCAGTTTGCGGGCATTACAGGGCTTGAATTCAAATTAGGTTCTGAAACCATATTAATGAAATGTACCTATTTAACCAACTCTACCCCAACTCTTCCCCCTCCTACTTTACCTACATATCTGTGGGATTGCAATGATATACAGGAAAAATAGTTTGGCTTAACTTTGACAGAGTAATTGACTTTCATTAAATTGAAGTAATGACCACCATTAAGCCACCAAACTCCCACCCCACCCTCTCTCATTTATGAAACTCATCTATGTAACTAATTTTGGTTTCAATTAGAAATTATGTTGTGTTTTATCTATCCTAACTCCTTTCTTTTTTTTCGATAGTCAAGGTTTTAGGAGAGCACAGGAATCTTTCTGTATACCCACGGCTATTGAATGTCTCATCATTACGAGCCAGTGTATTGCTACCATTACCATAATTTTTTTTTTCTCTACTGACTGTAAGTGCTTGCACATTAGGACATTACTATATGATTTAAATTGTTCTAAGAATTCTAATAGAGTGTCAAAGATTGAATATTATTTGTGCTTCCATTATAATGTGCTTTAAGCCCTGATGATATTTTATCCAATTTCATTTTTCAACTGGAATCAAAGAGGACAGCACAGGATTAGCCTTCTGAATCATAAAACACTAAGATTTTTGACTATGTGTGTGGTCTACTCCCACATGGGCTTCTATTCTGTCCTTCCTTGTTTCTCTGTGTTCCTTTGTGAATTGTGTGTAACAAGTGTACGTATGAAGTACTGTTTGTAAATTGAGAGTGATGCATACTCAGAAGTTACCTTCATTTCTATTGTGATTTCTTGAAACTTCTGATAAAAACTTTAAAACTGTGTATATTATAACTGTTTATAACTGCACATATTTGTTTTTCTCTTAGCTTTGCTGTATTATGGCTTACTGTATAATTGATTAAATATTGGATTCCATTTTATTTTTGGTATGTTACAGCATGGCAGTGTTTAGGAAAATGAGGTTATTAATGGATGTACTCTTTGTCATTTATGCTATTTTCATTTCGATAAGGTGAATTAAGAATTTTATCTTTTAAGAATGAAAAGTATTTAATAAGGCAAAGGCATTAGCATTTTATTGGTTAGATTTGTGTAACACTTTACACATTCTTTATTTACTTTAATGATATTTTTTTTAATTTTTCTATTGGGTGTACTATTACAATGTCAGCTGAATGTCCTTTAGTGGTTATGTAATCTTAACTGTGATTTAAATTAAGAAAATAATGTGGAATTATGACATCACTTATGATGCAAATTCTCCAGTAGTTAAGGAGATCAAAGGATCAAAGCACATGAGTGCTTTTTATGGTCATCCAGCATGTTGCTTTTGGTTCAAACAGTGTATTTGATTTTTATATTTCTTTGCAATTAAAGCTTTGGAAATTGCAGTTGGACTGTACATTATTTACCTCAGGCTGTACTGTTTGTTTCATGTTCCAGAGTGTATTTTTTATGGTTTCCAGTGCTGGACTGTTAGGGTACAGCAGCCCCGACACACACCTAGCCCAGTGCCTGACAGTACACCACCTGATGATGTGTCAGTGTGGACCAGAGGGGAAATCTGGTGAAAATTGTTAAACTCAAAATCAGTCAAGCTGGGATTGTTTAATTCAATTCTTGGTTCAATGCATTGCAGCCTTTTGCTTGACCAGATACTCAGCAGGTTCAAGCTCTTGGAGATATCCCTTTAAGACTTATTGATGGAAGTGTTTCTAACAGATTAACATGAGACTTACAGTAGTCACTTACAATGGGGGGGGGGAGAATTCATTTTTAGATTGCCAATGCCATTCACCTCCTTTCTGGTTTATAAATCTACAACAGTTAGCTTATTATTTATACCCATTTTAAAATATTTCATTTTTTCATCAACCATATTTTAAATGCACTGGTACAGAACTATATAAAAGTTGCAAAACTAGAAGTTTAGAAAGAAATACACTTTTTATTGCCCAGATAGGTTCTGCAAGCATATCAGGAAAAACGCATAGAGTAATAATGTCCATTCATTTCCTGAAGTTCTTCTTGAGTAGGCTTATTATGTTTTAATCACCATATTATGCAATAGGCATTCTTTAATACTATGAGTCACGGTTATAACATGTACCTTCAGCTTCAAAGTTATCTGAAGTTTTGCTAACTCTTGATTTTTAAAACAAAAAAAACTAAAAGAACCAAGATGTAATTATATCTGAGTGCAATAGTACAGTAAGTACCTTGAAGTTTGGAGTAGTATGGGGTAAACCTCCTCCTCGCTATACTCATGGTCATTTTTGTCTTACCAAGTTCCTGCTACACAGGGTGTCAGTTACGTCAGAAGTGTCCAAGAGCTGGGTGGGTGCTGACAGCAGGGATGCTGTCTCTTTCTGATGTCCAGGATATTAGCTATCTGTTAAAATAAGACAACAGAGTGACTCCCAATAAGTATGACTATATAATGCTTTTGTTCTTGTTGCCAGGAAAGAGAATTTATAGCCATGTATCTTCTTGCTAAAATAGAATAAGTCATCTATTTTCCCTCTATGTGGTTTTAGTTGGGCAAACAAGAGAAATTTTTGTGTGTGATACACACATTTGTAATGGTATAAATGTTTGTTAATGCTAATGATATTATTGAGTGGCAGCATGGTGTAAGATTAGGAGTACAGGTACTGGCTTGTGAATCAGGCAACACAGGAGACCCAGGTTCAAATCCCAGAGATATCCTTTGAGAATAAATGGTAAGACTATTCTGACTTTCAGTGTTAATGTACTTCTGGGGATTTCAAAATTTTGTCAGGAAAACATGAGGTGAGGCATTCAGAAAGTAAACTATAGTGAAATATGTAAACAACTAGTTTATTATTTGAGGCAATATGAGTCCAGAAGTATCCCTTTCCATCACAGTATGTCACCGTTGCATACTTTACACCAAAAACTAAATAATGGTATGATTTAGGATACAATGAGATTAGCGATGTAGGCCACTTCTGAGAAGACTGGCAGCACAACCATAAAACAGAGTATAAAAATAGTGAGTCTTCTGTAAATTCATAACATAGGCTCCCACATTTATTGTATGCTAAGTGTTCTGATGGGTGTCATATAGTCTTCAGATGAAGCTGCAAAATTTGACACTTAAGTGTTTTCTTTTCAATGTGTTATAAAAGTAACTTTTTAAATCAGACAGCCGGGTCAGGAGCAAGGAAATAGTGTGGTGGGACAAAAGATGAAGAAAGTGCACTGTAGTGAATGGAGCGAATGTAGACAGATTTGCACAATGATGTGTTCCAACTCCACTCTGTGTATGAAGACAGCTGTGGTGCATTCAGTATCTGGTCAGACCCCTAACTTCTTTTCTTCGTCTTGTTCACAATATGGCAGCATAGCTCTTGCTATGCAGCCAAAACAATTGGGATAAGAAATACAGAGCTAATGAGAAATATAAACTGCTTTGTATCCAAATAGCATGTTTTTCAAATTTCTTTTCAAGGCATTGATGGCTCTTTAACAGGGTGGCTGGGGACAGGCAGAGTACTATGAAGACTCAGACTTGTAATGGGTGAGAAATGGCATTGGGCATGGTGGATGGTTACTTGAGTCCTCTCTCCCTGAGGGTATCCCATTAGGAGGGCAACATAAATTTGTTGCCACAATTAAAGCAACTCCCAATTGCAGACATTGAAAGGTGCGACCGTTATTTCTGGTAGTCCACTCTCAGTGTTAGCTTTTGTCCCACAGTCACACACCCCCAGAGTTAGTTATTTAAAGTCTGAGGGGTGTGGGCGTGGAGCCCTCTGCATTCAGGGGTGAGGGGGCCAAGCCCTCCTCAGAAAACAACAGTTTCCTGGGAGGGCGCTTTGGTGCTGTACTTCCTGGGAGAGAAATGCCTGGTGCTGTAATGACAGGCGGCATTTTGCAAGCGCCATAATCGATGTCAGCAAAATATTTTTCACTGCAACATGGTGGAACCCTCCCTGAGACCAGAGTAGCCAGCAGAACATGTATTAATTAAGGCAGACAAGCAGCAGCAACAACAGTGTAAGGCAGAGGCAAGGAAGCAGTTTTGGGATCCAATCCTACATAACCAGAAGTAGGGGACCTATGTAATGGTATACCTTTCTGGCCTTTTGTTTTTTTTTCTAGTGGCACTGAGTGACTGCACAAAAGGTGAGAGATTAAGGGCACTTGCTGGTGGTGGAGGCCACTGTAATTTCAAAGGGCAGGATGCAGGAGGAAGAGGTGTTAAATGATGACAAGGAAGGAAATGCTGCCTGGGAAATTATGCAGGGCTCATCTGCTGATAGCACTTGCAAAGCAAGAAGACAGGCTCACTATTGTTCTACAGCAGTTTGGTTTCTGTTCAATGACTTCAAAGGGAAAGGTCACATCGGCAGGAAAGGAAAGCTGTGGGGGAGGGCTTCCATTCTATAGTTCTGATACCCAAGCTTGTACCAGCATTGTTAGATTTGCATAATCTAGGAAGAAGCACAATCCAGATATACTTTTAAAATGAAAAAAAGCTCCTGATTACCACAAACCTTGACATAATATTGTCAGTGATTTGTCCAGATTTACTTCTAGATTGTGATCATTCCTACCAGCCTCCAGCTAAACCCCATCAAGTGATAAGAATTTCAGGCAACCTCTGAGGGCAGATACATGCATTTCTGGTCCTACTATCAATAATGTCACAGCCAAAGACATGGTCAGATATTTCCTGAAATTTCTGTGAAATTTCTAGAGAAATCTCCTACTTTCTGCATTTCCACAGTGGGGGCAGTGGAGAGAAACTCTAGAAATTTCACGAAATATCTGACCATGTCTGTGGCTACTACTGTAATCTTACTGGGATTTAGGGCTAGCCAGCTGGAGGCCATTCATATTCTAATCTCCTTCAGGCATCACTTGGGGATACAGAGTCATTACCCTGAGTATGATTTAGGGTGAATAAGATATATAGTTAAGTATCATCTACATAACAGTAATACCCCCTACTGTATTTCCCAAGGTTCTTCCCAAGTGGCCTCATATCCACTGCAAATAGCATGAGAGAGGGGACATTGCCTTGTAAAACTCTGTAGTCTATGGTCACCAATATGGAAAAGTACAGGCCTCTAGTGACTGGCTGCTAATAAACTTGGAGGCAACTATGACAACACAGTCTCACCTTTCCCTACAAATTTCTCAGATCTGTGCACCAAACCTCAAAGATCCACTGTGTCAAAGGCAAGCCAGATTTTGAACAGGATCACAATGGATGCATCCTGATCCTTTACCTGCAGAAGATCACTATAAACCCTGATAAAAGCCATCTCTGTCCTGTGGGGAAGGAAGAAACCCTACTGAAAGTGATCAAAGAGATTAAAATGCTCCAGGTGATCTCCCAATTGTCTTACCGCCACCTTATTAATAACCTTCGCCAGAAATAGCATGTTGGAGATATGCTGATTGCTAGCTGGATTGCCATGGTCCAGAGATTTCTTCTTAAAATGTTCCCTGGTGTTTCAGATTCACATATTTCTGATAGAGCTGAAAACATTTTCAAATTTATTTACTGACACAGGTAAATTCATATATAGATTTTGAGTTGCTTAATCATTAAAAACAATGCAATATGAGTGGCCAATGCATTGCCAACTTTAAAAAACAATGCTAAACCAACTCATTAGTGAAACAGTTTAATGTGACTTGTGCTGCATGCATGGAAACCTTAAAGCATCACTAGATTAATGATTAACCTTAATATGTTTGTTCGACTAATGATTAACTTTAATATGTTTGTTCTAACTAAGGATCTAAGTAAAATGGCAGTGAGGAGATCAGCTCCTAAAGCTGTGGATGGTATATTTCTACAGCACTTGGTGGCCAGTGCCTACTGTGACTGCTACACTTAAATTCTCTGCTCACCCTCCTGTCCTCTCCATTACTTATGCACTCTCACCACACCCCACTCCCTCCTTATAAACTACTTCCAATATCTCACATCAGTCAGCTCAGTCTTCTCCCTTGCCCCCAGATTTCACTTCTCCCTCTCTTCATTCTCTCTCACATCCTTGTCCCTCCCCTCAACTATTACCCCGTGCACCTCCTAGCTTTTATATTCTGTCTCTCTCTCTCTCCTTTCTCCCCAGCCCTCTTTAACTCCCTTCTAGTTCTCATTTCTCTCTCCTTTCTACTCCTTGCCCATACTAACTCTTCTCTCCTTCCCCTACCCATCCTGTTACCCTCACTTACATCTCCCATCCCTTCTCCCCTCTCCTCCATCACCACCTACTCCTCTCCTTCACCACCTACCTTATCCCTCCAATCCCCCACCCCCTCAGTTCTTGCCTGTCCCCTACTACCTTATCCTCTCACCAACTACCTCTGGCCCTCTCATGCACTTGTTAGATCACCTGACAAAGCATTTGGCAGCTAATGCATTCTGTTCTGTTTTACCTGTTACTAATTATTTTGTTTTGTCTTGACAAAGCCACTGGCAGCTCATGTACTGTAATTGTATTAACTGTTATCTACCTGTCTGTTCTTGTCTATTCTTGTCCATTGTCCAAGATATGGAACCTTTGTAAAAGAGCACTGTTTGCTAAAAGGTATTATCTAAAATTGCCATAAATAAATATTTCAAGTCACTGCATGTACATGACTGTCTTTCTAGGGTTACTTTGTTACTTTTATATTAAAGTCTTTCTTAGGCTGTATGTACATTTGAATTTTTTGAAGGATTTTCTGGAAAATTTTACTTTTTATTGTGATTTTTAGTTGCATTTCTTCTTAGTTCACCAGCTCTAAAACTGCCACTTTGAAAGCAGATACAGCCAAAAGCAACATTATAACCCATATATTTCTTTCCTTTGTGATATTTACAACTATATTCTGCATCTATCAAAAATGTTTAATGAAAATAAAATTTGATTGATATGGTTTTATGTATAAAAACTTAAAAAAGTACCCCACATTGTTTTGGAATGTTCAAAAGAGTATCCCAGTTGTGGTAAGTTTAAATACAATTTTTGCATTGGCAGAAAATATGCAAATATGACAAATATTGTGTCCTTGTTTCATTTTTTCCTCTGCACACTCATTTTGACACCTAGAACAATGATATTATAACCATTAAAAAATAATTTGACTCCTTAATGATTTTTATTTTTTTAAGCAAAAGGCATTAAGACTCTCCATTTAGCTGAAAACAAGCATGGCAAACCATGGTTTATTTGTGGATTTCAAATGTTTAAATACATTATTAAGTACTGTCAAAAAAATAAATACTTGACATGAGGCAATCCTCAGGTCATGAGGGTAGTGAGGAAGCCCTCTCAGAATCCGGAGTGTAGACCGACTCCCCCAACGGCAATTCACAGGCAGTGCTAAGCTTTCGAGGCAATCCTCAGGTTGTGATGGCAACGTGGAAGCCCTCCCAGGATCCGGAGTGCAGACCGACCCCCCCAATGGCAATTCACAGGCAGTGCTAAGGTACGGCTCATGGTGCTGCTGCTACTACGCAGTTTGAACAAGCTACAAGAGAAAAGGTGCCATCTCTTGAATTTTAAAGTTGGCAGACGTGTGGAGATAGTTTTTTGTCTGCCAATAACTCCCTAAAATACTGTACTTTTTTCACTGTCCTGTTGAGTTACCTTAATTTGTTTAAAATTGATTTAGCTGCAGCCAGATTTAATTTCAATCTCTGCCTTGCTGAGCTATACAAGGGGCTTAACGTAGACACAAAGAAGCTAGAGCCCCGCTGACGCTGCACGTCAGCTCCCCACCACCCCCACCACCACCCTTGGCAGTCACTCCCTTATATACCTGAAGTCACAGCCTACTTTCCCATCTGCAGGTTATACCAGCCATCCACTAGAGGCCAGTACACCAAGGTTTTGCAATTTGCTTTCCAGACCCTTGCTCTTTTAGCATCTCCATTATGCCTTAACTTTACTTATTAATCTTCTTTATTGTCACCACCTGGGTGTCCCTTCCTCCATCAATTTACCCTCTGCTCCCAGGCCACATCATATCTTGTGACAGGCTGCTATCAAATATTCCTACCTCCACTATCTCAGCTGAATCACACCATGCCCATCCCTACCATACTCTCTCCACCTGCCCCTGGCTAATCCCACCTACTTTCCAAATCAGCCTCCTAGTCCTTCTACCAGAAACCTGGAGACGAAAAGCTGATGGAACTGCACATCATACCACCACCAGAAAACTTCTGTGAATAGCCCATCACACCAAACTAATGGTCACCCTGCTACTTTCCCTTGCAGGGGATATCGAACTTAACCCAGAATCAACCCACCCCCACACCCAGAACCCTTCTGTCCCACTCCAAATCCCCTCGGGCCTCAAACTAATACACATAAATATATGCAGTCTCTTGTGTAAAATAACTTTGCTACAAGCCCTCGTCGTGTCTCTCAGCCCAGGCATTCTGATTATGTCTGAAACCTGGCTAAAATCACATAACACTGATGCAGACTTTGCCATACCCGGCTACATACTTCTCCGCCATTACCAGGTCTGCAGAAAAGGAGGCGGCATAGCCATGTACATTACTTCCTCCATCAAATTCACCATGGTTGCCCTATCCCTATTAATGGACTCCATAAATGCCTTAATGGTAAAACTTTCCAGCCCCCACTCAATCCAAATCTACATAGCAGGCACATACTGTGCTCCAGGCACCACCTCACCTTACATATTGGACTACCTAGGCTACGTAAACTGCCTGACAGCAGGTGGTGAGATCCACATATTAAGGGATTTTAACCAGAACTGGCTTGCTGAGTCCCTTTCCAAATTTCGTGACAAGGTAACAGCCATAATCCTAACACAACAAATCACTGAACCTACTCGGGCAAACCACAAAACACAGAACCATACATTGCTAGATTGGTCCCTCAACTCTCACCCTCACAGGATTATAGTCTCTGGACTCCTTCTGGATGCTCTTAGTGACCACCACGGGATCTACACCATGTGCAAATTTCATAAACCCAAAGCTCCCCCTCCCAGAATCCTACTTTTGAGATCCTACAAATCCCTGCACATCCCTTCATTATTAAATGAGTTGGGCAACTATGATTGCTCATGCATCAGTCATTTCACCTCAACAGATGAGGCACTGTCGTTCTTTAAGTCCAACTTCATTGCCATCTAGGACCGCTACATCCCCCTCAGACGGTCCAGAGTCTGAGGTGCTCATCTACCATGGATCTCTCCCGATATCCTAGCCTACCTCCAAATCCAAGACAAGGCCTGGAAAACCTATAATACCTCCAAATCCCAGGCAGACCTCCAGACCTACAGAGCACTCAGCAATTCTAGTACTAAAATAATCCTCCAAGCAAAGGCCAACTACTTCTTATGCGCATTCAATTCCTCCTCCCATCTCCCATCTCATTTCTGGAAGGTGGTCAAATCGCATCTATGCCCGCCATCACAACCACCAATCCCATCCCTGCAGGTTGGTGGTCACTCCATCACTGACCCCTCAGCAGTTTCCACCTTATTTAACACTGTCTTCACTACCAGCCAGGCTACTCCCAGGCCACCCCGCACCAGGCTCAGCATGCCCCCACTGACACCACATCTTGTGGCACTGCCGCTCAGCCTTTCTCCTTCCTGCAAGTCAGCCCTGATGAGGTATACAATGCACTGGTTGCCCTTAACCCTGAAAAGGGAAAATGTCCCACGGGGTTGGACTCCAAAATGCTCCACCTGTTGGCCCCTGCCATAGCTCATCCCCTAGCCACCCTATTTAACTTATCATTCATCTAGCAGAAGTCCCCACTGAGTGAAAATATGCCACCATAATACCACTTCCAAAAGGTGGTGATGCCTCAAACCCAAGCAACTACTGGCCCATCTTCCTCCTACCGACCCTTGCCAAGATACAAGAATGCCTGTTTTTCTCTCACCTATCCACCTATCTGGACTCCTCTTCCTTGTTTTCTCCCTACCAGTCTGGCTTTAGGGAAATCCCACTCCACTACCACCTCCCTTCTTAGGATTACTGACTCCATCCTCTCAGGGATGGATGCTGGCCACATCACTGCCGCCATCTTTATCGACCTGGCAAAGGCTTTCGATACGGTGACTCACTCTCTTCTTCTGACAAAACTTGCTAAGGCTGGCCTATCTGGCTGGGCCACATCTTGGTTCCACTCCTACCTCAGTGGTAGATCCCAAGTTGTCCGTATCAGAGCGTCCATGTCGGACCCCCTCCCAATCACGTCAGGAGTGCCTCAAGGATCTGTCCTAGGGCCTCCCTTCTATTCTCAGTCTTTCTAAATGATCTGTCCTCTGCCTGCACACAATCCGCCATCCATATGTACACAGACGACATGGTGCTATATGCATCTGGCCCCTCACCCTCTGAAGTTGCGTCCAGACTTCAGCACGACTTCATCACAGTCCAGCACTGGCTCTGCTCAAATAACCTCCTCCTAAATGCTAGCAAAACAGTCTCCTTAACCTTTGGGATGAGGCAGAAAATTTCTAGGCTCCCTTCACCATTAGTTTTTCACACCCTGGAAGGGTCCCCACTGGAGTCCTGTACCACCTTCAGATACCTTGGTGTCTGGCTTGACCAGCACCTCAACTTTTCTGCACATATTGACTCCTTACATAAGAAGCTGCACCCAAGGCTTGGTGCACTTTACTGGAATTGTGATAACATACCCCTTCCAGCCAGGAAGGTCATTATAAATAAAATGATCCTCCCAGTCCTCAACTATGGGGATGTAGTCTACATTGACGGCCCAAAGACCACATTAGTTAGGCTGGACCTTCTCTTCCACTCTTTTTGCCACTTCACCCTAAACAGCCCCTACTCAACACACCACTGTGCCCTATATCAAGCAATGAACCTCATCTCACTTGACTATCGCAGGCTAACTCACTGTGCAAATATTATGGCCAAGCATTGGTCTCAGCAGCTCCCTTCCTACCTCTATGACATCTTAATAAACCCTAGTGCACAATCCTACACACTCAGAAACTCAGACTCCAGGTCCCTAGCTGTCCCATACCGATCTACCTCCACTGGGCAATCAGGGTTCAGCTACCGCATTCCCTCACTATGGAACTCCCTCCCAGCTAACATTCATTGCTTCACTTCCCTGTCGCACCTAAACTACATGCTTCAAGATCATTTTTTCACTACCTGTGCTTGTGTCTAGGGGCCTACCAACTACTAGGCAGCTCTCTGGGAATGTTGGCACTTAAATTTGTAATTCATCATTATCTAACTATTGTCCACTCACCTTATACTGTATCTCGTATGGCTCAAAACTTAATTTTGCTGTACACTTGATGTATGTCAATGTGCTACCAACTGCCACACACAATCCTGTATGTAGTGGTTTCTGAACCAAATGTTAGTGATCTTCCACAATGTATTCACTTGTCAATCCTGACTTCAAGTGCTTTCTCATACCGTACGTACTGTGGTTACCAATTGGTCTCTCTCAAGCTACTACTGACATGTAACCAGGTCCTAATATTAATATTTCTCCCACTATGTATTTTCTTGTCTATACTGTGTAAACTGTTCTCCTATGTTCTCCCCTTCCCCAGGATGCATCTGTAATTGAGCAGTACTCTGCTCAGTATGCCTTCCTGGTAAAACGCTTAAATAAATAAACATGCAGTGGCAAAACACTATGGAATGTTCTAAAAAAGGGGTCTAATGATGGTACTCTTTAAAACTGCCAGGTAAACCTTCAACAACAGCCATGGCAGGAACTAGGTCCATCACCCCAGCCTTTATCAACTGAGATAGAACAATATCAAGCCTAGAAGTGGTAGAGCACAGTCTGGAGACCACCCAGGTGGTCTGTATCCACTGGATCAAACTAATCCTGGATTGATAGAGGAATACTTACAACTCATCCATGCCAATTTTATAAATGCTCAAACAAACTCAATGGCAAATTTGACCTATATCATAGTTATTTTTCTTGATTGAATTTGTTAGGTTTATTGCTTGTCTATGTCTGTTAATTCATTCTTCTATCGGGGCATGGAGAGCCTTTTCATGTGACTGTATTTGTGTGGGAGAGGGGGCTATATATGGTAAGCTCAGAAGTCCCAATAAGTATTTAATTAGTAGAAAATAGAGTCTCTTCTTTTATTTCCAATGGAATCCCCACAGAAATCCCCACAAAATGCAGATTTTAGATTTCACTTAATTTTTAAGCTGCTTAGTTTTTATATGGAGGGCAACATTTTTCCCTTCCCTGCTGAGGTCCGTTCATCCAGGGACTGACATTTTATTTCTGTTCTGTTTTTTTTTTTTTTTTCCTTTATGATCCTTGATTTGGAGATTTACTTTTACAACTCTCTCACTGATTCAAATGATTTCTTATCAAAACTATCCAGGTTTTTTTTTTACTCAAAGTGATATCAAAGTGAGGGTAAGCCTTGGTTTAGTTAATAAGTGGTCAAAACAGAACAAGTTGTGCAATACAGAGGGATAATGAATGATTCATGGATTGCTTGCACACTATGGTTGCTAAAGAGATATGAGCCACCCTGGAGTGTGCATTTAATGCCTGGGTTGTGCATCATCTTCCATAATGTACAGCATGTAAATGGGTTAACCCCATTGTAAACTGTTTTTGCTTGAAAGAAAGGCAAATGCATTATGCATTGTGTTGCAGACCAGGCAGCTGGATTGCAAGGCAGAGACACTAACCTACCTATTTGAAAGGTGTGTACAGCATTACTAAACTAAATAGCTAATAGCTAATTGTGAGCTTCATTGAGAAAGAGAACGCAGCTAGATTACAGGGCAGTCAGTTAGCTGGAAATCTAACAGGTGCACTGCAGCTACATAATTAGCTAATTTGTCTTAGTTGAACAGCAAGCTGACAGCTGCAGTAAGGTAACATTCAGGAAGCTAGCAAATCTGGTACTTTCACTTTGAGACATGTCACATGTTGTTTAGTAAGAAAATGCTAGCAGCATGTTGTATTTCTTACAGTATCAGAGAAATACCCCTATAATTAGGGTTGAAAAAGCACTTCTGTTAAACCTTATTTACATCAATGTATAACTTGACTGGGTTGAGACAATGGGACCTAAAAATTGCCATGCACACCTTTGGGGGGGGGATTTCAAGACCCATTACATTTGGTATAATCTGAATAATTAGTTTGTGTACAGCAGTGTGTCAAATGTACAGAACAATGTCCAAAATCACCCTATTTTACTTGCTCATCTTGACAAACTTCAGCTTTTGTTAGTAGAAGCAAGGACACCTGTGTGAGCGGCAGCAGCTGAAGAGAGCCATAGATCTGTTTGTCTGTTGTGCAGGATCTTTAAGGGCTGCAGCTTTGTATCTCTGACTCATCTTCACCTCAGTTTGCTCTGAACTGGAAAGAAAGAAAGAAAGAAAGAAAGAAAGAAAGAAAGAAAGAAAGAAAGAAAGAAAGAAAGAAAGAAAGAAAGAAAGAAAGAAAGAAAGAGACTTTCATATACTACTCTCTACCACTATCCATGTTAGACTTGATCAGAGCTAGAGAGGTGCACTTAAAGGGTACTATGAACCCTCCCTTGGAGGCATGTCTGGTGTTAATAGCTGGTTGAGCAGATTCAAAGAGGGTGGAGGTGGAGTCTGGCATGCTAGTATGGAATCTTAAATTAAAAGGCATTAGACATAGTATCTTAGTTTAAGAAGGTAGTCTTGGAATCCAATAAGAGATCATGGAAAACAACAAAAAAATTGAGCTTTCACAGAGAAAAAAAGGCAATTATTTGCAGGAACTACAAATTATTTGACATGGCACATCAAGGAAAAAAGAAGACATGAAGGAGAATTCATAGGCTGATGGAGGAGGCAGGATAATAGAAGAAGTTGAGCAGAAGGCAACCATTTCTAATGACTAGTTCGGCTCAGAATTCACAATGGAGGATCATGGCTATCTTCCAGAAAGTGGCATAAAGGCTGCTACAGGGGGATTCCATAAATGGGGCAGGTGTTATTTATAGGAGAAAAGGTTAGAAAGAGGCTTACAACTTTGCAAACAGATTGGCTCCAGGGCCAGATGGAATACACCTTAAAGTACTAAGGAATTGGCATTGTAACTGGATGAACCCATGGCAGGATTATTCAGTAGCTCACTGCAGCCTGGGGTGGTTCATAGGGACTGGAATACAGCAGAGGTGGTGCCATTTCCCAAGTCAGGGAAGAGAGAGCAACTGGGGAAATTACAGGTCTATCAGTCATAGCTCCATTCTAGATAAACTGATGGAAACAGTAGTTGAAGAGGACCTAATGGACTAACTGTAGAGTAATGTGCTCCAGGATAATAATCAGCATAGGTTAGTGTCAGTGAGGTCTTATAAGACCAACATAATAGTATTCTTTGACTAGGTAACAAGGGCAGTGTATTAGAGACAAGCAGTAGATTTACTCTATTTTAGCTTCAGCAAGGCATTTGACTTGATGACATACAGAAGATTACTGTAGAAATTAGAACCTCCAGGAGCAGCAATGAACCAAATTCAAATGGGTAGGAAGTTAGCTATGGGTGAGACAGCAGAGGGAGGTGATAAATTAGGTCACATTAGAGGAAAGGGAGGTAATGAGTGGGGTACCACAGGGATAATTCCTTGGACCAGTCCTTTTCAATATTTTCATTTGCCACATAGGGGAAGGTATACAAAGCAAACCCTGTGTTTTTTGAAGATGATGCAAAATTTGTGACAGGGTACTCTAAATAGTGAAAAGGGGTGCTGGAGTTGATAAGGGACCCACAAAGGTTAAAAACATGGGGCTGGGTTTTCAATGGCCAGAGAATGTCAAAGGGTGCTTGCATCAAAGAAAATGATGCAAGGAGCACGATGTGTCAAAACTTGCGTCAATTTTGATTTTCTAATGGTGCTTGCATCAAAAACAGGTCTGCATGTGCCAGACTTGTTTGTACCATGCTTGTGTCAACAAAATGCCTGCCCCATGTTGGAAGGGATGCCTGCATCACAGAAATAATACACCATCCCCTTATTTGTGATTTTCAAAGAATTTAGCTCCTGCCATTGTGCTTAAGATGCACGACACTGTTAGACCAGCCACAGCAGATCTGACACTAGAGCATATATAGAGGACCACAGCAGGTGGGCAGAGCTGACTGTAGTACTATGAATGGAATTCTGATGCAAGAGACCTGCACTGTAGATATCGTAATGCTCTCTTACATACTGCAACATGTAAAATATTGTTTCCAGAGGCCATTTCATCTACTGTAATTTTAGATTCAGCTTGCATCATTTTTGCTTCATGCATCATATTTTTGACTCAGTGTGAGTCATTTTTGCTCCAAGCATCCAGTTTTTGACTCGGCTTGCCTCACTCTCAGATTGCATCATTCTCGCCCCATGCATCATATTTGCATTGCAGCAAACCTCATTTTGGGGTCTTTGCCACAGAGAATGCTTTTCTTGAAAAGTACAGTGCACAGTATTTGATGCAGCTGGGTTTGGTGCAAGGTAAATGTTTCATGCCCATTGCATCAGTCTAAGGGCCCTTTGAAAATCTGAGCAATGGTCTAAGGTTTGGCAGTTAAAATTCAACACCAAAAAGGTTTAAGTTATACACACAGGAAATAGGAATCATAGGAGTGAATACTAGATGCGAGCGGTTAGGCATGCCACTTCTCCAGAAGAAAGTGACCCAGGAGTAATTGCAAGTCCCTCTCTCAAACAAACTAGCATAGCTATAAGACCTAAAGTAAATTAACCAGAATACAATGGCGCATTACGAGGGGTTTTGTTTTAGGAGGAAAGAGGCAATACTGCCTCTATATAGACCAATGGTGAGAACTCACCTAGAATATTGTGCCCAGTTCTGCAGTCCTTACCTGAGGAAAGAGACAGACTGGCAATGATGTAGTAAAAGGTAACCAAGATGAATGATTCAGGACCAGCAGGGCAGATGCTTTGAAAAACAACTCAGAGCACTAAATATGTACTAACTGGAGGCCAGAAGGGTAAGGGGTAACATGATAAAGATCAAGTTCTGAAAGGAATAGACAAGGTAAACTGTGAGAAGCTATTCAACATGAATCACAGGCCAATAACAAGGGGTCATGAGTCGAAACTGGTGTGTGTGTGTGTGTGTGTGTGTGTGTGTGTGTGTGTGTGTGGGGGTATATTCAGGAGGGATGTGAGAAAATGTTACTTCATAAAAAGAGTGGTTGAACCATGGAACAGCTTAGCTGCTGAGATGGTAGGAGCAAAACCAACTGATAGGTTCAAGCATGGCTGGGTCAGTGTAAGGGTTAGACAGTTACACAGGGGTTAGGAGTATGGTGAGAAACAATCACTGGGGAGACAAGGGCAAAATCCCTGTCTAGATACTAGGTCATGAAGTATGGTAGGGTAACAGAATTGGGCAGACTAGATGGACCACTGCTCTTTTGCTGCTTTTGTTGTTTTCTGTCCCTTATATCTCCCTGTTATTCATTTCTGGGTGGTCCTTTATCATCTCTTCCCCTACTATCTGGAACAACCTCCTTCCCTCCCCTCCCTCCCTCTTTCTGACTCATGTACACATTTTCACTCCTTAAATTAATTCTCTGAACCCATGCATTTCTTTTCCTATGAGTCTTGAGCTCCCAATTTTCTCTGATTTTTTTTAATAGTTCCTTAGTCTTTACTGACAATAGCACTGTGAAATAGTCTTGATTTATTTTCTCGGTTGTTCAGTATTACTTATTTTTAGCTCAAATGATGTTGATTATTTCAGTATCACCATCTTTTTTCATTAACTCTGATATGAAAGATTTTTTTTTACTTTTGAAGTTACTTTAGCTCTTCCCAAGGTTAAGCGTTTAAAATATTTAATATGGAAGACACTATATAGCTTTGTATTATATTGCTGCAATATAGATGATGGGCATCAATTTTGGAACTGTTATTTGCCTACCATATGGGCTGCTGCACTTGTTACATTATGATGATACAGGATTGGGAAACTCACTAACACTGGGTACTAGTATGCCACAAAATTATCAATGTACCTTCCGAAATTATGTAGATAAGTGCCTAATAAAATTTTTATCTCAAGAGAAGTACAGTTCTGTGTAGTAGCTCAGAGGACGTTCAGTTATGGAAATAATTTCATGCATTCTTGATCTATATCATAGAATCTACAAAATAATGACCCTTGGCAGACATTCTCTGGCATCTGCCTGTGGAACAATGCAATTGTAGCAGTCTCCTATAAAGTTGGATTGCATGAAGCATCGCAGCAGAGTACTAGCAGAACACTCAGGTTTCAAATTTGTTACAATGGGTGGAGCACGGGCTTAATGGCAATAAAATCCATTACTTGAAAGTCAAATTAGTTTGAGGGAAGAGGAGGTGACAGAGAGTGCTGAAGTCTAAAGCCAAGACTTTGTTTTCAAGCTGGGGAAAGAATGAAGTCTGCTTTGTAGTGTGACTTGAGAGTCAGAATGTGTAATCTGTAATATGCAGGGTGTCTCAAGACTGTATTCCCACCTAAAAAATAACAAAAATGCATGAATATGTTAATCTTAAAGAATAATTGATGCGTTTAGGAAGATCTATAGTATATACATACAATATTTACATACAGTATGATGTATAATTTAAATATTCTCGTTATTAACTTCCCCTTGTTCTTCATTGTCCAGTATATTGCCATGAAAACTGGGTTTTTGAATGTTATGGTTAATTTACACTTGCTTTTCATTCTTGATGTCATAATCCTCTCTTTGTGACTTCCCAACCTACTGCCAAGAAAGTGGAGATAATATCATAAGTAAAAGATTATGACCCCAGTATGGACAAAGCAGCTACAGCAGATGACGTTCAAGGATGTAAGTCCTCTTTACATGCAAATATCTTCAGTAAGAAAGAATGACAGGGAAAATAAAGAAAATATATTAAAAACAAACATTAGCTGATCTTTAAGTACTTTAACTGTGAATCCATTCAAAGGAAAACAGAGTAGAGTAAATAGGTGGGATCCCAAATAAAAACAAATGTCCATTCAGTAATACATTTCTGTCAATCTGCATGTACAGAGGGATAACATAACTATATGGTTTTAAAAAGTGTTCTCAGTCTGTCAGTAGCAACACAATGAGATGTACAGTAGTACCATTTATTAACAGTTCTTAGAACCAGCTTCAATTTAAAAAAAAATTATTTCCCTTGACAAGAACCTTGGCTCTCCGAGGCTACAGGACAACATTAACTCCATGTAGGCCTTGTTCTCTAATACCCTCCCTAATAACCTCCTGAGTTGAATGTAACTGCAATCAGATGTTTTGAAATGTTATTCTTTCTGTACTCCCTTACCACCTCCCCAAGGTCACACCTAAAAATGAGCCTCTGCTCAGTGTGTCTTTCCCAGTTACCACTTTTTAATAGATACAGTAAATAAACAAGCTCTTACATCCTAGCCACTGCCATCTCCTACAAGGGACAGAAAGTTCTAAAACAACTCACAGCTTGGTTTTGGTGATAAAATTCTGTCCAAACCTTCCATACAGTGGTGCTAGCCACATCTTCTTTGAATTGTATCTACAATTGTCTGAGAAAACTTCAATAAGCAATGTGCCTGCATCTTGCCTGGTCAAGACAACAATGTGGTGCAAAATGCCAGAGTTGTAACTTAATTTTTGAAAATCACCATCAAATAAATGTAGTGTCAATTATAGCAGAAGCATATTAGTGTTTCTGAAACAGAACTATGGTGCCCAGGTCATGTACTCTCTCTCTCTCTCTCTCTCTCACACTATCTGTGTCTAAAACACGTGATCAGGATGTTTTGGAAAGTACTTTGGAATCACATATGAAAATACAAATGAAACACATAGCACAGTGAAGTAATGGCATTTTAATGTTTTTAGGTGTCAAGCACAGTCAAACCTGTCGAGTATATTAGGGTTCAATGCTCTAAGCTTGAAAATCAAATTTGGAGAGGTTTGCACAGCTCTACAAGCTCTGCAACCCATTTTTGCATGTGTGCTTACTATTATAGCTTATTTTCTGTTGTATATATGTTCCCAAGGGTAATCGTACAGTGCAGTTACAGATTAGTGGCTGGATCATCAAAGCTGTAAGATGTCTGAAAGGTGTAAAATTTGAAAGAAATTGCATGTTGCAGCTTTGAGCATTCTTGAAAGTCTATTTGCACCTTATAGATTGCTGGCAATTCCTTTGCCCCTTTTTAAATCACAAGTAATAAAAGATGCTATCTCAAGTTTCACATTTTCATGAATCAATACTTCGCAGAGAAAAAAAACTGACTTAATAAATCTGGGTAAGAAGTCCACTTGATGTATGCATAAAAACTTGTCAAGATAACATAATGTT
Source organism: Neoceratodus forsteri (assembly GCA_016271365.2). Taxonomy (NCBI): domain Eukaryota; kingdom Metazoa; phylum Chordata; order Ceratodontiformes; family Ceratodontidae; genus Neoceratodus; species Neoceratodus forsteri. Next base: position 232,597,170 of record JADMNL010000023.1, read on the forward strand.
TTTTTTTTAAATATGGTTCATAATTTAGTGGCTACTATACATTTGCATCCCTGACTAAACATTTTATGTTACAAAATAGCATTTCCAGACCCCAGAGTTGGCACAAATCTTTGCATAAATGATTCCAGTTATTCAGTACTGAAAATTACATTTAATTCTATTGAACATAAACATGTATCTATCATCCAGTCCAACATATGAACAGGTGAAAGATGATTCTTAATAAACATTTGACTTTAGCTTCAGTTTAGCTAGAGTGTTTCATCGTATAACCAAGGAGAACCTTACTTATGCTTAATTTGCCTTCATTACAAAATGTCTGCATGTTCCTCATTTAATCTGACCTGCTAAGGAGTTGTCGACAAGGACTTGTTTTCCCAAACATATTTAGCGCACTAAACAATATTGAGTTCCTCTAAAGACCTGATTAGCAAGCAAAGAAAGTATCAGCCTAAGGACAGGATATATGAGGGGAGAATTTTCATTTGGAAAAGCTGTTTAAATGGGTGGCAAAATAGCTTGCGGCATGAGCAGATGTGTTTTGCAGCAGCTCCTATGAGATCTAAAAGTTTTTGGGAGACATGCTGGAGGCTTTGTTAGTCAGGCATACTTTAGTCTGGTACTGAGACAGCAAAGGAGATTAAACCCTCACAGGTAAATTCTAATCCTAAAGATAACCATAGTACACCTTTTAAAAATGCAAAAGAGCATTAACCCTAGAAGATGCTTATGCTGGTAGACAGCACTGGGGAAAGTGTTGGACTCCTCCATTTCCGTGTACTCAGAATCCTTAAGCCCACCTTACCCCTGACTTTTCTACACCAAAATAGCATTAATTCAACATTAAATTTGACACCATGGACCTTCATATCATTCTAGATGTGAAAGAAAGTACAGCAGACAGGGCTACCCAATGGCTCAGAGGAATGTACTCTGTTGAAATGCCAGTGGTGTGTTTAGAAGTGAACTCAGGCCAAAGTAGTTGGGCAGTCAAGGATGGGAGCAGCCTGTCCCAGCTTGGGAAGATTGGCACTGTGCTCTGTAGCCACAACAATGCCTGAAGTAAACCACAGAGAATGATACTTCAACAGTGGTTGTGTACGCATTGGGTCAATTAGACCTTTTGCATAGTGCTGAGGTGGTAGAAGCAGAAAGTCAAACATCAACATGGAGAAAAGTCCAAATGCCATATCAATGATGTCTGGTGGCACTTTTGAGACAAGGCATGCATGAAGTTGAAAATGTTATTTCACAAATTACAGTACTTCAATTATACTGGGAAGTAAATTTACATTATAATGTGTGACTTCACAGCATTTTGCCACTTTCTGAAGCCACAGTCAAGGGAATACTGAGAAAAAGTACCATTAGTCCCGGGTGTACAAATTCAAATAAAATCAGAAGCAGGAAAGAAAGTTGGGGTTGCATTTGCATACAGTATCAAACTATTAGTAATTTAACTATGACTTTTGTTGAAAAACAAATTATAAGTTTATGCTGTTTCTTCATGCATGTTTTTTAAAAAATAAATCCCTATAATATTTATTTACATTTAAAACAAATGAAAAAAATGTCAGCTTTCAAACTACAGATACATTTTTAACATTTGCAAAAACATATCAGTGTTAAACTATTAAAATTATATATATATATATATCTTTTCTTGTATTTTGCTTTGGAATGTATTACTCATTCAATGTTATAATATGCCACTATCTTGTTTGCCATCATTTATTATTTATTGGTATAAAAGTTGCTGTAATCCAAACAATTCAACATCCTTATTTTCTGAAGCTGGTGTGCTGAGATCAATTGGCTGACTTTTATGTTGAGTCAAACTTATTATAGAGTTAACGTAGTATTTTGAGCTTCCATTAATTGATTTATAATTTTCTATAATTTTGTGTTACTTTCAAAAACAACTGTGCTTGTGCTGTAAAGAATAATATATGCAGCACTATGAAGACACTTACTCAGCATACAGTACACACAAACTGTTCAGTACTTATGTGTTTATTATCTTATTCATTAACTGAACATCAACTGCTTTGTAGGGCTGCCTGATATTGATGTGACACACCAGATTTGTTCTTTTCATCACTGATTAGTATGGCTTGATGTGTGTTTGTTTCAGCTTAGCTGCTGATGCTGAATAAAATATAATGAAAAATAGCAATGTAACAAACTTTACAAAAATAGCATATATGTATATATTCCATTATTTTTGAAATATTGCCTCAAGAAACATAATGACATAATGTTATGCATGTATTACCTTCATCAGAACAAGAATTTAGGGAATGAATCATCTTTAGATGAACTTGATATTGATAACATTTTTCATCAGATGACAAAGATTCTTTTGCTGCCTCTTGTGTCACCTTCTGCATTAGTACATGCATTTGCTTGAACTACACAACATTTTTCTTTGTTCACAACCTTATCTTTTATCTATTACTGCAGAAACATAATGTGCGAATAATGTATTAGTTTAGATGTTTCCCATTTCTTTCATAACTATGCAGCACTTACATGTGCATCCTTTTACTTAATATGAGTGTCTGTGCTATACTGGAGGCAGTATAGCGCAGTGGCTTAAGGCTCTGAGCTGCAGATCTGGAGACATGGGTTTGAATCCCAGAGCCATCTAGGTGCATACTGTGTGATTCCAAGCAAGTCACTTAACTTCCTTGCGCTCCCAGGTCACATCTGGAAACAAGCTTCGGCTTAGTGTGCTACTTCTGGTTAAACAATGTTCCCTTTCCCTTCCTTTCTCAGAGAGCACACTCACCTTGGAGCAATACTCATAGCTGACGCTAATGCAGTATGGTGGGGTGCTGCACTGATTGGGTGCTGGCCTTCAGATGAGACATTAAACCAAGGCCCTTTCTGCCCATCTCTAGTTACTGTCCAGATTGAAGTAAATGATCCCATGGCACATACTGAAGAAGAGCAGGGGAATGTTTTATTAAGAAGTCATAAACAGCTCATAGACATCACATGGTTGATACACTCAAAACATAAAAGGAATACAAAATGAGAAACCACAATCATCTCACCAATAGTTAAACAAAAAATTGTGGGAAATACCCCTAAATAAGCAGAAATATCACACTATGCAGAAGAGAAAGCCCCTACTATTTCTATTTTTGAAAAAACAGAAATCCCTTCCACCAAATAACTAGAGTACTTTAGATTTAGGATGAAATTTACAGTCTGTTAAACAAATTTCCTTCAGTGCATGTTCACATATCATACTTAGGGTACAAAATGACATCCTCTGTGCTGTAATACAAACTGGACACTTGCTTGCCACAGATAGTATTTGTAACCAGCACAAATGACGTCCAATGTACCATTTTCATATCTGGCAGGAAGTCTACCTAAATCACTCAATATCAATTGTTCATAGGTCAAATGATTCAATCATATCAGGCCCCATTTGTGTGCTGCATAATCCCAGAATTGGGAAGCATAGCTACAGGAAAAGAAAAAATGTTCCATGGTTTCGATTTGCATCGGACATTCTGGGTAAGGACACATGCATTCCTCTACCGCTTTATGTTTATGGTTACTTTTAACTGGTAACTTCCCATAGGAGCACAGCCACTGTACATCCCACATCCATCTGGAGATCCTTGCATTCAAGAGCTGCCTGCAGACCAAATGTTGCTTGGATGGTTGGCAGGCCTCAAACTCAGGTTGTATCACCTCTACCCTCTCTAAAATCAAGGAGCGTAACTATTTATATGAGGAAATCTGCAGTTCCTGCCCCTGGATTTTCCATTTAACTATTTTCTGCAGAGCTGGCTTAAAACCCTCAGGAGCCTCTGTGTGTTTAGTCAGTTTTGGAGGGACATTAACCCATTTAATGAGGAAGGCTTCCAGGACATTCCTTGCCAGGTTGCCCCTGGGGAGGTTACATTGGTAATAGCCACCTTTAAAGATCCTGACAAAAATAAAGAATGAAAAAATATCATAGGATTAATCATGTCGAATCCTTCTCTTGTAATGGGTAAATACATATATACCCATTTAACCAAGTTCAGGTGGCTGCCCCATAACATCTGAAAAAATATGCTCAATAATCTTGTCTCATAAATGGGGGGAAGGGGAAATACTGTTCAATGTATAATAACATGGGCACTAAAAATTATTTAATAAGATGGACCTTCTTAAATTTGGAAAACTTCCACTTTTGGACCTTCATGTCACACTGTCTAAATCCTTACTCCAAGTTTAGATGTGCATTATCCCCGTTACCAGACTGAATACCTAACATTTTCAGAAGACCTGCCTCTATTCGTAATCCAGCTACTCTCTGTGGTTGTGGGTCCAAAAGGCCTAATACCAGACCCTTACGTTTAGCCTTATTTAAAGGAGTTCCTGAAACTACTGCAAATCTATGAATTTATTGAAGTGTCTGCTGCACACTAGCCTCACCCTGTACAAATAAACAGAAATCATCTGCATACACCACTAATTTCATTTCCTCTATAGAAAAGGGCCCAACCAAACCTTTTATTGAAGGATTACTGAGTATTTGTTTAATAAAAGGGTCCAAAGCAAAAATAGAAGTGGGCCCAGGGGGCACCCTTGCCTAACTCTGACCTTATTGGGATACCACAACCTTCTAGCCCATGAACCAGTGAGGTGATCATTGCATTGATATACAATTTCTGTATCCATGAAATAAATTGGTGCAGGATTCCATAATGTTCCAGGAGCTTAAATAAAAAAGAAAGGCTCACCTTATCAAATGCTCTATTCTGATCTAGTGATAGAAAAACCTGTTGTGTCCTTTTTTTTTTCAAAACTCCATAATATCTCTTATGATGGCCAAATTATTCTGAATGTGTCTGCCTGGCAGAGAACACATCTGCACTAGGAGGATTAAGGTTGCTGCAGCTACCCTTAGTCTTTTTTGAAGAATGGAGGTCAGTATTTTAAAGTCAGAATTCCCGAGACAGATTGGTCTCTAGTTCTGTAGCTGTTGTTTATCCCCAGAGTTAAACACAAAACTGATTATCCCTTTAAAATGAAGTAGGAATCCTGTTTGAATGTAACCCAAAAAAACTTTTATTTATTTATTTATCTATTTATTTAATGAGGTTTAGGAAAGTACTTTGAGCTGGGGGTTCTTTTACAAAGGTTCCACGTCAAAACAAAGCTCCACCAAAATGGATGTAATAGGAAAGCAGTGTCCACTAGTGGCCTATATTTATATCAAAATATTTGGAGGAAGCATACTGGCCAGTGGAAGGACTTTATTTAATATGAATCTTTATGTCTTTAAGAACAATAACAGTGGCCAGAATTATGACTTGATGTGTTGTATTACTGTGGAAGTCTGTCTATAACCCAAGACTTAGAAAAAAAACATTTGGTCTTATGTATAGTCATCGTTATGAGAGCTGGAAATGTTTAATTGCATTTAGTGGACAAGATTATGAACAAGTGGGAGGGTTATAAAAACCCTCTAAAGACAGACATGGGCAGATTAGCTGACAGGTTAGTCTCACTGGTCTGAGGCTAAGGCAAGAGTAGGATGTATGCTCTGAATAAGTCCTGGCAGCTAAACAGCTGGAAAAGCTGAAGAATATTGAAAAGATGTTATCGTTTTGTTCTCAAAATAGCATTGGGCTATTGTTCTGTTTTGCTTTTTTTTTAATTTATTATTTTTATTTATTTGTTTGATATCTTTACAAAAACATAGACTTTGATGGCAGATAAGGACCACTTGGCTCTCCCAATCTATCCATTTCCATACTTATTTGATAAGCTGCAGATCCTAGTTAACCAACAGCTTACTTCGTTCTACCTCCACCAGAATTGCATTATGCCTGTCCCATGCATTCCCCCCACTGTTTTTGACCCCAAGACCTCCCCAGGAAGGCGATTTCATGTGTCCAACACCCACTCTATGAAAAAATACTCCCTCACATTGCCACGTATCATGTTTATAAAAAATAAAACCACACTGCAGTATGCTGTACCATAATAATTATGTCCCATGTTATCCTTACCCATGATCCTGTGACAGGGAGGAACTAAGCACGTGCAGATAGAATGGGGGTGCAAGAGTAGACTAATTAGTGCAGGTAGCAGAGGGTTATAAACAGTGCAAAATACCAAGGATGAACATGTGGGGGAGGGGCTGGGACACTAATGGACTAAGCCAGATGGGAAACAGTAGTAGGATGAGTGGCCTAGTGGTTAGAGTTTCATACTACAGAGTTGGTTGGTCACACAGGACAAGAATCGAGTCCCAAGGGGGGACAAACAAGCAAGGAGAGAATGGAGGGAGGAGATGTACTTGGAGTGCAGAAACTGTGGGTGGGGGGAGAAGGAGGTGGAGAGTAGTGAAAGGGCACAGCAAGTTCAATTTATGAATGAAGGGTGTGTGAGAGCAGCATCCTCTGGTGTTAGAGCAGTATAATCTATTAAGGGGAGATTGGAGAGATAGAATAAATAGTGACCTAGCTTGGCTATATGGGAAGTGTCCACACAGGGCAGGAGGATGGGGCAGCTGCCATGGGAGTGGCAGTGGGCTACCCTGATCAGCCCAGAAGTGGTCGGAAGGTGCTGTAGTACCTGGAAAGGAGTGAGTTTGGTCTTGATGCTGTAGTGAGTGTGGGGAGCGTGGCTTCTGAACACTGAGGAAGCAACCTGTGGATCAGATAAAGAAGGATTAACAGTCCAGGTAGGGAGACAATGGAGGGTTCAGAGCCAGAATCTGGACAAAGACAAGCAGGGTGGGGATGGAGGTAGTGGTGGCGTCTGCCTGCCTGGTCAAGTTAAGCCACTAAACAATTATCATACCTGTGTGCTAAACAGACAATTCAGCATGAGATCAGTTTCAGGAGTGGCATCCATTTACTATTACCCTCTGCACTCTGTTGTCCAGCCAATTGTTTACCCAGGTAACCACCCTGGGATCCACTCCCTGGATAGCTAACTTGTTTATTAAACTTTTGAGTGGGAATGTCAAATGAATTGCTAAAGCCTAGGTAGGTCATGTCCACAGCCCCTTCCTGGTCTACCACTTTGGTCACCCAGTCAAAGAAATCTATTAGATTTGTCTGACATGACCTTCCCGCTGTGAATCCATTCTGCCTTGGGTCCTGTGCCCTGCTGGCCTCCAGTTACTCAACTATTCTTTCTTAAAGAAGTGATTCCATCATTTTCCCTACCACTGAGGTCAAACTAACCGGTCTGCATATTTCTGCCTTTGCCTTGCTTCTACTTTTGTGCAGCGAAATCACAACCGCCCTCCTTCAGCCCTCAGGTACCGCACCCTCCTCCCATGATTTGTTAAAAATGGTAGTCAGTGGTGTCACTAGTTCTCCCCTTAGTTCTTTTAGAATTCTGGGGTGAATCCAGTCAGGCCTCATTGCCTTGTCTACCTTGAGGTTTAGGAGTTCTTTCAGGAGTACTGGGTGAAATCATTGCCATATAACCAGTGTCTTGTAAAGAGGGATTATTACCTCCATTTTACGACTTGTGATACCTCTACTAATACACCCCAACGTCCCCCTAGCCTTACCTACTGCTTTAGTGGTCTGCTTGGATGATTTTGGGTCATCTATGATGATGATGCCCAAGTTTCTTTCTTCCCTTGTGACTTGCCAACAACTCCCTTCCCCACGTATAGGTGGCTTCAGGGTTTCTCTTCCCTATGTGCATGATCTTGCACTTCTTTGCATTAAGATGGGGCCTGGTTAGGCCCCATCTGGAGTACTGCATGCAGTACTGGAAGCCACACCTTCACAAGGATATTAGCTAAATTGAGGCAGTCCAGAGAAGGGCAACAAAAATGGTGCAGGGACTGCATCAGAAAACATGTGAGGACAGATTAACAGAGCTCAATATGTACACCCTAGAGCAAAGGAGGGAGAGAGGTGATATGATCGAAACATTCAAACACCTTCAGGGCATTAACAAGGTGAAATAGTCTAACATGTTTCAATATAAGGAAAATAGCAGGAAAAGAGGGTTCACAGCATGAGATTAGAGGGAGGCCGATTAAGGGGTAATGTGAGGAAGTTCTTTTTCACAGAAAGGGTGGTGGATGCATAGAACAGCCTACCTCAGGAAGTGGTGGATATGAATATAGTGCAGGGCTTCAAACAGGCATGGGATAGGCATAAGGGAGCAATACAGATAAGTATGAATAGATAGGCCATTGTCAGAGCAAAGGCCGATGGCACATTTATAAGGTAGAAAAAGAAATGGGCAGACTGGATGGGCCTTGCGGTCCTTATCTGCCATCAACTTTTATGTTTCTATGTTTCTGTGTAAACCCCAGTTGCCACTCTTCTGACCATTTTGCCAGTTTATTCAGATCTCTTCTCATTCTGCCCACCCCCAATTGGATCATCTACTCTGTCCAGATCTTGGTGTCATCTGTAAACAGACAAACCTTACCCTCCAGTCCATCTGCAATGTCACTGATGAAGATATTGAATAGGACTGGCCCCAGGACTGATCCCTGAAGTACCCCACTTGTGACTTGCATCTCTTCTGACTGTATACCGTTAACCACCACTCTCTGGTTTCTGCCCGTCAACCAGTTTGCCACCCAGTTGACCAACTTCTGACCCACCCTGAGCTTACCCAGCTTATTAATCAATCTTCTATGTGGAACAGTATCAAAAGCTTTACTGAAGTCAAGGTAGGCATCATCAACTGCTCCCCCTTGGTCCACCACTCTGGTTACCTAGTCAAAGAAATCTATGAGATTAGTTTGACTGAACCTTCCTGTTGTAAACCCATGCTGTCTTGAATCCTGTGCTCCTATGGATTCCAGGTGTTGCACTATTCTTTCCTTAAGGAGTGCCTCCATAATCTTGCCCACTACTGAGGTAAGACTGACTGGTCTGTAGTTCCCTGCCTCCTCCCTGCTACCACTCTTGTGAAGCAGGATCACATGAGCCCTTCTCCAATCTTCTGGGACCTCTTCTTTGCTCAGGGACTCACTAAACAGTTCTGATAATGGCTCTGCTAGTTACACCCTTAGCTCCTTTAGTACCCTGAGATGTATGCCAACAGGTCCCATTGCCTTGTCCACCCTGAGCTTATTGAGCTCTTGTAGGACCCTTTCTTTTGTGAAGGGACTAGTGCACACCTCCCCCCAACCCCGTGTCCATGGTGCTGAGCTGTGGGCCCTGCCCTGCCTTCTCCTCAGTAAATACTGAGCAGAAGTACCTATTTAGGATAGATGCTTTCACACGGTCCTCCTCCTCACATGCCCCCTTATACCCTTTGATCTTAGCAAGACCCCCTCTGGACTTTCTCCTTTCACTAATGTGTCTATAGAAAGCCTTGTCAGCTTCTTTTACTGTTCATGCTAGTGTTTCCTCGGTTAGGGCCTTTGCCCACCTTACTGCCTTCCTGCCTTCCCTGCTTCCCTTAGGGAAGTTTGTTATGCCTACCTATCTTCATTCCGCTGTGTTCCCTTATATTTCCTGAAGGCCAGCCTTTTGGCGCTGACCTTTTTTGCTACTGTTTTTGAGAGCCAAAGTGGTTTCTTTCTTCTTTTGCACTTCTTTTCTCTGTAACACGATGCAATGTTGCTTCAAGTATTGCATCCTTAATGCTTGCCCACTTTGTCTGTACCCTCTCACCTGTAGTTCTTCTTGCCAGGGCTAGCTTAACTCTGTTGGCCATCTTATCAAAGTCAGCTCCTCTGAAGACCCATATCTTTGCCTTGGAATGGGATGATTTAGTTCTAGTGGCCAAACTGAACCATACCATGTGATGGTCACTGGCCCCCAGGTGACCTTCTACCTGGAGATCTATGATCCTTTCCCTGTTAGTGGGGTATGTTTCCTTGAATAAGAGCCAAAAGTGCTTCTCTCAGATTTGGTTAGCTAAGTTTTGCACACAAGTCTTGAGGTTATGTAAGATCATTATGTATGTGATGTTAGTCTCAATTTTTTGAATGAAAGGATATTGATGTCAATATATTTAGAAACTGTCTTTTACATTTTGTAGTTATTTAAAACACATTATAACTGTAAAGAAAGTATAAATAATAGGTAGCATCTTTTGATAGATTGTATTAAGTATTGTTGATGTGTGTTATTAGAAAAAGGAAAATAGATGTTTTCAATAGTTATTAAAGGAACATTTTCTTTTTATGAACATTGTGTATTAACTTTTTAGGAATTCTATTAAGTAAAAAATTGTGTGAGATTAAATACTAGAGGAGCCCTTTATGAAGTGAGAGGTACCACACATAAGAATTATTTTTAAAGAATAATGGATTATATAAAATGCATCATGGGCAGTATTACTGATTTGTATATTTGTATATTTAATAGGATATTAAGAGGCACCTCCTGATGAAGCCTACATGGTGTAGGTGAAACATCGAGCAATGGGCCTAAAAGAAATAATAGGTTTATTTTGGAGAAGAATTATAGTGCTGTCTGTTATTCCATTGCGCCCCAGATGACTCTATTTTTGTAGAGAATTTTTTCAGGCTGATTACTCACATATGGGTGGCAGAATAGCTCAAGCTTGAGAAAAGTATTTCCCATGGGACATCTTTTTTTTTTCAAGATACTTGGACATATCCTTTCCCTGTTAGTCAGCACTAGATCTAGGATAGCCCTGTCTCTTGTAGGCTGTTGAACCAGTTGATTGAGGCCCTCCCCCTGCAGGGAATTCACTATGTGTCTAGTTCTGGCCCTTGTTCCTGCTGATATTGACCAATCTGTATCCGGCTTGTTGAAGTCTCCCATTATCAGAACCTCCCCTCTAGCTGTCATGTTTTTTATATCTTCAAACATTAATGTGTCTATGTCTTCCACCTGGTCTGGAGGCCTGTAGACAACCCCAGTTCATATGGCTGTCCCATTTCCAGTTTCCAGGGTGACCCACAGTTCTTCTGGCTCCTTATGTGTATTCTGAATTTCTGTAGCTTTGATATTTTCATTGACATACAGGGCCACTCTCTCCCTCCCTCCCCCCTTTTTGCACCTCGGTCTCTTCTGAACATTACATAGCTGGGTACTGAAGTCTCCCAAGCGTGGTTACTGGTAAACCATGTCTCACTAATGGCTACTATGTCCAGTTTAGCCTCTGTCATTATTGCCTGCAGGTCTGAGATCTTGTTTCCCAGACTGCAAACATTTGTGTATATGATTTTCTATCGACCGGATTTCATTGTGTTAGTTGTTGGGTGAGGTCTGGCATTTCCCTTGTACATCGTATGGGGAGCTGGACCTTTTTTCTTACCTGGTGATGCAAATGAACTACAAACATGCTGAACTCCTGTTTGATCACTAGCTGAGGGGGGAAGGGCATACTTCCCATTCAACATATTGGGTGCTGCATCTCTCTCCCCATTTGCTAGTTTAAATATTCTGCGAAGACGTCAAACTTCTGCCCCAATGCACTGACTCCCTCCTTAGTGAGATGCAGTCCATCGAATTTAAAGAACTTTCGCTCCCAAAACTGTTGCCAGTTACCTACAAATATGTGTCCTTTTTCCTGACACCAGCCTTTGAGCCACATGTTTAGCTCCCCTAGCTCCCCTTCTCTGACCTTCTGTCCATCTGCCCCCCTCTCCCAGACTGGCAGGATCTCAGAGAAGGAGATGCCAGATGAAATGGATGATAGTTTGTCACCCAGCCTGGTCAGGTGTTCCTTCGTCTCCACAACTGACCAGCTAGCGAGATCATTATTCCCTATGTGTACCAGAATGTCAATGTTTTCTCCTCTTCCTGTACAATTTTAGCAATACAGTCAGTGTCTCTCCACGCTGATGCACCTGGGAGACATCTGACCGTTACTCCTGGCTGGACATAGGTATCAACTCCCCGAATCATGGAGTCAGTGGTGTAGCAAATTCCCATAGGGCCTGGGTGCAAAGGTATGTTATAGGGCCCCTCACCCCCGTGCCCCCCATTACACACTGCACTCCATACTTTATCCTATATATAAACAGCTGCCAGTTACAAATTATTTCCGTCTCACAATTGAAATAGGTAGAGCACAGTATTTAGCAGACTAGAAAAGATGCTAAAATGAAATAATGAGTTTTTGATAGCTTACACAGTTATCATTTTAGGACTATGATATTCCATTTTTATTATGCCAATGTATTGGACCGTTTTGTATATAGTTTGGATAGGTTTGTAGTATTGTATTGTGTTGTGTCATACTTGAAAAGTTAATAAAAATATTATGCAAAAAATTAAAGATTTCCTGTCCTAGTGTCCTCTTTGCACTCACTCACACAATCGGACCACCAGACCACAGAATTGTATACTCTCGAGCCAGTGGTGGGGAGCAAGATGACACCAGCAAAGATCCTTCTGTTGTGCTCATTGCAGTGTGACTGACTACTACATACACGATTATGTCCTTCATACTTGTTTTTTTAATTGTAGTTCCTGCATTCAACCAAAGCACTTTATTATACCGTATGCAGGCTGGCAAACCTAAACCGGGTTAAAACTTGTATTCAGTCATGTTTTAAAGTATAGTGCAAAGGTTCATACAGCAAATAAAAAAAACCACTTAATTGCCAAGAACACTGGCTATAATTCATTAGGCCATTATCCCACTGAAATCCATTCAGCAAATGATTAGGCTAAGATTATGCATAAACAGTAAAGCTTGTCATGTTTTATGAAACAAGAAATAACGGCGAAACCAGATGATTAAGGACTCCTTATGCGTGAAACCAAAAACTCACAGCATTACAGTAGTGATGACTTTTTCAACTTCTTGCACACGCCCCCTCTCACAGAAAACTAGCATACAATGACACGCCCAACCATGACATGCCAACGAGAGTCTATTTATTGCACATGATAATGCAAAATACAGGATTGCAAAATCTGTGAACAAGAAAGAGGGGTGTTTATATTGCTAAAAATGCTTGAAAAGCCTGAAAGTCAGCGCGATTGAAGTCGTATGGATTGCACAATTATTGTGACCTTTTCAACTTGAACATTATTTGTACCACTCTCGGCTTCTGGTTACTAACTAACACTAACTTCACAAATTAATTGAAACAGAAAGACATGCACGGTGCACCCCCTCCCCCCCGCATTTCAGTTTCAGCACGTGAACAATATTTTTACCGCAGCAATGTGTTTTTATTTTATTTTCTGTATTTGGGGACTCCACCCCCCACACCCCCCTTATGCATTTCAATTTCAGCATTTTAACAATATTTTGTACCACAGTACTGTGCTTTTTGTTTATTTTTCTGTATTTGGGGGCTCTGCCCCCCATACCCCTTGTTATGCGTTTGTACCAGCTGTGTTTGTTTAATTTTTATCCGGCGTTATTGATTTTGTTTCTGTTCTATTACTACTGTTGATCTACTTTTTGGTATGCGACACCAGGTGGGCGTGTACTGATATGGTTATGTGTGGGCTACCTCCTATGTATGTGTAATAACAGCCTGCAACTATGGCAAAATTGCCATAATTATCCTTGTGCACAAGAGGGGTCCTTAATCATCCGGTATTACCGAAATAACCTGCAATGAAAGGCTTTTTTATGTTTTGCAAAAATTAACAATATGCAATTTTTTTTTTTATTTTAGTCTTGGTAACCAGGTAAGGCCCATTAGGCACAAGTGCCTGTTTTCAGGGGTAACCTTTGAGCACTGGGCGGTTAAGTGACTTGCTCAGAGTCACACAGTATGCAAGTGGAGGTTGTGAGAATCACACTCAGGTCTAGTCTGCTGGCTGTACCAAGCGTGTTCACACCTCATTCCTCTAACCTCTAGGCTATACTGCCAGATCCTATTACACCAGAAAGGGACAAAGTTGTGATCCTGTTCAAAATGGACTTTATTCCCTCTGTGTGTTGTATTATCACAAGAAGCTAGCCCAAGGCTAAGGAAGAGAACATTTAACCATAGTAACTATAAGCTGCCCTTGGCTGTTTGCCTGTGCACACATACACACAGCCGCCTGCATTCAGTACCCTTAATCTTAGTCTCAAGGTAGGCAGCAGGTTAGGTTACATTGCTTTGACTGTCTCTGTGAGAATTTCTGTTTTTAGGACACACTGAAATCCAGCACATTCATTCATATTATTTTTTTTGGGGGGGAGGGCTTCTGTGTATTATTTTATTTAATCATTTGTAACCAAGAAGGCACATCATAGAGTTAATGAAAAACACTTGTTTCCAGGTGTGTCCTGTGGGTCAAAACAAAACAGGTGAAGATTTTTTTTTTTGGGGGGGGGGGAGAATTTATTCTGTAATAACATGTTACAAAGCAAATCATGATGCAGATCATAATGGAAAAGAGAAACAAAAACCAAACAGATAAAAAAAGTACAAAGCACATTACCAGAAGGCCTCAGCCTCAGCTGGAGTAGTGCATTCATTTCTGGAGACCACAGACATCCCTGGAAGGACATTGACAAAATTAGAGGCAGTCCAGAGAAGGGCAACAAAGATAGTACAAGGACCAGAAGAAGCCCTACGAGAAAAACTTAAGGACCTTATACCTGTACCTGTTCACTGGAGGAAAGAAGAAAGAGGGGGGGATATGATATAGAGACATTCAAGTACCTTAGGTGACTAAGCAGGGTGCAGATGGAAAGCACATTTCAGAGAAAACTCTGCACAAAAGCAAGCTGGGGTATGATACGGGGCTGAATGCTGGAAGCCTCAGGGGTAATGTTAAGATGTACTTTTTCACTGATAGGGTGGGGGAGCAGTGGAAAGCCTTCCAGCAGAAGTGATGGGTGTGAGAACAATATGGGGGTTCAAGAGTGCATGGAATAGATATACAGGGTACCCTGGAGCTGTGCAGAGCAGGACAGCAGCAAATCAAATAGGATCTGGGGCTGCAGCACTGAGTAGGAAAATGGACAGACTAGGTGGGCCTGCCATATGATCTTTATCTACAGACAGATTCTATGTTTCATGTGCTTCTACCACATGGAAGGTTGCGAGATATTGCATAAGATTATACAGACTAGATGGAACAGAGATTCTAGAACAAGTGGTTCTTAATAACCACAAAGAGGCTGGCTGCCCATTTCTGAGTAAGCACCGACCATCGAGCTGTGTCGCAACACGCCTTGGCAGACTGTCTTTCATAATAACCATCAGTAAAGCTATAGTAGTTTGCTAAACAACCCCAAAAAAAAAAAAGATGTAAGGAAGAAACTGTTCTGCAAATATGGATAGCAAGTACAGTTATGGGTATAGAGATCAGTTTCTATAGGTTATTAAAATTGGCTTGGCAGACTACTGCAGCAGCAGTAGCTTGGTGGGAGATTTTTTCCCCCCAGGTGTGTTCTTGATCAAGCCATTAACCAAACCTCTTTATTGCAGTGTGACCTAAGTTAAAAACAAATTTTCATTGATGTTCAGCCGCCTAAGTACACCCTTGCCTGCAGACAAAAAGCTGAAAATCCCCAAACCCGCACTGTGATAAGCCAAGCTACTGGTGGCGTGCAGCAGTCTGCCAAGCCAGCCATAGCCAATTACCCTAAAGAAACTGACCTCTATATACCCGCAACAACCACACTCAGGCCTCTTGAGAGGAATTCTGGGCCCCTGGGAAAAGTTCAGACTCTGGGGCCCTGGCCCCCCTGTAGCTGCATATAGTAGCATGCTGGATGGCCTGGGGCCCTCTCTTTGGTGCTGGAACCCAGGAACAATTATCCACAGCTCTCCAACCCATTCCCTGTCAAAGATCCTGACTGCATGTGTTCCATATTTGATGGGCAGTTTCCTCCAAACCTTTTTTTTTCTAGCACTGTAGCAACATGTATTACTGATTTCTTCCACCCACCGCCATGATGATCCCCCCACAGGAATTCTTCACCAACTATTTAGAGTCAGTCAGACACACACACCATCATTGAAAATTGGAAAGAAAAAAACAAGTATTTTTTTTTTTTTAACTTTAGACTATGTGTGTTGTGCCTTGGCTTCAGCCTTCCTGGTAGATAAGAGATAAAACATTATAATTTACACAGACACAGTGACAGTCACAGAATACCCCCCCCACCATGGGCCCTAAAATAAAATGTGAATGAACAATGGAACAGAATGTCATGTACTGCTGGCTGGATTTGGAACATGAGTCAGAATCTTGTCCACCAGTCTGGACTTGGGAGGCAAGCAACAACAAGCCAAGGCACTCTCACGGACACATCTTGTTGGCTCAGCTAGGAGAATCTGACCCATTCCCATCATCAATGTCATCAGACAGAGACGACGGACTGTCACGGACAAAAGGTCAGGTTAGGAATCCTCCCAGTGGTGCCCATAAAAAACTATCTCATTCTCATCAATACCTAGCTGGTAGCCACTCTGACCCTTCCTCTCTCTTCTCTGACTCTCTCTCTCTCTCTCTCTCTCTCTCTCTAATCAGACCCAGACATGGTGGTCGTCAGGTCAGACTCAGATACGCATCTTCTACTGTCCTCCTCCATTTCTCAGCCAAGTTTCCTCTACACCATGCCACCGCCCAGTGCACACTCACACAGAGATCGATGATCCAATTAACTGAGAGTCATAAAGACTCTCCCACCACAGCACTTCACTTCGCTGACTACCTAGAAGACTGCTAGTCTAAGGAAAATTCTCTTCTGTTATCTCCTAAAACATGATCCACCACAACAACCACACACGACTACCAACACAGAAGGTGCAATTTTCTTAAGGCAGGCGCACTTTGTCCAATGTCTTGAACCACATGACTGTATGTCTGCTCACTGAGAGTCATGTGGTACAGGTACGGTAGTGTACTGTTACTAGAGCCGCTAGCAACCAGCAGCACAGCAGCGCGTGGGCCCGGCTCCACCCCCCCCCCCGCTACTGAGATGAATCCAGAAAAGGGTCAGGGTGGAAGTGAAAAAACATCAGTTTAATCTATTACGTAATGGGCCCCTAAACCCTTTTGGACCCGAGTGCGACTGTACCCCCAGCACCATTCTAGTTATGCCCCTGCATGGAGTCTCCTATGATCAGAAGTGTTTTGGATTTCCTTTTTGCTTTTTTTGTTTTGGTTCCTGTTTTGGGCGAATTTTGTTGTATTAGCTCCTGTGCTGCAGTGTTCTGTTCTGCAGTGCCCTCTGCCCCTTTGTTTGATTTCGGAGCTGGAGGCAGATACCTGTCTGTAGTTTTTATATGGTTTGTGGAAGTGATATGTTGGAGAGCACTGAGTGATGGGGCACCTGATTTGCTCCTCCTAACCACCTGCCAACCTCCCGGACCAACTACCCTCTGCAGTTGAGGTGCTTCTGTTGGATGTTGGGGAACTGGTGTGTGGTTCTTATAATATATTTCCTCCTGAATATGTGATTTGAGGCATGCAATCTCTGCCCATGCTGCCTGGAGCTGAGCCTTAGATCTCCAATGACCTATCATGTAGGACAGTGTCCTAAATCCTGTATAACTGCCCTTTTGAAAAGTGTCCCGCAGTACCTGCAGTTAATAATACCCATTCCAGATAAGTTGCTGGGTTTATAACCTGGTCAGAGTAATTAGAAGGAGGAAAATGAAAGCAAAAGTTTGATGTTGTGTTTTGTTTGTTGTTGTATAACTTGTTATAACAAGTTAAATTACTTGTGCCCCTGTAAATGAGGTCACTGTGTGGATACCACTTTGATCTGCCCCTTCCTGCTTTGCTACAGGAAATGTCATGACTATGCTACCCTATAAAAGGAGTGTAGCATGGGGTGGTTGGGGATGGGGTGGGTGGCTGGGCCCTTCTCCTGCTGAAAAAGAACCACAGATGAAAGAAACAAGGAGGTAAGAGCAGAAACAAACAGCCAGCAACAAATGCAGTAGCCCAGAAAGCTTATCCTAATGATAGATCAAACTGTAAAACACCACCCATTATAATTTCACAGAAGATATACCCTGTAAGAAATGCTGTGCTATAGAGGAAAATAAAGCAGCAACAGAAAATATAGACAGGAGGCAGTATAGTGCAGTGGTTTAAGGCTCTGAGCTTCACATCTGGTGACATCCAGCAGACCAGACCTGGGTTTGAATCCCACAGCTTCCACTTGCATACTGTGTGACCCTGAGCAAGTCACTTAACTTCCCTGTGCTCCCAGGACACTCCTGTAAAAAAGCTTTCAGCTTAGTGTGCTACTCCTGGTTAAACAACTAAATAAAAAAAAAAATTAAAAATATACCTTGCAAAAGACAATTTGAATCAGAAGATCACAGCAGTAATCTGTAGGCACACCCTGTAATAATGCAGTAGAAGGTACACCCAGCAACAACTATTTGAATCAGAGAAAAATAAAGCAATAAAATGTTAGCAACAAACAGTAACAATCCCTGTGAGTACAAAAGAAAATAATATCACACAGTAAATCTGCCTAGCCAAAAGAATCTTTAATCCTTTTCCTTGCTCTGGTAAGGTTCATTGCTCTGTCCTTACAAGCAACCTAGAAGAAAAGAGTTCAGGTGAAGCTAGGTGTCTTTGCCAGCAAACCTAGTCTTCCGGTACATGATTTTTTTTGTATATTTGCAATTAAGGTCCTTCTATAACAAGGAATTGGGAACTGAGTTAACCCTGCCCCCTGCAACACAACTGCAACACTGTCTTTCAAAAGAAGAGAATACATTTATTTCTAAAGCCTATACAATTTTGTTAGATAAAACTGCTTCACCTACACAAGCTTTGAAATACAAATAGAAAACAGAATTACGGATAGCTATTACAGTCTACTCCATTTATACTGCCCGTGGTTAAAACAGGCAATCGTCTACATCGGGCAAAAGTGCAAAACCATTTGCCAATTCTCATAGAATCCAATGGTACAGCAAGTGGTTACATCGATCGTTATCCACCTTCTATAGCGGGCAGATTCTGCTGGGTGTTGAGACTTTTCACACCCGCTTATCGCTTTTCCATTACAATCCTAATTGCTAATTGCTAAGCTCACGCAAAGCGGTTTACTGTTTCATTAGAAAAGAGGTGCTATAGCACCTTCAGTGT
The DNA here is from genome assembly GCA_016271365.2 of Neoceratodus forsteri. Lineage (NCBI taxonomy): Eukaryota > Metazoa > Chordata > Ceratodontiformes > Ceratodontidae > Neoceratodus > Neoceratodus forsteri. The sequence continues at coordinate 232,616,126 of JADMNL010000023.1, forward strand.
GATCAGTTTGTCTCTGGACTGCTATAACAATGGCTGGCAAAAGAAAGACGATGTCCCTAAGCCAAGAGGAGACTATTGTTACCGCCATTGATGTTCACGCAGCCCTCTTAACATTGCGTCGTTCCATGGAACACAGTGCAGAGTACTAGCCAAACTGGCATTTGCTGCAAAAAACTGAGGAGACATGGTGTCCATACTGCTGCAAACAGAATATCCAGACTCGGATCACAGAGTTTTTCCCGGAACACAAGTAGGCATAGCATCGCAGTTTCTGTTGCACTACAGTACTATGTGTTACTGTGCTGGAGTTTTCCTTTTTTTTAACTCAATTAACTCAATTTATTAAAGTTTAAAGAACAGTAAAGTATATATAGTACTGCCTTTACTGAGTGTGTTTGATTACAGCACTGCCTTTGTTTGTTTGTTTGAACACATTTTAGTAATGATGTTAAGTAACATAATTTATTGAGTTCAGACCCCTAATATTAGTCAGCATTTGGATACATCATCCATCTCCTATAATGGGCAAAATGGCTGACACAAACTTGCACATTATAAATGGTGGGCACTGTACTTCTAAAAAATGGGATACTATTATTTCTAGAATTTTTACTACTATTAATAATAGACTCAATCAGATTAAATTTAATATTTTTCATAGATTGTATTATACAACATATGTTTTGAACAAATTTTGTTCAAATATTTCTCTGCTGTGTAACAGGGGTTTTGGGGAAATAGGGACTTTGGAAAATGTGATTGCCTCTTGCCCCAAAATTACCCCTTTTGAGATAAGATTTTTCAAGCATTTAATAATATTCCAGGCATGGATATCCAGAAGGAGATGGAACTTTGTATGGTAAGTACTAGCTTTATACAAAATGTACCTTCTGGTCCTTTATGGAAGTTATTACATATCACATTACTGAATGCTAGGACATGTACTGCTAGGAACTGGAAAAATGCAGATCCACCAACTTATGAAATTTGGAAAAATCTGTTCTTAGATTGTATAAATTTGGAACAGCTTTATTATGGTAATAAAGGACAAGAACGTCAATTTAGAATGATATGGAATCCCATAACACAACTGTTGCAAACAAACCAAATTTAAGTAGGATCCTGACCCTGCCCATAAGTGTGCCCATCGGTCCTTAGTATAAAATGGATAGGCAGATCCATATTAATAGTTACCATCTTAAATAGGTTCTGACCCTTTTGTTGATTAGTATTTACATTTTCAAGTAAAGGGGGGGTTAGACTTTAAATATATTAATTAGCTTAGGCACAATAGGAAGGGTGGATGGGGTACTGATGTGATATATCTTCAGGTATCTTCGTACTGTTCACCGGAATGTGATGGTAGAGGTCTGAAAGTCAACTGCAGTGACTTTGATAAGTCTGAACCCACCCCCTCCCAAAAAAAACCTCTCTCTGGCTTTCAAAAATGGGATGGTTCCATTTACACAAACAGTACTTCATAGCATGCGAATACTGGAGAAAATGGTTGAAAAGGCACCTTTTTTTCCAAAAGCAACAAACAAATGTTCAAAACTCTCCCCTCACTTCTGAAAATGGGACACTTCAAGTTCCACAAACAGTACATCATTTTCGGAAAAGAATGCCCCATTTTTACAAAAAATTCCCCATTTTTGGAAAAAATCCTAATTTTCCAACAAATATGCCCATTTTCACAAGAGAATCACCAATTTCAAGCAAAAATTACCCATTTTTGTAAAAAAAATGCTCAATTTGCAAACACAAATGCCAGATTTTTGAACAAAAATGCCCCATTTTTGACAAAAAAGCCCAATTTTCAAACAAAAATGACAAATTTTCAAACAAATGCCCATTTTTTTGAGAAAAAAAAACATTTTCAAAAGAATTCCATTTTCTTGCTGAACACTTAACTTTTCCCATAGGAAATAAAGGGAAATTAAAGATTTAATAACTTTTGAACGGATTAATATTTTTTCACAAAACCTTTAAAAGGCACATCTGTGACATAATTCCTTTCTACCCTGAAAATTTCAGCCCACAACATAAAGCATTTCTGAGATCCAGGATGACAAAAAAAAAATTCCAAAAATCCTGATTTTTCTGTTTTGTCAACATTTTATATATCGGAACCCACTCAACAGATTCCCACCATATTTAGTAGATCAAGAGACCTGCCGCTACAGCTTTAGCATACCAAATCTCATACAAATCTGTTGAACAGCTCCAAAGGGATTAACCCTCAAAGTTTGAACTTTAACATAGATATGCACTCTCACCCTAACTATAGTGGCGCTACAGCAAGTATAATATACATATATATATATATATATATATATATATATATATATATATATATATATATATATATATAGCTGTGTAGACAGTATTCGAGATACAAAATGTGACATTCATACACTCAAAATAAATTTTATAATTAGGCATGACTCAACCTTAATTTTAATGTCTCTATGTGGTAGTTGCATAATACAAAATATAAAGAGTTCTGTATTTCTAAGATTGGAAAAATGGCACAGTTAGTTATGACACGGAAACTACTTTCGTGGGTAACTCGGTGTCCATTATGCATTATTTCCAATTTCTAGTAATAAATTAAATTTTCAAATGCAGTGTTTCTGTCTTCTATTTAGGTGTATTAGTTTACAACATTTAATGATCTGATGTTCTTCCATACCTATGTGCTGCTATCTATCCTCCAACGCAGACAGCACTAAAATACAAACAAGAGGTTACCAAAGTTTCATTACTTCATGCTTATACTGCTTATGCCCAGTCTACATGTCTTTACAGTTAAGCTGGACATTAAGCTGAAAGATAAAAAGGAACAAATCATTTGGTTACACTTGATTTATTATGTGATTGTCTCCATTGCATACTACTAATGTGGGTAACGTGGACACAGCAGTAGGAATACAACATGTGAAATACAAGGTACAGCTTTTATCAGTGGCCAATTATCAACCAAACAGCCAAAACTCATTGATAAGTACCATGCCACATCAGGGGTCATTTTAACATCACTGTACCTCCGTGGAACAAACCGAGAGCAAGCCCAACCACAGTTAATAACCAGAAAGCACCCAGGCAAGATGCTTGGCACTGTTACCTATTAATGTAGGTGCCACAGGATGCCCCCTGGCAACCATGTGCCAGCCTTTGTGAGGAAAATGATGCCAACATATCACACAGACCCACCCTGGGCTCATCACCATGTGCATCACAGGGATGCCGCTGCTGTGGGATTCTTGTACTGCACATGGAATGCCACATCCAAACTGCTGTACAAGCCAAAACAATACACCAAAGTTCCCCATGAACAAGCAAAGGCAAGGCCAGAGACAGCTGAATGTTACACAGTGGGCCTGAGCCACATCAGGGGTCATTTTGACATCACTGTACCATCACAGATGCAGACTGAGGGCAGGCCCAACAACAGTTAACAACCATAAAGCACCCAGGCAAGCTATTTGGTGCTGATAACTGTAGATGTTGGCACTGCATGATATTTCCTGGCAACACACTGCTCGCCTTTGTGGGGAAAATTATGCCAAAATATCGCATGGGCCCACTCTGTGCTCATCTCCACATACATCACAGGGAAGCCGCTGCTGCAGGGTTCTTGTACTGCACATGGAATGCCACATCCAAACTGCTGTACAAGTTAAAGAAATACACCAAAATGCCCCACAAGCAAGCCAAGGCAAGACCAGAGACTGCAGGATGTTACACGATGGGCCTGTGCCACATCAGAGGTAATTTTGATATCACCGTAGCTCCATGGAATCAGACCAAGGGCAGACTCAACCACAGTTGAAAACCAGAATGCATTCAAGCAAGCAGTTTGGCACTAAAAACTATAGCTGTGGGAGCCACATGACACCCCCTGGCAACCCCGTGCTGGCCTTTGTGGGGAAACTTATGCCAGAATATCACACGGGCTGACCTTGGGCTCACCACCACGTGCATCACAGGGATGCCGCTGTTTTGGGATTCTTGTACTGCACATGGAATGCCACATCCAAACTGCTGTACAAGTCAAAACAATACACCAAAGTGCCCCATGAACAACACAGGCAAGGCCAGAGATAGCTAGATGTTACACGGTGGGCCTGGGGGTCATTTTGACATCACTGTACCTCTAAGGAGCCAGACCGAGGGCAGGTCCAACCACAGTTAACAACTAGAAAGCACCGAGAAAAACTGTTTGGCACTGATAACTGTAGGTGCGGGTGATGCATGACGCCTCCTGGCAACCCTGTGCCAGCCATTGTGGGGAAAATTATGCCAAAATATCACATGAGCCCACCCCGGGCTCACCACCACGTGCATCACAGGGATGCTGCTGCTTCAGGTTCTTATACTACTGTACATGGAATGCCACATCCAGACTGCTTGAATTAGGCCCATGTGATATATTTTTTATTTTCAAACAGTTCCAAGATATTATGCCAACACTTGATGTTTACTTTATAGGCAGTCTTATTGTAAATAAATCTGCAAAATATTTTTGACAGATTAATCCAAACCACTGATGTTGCCCAGCAGGCACTATTATACCCATGCAATGATCAGATTACTACACATGGTATCCCTCCCATACCCCTAAATTACTAAGCAATGCCATGAACAGCCTTTTTGGTGTAAGCCCAAGTGCTGTATTTTTTATTTTCAAACAGTTCTAACATATTGTGCCATCACTTGACATCTAATTTAGAAGCAGTCTCATTATAAATAAATCTGCATAATGTTTTTGTCAGATGAATCCAAAACAATGATGTTGCACTACAGGCATTAGAACACTCAGGCAATGACCAGATTATTACACATGGTACACCTCCAATGCCATGAGCAGCCATCTTGAGGTAGACCCTAGTGCTGTATTTTTTATTTTTAAACAGTTCCAACATATTATGCCACCACCTGAGTCTAGTTTAGAAGCAGTCTCATTCCTACACATGGCATCCCCCAATAATCCCGAATGAACTGACCAAGGCCATGAGCAGCATTTTTTGAGGTAGGCCCAATTGCTGTAGTTTTTTATTTCAAACAGTTCCAGCATATTATGCCACCACCCACACCTGATCCTCTAGTTCAGTATGACAATACAATAATGCTCCTTTATAATCTTATATCAAGAAATGCAACTTTTTCATTTTAAAATAACATACACACACACACACACACACACACCCCTTAACCAGAGCCAGTATCACCCCTTCTTTCCAAAAATTACAAGCATCTCACACAAATTGCTTTTTTCATTCAACTCATTACTTCCAATAGCTCCATATGAAGTCTGAACTATCCATTGTTTACCTGACACAAAATGGCCGACCAGGAAGTAATGAGTTAAAACACGTTAAAAGTGCAGTTTTTGTATTCATTCCACATACACACATCTAAAATAGAGCCATCATCACATCAACAGGTGCAACATTCATTCGACAAACACACAATCTCAAAATTTACCAGTAGGAACCCCACAGGTGCTGTTTTTCCCGCTTTAAACATGAGTAAAGCCATCACCAGAGGAAAGTTCACCAATATTAACAATATTCTGAAAAAATCAAATTATATAATGAAAACTCACTGGATGGATAGTAAACAAAATACTATAAATCACAAACAAAACTCTATTTGATTAGACTGGTCACATACATGCACAGCCCCGTTTTGAAGAGAGGCCCTTCACAAACTGCTGGACCAGGAGAGAACACACAAATTTAACTTTTCTGCCCAAAGATGATACAACACAACTGCTGCACTATAGTCAGATAGTATTTAATATGCCCCATTTAAACAGTGCCAGCACCAGAGGAAAGTTCTGCTGATATACTTCCCAAATGCAACTTTAAAATGTACTATTTAATATGCTCCATTTACACAGTGCCAGAACCAGAGGAAAGTTCTGCTGATATACTTCCCAAACAAAACTTTAAAATATACTCATTATAGCCAGCCCAGTGGTGCTGAGGGCTGAGGCATTGGCATGCCGGTGACCCACATTCGGAAATGAGCGTGGGCCACCAGGGATTGGCAGGGAGGAGATGGATTGAGTGTCCGACTGCTCTGCATCTCTGGGGTGGGGGGGCTAATAGCAGTAGGCGCATGCCTGACCCCTAAGAGAGGCTATGCTTTGGTGGCATACCACCACAAGAAAATGGGGTGGGTTCACAGCAGATGCTTGGCAGAGTCACATGCAGGAGCATGTCTGAGCCCGCCACAGGCATCATTGCATGCCATGATCCCACATGGGGAGTAAAAACTAGGGAAAAAGAGACCCTGGTGGCTGTTTGTTGCAGCTTGATGGCTGTCCCCTGTGCACCATCTCCAGAGGTAACACCCCAGAAATGGATCCAGAATCAGCAGGTGAGAAAAGGGGCTCCCCACTGCCCCACCATGGGGGTAAGCCATGGGAGTTACAAAAGGTGAGGGCCTGAAGGAGAGGAGCAATTGGGTGGTGGCCGGATGAGAGGCTGACCGGGACCAGGAAGTAGAAAGAGATAGCAAAAAAAATAAAATAAAATATACTCATTATGCTGCACAGCCCACTAATCTAATCATCCTCTGTTTTGAAGAGGAGCCCTTCACAAACAACAGCAGCATGAAGTCTTGAGGGGAAGACTTTACTTTTTCTGTCCCCAAAGTGATACAGAACAACTACTACACTTTAGTTACTATTTAATATGCCTCCCAACATTTCAACTTCCTGTTTTGTAACAGAATGCTGAGGATCATATTTTCTAGTGACTGGAGACCTCTGAGACCTGTCTGAACTCCCATGCAGAATGTCAAATTTAAAATGGATGATGCTCCATTCTCCCTGTTTTTAAGAATGGCGAATGGGAGAAGCAGTGGGAAGAGAACTGTTTTCCTTAGAGTCAGAGTACCAAAACGGAATGCCCAATGTTACTTTTGGTTCCCGGCTGTTTGGACCAATAGTAGCATAATTGGCCATGTGAGTAACAGTGGACACAACAGCAAGAGCCACAGCTTTTGATACTGCTGCTTCTAGCAAGCTTTATGTACCACTGCATTAAGATTGCAGACTTGTGTGGGGGAAACACTTTAAGCAATGTGAAATGACACTGAAAAAACCCCGCAAACCATAAAGGCAGAATAAATGAAAGAAATAATGCAGCTATATACGACACCACATGTAATGCATAAAAAGTATTAAATTGCATTAAAAAAACTTTAGTATTGTGCTTTAAATACAGTAAATTTAATGATCACCAAGATGTATAGCACAACCAAGTCACAACATGGCTGCTTTTTTAAGACTATTTTCATTATTAAAATGTTGCCACAATAAAATAAGAATACATATACCCTTTTTTTTATGCACACTATCCAGTGGTGTAACCATGCATACTTATTGCAAGCTTGTGAGTACAGAAAAAAATTCCCGAAAAATCCCTGTTTTTCACTTTTTCCTTTTTTTTTCCCATGTTGGTCCCTCGAACCCTGGTCTGGTCCACCAGTCCTCAGCACTGTGGGGGGGACTCCACAAATAATCCGACATCCTGGCATGACCGGTGGCACTCTCAAGATAGCAGCTGCAGTTTCGGCATCCGGCGGAGCAACTGGACAGTTTTGTCTACATGTGTCTTTGCTCCACCAACCACTTGTGGTAGTTTTTTCCCGCCTGCTGCTCACTTGGGAATGGGATCGGCTCAGCTTAGGGCCAAAGTGAACATCACCATTTTTCTTACAGCCAAACCACCTCGTGAGAGAGTCTTGGTCTTCTGGTCAAGTTGGGTGGGAGACGGAGTAGGGCTCATTGCTCATTGATTGACCACTCCCCTAACCTTGCAAGCCTCAAACAACACCTTGGCATTGGCAGAAGCTAATGAGAAAGGGAATGGAGACCGACCGACTGAGCTGCTGGTGTGCAGCATAACTGGTAATGATAATGAGGACAGAGTAGCTGCTGCTGTGTGTAACTTAGTGGGAGGGGAAGCTGGTGGTATATGGTAGCTTGTGTAACTGTGAGGAAGCATAGCTAAGCTGCTGCTGGTGGGTGTAGCTGGTGAGGAGGGGTAATACCCGACTGCTGCTGCGCTGCTTGAGTTTGTAACTAGTGGGGAGGAGATAGCTACCACTGGCTTGTGTTGTTACCAGTGAGAGAGAGGGTGGATTATCTCCAGAAAAAATAAAGGCTACATTTGCTGCATCCCTAACTGCCTTATTGCTCACCGTCTCATAGTATTTTTTTAGCCCCAGTAAATAAAGGCTGTGTATAAAATTAGCTGGTACAGTAGATTATGCTCATCTTGAAGCAGATGTCATATGCTTTTAAAATGTACCATTTTGCATTAAATTATTTAGGGGAAAAATCCCTCTGGACTGGACCTCCCTCATTTTGGAAAAATTCACATATGGAGGTGGCACACCCCTCCCCCCATTTTGAAATCCTTCTTATGCCCATGGAATCAGTTCTGGGCTTGATAACATTGCGAGTAGGTGGCTGGCTGTCATTTAAACAGCAAGCATGGTACTGTTTTGTCCTCCATATGCTTCTTCTGCCTCCCCTGATGCAATTATGCCAGTCCACTGCCAGGCTTGCCAGCACTGGCCTGTGGAAAAGGGAAGTTGATGTCCCATTGTCATTCATAATGAGAAGGCCTCCTTCTGTTCCCCTGGAGCTGTAGAACTCAATGCTCCCTTTAGAAGCCTCCCAGACATGGGAGTTAAGATGCAATGTACTCTGGGGTCAATAAGTTCCACTAGTGCCAAAATTATTTTTTAAACCTCATTATTTGGGGTTGAAATGTTTATGCTGCATTATTTCAGTAGTAAAGTACTTTGAGATGTCCATGGAATGGTTAACAGTCATACTTGCATTAATGTTAATTATACAATAGCAAGAACATTTCCTGGACTTTGATATGTGCTATCCAGACTAGGGTTCATCTTTGTGTCTGTCAGCAATCCAGGCTGCCTTGTGAAGAGAGTGGGAGGCACACATTAGCTGTTGATTAAATTTGATGTTACTTATAGTAAATGAATATATCCATAAAGTATATGGCTGTAGCTCTAGCAGTGTAATGTTCAATATTCTGTCACTGTCAATTTTTGTTTTAGTTATTTAACCAAGAGTAGCACACTAAACTAAAAGTTTTTTTTTTTTTACAGGAGCGACCTGGGAGCACAGGGAACTGAAGTGACTTGTTCAGGGTCACACAGCATGCAAGTGGAAGGTGTAGGATTCAAACCCAAGTCTGATCTTTTGGATGTCATCAGATTTACCGCTCAAAGCCTTAAACCACTGCGCTATACTGCTTCCTCAATAAAGTGCATGTTCTGGTCCTGGTGACATTGTTAATGTTGGTATTAAAATCTCCACAGATTTGAATTTAACTAGTGGGGCCTCAGATGGTGCAATGAGAAGTGGAATCTAGCCTGCTGTGTTAATGCATTTTAAGCAGTATATGCATAGCGTGACTCAGACTGGTAGGCAATTTGACACTACTGTGGGTGTTTTCGGGTCAGTTGCTACAATGCCTTCAACTTGCACTTGTATTGGTTGGTGCATGTCACACACTGGCCTTTTACTTTGCTGAAATGTAATGCTCTTTCTCAGTTTTCTCTTGCTTTGGTGATGGTGACAGTAGTATTGGTTTACTGATAAATCACCTTCCTTATGCTGTGCCCCAACAAGCTTGTGATTGTAGAAAAGATGTGATAAATACTGATTTCTTATTGGAAAATAATCTAATATGACCCTGAATTCCACTAAATGTTGGCCCTGGTCTTAAAATGTTTTCATTTATATACATTGGTACTTTTGCCTTGATGTGTTGTGTGGATTTTGCAATATACATTTATGGGTCTGGATGGAGGGCCTCTCATGGATATGAGAGTGTCACCTCGCGCCACCAGTCAGTCCGGTAAGTGCACCACAGGCTGCAATTCAACATTGTTTTCTAGGTAAGTGCTTCTCAGAGGAATGGGAAATGAGACACCAGGCAAGGCCTTTTGTTTGGCTGGTTAACTGTGTCTCTGGCAGTGGGAATGTAAGCTTGACTGTTGTGGGGGGAGGACTTGGGTGTCCTTTAGAATGCTGCAGGTTGGGGTCTTTGTGGTTTTCTAAGGTGTAGGAAGACAGTATAACCCCAGTGTAAATTGTTATATGAGGAAAAAAATATCACGTTTCATCTTATTCTGATTAATGAAAATGTTCTTGAGGGAGACTGTAACTTCCTTCTATTTTATTAATGCATTTTAATTATCCTGACCTAAATCCTGTGTATGTTGCATACCAGTGGCTAGCAAAGTGGAACTGTAGTGGTATGTCAGGCTGTGGTAGTAGGATACTGTAAAACTCCCACAGCTGGCCCCAAAATGCACCAGAATGCAATAAAAATGCTAACATTTTCTGGGGGCCTAAGTGGTCCCCAGACCCCTGGCTTGTTTCAGTGCTATTATATATTATAATTTTTAAACAGTTTAAACAGTTTCCAGTGCTTAGTTACTAAGCACTCATCATTTTTATAAGTGCTTAGTACCTAACTGTATACCTGCACTGCAAGGATGGCATCGACGATAGGTACCAAAATGAAACTATGCAGCCACCAGGGGCCAGAACAGTGGTACTGGTATGTAAAAAGGCTGTGGTCGAAGGGTACTGCATACTCCCTCAACTGGCCCCAAAATGTACCATAAAGCATCAAAAATGCCAAAATTTTCTGGGGGCCTAGGTGGCCCCCAGACCCCCGGTCAATTAGGTGGAGTCACTGACTTGTGCGTACACTTTTAAAAGGCTGGTTACTCTACTGACACTATCTCTTGACCATATTGGCAACAATACAGAGCACAGAGTCTGTTTTTTTTAATAAATTGTGAGCAAAATACAGACCTTATTTTAAGTGTACACCCAAGTCTGTTGAATACTGTCCACACACACACACATATATATATGTGTGTGTGTGTCATCATAACTCTTAGCAATATAGTGAGGTTATGGGGGTTTTCTATGTTAAATCTCAAACCTTACACTTTAATATATTTGCAACCATTCAACCGATTTGCATGACATTGTACATGCATTGTCTGGTGTGGTACATTTCTTGATATGCCAAGTTTCATTCTGGTTGGATGTACCAATTCTGAAATGCAGATAGTGTAAAACCATTAGAAAATTGCTGTTTTCTGTGGGTTTTCTGTCATTGACTTGTGCCCAGACATTTCGGAATGTTGGTCTGACATTTTTAGGGTAGAAAGGGCTTGGCTCACAGATATGCCTTTTGTTGGTTTGGTGAAAAATATTAGTCTGTTCCAAAGTTATTAAATTTTAAAAATTCCAGTTCAGTACATGCTCGGTAAGCACTTCAAAACAGCTGTATGAAATGACCGTATGCAGAGTCCTTTTCATGGGCCTAGAATCCTGTTTTCATATTCCACTATTTTGTATCCATTTTTTTTTTAAATAAAAAATTTAAACTCAGAAAAATGGAGTGGAAGACACAGAGCAACAAATGTTTCTTGGTCATCAGGACCCGTTTGAGTGGATTCCGGTGTTAAATGTTAGAAAAATGATAAACAAATGTGTCCTTTCTTTGATTTGTATCTTTTCTCGTGACTCGCTTCTGCCATTTTCATATTGGTGGATCAGACAAAAATGGTGCTTCTTGCTATTATTGTTTTGTCATCAACTTGCACTCAGATGGTTTGGAATCTTGGTCTGAAATTTTCTGGGTAGAATGAGCATGGCCCACAGGTATGCCTTTGGCTGTTTTGGTGAAAAAATATTAAGCCATTTAAAATTGGAATGGAATTAAATTGTTTTCCCAAACTTTCAGGGTACAGGCATGATGCCTTAAGGTAATGCCTTTGAAAGGTTTCATGAAAAAAAATTGTAATGGTTCTAGAGTTGTAAGGCTTTAAGATTTTTGAGGGTTTTCTGTTCTGAGCATGCTCAGTAGTGTTCTTGGGATAACGTTCTGATATGACACAAAAAAATCATGTGTCACAAGGCCTGTTATTGCTTTCTCAGCACTTGCTTCTCATAGCACAAAACATTTTTTGTGATGTGAGGTGCCTTTTTGTTTCTTTTCTCTTTTTACTAACAAGCATGAAAAATAAATAAAAATGTTGTCATTTAAAAAAAAAAAAACAGAACCCAGCTAAACAGGACCTGTTCTGCAGATTCTGATGTTTGTTTCTTTAATTAATGGCCAGAAATGCCTTTTTTGGGCACTCCAAAATCTTGGGTGCCCAGCTTAGTGAGAGGGAGCAGTTGACCCTTGATCTCTGTATAAGAACAGTGGGACTTTCTTGAGTTCTGCAGCAGCAGCTGAAACTCATGCAGTGGGGTGCTCTGAGAGCAGTGAGCTGCCATTTCCCTGGTGTTTTGTTGCACCCCCAAACCTCCATAATCATCTTCGTATGCATATAATGTTTCCCTGGTGTCTAGTTGCACCCCCCCACTCTCCGATCACCATCCCCTTATATAATTAATGTTTCTCTGCTGTCTAGTGGCACCCCCATCCTCTGATCACCAAACTTGTATTTATATAATGTTTCCCAGGTGGCTAGTGGCATCCTCCCTCCCTCTAATCACCATCCCCTTATGTAAACATCACCTCATAAACATGGCAGGTATTATTTTTTAAATCCTAGATGAGATGCTTTTTAGCACTTCTGGTGCAAAATTACATGTTGGCCAATGTACTATAAATGCTACATGTCATGTTTGTAAGGGCAGTCATAAAATAACTATATTGAACATTTGGGGTCAAAAATAAAATAAGAGTGAATGTGTGAAGAGTGAATGTGTTAAAAGTGAATGTGCAGAGTGAATTTGTAAAGTGTGAATGTGCCAGGAACTACACTTCTGTAGGAGGAATGATTAAAGATACAGCAAAATAAAATTTCGCCAGCGAAATTGCTGCAAAATCGGCAATTTCAATGGGTGAAATGTTTCATGAAATTGTGGCAAAATTTTGCAATTTCGCCTGCAATTTTGCCCATCGCCGCCAGCCATAACTGTAAATTGACCCCACACACACACACAAGTTGCCCTGCAGCCACCCAGTTTGATTTATTTAAAAAAAAATTCAACCTCCTCCACTCCCTGGTGTCTAGTGGTCCTCCCCCCCGGCCGTCACTGGCCGTAAATATTAATAAGCACCCCACCAAAGTTACCCTGCTGCCTCCATTGTTTTTGTTTTTTTAAATATACCCTTCACTCCCTGGTGTCTAGTGGCCCCCCCAACCATCACTGACCATAAACATTAAGAACCACTCCCCCCTTCACTTCCTTGTGTCTAGTGGACCCCCACCACCCATCAGTATATAGCTGCACCCACCCAGCTCCCCCTCCAGTAACCTAATAGGACTACTGGCACAGCCCTTCACTCACCTCACCTCCACAGCCAACAGCCTGACTGAGTACCACTGAGTGCTTGAAGGAATGAGTGCGTACCACGCTCATTCATTCAAGCACTCAGTGGTGCTCAGTCCAGCTGCTGGCCATGAAGATGAGTGGAGGACCATGCCAGTGGGCCGATTGGGCTACTGGGAGGGGAGTTGGGTGGGTGCTGCTATGTACTGATGGGGTGGGGGGGCCACTAGACACCAGGAAGTGAAGGGGATACATTTTTTTTTTTAAAACAAACAATGGAGGTGGCAGGGTAACTTTTGTGCTGCGAAATATTCCAATTTCACACAACACTAGGAATGATTCTTTCCATTGCACAGGGACATAAGGACCCTGTACATCTGCACCTGTTCATGTAAGTCACAAAGGGACCTTCATGCATAAGGGTATGATTCCACTATCTCAAAAAGAAAGGAAATTCTTTGGAAAAATCTTTGTTAGTGCACCAGTTAGGGTAACTTAGCACCACCAAAGTAGATAAATTGGCACTAGGGTTTCCAGCCCAAACTTCTGCACCTGCACCCCCCCAGACAGCAAAAGGAAAACTCATTTCAGTTGTGGCTGTCCTGAGTCTTGGCAGATCAGGGGAGGGGTCTTCTTTGGGGTTTTCAGTCCTAATGCTCACCCCATTCCGTGAGAAAATAAGGTCAGATGTGATCTGTTTTCTTTAAGCAGAGCCTACAGCTTGATGGCATCATGTGGGGAGACACAGTTTTGTGTGTTTAAACACTATGACAGAATAGGGTAAGTGTTATGGTTGAAAATGTCCCTACTTTTGTGATGTTGTTACCCTAACTGGTGCATTAATGAAGTTTTTTTGCAAAGATTTTATAAAGATATAGACATAAATGTTTATGATATGACATGGGTGAATGTGAGATAGTAGAAATATCTTCATGAGCTATACTTGACCTTCTGACCTCATGACTGGCAAAGCCACAAGTGAGGTCAGAGGAGGTCAAGTATGGTGAGTGAAGATTTTTGTACTATCTCATGTGCACTCATGTCATATTTGATTTGAACAACAGGTGTTTAGATGATTTTGTGATAGAAAGGATCAAAAGTTACAAATGGAAGGGGACTTCCAGTGACTTCATGATAAAAGTAGCAGCCCAACTCTAGTGCTTTGTCTTGACCCTGGCATAATCCTCTAGAAAAACAACATAAAAACAGAAATTCTACTTTTAAATCCACCTATGAATAATACAATGTTAAAGAGAAGTGCCAACCATGCTCCCTCTCCAGCAGACTCTGTGAATGGTAAAGGAATTGGGATGGAGAGTGAAGGGGCCCAGGCAACTGCTTGGGGTGGCCACTCTAACACCAGAACTTCCTCCACCAAAGCCCTACAACACCAGATGACCCTCATTGTAACTGAACTAAGGGACTTTTGGAAGAAAATCCAGCTGGAAACAACTACTGTACCCTAAGGGCTGACTTAAAATTGAAACGCATCAGGACTCCCTTAAGGAAGATTGCCCATTGACTGACACCCATCTGAACACTGCAGAAAGAGCCATAGTTCAACTCCAAAGGCAGATCAGATACTACATTACTAACTGAAAGATGCAGAGGCAAAATAACATGGGAACAACGTTTGTATCTCAGGACTCCTGGAGGCTTCAGAAGGATCCAATATCTCATTTTTACAGACTCTACTCTGTGCAGAACTCGACCACCTTCCCTCTTGCACCCTAAAAGTTAAGCATGCTCTTCAGGCACTTAAGCTAAAGCATGCCATACTGGAGGTCAGCCCCTGAGCGGTCCTCCTTAAAGTTTTGCGCTTCCAGGAAAAATAACTAATTCTACACAAAGCTCGTCTAAAATGGACAGTCCTATACCAGAATCAGCAAACAGAGAACAGCAAAACAGAGAAAAGCAAACATTGGACCTACTACCCCCTGGATCACAGGCACTGCTGAGTCCATAATGCAGCCCATGACAAACCAGGAATTCAAACAACCTCTCCTTCACTGTTTCCCTTTGCAGGACTACCCAAGGCCAACTTTTTCACAGCCTCCTTCTGGTTCAACACCCTGCCAGCAGTAGTTACCAGCAAAGCAACCCTGGGTGCCTTTAAGCTCAGCCTGCATCAACACCTCATCTCCTGTGCCTCCTGTGACTGCTATGCCTGCATGGTTTATCCCCCAACCCCCATATGCCACCCTTCCCTACCTACTCCTTCCCTCTTCCTCTACTCCCTCTACATACCTCCTCACTAACCCTGCCCCTTATCCTCCTCCCACTCTTTCTTT
Organism: Neoceratodus forsteri; assembly: GCA_016271365.2. NCBI lineage: Eukaryota > Metazoa > Chordata > Ceratodontiformes > Ceratodontidae > Neoceratodus > Neoceratodus forsteri. Next base: position 232,631,783 of record JADMNL010000023.1, read on the forward strand.
TTCTCCCTCTTTCCATCAGACTCTGGCCTCGCCTCCTTCTGTCTGATGGCTACATATACAAATCTATATTGTTTAAATTGTTATAGAAGTGATTTGCACAATTGTGATGTTTTGGTAACTGACAAAGCCCTCCAGCTGCTATGTTTATTTCTCTTTTTGTGCAACACCACTGCCTGTCCTAATGTTTCAAGTAACCTGATGTGGAACCTTAGTAAAAGAGCCCCTGGCTCAAAGGTGAATCTGATTCTCTTAAATAAATAAATAAAAATAAATAAATAAAGAATTATGTTCTGTACTTTGATAATGGTTATCCCCCCACAATTGCTGCCTGGAGGAGAGCTTATAACCCCACAATGAAGCAGATTAAGATCCACACCTCTACCTATCCAGGACAACAACCTGTTTTCCAGAGGGAACACTTACTTTTGAAACTGTTAAGGATGTATGTGTGGAATTGGTGCTCTCAAAGATCAAGGTTCTCCTTCCATGATGTCCTCTGCCAACTCATCTTTGACAGCTGAACTCTCCTGAAAACTTTGGACACAATCAGCGCAATGAGAGGAATGTAGACAGTAGGGTGCAGCAGCCCTGCAAAAAATTGTGGCAGACCTTAAACAGTGAAGATCCCCAGCTGCACAATCTCAGCTTCCTGACCCTTCAGAGGAATTACAAACCCACTGCTGGGTTTATCTGAAAGTAGGTTTCAGATATCCCCTTCCCTGTGTTGCCTTGTCACTAAGGGTTCCCAGTCTTTCTTTGTGTGGACCCTGATTTACAGGTCTCTGGTTCCCCATCCTGCTCATGCTCCTGCCCCTCTCCTCACCCAGCACCCGTAATGGCGCACCTCTTCTGCTGACATGTCTGTCTCCCTGGTTCACCTGACCCATGGTGTGCTCCATGTCCTGGTGAGTGCTAACTGCAGCAGTTCCAGTAATCCAAACAGCGATAAGGAGCATTTGCCTCCAGTGCTCTGGTAGGGGTACTGGTAGGCCCATGTCTTGCTGCAGCTTTGAACAAACAACACTCCTCAGAACCAGTGTCCTTGGGACACCACATGGTATGACCTCCTTCACTGCAGGCACATGGAAACTACTGACACCAAGGGGAGCTCATGCATATTCATTGGCTGCTCAGGAATGAATAATTGCTCCTTCCAGCAACATTTAAAGCACATCAACTCAGAGCCTTTCATTTTGGGCATGGGAGGGAGACACAGCTGAACTACAAGCCGATCTAAGGATGGAAGGCAGAGCCTGAACATTAGCACAGCAGATTGCAGCATGCTTGGGATCCAGGGGAGTGGATGGTGGGGCGCAATACATATATATGGAGGTATTAATCCCTCAATATCAACTGCACTATGTTGACTACTGGGTATGGGATTGGGTGGTTACTTTTGGGGGAAAACTCAGGGGTTGCCTTGAGGATTAGGACCCAGGTGCCTGGTCTACAGAAAGTAGAATGATCCTCATGGTAGTGGGAGGTCGATTGTTCTCTAACGAGATATAATCAGCAGACTGGCCCAGGCAGGAGGCTTGGTGTATATAGCTATAAAGCTGATTTACTATGGCAGTGATTGACACATGCTTAGCACCATTATTGCCGTTAAATCTAGAGACAATTTTCTGGCTCTGTCTGTGGTCTGCTGAGCCACCTGAGTGCAAGACCCCTTTTCAGGGACATTTACATGGACGCTATTAGAGACTGACTGTAACCACTACTATATATTGTGCTGTTTATTGTTTATAACCTGCACTACTGGGCTATTGGAGGGGAAGATGCATCTGTAGGTGTTGGGGGTGATAGAAGGGAGGGATTTTGGAGGGATTGTGGGATAGCAGATGTACTAGACCCAGAACTTCAGGTTCATCACACCGTCTCTGTGTGATGTTTATTTAAAACATAGGGGAATAACCTTAAGCAATAGCATATCCCTTCTTCAATATATCAGTTTGAAGCAACAGACTATGCATGTCTTTCCTCTGCACTTGGTCAGCATCTACTAACACACTGATCTACTGATTTATCTCTTCATGGAAAGTATTTCATTCACTGTGTTGGTCTTGTTTGTTTGGGTGATGGGGAGCTCAAAAAAAAGAAAAGAAAGAAAACCCCCAAAACAAGCTAAAGACAAAGAATCTCAGTGCAGAAGCACTGAAGCAAGGGTTATCCCAAAGGGCATTGGCAATAAAGCCAAGTTTCAAAGAAACACAACATCACACATACCCCATAATGCAAAGCATCATGGGATGTATATGTAAATCACCATGACATTTTAGGCTGGTTTAGCCTTAAAGCAGGAATGCATGGTGCCAAAGGGCCTCTCAAACAATCTGCAAGTTACATGCATTTTAACAGCACAATATGGGTTTTCTGATATCTCTACCCTGGTAGCTTCATTTAACAATACAGTCACCTAGTAACTTTTTACCTTTTTCAAAAACACTTAGTGCCGTGGCATTTTCAACATTTACAGGTTTCATACACATAAGGCATATACATTAAGTAAAGAATAAGACATGATGAAGTGTGGTTTATTGACTGATGAGAGAATGCCCCAGGTGCATAATGAGGCACAAAGCGCTTGTGCTGAGTGCCTTTAGCACCTGGAAAGTGCCCTTATCAGCCAATAAACTACACCTCGGAGTGTCTTATTCCACTTATGAAATGGGTCCCACAAGCCCCCCAAAATGTCAAAATTAAGTTATTTTAATAAAATTATTAAAATTATTTGTAAAACATTTGTGTGTGGTTTAAAAAAAAATAGTCCCCTTGGTTCAGCCAGTAGAGGGTGCTTGTTAGTAAGACATGCCTTTTAATGTTGGCTTGCACTTATGCGTCAGCCAACATATTGCAGTAGTAGCTGATTTGCAGGTGTGGTCACTGTGGGCGAATGCAGGGCATGCATCAGTAGGTGAGTCCTTCATTCCCCAATAAGCCAGCATGCAGGCGCTGACACCTGCAATACATAAAATGGCCACCAGATCAAAGAAAAGTGCTGCTGCAATGAGAACCAGGCTAGTCACACAGTGGCACAATAACACACCTCCCGACATGCCTTTCCTGGTGAAGCAGTTCAATAAACATTGTGGCACTGACTGCTGCCATGCAGAGAGCCGACTTCAGGGGTGCCCAATCCCCCTGTCAGCATGCCCCGACCCACTTCATTTGCTGACAGGGGAGCCCACTCCCTGTTGGCATAATGCCCCCCTCCCATTCCAATTGTGTGCTGAGGGGGTGCCCAATCCCCCTTGGCATTATGCACCCCCAACAGTCTTTCTTTGCTGACAGGGGGCCCAGTCCCCATTGGCTTCAGTCCCCCCTGCTCAGTTCAGTTTGCCAATGAGGGAGCCCATTCCCCATCGGCATAATGTCCCCAACCCCTGATTTGTGCTGTGTGCTGAGGGGGTGCCTAATTCCCCTCAGCATCATGTGCACCCCCACACCCATTTCTGTAGCGACGGGGGGCCCAATCCCCATTGGCTGTGGTCCCCCTCTCTGTAATGCAGGTAGTACACTGGGAGCCCACCCCAGTGTACCAAACAAACACCTGAAAAAAAAGAAAACTGACCCTCGTTGTCTTTTTTATTTTTCCCTGTAAAACAAGAAAACAGTCCCTCATGGTCTCTCCTGCCCCTCCCAGAACCCACACCTTTCCTCTGTGTACCCTGCCTACCCACACACGCCCTCACCCCATACTTACCTCCGGAGACCAGCACGACAATCTTCAGTGGACCAGGAACACGTCTGCACTCTTCAAAGCAGACCTTGAACTGAAGAAATGCTGGTAAGCTGTACAAAGGCATAAATAGGGTTTTTTTTCCAACTTTGGTGCATATCTCTGGCATTTTTGGGAATTTTGGCACCACATTTTCGACATGGGGTTATTGGGACCCCTCCTCATGAATTCAGTCACTGTAATGGTGTTATTCAGTCCCGAAAGGTGATTTCTCGGTCACTGCACAGAATCACATTTTGGGACCGATTAATGAAATGACAATGCCACTGTTCATGAGGTGGACTCTCAAAATGCCTATGTTGCAAATCTGGTGAAAAAATCAAGAAATGACTGTTTTATGAGCGTGTGTTGCACAGTTTCCATGCACGCTCATAACTTCATGAATTTGTAATATTTTCACACCAGATTTTCAACATTGACATTTTTCCACACCTCCTTATGAACAGTACAGCTGCCATTTTACATATCCTGGCCGAAATGTGTTTTCACACTTCTGGCATAGAATAGAATGGTCACTGTGGGAGAACAGTTTTAGGGACAGGTTAAGAAAATGTCAGTGACACTGTTCATGAGAAGAGGTCCTAAGATGCCTAAGTTGAAAATTTGGTAATGAAAGTCCATAAAATGACTATGTTACAAGAATGCATTGTGCAGTTTCCATGCACCCTTGTAACTTTGCAAATTTGCCAGATTTTTGACACTGGCATTTTTTCACAGCTCCTTATGAACAGTACAGCTGTCATTTTTCACATCCTGCCCAAAATGAGTTTTCGCACCTGTGGCGCACAATGGCGTGGTCACTGTGGGAAATCAACTTTTGGAACAGATTAACAAAATCACAATGCTACTGTTCATGAGTAGAGGTCCCAAAATGCTTATGTTGAAAATGTGGTTAAAAAAATCCCAAACATAATTGGGTTACGGACATGTGTTGCGCAGTTTCTATGCCTGCTCATGACTTCACCAATTTTTCATATCTTCACTCCAGATTTTCAACGTTGCCATTTTTTTACACCTCCTAATGAACAATACAGTTGTCATTTTTCATGTCCTGCCCAAAATGTGTTTTCATGCCTGTGTCACCAAATGGCATAGTCACTGTGCAAAACCACCTTTCGGCTAGCAAACTGATAGTGCTGCTCTTCATGAGGTAGGGTCACAAAAAGACCATGTTGAAATTTGGAGTGAAAATACCCACAAAGCCTATGGCGTTAGAGTTTCCAACTGTAACACCCCACCCTGTAGAGACTGACAGGTGTCAAGGGTGTGAATTGGGATCATTAGCTGTAATGCTCATGCCATTCCACCCCACCCCCACCCTGCAGCCATTGACAGGCGTCGAGGTGTGCCTTGGAGTGTTCGGCCCTAAAGTTCTCCTATACTGCACCCATGTCAGTGTATTTCCTTATGTAATGAGGTAAGTATAAGGCCCAAAGACCCCAAAGCACACCACGACACTTGTCAGTGTCTACAGGGTAGGGTGAGGTAAAATGGCATGAGCGTTATACAGTAGCTGATGACCCAAAGGCATGCCCCAATGCCTGTCAGTCTCTGCAGGATGGGGGTTGGGTTAGCATCAGTTCAGTACTTCACTGCCATTCCTATTATGCATCTCTAACTCCTGCACTACCAATGCCAATGCCAGTGAGACAACATTTGGCATTGACAAATGCTTGTTTTACTTAGCACTTCACTTTGTTTGCCCCAACACACAGAGAGTTAGCCTATCCCATGCACGCACACATTTGCAATATGTCTCATACTTTGTGTTCCCAATATATTTAATTTTTCTTTTACTACGGTAGCTGCAATGTAATGGGACAGAAAGCTGGTGGGGGCGCAGGTTGCTTTCTCTTACTGAAAGCTGTGGCTCTGTAACAGTGCACAAGCATGGAAGTAGCACAAAATATATATTTTTTAACTAACAAATAAACAAAACAAAACAAAAAAAAACACTTTGCCTACTGCTTCATCTACACAATGGCCAGTACCACTTCTGGGGAAAGGCTAACAGTGATTCTGTCAATCCACAAATCACTTTAACCTACTGAAAGCCCCCAGATTCATGACAGCAGTGACTGAGTGTGGAAGTAGCTCAAAGAAGTTTTCTTTTGGGGGGGCGCTGTGGAGCAGTAAACTGGCAAGATGCACTTTAGTGCAGAAGTGTGAAGCATTTAACATTATTTCTAAAAAAAAAACAAATTTATCAGAATCTAGTGCTAAATCTAATAACAGCACCAGATAGCCTGAACAAATCGGAGCCTGAAGGTACCAAAATCGATGATGGGTTGCAACCAGAGAACTGCAGGAGTCAGTCCCAAAAACCCAGCCATGGTCGAGCAAGCAGCAAGCTCTCCGACGTCTATTACTAATGGAGAACCCCCTTGAAGAGCATTACAGGCCTCCACGCAGGCGATCGACTCTTAGATAGAGTCGATCATACAGAGGTTTGCAGAGCAGGAAATGAAACTGGAGGCAGTTAACAAAACAGCTGAAGCAGCAGAAAAAACGGCAGCACAAGCCTTAACCACAACATCTAAGTTTGTACTGGAAAATGCCCAACTCCGATACAGATTGGAGGCATTGGAGAACTCAAGCAGGGCATATACTATCAGAATTATCGAGATTCCAGAGGGCAGCAAGGAGGAGGATCTTATTTCCTTTTTGCAAAGTTGGCTACCTGCAGCTCTTCATATTCCACAAGAAGATATGGAAGGACAATTTCTTAAGGCTTTCCGGATCACACCTCAGGCTGCGGGGCCACATGGCAAGGCACCTAGAGTGATTATGTTGGTCACGGCGAGCCCCTTAATTTGGGACAGTTTACTGCAAGTGGCAAGATCATCAGGAGGGCTAGATTATAATGGAGCCACGATACATTTGTTCCCAGATCTCTCCTTTGCCACCCGCACCCGTAGAAAGAAATTTAATGCAGTGAGAGCCAGACTGCGAGCACTTGGAGTCTCTCATTCCCTCCTGATGCCTGTCTGATTACGAATCTACTATGGTGGGAAGACTTTTCAATTCTCTGACCCTATAGAAGCAGGTAAAAAAGTTGAACTGATTTCAAGGAAGTTTAAATCTTCTGAAGATCGGGATAATAGTGGCTCAGACTCAGAGGTTGGGACCTGACTGAATATATTGAATCCGAAGATTTCTTCTGTTACCATTTTATTAGGACTGAAGTTCTTGTTACGCTATTTCTAGATATGAAAATGATTTAAATGGTTTAAAATAAGTGGTAATATAGTGTTGCAGATTGTACTGTAGGTGCTAACTATTTCAGAAACACTAAGATTGTGGAATGGGGGACATATCAACTTGGAATGTTGAGTGTATCTCTTTCTTCTCGGGAATTTAAATATTAAGTACTTGCCCCCAAAAGCCTTAGCTTGCTGTAGCCTATTTTAGTTGCTATAACTGTATAATAACCCTATATAGTTTTTCCCCCATATCCTGATTCCGAACTGTCTAGGCTCTAAGTATCCTAAGTATACATTGGATGTATTTGGGAATTTCAGAATGATACCTGACAGATGATTGTACTAAATGTCACTGTTTATTGTGAAAACAATAAAAAGAAAGTTTAAAAGAAAAAGAAGTTTTCTTTCTGTTTGTTTGTTTTTGAACCTTTGAGGCCATGTCAATGAAACTGCTTCTTACTTCTGCTTCTGGGCAAATGCTATCACTGAGGGTTCAGTCAGAGCTCACCACACGGCAGTACAGCCATCACCCTTTTAATTGTGGTTGTGATACTTTAACCAGAGCAGCATAGGTGGCAGTTCCATTTAAATTTTTGTTTCTGAAACTGAACTGGACAGGAAAATGCAGGTATGTACTGACCTTGCTGAGTGAGTGTGTGTGTGTGTGTGTGTGTGTGCACGCGCGTGCGTGTGTGTGTTGGTGGTGGGGGAATATGTTCTGCAGGTCGGCAATGGAGAGCTCTAGTTTTAAAAACCAGATCTGTTGGCACAATGATATATATTGTAAAACGTCCTGAGTGGCTGATGAGGTGCCGGTTGGCACAATATGCTCTGATAAGGACATGGGCAAGGGTACCTCTCAGTCAATCATGACTCATAAAACTCCAAACTCTTTTTATAAGGTATTTTATGACATAGTGCTATTGCATACTAAATCCAACAATGAGGAACGCAGCCTATTGATTTACTTCAGCTCGGTGGTCACCACAATAACCTCCCTGTATGATGACCTAAGAGGGAAATGGAAAAATTTAAAAGGACACTATAGCACAGTCAAGAAAGGGGAGGATGGCACCCATAGGTGGCCAACTTTATGCACTAGAATGGTAAGGGATAGATTAGGCTAAGAAATGGAAGTGTTGCAACAGATTGAAGAAAAGGTCAGTCCTCAAGAGTGGCAGGATCTCCCTGTCACAGTGATACAATTGTAGGAGAAGACATTACATTTCAGGATGGAAGGCTGGCCACTGAGGACATCTAATGCTGGGGACTGCTAGGCCTCTTTGAACCCTTACATTAACTATGGTCCACAAAGGCAGGCCTCTCTTCTCCTCCCTTGTCCCCCATTGCATCACATTTGGGGGGGGGTGGGCTTAGGCCCTGGACTGGTCACGCCCTGCAGCTTTACACAAGTCTCTCAGTGTTTCTTACCCTTGTGAGACCATTAACTCAGGTTGCTCATTTGGCCTTGGTGTTGTGGGGGGATCTGGAGATGCACTGCTATTTAGGCTCTCCCTGTTGATGACAGTTACCTGTTAAGGGGACTGGGATGTTTCCTTGCACTCCATCCCATCTTCCTCCCTAGGACCTTATTACGCCTTACAATGGCCTTTCCCCTACTTTTATTGACTCAGTTTCATTGTAATCCCAGATGGAGTTGAGACATGATGTTCCCTCCTGTAACCCCATCCCTAATGTATTCTACAACTGGAGTCCCCTCACAAGAGGTACTTTTTTCAGGTATGACTTCCATTATGCCACATGGGCCATATATTGGTCCCATCACTTTGGAAACCAGTCTTTGCCCCCAGTTGCATGGAGCAGTCTAGTTGGCCACCCCATGCCTAGGTTTGAATATTAGTTCTGTTCTGTTGCTTCTGAGCCCAACCTCAGTCCCATGTTGGGGGACTGGGGTTTGGAGTATGGAAATTGTTAGTTTTCTGTTAATACATGTCTGTGTTTTTAATTATGTGGTTGTGTGTGGTCCTGGGATGAGATCATAGTGGGTGGTGGTGGAAGGAGGCATGGAACCAGTCACCTGACCCCCCTAAAATTGATTTGGCACCCCCTAATATGCAGATATACTCATTAAATATTAATGGTCTCTCCAACCCTATCAAACATTCTAGGATACTTCTCATCTTGAAAAAACTGAGACAGACCTAATTTACATGCAGGAGACACACCTATCTTGACATGAAAAGCTTTCTAGATCTGAATTCACTACTGGCTTCTGTGCCTACTGAGGTGGTCAGAGGCATGGAGCAGCTATCCTTATTCCTCATCAAACTCAGTTCTAAGCCTCCTGATCCTGGTCTGACCTGCAGGGTCACATAACAATTCAAGATCTTCTTAATAATGTGAAGGTTATACTAGAAAATGTATGTCTTCCCCTGGTAACCAACTTTCCCACCATCAGTTGTTGGATAAAATTCTTGTAATGACCAGGTGACTTCTCTTCTTGGCTGGGGACTTTTATATTGCTCTGGTCCCCAGTTGGGATTCCTCCAATGCAGGCCTCATGAGGCAACTGGAACCACATGAGGCCTCTAAAAAATTGATGCAGGAAGTGGATTGGGTTGATGTATTGCAGTTCCTACACCATCGTACCCACTATACCCATTACTCGTACTAAGGATCACACTAAGGATGGATAAAGAGCAAGAGGCAAGTAGTCATTGAAAAATCCTTTAAAATAACTTCTGTGGGTGATAGCAAAGTTCCCCACCTGCCAAGATGTATTTGTCCAACTTGTTTTTTAATTCTCATTTAGTTCTACTAATAATAGTGGGCCGTATGCACGAAGTTGCAGAGTGGGTACATGCAGTGGAACCCTGGTGCGTAGTTCACTCCACACCCACCCTAGCCCACTGCACCCCTGCGTGGCATTCAGTACTGGATGTATGCCCCCCTCCGTACCAGACTCTGGTGGTGTGCAGACCTATGCGTGGGGTGAGGACCCAAGGAGGTGCAGGGGGCATGCCGGCACTCCATGGGATGCATGAACATGCAGGGTGCCAGGTGCAGGTGTCGCACCTCCACAACATTTGGGCAGCCGTAAAGGAGGGGGGCCAGTTACACAGTCCACTGGGAGGGACAGCTGTGGGCTGCAGCTGTGAGGCAGGATCATGTGCACCCTCACCTAGGAAGCCCTGGCTTGTAGGGCACACTGGGGGACCTGTGGGTGGTTATCTGGGCATGTGCCCCCCCACACAACATGTGGTGCTTTACATAGTGGCTCCTTGCCCAGTGCCATGGGTGCAGGTGATCCACTGTGGGGTCTGGATCAGGTGGCTGATTGGCTGCCAGCCTAGATCCACAGCTCTGCACCTGACTGCCCCTGAAGACCTGTGCACCTGGGGGGGCAGGGCCACATATGGGAGTTGTACAGTGGCCACTGTTCATGCATGTGGCCATCTGCAGATCTCCCATGGGTGCAGAGCTCTGCAGGTGGGTACGCACCTCAGTTGTGTATTACCTACACCTTCGTGCATAGGGGCCAATATGAATAGGCAATGTGTACCACAATTTTAAAATTTTCATGGTATAAAAATATTTGTGTTTGTCTTGTCAGTTCTAAATGTCTTTCCTATTATCTGCAGTGGGTGTCCTTTGGTATCTCTTATGGGACATGTAAATTCAGTTCCCATTTCTGTTAGTAAATATAGGTCCTACATAATGTCAAACATAAGGAGTAGATCCTTCATAACTTTCTGGTTTCAAGAGTCATTAAATTGTGCACTGCTAAACACACTTCATATTTTTTATTCTTAATGGGCAGTATGCACAAAGCGGGCAGGGGTACATGGAAAAGTCGCATACATCCCACCCACTTTGCACCCACAGACAGATGCGCCCATACCAGCATGTACAAAAACTGGCCACTGGTCCGCTGCTCCATCCCCAGCACGCAGGTCTCTGCAGGACACCAGGGGAGGAGTCATCATCTCAGGCGGGAATCCAATAGGATGCCCCCTTGGGACCCCTAGTGGATCCCTCACATAGGGAGGTGCGAGTCCGAGGCTGTGCATGCCAATTGCAAGCACCCAGACCTGCATGGCACCATCCCATTCCAGACTGCTACTCCTATCCATTGCCAAGCACTGGCTCTTCCAGCTGCCTCTTACCATCTCCAGCTATCCAGCAGTCAGGGGCAGCAAGGTGAGCCCTCTCCTGATCCCCTTAAAACCGACGGGCAGCGTCCATGAGGGAGCACAATGCGTTATAGTAGGGTCCCCACTACAGTAACCTGTGCCCAATTCTGCACTTATGCGGATAACACTATGCAGGATCGTACATACCGCATAGTGCTGGCACACCCCTGGAATGCCCCCACCCACTCCCAGCGAATTACTGTCTGCGCTGCCATGGGATTGAGTGCATAACCCCTTCATGTCCATGTCATGAATGCTACATGGCCACTGCTCTGTGGCATTCATGCACACGGTGCCAACACACCCGGTTTACACATCATGCATAGGTCCCAATATTGTCAATATTTTTGGTGAATCTTCTCTGAATTCTTTCAGTAATATAAGCGCTCCTTCTTTTGTAAGGACACCAAACTTGGGACACATACTTAAGATGTGGTCAGACATAAGATCTGAACAGAGGCATTAAAACTTTTTCAGGCCCAGTGTCACTGAGGATTGAGGCACTGGATGCCACACCTCATGCCACACTGGCAACCCATGCTTGGGAATGAGCACTGGCCACCATGGGTCAGCAGGGAGGAGATGGATTGAGTGTCTGACAGACTGGTCTCCATCTCTGAGGAGGGGGGAGACCAGCTGCTGATGCACACCTGACCCCTAGTGGAGGCTGGAGCTCGATGGCAGAGAGTCAGAAGAATGTGGGGCAGGAGTGCAGCGGACACTTGATGTGGGCATGTATGGGAGCATGTGCAACCCCCGTCGCAGGTGTCATTGTATGCTGCACTCCTGCAAGGGGAGAAAACTGGAAAAGAGTGGCAGCCAGGTCATGCAGATTGATGGCCATCTGTCAGTGTGCACCATCTCCATGGGCATCCCCTGATCCAGATCCTTGCCTGGAGAAGGAGTTGGCTGCTCCCTTGCTTCCCTGCCATGGGGGGTAAGCCATGCGGGAGTACAAGGTGGTGGTCCAAGAGGAGTTCAGAGAGGGCAGACGGTAGCCAGAGAAGGTGGCAAGGAGAAGGATCCAACCGGGGCCACAGGAGAAAAAGTATGGAAAAAAAAACCTTTTCATCTCTGAAGATAATATTTTTTCTGATCGACCATATAATTGTTCTTGATTTATTTATTGTTTAGTTAATAGGATGTGAATTATCAAAGCTGCCCATTATAGTAATACCCAAATCCTGTTCTTTCTCACAACAAAGCAAATTTGTCCCATTCAATTGATATGTATCCCTAGGATTTCTACTGCCTAGATGTAATATTCTGTATCTGTCAATGTTTAATTTCATGCACCAGTAGGTTACCCAAGCAATAATTCTGTCAAGCTCTCTCTGAAGGGCATCAGTATTGGGCTGGGTGTCAAATGGGCCTCTCAACATAGCATTGTCTGCAAATTTATGTCCAATTAAATACATCATCCATCATGACTGATATAAACATTTCAAATAGTGAGGGTCTCAGAACAGAACCATGTGGGACCCCACTAGACACTTTACAAGTGTTAGACAGGTACCGTTAATAACAACTCTCTGATCTCTGTCTGTTAACTACTGAGCAAGCCAATTAGCTTTTGCTTTGTTTAAATTGTATTTGAGTTTCTCTATCAGAGCCAACTGTGGCATAAGGTTGAATGCCTTACTGAAGTCAAGAAATACCACATCACGTGATATTGTCTGGGCCAATAAGTTGATGACTTTTTCATAGAAGCAAATTACATTTGTTGTTGTACTCCTGCTTTGCTTAAAGAGCCACAGACGCCTCAGGAATAATTTTGAAAAACATAATCTTTGGACACAAAGCAGCTCAAATTTCTCATTAGCTCTGCATTTCTTATCGCTATTATTTATTATTGAGGTCATATGCATGAAGACAGGATAACTGTTCCTTGAGGGGTTCATCAGCCCCTATTGCTCTTCCTAACCTGATGTCATAATACTCTGCTTGTGACATCACAGTGATTCTCATGGCAACAAACTATGATGTCACAGCAGAACATTATAAGTTCAAGTAGGGAATATGCTACAGAGGCAGGTGAACCCAAAGGGATAAAGATCTTGTTTTTGTGGGAATTTCTTCAGTAACAAATAATGATGAGGATAAATCTACAGAAGATATATGACATATAAGTTGAATTGTGTATAAATGTTATGTTTTTCAAAATTTTTCCAAAGGTGTCAGCAGCTCTTTAAAACCATTTTGATCTGGATATGTTTTATTTATGGGCTTAGTGATTACGTCTTTTATCAGGGTCTCCAGAATCTTGCATATGGGATAGGTGAGTCTCATAGTTCTGTAATCTTTGGGGTTCTGTTTTGTCCTTTTTGTGTGAATGGGGACCTCACATGATGTCCTACAAACCTTAGGCACCACTTCTGCTAGAATAGAATCTTCAAATAAGATTTTTAAGGGCTATACAATATGGTCATCCATTATGTATAACCTCTAACAGGAGATTGCATCTGGGCCTGGTATAGTTTTACCCTCTTCTTGAAGGATACCTTTTTTATGTTTTCAATTGGAAAAACTATTAATTCACTCAAACTACCGTTGTCCATGTGGAATGGTTTTTGATCTGGCCCCAAACCATCACAGAACTGTTTGTTAAGCACTTCTGCCATTTCTTGATCATTATAAATTAATTTACCATTGTTATGAATTGGACCTACTTTGCTGGTTGTTTTTTTTTTTTTAAAATGAATTGTGCTTGCTGCTAAGTTATGTTCAAACGGTTTCTTGGATTGTCTTATTTTACTTTTACATTTCTTTTCAATAGAAATAAATGCCACACAGGGTTTAGTACATTTTGTTTTTAAATACAGTCAATGTACTTTGTGTAACCACCCAGTCCACTGGGGTTACTAGAATCTCAAATAACAATGAAATAGCCATGCACACCACTCTGAAAATAATTTTTAAAAAGCAGTCCCTCAAGAAAAAAGGTAAATCCAAACTTTCTGTGTCTTTCAAGGTCAAAAATACCTTATTTATTGCTTCAGTCCACAGAACTTAGTGACAACAATGAGTAACTCCTGCGCTTCGCTTTTTCAATCATTTTTAGGGAATATTTGATACAAGGCATTCTGGGTCTTTATACCCTTACAATCATGATGTGGAGTATTACATCATACTTCTCATGACTATATCAATATAATATACAGCTTTATATCGAGCCTAAAATTATTTATTTATTAGCCACAGTTCTTTATATGCTTTATGATATCATGGGTACATTTTTACAACTCAAGAAAAAAAACTCTTTTTAATAAAAAACCAAAACAAAGAAACAAAAAAGTTATACATTAAACAGATCAAAATAGTTGATTTGGTTTTACTTCTTTTCATATAAATCTTATGTTGAAAAAACCTTTATGTATTATTTAATACTGTAAAAGACAGTTCTTCTACCAATTAGTAAGGAATTCAACATAAATGTAAGAATTTCTTTTATCCTTTCATTTAAAGCATAGAAGGACATTGGTTCTTGACAAGCTCATCTCCTCCTTTTTGTGGGAAGGCAAAGCAGCCTGTTGGGAGCACACGAAGTTAAGAGCTCATTGGTCTAAAGGAGGCCTTGGACTCCCATGGATCAGTGGCTACCACTTAGCCTTCCGTATGGCCCAAGCCTAGGCCTAATTTGTCCCCCATCTTGCCCCATCCCTGCAATGGGTACTCCTATTAGCAGACCTTATCTCAGGTAATTCTCTATTCTCCCTGCTAAACAACAACCCCCCCCCCCAGAAACCAGCTTACTCCAATTATGGAGGACACTTGCAACACATGGCACCAAGCAATGGCTCTCACAGGGGTCCCAAGCGTGGAGTATTACCCACCGCTCCCCTATGTCCCTGTATGGAACAATAACCTAATTATGGTGGACCATAAACCTTTGAGCTGATCTCAGTGGGCCTCCAAGGGGATTTGTCTTATAAGAGACCTTCTCCTTCCAAACAGTAAAACTCTGATGTCTGTTGAACAACTGCAAGACTGCTTTGACCTCAAGGCACAGGATTTCTGGAGGTATTTGCTGCCCACTTCAGGCAAGCACCTCATCCTCATAGCTGCTTTTAAGCTTAAGCTGCCTGCTGACTCCAGCGGTGAGACCAGGAGCCTGCCTGCTGCCACCCGCCCACTGCTCTCCAAGCACAGGCTTGCTGCCCACTTCAAGCAAGGACCTCATCCTTGTAGCTGCTTTTAAGCTTAAGCAGCCCACCGGCTACAGTGGCGAGACGGGGATCCTACCTGCTGCCACCCGCCCACTGCTGTCCAAGCACAGGTAATTGCCGAATTCAGATCTTCAGCCCTCAGCAGCTGTTGCAACGAAGATCCTGGATTGTTTTTCCTAATTCCTGGCACCATCTGACTGCAGTGCCCACATTGGCTGCTCACCATTTTGGTGAACTCCCTGAGTGGCTAGCTCTGGAATCCAGCTTGGCTGTTTTCCCAGGACTAATTGCATGCCTGTGCACAAATTCTGTAGCCTGTGCTGCCTGGCCCTGGCTACTAGTGTGTGCACATAATACCAATTACAGCTAAACTGAAAACTGGGATTCCTGGTGCTGATTTTTTGTTTGTTTAAGGACTGTTAGTAGCCTGTATTTGCTCATTCTGGTAAAAAAAAAAGAGAGTAAAATACTGTTTTTTGGCTTTGTTTTAGCCTAGTTAGAGCCCTTAATCTTCCCATTCTCTCCTTTGTGTGTCTCTCTGTGTGATTTTTTCACCCTTCCCCAAAAGTTCTTTAATACACCTAAACCACTCCCCCATCTATGCACCTCCTCCCATTGGCCATCTTGCCCTACACAAATTTAAAGCTGCCGAACACCTCCTAGAGTGTGGTCCTGCCCCACAGAACTACATTTCTAACAGCCCCTTGCCTCACCACTCCCTCCTCTCCCCCTTCATAAGGCTGGCCACGCTAATTCTCTCCTACTACTTCCACAGAGAAACCTTCAGGGCTCCCAGCTCATCTGCCACAAGAATCGCAGCCACCGGGCAGTTGGCACTCCTGAAGCCACAGCCCGAGACCACTTACTTGAACTCCGGGCCCAGAGACGTACCGCAAAGCTACAAACCAATTGGAGTGTGAGAGCCTTCTCCAGGCTTGCTCTGATTGGTCCTTCACCCCTTCTTATCTTTTCTCTGTCTCCTGAGCTAAAAAGGCACTCTTTTTTTTTTTTACTTATGCTTGCTAATGTATGCCTATTTTGTTAGAATCTGCCTGTAAACTGCCTAAAAAAAGCTGTAATACTTGCAAACTGCTCTTGCTAGATTGATTAAGTGAAACAGCCCTTTCCTTTGCCTCTGTAACTGCCTCCTGGACTTCAGGGTGCCAAGGAAATTGACCCTTTCATTTGTAAATTAGTTTTGTCACTGGGTAGCTCAACCATTGTCTGGGACCAATACTAATTGGCTTCGCTTTCTCTTCCCCTTCAGCCGAGAACTCTCCAGGGCTCCCAGCTCATCCGCCGCAAGAACCACGGCACTGGGTGGTCTGCACTTCTGAAGCCACCGCCTGAGACCACTTGCTCAGACTCAGACCCAGAGAGGTATGGCAAAGGTGCAAATTATGCCCACCCACCCATCCCCTCCTGACCATTATTACATAGACCTCCTTGCCCCACCCTCCTGCCATTGGCTTTCCTACAAATCTATCCTCCCCACCTCCCTAGGACACCCACAGACATATAAATTTTGGGTTGCAGCTTCAGGTTCAAGTGTCCCATCCTAACTAACCCACCACAGTCTCTCCTACCACTCATCTCAGATCACATTTGTGACTTATTATTATTGTCCCTAGTCGCTGTGTCATAGTAAATTCTCCTTGCTCCCTACAAGTGGTTTCAGCACCTATATCTCTTTGCTGACCCTGTGGTGTGTGGCCTTAGCTGGTGATACTTCTTAGATCAGGTTTACAACTTCTTGTAACTATCTCTAGTCGCTGTGCCATGGAAACATCTCCTTGCTCTCTTCAAGTGGTATTGGCACCTATATCCCTTTTCAGACCCCGTGGCACATAGCCTTACCTGGTGATACCTTGTCCAGATTAAGCCCTTACAACTGTTTCTCTTTCTGACCCCCAGACTTTAACCATGGAACTTGCAATCTGGCTCTACCTATTTACTGCCTTATGCACCCTACCCTTATTAAGGTACATGCCAGATGGCATTTACCCCAAAGAGGACTCATATCCCCTACCACAAGAATGTCTACTCATGGAGTCCCTATACAAGTTGTGCTGTGCCCCACAAGTTGTTGTACTCACTTTCAGCTGAGTCTCACTCTTGGACAGCCACGGGCATCTTGTTACCCACCCAAGGAATGTTACCTGCTCAGCCCAGTACCTGCATCTACTGACATCATACAGCTAGAGTCTTAGCATGTGTATCACTAGGACTAAACAGTACAAAGAATAGGTCCTTGCATTCCTACCCCAATACTTGCACTAGCCAAAGAAGGTTTAGTTCTTCCAAATTACCACTTGTTGCCCTGAGGAAAGTTGTACTCCTGCTCTTGTTATACTCAGGTAATGTTAAACTTAACCCTGGTCCTATACAAGCAATTCCTTCACCATCAGAAGTCACAAAGTATAAAGGTATCAGATTTATGCATGTTAATGTGTGTAGCCTCTTAAAGAAACTCACCTCAATACAGGCTTGGGCTATCCACATGGAGCCGGATGTACTTGTCATATCTGAATCCTGGCTGCATCCATCCATGCCAGACAAAGAGATCAATATCCCCAACTATCTGTTATTCAGAACCAATAGACTAACCAGAGGAGGTGGTGTAGCCATCTATGTTAAGGACAAGTTTACAGTCACTACCCTCAACACTACATCAATTGCCAATGCCTTTGAATGCCTGTCCTTAAAAATCAAAATATCAACATCAGTGGCCGTCCATGTCATAGGATGTTATAGACCCCTGTCCTCGGGGTCACAGCTCCTGTCCTACCTACCATCTACTATGAGTACCAACACAATGGAAACAATTATACTAAGGGACCTTAACTATGACTGGCTGTCAAGCTCATCTCTTCCACTTAAATCCTTCTGTGACTCTCATGGGCTCACTCTACTAATTAATGACCCTACTCGTATCAGTAAGAAAAACCCTATGAAAAGTACACCATTAGATGAGGCTACAGTACATTCATGAAAATCTTGTACCAATGGAATGGAAATGTTAAGAGTGTGATATAAAGTGGGGGAAAAGTAAAAAATAATATTTGAGATGCTGTTTTAATGCTTTGTATATGTAGAGATATATATAATAAAATAGTGGTCCGAAGCTGCCTGGAATTTTTTTTTCTGTTGTCCAACTCCATTTTCTTGCTGTTTTATTGGTCCTAAATTGTGATGTGGAAAGTCTACAGGTTTTAGTTGTATATTTTCTGACAAATCTACCATCTTTCTGTTGAAATAAAGTGTGCATTCAACAATCCAGATGTTGTGCTGTAGTTCTTTTATCCTACCTATTTGTTTTCCCCATTATTTTTATAGTTTGAAGCACCTCCAAAATATGTTCTGAATGTACTAGTTGGTGTCCTCAGCTAGTGCATTCAGAACATGACCAACTAATTACTTTTTGACATTTACATCCCTTTTTTCGATGCTCCTGTGTGTTACCAGTGCTGCCCTTGCTATACTGCCAGGTAGTACATCTTGCCTGCTCTTTATCGTTTGAGTCAGGTCATTTTTCAACCCTTCCAACCAATCGTGCCCATGCTCCTACTAGGTACATTCAGAACGCCCCTGCCCCAATTGGTTGCCCGATCCTTTTGGGATATCACAGGTTTCCCCTGTGATATAGGTGGCCAGTGGGAGGTGTAAAATATGCTGCACATAAGTGCTTGCCCTCTTTCTTGCTGTTTTTTGTACAGCTGAAAGTGTTGGTATCCACTTGGAGCAGCCGTTGTGCATTCAGAATGACAAAGAGCCCCAGTCATCCAAAGTGCACTCAGAATGGCAAAAGGTAAGGTTCTGACCAGGTCTGCAAGTTTTAGGAGCGGGGATCATTGTGCAGCTTATTTTGACTACAGTAGTGTGATTTATTTACTGTTTGCTGCCCATTGATGTTTGCTTCTGTGGCTGGAGGGTGATTTAATATGAATGCTCAGCCTTCCTGCTACCAAAATGCTTGTTTAAATCCTTGGTTTGTTGTATACAATTTTTAAAACCATCCACCGCATGGTCGGCACATGGCTGTATGCTGAGTAGGCCATGTTGAGACCATGCAATCTGTGGTTGTTGGGTTGGGGGCAAAGTATTGTTTGGACTGGTCCAAAAATGCTATTTCTGTTGCATTCCACATTGTCGATGGGTAATAATAATCTCCATGATGTTTTAGAATGTCCATTGTATTTTTTTTAAAGTCCTGCTTTACTGTGCTGATGCATAACATAGAAACATAGACTTTGATGGCAGATAAGGATCGCATGCCCCCCCAGTCTGCTCATTTCCCTACCTATTGGATAAGCTGCAGATCCTAGTTAACCAACAGCCTACTTCCTCCTGCCCCTCACCAGAATTGCTTTATGTCTATCCCATGCATTCTTGAATTCCCCCATTGTGTTTAACCCCACAACCTCCTCAGGAAGGCTCTTCCATGTGTCCACCACCCTCTCTGTGAAAAAAATACTTCCTCACATTGCCCCTGAGCCATCCGCCTTCTATCTTCAAATTGTGCCCCATGTTCATGCACATGTCTTTATCTGAAATATACTACCCTCCTGGACATTGTTGATTCACTTGAGGTACTTAAAGTTCTCTATTATGTCCCCCTTCCCTTTCCTCTAGGGTATACATATTAAGCTCCTCTAGTCTGTCCTCATATAGCTTATGGTGCAGACTCTGCACCATTTTTGCTGCCCTCTTCTTGACTGCCTCCATCCTGTCTATGTCATTGTGGACATGGGGTCTCCAGAACTGCACACAGTACTCCAGATTGGGTCTCACCAACTGTCTGTACAGAGGGATAACAACCTCTTGTTTTCTACTGGTGATGCCTCTCCCTATGCATCCCAGAATCCACCCAGCTTAATCATGTCTGACAGAATTTTGTGTAACCACCTACTGCATGGACTCCACATGGCTGGATGCTAAGCAGGCCATTGTTTGCTGCTCAACCTTCAGCAATTTTGAGACCTTGTGGTCTGTGGTTATTTGGAGAGTGGGGGGATGCCAAGTATTGTTTGTCGGCTACCAAAATTTTTTTTTTATGAAATGGTTTGCCTGTTGTGTCCATATCTGTGGTGCTGGACCCTGCCATCCATTTTCTATTGTGCAACCACCCACCACATGGTCTTCACATGGCTGGATGCTGAGCAGGCCATTGTTTGCTGCTCAACCATCAGCCATTTTGAGACCTTGTGGTCTGTGGTTATTGGGGGGAGTGCAAAGTATTGTCTGGCTGATACTAAATGTTTTTCTGTGAAATGGTTTGCCTGCTGTGTCCATTTCTGTGGTGCTGGGCCCTGATGTCCATCTGCTTTTGTGTAACCACCCACTGCATGGTTTCCACGTGACTGGGTGCTGAGCAGGCCATTGTTTGCTTCTTGACTCTCAGCCATGTTCAGTCCATGTAGCTGTGGGAATGGGGGGTACCCAGGTGCTCTGGGGCTCAGAGTGAGGATATGCATTGTTTTTAAAATGTTTCTCAATGTTTTGTTAAATATTCTCCCTAATGTGCCCTTCATGGTCTTTACATGGCTGCATAATGAATACAGTCCTCTTTTGTTAGGCACTCAGCATGCAGCCATTATAAGACAATGTGTGGTAGTGGTGGTGGTGGTGGGTTACAAATGATAGTTATACTGGAATTTAGCTGCTGTTGCAGTGCACCATTGTCCTTACATTCATCACACTGTGTTGTGTAGCAACTGATGGGTGATCTTATTCCACCAGCTGTGATGTAATTGTCCACTTTCTGCATTCCGTCATTTCATCTGCTATGAAGTAACTGATGGGTGATCTCTTTGTTTCTTTCTTGTTCCCGCTGTGAAGTAATTGCCCACTTTCTGTTCAGCCATTTCATCTGCTTAGGAGCAACTGATGGGTGATCTCTTTGTTTCTTTCTTGTTCCCGCTGTGAAGTAATTGCCCACTTTCTGTTCAGCCATTTCATCTGCTTAGGAGCAACTGATGGGTGATCTCTTTGTTTCTTCCTTTCCCCCACTGTGAAGTAATTGTCCACTTTCTGTTCTACTGTTTCACCTGCTGTGAAGCAACTGATGGGCAATCTCTTTGTTTCTTCCTTTCCTCTGCTATGAAGTAATTATCCACATTCTATTCCGTTGCTTCATCTGCTGTGAAGTAAGTCATAGAAACATAGAATTTGATGGCAGATAAGGACCGCTTGGTCCACCCAGTCTGCCCATTTCCCTACCTGATGGATATGCTGCAGATTCTAGTTAATCAACAGCTTACTTCCTTCCTCCTGCCCCCCACTAGAATTGCCTTATGTCTGTCCCATGCATTCTTGAATTCTCACACTGTTCCTGACTCCACAACCTCCTCAGGAAGGCTATTCCGTGCATCCATAACTCTCTTTGTGAAAAAATACTTTCTAACATTACCTTTGAACTGTCCCCCTTCTATCTTCAAATTGTGCCCCCTTGTTCTTGCACATCTCTTCTTCTGAAAGATACTACCCTCTAGTACCTTGTTAATTCCCTTGAGATACTTGAAAGTTTCTATCATGTCCCCCCCTCTCCCTCCTTTCCTCAAGGGTATACATATTAAGCTGCTTTAGTCTCTCCTCGTATGTCTTCTGGTGCAGACCTTGCACCATTTTGGTTGACCTCCTCTGAACAGCCTCCACTCTGTCTATGACTTTGCCGAGATGGGGTCTCCAGAATTGCATGCAGTACTCCAGATGGGGTCTCACTAACTGTGTGTAGAGAGGGATAACAACTTCCTGTTTTCTACTGTTGATGCCTCTTCCTGTGCATCCCAGTATCCCACCAGCCCTCCTTACTGCCTACTAACATTGCTTGCCCACCTTTAGGTCATCTGATATAATTACTCCTAGGTCTCTTTCAATTTTTGTTGTGTTATTAACTCACCCCTCATTGTGTACTCTTCCCCTGGGTTTTTGTTTCCTAGATGCATTACCTTGCACTTCTTTGCATTGAATCTGAGCTACCACGTATTTGACCATTCCTCCAACCTTGCCAAGGCATTGGCGATCTCTTTGTTTCTTCCTTCCTCCACTATGAAACAAACAAACACAGCCACAACAGTAGCAGTGCAAGTAAATTTCAGTGATCTAGCTTCAGTTGCGGACACCCGATCAGATGTTGTCAACCAAAAGGCAGTTCAAAGGGCTCAAGCAGAACTGCCTAAGTCACTGGCATGGTTTGCATCAAGAATAAAGAAAAAAGTGATAATATCAAGTTCACCTGCAAAGCAGGCAGCAATGTCAAGAAGAGGACTAAATATGAAATGATGTCACAATTTGGAGACAAAAATGATGGATGTCGTGAAGGAAAACATAAAGAATGGACTACAGGAACGAGAGTGGGTCAGAGCAGTTTTGGTACTGAAAAACTATAAGAGGCTCTGTATGCAAGCACAACCCTTGGAATTAGCTGGACAACACTCATGAATGCATCTCGTAGTGAACAGAAGCATGTAAAAAGCATACATAAATCTGTACTGCCTCAGGAAACTACAAAGTAAAAAGCTTTTTTGAACAGTCAGCAACCCCTCTGCCATACAAGAAGGCATTCTTAAAAAGAAGCCAATGTACAAAAGCATTCCAATCAAAACTCCTTAATTTACTACATGCAGAATTTCTGATGCAACACCCATAGTGTTGAATCAGTGCAATCAAGTTCAACAGATTGCGCCCCAAGCACATAAAACTTGCCAGACAACAGAAACTGGACAAGTGCCTATGCGAGTACTGTGAAAATGCCCCATTAAAAACTGTGATCATTAAACCACATGGCAGATTTTTACAAACTGCCATAGTGCAAAGTACCAGTATTTACAAAGCTGTGGAGCTGACAACATGTGCAAATGGAAGGTTCCTTATTTTTCAGAAAAAGACTGTCTGGAGAAGGTATGCAGGAGTTGTACAGTGAAGATAACTGAAAAACATGCAAAGGCTCTGTTGAATCAACATAAGTTAGAAATGCTGAGATGGTACCAGTGGGAAACCTTCACAGGGAAGAAACCAAATGATGGCATTAACACGAAAACATCCCGCAAAGTATTAGTTAGCAAGAAGACCATGTTACAACAATGTATTGGAAGGCCTACAGTTTCTCAGTCACCATCTACATGTGGCATTGAGGCAAATAGTTCCATTTGCATTACTCAAGGCTGGGTCATGCCTGAAAATAGTCATTTTATGGCTAGTGCACTTTCCCGGTTAACAAAAACTAAATAAATAAATAAAAAAAATAAAATTTACCACAAGGTTGGGTCGTCATGGTGCTGGACTTTGCAGAAAACTATGCCTACAGGTTCCAGCATGACATCCAGTCCTGCCACTAGCATCATAAATGGGCTACAGTGCATCCGATAGTTACATATTACAGGTGCGCACTTTGCAATGACCTTGTCACAGAATAACTGGTATTCTTCTCAAATGACCTCACACAGTACTACCATGCTGTTCGAAATTTTGTTAAGATGGCCAATGAACACATCATGAACACTCGCCACATAAACATTATGAAGGAGGTACATTTCACAGATGGCTGTGCCAGTTAATACAAATCAAAATGGTCCTTCTATGGAATTTCAAAGGCTCCATCAGAGTATGAAATCCCTTTTGAATGTGCCATTTTTTGGATCATGTCATGGTAAGCACCCTTCAGATGGGGAGAGTGCCATGGTGAAATGGTCAGCAACCAGGGCCATGAAATCATGGATCGCTATCATTAAACAGCGGAAAAGATGTTCACGTAATGTTGTGATAATCTGACCAGAGAGCCTCCAAGTGATGGGTATGGGCATTCCAAGAGAAAATCTTTCTGGGTGCTTGACAAATCAATAAGAAGGCCAAAATGACTGGATGTTAGAGCTTTTCCTGGGAGAAGATGTGTCCAGAGCATTAGATCTGTGGAGGGTAGTGTGGCTGCCACCACAGAACTGTCTTGTGTCTGCTACAAGTACCAGAATGATGATGGCCCATGTGTGAACATGGAGCATGTGGATCAATGGACTTCAAAGAGGTTCAGACTGAAACACAACAGCACCAGTACTTCTCACACAGCTCAGATGCCTGAAGTCAGGAATGACACTGTCCAGCAATGCCGGTGATGGACTCCTTTATAACTCAGTGCACAAAAAAGAGTGCCCATGAACAAAGCAATGCAGATACAGACACTCCCGCTATTTCCAGCACTCCAGTGACTGGCCCTTTCTCTCCTCTGCTCCTGCCACTCTACTGACAGACCCGAGTGACTGACCCCTCCTTTGCTCCTGCCACTCTACTGACAGACCACTCTGCTGTTCCAAGCACTTCATCAGCTGACCTGATTGCTACTTCGGGCACTGAAGCAATGGACAATTCTGCTCATGAAACTTCAGCAACGGCCTTCTCCACTGCTTCTGTCCCTAGTGTCCTTGCTGACTGACCACCTGGTAAAAAAAAAAAGTAAATCCAGACAAGATACAGTTGGAAAAATTCTATGCAATCTACTATTCCAAACAGTTTTTTGTCAGGCAAGTGCTTGCATTTAATGAATTACAAGATACTTTCACTGTCAAATTCCTGGACCAGAGTGCAAATAGGTGTCTCATATGGCCACAACAGCAGGACACTGATATGGTGAGACAACAGAGACTTTTCCATGAACCTGTACATCTGTCAGGAAATGGAAGCTTTGCAATTGCACAGGATGAACTACAAACTATCTCCACAAAATATGAAAAGCTCAAGAATCACTGGAATTAACAGCAGTTGAATGGTATTCCATCACCGCAGCAACTCCCCCACCATGAAGACCATCACAGTGACAGGAATTTGGCAAAACCTGCATGTCACTGTGATGGCCTCTGCAGTCCTAAAGACCGTATCCCCCTCTCCCCAGTTCAACTCCGACTCGGAGTTAGAATCCTAGAGACTGGAGGGGGTTTGGGGAGCAGAGCCCCTGATAGAAATACGGAGGCATCTGTGACACTGCACTACTGACACTGAACACCGCAGCTGTCACTGTCAGGGATGTCTTCATGTTTGCCATCGTGGAGGCATGGTAAAACCCATTTGAAGTGTTGAACAATATAGAGAATGGGCAACTATGCACAACCAGTGTGTTCTGCCACAGAAGGGTTTCTGATTCCCTCTGACCTCAAGAGAGAAGCTTGAGAGGTCCATGGGAATCAGAACCCCAAGGTGGCATAACACACTGGTTGTGCATAGAGTTGCTCATCCTGTATTTTTTTATAGCATATAGTACTGTGTTAAATATGTGTGCATGAGTTCTTCTGCTTTCAAAATGAAACTGACTCATGCAGTCTCTAGAGGCTCTAGAATGCTGTTCTACCACAGTAGGATAGAATCACATTTCATGACCTTTGGAACTGTGGTATAACAGCATTTTGAAAGGAATGGAATTTTATACAGAACAACACTCTATTATGTGTTAATACATCCCTCGGAGCCACTCGTTGAAAACGAGTGGTTTCACAGCCCTTCAGCTGAGCAAGAACAGCAAAGCGAAGCTGAGCTGTTCTGGTTCAAGCTGAAGGTACGTGAAACCACTCATTTTCAGCAACAAGTGGTGACAAGGGGGATGTATTAATATATTATTGATCGAGAGCGATCAATAATATACATTTGTTTAAAAACTGTTCCCCGAATGTGACCGCTTCCAGGGCATCTGCATGTGAGTCGCTCTTCACAGAATAAAAGTGCCTCACGTGCAGGGGAAAGGAGTGCTCTGATCTGTCGGGAGCACTCCCTCATTCTACAATATACACTATATGACTAGTTGTATGCACAATCTTTTCTATGACTTTTTATTTTTACATCTTATTGATGCTTTTTTTCTTATTTCAGTGCGCTTCAGTGCACAAATATGTAATTGCTTGACAACATAGATCACATCTAGTAAACATTTATGAACCTACATTGTTGTCTGCTGGTCTTTATCACATTGACAATGCACATTTGGTGTCCGCTATACATTCAGAACTCAAGGTTGGTGTCCGCTGGTACATTCAGAACACAAGGTTGGTGTCCACTGGTACATTCAGAACACAAGGTTGGTGTCCGCTGGTACATTTGGAACACTGAAGCTTGTTTTCTTGGTCATTTAAAAGTCAGTTATCTTGCAGCATATTGCATTTTTCACTGTAGGATCAGGGCATGTTAAAATGCTAGAAAAAAATTATCTACTCTGCATTTGAAACTTAATCCTTCATGTCACAATTTGGTACAACATTTTCATGAACATACCTATGTACTTCTAGTAAGTAAACCCCATTTCTTCTGCCATGCCGGGATCTTTTCTGCCAGTGTTAGTGACCATTGCTTTATTGCTGACATAAGAGCAGTCCCTAAACCAACAGCCTCAGCAAAGTTCTCTACCAAAAGATCAAAAATAAATTTTGACCCACTTGCATATATTAATGACCTGAAAGCCTCCCTGCTTTGGCAGACCTTTTATTTAGCCAAATCAGTAGAAACAGCATATGCCATTTTCCACAAAATTGTATCCAGTGCTCTTAACACCCACGCACCCTTAGTCAAAACCCACATCAAGGCTTGAAAGTGCCGTTGGCTTACAGCCAACATCAAGGCAGTACTATTAAAAAGAGACAAGCTATGGAAGCTAGCATGCAAATCCCACAAAGCTGAAGACTGGCATCTTTTCAGAACAGCCAGAAATCACTGTACAAAGCTAATTTGGGAAACCAAGTGCAACTTCTATCGCTCTGAACTCGACACTGCCTCCAACTGCTCTACCAAGTTCTGGTCCACAATAAAATAATTTTCTGGTAATACCACAGGAAACACTCTTCCCCTGAAAAATTATTTTTGACAATGTAACTATCAACAGCAATAAAGAGATACTACAAGCCTTGAACAATCACTTTGCTACTGCACGGCTAGCTTCTGATAACTCTCCTGCATGCAACCTATACTCCCAGCTTACCATGCAACCTTCAGAATCTAGTCCCTCAGATGCAGTGTTTTCATTCTCTATTGCCTCACTAAAAGAGGTTGAAGATATTCTCCTCCAGTTGGACACCAGAAAAAGTGCTGGCACTGACACCTTCGATCCATACTACCTAAAGATTGCCTATCATGTTTTGGCCGTACCTATTATGCATCTATTTAACTTGTCCCTTTCTCAAGGGACCCTCCCCAAACTGTGGAAGACCACTCATGTTATTCTGTTGTTTAAGTCCAGAGACTCCTGTGATCTAAACAAGTACAGGCCCATATCCCTTCTCCCGGTACTATCAAAACTTCTGGAAAAAATCGTGAATGCCCAGCTGAAATCTTTCATAGATGATACTAACCTGCTAAACCCAATGCAATCTGGTTTCAGAACTGAATATAATACAATCACAGCCCTGGCCAAGGTGACAAATGACTGGCAGTGCGATCTAGAGAACAAAGAATTTGCGTCGTTTTTCTAGACCTAAGTAAGGCCTTCAACACTGTCGACCACAGCCTCCTTCTTTCTTTCTTCATTAAAAGCTATTTGGTATAGATTCTACCTCCTTGCGTTGGGTCCCACAACTACCTTTCTGATAGGCACCAACAGGTTAAGGCTGAAGGTGAACTCTTCCCCTCAAATCTATTAAAAAGAGGCATCCCGCAGGGATCCATCCTGTGGCCACTCCTGTTTGCCATCTACATCAACAATATGGACTCAGGCATCAATGAGGTGAAAATTCATCTGTTCGTAGATGATACAGTGATCTACCTAATCCATACAACTCCTGAAACTGCCTATAGCAACTTGCAAGCTGCCTTCAACATACTTCAATACCAGCTCCTTAGTAAACAATTGCTACTTAACACCAGAAAGACAAAGGCAATGCTATTTTCACCTATTAACCATGCAGCCTACCCTGCTGTACCTCCCATCACCACCATCCTAGGAGAAACCCTGGAATTTGTGCTGAAATTCGAATACCGGGGGGGTCTGGCTAGACTTCAAACTCTCCTTTGCAGACCATCTGGAGGATTTGTTAAAAAAAATCAGGTAGAGACTAGGTCTCTTCTTCAGGTTAAACCACCAACTAACTACAGAGGCCAAGAGACAGCTAGTTCAGTCTACATTCCTTTCCCTAATTGATTACGACGACTTTATATACAGCCAATGTGCTGCTTCATACCTAGGTAAATTGGACATACTTTACCACAGAGCCCTGCGCTTCATCACTGGTCTCCCCTTCTCCACTCATCTCTGCTCTTTATATGCGGCCGTAGGTTGGACCTCCCTACAATATAGACAAAATAAAAATGTAGCTCTCTGGACATACAGCGCTATCACTGGCAAACTTCCACAGTACATTGTTGATTGCCTGACTCTCGATATGCCTGGAACCTATGCCCTAAGAAGCTGTTCACTGATTTCTCTGAAAGCACCCAAAGCTCTAACATGTTTTGGGAGAGCTGCCGTAGGATTCTTTCTACCGTCACTCTGGAATGTGCTACAGAAATCACTGAAACTGAGTACTACTGTTAGCATTACTGTGTTTAAGTCCTTATACTCACAATGCATTACAGAAGCTTGCAACTCCTTCCAATGATCCTAGTTCTGGAATATGCCACAGAAATCACTGAAACTGAGGACTACTGTTAGTCTCACTGTGTTTAAAACCTTATACTCAAAATACATTACAGAAGCCTGCAACTGCTTCCAATGTTCCTAGCTTACTTACTTATACCCCCTTCCACATCCTCCCTGCTTTTCCCATCCTCCTTCTTTCTTGTATCAGTGCATAACTTGTCCCTGAGCCACCTACTTATCTACCACCCTAAATCTCACCCTCCCTCACCCACCTATTCCTTGTATACCCACAGCATCTCATTTCTTCACTCCTAGTATTATCCCAGTTCCAGACCCCCTTCCACTGGCTGCCCACTTCTCCCAAGACATATCTCCCCTTGATATGCATGGGTCTTTTTAAACTGACTATGTATGCCTCTTTGTTTGTAGCATCCACTTCAACTATTCTCTTCGCTGGACTATAATGCTTTTACCTTACAGGAATACTAAACCATGCATGTTGTTGTATCTGGTATAAATTTTTACTGACTTTCTACCGTATTGTTATGTATACCCTTGCTGACTGTCTTTTACCTGAACCCAAATGTATTTTTACTTATCCTGTCTATTGCAGGCCTACCTGTACTGTTGCACTCTTGCATCTACTGTCTATTTGTCTGTATATAAAGGCATTGTTACTTGACTTGTGTAATGTAGGTGCACCTTGTAAATGAGTTTGCTCAATGGTGTTTGCCTGGATAAATAAATAATTTGATTGATTGACTGATTGATTTGCAGTTATGTAGTGCCCTCACCCCATTATTGGCCAGACACACCACACACAAGGGGTGGAGTTGCTTGGCCATACTACACAAGCCAAGAAAAGGGCAAGGAATGGTGGGAATCTTCTATAATGTACTGAGAGACTCCCAGCCAGATGCCACCATCTCCTGCCAAATGGCATGGGAGACAGAACTCTAATGTTCCTTATCACCACTGCTCTGGACTGAATGTTTAAAGGCAGCCCATACCGCATACAAGGATGCCAAGTGCCAATTAATACAACTCAAAATCCTTCTTCAATGGTATAGAACACCAGCAGTGCTTCATAAACTTAAAGTCTTGAATCATGACAGATGCTGGAGGTGTCAGTCCTCCCCAGCCCATTTATTCCACTTCCTTTGGACATGCCCTGCCCTACAAGTGTTCTGGTCACACGTACTGAATGACTGTTCAAGGTTCGTGGGTACAACAATCTCACAGTCACAAGACCCACTGTTGATACGTTCAGTTTCCACATTAGCTCCCATTCTGGGTCCTCTCAAGGCATGGACTCTTGCCGCATGGAAGCCAAAAGGGCTATCCTGATGAGACGGAGACAACCCACCATTCCTTCAATAGCTGCCTGGTGAGCAGCTCTGACTAGACTGGCTATTTTTGAGAGACTATCTGCAGATTCCACAACCTCCCCAGATTCCACAAAAAATGGGGTGCCTACCTACACTCACACAATAGTGCAGTTCCCGCTCCTACACCAAATAATCCCCCAAAGCAGTGATACCTAACCCCCACCCCCATGGCTCAGTCTTATGCCTACCTTGAGAACAGGGGTCCTCACCTTACTGTCAGAAATCTCTCGACAACTCATCTGATTTCAATCACCAATTCTCTTTCCTATCCCTGTCTTCTAGATGGGTATTCCTACTATAAGTTATGCAAGGAGAATGAAGCTAGATAATAAGCTGCTATACCTTGCCCCCTCTCTTCTCATATGGAGGCAACTCAAAATCTAGGCACTACAGTGGCATTAATAGTGATAGTCTCCATTAGTGTGTAACTGATGCTTAAGAGATACAATGTACAACAGATTACGGATTCATGCTTGATGTGTACCAGAGAAGATATTTTACAGTATCAAACCTGGAGAGCTATGTATCTAAATATGTGCATAATCCTGAATGTTAAACACCCTGTGGCTTTATGTTTTGCTGTACTGGAAAAGAAAAAATTCAGTAAAATATTGTATGATAAAAAAAAGAAGGACATTGGTTACAGAAATTCTCAATATAAAAAGAATCACACAAGTAACAATCCAATAAATCACTTTTTACAGCTAAGTTATGTTGCATACTTTTTAAATTAACAGGCTCAGTTGCCTGTAATTCGTTTTTAACCTTATGGATTATTAAGATCTTTTTAAAGGGCACTACAATAGCTGGGTAGCCTAAACCATGTAAAATAAATGTCCATGGTTCCACCAGGAAATCCTGTGCTCTCCTCTCCATTTTAGTAGCCTGAAAAAGATGAACGACAAAATCAGAATCAGAATGAGATGCCTGGCTACTTACACCTGTAATCCTATTAATGAATACAACATTTTATATTGCAAAAAAATGATCTCTGAATTTATTTTTTTAATTTTAAACTTGTATTTTACACTTTTTAATGTCACACCATCTCAGTAATCTTACTAAATGGAAAAATGAAATATATGCAGGAAATACTCAGGACATGGAATGAAAAGTGAGCAATCACCCACTGCCCTGGAGCTACTAGAACAGAATCCTACCAGTATTAGACCAGGTTGGTCTCTGGGCAGCAGTAGAGGGTTTTTAGAAACTTTGTACCACAGTACCTCGTTGTTTACCTAGTTAGGCCAGGCAGAGAATGAGTGATGTCATTTAGAACTATCGCAGCATCAGAAACCCTTTTAGTTCAGTTGCAGGGAAGCAGTTTAGAATCTTGGTGAGTTCCAGCATGGAGAGTGAAGGAAAAGGAACTCTCTGTACTACAGAGGGCTAGAGGTGCCTGCCAGCCTCACTTGGCTGGGTGAAGGACTTCTGTTCATCATTTAATTCTTGCCCTAGTGTGGGGAACAACAAGTGTCTCCTAAGAAGTGGTGAAGACCTGTGTCAGTGAAGCCCCAGTGGGATCAGATTATTTTGAAAGTGGAAAGGGATTGAGAAATCAGTGGTTCTAAGGGGCAACCCCTGATGGACTGAAGGATTGTCACAGCTACCCAGAGAAGAGAGACCGATAAAGTTTCTATTAAAGCTATGAACTTTCAGAAAGGAATGTTTCCTCAAGTGTGTTGTCAAATGACTGTAACAAGGGAATACCAAACCGTGAGTACATTGAGGATTTGAGATAGAATTTTGGGTTGTCTTGTGATGTATGTGCCCAACTCTGGCAAGATTACATTCACTCAGGACCCTGTTCACCACAAATTACTGCTGTAGTAAAGTATACTGAAGAAAAGAATGCCTTTAACAATCCAGTGGGGTTGAAGGATCTAGTCTAGTGTGTTCTAAAGTAATGGCAGAGTCTGACTGGTCAAAGTTCAGAGCTAACTGGTTACCAGATAAGTACAGTTGCCTGAAGATGTAAACAATGGCCCATCTTGTCAGGAAGTTCAATTTAAGTGTGTGTAAATTCCCACTATATATACACTTGGTCAGAAATCTAGAGATGCCTAAGCAAAGAGTGGATAGTTCATGTTATGGAATGCACAGTACTGCTTGTGTTTCTGTGTGGAAAGATGTTCTACTATTGTAAAAATTGTGTCATCTGTCCTGGACAATATGTGCCCCTTAGGGCAACGCCAACACAGCCAACTACAATCCTGTCAGCAAAGTCAACACTTTGCCAACAGGTCACAGTGTTGGTTTGCCCAAGACAGGGGCACACTGTCTCCCGGTCCTGCAACCCCACCCCGAAGTAACTCTGACTGAAGCTAAGAATCCTAAAGTCAGTGGGGGTGGGGGGCAGAGCCCCCACATGGGGGGGTTTGGGGGCAAAACCCCTCCAATAAAAGAAAAGAACCGGGAGACAAACAGGAATCATGATGACCGCAACTTGTGGTTGACGTGATTCCTGTCGGTGAGATCCCGGTCGAAAAAAGGGTTGTTGAGCCGGCATCGTAGAGCCATCCTGGACAGTACAAACTTGGGGGACCATCCTAGTTCTGCTTTAATATTTTATCAGAAATAAAGCCATACAATACAATCTCTATTTTATGGTTGTGGATATAGATGCAGTGAAATAAAATTTCGCCTCAAAATTGGCAATTCCACCACATGAAATGTTTCACAAAATAGTGGCAAAATGGTGAAATTTCACACCTCAATTTCACACCCCTGCATATCCCATTCCCATTACTTTGTAAAAATCTCCATGGTGTCTAGTGGTCCCCCCCACATCCCCCCCCAGCCACTCACTGGCCCAAATTATTCTCCCTGGTGCCGGCTCATCACCGGCCATAATTGAATTTAGCCCTCCCCCAAGTTACCCTGGCCTCCTCATGTCCTTTTTAAAAAAAAATGAAACTCACACTCCCTGGTGTCTAGTGATCCCCTCTCAGCTGCTCACTAGCCCAAATTATTCTCCCTGGTGTCTAGTGGTCCTCCCCAGCTGATCACTGGTCGCAACTGAATAAAGCCCCCCCAAGTTACCCAGGCCCCCTCATGTCCTTTTGTTTAAAAACAATCAATCAAACCCACACTTACTGGTGTCTAGTGGACCCACCACCTTCTCATCAATAAGACAGCACCCACCCCACTCCCCCAGTACCCTGACGAGGCAACCAGCACAGACCTCCACTCACCTCCATGTCAGGCAGCCCAACTGAGCACTTCAGTGAATGAGTGCATGCTTGTACAAGCATGCACTCTTAGAATTAAGTACTGGTTGGGCTATAATCACTCAGAGATGAATGCAGAGGCTGTGCCGGTGTCAGGGCTGGGGAGGCAGGTGGGAGCTAGCTCATGATGACAGGGTGGGGTGGGAGTCCACTAGACACCAGGAGTGTGGGTTTGATTTTATGTTTAATAAAAGGACATGAGGGGGCCAGGGTAGCTGGGAGGGGGTTTAACCAATTACGTTGTTGATTGGCCAGGGGGACCACTAGACACCAGGGCAAATAATTTGGGCAGGTGAGTGGCTGGGGGGACCACTAGACATCAAGAAGTGTGGGTTTCCTTTTTTTTTTAAAAGGACATCAGGATGCCAGGGTAACTCAGGGAGGGACTTTATTCAAATATGGCCAGTAATCAGCTGGGGGGGGACCACTAGACACCATGGAGAATAATTTGTACTGGTGAGCATCTGGGGGGAGGTGGGGAGGAACAGTAGATACCAGGGATAACTTTGGGTGGTGAAATTCTGCCCACAACTGGTGAATTCCACCAGTTCATGGGCAAAATTTCGCTCACTCTGGAAACAAAATTTTGCATTTTGCCCCATGAAATATTTTGCGAAATGCATGAATTACACAAAGTATTTCACAGGGCAAAATGTTTCAATTTTTCACAACACTGGTTGTGGACAATCCATCTGTGAGTCCGAGTGAAATGTTATGGGGCTCCCTCAGATAGGAGACACAGCATAGCCCTGGCACACATCTCCCAGGCTTGGAATAAATATAAATGTTATTTTGTGCCCTACCCCCGACCTCTTAGATGCTTGAGACAAGTGTTTACCCTAATGCCAGGGGTGATACTTATTTTCTGCCAACTTGTGGTTTGTTGCCTTGTCTGTGTAACAAGTGTGGGGGGGGGTTCCTGGTTGCAAGATGCCACTCTTGACAGGGGTAAGGGTTACATTTGCTTTTCATTTTAAAGAATTTTTTTAAATTTTGTTGTTCAACCACTTGGGTTTGCATTTAGTTTGCTGATATTAGTATAGCAGTATGCAGCAGCTGTTCAAGGTTAAACTACTGCTACTCCCAAAAAGAAAATGTAATGCAATTGGTCGGCTGTACTCTGGGTGATATTGTGCACTCAGAATATGCTCCAGAGATTAGCCGGTACAGTTTGGACCTGAAGAGGAGCAACACCAGATGGAGGCTGAATCATTACTACTTGCGAGGTAAAGAATTCTTAGAGGGTAAGATAGAGGAAATCTTTCATAATAATGTGTTACCAAAAACATCTGATGTCATAGTCTGGGACACACTAAAAGCAGTCTTCAGAAGTCACACAATGAATTCTACCTCAACCCAAACTAAGTTCTTTTGAGTAAGGCAGTAAGGGCTGGAAGACAAGTTACACTTCTTGCAGATGCCCATTAGCAGGGAGAAGTATTGGTCACCTAGCATCTTAAAGGAAATCTTTCATAACAATATGTTACCAAAAACATCTGATGTCATGGTCTGGGACACACTAAAAGCAGTCCTCAGAGGTCACACAATGAAGTCTACCTCAACCCAAACTAAGTTCTGTTGAGTAAGGCAGTAAGGGCTGGAAGACAAGTTGCACTTCTTGCAGATGGCCCATCATTAGGGAGACCGATTGGTCACCTAGCAACTTAAACTGGTTAAGGCAGACTTAGACCCTCATTGCCTGTAACAAACTGAAATTGCACTACCTTTCCTCTATCAGGGGTACTGCAAGGTATGCATGAGACCTAGCCACCTGCTGGCTTACCAGCATCACAGACAGCATTTAGCAGTGACAGTCTCTGCAGTGCTCCAACCAAACACAGGATCCCAACTGACAAAACTACACAATATATCCCAAGCTTTTGGCAATTACTATCATTCCCTCTACATCCCCAAAAAGGTCAGTGGCCCTGGAAGTAATTAACAAATTCCTAAACCCCCTTACACTCCCTGCACTGTCTGAGGAGTAAAGGGCTCGACTTACAGCCCCAGTACAGGCCAAATTGACTGATGCTGCCATAACTGACATCACAACCATGAAGGCCCCAGGATCCAATGGAAATGGAGCTAAGTTTTATAAACAAACCAAAAACTGAATCACTTGTATTCTTCTAAAGGCTTTTAATGATGTTCTGATGGGTGGACCTCCTCCGCCAAACTGGGCTTATGCTGTCATCTCAGTAATCCCTATACCAGGCAAAAATCCACTGCAATGTAGTTCATACAGACCCATATCAGTCCTGAATGCAGACTATAAGTATGTCATGTCCATCATGGTGCATAAACTGGATGGAGTCTTACCCACATTGATAGGAGACTGGGTTCACCTATTCTGTGACAACCACTGACAATACTAGAGAAGCTCTGCATAATATCCAGGAAATGTAGACACATCGGTCTCCTTGCACCTTTCTCAAGTTAGATGCTAAGAAGGCTTTCAATCCAATGTCCTGGCCCTTTCTACACTGTAAGCTGTTCTCAGTAAACTGGGATCTAAGGATCTTCTGTTCCAGCCACTACAGAACCTATATGAGGCACCACTAGCATGTTTAAAGGTTTTAAACCATCACTCTGAGAGCTTCTGCATTTTCTGAGGGGACGAGACCGGGTTGCCCAGACCCCTCCATTATTTGCACTTTATATAGAGCCCCTGGCACAAGCTATCCATGGGTACAACAGTATAAAAGAGATACAGGTGGGGGGAGGGAGCATCACATAATTTCTACACTGATGACATGCTTTTATATTTGGCAGACCCAGAAAGATCGCACCCTGCAGTCTTCCAAATAGTGGGGAGTTTCAGAGGTGTCTCTGGGTATACACCAAAAATCATAAAGATAAAAGTCCTGCCCTCCAACAATCAACCCTCACAAAAGACACTAACATGGTTATCATTCCAATGGGAGCTAGAGAAGCTCAAATACCTTGGGATATATCTATCCAGAACCAAGGATGCAGCCTACTGCAATATTTATGTTCTCTCTTTTATACACATGACATCAGACATATTTACACAAATGACATCAGATCTTTTGCAATGAAATGTGTTGTCCTAGAGCATCTCACACATGGTGGAGGTTGTCCAGATGGTGGTTCTTCCCAGAGCACTGTATTTATTCCAAAATATTCCTCTCTCCCTTCCACTAACCACATTTTGACACTGTAATGAAGAAGTAACAAGATTCATTTGGACCAGAATAAGTCCCTGTATAAAACCTCTGACCCTGTACCTTCCTTAGGGGAAGGGCAGACTGGCATGACCAAATTTTCAGTTTTATTACTAGGCATCTCATCTCCATTGTGTGGCTCTCTGGTACATTGATATGCTGGTACCCCTTGAGTACTGTGACAGGAGGTTGAGAAAGGGCTGACCTGGACATTGTCACTGTTACCGAGTCATGGTCAAATGAGAATCATGACTGGGACATAGCCATACCAGGCTATATTTTGTTCAGGAAAGACAGGGTGGTTAAGAATAAGGAAGGAGTATCTCTTTACTTGAGGGATAGCATAAAACCCACAGAGATACAGGGACCACAGGGAGGGGTGGAGGTACTGTGGGTCACCCTAGGGACAGGAAATGGAGTAGCTATTCACACTGGCATGATCCACAGACCTCCAGTATGGGGGTGGAGATGGATAAGGAACTGGTGGAAGCATCCAATAGATGACAAATAAGAGGAAGGTACTGCTTGTGGGGGACTTCAATCTGCCGGATGTAGAGTGGAGCATCCCAGCTGCAGTTTCAGCTTAGAGCAGGAACATCCTGGACTCCCTGCAGGGGGTGTTCCTTATGCAACTAGTAAAGAAACCCAGTCATGAGGGAGCACTATTAGACTTGTACTCAATAACAGGGATAGTGTTGCAGAAATCATAGTGGGTAGCCACCTGTGGATCAGTGATTGGAGTATGGTGTGGTTCAATATAAGAACTGTGGTGGAAGTAAACCACACAAAGGCAAGGGTTCTGGACTTCAGTAGGGAAGATTTTTCAAAGATGGGGAAATGCCTCAGGGATAGCCTGACAGAGAGAGAGGATTTGGGTGGAGAGGAGGAACAGTGGGCAAAAATAAAAGTGGGGAAGTGAGGGCAACAAACCTGTGCATCAGGCAAGTAAGCAAAAGCAAGAGGAAAAAGAGATGGCTATGGTTCTCAAAAGAGGTTGCTGAGTGGGATGGTAAGAGCAAAACAGTTAGTATTCAGGAGGTATAAGGAGTCACAGAGGGAGGAGGACAGGGAGGTGCATCAGGAGAAGCAGAAGGAAGCAGAAAAAGCAGTCAGGAGTGCAAAGATGCAAACAGAGGAGAAAATAGCTCAGGCAGTAAAGAAAGGGGACAGTATATTTTTCAGGTATGTTAGTGAGAGGGGAAAGACCAGAAGAAGGTTTGTAAGACTAAGGAGGGAATAGTTAGAGTCTGGGGATGGAAACAAGGAAAAAGTAGACATCCTGAATGAATATTTTTGTTCAGTGTTCATGGAGGAAAGCAAAGGAGAGGTACCACAGTTAAGTATCGGGGCATCTAAGGAAAGGAGGTGGATACTAGTCCACTTACAGGGTAGAGAGTACTGAAGGCACTCACAAATTTGAAAGTGGATAAGGCAATGGAGCCTGATGGGATACATCCAAGGATATTGAGGGAGCTCAGATAGGTGCTGGCTGCACCTCTGACAGTCCTATACAACCACTCACTGGAGACAGGAGTGGTCTCGGAGGACTGGAGGAAGGAAGATATAGTCCCGCTTCATAAAAATGGGAACAGGCTGGCAATTACAGGTCAGTCAGCCTGAATTTGGTGGTGGGGAAATTAATGGAATCACTACTGAAGGAAAGGATAAAGAAATAGCTTGAATCCAGTGGCTTACAAGATCTGAGGCAACATGGGGGGGAGATCATGTCAAACAAATCTGATCGATTTCAATGACTGGGTGACCAGGGAATTAGATCATGGTGGAGCAGTGGATGTGACCTACCTAGATTTGAGTAAGGCTTTCGTCACTGTTCCACATTGCAGACTCATGATCAATCTCAGCAGCATGGGAATAGATCAAAAGGTGGTAAACTGGGTAAGAAATTGGTTGGGGGATAGGTGACAGAGGGTGGTGGTAAATAGAGTTCACTCCGAGGAAGGAAGAGTGACCAGTGGGGTGCCTCGAGGATCAATACTAGGACCTGTCCTCTTTAATGTCTTTATTAGTGAGATTGGGGAGGGACTAGAAAGGAAGGCATTTATGCCTTTTTGCAGATAACTCTAAGATCTGCAATAGGGTAGACAGTACGAGGTGTGTGTGGAAAAATGAATAAGTATCTAACAAAGCTTGAGGAGTGGTCAAGAGTATGGCAACTAAGCTTCAATGTGAAGAAGTGTAAGATCATGCACTTGGAGAGCAGAAACCCAGAGGCAGAGTACAAAATGGGAGGAGTGGTACTGGTGACCACCAAACAGGTAAATTATCTGGGGTAATTAAACCTTATGACCTAAAGGTGGCAAACAGTGTGACAAAGTAGTGGGGAGAGCCATTGGGATGATAGGGTGCATAGGGAGGGGTATCACCAGCAGGAAAAGAGACGTCTGGATACTGCTGTATAAATCATGGGTGAGATCGCACCTAGAGTACTGTGTCCAGTTCTGGAGACTACATCTCTGGAAGGATATAGACATAGTTGAGGTGATCCAGAGGTGTGCAACTAAAATGGTGCAGGGACTGCATCAAAAGCCTTATGAGGAGAAACTGAAGGACCTCAACATGTACACCCTGAGGAAAGAAGGGAAAGGGGGCGCTATGACAGAGACTGTCAAACAACTCATGGGTGGCAGGGGCACTGTGGAGCTCGAGCATGATGGATCTACTTTAACAAGAGCTCGGCGTATTCTATATTAAACCAACATTTAAAATTACTTTTTCAGAAGCAATCTGATTCAAAACTGATCTGAAGGTTGTATGAACATCTCCTATCTGAAATGGGCAACCCAAAAGCAAGAGAAGCCTGCTGCAGAAGTATCTAAAACTGAAAATAACCCTGGGACTCCAGCCACATGCTCAGTGCAAGGCCACAATCATGAAGGAGATGCAATAGAGGAAGAAACCCTGCAATCACTCGAGCATAAAATTAACAGACTGATTACCTCAGTTGCAGGACTAGCAGACAAGTTCAATAGCCTAACTAACAGAGTGGCTGGAATCGAGACCAGCTTAGAATCTGTTATCTTGGCATCCTCAGAGGCAACTAAAAGAGCTGACCCTGCAATGGAGGCAGTATCTGCTGTAATAAAAGAAAATGCTCACCTAAAAAACAGACTGGAGAGTCCTGAAAATCAGGCTAGAGCCAATAATATCCATCTTCATGGTACGCCAGAAAAGTTAGAGGGAGACCACCTACTTCCTTTTGTCCAGGATTGGATGGTTTTGCAAGTAGATGAGGAGGTGTCCCCCAAGGTCCAGTATCTCCAGAAGGCCTACAGGATAACACTGTGGGGTCATCTAGACAACCTGGAGGCCCCATGCACTGTAGTAGTGGTGACTGATGGAGTCAGCTCCCGAGACTTGTTCCCTTGTAACGGCTAGGTGCAAGTGAGTGCTACTGTGTGATTGTCAGGCAGTGCTTCTGTTTCTGGACATTGGGTACACAACCCAACAAAAACGAAAAAGATTCAATGGAGCAAGGGCAATGCCCCGAAAGACAGGCATACCACATGGCATGGTGTTCTCTGCGAGGCTAAGAATTGCACACAAAGGCAAAGTATTTCTCTTTGTGAATCCCGATGATGCTCTCAAGTGGTGTCACAAAACTGCAATCAGGCAAAGAGACAACAAAAGGGAAGATTATTCCTCAGAAGAAGAGGACACTTGACACTTTCATTTACAGACTAAAGTTCAGGTTCCCTTTATTTAGTAATGATTAACGGGAATAACATGTTTGAGCTGATTGTATGGCCATGGGGGGGGGGGTTCTATTTTCTAGAGGCTTAGGATGTTACCTTTTAAACTTCTAAAGGAATCAATCCCCTTAATCTGCTTTGTTTTAAATTATGCTCCTAGTGAATATAAATGCTCTTAACAGGTACCTTGCTCATGTAAACATGTCACCTGATAAATCTAAATAATCAGTTTTGGAAAATTATATTGATTTTTTTTATAAGAATGTATCTTATTTTTATACAGAGAGATATTCTGGACTCTTAACAATTGGTTATTTCACTTTTTGTGTCCTTATTCTTAGTTTAAGCATGGTGTTTAGCTTCAGTTCCTATGGGGATGGAGTATAGAGGAACAAAAATATGGACCTTTGAATATTTTTATGTTATACCATGCAGCTCTTGGGCTCAATTTGTAGCAATGTAGAATTTTGTTTTGCACTGGAATTTATATAATTGTAACTCCCTATGATGTATCTTTAAATTTTAGATGGACAAATTGTAAGTATTAAGAGGAGTGGCACCCTCATTGGTGTATAACTAAATATGTTATATCTGAAATTAGTGCATGACTGTATGTCTACATTAAACTAATAAACATAAAGTTCAAAAATACCTCAAAGGTATAAATAAGGTCCAAGAGGGGAACCTTATTCAGAGAAAAAGATGCTCAAGAACAAAGGGTCATGATATGAGGTTGGAGGGGAGTAGGCTCAGGAGAGATGTAAGGAAGTACTTCTTCACAGAAGGAGTGGTGGATGCTTGGAATAGCCTCCCAGCAGAGGTAGTGGAGGCAAAAACTGTACTAGGATTCAAGAAGGCATGGATCAACATAAGGAAACCTTAGTGGTGAAGAAAGGGGGGGAAGCCAGAGATGAAGTATGGTCTGCAGTGTTACAGTAAGTGGTCCTTATCTACTGTCAACTTGTATGTTTCTACGTTTAATGAAGAATTTGCAAAAGCTATGCACCATACTGACCTGCAGCCTTACATTCTAGCTAACCTCAACCCATGTCTCAAGCACCAGGTTAAGACCTGGCTGCCTATCAATCACTCATTGCATCTGATTCACTTTCTCAGTCTGCTGTGCCCCATTGCATTATTGGAATGTTTTTACCCTGCTAGGGTAGACCTAGTATTCCACAGGTGGGAACACCTAACTCTACAATACCTCTTTCAGCTTATGTCTGGGGCAGCCTTCAAGTCATTTGAGGATGGCATGCCCAAAGGGAATTTTAACTGAGACAGGTTGATTTTTACAGATATCTTCAATTAATACACCATTTTCACTCCTTCCCTTTGGGAGCCTGTAACCCTGGGTCCCACCTGGCTATTATTAGCTCCCATATTTCCCTAATATGTATCAGGAGTACCATTCATATGATCTCCTTTTTTTTTACAAAGCAATAAATGACTCCGTAGATGGCTCCATTGGCTATGTACTCCAGAAGTGACAAGGAGAGCAGGAAGTGCCCATCACTCCTGAACAGTGGCACAGAACATGTCAAATAACCTCCAAAGTTACCAGTTCCCACCAATGGAGGAAATATGCCTGTAAGCATCAAATTTGGTTCTTCTGTACCCACTCCATCATGGCTCACTATCAAACTTCTTGTAACGTCACATGTTAGAGGCTTTGTAGAGAAATGTAAGTGCACCATTCTCACATGATGTGGGCCTGCCGTATCTTATGCCATTTCTTTAGAGCACTTCAAGACTCATTTGAGAAGTTACATGGTAAACCAGTTTGTCTGTCAGTAGGAAGTCCCTCCTTCTGCAATTCCCTCAAGGCCATTGGGACACCCACTGATTACACCTTTTGGGCACCCTGCCACTGCAGCAAAAAAGGTTATTATCAAGGATTGACTAACACCCCAGTGCATTACCCTTGCTACCTGGAGATCAATAGTCAGACATACAGAATGGAGAACATTACACATTCATTGAATGATAGGGCTCAACTCTACTTCTCTAGATGGAATGGGTGTGCACATGATTCTTAAGGACCCAGAGTTTGTACCTTAACCCCCTAAATTAATGCAGTGCAGTACTTCCCCTTCTACAGCAGTAGAGTCCTTGCTAGTATTAATGTGTGGAACAAATGAATTGACAGTTCTAATTGCTCATTTAGACTGGTTCTGGATTGTCACTTCCCATCCCCTTGGATCCAGGAACTCTAGTCCAACCTGTTCTCCCACCCTTGGCAACTAGAGCCCTTTTTAACTGTTAGAGCACCGTAGCAAGTTCTGGGTGATGGGTAGTTTCAATTACTCTGTTTAGTGGAACATCCACCCCTCCAAATTGTAACTTAGAGAGTAGAGGGAACAGTTATTATAACCAACCTGTATGCCTAGGATAATGCTATATACAGAAAACTCATAACCACACACATAGTTGAATCCCACTGCTTTATTTGTCTTAACTATGGATGTAGCAGACATAGAAAAGTTCAATAAAGATTTTATTTACAAAAAAAAGGTTACAAAAAGAAAAAAGTACGTAAACTGTGCCCTTCTGATCAATGGCTCACCACAAGAAAATCAAATCAATAAATTGCAGATCAGACAGTACAAATCAATACTGTTAATACAATACAATTCAATACAATCAAAATAGATGTGAAGTGGAATTCAACTAAATCTGCAAAACATCTCACATTTGCTGGCTTGTGTGCTGCGCAGTGCCATTGTGATGTCATCAGCACTGTTAAAGCTGCTCCTTGATTGGTTTAATACTCCTTCATGACATGCCCAGCAAAACTGCCATACATGAATGGTTGTTATTGTTTGCAGTGGGTGGATTCCCCACTCCAAAGGCAGTGTAGCATACACAATTGTAAATTACCTGACTAGACGTTAGTGCCTGCATATATGCTGTGTAACCACTAATATAATGGAATGTGACAACTGCAGGGATTGGCCCACAGCATATGCCTCTGGCACCTGATGCTTCCAACAAAGTCATTCTCCTTATCCTACATCTTGATGGCCATGCCATTATGAATTAATACAATTTCATAACATTTCTAGGTGTTGAATGGCACAGAATCCTGTGAATTGGCTATGTCTCTTGTGTCCAGCAGCCCACCCCATAGCCCCATGTTGTTTCTGTAAACAGCAGATGACAACTTCCACCTATTGTTTTACAAACACACATACACACACACACACACACACACACACACACACACACACACACACACACACACACACACACACACACACACATTTGAATACCCATGATATGTTTTGCAGGGTTTCAGGCTTTTGCCTGTGTGAATGTTAAGGTACAAATTCTGGGTCCTTAAGAATCATGTGCACACCAACAGCTTAATCTGATTCAAGGTCAGTTGGCATTCATCTGTATTCCCCTTCCCCAGGTCATGCCTGAAAATAGTCTAGTGCACTTGCCCGGTCAACAAAAACCTAAATAAAAATGTTTGGAGAAAGCACACAACCTGGAAAGTTATTGCCTTCTGTTATCATTTATGCTTCCTGCATATTTGTGTTTCTCCTTTCTGATCAGCATTTAAATTAATTCAGATACTTCCATTCACAATGACAAAAACAAAACTAGAAGATTATGGCCTGCTAGTAAGTTTAAGCAATAGTCACTGACTGTATTTTTGTAGTCAGTTTAAAATGCTGACTTGGAGTTCTAGGTGTTTGTTATAGTTAGGGGCTGTTTTTAATGTTGTCAGATTTCATCTGGTTCTTAAAGCTAGAAATAATTGTACAGCTCTACTGTATATTGCTGTAACTACTGTAGCCTATAGTATCCTGATCAGATACCCCCAGCAGGTGAAGAATACTGCAGTTTGTTTCTTTTCTCTGGCACTCTGCATTTGCGTGTGTGTTTACAGAAACTACACAAATTGGAACGTACCTAACTTCTTGTATCATTTCTTAATTCTATGTATTGTTCTTCTTGCTGAGTAGTATGTAAATTATATCACCTCTGTCCCCTCACTACAGCAATAAAAACAACTTCAAATGTATCTGCTCCCAGATCATAAACAAGTTATTTACACAGGATAGCTTAGCTGGGATATCACATCTAATCTGCAGTGGGGTCTTGCTTCTGCTTATGGCAG
Organism: Neoceratodus forsteri; assembly: GCA_016271365.2. Classification (NCBI taxonomy): domain Eukaryota; kingdom Metazoa; phylum Chordata; order Ceratodontiformes; family Ceratodontidae; genus Neoceratodus; species Neoceratodus forsteri. Next base: position 232,676,227 of record JADMNL010000023.1, read on the forward strand.
CTTGATGCCTCTTAGAACTGATGTTATTAATTTTTGTGTGCTTAAACATCCCCCCCCCGCTAGAATGAATATTCTGGCTCATATGGTATATTTCACAAAAAAATGTAAAAGAAGCCATTGGCTGCAGCCATTGTTTGTCTTTTCATGCATTTCCTTGGCTTTTTGAATTGTTTTCATCTTACTCCTGGTAGTTCAATTGTGTGGACATGGCTGAGATGTGCATATGGAGATCCTCTGCACCCATAGTACACCACTGGCAGATATCTTTCTGTTCTTAGTATGGCATGGAGAAGTATTTTAATTGCAGTTATAATTTGATAGAATAAACAAGATACTGTAGACTGAATTAAAGTAGACTACAATAAAATACTTAAACAGAACATTGTTAGACTGCTATTCATGTGCAAAGGGCTCAGCAGACTTTATAAATGCAATAGGCTTAACAATAGCTCTAATGCAGAGACACAATGCAACTAATTAAAGCATTATGTACTTATCAATCCCCCCATCCACACACACACACAGCTATGAACAATTATATTGAAACTTGTTTGATGAGACAGGGAACGTTGCCCAGAAACTAAAGTTATAGCTTACTCTAGTTTTAACTATTGCTGTAAGATTCTTAACTGCTGCACTGACAAGAACCAAAAACAGAGAGCAGGGACCTTTGTAATACTCATCAAAAAGATGACACCTTCAACCAAGCCATTCCCCTACTCTATTAATCAATTATAGTGTCAGCATCAGCCATTAATCAAATCCCAGATGTACAACATAACTCCACAATATTCTCATCCACAGGCAAGAACACTACCAACTGAGTCATCCTGTTGCATGATAAACTTGGTTATTTATTATTTATTTTTTTTTGGAAGTCAGTTTTTCATTTTGAATACAGCCAAATATGCGTGTAGCAGTAGGAAATTGTTAGTCAAAATACTGAAGCATTCACCTTACTGCAGGTGTCAACCAGTAACCTGATACAAGACCAAGTAACCTTTAGAACTTTTCAAGGCCCTGACTATACATATTCCTTAAAGGTTTATTTTTAGTTATTCATATAATTCAATTTTAATGATACCTTACGAATAGCTGTTTGATATCAGGATGCAAGCACCACAGAATAACAATTTTATCTAACCTACAGAACAAAGCATTGGAGTAGAACTAAGGGCATTATTCATCACAGCACACCAGGGATCTAATATCAAATGAACATCTGACAAAAGGACACTTATCTAGGGACCACCTCAGTCTTCTCAATATTCATATTCATAGTTTCCACATAATGGTTACGGTAGCTTCTGGGCTATCTAAATTCATGGCCATGAAACCATGCTAACTTATTTAACACTGTGTTATCCAGTCTAGTTGTTTCAGACCTGGAATAGAAATGAAACAAACAATGAATGTAATACTCTGTACAAATGCTAAAACACCAGCTGATTCAGTTACTGTTCTAACCATTTAGACCAGTCTGCATTAACCATATCAAGACAATATGAGTCTAAGAAAAAACATTTTACAATATTTGGGGGTAGGGTGCCACATGCCTTAAAATGATCATGTATGTGTTCCTATGCAAAGCACCTGTAAGAAAGAAGACAGAAATGATTGAATTGAATACTGTATGTCCCCAGAATAGATTTGATTTTGTTTTATGCTATTAAAAAGTAAAGCAGCACTTGCTAAAGGCTGAATGAGGTGACCATATTCCAGACTGGTTCAAAATCAATGCATTGCTCTACCATGTAAAATAAGTTTATATATTAACTATTTCATAGGAGAAATAACAGCAAGAAGACCCCATTCTGTTCACTTGAAGTGGCTGTTCCATTAATTATTAAAGCACTTCATACCCTCATTTGGAGATCAGCTTTGTATCTATACTTTCAAGATACTCAAAAAATTTACAGCTACAATTCTCACCTCTCCTTTGGAAGCAGCATTACTAATAACTACTAAAAACCAGCTAGAGAGTATGTCAAAGAAAATCTCAGGTATGTGACATCACTTCCTGGTTGGCTGATAAGACAGCTTTTTACAGCAGAGTGTTGGGACTGTTGCAGTAACTAAAATTATAGCATGCTTCTGATGAGAATAAAAATTGCATGAAAGAAGTTACTTTGAGTGAGATCATTATTGGGTGTTTGGTTGCTGTTACTACAGGAGGAGTAAGCACATGTCTAGTTCTTACTTCATAGTGTTATTTTCTACTAAATCATTAACAATTATATTCATAATTTGTTTCTAAATATGTAAGCCATGATAAACAGAAGGTAAAATAAGATATAAACAATAGTCAAGAGAAAAAAAAACATGGTTACTAAAACTATACACAATAAAGACTAAAAATAAAATATAAGCTAGAAAAAACTTGCTTATTAGAAATTACCTTAATATGATAGCAAAGCTTACCAAAAGTCTGAAAAATACACAGGTATCTCCACTCAGTGAAGTTGGGTCAGCAATTCCAACCTGACTACAAAAACAGTCTTATCACTGCAGCTTTTTTAAAGGATCATTTTTGTTTAAAGACATCTTGAAACAGGCTCAACACACCATGATATTCACAACTGGTTTTCCATTATTAACGGGATCAGTATCAAATATAATTTCCTCCTACTGGTCTAAGCTTGGTGCTGTTCAAATTGGTTATTAGCAACCAAAAGCATCCGGCTTTCCACTTTCCACTTAACCACAGAAACAATAAACCACTGGAGAGCCCCTGATCTTCGACATGCAAACCTGTGCAGAGGTGGTAAACATTCTTATGTATCGATGCTAAGACACCATCTTCAGAGAACATTAGCATTGATACAGAAGCATTTTGACCACCTCTGTTTAATGGTCAGCATGTGGAAGTTCTGGGGTACTTGTACAGTTTATTGTTTTTGTGGTTAAATGAAAAGTGAAAAGCTGTACACTTTTGGATGCTGATAAGCAATTTGAACAGCACCAAGCTTAGACCAGTAGAAGGAAATGAGACTGTTCCCTTGTTCGGGATAGGAAACCAGTTGTGAATATCACAGTGTGGTCTGAGCTTGTTTTGAGATGCCTTTAAAAAAACTGATACATTACAGAAGCTACATTAATAAGACTGTTTTTATAGTCTAATTGTTTGGAAGTGCTGACCCACCTCCAGTGAGCTGGAGATACTGGAGTGTTTTCAGCTTGAACTGCACCTCAGAGTATAATGCACTCCATTACATGTGAGCTGCCTAATTCTGTGTGTTTTGTGCTTACCTAAAGTCTGCTCTTAAAGTTGGAAAACAAATGAAGGTAAGGCAAAAGAAAAATGCTGTCATTGGTGTGTGACCCCCCCCCCAAATCTGGTTTCATGGGCATACAAAAAATAAATCAGTGCTCAATTATTCTCAAAGCCCAGTCTCTGTCAGACTACAAAATCATAATTTGCTCCTTGGCAGTCAACTGCTACACCGTGCCTGACCTGATCTTATTTGGAATATAAAATCCCTATTAACTGCTTCCTCATAGTTTAGTGATATCCCCTCTTTCACCCAACTTACTGTATATCAGAGTATAAAAAAATATTTATACAATAGCAAGAAAGAATGCTGAGCTCTGATTGGTCAGTCTGGGGCTGGACCTGTAATGTTATCCCATCATAACATCACAGATCTAGTCCCAGCACACACATGATCAAATGTCATCAGTAAAAAAATCACTCCACGTGCAAATTAAGGAGATAGAAAATTAACTATTTACTGTACCCAAAATTCCTCACTATATAAATTAGTATACAGGCTATTATATTTCTGACTCATTACAGAAATTGGAGACTACATCTCCCAATAAAGAAATCTTGTCACCTATCAGTGTATGCACAATGCTTCATTTTGAAAATAAACATCTGAGATCTTATATTGTTGCAACCACCACAAAAATAGAAGACTTGTCAATGGCGAAAGTTTGCTGTTGGTATTACTGTTGTACATGCCTCCCATATTTTTCTGTGCATATTCCTCTGCCTTGCATTTTAAGGCATCACTCTCAACACAGATTTCTTATGTTCTTCCAGCACTGGTTCACTTCATTAGAAAAATAAGCATTTGTCAATGCCAAATGTTTGCTTGCTGGTATTGACATTAATAGGGTATATCAACATCACAGTGAAGCTGTAAGAGTGAAGACCATGACAGCGACAAAATTCAACCAACAACGTTGGGTTGCTGTGAATGTCCCTGCTGGCACCAGCACTGCATTGCTAGGTGATTCGCCCTCTCCCAGAGTCAACTCCAACTCAGAATTGTATATTTAGGAACCGGGGTATGTGGGTCAGAGACCCCCACATGGGGGTTTCAGGGGGCAGCCCCCCTGATGGAAACACAAACACATCCCCGACAGTACAATGCCAACACTTGGTATTGGGTCTGCAGCTGTCAGGGATGTTGGTGTCAGGGATGTTGCCCCGCTATGGGTAAACCTATTGGAAATGCAGGAGTTAGAGAGATGCATAATAGGAATGGCAGTGAAGTATTGAAGTAACACCAACCCCCACCCTGCAGAGACTAATAGGCATTTGGGGGTGTCTTTGGGTCATATAGGCCATAACACTCACACCACTCCACCTCATCCCACCCTGCAGACACTGACTGGTGTTGCAGTGCACCTTGAGGTCTTTGGCCCTTATGCTCACCCCATTCCATAAGGAAATAAGCTGAGAAGGGTACAGTATAGGAGAACGAGGTGAACATTAGGGCCGATGACCCCATGGCGCACTTCAGTCCCTGTCAGTGGCTGCAGGGTGGAGGTGTGGGTGGATTGGGGTGAGCATTATGGCCAACAACCCCAAGTCAATCCCCTGACACCTGTCAGTCTGTACAGGGTGGGTGTTACGGTTGGAAACCCTAATGCCACAGGCATTTGTTGGTGTTTTTGCTCCAAATTTTCAACATGGACTTTTTGTGACCCACCTCACGAACAGTGGCAGTATCATTTTGTTACTCAATTCCAAAAGGTGATTTCACACAGCAGATGTATCATTCGGTGCCACAGGTGCGAAAACACATTTCAGGCAGGATGTGAAAAATAGCAGCTGTACTGTTCATGAGATGTGAAGAAATGGCAATGTTGAAAATCTGGAGTGAAAATATGAAAAAGTGGTGAAGTTACAAGTGTATGTGGAAACTGTGCAATGCACACTTGTAATGCAGTCATTTTTTTGAGTATTTTCACCAAATGTTCAACATGGCCTTTTTGGTACCTCCCCTCATGAACAGTGGCACTGGGATTTCGTTAATCTGTTCCTAAAGTTGATTTACCACAGCGATCGCACCATTCTGCACCACAGGTACAATAACATATTTTGGGAAGGATGCAAAAAATGACAGCTGTGCTGTTCATAAAGGTTTCTGAAAAAATGGCAATGCTGGAAATTTGGAGTGAAAATATAAAAAATTGATGACGTTACAATCGTGCGTAGAAACTGCACAAGGGACGCTAATAACACAGTCATTTTGAGGAGTTTTTTCACCAAATTTGCAACAAGGGCTTTTTGGGATCCCACCTCATGAGCAGTGACACTGTCATTTTGTTAATTGGTCCTAAAAGGTGATTCTGCACTGTGACTGCGAAATCACCTTTCGCGACTGAGAAATTAAATGACAGTGACAGTGTTCATGAGGTGGGGTCCCAAGAATCCCATGTTAAAGATTTGGGACCAAAACTCCAAAAAGTGGCTGGGATAGCAACCTAAGTTGAAACCCTCCATTGATTGCCATTATAGGGCTCACACTGATTTTCTTCAGTTTGCAGTTGGCTTTTGAAGAGTGCAGATGTATTCCCAGTCCACAAAAGATCACTACTCCCTACCTCCAGAGGTAAGTATGGGTGAGTTGGTGTATGGAGGTGGGAGTGCACAGAGGGAGGGTGCAGATTGGGGGAGAGGGGCCAGTGGGAATGACGAGGGACCGTTTTCTTCTTTTTAGGTTTAAAAAAAAAAGACCTCCTGAGACTGTTTCCATTTTTACAGGTAAAATACTAATAACATGGATTTCAGCACACTGGAATGGGCTCCCAGTGTGTCAGAGTACTGGGAGGGGATCAATGCCGACCCGAGGATTGGGCACCCTGAGGTCAGCTGAGAATATAGGGATGTGGGGGGGCAGCGCATCTGACACCGGAAGTGGGCATCCTGGTGTAGGAAACATCAGAGGTAGTTTTTTTGGCACACTGGGGTGGGCTCCCAGTGTGCCACATTAAACAATGAGGGGGGATACATGCTGTCATGGGGATTGAGCACCCTGATGTTGGCAGGTGGGGGGGGATCCACTAGCATGATCGAGCGTAAAGTGAAAGTGCCTTTGGGCACTGTATACTTCCAGCCTGTATGGATCTTAAGCTTTGGCCTACTCCACAGGGGTGGGAGAAAATGAGCAAAAGGAGCCAGCAAAAGTGGAGGATGCAGGGCAGGAAAGTGTCTCCTGCCACTTTCCAGGAAGGGACCGGTGAGTGGCGAGGGGGGGGCAGAGATGTCAGCCAGGCTGTTCGGGATGCAAACAGCTGTTTGCTGTGTGGTCATCTGCAGAAGAAAGGAAAAAGCTGCCACACGATTGATAAGGCTTTTTATTTTCAAGTGCAGACCACTTCGGGCAAAACAGCATCATGGTCAGTCTGGCTGATGATTGGTGTGGTACTGTTGAGCCCCTTGCAGAGCACTCTGCTTTGAACAGACAATGTCACACCCCTCAAAAGTCACTCATCCCATGATGTTTTATGCGCATGCGTGAACTTAAAAAAGAGACTGCACTGCTGAATGAGGAACATGTAGTTTACCTTTATGTGCTTCCCAACATTTCTTATTGCTATATGTAAATCAGCATATTCACTATTATATTGCTGAGCTGCTATACTGTAGTCCCCACTACCAAAAAATGAGTCTGCACTACTGAGTAAGGAAAATTTAAGTTAACTTTGTAATCTGCCCAGAATGCCTTATATGTAAATTAGCAGATTAGCTGTCATGCTGCTGTACCCCATTAGCAAAATAAGAGTTCATTGATTTAAGAAAAAGGGACTCCTTAACACCTAGAGAGAAAGTGTATTCTAAAATATACATTTTTAATATTGTCTTTTGTTTTCAGCAATGGAGCCATTGTATTATAGGAATAATGCACACCAGGCTGTGTGTTGTGCTGGGAGAATGCCACTTCTCAGGTGATGGATACACTTGGCCTACTGCCTCATGCCCAACCACCTGAGGCATGATGTTATCTCAGCATGACACACATCCTGTCGTGCATTATTCCTTTATTATCTATCCCCTGGCAATCTATTGCTACCCTCTTCTGTCACCTGATCCTCATCATTAAACAAAATCCCTTATTAACAGCTCCATGCATGTCAAGTGATACCCCACTCTCACACCCTTCCCAGTTGAAATATAACATTATAATTAATGGCTCCTTATCAGCCTGGTGGTATTCACCATCTTCACCTGATTTCTGTTGAATTATTAAATAATTATTAACAGCTCCCTGGCAGTCTAGTGGTACCCCTCCCAACAATCTGCCAATCCCCATCAGACTATAAAATCAGAAATAACTGTTTCCTGGATTTCAAGTGGAACGCTTCTCCCTCAATTGATCACCATCAGAATATAAACTTGTTATTAAAATAACTGCTCCCTGGCAGTCTAATGGAACCCCTCACCTTACCCAATCCCTATTGGAATACAAAATCAGGATTAGCTGATTTCTAGCTGTTTAGCAGACCCCCCCACACTCAGTCCCATTGCTGTGCATTTGTACTCTATTGGACTTAACTGATGGTTGAGTGGTGCTCCAGCCCTTACTGGAAGAATTCCCTAATACTGTAATTCAATCGTGGTGCAGTGGTATAACCCTCTTCATGACTGGCAGGACTCCTCTGCACATCTCAGAAGCCATCCAACATCTGCCTTTTGTAAGTTCATTGTAATACTAATATTTTTTTACAGAACATGGCTGCACTTGAAAGAGACAGATGTCTGGCAGCAGTAGAGGAGTACATAGGAATTTTGCCTGCTGGGGGTTTACACCTTTGAAGTACCAGTAAATCAGAGTACTTTAGCACATTCCCAATATTGGATAAATGCAGAGCAATGGGAGTGACTGGGGGTGCACTAGACTGTAAGGGAGTAGTTAATATTGATGTTGTATTCTGATAATAATTGGATGAGGGAGATGTACCACTAGACTACCAGGGAGCAGTTAATTATGATTTTATATTCTGATAGAGAATGAGCAGAAGGAGGAGGAGGAATGAAGTGTACACACATACATTTGTGTTGCCACTAGGGAATGCTTAGTGCTGAGTGTACCTTATGTGCTTTGTTACGGTTTTGATCTGGGGGGCTATATTCAAAAACGTTTGGTTACTCACACTGAGCTCCTAATTTGTTTGAAAATAGCAACTTTGGGCAATGCACTAATTTGCACTCAGGATGTGGACTTTGCAAGAAGCAAACTGAGACCATAAAATATAGTGACTCCCCTGTCTTGCAGCCAACTGACTGAGTTTGGATTTGAATATGTGATACTTCTATTTTCTCTGGAAAACAGAATTGTGTTTGAACAATTTCATTTGAAATCTGAACGAGCACGACAAATGAATGAACATAACTGCAGGCACACGTAAGAATCAGATTTCTTTTCATTTAGGCAGTTGTTTCTTGTTTTACATTAAGACTTGGGAGACTATCTTCCAACTGGGAATTTCTTATTTAATTCAAAATGACACCTGTTTATTATACAAGACTGCAAGTGCATCTGTTTATTGACCATATTATTTCTGAATGCAAATCATTCAGTGTTGTTTGAAAGCACAATTCTACTTGAAAAACATAAGTAATTTACTTAATTGCTACATATGGAAACAATAAAAGGACACAGTCTTGCCTCACATGCAGTAGAATTTTAGTGTAGGATGAATTAAGTGAAATAGCAGTATAGCACAGTGGTTTAAGACTCTGAGCTGCAAATCTGCAAACCTGGGTTTGAATCCCATAATCCCCAATTGCATACTGTGTGATCCTGAGCAAGTCACTTAACTTTCCTGTGCTCCCAGGTCGTACCTGTAAACAAGCTTTCAGCTTAGTGTGTCTCTCCTGGTTAAACAATTGGGAAAAATACAAACAAAAATGAAATATTTATTTTTTAAATTAATCATTCCAGATTTTAATTTATTTTTATGTATTGTCATAATAGATACATCAGAAAATGCTGCACAGAAACACAGCATCTGTCACTAATAACTTGGATTAATCAATATGCATTATGTAGTATAGGCGATAAACAGAAATCTGCAGAATTGAATTCATCAATTTACATTTGTACAAGATACAGCATGCTAAGAACAAATACACATTCAAACAACAATATCTATGAGATAAGCAATTGAAATTAAGAGTGAAGAGATGGTTTAAGCAGGGATTTGAATTGGGGAATGACTGAGGGCACTTTCCAAAAAGTTCACAGGGTTGGATGTTTCAGAGATTTAGAGTGTTACCTGAGAATGCTCACACCCTGACTGACATGTTAGTGGGACTAGATAAGACAGGCAATTTGCTGTTTGATGACTGGATGGAAAGTAAGAGAGCATATGTAATAATTTAGGGGTCAGAAAATGCCATGGAGAGTAACAAACACTCCGATACACACTCTGTTTACCTCTAATATCTTAACATTCAGTTCCCAGAGACAGTACCTACAGCAGTACTAGTGTTTATCACCACTGCCTCCCTAGGTTTCCTGCCTTAATGCCTTACTACTATGCCCCTTGGTCAGCATTAGGTCCTTAGCTGTGTCACATTCATGTTTCAATTTTACACCCCAAAAGCTATATTATAATGACTGTGTTTTTAGAACCACCCCTGCACAGGGAAGCACCTTCTTATTATTATCTGTAACCTTCTTTTCTCCATAAACTTGAGATGGTCAATACCTGATGACTGGAAGACAGCCACGGTAGTGCTCCTGCACAAAAGTGAAAGCAAGGAGGAAGTGAGAACTACTGACTGGTGAGCCTTACCTTTATTATGGGAAAACTAATGGAATCATTATTAAAGGAAGGAATAGCGGAGTATCTACAGTCCAGTGGGCAACAGGACCCAAAGCAGCATGGCTTCACCTCAGGGAGGTCATGCCTAACAAATATGATAGAGTTCTTTGATTGGCTAACAAGAACAATTGACCAGGGTGGTGCTGTGGATGTGGTATATCTTGACTTCAGTATGGCCTTCAACTCTATACCCCACAGAAGGCTAATTAACAAACTGGAGCACACAGGCATGGGCCCTACATTTATCAACTGGTATAACAATTGGCTAAAAGGAAGAACACAAAGTGTGGTTGTAAATGGCACACTATCAGGGGAGGGAAGGGTGACCAGTGGGGTGCCACAGGGATCAGTGATATGTCCCATCCTCTTCAACATATTCATCAGTGACATCACTGATGGTCTGGAGGGGAAGGTATGCCTGTTTGTAGATGATACCAAGCTCTGCAGCAGAGTAGACACACAGGAAGGACTCCCTGGAATGATATCTGATCTCAGAAATCTTGACAACTGGTCAACAAACTGGAAATTAATATGTAATACTAAGAAATGTTAAGTCATGCAACTGGGAAGGTGAAACACAAAATATAGATACAATCTGGATGGAGAACAGCTAACAAAGACAAAACAAGAAAGGGATCTCAGAGTAATCATATCACACAATTTAAAAGTTGGAAAGCAGTGTGAAAAAGCAGCACTAAAGGCCAACGGTATACTGGGCTGCACTGGCAGAGGTATCGCTAGCAGAAGGCATGAGGTGTTAATGCCACTGCACGATCCCTGGTCAGGCTTCATTTGGAGTAATGTGTGCAGTTCTGGAGGCCACACCTAAGAAAGGACATAGACCATTTGGAGTCTGCTCAGAAATGGGCTACTAAAGTGGTACAGGTGTGCCACCATGAATCTTATGGAGCAAGGCTCCAGCAGCTAAACTTTTACTCTGTGGAACAAAGGCGTAACAGAGGTGACATGATAGAAACTTTTAAATACCTCAAAGGAAAAAATGCAGTACAGACTCAAAGCCTCTTCCAGGAAAATATGGGTACATGGACAAGAGGCACAGCATGCACTTTAAGAGAGTCAGATTCAGAAGCAACCTCAGGAAGTTCTTCTTCACAGAGAGAGTGGTGGAAACCTGGAACAGTCTGATCAATGAGGCTGTAGCAGCTAAAACAATAGGGGAGTTCAAGCGAGCTTGGGACAGGCACATTGGAAACCCCAAATGAAGTGTGGGGGGTTGGAAATCAGGCAGACTAGATGGATCACACGGACCTCTTCTGCCGACACATTCTTATGTTCTCATAAATATTAATCTGTCCTTATTAAATCAAACTTTTTCCATTCAGTGTTTAATATTGATCTGTAGCTTTATGCCTCACCCCTGACAGCTTGAATTAATTTCTCTCTTATGGCAGACATCTAGTCTGGAACACAACACTTGTTTCAGCTGCCTAATTCAGTTTTTAGTTCCTGTTTTATTTTTATTTCTATCTGTTTTCACTTTTGTGATGATCACTTTTTATTATAGGACCTACACTTCTATTTAACTTTCATTTAAGGAGGCAGTATAGCATAGTAGTTAAGGGCACTGAGTTGCAAACCTGGAGACCTTGATTTGAGCCCCATCCACCCCCACTTGCATACTGTGTAACCCAGAGCAAGTCACTTAACTTCCATGTGTTCCCAGGTCACACCTGGAAACACGTTCCACTTTAGTGTGCCTTTCCTGGTTAAACAATTTACACTTTCTATTTCACTTCACGGCATCAAACTGAGTGTTCTGTTTGTACAGACATACAGATTTATGATAATCTCTTGTTTGTTTTTGTTTTTCATCACTGAAAATTGATTGCTAAAGAAATTACGCACTCTTGCTTTAGATATGGGCTTTAAAATTAGCTGTTCATGTCTGTAACTCCTCACTGCAGATGAAGAGCCACATTCAGGCTGGAAAGTAAATGGGTATTACTCTAGTGTGAATTGAAACAATGGGCCCAATTTTCATACAGCCCTTAGAGCACCACAATTTGTGGTGATCTAGGTCTACGGTGAACTGCAGGAGCATCAGGGATCTTGCGCCCAATTCTGTCAAAACAGGACTCCCTGCAACAAGAAAACAGGAGTTTCCACACCTGCAGGCTAGCACCAAACAATAGGCACACCTGCAGGAATTGCCGCAAGGATCCAGCCCCCCCCCCCCCCCCCCGGAACAATGTGAAACATGTTTTCCAGGAGGGGTCTGAGGTAGAAGGGGCATGAGAGATGCCATAGGGGAGTTGGGAAGATGATGGGCATGTGGGGGGGAGTGATGTGGCACCTGGCTGGGGTGCCATTCATATAACTAATAAGCCAATAGGACAGTACCATGGGGGAGGGGTCCTGGTACAAACAGTACCAGAGGCTGGGGCTGCTGCCAGGGCTGTGCCCACCTGGGGTTAATGGCACTGTTTGTCCCTGGAATCCCCCTGTGGTAATATCTCATTACTTTAATAGTCATATAAATGGCATCCCATACAAGAACACGCTCATTCATTGACAGCTCAGTGGGCAGGTTGGCTGTGTAGGAGAGAGAAGGGCTATGCCGGTCCACCCGCTGGGGTTTGTGATGGGGTGGCAGTGGAGTGGTCAGACACCTGCTGGGGTGGGAGGTGGGGGGTGAAAAGACGACCAGGAACAAAAATTTATTTGGGGACAAGGGATCAAGGATGGGGAGGGGTTGATGGAAACCACTAGACCACCAGGGATTTTTCTTTAAACAGTACCAACGGCGGTAGGGATGTGATGGGGTTACTGTACACTTCAGGAGGTGACCAGGTAGAGGGGAGGGACCACTAACCACCAGGGCATTTGTCAGGCCATGGGCACTGTTGGGGGGGGAGGGATTGCTATTGAAAACCAGGGAAATGTTTTTTTTTAAAAGTCGGGTGGGCAACCCAGTGGGGAGAGGGTTCACTAGCCACCAGGGATATGTTGTTTTCATGCGGGACAGGTGGGGGGAGGGACCACTAGCCACAAGAGCTTATTTTTAAGGGGATTTTGCCCAAATCATTCACAAATGTTTTCTGATCCACCACTGGTGGAAGTTTGGAAACTTCTGCGAAAGTTACAAGATTTTCGCAGAAGTTTTGTAAAGGTGGAAAAACCCACTTTTGCCCATGGCTACTGATCAACTTGGCATACACAACTGAAGGTCTCCCAACCCCCGCAGTGGCAGTTGCTATTGACTTTGAAAAGTCATTCGATTCCCTAGAGTGCAATTTCCTCCATGCTGTACTAGAACATGTTGGCATAGGTCCCCGGTCTTGGGCCGGGACAATCTCCCTATACAGTGACCCCACAACCCAGCTTCTTACGAACTCCACACTGCCCCCCTTCCAGCTGGGAAGAGGTATCAGGCAGGGGTGACCTCTCTCTCCCCTACTATTTGTCTTGGCAGTGGAACCCCTTACAGCAAAAATTCAGGAGGATGGGATGATTCAAGGCATTCCAGTGGGGGACAAAGAATACACAGCACTTATGTTCATGGATGACCTGCTGGTTACAGTTACAGACATAACCATAGCCCTGCCCCCCTTGCTGGATACACTTCAAAAGTTTCACACCTTGTCAGGCCTGTGTCTCAATCAGACAAAAACAGAAGTGTTCCCACTCAACCCCTGCAATTTTCAAACTTTAGGGTCAAAGCCTTCAATCATTATTAGCAGAGATAGTAGATGATATGTACAGGTAGGGAAAACTCAATCTTACTTTAGCAGGCAAAATTACTGTGATCAAAATGAACATGGCCCCCAAAATTCTCTATACCCTGGCACACATTCCACTGGCCCTCCCTGTGACATTGATCTCCAGAATAAATAAGGCAATATACAGATTTCTCTGGGAGGGAAAGCACCCAAGATATAGCAGGAACAAGCTGTGTGCCCACTGGACAAAGAAAGGGTGGTGACTCCCATGGATGGAGGGCTACAAATGGGCTTTCCATGTGGCACAAACATTACACTGGTTGAGACCACAAGGAGGGGCAACACCACAATGTGTGAACATGGAGCAAATACAATGTGGTAAGCCTCCCACTACTGGTATATAGCAACCCCAACCAAAAAATGAAGGCATACCCTGCCATTGGCCCCTCCCTACAGTGCTGGGCCAAGGTACGAAAGAAGCTAGGGACCAACTCACCCCGCCCAGCTTCACCCCCCCTATGGGGGAATGAGAACATTTGCATAGGAAACCAAGCAATCAACTGGAAGGGTGGACTAAGAGGGGCATACACAAGACTTAGGACCTGCTAACCCCAGCCTCTACAGTCATAGACTCCTTCTCCAACCTCCAGACCAGATGGGGGCTCCTATCCATGGACTTTTGGAGGTATCTGCAAATCTGTAGTGCCATGCTAGACCAGGTTAAAAGCCTGCCAAAGGGATTTTCCCATGTCATACAATCACTATGGCTGCTAAAACCCAAGGGCATAGCTATCAAGATATATGCTATGATAAGGGACACCATACCAATCCAATCCGATTGCTCCAAGGGGAAGTGGGAGGATGCCCTTCAGGTTAGACTCACAGAGCAGCAATGGAAAGAATGCTGGCATGCAGCCCAGAAAAATTACAAAGATACAAAGAGCAGGCTGATTAATAATAAGAGCCTGCACTCCTGGTACTGCACCCCAGTACTGTTACATGCAGTAGGAGTCTTGAGCTCCAGCAAATGCTGGAGATGTCAGGCTCACCCAGGTGATCGCCTGCACATTCTATGGTTCTGCCCCCTGATTTAAGAGACTTGGCTGCATGTGGCAGACATAGGCACCAGGGTGTTTGGCAAGCATATCCCTCAGTCCATACTCCTGCACATACTAGGCATGAAGTCAGTTGCTTCTCAGCTACAGGGTTCAGAACACAGGTGGTGGCCCTACTGGCAATGCAAGCCAAATGCCTCAACTTGTGCAGATGGAGGACCACAGCAGTCCCTACTCACCAAAAGAGAGTCTTATTTAGTATGTTTTATTTCTGTTGACTGCTCTGCTGCTTGGCTCCACTCCAGGCACTTATCTCACTCTCCTATGGCTGCCTCCGCAGATACCCCCTGGCTTACACCCCAGGGCAGGGCCATGGCACAATGTCATGCCCATCTATGATGGAGGAATGTGCCAGCCATGACTGACATTGCCTCCCTGGCTCCCCCCCAAGGCAGGGTTAGGGGCCTTGGTGGTGCCGTGGAGCCGTAATTGGTAGGTTGAGAGCTATATAGGCCAGGTGCTGGAGCAGCGTCATCTGGAGTGGTTGGTGAGTGTTTTCTAGTCTACCCCAGTGGCACGGATATGCAATAACATCCAGTGCCCCCCCACCCCTCAACATTTTGACCCCTGTTGCTTGTGATACCCCTGGCCTCTGCCAGGGATCGATCAAGCACTGGACATTCACCTCACCCTCCCCGCAGAGAAGGAGAGCAGTCCATGGGATGCTCAATCCTTCTCCCCCTGGCCAGCCCTCTGACTCCCTGGTCTGTTCCCGAACCCGGGTTGCTGGCTTCACAAGCAGAAATTCAACGCTGTGTTGGCAGGCAGGCCACCAAGAGATTCTTACATCCATAGTCCAATTAGCCTCTATGGACCACCTCTTCCACCTAGCCAGTAACACCACTTTAAAGTATGAGGAGTTTTGGACATCTTTCCACAAATACACAACTCCTAAGACTGGGAATGGGTGAAAGGGAGACATGTATGAATAATTAACGTATGCACTAAGTATAACGATAAACAGTGAAATAAGTAGACCGTCATCATATTCAGAGATATTCCCTGTTGTAAATAGTTAAGTTTGTGTATGTAGAATAGTGGTTATTTGTGTTTACTCCATAGGCATAGGGTGACAGATGCCTGGTCAGATCACCAGCCCACTAAGGGCCGCTGTAACCCTATGGATGGAGTACAAACACTTTGACACTCCATAATCCTCATACTGTTTATACGTACAACAAGGTGAATGTAAGTACCCATCTCTCCTACTGTTATATCAATGCCATGGTTATCAGTGTAACCAACAACCCTAATCATATCTGTAAATTCATTGTATGAAAAATGTAAACTTTCAATAAACAGTTTAACTGCAAACATAGAAATAACCAGTCAACCTTAACTATACAGGTGCGACTGCACCCCTATAATATATATATATATACAGTATATATTATAGTGGTGCAATAGCACCACTATAGTTCGTGTTGATTAAGCAGTTTAATGTTAAACCTCAAAATTTGCACTTTAATAACTTTCAATTGTTCAATGGATTTGCACAAAATTTGGTATGGGCTCTCCCTTGGGGTAGATCTCTTGTTGTGCCAAGTTTTGTTTCAATCATATATGTGTGATTTTCGTCCTGCGCATGGTGAAAAAGTGTAAAAGTAGCTTTTTTTTTGTGCCAGTTCTTGCTGTTTTTTCCTCATCATGCTGTGGCCATACCATTTGGAATGTTGGTCTGAAATTGTTAGGGTTAAAACAGATTGCCCCAAAGTAAAAGCCAGCATTAGTTTGTGAAAAATACTAATCCATTCCAAAGTTATTCAATTTTTAAATTTTGGATTCTGAGCATGCTCAGTTCAGTCTTTTGGACAGCTGTGCAGTGTAAAAAGGGAATTATGGCTCATGAATTGGGATTTTGACAGCTCACAAAGACGGATTCATAAAATTCCTCTTTGTGAGAAAAATTCCCTTTCTGTGAGCCACCATCCTTGTTTTCATTTTTCCTCAACAACAAAACATTATAACTTGTCCCAGGAATGTCTTCTGTAGAATTCTAAGTATGGGTTTTGTTCATGGGCACATCCTGCACATTTCTGTGTCTGTGGTTTGCTTTACTTTAGTCAAAAAATGCTCATTTTTAAATTGCAAATTTCATTTTTGCAACTTGCTTCAGATCCCTTTTGGTGAGCTGTCAAAATCCCTTTTCATGAGATGGTGACCAGATGGTCCTATCTCGAGAAAAGGGATTGGCTTACGAAAAAAGATTTTGACAACTAACAAAAAGGGATCAGTTCATGAAGAGGGGTTTTGACAGATAGTGAAAAGGGATTACTTTTTATAATCCATTTCCTTGGCTTTTCAAAACCCCTTTTAAATCAGTGTCAAAACCCTTTTATTAGCCAATCCCTTTTCGCGATCTGCCAAAATCTCTTTTCGTGACATAACGACCAGATGGCCCTACATCTCGAAAAGGGATTCACTCATGAAAAGGGATTCTGACAACTCACGAGAAAGGATCCAACTCACAAAAAGGGATGTTGACAGCTCACGAAAAGGGATTTTTAAACTTTACTGTTTCTTTTCCTCTTCACTGCAAAGAGACGGTTTGGAATTAAGGGCTGAAATTTTCAAGGTAGAAAGGGTTTGCTCAACAGATATGACTTTTGATGGTTTGGTGATGACATTTACATTACTTCCTTAGTCATAACATTTCAAATTTTGGAAATTTCCCATAGGATAACATTGTGGTGGACATAGTACCTTTCAGAAACCTATATCTCGAAAACAATTTGAGATACAGATTTTTCACTAAACACAGCTGTACTAAGCACTCATGCAGGTTGGTAGATCATGGTTTCAAATGAGGTGGAATTTTTCACCATGTTCCTATGGTTACTGATATATTGCACCATTTGCATCACAGGGGTTACTTGGAATATCTCTAGACCTGTGCTGTGTCTCTACAATTATAGGTAGATGGGAGCACAGGACCAAGAGGGCCCCTCGCTGCCACATATGGATACAATTATGCAGTACTGGGCATGCAGGCCCTGCATTATGAAGTACTGGGAATGCATGACCTTCGGGAAATGACACTTCTTGACAATGTCTAAACACTTATGGAAAGATGGGAGTGCAGAGCCAATACAGCCCTGTGCTACCACAAATGGATACCATTATGGAGTGATGGGAGAGTGATCAGAGCGCAAGGCCCAGAGGACCCAGTGCTCCAACAGGGAGATGAGAGTTAATTACAATGTGTCTACACTTATATTTACAGCACTTCCACATGACGGAGGGCCCTTTACAACCACTACACACTATAGACATATAAGGGGTACAATTACACTTTCTCAAAAAGTAAGGAAATTCATTGCAAAAAACTTTGTTAATGAATCAGTTAGGGTTGAAGCAACAAAAGTAGGGGGAATGAGGTAGTAGGGTTAAAACCCTTACACCTCCCCCTACTCAACCCTGCCACCCCACCACCACCCTCCACAGACCAACAGGCATCAGTGTGTGCCTTGGAGTCATTGAGCCTAACTCTCAGCATATTCTACTATATTATACCATTTCAGCTTCCTTACACATGGAATGGGGTGAGAGTTAGGGCCAACAACTCCAAGGCACACCCTGATGCCCATTGGTCTGTGGAGGGTAGTGGTGGAATGGTAAGGTCAGGTGGGGGGAGGAGTTAGGGTCTCAACCCTAAAGCCTCATTTCCCTACTTTTGTGCTTCAACCCTAACTGATGCAATAACAAAGTTGTTTACAATGAATATATATATATATATATATATATATACACACACACTCACATATATAGTGTATATAGATATATAGATATAGCGTGTATATATATATATATATATGTAAAACTACCTATATATGCATTTATTAAAAAAAAGAAAACAAAGGGAAAAACGGATTTAAGAATAAAGAATTTGTAACAAGGCAGCAAGATGTATTGGATACAAGCAAGATATTAATTCATAGTTGTTTACACAGTATGGCCCCAAGGGGACAGCTAGCTATTGCACAGAAGGGCAGGTTATCTATGTTTGTTTCTATCAGTTTAGTAAATGGAGAGTAAGGTGCTGGAGAGAAGAAAAGCAGTTAAAAAAGAGGGTGATGGAGGAGTTCCAGAAGCAGCTTGAGGCCCTAGTCTAAGCAAGAGACAAGGCCTGGTGGGAGGCTTGTTTTGCAAAATTGAGAAAAGAGTGGCAAACCTGGACATACAGTACAAGTTACATTAAATGGTCCCACCACTGAGTTGATTTAGCATTGTTTTTTACAGCAGACAATGCAGTGGCAACTCATACTGCATTGCTTTTTTAACACTTAAACAGCTCAAGGGCAATGTTTATAAAACGCATTTGCTACTCAGTCGGAATGCAGCTTAAGCCCAATCACAATGTAATGCAAAACTGAGTTGCAACTGTTAAGAGACAGTTTGTGCAAGGCTTTGTACTGAATCCAGCACCACTTATGCAACTCAGTCAGAAATGCTAAAGCAACTCATTGGTGGAACAGTTTAATGTGACTTGTACTGCAGTGGTGGGTGAAGTTGGAAATATTTGCATCACAAAGAATTTCGCAAATTTTTAAAATTTGCAAATTTGCTCTTCAAGGTGAATTTCTACTTTACATTAAACGAATAGCAGAATAATAGAACTTCGCCTGTTTTCCTATAAATTATGGTTGTAAGGTGAAGTTAACAAGAATTCATAGGAAAGGAGGTCACATGGGCTGTTTTCCATGCATAGGCTGAATTGAGCACAGTCTGAGGCAGAGAGAGAGTTGGATATAGTTGTGCTCTGGAGCTGTGTGCAACAAAACTTTTAAAACCACTTTAAATATGGAGGTTTCTGTCCAAAATCACTCTATTAAGTGTGTACCTTGTACCCATAGATCACCAAGTAGTCATTGATGTTTTTGTGATTTACCTATTTTAAAGTAGTAGTTTTGATTTCTGTATTGCAGACAGTATACATAGATACATAGACACTGTTGGCAGATAATGGCCTATGGCCCACCCAGTCTGCCCATTTGAGCTTGTAAGTTCTCTTTATGTGTTTCTAGAACTCGGTTGCCCCTTACCCCTGACCTCCAGAGTTCCCTTATGTCTATCCCATGCATTTTTAAATCCCTTGATTGTTTCAGCCCCCACCACTTCCTCTGCCAGGGTGTTCCACTTGTCCACCACCTTTTCTGTGAAGAAATTCTTTCTCATGTTTCCTCTGAATTGCCCTCCGTCCAACTTCATCCCGTGCTCTCTAGTCCTGGAACATTTTTTTTTTGCTTGAAAATAATGTATTCCTGCACCCTGTTCCTTCCTATAAGGTGCTTGTATGTCTCTATCATATCCCCTCTTTCTCTTCTCTCCTCCAAGGAGTACATTTTCAGGTCCTTCAGTCTGTCCTCATAGGACTTGTGATGCAATCCCTGTACCATCTTTGTTGCCTCCTCTGAACCTTCTCTACCCTGTTTATGTCCTTACATAGGTAAGGTCTTCAGAACTGTACACTACTCCAAGTGGGGCCTCACTAGTGTCTTGTGTAGTGGAATTATGTCCTCTCTTTTCCTGCTGGTGATGCCCCTGCCTATGCATCCCAGCATCCTATTTGCTTTACGTGCTGCCTTGTCACAATGTCTCCCTACCTTGAGGTCATCAGAGATGATAACCCCAAGGTCCCTTTCCTGCTTGGTGCATGCTATATCCTCTCTCACCAACTGACATGTTATTCCAGTGTTTTTGTGCCCCATATGCATTATCTTGCACTTCTTTGCATTTAATTTCAACTGCCAAACCCTTGACCATACTTCAAGCTTCTGCAAGGTCCCTCCTTATTCTGTCTACACCCTCTAGTGTGTCCACTCTGTTGTAGAGCTTCATATCATCAGTGAACAGGGAATTTTTTCCTCCTAGATCCTGCACAATGTCACTGATGAAGATGTTGAATAGGACTGGTCCCAGCACTGATCCATGGGGTACCCCACTGGTCACTTTTCCCTCTGTTGAATGACAGCAATTTACCACTGCCCTCTGTGTCCTGCTACCCATTACTGACACACTGCACTACTGTCCTACCCTCTTTCATATTCCCCAGTGTGTTTTCTTTGGGGGAAGGGAGTTTATCTGCAGCTCCAGCAATAAAAAGGGAGGATTGCCTTATAGCTTAGGCAATGTGTAGTGCTGTTCTACTTAATGTTTTTTTTTTCTGTTTTCTGTGGTTTGTTACTTTACCTCTTTAGAACAGCGAGGTTTGTTTTACAGAATTATTTTTGTCACTATAGTTTAAAAGGACACTGTCAGCCTTTCGGTCATATTTTAGAGAGCCCAAAATAAGGTGCGGGGAGCAAGCTTAATTGATGTAAAATGTATACATACAGTACTGATAAAAAACAAACTGCAGTGCATGAGGTTTATTTTTTTGTAAAAATACCTTTCTATGTGGTTCACCCGGAACGTCGTCTCTGCACCACCACAAACCAGTGTGGCACAGAACGGAGTGGAAGTTCATTCATGGCCAAGGTTCTTTTGTTGGTGCCGTGGTCTGAAGAGGTGTTGTCAGTGAAATATTCATCAAAGAGTTGGGCAAGCATATTCATTTTCCAAAATGAGCACTGCTAGTTGTTTTATTTTGTGTATAAAAAATAAAGCCTACTTCTGGGCATGCACAATACTGGAGTCAGTAATGCGCGTGCCCAGAAGTACTGCTTTATTTTTTATGAAGCATAAGCAGTAGCATAAAACCCAAAATGGCCCAATTTAGCATTTTTCCAGGGAGAAAGATGTGCTTCCCGCAGGAATATAAAATCCACATTTGTTTTCCTCATGAAACTTAAAACTTTGCTACATTTTATTGGGTTTGTTAAGCCATTCATATTGCAAGAACAAAACACAATTGAGTTAGCCATCAAAAAAAACAATAGATCATATGCTCAGACCTCCAAGCAAATGTCTAAACCTGAAGGATATGTAATAAGGGAAGCAAGCCACCAGTGCATGGTCATAACAAAAACAAAAATAGGACTCGTAAAAAAAATCATATCTGGAAGAACTGCAGCTTGAATTTTGATAAAAATTAGGTGCAGTAATTTAGTTATGATGCAGATAGAATTACACATTGCAATAGGGAAGACAAAATGACAGCTGCCAACTGGGCATGAACTGTAGACTAGAAACTAACCTTGAAATTGTGAATTATAACTATTAATGAACAGACTTCCAAGGGAGGGAGCCAAAGAAAAATCATGGCTCCTAAGCAGTTCTCCAATAAAGCTGAGCACTGCTGGGGGAGCAAGCTGGGTTTGACAGGAGTACCCTGGGCCAACAATAGCCCAGAACAGTAATATGGTGCATACTGCAAGGGTTAACATAGAGATAGATACCTCTCCCCTATGGGGACTGACATAGCAATAAAAATAAATTAATTATCATCCTTAAGTGGGAAGAATCGTTAATACAGTATTGAAGTGCACCAATATGAAAACAAAATGGTGGGGAAAAAGGGAAAGGAAAGGAAAGGAAAGGAAAGGAAAGGAAAGGAAAGGAAAGCAAAGCAAAGGAAAAAGGAAAGGAAAGGAAATGGGGTGTTAAAATCTTCTTCATAGAAAGGAGGCAGGAAATTGGTCAACAAATTACTAAGTGTTGGAGGGCATGAATAAACAGCTCTTAGCAGATACAGTGTAACCTGAATACCCAAGTATGTTTCTCGGTTACTCCTCTGACCAAATCCCATACTGGGTCCCCCCCTCCAAGCCCATATTAAATCCAAATAATGCTGCAGAATCAGTGTGTGTCCAGTCCTCCAGGTCACAGTCCCACCCAATCCACCCGCAATGTCCCAACATGGAATGAACTTGGTGTAGGAGGGCTGGCAAGTGTCACCATCTGTAAAAGAAAAATAAAGCAAAGCAACCATGTAAATTAGCCAGCCTATACATCTCAAAATAGAGCTCCAATTGGTCCTGACAGTATCTCAGTAGTTCATCACATCAACAAATGGTTATACATTCTACTGAGATACTCTCTGATCCCATACCTGGGATTCAGCAAAATCCAGCTATGGAGCATTGTATAACTAAAGAGATTACCAGTAATGTCGGATCATTTGTGAAGAGAGCCAAAGTCTTGCCTGCTGTGTTAAACCATTGTTCCCAACAGCAAAAGAAATTGGTCTCACCCAACTTATACAGTATGTGAACTGCCTTATGGCACCAAAATTGGAAAATTAAAAGCCCAAAACACAGGAGAGAGCTTAGATCACTTCAGGACTTTGAGCTAATGACAGAAATGAAATTCACTATATATCCAATTGTATTGCAGAAAAACTGATGTGCTCTGGAACTGTGAATTCTATTGTGGTGCAGGAATTCCAAAGCCTAAGACATTTGTAATCCAATGCAGGAAAGACAGTGTGGTCATAAGCTGAGGACTCATTTCCATGCATCCATTAAGAGGGTGAAGTTCGGGGCTACACTGTATACTAGTGACAACAACTAGAATCCATTAATAGCCCCTGATGGTATGACTGAACCAGTGACTACGTGGAATGCAGACCAGAACCATCGCATTGAAGAAAAGCAAAATCCCATTGTGATCCTGGAATTCCTGAACCAATGGAGATAAATTTCCAATACAGCAAAGCTGAATTGGTCTGGGATTGAGGGATCATTTGCATTAAACAGGTGAACGAGAGTGACAATCCAATGCAGGAAAATGAAGTCCCACAAGACAAAGTTCTGTTTGGGGGTAGGAATCAGACGGTGTAGTCTGGAAGTACCGTGCACTTGCAGGCATTCCCAGTATGTCTGTAGAGTGGACTAGACATCTGAAAAAAACTGGGCGCATGCTAAGCAACCATGGGTAAGTGCAAAATAGCACAGCTTATTGCAAGCCAGAATCCTAAGTCGGTGAAGAAAGACAGCATTAGACAAGGTTTATATTTCAATGAGGGCTAGACAAAAGGGTGGGTCAGTCATAATTTTCAAGTCATCTCAACTGAGACACACTAGTCTGTGTTTCAGTTTCCAGAGCCAGTGTAGTGTAATTGCGAAAATCAGTCCAGCTTAGGTAGAAAGGTACAGTAAAAACGACCATCAAATGCAGTCAATACCAGAACTGATGGGGAGAATGATAAAAAACAAAAAATGAATCTTTGATGAAGGAAAGAGCAATATGATTAGTGCATTATAAGAGGGGGTCTTCTTAAGAGCTATCTGATCAAAATATAAGTACGGTGGGCTAGCATATCAGTATAACTTTGATGTCTAAATGTATACATCTGGAGGTTTATTTGGGCACTTCTCCAAGCATCGGGGATAGTAGCTCAAAAAGGGAGATGGCAGTAACTTACCTGAGCTCTCCAAAGCAAGTGCCATTCAGATGGATCCCTCCAAAAGGTCTGCAAGAAAGAATGGATTTCAGTCAATATCTGTTCCTTGTTGCCGGCCTGGTGGCACTGAGGGTTAAGGCGTTAGATGCCTTACCTTGGTTCACGCTGACGACCCGGGTTCGGGAGCAAGCCTGGAAAGTCGGGGGACGGCAGGGGCAGGCAGCAATGAAGCATCCAAGGGACAGCTCTCTATGCCTGGGGGGGGAGTAGGGACCACGTTGCTCCAGTGCGACCCCTGGCAGTGACCGGGGGTAGCCAAGAGAGGATGCGATGAGCTGAAGGCAAGTAGGGGTGGAGCTTAGCGGACGCTGGTCGTCATTGCACAACCAAGCTCCACGAGGGAGGGACCAGAGAAAGCAAGAAAAACACCTCTCACACTGTCAGGAGATGACGGTGGTCCCAGTGGATCAGCCCACATCCCAATCATTGGCCTGACATGCTCTCGATCTCTCTTCATGGGGGTTCACCCAGTGACAAGGCAGGCACGTCATACTTAGGAGCCAGCTGCCGAGGGAGGGCGGAATCAGCCCCGGAGATGGTACCGGGGGTCGTGCCTGCCATTGTCCATTGGTAGGAGGGAAATCTGGGGAGAAATGTTGAGGTTCAGGCTGGGAGTAGGGCTGAATCTGTGAGGGCA
Source organism: Neoceratodus forsteri (assembly GCA_016271365.2). Lineage (NCBI taxonomy): Eukaryota > Metazoa > Chordata > Ceratodontiformes > Ceratodontidae > Neoceratodus > Neoceratodus forsteri. The sequence continues at coordinate 232,701,067 of JADMNL010000023.1, forward strand.
CTCCTGTAGGATGCCTGGGGGTAGTGAGAGATATATAAAAAAAAAAAAATTGTTCCTTGTTCTATTTCTTCCCTTCAGGAGAGACTTTAGACCACATCTTTTTTTGTAGGATCCATTTCTCTCAGATCTCCTGGACTTCCATTATATCATCAGGGATTAGCTGTCTCTCTTGGGAGGCTTGAAGAGCAGATTCATAGTCCTTATAGACACAGGGAGCATCGGGAGAGAAGACATTCAGGTGAGCAAGGTAGGGTGTATTAAACTTCAGTTTATGAGCCCTCAGCATCTTAAAAAGAGGCACAAATGCCCTCCATCTACATTGAATATTTGGAGAATAGTCATTATCAAGCATAATGTGGTGTCCTTGATACATTAACTGTCTTTTTTTCCAAGCTCTATTAAAGCTGCAGTGCAATGAAAAAAGTTATTCCAAAAAGCACATTTTCTGCTATGGTAATTAAAAATGTTAGCAGAACAGTTGATTTGGGTTTTCTGGATGCTTCCTACGCTGTGTACTGTACATTTGCATTTTTGTCTGTACTCTTATCCTCCTCGGGTCCTCAGTATTATTTCTATGCAAAAATGAGGCGGGCATCTTTTTTTCTTGAGAAATAATTACTTTAAAATATTCAAAAAATTCTTAAATGATAATGAAAACTAAATATTTCACCACCAAAATAAACTGGAAGACATCTGGCATCAATTAAGAAGCAAAACAGGTGGGGTCAAATTTTAACCCACTGTCGTTGCACTGCTGCTTTAAGTATTGCTTGTTTGACTGTATAGTTATAAAAACGCATAATGATGGATCGGGGATGAGCATTGGGGCCCAAGGCTGGAATAGTTAAGGACCAGTGGGATTGCTTCGGTGGCAAAGGCATTTGATCCAAGAAATCTATTATCGAGTACAACATGTCCTGTAAAAATGTCATAATATCATCCTTCCCCTCAGCTCCCTCTGGAATACCATAAAGTTGGATATTGTTCCCTCACAATCTGTTTTCTAAATCATAGCACTTTTCATTGAGATGTTGGGTATCTTGTAGCAGCCGAGTGAACAGCTGCTCCAATCTGTCTACGCGGCTGTCTGTTTCTGACACTTGTTTTTCTAAATTTTGAGTACTCCCATTCATTTGAACCATAGAGGATTTCAACTCTTGGTACGTGGTCCGAGTTTCATCTCAAAATTCTCTAATCTCTGTCAGGAGAGCTGCATTTGAGGGTTGCTCCAGATCTTTCCAAGTTTCCAATGCCATGTTAGCAGCAGGCTGCTGAGGCACAGATAGCAGATTTAACAGTGTTTCTGCAGAAATATTTTGTTTTTTTGACCCCGATATCTTCCCATGTAATTATTATCTCCTCCAAGCAGAAAATGAATTAAATGGTTGAAGGTCTTAGGATGATAAGAGGCCAAATCTACTCGATCCACACAGAGCTCCTCACTTAAGCTGCCATGTTGCCCGCTTACATCACAGAAAGTCTGAAAAGCATTTTTTAGCTTAGCACTTACTAACTCATACATCTGAGGATGGCGACAGTAGAGAAATATTTCCTGGATGGACTGTTGTATCATCATGACAGGTGATTCAAATGCCTTTTGAATCCAACATGCTCCACCATTTCCTGGAATAGCTCACAAAACTTAAGGTGGACAAAGCAATGGGGCCAGATGGCATACACCTGAGGATATTAAGGGAGCTGCGAAGAGAGCTAGCAATGCCACTTGAAGCCATGTTCACAGAGTCCCTCAACATGGAAGTGGTCCCAGAGGACTGGAAGAGGGCACATATAGTCCCTCTGTACAAAAGTGGCAGCAGGAAGGAGGCAGGGAACTATAGGCCGGTCAGCCTAACCTCAGTAGTGGGGAAGATCATGGAGGCACTGCTTAAACAACGAATAGTGACACTCTTAGAATACATTGGTACCCAGGATCCAAGACAGCATGGATTCACAGCGGGATGGTCATGTCACATCTGATAGATTATTTTGACTGTGTAATGAGGGAAGTAAATCATGGAGGGGTGGTGGACGTCGCCTACCTCAACTTCAGCAAGGCTTTCGACACTGTCCACATAAAAGGCTGGGTAACAAGATGGGTAGTCTGGATATGGGGCACAAGGTGGTAAACTGGATCAGAAACTGGCTACCGGACAGGAGGCAGAGGGTGGTGGTAAATGGGATCCAATCTAGGGGGAGGAGGTGACCAGCAGGGTACCTCAGGGATCGGTCCTTGGGCCAGTCTTATTTAATGTCTTCATTAATGACATTGCAGAAGGGCTGAAGGGAAAGACCTGCCTGTTTGCAGATGACACCAAGATCTGCAATGGGGTGGATACACCAGATGGAGTAGAGAAAAGCTTGAAAAATAGTCTGATGTGTAGCAACTTAGGTTCAATTCAAAGAAGTACAAAATAATACACCTGAGATGAGGGAACCCTGGTGAGAGCTTCAGGATGGAGGAAGTTGCTGATGATCACCAAGGAAGAAAGGAATCTGGGGGTTATCATTTCGGACAACATAAAGGTGACTAAGCAGAGTACAAAGGCATCAGGGAGGGCCAGTGGCATGCTGCTGTGCATAGGCAGAGGTATCACTAGCAGAAAGTGGAAGGTGGTGATGCCATTGTATAAAACACTGGTGAGGCCTCACCTGGAGTACTATGTGCAATTCTGGAGGTTGCACCTTTGTAAGGACATTGACATGGTAGAAGCAGTCCAGAGAAGGGCGACAAAGATTGTACAGGGCTTTGCACCAAAAAACATATCAGGAAAGACTAAAGGACCTTAATATGTACTCGTTGGAGGTGAGGAGGGATCGGGATGACATGACAGATACATTCAAGTGCCTAAAGGGCATAAATAAGGTACAGAGCAGAGACATCTTTCAATATAGGAGGAGTACAAGTACGACGACGCATGATATGAAATTGGAAGGTGGCAAGTTGAGGAGAAATGTGAGGAAGTTTTTCTTCACAGAGAGGGTGGTGGACATGTGGAATAGTCTGTGACAGGAAGTGGTGGGAGCAAAGACAGTGAAGGGATTTAAACATGCCTGGGACAGGCATAAGGGAACCTTAGCAGTGGGAAGGAGTGTTGAAAAACCATTGACCAGGTAGGGTCAGAGGCCACAAACAAGTGTATAACTTATGGGCAGACTGGATGGGCCTAGTGGTCCTTATCTGCTGACAATTTCTATGTTTCTATGTTTCATTTTGTAAGGCTGTAAGTCCAGTGCTATCATCTCCGAAGATAGTTTTGTTATAGCAATTGCTTCTGGATGAGATTGGTATTTGGCTTTATGTTCAATCGTTTCAGAAATTGTGAGCTGCCTTCTAGCACTTGTAGTCTTTAGATGGCCGACATTAGGAGTGCTGAACGATGATAAGGGCAAAAGGGCATGGTTTGTAGTACTTACTCTTGAAGAAGACTGAGAAAGAGCTGACAGTAGAATTGTATCCATAGGGCTGTTGCTACAACTTAATACAACAGGTGCAGGTGGAGTCTGACCTATGTATGCCTGCATGTTGTTGTCACCTTTCTCTCTAACCAAAAAAAAACTTGCCTCAGGCGTAATGGGTGACATCTCTATAAACGTCTTTTTAATGCTGAGGTACCCAACATACCCTTTTTACTCCCTCTACTGATGGTCTTTTTAAATATAGAGCAAACTGCTCTTAACTGGCTATTGGCACACAGAAGAGGTCACCTTTTTTGTTTTATTACCAGGCATAGTATACTGCTCTTTGTCACTGCCACTCTGTTGTTCTTTCTCAACACTGGGATGCTTATCAAGGTCTGTCTCTGTTTCACCCTTATCTTCATCCAACAGCTCATCCAGGCCAATAACAGAACCCAAATCGGGATACAGTGTCCCCTCCTTTTGTTCTTCTTGAACCTGCACCACTCTGTTCATGCCTGTCTCATCCAAATCCAAATCATCACATTCATCCGGCATATGTGCAGCTGGAACCTCTTCCTCATTCAGGTTTTCCACTTTCTTCTGTTTATCCCCCTCTTTGTTTACATTCTCCATTTCGTTACTCTCATCAGAATTAGATTTCTCCTCATCTGCTTCATTCGAATATGTGCTGGTACTACAGTACACATAGGTACCGTATCGTTGCTTGCCACTCCTTGTGGTGCTGACTACCCCTTTTGTTTTAATTAAAGTAGTTTTGGCCTTTCCTGATTGCTTGGACAGCATTGAGGAAGAACTACTATTGCTACTGGATGATGTCCCAGCAACTGGTCTTTTACTAGTCTGACTCTGCAATAATGCTTTGTGCTACATGTTTCCCCATCCCTTTCCCCATTTCTGCCTCCTCCTCTCCCTGTCTGGTGCACATTATGAACTGTTTTTTCTTATTCAGCAGGAAGCACAAAAATGGTAGGTGAAACCGTCCAGAGATGTAGTGAGAATAACAAACACACAGGCAACTGGGAAAGAAACTGGTGTAAGTGACGTAACAATATGATTTTTTGTTTAATTCCTGCCAGGGCAAGAAAAAGCACAGCAGTACAGTCACAGCAGAGTATGGTCTCTCATCAACTTCCTCCCTTTGAGGCCAAAAGAGATCCCCTTCCTTGCCCAGTAGGACAGATATTTTATTGAGAAGAATAACACTGTCAGGAGGGTGGGTCAGGTCAAGATTTTATTTATTTAGCAGGGAGCACACAGCAATGGTAGGAGCAGTAGACCATGTAATATATTCACAACAGTAGATAAATAAACACACACACATGCAAACTGGCAAGTGTGATATTCAACAATACAGATTTTTTTTTTAATTAATGCCTGCCAGGCAAGAAAAAGCACAGCAAAGTAGGATCTTGCAGCAACTTCCTCCCTATGTCAGAGCTTCTCTTGAGACAGGCAGAAGGCAAGGAGAATTCACAGACTGGTGTTGTTCAAACTAAGTCTTCAAGGTGCCTTTGAATTTGAAGGCAGAAGTAAGCTCAAGAGAAAGTCACTCACTCACTCATTTACTCACAAAATCAGGCTAATCTCAGCCTTTCATTCACCCATGCCAGGTCAATCTTTTCTTTTCCACTTCTGTTCTTTTTTTGTGTGTGTGTGTGTTATCTATTTATCTCCCCTGCAACCCTCACGTACCTCTCCTTCAGGCCAGTTGCCAAGGATGCTCACCTCTAGCTTGTCTCCACCGCCAACCATGATCCCACATTGCAGCCACCTCAGGGTAACCCAACATAACCCTTGCGTCGGGTGGGTCCTCATCTTCCGAGGAGAAATGGCCTATTGGCCCAGGCATTGGTCCTGGGTGCTGCTGCATCCAGGTCAGCTGTCGCAGAGCTTGAGGGGGCATTGGTCCGGGCGTCCATCATCCAGTAGGAGGAGATGCCATTTTCAGTTTTTTTCAACCTCCAATTTCCCTTAGTTACATTGCCTCTGAGCTTCCCCTGGTCTCCATCGGGGGCCGCTAAAGAGCGACGCTGATCCCCAACCCACCCCGGGAGAGGAGAGCAGTCTTCCTGAAGCTCAATCCTACTCCTTCCCCTGCCGACCCTCTCTGTTCTTTTTTAACTGCTTTTCTTCTCTTTTCTGTTTTTTTTTTTTTTTTTTATAAAATTAAGACACCTACACTTTCAGGCTTTAAATGAAACAATAGAATTAAGAGAAAGCACAGCAGAATCAAAAAGAAATACAAGGAGATATACTCAGGCACTGAATGAACAGTGAGCACTCAAAGCTTCCACCACCGTGCCAGGTTGATAATAATAATAACAATAATAAGTTTTTTTATATGGCGCCTTATCAATTGCCAAGGCGCCTAACAATATAAAACAATTGCATCAGTATAAAACAGTTACATCAGTCACAAAGTACTTAAATACAACATTAATTCAATTAAAATATATAATCAAAGTAGCAAATCAGATAAAAGCAGAATATTCAATTGGGTGAGAACGCTTGGTGCCACAAAAAAGTTTTTAGGCCCCGTTTAAATCCCTCCACAGCCATGCACTCACGTAACTGACGAGGTAGAGAATTCCAAAGGGTGGGAACTGCATACATAAAAGCTTGTGCACCAGATAATTTAAGAATCACCCTTGGAATCTCTAACAGTCCCTCATCAGGTGGAGTGATCTAATGGGGCAGTAGGGAACCAGGAGCTCTTTCAGATAGTCTGGGCCCTGTCCGTGTAGGGCTTTGAAGGTCAATAAACCGACCTTAAAGGTGATCCGCCACCATACAGGCAGCCAGTGTAGATCGCGCAGCACCGGTGTAATATGACACAATCGAATAGATCCCGTCAGAAGCTGGGTGCAGCATTCTGCACTAGCTACAGGCGACAGATTTCAACCCCAGAAAGCCCCAAGTAAAGGGAGTTGCAGTAATCTAACTGAGAGGACACAAAGGCATGGACAAGAGTAGGAAGGTCACCTGACGGAACAAGGTGCTTAATCCTGGCAATATTCCTAAGATGGTAAAAGGATGTTTTGACTACAGCAGACACCTGAGAATGCAGGGTCAATCCAGTGTCAAAAACTACCCCCAGGTTATGCACCCATTCAGAGACTGGGAGTGCAACACCACCAAGAAAAATTCCAGAAGGTATGCTAATACCCAGCCCCCCTATCTGATGACCCAGGTCCACAACCAATACCTCAGTTTTCTCCAAGTTCAACTTCAGCCAGCTGTTATCCATCCACTCCTGGATTTCTTGCAGACAGTTATTAAAAACCAAGAGAGCTCCATCCTGGTCAGGTGCAAAAGAAAGATAGGGCTGGGTATCATCTGCATAACATTGAAATCTCAGCCCATATCTTCTTACAATATCTCTGGGGGGGTAGCATATACACCGCAAACAACATGGGTGACAGTATAGAGCCCTGAGGAACCCACATGATGGAGTAGTAGGGCCTGAAGAATAAATCTCAGACACAACTCTGTGTTCTTCCGGTGAGAAAAGATGTAAACCATCTGAGGACTGTTCCCGATAGTCCAAAGATGTGTCTCAGATACCCCAACAACACCACATGGTCCACAGTGTCAAAAGCTGAAGAGAGATCTAGAAGGACCAAGATAACACGGTTCTTCCGATCTCGCAATCAGGAGATCATTGAGCACCAGAACCAAGGCTGTCTCGGCACAGTGATCCACTGTTTTTTTTTCTTCTATTTCCCGTTTTGTTCTTTTATTAACTGCCTGTTTTTATTTATTTATTTATTTATTTGTATATTCAGCAACAACCTTTGAGAATACATTGTTTTACAAAGGTTCCATGCCAGGATGTAAAACATCAGAGACATAACAAAAACTTGACAGTTAACACAAAACATAAGATTGCAATGTAATACAGAAAATAAATAAATTTTACATTTGAGTAACCTAGACAACTGAAATTAAACAGCGGGAGGAGATTCCCAATTAACAACACATGGCATAGCTGCCCCGGGGGGGGGGGCTTGTCAAGGTACAGTATCAGAAAGGGTAGGAGAAAGAAGGGGGAGAGCGAGAATGAGGTTTCCCAATTAGCAATGTGCGGCAAAGCTTCCCCATTGGGGCCTGTCAAGGTAGAGTACTGGAAAGGATAGGAGAAAGAAAGAGGGGACAGTGCAGATGAGGGATAGATTAGAGAGAGAGAGAGACAGGGATTGGGAGAAGGGGAATATTTAGGGGGAGAGTGGGTGGAAAGGGGAGGTGTTGGGGGAGTATGGAGGGGAGGGAGTTGGAGGGTGCTAGAGGAGGGGTGGCAAGGGATGGCAGGTGGGGGTCCAAGGTAGGTAAAACAGGAGGAAAGCTCAGACAGATGAGGGGGTATCCAGGTTGAGGATATGAACTCAGGTAAGGAAGTCAGAGGTGTTTAAGAGGGGGTATCCAGATTGAAGATATGGATTCAGGTAAGGCAGTCTCAGGCGTTTGAGTTCAGCAGGTATTGGCCCAGTTCTCTTTTAAAGGACTGAACATTTGTTGTATTAAGAGCTGCAACAGGGATCTCATTTAGCCATAGTGGAGTTTGGTACATGAAGACTCTTTATCCTAGGGAAGTTCTACGAAATGGGACATCTGTCACTGTTCTTCGTGTGTTGTATTTGTAGCTTGCTTCCTTTACCAGGTGTGCAATGCAGGTAGGTGCTAGGGAGAGCATGTCCTTTCTCCCTAGCAGGCAAGTTTGGTATCTGATTCTGGATTGAAGTGGGAGTATGTGGGCCAGACCATACAGGGTACAAGTGTGCATGAAGCAGTCAGCATTTAGCAATAGTCTGCAAGCCTTGTAAGGGCAGTGACAACCCTTTTGAGGACTGTATCAGTGGCAGCACCATAAACCACCAGCCCATAGTCGACAAGAGAGAGGACAGAGCTGGAGACTGAGAGCCAGAGGGCTTCAGCAGTTAGGCTTTTCTTGTGCCTAAACAGGACCCCTAATTTAGTGTTCACAGCTTTCAACACCATGTCAATGTGCTGAACGTACAAGAGGGTATCATCCACAATGACACCTAGGTACTTGAAGGAGTGAACCTTTTCCAGCGGGGCAGTCAGGTGATTTGTGATTGTTAGTTCAGGGCATCTCCTTTTTAGCCTGGGGCTAGAGAGGAGCATCATCTTGTTTTTTTGTAGTTTAGTAGCAACCTTTGGGAGTAGAACCAGGTCTCCAGTTGCTGGAAGAATGATTGTAGCTTGGCCTGTAGATGCTGTATGTGAGAGTGACAGTTAAGTAGGACAGCATCATTGGCGTATAGAATGACTTTGTTAGTGCAGCCATCTTGTAGGTCATTCAGGAACATGGTGAAGAGCAGTGGACCCAGGATGGACCCTTGAGGCACACCAGCAAGACTTCCCTGGATGCAGATACGGAGTGACCTAGCTTGACCCTTTGAGACTAGGAGGCTAGGTAGTCCTGGAACCATAGAGCTGCATTTGGGGAAACACCAAGGGCATGCAGTTGAGACAAGATGAGTGGGTCACAGACTGTTTTGAATACCTTTGTTGGGTCAATGAAGATGGACCCAACCAGTTTTCCCTCATCTAATGCCTTATGGGCATACTCAGTGAAATCCACTAGTGCACTGTCCGTGCTGTGGAGTTTCCTAAAGCCGTGCTGCTGGGGACATTGCAGCTGGTATTTGTGAATATAGTCAGTAAATTGGTCTGCCACAATCCTTTCCAGTGCTTTAGAGGGGTAGGGAGAGGATATAGATGGGCCTGCAGTTCGCAGTCAGTGATCTATTGGCTCCCTTATGCATCAGGGTCACCAGTGCTTGTTTCTAAAGAGAAGGGAATTTGGCAAGCTGGAGGGATTTATTGAAAATCGTAGTGATGGGAGCGATGACTTTGTTGATTGCCAGCGCCAGCAGTTTCATGCCAATGTTGTCAGACCCCATTCTGGTTTTCCCCAGGACCTTTTTAGCATAACCTAGTGCTTCTTTGACAGTGACTCTCTTGAAGTAAAATTAAGGGTGCGAGTTGATGTCCGGTGGGCATCTATTATCAGCTTTGATAGGCTTAAGGTATTCAGCCAGTAGAACAGAGTTAAGATCCGTGAAGGTGGAGATGAATTCTTCGGCAATGGTGTGGGCATCCATGGTATTTGTGCCATTAATGTTTAGCAGTGATGGCTGTGTTTTGTCGTCCTTTCCCTGTGAGTGCCTTTATATTGTCCCAAAACCGCCTCCCATCACCCAAGTTCTTTCCAATTGATCCTTGTAGAGATTAGCCCTTAGCATTCCTGATGAGATGTGTACATTTATTTCTGGCTGCCATGTATCTTTGAAGGTCACTGGGCTTACCAGAGGCCTCAGCTTGATACCAAAGGTTGTCCCTTGCCCTCATGTGATCTAGAAGGTCACTAGTAATCCACCCATTGTTATGGCTGCATGTTTTTCTTTTTCTGCATGGAGCAAATCTGTCACAAACACTATTAAAGTTATCAGTGAAGTACTGGAGTGTCATGTCAAGGCCATGCAGTACCTTAAGGGGAGACCAATCAATCTGAGAAAGCACCTCCTTGAAAGCTGAGAGCTGCCCTTTCCTGAGAATTCTGCTGTTCACAAAGATAGGTGGTGTTTTTTTGAATTTATTGAACCACAGACAGGTGATAGGGGAGTGGTCGTTTAGCAAATCTGGTAGTACCAAGACATTGGTAATCCTGTTTTTTAATATAATTGTGGCACTTGCACCTTGCAGCTCATACAATAACAGATGGCAGAGCAGATGAGATATGAAAACCACAAAAAGATCAAGTCAGGCGGGTTACTGTGAGTGATGACAACTCAAAGCTTCCCCCCTGCCAGAGATGCTGATCATATTTTTTTGTTTCTTATATTTCCCCTTTGTTCTTTTTTTTTGTGTTATTCTTCTTAAGTACAAATTAGTCATTCACTGGAGGCTTCGGCGGAGTGGCAGAGGGTAAACTACGACCAGTGAAATGAGAGACTACAAAATAAAGTGAGCTCAAAAGGTCCCTCCACAGCTCTCTGAGACATAGCCATGCACTGACTAATTCCCATCAGACACAACCTTACATACTTCTATGCCTTCTGACCAACCTAGCAGCTAGTCATGTGGCAGAGGTATGTCACCGTCATATGTGTGTGTGTGAGGTGGCGCAAGCACAATTGTACTTGTTGCTTTTTTTATCTGTCCCTCTGACAGTGCCAAACCCAACTTGAGCTGTGCTTTCAGAAGCGATTTAATTTTACTATTTTTTACATTATTTTTTTTTATGCATTGCATTGTAAACTTCATATGCTTTCAAGTATTATTTACAATTGACAATACATTGATTTGATTGGATGCAGCAAGTGAGTTAGATTATGATGTGAATGACATGTGCCAAGCTCAATTCTTGATCACCTCATCCATTGCATAAACACTTATGCCAAGTTCAACTGGGCAATAATAAGTTCACACTACCTAAACTCAGCAGCACAAAGCACCCTAGGTGTCACATGAGGTATATTTTGAAGAGTGTTAGGCTGGCCGACTGAATGAGAAAGCCTGCTGTCTGGCTTAAGACTATTACAGTCCCAATGGGAACGTAAGGCTGTCTGGAGTCAAAAAGTCACTCACTGCTCTGTTCACTGACAGGGTGCTCCAAGGAGACTGCTTCAGATCCATCTCCATGTAGCACTATGGAAGTATTGCTCCCTCCACACTATAGAAGTCATCCCAATCCCCCCACCCCCACACACACTTTGACCCAAGCCATTTCACAAGTCTAACTCTCTTGTATTTGTTCAACGGGTAAGGTTGGGCTACTTGTGATTTTCATGTTAGAGCATTTCCAGCAAATTCTGGAAAAGGCTCATTAAGAACACTGCTGCTTGCCAACAGCCAACCTTATGAAAGCGCAAACAGCCTGCAATCCTACAGAGCGCATAACAATAACTTTGCCGTAACCCCACAAAACTCAAAGAACACAAGTAGCACCTTCACACTTTCTCACAAGAAACATCACAGCAATACAGTTGAGGACTTCTGTATATATATATATATATATGTACATATCTGTAGTCCAGTAATAAATCATTTGAATACACCATTGTAAACATTTAGCAGGTAACATGATTTCCATACATATTTAAAGTGCCAGGAAAAACAGAAATATTTCAGGTACATGATATTTTATGCAAGGCTTCACCTAAAACAAGGATTATAATAATTTGCACAAATGTCTTTACTGGATTTATTGAATGGACAGAGCTATAAAACACAGATTAAATATAGTATTCCACATTGATTCCTTCTTCAGATTTTTTTTTTACATAAGGCCAAACACATAAATAAGACTCTACAAAGTAGCTCTGTGTAATTATTTCCATTATATGTTAAACAACAGGTTTTCAGATATCTATAAATGTTTAAGCACTTCTTAAACTTTTCACAGAAATGTGGCAACAGTACAAATTTGAAGCATCATTCCATGGTCTTGAGTCCATAGAAACATAGAAACATAGACTTTGACGGCAGATAAGGACCGCTTGGCCCACCTAGTCTGCCCGTTTCTCTACTTACAGGATAAGCTGCAGATCCTAGTTAACCAACAGCCTATTTCTTCCTACCCCCCACAAAAATTGCCTTATGTCTGTCCCATGCATTTTTTAATTCTTCCACAGTTTTAGACCCCACAACCTCCTCAGGAAGGCTGTTCCATGTGTCCACCACCCTGCCTGTGAAAAAAACTTCCTCACATTGCCTCTGAACCACCCCCCCCCATCTTTAGATTGTGTGCCCTTGTTCTTGCATATCTCTTTTTCTGAAAGATGCCACCCTCTTGGACTTTGTTGATTCCACTGAGGTACTTAAAAGTTTCTATCACGTCCCCTCTCTCCTTTCCTTAAGGGTATACATATTAAGCTCCTTTAGTCTCTCCTCATATGGCTTTTCTTGCAGACCCTGCACCATTTTAGTTGCCCTCCTCTGCACTGCCTTTATCTTGTCTGTGTCTTTGCTTAGATGAGGTCTTCAGAACTGGATGCAGTACTCCAGATGGGGTCTCACCAACTGTCTGTACAGAGGGGTAATAACTTCCTGTTTTCTGCTGGTGATGCCTCTCCCTATACATCCCAGTATCCCCCAGCCCTCCCTACTGCCTTCTTACATTGCTTGCTAACCTTAAGGTCATCTGATATGATTACCCCTAGGTCCCTTTCCATTTTTGCTGTTGTTACTACCTCCCCCTTCATTGCATAATCTTCCTCTGGGTTTTTGTTTCCCAGGTGCATTATTTTGCACTTCTTTGCATTGAATCCAAGCTGCCATACTTCTGACCATTCCTCCAACCTTGCCAAGTCCCTTCTCATCTTTCCACACCTCCTTGTGTATCAGCCCTATTGCAGATCTTTGTTTCATATGCAAAGAGGCAAACTTTTCCTTCCAGTCCCTCTGCAATGTCACTTATAAAGACATTAAAAAGAACTGGACCCAGTACTGAACCCTGCGTATACCCCAATACTAACCCCTCTTTCTTCAGAGTGGACTCCATTTACAATTACTTTCTGTGTCCAGTTGTCCAGCCAATGGTTTACCCAGGCTACCACCCTGGGACCCACTCCCAGGCTGGTTAATTTGACTATTAATCTTTTGTATGGGACTGTGTCAAATGCCTTGCTGAAGTCTAGGTAGGCCATGTCCACAGCCCCTCCCTGGACTACTACTTTGGTCACCCAGCCAAAGAAATCAGTTAGATTCATATGACATGACCTTCCAGCTGTGAACCCATGCTGCCTTGGGTCTTGTAATCCATCTCATCTTGTTCTGCACAATATGCGTCTTCTTAAATAGGAATGCGAAATTCACATAATACACAACCTACTAGTCACCACATCAGTTTATTGAAGATTTAGAGGAAACTCAGGCTCTTTTAAATGGGACACAGTACATTTGATGTGGGGAATGAGATAAGTGCACTCCCAGAATTGGTAGACTATCAAACCACTTTAACAACTTAATTGTTACAACCTTAAAGGGGATAACAGCTAAAACAACAAGCAGGAGCTCCACTTGTGTAGTACAGTCTCTATGTATGTTAACTATTATCCTAGGTACCCTCCCCTGGGTTGCCCCTGAAAATGGTACTACATGGTCTCAGTGGGCTTACCCAGTTACCAAACTTCAAGTAAATGAAAAATAAATACAATTTGACAGTAGTCCTAAACTTAACTTTTGGTTTCTCTTATAACTTTGCATCAACATATCAAGTGGCCACATTTACTCTATGTACCGTACATCCATCCATCTATCTATCTATCTATCTATCTATCTATCTATCTATCTATCTATCTATCTATCTATCTATCTATCTATCTATCTATCTATCTACCTATCTATCTATCTATCTATCTATTCATCTATCTATCTCTGCAGTGAGTTTTCTTCAATGGAAATAAAGTTCATATCACAGTAGTTACCTTACATTTGAAGACAGGATGGTTCCTAATGTTGTATATTTATTAGAGGCAAATATTGTCTGGCACAAAAGCTGATTGCTGCAAATAGGAGTCACCCACCCTTCTCCACTGTTGTAAGAAAAGTATGACTCCCCTGCATTTCTGTTTCTATGTTGTCATGTTGGAGGACAAAGGTCAAGTCCAGGGGCCATTTAACAAAAAGGAAAAACTTGCCTGCACAGTCAGTCACTAAGTTCAGCAAAGAGCCCACCAGAGTTGTTAAACTTAAACAAAATTCAAATCCCACTGACCACTGTATAAGGAGGATCATCTCTCATGTAAAGGTAGCATCTCATTTGTAGGAGATACTGAATAATGGCACTGTAGGAGCCAAACTCTTGATTTAAAACATTGCCTGCAGCAGATATCAAAGGATGTTATACATGATTAATATAAGGAAGAGGATAGATGGGTGCTGATTGGGACAGCTATTCATTTACTTTCTGTTTACTGTGCTTTTACACAATAATGTCCCTGCACTTAACTTGTTGAATAGCTTCCCACCGGTTTATTTCTGCAGGCCTTTGCTTTTTTTTTTTTTAAATAGCTACTTGCAGCCAATGGACCCAGACTCGGTACAATTAAACCATTGGCTCTTATTTATCTGAGTCCATTGGAATGCATCGGATCCATGGGGTTCTGGTTTTTGTTGTGTCCATCTGCCCATTCCTGCCACTAACTCTGCTGTCTCATGCAATTTCCAGTTGAATTTATTGCACATATGTAAAATATCTGAAATCAGAAAAATAGAAGACAACAGTTATCCAGCCATGTGTCTATGGTCCTATAATTTTAGGGAAAAAAAAACTAACTTTCAAGTCTAATCAAGTACCCAAAATCAAGAACCCATGAGTAAAACCCATGCAGCAGCACCAGCATGGAATCAGCATGGGGTCATAATGTTGCGGTCAAAACCACGCACCACAACAATGCTGCATGCAAACAGCGTGCAGAACAATAACATCAGCACAACACGCTGACCACCCCCAAAAAAGTGCACACCAGAGGAATGAATTCATTTTTGTGGAGGGCTTTGCGCCCCTCATCCCCTACACTAATTATAATCAACTCCAGAGTGTCATGGACTTTTGTGGAAAAAAAACTCGGGGCCGGAGCATTTTTATTTATAAAAAAAAGCCGCAGCTGAGTGGGACCTGGAGAAAACTGAACTGCAGCCCCAGGGACCCAACACCACTGGAGGCAGGTGCTCTAGCCACTCCATCACAGGAGCAGCTTGACCAATCACTGCCCTGGTGGCATCCTTCACCTTTCTACTAGTAGCCTACAGTGACTGGGGTAAAGGTTCTTGCCGCAGGCTGAAAAAAACCCTGTCACCATAGAACCATTAGCACTTCTTGCAGCACTGGATTTTATGTGTGGTTTTATCTGCGCTCTCTTAACCTGGGACCCATGGAATCACCTTGATAAATGCCTGCAAGCACAGAAACAGTGAGAACAAATGCGTTGAAAGACAATGGATTCACCATCTCACCTCAGGCAGACCCCCCCAAAAAAAAAGAATACGTAGCTTTGCGGATATGTCAGTAGCTGAATCAGATATCAGTGAGTAGCAGCAGCACAGTACTTCTTGACTTCTCAGAGTACTTCTCATTTCTGGGCATCAGGAGAATTTTCCAAGACAAGAGTGTTAACTGTTATTTTCTGGGCACAAATGCATGTCTTCTTGACAGTTGTTGGCACTCCCATGGCACAACAGCAGTAGCAGCGTGTAAAATTTGTAGAAGCACATCTCATTTCTGGGCTTCATTGTCATGAGAAAAATTGATCAAGATATGCCTAAAGAACCCCGACACACATTTTTGCCTATATAAAATCAACTTATGGGTGTTAAGAGGAAAAATTTATATATTGTTTTTTTTATATGAGCCCAACCGTAGCATGTCAATACAGCGAGTCATTTTCAGCAAGTCATTTTCAGTGATGCTATTATAGCGACTGCAATAATAACGATCTCTGCATTATAGCACAGAACACTTTTAGCGACTCTGTGTTACTAGTCTACCTCCAAGATCCAGGTGCGTCTCAGAGGAGGTTATTTTAGAATGGGGGCTGAGAAGTGAGCCCCACTGCAATAACATGTAGAATGATTGCCTACCAGTGTGGGAGAAGAGCAGAGGTTTTGTTCTGTAGGTATTTTTAAATGTTAGGTGGAACGAGTAGGACTGGGAGTGAATGCCAGTGGACAGATGTGGGTGCAGAGAGTGGGAGGTTAAAGTACTGTAAGAGACGACCTTAAGGGAGATGTACTAAAATGAAGAGCAAGGTATGTTGCAGATCTGACTGTATGTGCCAAATAGGGACTCTCTGATTTTACTAGTCGCCGTAATTGGAGTGGCTATAACAAACACGCTGTAATACAATCGCTGATTTTACTTCACTGTATTGACATGGAACTAAGTTCAACAGGCCAGCAAGGGGAAAAAATTACTTTTAATCCCGCTCTACCTGTACCAGACTGACATATTTATTGTTGTAGCTGAGAAACATTCTGGGAGCACAGAATGCATGCATGTTGTACAGTATGTATATTGTGTTTTTTTACCAATTTCCCCTAAATTGAATAACAAGAACTGTGGTGGTGGAGGGACTGAATCATGTTACTGCACTTTGTAGCAGAAAGCAGCAGCACAAATTATTTATTCTGGTAGTTTAGAAAATTCTGATAAAAACATTAAAGAAAATATTGACAGAATTGTTTTTTCTTTTTTTTTAAGAAGAAAGACAGCAGACAGAAATAAAGTCAAGATGCAATGGACTGAAGGAACAGAAGCAAAAGATTGGAAAGAATTTAAGTTTTGGGGGAATTTTTTGTTTTATTTTCTTAAGAAGGAAAAAGACAGACAGCAGACAGAAATAAAGGGAAGACAGATCAGAATGAAAGAGTAAAAGCAAAAGAAAGGAAATAATTTAATTCTGCTGGGATTTTTGTTGTCTTAAGAAGAAGAAAGACAGAAGACAGAAATAAAGACAAGACAGAACGGAATGAAATAGTGAAAGCAAAAGACAAGAAGCACTTTAAATTTGGAGAGATTTTTATTTTGGGGGGGGCACAGAGGAGGATACAGGCTAAGAGGAGCTAGTTCATGGAGTGCCAGTACCAGATGGAGCAACACTGGAATCACTGGGTGATACTCTGGCATTTCCTAGAGGAGATGCTACTGGTTCTCTAAGACTTTGAAAAGAGTTTGCTCCATAGAAAAACACACCGACAGAGGTCCCCCATCTTTCCTGGCAGTTAGGATAGCTGCTACTCAGTGGAGTTTTGAGACAATGCTGTGGATGCCACTGCTGCTGGCATGGGGACTGCTGCTGGTGCTGGTGTGGGTCCTGGTGCCGGTGCACTGGGATACACTGCATCATGGTGATATTGAGACTGGTGCTGGGTAACTGTGCTGCACTACTCTCTGGCTACCTCTGTTTGTTTCACTGCCAGCTCAACAGGATGGTAGATCTTCATATGGGTCTACTGCCTGCAACTGCCTAGGTGGCTCCCCACCCCCACCAACTGACAAGTGTTTTACATATGTTGCAATTCATAACACTGTCATCCTGGGGGTTCACAATAGAAAAAAAATCCCACACAAGAGATTGCCATGGCTACTTGTATTTCAGTCTCCATGGCACTGAGGAGCCCAATTTTGTTGGTTGTTGGGGCTCCACAGGGTGGACAGCTGGTGGTGGGAGTGGGAGTACCATGGGGAACACAGGGGTGCAGGCCACTGCGTGGCTGGTGCTGGTGGTTCTGGATTCTACTGCCGAGGAGGAGACACAGAGGGGTGTTGTGGAGCTGGAGGTGGTGGCACTGCTTGCTGCAGAGCGGAGAAAGCTGTGAGATGCTGGGGTTTGAGGCAGGGAGTGGGACTTGCTGCTGCTGCTGTGCTGGGGGGCTGCTGAAGAACCTTCAATAACTGGGTGGTGCGAGCATATGCACAATGCCCAACAGTCCCTATGCCACATCCACTATTGCTCTCCATCACTGTGACAGAGAGGTGACAGAGAAGAAAAATGAGCTAGAGAGTTAAGAACAAGTGAGAGAGATAAATAATTAGAGAAAAATAAATGAAACAGAAATAAACGAATAGTCAGAAGATAAAGGAATTGAGTAAGATTTAGAAACAATAAAACGAACTTAGAAACTGTTCACAAATGTGTTTCTCCATTTGTTTTCTGTGACTTGAAACTGTCAGGCTTCTGGATCCTCCACTGATTCTCTCACAATGGCAAACCTAAAGTGAAGCTGTCTTCCTCTATAGAGATATGTATGTACCATGTGACCTGCAGAAGCCTATCCATGTGACCTTATTTACTACCAGCCTCATTTTGACCAAACTTTGCATAAAGGCCCACAAATGTGAGGGGGGGTATGATATAGGCAAGGGGGTTTTAAATGGTGAGGTGAGCCTCCATGGGAAGGACCCAACCTTTTCCAGGAGAGACTCAAGCAAATCTGAAAAATTACTGTATTTAAATTTAGCATTTTAGATATTTTCTTTGAAGGGATGAGTCAAACTGAAAGATGATAATAGTAGATGAATTTAAGTATTTATTTGTAAATCAGTGACCAGGAAACGCACACTGAGTCTAAGCTAATTCCAGGTGTACCCAGGGAAGGGGAAGGGCAGGGTGTAAATATAATTCAAAAGGTACAGTAACTGCAAAACAGTCAAGCAATACAAAATGAACAATAGTGCAAACAAACAGAAACAATGAACAAATAATATGATGTAGCAATTGACCAGTTAGGCTGGTGGCAGAACATCCCAACTATGAGGGTTAAGCAGAGAGGTACTGTACTAGGAGCAAGAGCTGGAGGGAGCAACAGGATCCTTAAGAAGTTACCAAAAAGCCAGGCAACAGGGGAAAAGACAAAGTACTGTATGTGTGAAGGTTATTCCAGATACAGGGGAAACAGAGAAAGCAGTCTGAACCATGAAGGTACTGCAAGAAGGGTAACAATGGTTTCAGAGTCAAAATAGTAAAGCAGAGCAAGCAGGTAAGCCTGTGAAGGGTGTTTATAGTAAGCTGAATAAAATGGGAACTAACTACTCAAATGGGGTGTCACTTTATTTCTGGTGTACTATGCAAAGTATGCTATTTTTCTCAGGGGAGGCCCAAAGTTATTTCAATATCTGGGGGAGGCTCGAGATCTTTTGCATGGCATAGGGGAGGCTCACTATGACAAAGCCCAAGAACTAATGATATAGACCTTTAAATACCTTAAGGTGGTAAACAAAGTACAACAGGGAAGTATTTTTCAGAAAGAAAGATGCTAAAGGACAAGGGGGCATGATAAGAAGCTGGAGGGGGTAGATTCAGGAGAGATGTGAGGGAGTACTTCTTCATAGAAGGAGTGCTGGATTACTGGAATATTCTTCCAGTGGAGGTGGTGGGGCATCCTGCTTTTTCTAAATTAAATACTGGCATAGCTGGTCTACCATTATTTGCCTTGTGTTTTTCCATCCTTGAGCCTGCTGTACAATCAAGAAACCTTTAACCCCCTTCTGTATGCTGCCCATGTGCCTGGAGCTAACATGTTTCTGATTAACCCCCTGGCTTTGGTCCACCAATTGGAAGGCTGGGACATACTTAGGGTACTGCACTACTTTGAATGACAGTTTCTGGAACCTCTGCCGCTGTAAACGAGACAGCATCAATGATATCATTATTTTCTACATGTACATGCAGCACCTTAAATTTAATATTTAACATCTGGCAGGGATAGCCTGGCTTTCTAAGGTCACCAGGTTTAAGGACAACATGCAAGCTTTTGAACTTTGCAAGCTGCTGAAAGGATAGGCAGAAGGAACACTAAAGAGGGATGACAGCAGATGTCTGATTAGCCCCCAGCTTGTTGTATCAGGTTTGGTGAGATTTGGTGCAGGTATGCTTTTCCATGTCAGAAGCACTATTGTTTAAAACAGCCTTTTTGGTGGCCTAATATGGGGCATTCTAAGTGCTGGAACTGGTGCAGATGAACAAGGCAGCTGGGGCAGAGACAGTCGTGGCATACAAAGAGATGGCTTTGGCAAATGAGGTCAAGTTTCTGCAGATTCAGAAGAGCAAAACAGATTGACTGATATTTAGCAGCTGGTGCAACCTGAGGGCATCCTCGGGGCAACACGGGATGTCAGCTTGGAACTGCAGAAGTACACAACCCAGAGGCCTGGGGGTGCAGGGTATTTCTCCCACATAGAGATGGACCCCATTGACAGTATTTCAATTTTCATACCTCCTTGGCAGGACCATGAAGGGGCTGTGGTTGAACTTGGCCAAGTTCAGTACCCATGCCTTTTGCATTAGGGCAGGCTTGAATGCAAGGGAAGAAGGTTTGATAGACACCCAGATACAGACATTGGAGCAATGGATGTCACAGGCCTTTGAGGGGTATGTGTGTCTGCATTTGTTGTAACTATTGTTTGTTTGCCAACTAGTGGCAGATCCAAATAAAGCAAGTATGGATTTGTGAACATGCCTTTATACAGTGGGCAGCCAAAAGGGCCAGGCAGATGCCAGGAGGTGAGAACCTCTTCCTGTATTCATGACAGTAGCAGGTGCACTGAATAGGGCACTGGGAGAACAGGTGGAAAGACTTTCTTCTGTGGGCCATGGCTGAGGCCCACCAGTGCAGCCATCCTGAAGTGTTGATTGTCCATTTGTGGGGTGATGATGTAAGGCTGGTGAAGTCACTGGGTCTGCTTCGCCAGATCAAGGACAATCTGTGGGCCTTATAAAACACCTGGCTAGGGATAGTATTGATAAGGTTGCACATTGCACATGGGTAGAAATGGCCATATATAAGGAATCCGGTAGCAATGGAAAAGGCTTCCTGGGAAATTAACATATCTATGCACTGCTCTATGGACTCAGTAGGTGGCAGGTGATGTGGCACAATGAAATCATGACCAAATTACCATAGCTGTATGCTAAGGATGGGGTACCTATATCTAACATAATAAATTATAGGTTTTTAGCAGATACACAGTACAGGGTGCACTGGAGAACTGTAAGTGTGGCTTGCTTTTGGGGGATGGATTGTAGTTATCATGTTGTGGCACAGTAGTCTTGCAAATAGTGTACAAAGGGGGTAAGGGGGGAACCTGCTACTACCACAGATGTGTTCCTCTTGAGGGTCACAGGAGTCAAGGCCCCAATGACGTGGAGTCTTATGGTCCAGTCAGGTGATAGCATCCTTGGGCTTTTGCCTGCATATGTAGTGTGCTTTGGTAGGGGAGGAATGCATGTCATATGACTCAGGAACCACCCCTTATGCCTCAGAGGCTGTAGTCCCTTCAGAGGCTGTGCTCCTTTAAAAGTGGTGGATTCTCCAAGAGGGTCCCAGTGGGATATGTGGACAGACTGGTTGATGGTTTGGACCTTCCCAAAAAGGCTTTCTGACACTGCACATGTCACACTACTACTTGTAAGGTGGTTTATAAATATACGCATGGTTGTGCCCATTTTCTCCAGAGCATTGCGTATATCTCGTCTGCTCTGATAAAGGTGGTAAGGGACCTAACCAGACAATAGACAGCCTGCGTAGGGGACTCATGAAGCCAGTGAAATTTGTCTGTGGGCCGTTTCCCCCAGTGCCTTACAGAATATAGGTTGGAGGGGGCATGCACAGGGAAGGGAAAAGTGGGATGGTCCAGGTCAGGGGATGGGGTCACCCAGGTGCATGAGAAGTGTGAGCTTGTGGAGAGGAGCAAAGAGACTTTAAAAAGGCTAGGACACTGAAGTCCAGGCTCTTTGTTCCTGGATGAAATTCCCACCTGCACACCTCATGAAAGCATGGAAAGAAGGGCTAACAGTTCAGATAGTCAGCCTGTTATTCCAATGAGGTGATCACCTAATGGGTGAATGAGGAAGTTTCCTGGATTTTCCCATGAGGTTTTCCTGTTTTTTTTTACCTCCTCTAATAGGATAGTGTTAGGGAGACAACACAGGTAGTCACAGTCATGTAAGTGTGGCAGCACAGAAGTCTCTCAAGTAGTATACAAAGGGGGTGATGGGGGGAACCCGCTTCTGACATGGATGGGTCCTCTTGAGGCTGACAAGAGGCAAGGACCATGTAATGGGGACCCCGATGGACCAGTCAGGGGATAGCCTTCTTGAGTTTCAGCCTGCATTTGTAGCACCCTCTGGTGGGAAGCTCAGGAATGGCTCAGGAATCACCCCTTAGGACTCAGAGGCCATAGTCCCTCCTGAGGCTGTGCCCCTTTATATATGGCAGCTCCCTTTGAAGGGTCTCCTATGGGATAAGTGGATGGATCACTAGATGGTTCAGATCTTCCTAAAGAGGCTTGTTGATACCAAGCTGCACATATTACAGTACTGCTTGTTGTAAGGTGGTTTATAAATAAACACAGGACTGTGACCATTTTCTCCAAAGCACTGAGTATGTCAGTTCTGTTCAGGTAACGGGGGCAAGGGATGTACCCAGACAATGTATGGTATATAAATATTATAGACATACATCATTATGCATATGTTGTTTTGTTTACTGGTCATGCAGGAGGAAAAAGTGCTGTTTGTGGCTGATAGCCTGAGCTGTGTATGTGCACTGTCCACAGCTGCAGCAGGTCTCTGATTCATGGCCTATATTTGGTCTAGAAGAGGAGGGAGTGTATTTCTTCTTAGACATTGGTCAGGAGGGAGATTGGCAGTCTGCCAGTGCCCAACTACCCACACCAACAACAAAAGTTTAAATTTTTGTTAACTTGAAGAATACACACTGGAGTGGAGCCATTTTTGCTAACCCCATAAATGCATTTTTGCACATTTAGCTGAGACCCCTGAGGCCTGAGGTTAGATGAGGGAGAGACTGGCTGGTTAGTAACAATTGGGTATGGGCAGTCAATATCAAGTCATTATGGGCTGGCAGCCTGGTAATGCCCAATTGCCAATAACCAGTTACTGTAATGTCATGTAACATGCTGTATGGGAGAAGGAGCTGGAACCTTGAACTCCATCAGGAAGCCAGATAAACACAAAACAATTATTTACCAAAGTACTTATTATTGTTAAACATGTGACTGTATACCTCCTTTTCCAGACTACAGCAACATCAATTTTGCAGAGGTGTCTGAGCTGAATTGTGATACCACTTCACTGGAGAGCATGCCACCTGATCCCAGCTAGAGCCCAGTGCCTGAACATCACAAAGTCAACACTCCAGACAAAAGTCTGGTCTGCCACAGGAAAGGTAACTCAGGAGGTGCTGGACCACTTCCTTGTGGAAAAAAATATCATTAAAATGGATTTAGTGGAGCAGAAAGAGGAATGTAGGAATTTTGGTTCAGCAATCAGGGACATGAAGATGCAGTGGGTGATGCAAAAGCTGGCATAAGTTGCAAGGAAGCCAGGCAAGATTGACCAAAATAGAAATAGCCATGTTGAGGAAACAAATCCACAAACTAGAGGATCAGTGGAGCACCAGAAGGGCTGCACAAAAAGGGACAGCGTTGGGAGCAGATACACTGGCATTTGCTTAAGAACTTTTCACTGAAATTGTGCCCAGTATGTTGAGCAGTGGTGACACCACTAACTATGGCCAAAAGCAGGTGAGGGTGAGGGCCAGAGATCAATTTTCCTCAAACAGCTACACTTCCTAGATAAGATGCACCTCCAGAAAGCAGTGAAAGAAAAAGGCAAACAATTCGGGGAAAAAAATGCATATCCATGTATAGTGATGTTAGCCCTCCAAGAAAGTGGTACAAATAAATTGAATAAACCCTGCATCATAGCAGAATAAAAGGCCTGAATGATGTTCCCCATGTGACTAGGGCACTAGGTCAGAATAGAGGAAACCATAAGAGTGTGGTCAACAACCACACAACCAAAATAACAAAAGTCATTATAGCACTCAGCAAAAACACAGAGCACAAACAAAGCACCAAAGTGAACTGCCAAGACTGCATGGTCACCCTGAAACCTCTTCATCTATATATAATCACCACCGGGGAGGGGGCAACTCAGGGAAGGGGAGAAACCTTGGGGGAGTAATCGTTGAGGAGGGGAAGGGGAACTGTGCAGGACAACTGGGTTGGGGGGCACAGTACCCACATAAGCCAGAAGGGGGAGAAACACACAAAAAAAAGTTCGGGAGAGGAAAAATAAATAAATCAGGACCAGGAATCAATCCCTGGTCAGCCAATGTTCTGCTTTTTTCCACTGTCTGTGGCACTACCCTCTACGCCACAGCAGCTGCTTAGCAATAGACTGCCTGACACACCCTTTATCCTGTTTCTCCAGACAGAAAACAGCTACAGGGATGACTCTAACCTTACCTGTGCTACATTATCACTGTAGCTGTTTTCTCTATTTTGACAGTGTGATTTTCATTGTGCTATTCAGGTTTCTCTATTTTAACCTGGTACGAGTGACTAGTAATCCACACTGCAAAGGAGGACAATTAATTTTCATCTGCTAAAAAGGGAAAGCAGCAGTTGCCCTGTATCCTGCTCCAGCTGTTCTCTAAACAGAGAACAATGAAGCCCACATGCTAACTGGAGTGCAGTTGCAGCAGCCACTTCGAAGAGTGGGGTTATTCTAGATGCCCTACAGGGGGCATGCCTTAGACAACTAGTATTGGAGCCCACTCGAGAGGGAGCAATCTTAGACCTGGTTCTCTCAAATGGAGATGGAGAGAGGATCACAGATGTAGAAGTGGGTAGCCATCTGGGAACTAGCGACCATCGAACAGTATGGTTCACAATAAACACAGCAATAGAGTCAAGCCATACAAAGGCAAAAGTACTGGACTTTAAGAGGGCTGACTTTGCCAAAATGGGTGAGTGCCTAAGGAATGCACTAGCAAATGGACAGGAAGGAGGGGTGGAAGAACAATGGGGAATAATAAAAATTTCCATCACAGAGGTAACAAGCCTTTGTGTGAAGCAAATAAACAAAATGAAATTTATGTAAGAAACCACTATGGTTCTCAAAGGAAGTGGCAGTGAGGGTTCAAGAGAAAAAGAAAGCTTTCAGGAAGTACAAGGAATCACAGCAGGAGCAGGACAGAGAACTGTATCAGTTAAAGCAAAAGGAAGCTGGGAAGGCAGTAAGAACAGCAAAGGCCCAAACTGAGGAAAAGATAGCCAACTCAGTTAAGAAGTGGGATAAAACTTTTATAGGTACATCAGGGAGAGAAGGAAGACCAAGGGAGGGATGGTGAGGCTTAATAAAGGGGAGGGAGGGTGGGCAGAGGGTGACTGTGAAAAGGCAGAGATATTAAACAAATATTTTTGCTCAGTATTTACAAATGAAGAGGGGGAGGCACCTAAAACAAACAGTAGAAACACTCTGGATACAGAAGTTGATACCAGCCCATTTACAGAAGAAAGGGTTCTGAAAGAACTCTTAAAACTGAAGGTGGACAAAGCAATGGGGCCTGATGTGATTCATCCCAGAATTCTAAAAGAACTAAGGGTAGAACTAGTGACACCACGGACTACCATCTTTAACAAATCATGGGAGGATGGGGTGGTACCCGAGGACTGGAGGAGGGCAGATGTGATTCCCCTTCACAAAAGTGGGAGCAAGGCAGAAGCAGGAAACTACAGACCTGTTAGTTTAACCTCAGTGATAGGGAAAATGATGGAATCACTTCTGAAGGAAAGAATTGTTGAGTATCTAGAGGCCAGAGGGGCACAGGACCCAAGGCAGCATGGATTCACAGTGGGAAGATCATGCCAGACGAATCTGATAGATTTCTTTGACTGGGTGACCAAAGTAGTAGATCAGGGAGGGGCTGTGGACATGGCCTACCTAGACTTTAGCAAGACATTTGACACAGTCCCACACAAAAGATTAATATACAAGTTAGCCAGCCTGGGAGTGGGTCCCAAGATGACAGCCTGGGTAAAGAATTGGCTGGAGAATAGGACACAGCAAGTAATAGTAAATGGAGTCCACCTGAAGAAAGGGGGTTACTAGGTACCGCAGGGTTCAGTATTAGGACCGGTCCTCTTCACTTATAAGTGATTTACTGTAGAGGGACTGGAAGGAAAAGTATGTCTCTTTGCAGATGACACAAAGATCTGCAACAGAGTTGATGCACAAGGTGGGGTGGAAAGGATGAGAAGGGACTTGGCAAGGTTAGAGGAATGGTCAAATGTATGGCAGCTTAGATTCAATGCTAAGAAGTGCAAGGTAATGCACCTGGGAAACAAAAACCCAAGGGAAGAGTACACAATGGGTGGTGAGATACTATCAACAGCAAAAATGGAAAGGGACCTGGGGGTAGTCATATCAGATGACCTAAAGTTGGGTAAGCAATGTGAGAGGGAAGCAAGGAGGGCTGGGGGGATACTAGGATGCATAGGGAGAGGCATCACCAGTAGAAAACAGGAAGTTATTATCCCTCTGTACAGACAGCTGGTCAGACCCCATCTGGAGTACTGCATGCAGTTCTGGAGACCCAGTCTCCGCAAAGACATAGACAAGATGGAAGCTGTCCAGAGGAGGGCAATTAAAATGGTGCAGGGTCTGCACCGGAAGACATAGGAAGAGAGACTTAAGGAGCTTAATATGTAAGCCTCAAGGAAAGGAGGAGAGGGGGACATGATAGAAACTTCAAGTACCTCAAGGAATCAACAAAGTCCAAGAGGGTAGCATCTTTCAAAAAGAGGTGGCAAGAACAAGTGGGCACAATTTGAAGATGGGGGTGGCTCAGAGGTAATTTTAGGAAGTATTTTTTCACAGAGAGGGTTGTGGATGCATGGAATGGCCTTCCAGAGGAGGCTGTGGAGTCAAAAACAGTGGTGGAACTCAAGCATGCATGGGACAGTCTAAGGCAATTCTAGGGGGTGGAGGTAGGAAGAAGTAGGCTGCTGGTTAACTAGAATCTGAAGCTTATCCATTAGGGAGGGAAATGGGCAGACTGGGTGGGCCAAGTGGTCCTTATCTGCCGTCAAATTCTATCTTTCTATGTTTCTATGTACTGAGACAGTGGCAACAAAGAACAGCTTGGGAATTGGTAGATGCAGTTTTCAATGGAATAAGGTACTATACCACCACTTTTATGGGCAGGGGAGGGTAACGCTTTGTTGGGCAATGGTGTAACCACCCCCCCTTCCACTGCTTTGCACAGTAAGCAACCCCTTGGTACCCTGGACTGGGCACACAAACTCTTTCTCAACAATCGGTACCATCCCTAGCTTTGGGAATGTATACCAGGCTCTCTATTTCTAAAGGCCAGAAAGGGGTAGGGGTGTACAAAAACAAATTACACAATTGGTCAGCTTAAACCCAGGTCCTGAGAGATGTATTTGCTAGGGCTATGCTAGGTCTGTACTTCTGAAGGAGTACCCAGTGATTCCACACAGGAAGCAGTAACAAGAATGTCCAAATCAGGTTGGGGTTCTAGAGTATGACATTATTCCAAAGATGGTACTCTAAAGCAAAGATGCACCCCCAAGGGTTTACATATCATGGCACAAGGCAACAGCAGAATAACAGAAATCTGCATCGGACAGAAACTTTACATATCCCATATATCATAGGACCCTGAATTCTCTTCAGAGGCAATGGCCTCAGCTGAAACATACATTTTCTTCTAGTTGCACTGGCCACAACTAAGAACACAATTCCCATATGGCATAGGACTTTAACATTTTGGCAATGTGGTAACTGGCCATGACAGTGCACACTGGTGCTCAAAATTAGCACGATCAACACCAGGGGGTAAACTTTCTCTTCAGGCATTGGCCACCATGGTCTAAATAACCAGGTGCCCTTACAGAACCTGTAGTGCTGAACTGGTCACTGCAGATGGGGGGGGGCTGACCACCTTTCTCTTCCATGTCCATACCAAGCCATTCTTTTAGAGTTACACCTCAAAACTTCTGGTAAAACAGTTAGAAGTATGCATCATGGAATGACTTTCACATCCTGCATAAGAAAACACTACTTCTGAGTGTAGAACTAAAGAGCTGAACAATGTGTCAAGTCTCTCCGGGGACCCCACGATTGTCAGCCAACTTTAAAAACATGAGAACAGTCTTAACTTAGAACAGAACTGGCATATATTTCCCTTTATCAGAGAGAACACCCCCAAAACAGGTACTTTCCTCTGGGAAGCACAAAGTTGGATTACTCACGGTTGGTAAACAAACAGCCAACTTCAAAGTCCTGAATCAAAATAGGGGATTGCCCCTCAGATCCATCCTGGCAGTCCTTTTCCATCTCTCTGGGGATGAAAAATCAGGAACTCCTACTCTAGACAACAGTTTCCACCACTTCTCTTGTCGGGCAGATGTTTCTCAGCACTAAGGTGAGAATATAGGCTCTCCTCACTGAGCCCAGACTGCAGCTCTCACTCCTTCAACTGCTCTCTTCTGCTGCTGACACAGACCTCCCAAGATTCAAAAACTTCGCATTCACAGCCAGCTGCCATGGCTTATGTTGCTGCAAAAGTTCTAAATGACATCATCTCTCTCATCTCAGCTGAGACCAAGTAAACAGAGATGGAGCAGGTGCAAACCCATTTAACCAGTTATTCACCAGCTGCCTTTCCTACCTAGCGCTGACACTGATGGGATTCTAGTAACCCTAGGGGACTGGGTGGTTTCAATGGGATGGAGGAAAATGGTGCCACATTGTGCCACACTGTCATTGCTGATCATGGTGGAACCTCTAGGCCTGCATTGGGATCCTGCCTCATCACCAGCTAACAGACAAAGCAAACAGTGTAACACAGTAGGGAAATGAGGCACCGGATGGCCTCACAGTGGTATTTGACTCAGAATAGCTAATTAAGATCTCACCTGTCAGGTACTTACACCCTCAACTTACTACAACCCCTCTATTGCCACCAGAGAATGAAATGTTGGACACAGACGCATAGTCCTTTACAGGCATGGGCTGGCAGTTTCAACTGCATATCAAAATCAGCACAAAAGATCAGATCAGCATACTCCATGTATCCCAGATAACAAGTTGGTGCCCACTGATCAAGGTGAAAATAACCTGCAAATGCCTCACCAATGAAACATATAAACATAGAACATAGAATCTGACAGCAGATAAGAACTGCTTGGCCCACCAAGTCTGTCCATTTTCGTTGCCTGTTTTGTATACCGCAGAACCTAAATGAGCTGTGGCTTATCTCCTCTTTCCTATCACTAGAGTTCCTTTATGTCTGTCCAATATGTTTTTGAATTCCCCTACTGTTTTTGTCCCTAAAACCTCTGCAGGGAATCTGTTCCATGGATCCACCACCCTTTCCATGAAAAAATACTTTTTTAATTTACCCCTAAGTTTACCTCCCTGTGTCTTCATATCATGGCCCCATGTTCTTGAATATCTTTTTTTTTTTGAAAGATGTTACCCTCTTGTACTTTATTTAAACCCCTGAGGTATTTGACAGTCTCTTTCATATCCCCCCTCTTTCTCCTCTCCTCCAGGGAACACATATTGAGATCCTCCAGTCTCCCCTCATATGACTTTTGGTGCAGCCCCTGCACCATTTATGTCACCCTTTTCTGAACTGCCTCTAGTCTGTCTCTGTCCTTCTGGAGATGTGGCCTCCAGAACTGGACACTACTCTAGATGAGATCTCACCAATGTTCTATACAGTGGCATCACCACCTCCTTCCTTCTGCTGGAGATACCTCTCCCTATGCACCCCAGCATTCCACTGGCTGTCCTCATAGCATTCTCACATTGTTTGGTAACCTTTAAATCATCAGATATGATTACTCCCAGGTCCCTTTCCTGTTTGGTGGCTGTCAGTACCTCCCCACCCATCATGTACTCCGCCCTTGCATTTCTATTCCCCAAGTGCATGATCTTGCACTTCTTTGCATTGAATCTTAACTGCCACACTCTTAACCACTCCTCAAGCTTGCTTAGGTCCCTTCTTATTTTCTCTGCCCCTCCTGGAGTGCCTACCCTGTTGCAGATCTTCGTGTCATCTACAGAGAGACACACCTTCTTTTCCAGCATCTTTGCAATGTTGCTTATGAAGACATTAAAGTGGACCGGTCCAAGCACTGATTCCTGCGGGACCCCTCTAGTCACCCCCATCTCTTTGGATTGGAGTCTGTTCACCACCACCCTCTGTGTCCTATTGCTCAGTCAATGTTTGACCTAGTTTCCACCCTAGAACCCACTCCCAGGCTGCCAAGCTTGTTTATTAGCCTCCTCTGTGGGATGGTGTCAAAGACCTTGCTGATATCCAGGTAGGCCACATCCACTGCCCCTCCCTGATCCACCTCCCTAGTCACCAGTCAAGGAAATCTATCAGATTTGTTTGACAAGATCTTCCTGTTAGCAGAATTGTTTTGGACCTGTTGGTGAAACAGGACACACAGCCAAGGGTATGGCAGGAATAATTTGTTTATTACAAGAAAACCCAAAATACAGCAAATATCTGCTTGGACTCAAGAACAGGACCCCAGATATCATGATATTACTCCAAACTGGATTCAGAATCAGTGAAATACAACTTTGTCATCATTCTTATACTCTTGGATAAGAAATATGTGTTACTAAGTAACAGTCTGCCAAATAAGGTAAAATCACAAAATACAGAAATCTCATTGGTAGAAGGTCTGCTCAGAGGGCAGTTAGATCATCACTCTCTCAGCACGTACTCTCTGATAAGAGTAAAACTAGCTAATACTAGTTTTGGGTAACAATACAAACATGCATCGTATTAGTGCTAGTATTAGAACATAGATCGTGTTGGGCTCTGATCTTTACCACCAGTTCATTCTACAATCATATGCACATGCATTATTACTATATCACATAGTATTACACTATATTTTACCCCACTACGTGTATCATGAATAAATGTATGTGTACCATCTGCTGCACTAAGTATAAAGTTGTGTGGACACCCAGGTCTACATATCCCCCCCTTGTTTCCTGCAAAACTGGCAACACAAGATGATGAGTAAGGATAAAAACTATGTGGATTGGGCAGCATAAAGGAAGCATATCTGTCTTTGATGATGCCTGAGAGTAGAGCACTTACAAAATGGCAAATGCATTAAAAGAAATCTCTAGTAAAGTATCAGTTAAAACAAGATGTAGCTCACCATCATGTATTAAATAATTTAAATCTTTGTCAACTTTCTGAATAGTATTACTGATACGTATAAGATGAGTATATTTTCTATTTAACAGGGATTTAAGATTCAGGGTGAGTGCATTGATATGCACATTCAAAATTGGCATATAATGGTCTATAGCATTGAGATAGTCAGGGTCATTGTTAACATAATCTTGTTCTGGGGTAGTTACATGGGTGATCACTGATTGACCAATAATGGTGCATTCAACAGAAATTAGGAATGTCAACACCACAAGTCATGTGTCCATAAGAAAAGTTCTTGAGGTTCATCACGATGCAGTAGTGTCCATCCATATTTTACATAACCTTGACTTGAGGAAGACACCACTTGTTGAGTTGTATGGGACACGTGATAGATGCATTGATTATGAGGTATCTGTGTTGCTGAATTCTGGTTGACTGGATTCATTCTGTTGTGCTTGTTGTGTCAGTGGCATTTTCAATAATTGCAGTAGAATTTCATTCATTTAGTCCATCAATGGAATAGCCACACACACACTGTCATAGCTATGTCAAAAACATCATACCTGCATGGGTATCAATAGCCCTTTACTGAACAACAGTCTGTGTGAGATGCCAGCCAGGCTTGCAGTCAAGGGTGGAATACCAGCAGTGGAGGATGGTCAACATGTTTGTTGTTGATGTCTCCCTCCAGGTATCCCACTGAGTGAACATGTACCATTCTGTTGAAGACCGAAAAATCCTTGTCCAACACTGGCATAGATACCGTAAATGAAATGTACGTGGTATCCTTGATTGAGCAGTGGCGCGTTGAGTAGCAAGGTCCTTGATGTGGATGTGGTGTGACATAACCTAATATTCTAGCAGTTGTGAGAGAAAAAGTGAGGGACTCTGCCAGACATTTGGAGGTGCAGACCGAGTTCTGACGATGAGGACAATACCATTTGGCCATCTGTGAATCCTTGACAATGTCAGGAATATGCCCTGCTTCCAGGCCTTGGAAGAAGTTTGTGACAGTGGTTAAAACATAACCACCATAGGTGGCACATATAATTTCTCTGCCTATGTGTTGCTGTGTGGCAACTGCATTATTAGCAGTGATTAACTTGTTAATCTTGGCCTGCGTTTCCAAAAATAAGCATGTTATATCATGCATGTAATACACCATGAACCTTTCCTCCATGGCTAAACTGTCAATACAATGTAGCATGGGCTTGAGCACATTTTCATCTTGTTGATTAGCAAAATAACTGATGTTTCTTTATTTGTTCAATGTCTCCCCTATTCCAGATTGATATACCCTATCCAAATAAACCTGGTATGCTCCCCAACAGGCCTGTTACACTGAGGTCCCATATAGGGTGCCTAGGGCAGATCATCCCGTGATGTGTAGCAGTCTCCTGCCAGCTACAGGGTCTTGAGCTTGTACTTGATAAGTTGCAATAATATCTAACAGCATAGTAGATTGAAACCTAGAAACATTAGTTGTCGAACAAGACCATATTTGGCCATGTTCCAGTGTGATATATTTAAAACAACAGGAGCATGCATAAATTGAACATTGTTAATGAGTGTCCGGGGAATGGAGGTTGCAGTCAGACCACTAGGTGGGCCTGGCTCCAAGGTAGGGCATTGTGGAGGCTGTGGGGGAGGAGTGGTGCTCTCAGGAGTTATAAAAACAGTCATGTTGGGCACAGTAGTGGCAGGAGTCATAGAAGTGGGTACAAGACCAAGTTTGTGGAACCAACCACTGGTATAGGTTTTTTATATTCAGGAAGTTGCATAATGATTTCAAAACTCCAATTCCCTTGATCTTGTTGTTGTATGTTCTTTATTAAGACAGAACCATTTGAGTATCCCACTACTCTTTCTTCGTAGATGTGAAAAGGGCCTGGTTGTCCCTTCTGCCGGGCATGATGATCAGGAAAAGCAGGTCACTTCCAGGATACACCATTTGGAACCATAGTAACTGAAGATGGATAATCTTAAGGAGCTCATCCATGCCTGCATAGGCATATGTTTTTGACCAAGTTGTCAGTGGCCATTTTCCTTTGGGAAACATGAAGTCTTCTGCAGCGCCCAAGACAGAACAGTAGGGGACCACCAGGAGTAAAAACATTCTGTAACAAGAGAAAATAAATTGTTGTGGTACAACCCTCACCACCACCACCACCACCAGCTCCAGTGAATTACTTACTCAGGGCCTTCTGAGCACTTGAATAGTTTGAGCTCATTGGCATGAAACCACTTGTCAATAGATTTCCTGTGGTTTGATAACCACATCTGATAGACAGAGGGTCTGAGTTTGTTCACAATCTTGAAGGGACCAGCCCATTTGCTTGATAGGGAGTGGGCTGATGCAGAATACTGTAACACCATGACTCTGTCACTCACTTGCCAATCAAACTCCTTGACATTTTTGTCAAAGTACATTTTGGACTTTTGTTTGGCACTTCCCAAGCTCTGATCAGCAAAGTGATGAATTTCAACCAAATTTTCCTATAACTGCTTTACATAGGTGTCAAATGACACTCTATCCATGGTAGGGGTGTGGACATCCACCAGTAAGTGTTAAGGCAATCTAAATTGCTGGCCAGTCATCACCTCAAAGGGTGTGTACTGAGTAGCTGTTGATGGGGTAGCCGTGATTGCCATTAGGAGATAGGGCAACAGAGGATCCCTATTCTTTGCATTCATTGACAAACTTTGACAATATTGCTTTGATCTGTCTGTTGGTTCTTTTTACAACAACAGAGGACTGAGGATAGTAAGCTATGTGGAACTTCTGCTTTACCCTTAACATTTCAAAAACTTCTTGCACAATCTGGCCAGTAAAGCTTGTCCCCGTATCGGAGTCTATCTTGAGAGGTAGGCCCCATCCGGTGAATACTTGTTCCACCAGAATTTTTGTAGTGGCTTTAGCAGTATTTGCAGCTAAAGCAGGCAGGGAAGGGCAGGCAGGTGAAGAATATATAATGAGTGATACGGGGGCGAGAGCACATAGGAAAGGAAGCTGGGGTGGGGGGAAGATGCTAGAGAGGGAGAACAAGAGCAGAGGAAGGCAGACTGTAAAACATGGAAGGTCATGCTAACGAATGCCCGTAGCCTAGGAAATAAGGTTCCAGACCTGGAGGCCTTGTTAGCAGATGCAGACCTTGACATAGCAGCAATAACAGAGGCATGGTGCTCTGCTAATCATGGCTGGGAAGTCAGTGTACCAGGCTATACACTGTTCAGCAGGGACAGGAAGGGTAAAAAAGGGAGGGAGTGGCCCTGTACATCAAAGATGGTATAAAGGCTACAGATGTTCAGGGAAGACAGGAAGAGGAAAAAGTAATGTGGGTCACCCTGGAGCCAGGGAATGGAACAGCAATACACACAGGGGTGATCTACAGACCTACGGCACAGAGGGAGGGAGTAGACAGGGAACTAGTGGAGAACATACATGACATGGCAGCTAAAGGTGAAATCCTGTTACTGGGGGATTTCAATATGCCAGACGTGGATTGGGCCACCCACGTGGCTGATTCAGACAGAAGCACAGCCATCCTGGAATCCCTGCAGGGGGTTGGACTCAGGCAGCTGGTGCATGAGCCAACCAGGGTCAAGTCAATTCTGGACCTGGTATGGACCAATGGGAACAGAGTTGAAGAAATACAGGTGGAAGGGCAGCTGGGGTCCAGTGACCACCACATGGTATGGTTCAGCATGGAGACATGGACTCAATTAAATGACATAATGGCAAAAGTCTTAGATTTCAGGAGGGCGTATTTCACTGAAATGGGTAGATGTATACAAGCAGTCCTGGTCAAGGGAGGGGTAATAGAGGGGGTGGAAGAACAATGGGAGAAACTGAAAGGAACCATAGTGGATTTAACAAACCAATGTGTTAGGATAGTGGCAAAAGGGAAAAGAAGAAGGAGACCACTATGGTTCTCCAAAGAGTTGGGGCACAAAGTCAGGGCTAAAACGCTGAGTTTCAGGAAATATAAGGGGAGCCAAAGGGAGGAGGCTAGGGAGGTGTACTTTGAATGTTTAAGGGAAGCAGGGAAGGCTGTTAGGATGGTGAAGGTGCAGACAAAAGAGAGCTTAGCGCAGTCTGTAAACAAAGAGGAGAAGGCATTTTATAGGTACATCAGTGAAAGAAGAAAAACCGGTGGGAGGGGACTGTGAGGCTCAAAGGGGAGAAGGGAGAGTATAAGAAGGGGATCTGGACAAGGCCTAAAATACTGAATAAAAACTTCTGCTCAGTATTCACTAAGGAGGGGGAGGTTCAACGACCACAGTTGGGTTGCAGAGGCAATGGGGGGGGGAGTGGACACCGGTCCAGTCACAGTGGAGAGAGTTCTGGAAGAACTCACAAAGCAGAAGGTGGATAAGGCCATGGGTCCAGATGGCATCTACCTGAGGATATTAAAGGAGCTGCAAAGGGAACTAGCAGCACCTCTGGTGTCCCTGTTCACAGAGTCTCTCAACACGGGTGTCATTCCAGAGAACTGGAAAAGGACAAATGTAGTCCCACTGCACAAAAGTGGCAGTAGGGAGGAGGCGGAAAACTACAGGCCAGTCAGCCTCATCTCACTGCTGAAAGAAAGAATAGTGGCACATATGGAATCCAGCTGTGCTCAGGATCTGAGGAAACATGGGTTCACAGCAGGAAGGTTATGTCAAATGAAACTAATAGATTTTTTGATTGGATGACTAGGGAAATAAATCAGGGAGGGGCAGTAGATGTCACCTACCTAGATTTCAGCAAAGCCTTCAACACCATCCCACACAGAAGGCTGATTAACAAGAAGGGTAGTCTGGGCACGGGAGACAAGGTGGTGAACTGGGTTAAGAATTGGTTAATAGACAGGAGACAGAGGGTGGTAAATGGGGTACATTCTGGGGAGAGGGGGCTGACCAGTGGGGTACCACAGGGATCAATACTAAGATCAGTCCAGTTCAATGTCTTCATTAGTGACATTGCAGAGGGGCTAGAAGGAAAGGTCTGCCTGTTTGCAGGTGACACCAAGATCTGCAACAGTGTGGATACACCAGAAGGGGTGCAGAAAATGATGAGGGACCTGGAGAATCTTGAAAGTTTGGCAGAGATATGGCAGCTGAGGTTCAATGCAAAGAAGTGCAAAACAATGCATCTTAGTAGAGGGAACCCTGGGGAGAGCTACAGGTTGGGGGGGAGGAGATGACTGTCACCAAAGAGGAAAGGGAACTAGGGGTTATCATCGCTGATGACCTTAAGGTATCAAAGCAGTGCACAAAGGCTGCAGGGAGGGCCAATGGCATGCTGGGGTGCATAGACAGGGGTATCACTAGCAGGAGGTGGGAGGTGGTGATGCCATTGTATAAAACATTGATGAGGCCTCACATGGAGTATTGCATGCAGTTCTGGAGGCTACACCTGCACAAGGACATAGATAAGGTGGAGACTATCCAGAGAAGGGCAACAAAGATGGCGCAGGGCTTGCACCACAAAACATATGAGGAGAGACTAAGGAGCCTCAATATGTACTCACTGGAGGAGAGGAGACAGCAAGGGACATAATTAAAACTTTCAAGTACCTCAAAGGCACATACAAGGTGCAGGTGGTGGGGGGGGCTTTTCCAGTGTAGAAAAAGTACTAGAACAAGGGGGCACAATATGAAATTGGAAGTGGGTAGATTAAGAGGTAATGTGAGGAAGTTTTTCTACCCAGAAAGGGTAGTCAACACTTGGAATAGTCTGCCGCAGGAGGTAGTGGGGGTAAGCACAGTGGAGGGGTTTAAGCATGCTTGGGACAGGCACATGGGAAGCATAAAAAGGGAGGTAGTGATGAAAAGTCATTAATCACATAGGGTCAGTGGCCACATACAATGTATAGGGCCTACAGGCAGACTGAATGGGCCTAGCGGTCCTTATCTGCCAATAAATTCTATATTTCTATACAGTACGTTACATAAGATGTTCCATGTTCCTCTCCTGGTGTACAAGCTACCTATCAGCCCGCTCCCAGCGTGTCAAAATCAATGGGGTGCTCTCAGAGTCCTGTCCCATCCACTCAGGGGATCCCTAGGGCTCTATCCTGGACCCACTACTCTTTAGCCTGTACCTAAACGCCCTGCCTAGCGCCTGTTCTAGCAATATTCTACTATATGCTGACAACGCCGTGATTTATGCAGCTCACAAAAAATCTCACCTCCCTCAAAGACTCCCTCCAACACTCTTCCAATGATGCTGAGAATTGGTTTAAGAAGAGCAGACTAGTAATTAACCTCAAAAAAACTAAGGCAATGTTCTTTGCCCACCCCCAGAACAAAGCCAGCAAAAGTCCCCTCCAAATCTTCCCGAGCACTTGACAACCATTCAGACAAGTTTACTTGTACAAATACCTCGGAATCACATTTGACTCGGCCCTCACCTTTCATGCCTACATTACTGCCCTCACTTCCGCCGAAAACGTTTGCCTTGGCATCCTCTACCGGCACAAGGGCTGCCTCCCACCTGATGCCCTCAGGCTCGCCATCATGTCCACAGTAATGAGCCTTATTGATTATGGCCTTCCAGTATATGGTGCTGCTGACTCCACTGCCCTCAGCAAGATTAGGCTCACGCTAAATAAGGATTGCTGGCTACTGACCAGTGCCCCCAGACTCACCCACACCTGTCAAATCTATGACATGGCCAAATTCCTAAACCTCGACAAACACATCTGCTACCAAACCGGCCTGCTAACCAAGAAGATCCTACTTGGGCTCCCCCTCCCCAGAGTGTCTGCCTCCATCCAATTGACACACCCCAGAGCCACCACCCGAACTTCAGACAAGGTCACTCTACTAGTGCCCAGAACTAGGACCTCCCAGGCTCAGAGGTCATTCAGCTACAGAGCCCCTACCTGGTTAAACTTACTCCCCGCAGCCATTTCCAACACCATCAAAATTGCCCCCTTCAAAGCTGCCTTACGAGACCTGCTGTTCAATACCCGGTGCTGCACCTGTCACTAAAAGATACTCTGCTGTTCTTCTGGCACTATTGATATGGCCCACTGGGCTGAACACCCACCACCCCACCCCCAACCCCCGGCCCTCTCCTCTGCCAGTACCTGCTGGTGCTACTTGAAATGTTTATTTATCTACACGTGTTCAAGCAATTGTATGTAATACTATGTATCTCTGTTCATGCAACCTATGTAAAACTATGTTGACTCTGTATGTCTATATTCTGTAAACATGTAAAATCTGTTACTCTGTCTTGACTGTACTCTGTAAATTATGTTAACCATGTGTGTCCTCTCTGTGACTAGGTACCTTTGTAAACGAGCCGCTGGCTCAAAGGTTGTAAATCTGATTATACAATAAATAAATAAAAATAAGTACAGAGGTACGAGAAGTAAAAATATAACAGATCTATAGGCTAAAAAATATTTACAATTGCAGCAAATCCATAAAAGGAGAAACACATTTTCAAATCATGCGCATCCTGACAACAGAAAGAGTGCATTGTGCTAGAATAGCAAAAACAGTAAAAGGTGGAGCAGCCAGAAGGAAGGCATTGTCATTGGTAACAGGAACCAAGGGGATGATGAGGAAGGAGGGAGGGAGGGAGAAGGGGAATTGGGTGGGTAGATCTTACAGGAGGTATTTAATGGGGTGCATGAGTTGCGTCAGTGTCTGTGAAGCAGCTGATCTTGTACGAAATTACCCAGCCCCCATAACCCTGCCGCAGCCACTATAAGGTAAGAAATTTGATTCGTGGTGCCTTTTTCCTGAGCTGCTTGTTTAAAAACTTTAGCTGCTTTTCCTGTGCTCTGGCTGTCTGCTGCTTGGGATTTTTTCTTACTTACTGAATCTTAAATTTTGTTTAATACATAATCTTATGGTTTAATGTACTGTCAGTTAGCTACTGTGTTATTGACTGTTTAAATAATTTATTCTTGCCAGAATTAATTCAAGATTATGTAGAACACTGTGGCTGTCCCTAATTGCTGCGCAATTCTCTAATTCTCTCTCTCTCTCTCTCTCTGTAACCCCTCTCCTACCTACTGTCCCACCCTGTCTCTACTTACTAATCCCCTGTGTTTCTTTTTGTTCTTCATTTCAGGGTCTGAGGGCTGACTTCTCCAGCTCTCCCCAGCCCTTGCATCAGTCTCGGTGAAGCCACAGTGCTCTGCTCGCTGAAGAGCCCATTTCATTCTTGGCGCCTTTTTTCCTGAGCTGCTTGTTTAAAAAACTTTAGCTGCTTTTCCTGTGCTCCAGCTCTCTGCTGCTTGGGTTTTTTTCGGCCCACACACCACTCCCACCTCTTGTCTTTGTTAAATATACCTTTGTCCTGTCCACTGGTATTACTGACTAATCCCTGCAGTTAAGGGGTGGGATCAATCTCTGTGAAATTTGACCTCCACTGCTCTTCTCATTCCCCTTCCCTTCAACAGTCTCTCTCTCTCTCTCTCTCTCTCTCTCTCTCTCTCTCTCCTTCTTTGTCCCTTCCTATCTTACCTGATCTCTCAGTTCATCATGCAGCCTTCCCCCTATTTCCTAGCCCTCCTGATCCCTATCTGCTGTATTATCGCACTGGACTGCTTTACCCCTCCACTTATTGTTCCCCTTTGCCCTGTAACCAACCTGACAGACTATATTCTCCAGCTTGCTTCCTCTTCCACAGCATCTCCCTGTCACCACCCCGGATCCATACTCTAAACTGTGCTTGTACCTCTGCAGGTACCTTGTCTGATCTAAAAGTACCACTCGAGCCAGGACTACCTTTGCCTTCCTGGTTGTGGTTACATGGATTATGACTCTCTCTTATCACTTTCAGGTGATATTGAGACCAATTCAGGCCCAGCGGCATTTAAGCTCCCACCCATTCAGGCTAGTTTTTCTGTGGGGCCCCAACCCAGCGGACTAAAGATTGCCCAACTAAACATAAGAAGCCTTGTGGCAAATCATGCTGATCTGGTAGCTTGGGCTGCCACCCATATGCCTGACCTCCTAGGAATAACAGAATCCTGGCTTACGTCTTCTCTCCCTGACTCTCTGTGTGCCCTCCCCGGCTACAATAAGATTCGGGTTGATCAGGCCTCATCCAAAAGGGGTGGTGGCCTGGCATTTTTTTCTAAGTCCCACCTAAACCTGATCCTTCAGTCTTGCCCTCCACTTGCATCCTGCAAGATGCTTCATGCCTGGCTTCTATTAGGTAGTGCCAAGAAGTTGCACGTTATATATGCATACATTCCTCCTGCATCCAGTAAATGAGGACATGAGGAATTTCTGGAATTTCTACCCCATGCCACCAAAAACAATGAAGTATTTTGCCTAGGTCACTTCAATCAGGATTGGCTTGGCCCAAGCTCCCCTATCCTCAACACTAACATGGCCAAAGCCAATCTAACTCAGCTTGTCACTGAACCTACCAGGCACTCCGACAGTGGCACTAGTCATACCCTGCTCGACTGGGTCCTCACCAATAGACCAGACAGGATAGAACATAGGCAATCCTGTCTAGTGCACTTACCCGGTTATCAAAAGCAAATAAATAAATAAATAAAAAGTCACAGGGTTGGAAACAGTCAGCAAGCCTTATAGATCCAGTAGATAAGAAATTAAGGTCATTTTCTGAACTGCAGGAATGGTTTCTTCTCCCTATAACCCATCTTTGGAGATATCTCTGCATCTTACCAATCACCTAGACCCTGTCGTTTCCTTCCTGGGTGCCACAGATTTAGACCTCATACTAAGTAAAGTGAACTCCGTTATCCCACTGGGCAGTGTAATTTATGACAAACTTCTAGATTGCTTCCCAGATGCACACTTGTCCATCATGTGAATTGGAGTTTGGCATTGTGATATCCACTGAATAATTGGTAAGTTGCAGGACAGTCCTCTTACAAGGTGCCAAGAACATCAGGGACTCTTCATGCAGTTCAAAATACTACATTGGTAGCATGCAACACTTCAGAAACTACAAGCCTGGGCCTCACGCCTTATAATCTCTGTAGGAGATGCAACACCATGGATGGCACAATTACATCCCTACTCTGGACTTTTCCTGGCATAGCCAGTTTCTGCTGGGAAATTATAAAAGTCCTTCAGACCCTAACCTCTCCCTTTTTGTGTTCTCCAGCACTCTGGTAATGCTGTATCGCCTTTTAAACCCCAATCCCTGTCTCACAAGCACACACTTTGGTTGCTCACTGGGCACCTCATCACAGCAAAACTCATCATCCTTAGAGACTGAACAGAGACATGGCTGATGGAGTAAGGCATGTCAGTCAACTTTGAGAGTCTTGTGCTACTCCAGAAGTATATTGTCCAACTACCTAGACCTCAGATACAGTTGTCACTCTTCCTGATACTGTGAGCTCCCTCTGGCCAGACAGCCCTCCCCCCCCACTGTCCACTTAGTCTTTAAGTTTCAATACCTCTCCTCCTTCCTAAACTAAACCACTTACCACTCTAAAGGTGCTATGACAATCTTTACCATGGACTGCACTACTCCTCCTTCTTCTCTCAAGTAACAGACACCCCAGCTCTGGCCCCACCCAATCCCTTAGCCACTGCAATAACAACCTCGGAGCCCTAAAGCTGACTTCTATCAATATCTGGAGCCTATTACCTAAACTCACTGATCTCCAGGTATGGGTTACCCAACATAATCCTGATGTAATATCTGTGGTGGAAACC
The DNA here is from genome assembly GCA_016271365.2 of Neoceratodus forsteri. Lineage (NCBI taxonomy): Eukaryota > Metazoa > Chordata > Ceratodontiformes > Ceratodontidae > Neoceratodus > Neoceratodus forsteri. Next base: position 232,742,698 of record JADMNL010000023.1, read on the forward strand.
TGGCTAACACCTAAGATTCTAGACTCTACCATTTCCCTTGCTGGGTATACCATCTTCCATCAGAACAGACTATGTAAAAGGAGTGGAGGGTGTGCAATTTACATCAAGGATGCACTCCAGGGTCTTGCCCTTCCCTAACTGAACTCCAAAAAAATGTTTAGGTCCCTGCCCTAAGGCTGTTTTTATCCCTCCCCCAGTAAAACCCTCACCATCATCTCCATTTGCATACAGCTACATTATCAGGTTGCTGGCTTTTACAAGCTGATTGACTACCTCTCCAACCTGCCCACTAACACAGAAGTAGTTGCACTAGTGCACTTCAGTGTTAATTGGCTGGTCACTGAGGCTGCCCCCTTCAAGGATGACCTTACCTCAATCAATATAGCCCAGTTAATCAACTTGCCTACCAGAATTAACCACCAGATGGGCTCCAGTTCCCTTCTAGACTGGATTATCTCTAACCAACCAGAGAGAATTTCTGGTGCTGCTATCCTCCCAGATGCTGTTAGTGACCACTCCCCGTTCTCTGCTTCTGGTCAAACAGGTCCCCTAAGACTCCAGCCAAAACAGTTTTACACCGGGTCCTGAAGAAAGGGCAGCTAGAAAACCTCCATGCCCATCTTCTAAATTGTGACTGGTCTCCTATTGACACTGTACATAACATTGACCAAGCTCTTGAGTATTTCATCACCAAATTCAATACTGCCTGTGACACCTATGCCCCCATAAAAAAATGGAAGATAAGAGGGGCTAATAATCCCTGGATTACCTCTTCCTTTCTAAACCAGAAGGCCTTCAGGGACAATCTTTGACACTGTGCCCGTGCCACCAGCAAACATGTTGACCTTCAGCTGCACAAAGCAGCCAGGAATGCCTGTACTCGCAAAATACATCTGGCTAAAACCCAGCACTTTAAGGATAAGTTCTCAAACTCCTTGAGTAATGGCAGGAGGTTCTGAGATAACCTTAAAGATTTAATGGCATTCCCTGCAAATCCTCACTCATCATTATTGAAATTGAGGGCTAGACTATCCAGGACCCCAAGCACATTGTTGATACCTTAAACAATGCCTTCTCTGACCTTGGCAGCATTCACCCTCTGACTTTTTCAATATGCCTACCTGCATAACAAAGGGCAGTAATGCCTGCTACTCCCAAGGCCCCCCACCACAGTTCATTTAGGAGAATCACCTTTACTGAGGCTAAAAAAATACCTAGGCTGGGAGCTAGGCAAAACTAGATCCAGTAGTAACTCACTTGATCTGAAACACCTTCATCTAACCCTGGATGCAGTCATACTAACCTTCTCTAAACTGCTGATCCAATCAGTCTGCCTTGGACAGCTGCCAGTGCTATGGAAAGCTGGGGTTACACTGATCCACAAGAATGGTGACCGAACTCAGCCCTCTATTTTCCTATTTCCATTCTTCCTCCCCTCTCAAAAGCCTTGGAACGCATAGTCTTGGATCGGCTTATGGAACACCTCAAGAAATATCAACTACAGTGCCCACAACAGCATGGATTTAGGAAGGTGCATAGCATCACCACTGCACTACTTGAATACACTGGCTTTATACACAATGCTCTGGACCAGCGTCACCTAGTGGGGGACGATATATATTGACCTCACAAAAGCATTTGGTATGGTCAGTCACACCCTATTACTTTACTCAATCCATGCCTTGGGACTCTCGGCTAAGTTATCTGGTTTGTTTGAGAGCTATCTTTGCGATCGATCCCAGAAAGTCAAAATAAGTAATGCACTCTTTGACAGCCACCATGTGCGATCTGGAGTCCTGCAAGGATTGATCCTAGGTCCCTGGCTCTTTACTGTATTCCTCAACACCCTTCCTCGGGCTTCCTCGTCTAACTTACTTCTCTATGCAGATGATGCCGTCATTTTCTCAAGTCACCCTGACTCCCTCCCCCTTGAACAACAACTACAGGACAACTTCTCTGCTGTCAAAGAATGGCTCTCTGACCACAAACTCCTTCTTAAGTACACAAAATGAAATCTATGCTTTTTGGCAGTTCTCACAATAGGAACAAACTACACCAGTTGACAGTCCTTAACAATCTTAACTCACCCCTTTGACAGGTCCAGCAGTTCAAATACCTTGGCATAACCCTAGATACTGCCATGTCGGTTGTCACCCATGTGGACCATTTCGCTAAGGCAGTAAACACCAGCATTGGGCTCTTATATAGGCATAGGCACTGTCTCACCCCGATGCCCTCCACATAGTAATCAACAGTTCAATATTCTCCTTAACTGACTATGGGCTAAATATTTATGGTACTGCCATGGATACCACACTTAAAAGAATCAACATAGTCCTTAATAAAACCTGCAGACTAGCTACTGGGGCACATAGACTTACTCATACTTGTGAGTTGTATGTGTGCTCTAACTGGCTACAGCTTAAGGGCCATAAAAAGTATCAGACCTGTCTGTTTGAGAAAAAAAATCTGTCTTGGTCTAACCCCTCCAGTCCTCCTAAAGCTTTTGTAACCAGGTAATTAACCCTTACCACACCCATGGAATGTCTAATCTGGCCTACCAAGTCCCACTCCATCACACCTCCATGGTACAGCAATCCTTCAAGAACAGGACACCAAGCTGGCTAAATGACCTCCCCATCACTCCACGACCAGTCCAAGATCATCTCCTTTAAGAACAAACTTTACCAGCACCTTGCAACACAGTGCAGGTGTGATTGTCTGACCTAAGCCCCCCCCCACATTTATTGAGAAACTGCCCCCTTGGACCTTTATTTTTCCTCTCCCTCTGTCCCCATTCCCAGTGATCTAAGCTTCCCTATTCTGTCTGTCTTATTCCCCCTTCCCCCCCACTCCTATTGTACCTCCCCTATCATGACATAGCCTTTGCCCACCTGCATTGTTATTCTGTAGTCTCCTTAAGTTTGCACTTTATTTTGTCTATCGTGCAGTGTTCACTTTACCTGTTTTTTGTAACTTACTATGTAACTGTGTTTGTCTTTTACCTGATGTGCAACCTTTGTTTAAGAGCCTCTGGCTCAAAGGTATTATAATCTGATAAATAAATAAATAAATAGCATCAAGGACTCTAGCATGGATAACTAGTCATACCAGTTTGATCAGTTGTTATGGCACAAAATGGAGTCTACCAAGCCAATAGGATCAGCCTGATTTTTTTAACCAGAGAGAAAGGCCACTTATCCAGCTTGGGGATCCTGATGCTGGGCACAAGCATGCCAGGAACCTGAACTCTGGTTCCTGCATCCACATGTGAAAGGGAAATGAAATTACTGTGCTGAAGATCCATGCAATCTGGAATACACTGCACTGCTCAAGCAGGGAATTTGACAAGCAGTACGCAGGCAGTTGGGGCACCAAGGAGAACTATGGAAGCAACTGGAGTAATTTTAGGATGTCCTTACCCATGGCGCTTATCCACATTGACCTCTGAGCATTTGGACTTGCTTATTCAGGAACTTTCTTCATGTCCCAACTGTGCCAGAAGAGAGGAGCTGGATACTGTTCTGGGGACCCCAACTGCATGGTGCAGGGCTTCAAACAGGCATGGGATAGGCATAAGGGAGCAATACAGATGAGTATGAATAGATAGGCCATTGACAGAGCAAAGCCCAATGGCACATTTATAAGGTAGAAAAAGAAATGGGCAGAGTGGATGGGCCTTGCGGTCCTCATCTGCCATCAACTTCTATGTTTCTATGGTGCAGCAGCCTGTTACTCAATTGACCATTATGTTCCCTGATCACAGCTACTAAAGTTGACCAACACAGCCAGCATGAAGCTCAGGAGATCTGGACACTGACCAGGATTCGTCACCCACAGTCAAGAGGCTGACGCTAAGACTAGCTAAGCTATGGGAAAGCAACCATGGTTTGGGGATCAGACTCAATATAGGTTCTGGGCCTTCACTATCCAGGGTGAATCTGACTGAACAGAGTTCCCATTACCAGCTATACTATCCTGCCTGAATCTTTGTCTGAGCAAACCTTGTTTCCACTACACTTACCTATCATGTATACCATTGATGCTGTGTCCTATGGCATCTTTTTCTGATGAATTAAGGCAGGAAGAAGAGTGGCAGCTGTTTTTTTCACTTCTTAAGCCCCTCTTTCTATCCTTCCTGATTGACTAATCTACCCCTCATCTCATGGGCTGCTTTTCCAACTACTCCCTAACTTGAATCGTTTTCCAGAACTTCTCAGAGTCTGCACCCAGTAGGTGGTAAGAGGTCTGACATGCCAGACAGTGGAAGGGGCCTTTCCCCGAGACCCAAGGGACAGGTGGAGGAGGAGACATCCTCCAAAACTCCTTCAGCTGCCATACTTTGTTGAATGATGGTAAGCATGCTTAATCTTAGGTGCCAGCATACAATAGGGAAAACATCCAGCACCAGTGAATGTAGCATCCTACTCTGGACTCTGAAGAGGCAAATAGCAGTACAAGATATTTTATATGAAAGCAATAAGACATAACAGGGCATTGGTTGTTAGGGGTTAATGCAAGCCCAGGTGCATAATGAAGCAGAAGGTGCTTGCATCGAGTGCCTTTACCACATGGAAGTGCAGTAGCACCAGACAACCAATGACCTGGAGTGTCTTATTGTGCTTATAAAACCGGTAAACTGATCATTTTAAAACTAAAATAATATAAACTTTTTATATAAGAAACATGTACCCTCGCCTAAAAATGGACATCACACAGCTGGAGACAGTGCAGAGGCAAGTGACCAAAATGATTCAGAGGCAGGAAAGATTAGAGTGCTTCAATAAGTACTCATTAAAAATCAGAAGTGGGATGGGGGACATGACTGAGACATTCTAATATGTACAGGGCATTAGCAAGGTGGACTCCATGGGCTCAATTTTCAGAGCCCCGAGAATGCTGCACGCCCCTGGTGCACTGATTATTTGACTCATGGGGCTTGCAGCATTTTCCCGGCTGGTGATTGAGATTTTCAATCACGAATGCCTAATGCCAACAGTTAGACCAGCTTTTCCTTGGTCTAACTTGCGCCGTTTGGGGGACCCTTTTTACGGGGCTTGGGACAAATCTTTGGTGCAAGCTGCCGTAAACTGAAGAAACTGTTGCAACTGTGTCCGATGTACTAAAATCAGCTGCAGTTGCATCAAAGGGGTTTGAAGCAGCTGCACCAAAAAATGAGTTTCAAGCAGGGCTTGATGCAACCCCTCCATCACCCTTTGAAAATTGAGCCCCATAGATCTGTTCACTACTACTGGCACTATAAATAGCAGTGGAATTAAGAAACTGCTGAGCGAGGTTCAACTATGATTTGAAGAAATAGTATTTCACAATTAGTGTGGTACAGGAGTGGAACAAGGTACCAGAAGTCCTAGTCAGTGCATTAATGGTGGAGAGCTTTATGAGGAGGTGGGATAGGAACAAAGGGTCAAGTCAAGTGAATAGGGAGGGCACGGGAAGGGGAAGGTCAGTCATGATCTCTTAGGGATATGTACCGTCTCATGGGGCAGACTGGATAGACTGCAATGCCTTCTTTTTCTGCCAGATTTCTCTGTTTCTATTGATTTTATTTTCTTTGTTTAAAAGCAGTTAGTAAAAACTGGTCCCTGTCAGTCATCTGTCTTTCCACATTCAACGGATGAAATCTTTGTTTACCATGGTATATGAGAATTCAAAGCTCTGCTTAATTCCTCTGGCAGAATGTTTAGCCACTCACACACAACAGGAGGCCTTATGTGGAGCCAGGGTCTCAATTTTATCTTTGATGGGGTAAGCAGAAGAGACTGCCCTGGAAAGATGATACGGATAGGAGGGAGATTTTAAAAGGTCACCATACACCAGGAATTAAAACAGTAAATAGTACTTCATTTTCTAATATATTTACAAGTTTAAAGATGAGATCATGACAAGAAAGAATATCTATTTTTGTATTAATTTTATTTATTTATTTATTTTAACTATAAGGGACCTATCTAGAGCACTGTTGAGAGTCTTCAGGGAGTTACGTTGGCATTCCTGTTTGTGGTGGCAATCAGGGATGAATGAAGTGGGTCATGAATTCTGTGTATGATTTGCCCAAATTCTACTGTGCACACTTGTTCCAACCTGTGCCTTTCTGGGTGATTAAATTGTGGGCCCTTAAGCTTAATTAGCCAATCAGAAAGCAGGATATTTTAAACCAGTTTTATAAGAGCCATATACTTACCCCTCGAGTATAAATGCTGCTTTCTCAAGTCCTTAAAACAAAAAAACCTCCATGACAACAGCCATTTTTTCAACTATGTACAGTATCTTGTCATAGCGGTATCGACCACTCTACCAAGAGAAAAAAAACATAATTTCACATAGTGCTAATACATCCAAAGTAGAGCAACCACATATTTCAGCATTCCTGTAGGCAACTAAAATAAAACCTGACAAGGTCAAGTGTGTTAGCATCTGTGGTTGCACCACATTTAATGTACCGTATATATCCACCATATGAAATTGTGCTGTTTTATAGCATTTGCTGCTGCTGTGATAAAATAAAAGTTCAAAGAAGATTTTTGTGGTCTCTTAGTGTTTTTTGTAAAGTTACCTTTGTGGTCCTGAAAGCTTGTGTACTATAAAATCTATGTTCAATATGTGTGTTGGTCCCATGAAAGGTTTCACACTGTCCAATGCTAATTTCAGAAATGAGGTGCTCCCAATACCTGCTGTTTTGTTCCTATTACTTGTGTAGGACTTTTGGAAAAAGCTGTGTTGTAGACATCCAAAATTGTTATTTAAGACTCCACTTCCTTTGTAATGAAGTTACTGTTAATGGAAGTTATCAAAAAATTCATCAACTTAAAATACTAAAAAACGTTTGAAATTTCTGAAAAAGAATGAGAGTTAATATATTAAAATGGCATTACATATAGAATAATGCCTGTGCAGGTGTGTGTTATGATGATATTTCACACACCCAAGTGATGTGATAATCCATAAACCCTGAGAGTGAAGCTTGAGGGGTTTATGAGATTATCACATACAAGGGTGTGTGAAAAATCATCATAACAGAAACCTTGGACAGACATTATTTTTTATAGTTACTGGTGCAAGGATCAACCAGATAAATAATGTAAAACATTAAATATTTATGTACATGACATGGAAAGGTAAAGGATCAGTACAGTTCATCGGTTACAGGAAAATGGAGCTGCCATGTTTCTTCAGCTGTTCGGCCCACCCACACACAGAGTAACAACCGATGAGGTGGTGTGCTACTAATGACTGATGCTCAAAGACACTGCTACTGAAAAAAAGGTCTTCAGAATGCCATAATAACTGCTTTTTGTCTTACTACAGTGTTTAAAAGAGGTCTGTGAACTCTGTGATAAAGGGGGTCACCAGTAATTATAATGCATTTATTTATCATTTTTAACCAAGAAAGGCAAAGTGTGACAGCTCATTGTATATAGGAAAGGTGAGTTATTAAAATGAATTTTGGCCTGAATACCTAGGAAAGTCATCAGATCCCCTCCTCTTAAATAAGTGTGATAAGATCATTAACAACCATCTTGAACAGCCACAAGAGATGGGCAGAAGGGACCATAATTTTGCATCTCATCTGAAGGATGGCACCTCAGCAGTGCAGCACTAGGGTAACTGCAAATTTTAATTTTGCCGGTAAAGTGCAGCACTTTCCAGAATTTTTTTTACAAAGTAGGCAGTTCATAATGTGTAGAAAAGTTTCCACAAAGTGAAAAAGAAATCTGTGAAGTAATCATCAAATTGGCCACGATTCACTATGTGGACGTTCCTATGTTAGAGAACCACCTAGCGTACTCATGCCACTCTGCACCTATGGACAGGTAGACACCAGTGCTATTCACAACCACCGGCCACCTGTCTGAGGTCCTGCCCCCCCCCCCAGTGTGCAGGTGTGCAGAGGACGGATGTTGTTGGTGCACTGGACCCAGGCAGGAATCCAATCAGATGTCCATCCTGGGTCCTGCAGTGGATCCCCTGCATCATGGAGTGGGTCCGAGATGGTGAACGCAACACATGGGTATCCACTGCACCTGCACTCAACCCATATGCTGAGTTCACCCCCCAAGCTCTGGCCCAATCTCGATTGTAAATGACACCACCCCCAAGCACACTCAGGCTGCCCAATGGGCAGAAGCCATTGCAGTGCAGGAGTCCTATGGCCATCTGCTCCAGCTAGTGTCCTATTGGCCAGCGGCACCAGGTGAGCATCCTATGTGTATCTGGGTTTAAATAGCATACCTCAGCCAGGCATTCTCCACCACTCTGCACCAATGTGAATGGGATGGAGTGTGGGCATGCCCCTTGTACAGCCCAAGATTTCTGGTGGTGCAAGGCTGTGGGATCAGGCAGAGGTTGGTGTGCACACAGGGATGTACTCCTGTTGTGAATGCTGCCTGGGTGTCTGCAGGTCTCCACTGGGTGGCATTCCAGTGTAGACTGGGGCACGTCCACCCTATGCCCCATAGTAAATCATGGCTATTGTGGGGATTTTGCAACCAAACAAATCTGCAATGCACCATTTTTGTCCATCAAATGCCTACTTTGCTATGCAAAATGCTCCACTAAAACTCCATAAAATGTGAAAAAAGCCACATTTCTACATCAGATCAACTAAAGTCACTTTATAGTTATGCAGCAGCACTTATACTCTAATGATACATTTCAGTTTCAGTACTGGGAATTAACCCTAAATTTCTGTAGAGAGACTAGAATTCACAACATTCTTATCTTCTGGCCCCATAGGGGACCAGGCAATCTATTGAGCTGCTGACACTGCATTAATAAAAAAGTCATAATTCAAATGCATACCACATCCTTAAAAGAAGGGGGAAGGGTAAATTGAATACTGTTTTCACGATTGGCTGGGTGCAGAACATGGAAGCTACTCCTTTTACAGCATAACTTGTTCTTCCAAGACATTTGCAGGCAACTGTGACCTCTGACAATGCCAGTTGCAATTTCTGTTCAGTTTATAAATGATATATATAACAAATGATATGTAACAGTGAATTACAAGCATGTAATTCCTTCCAGGTGTTTTCAAGATGATGCAATAAATCACAAGAGTGATGCACATAGTACCCTTCCAACCCTCTACCAGACTTTCCTTTTTGCTTTCAACCATCTTATTGACAGAAGTATTTATTTGGCCAATAATTCTTTAAAGAGCCATTTCATAAATGAGTTTTCAGCAGGAGAAGGTATCACGTTTAATGATAAGCTGAATTAGGTGTCAAAATGTTTTTTTATTCTAATGCATTCTCAATATTATTAGAAGCCATTCCTATTCTTTTCATTGAAGAAATACTGTCTGTGGGTGCAAAAGCAATAGAATTGTGAAATATAGTTATATAAATTAAGAGAGATGAAGTAATAATTTTAGACAACAGACACCCAGAGGCAAACTAATATAACACATAAAACTCTACATATCATAATGCTATATTTACGACTCTCACCGCAGTATTCTAGAAAATATTAAAACCAAATATTACAGAAAATAGGTTCCAATCTATCTAAATAAATGTATCATTTTCCTATCAGTGTCACATTATCATCTTTTTTGTTTTCAGTCCTTAAAACTGAAAAGCAAGCTACCAACCCACAGCAAGAAATCAAAGGGATTTCACTATAATTTACTTTGTGAAAATTTCTAATTGATTCAGACTGGTGGGCCGAACAATTTGATGTATTGTTAGAGTGAAGATACTTTAGACTGAGTAAATTTATAGGCTTCTCTGCTGAGAGGTAAATGGCTTCTATATTTCATTTTGTCATTTTACCAGTAACTGTGCATTTGTGTACATGTACCCACACAAGTGACTTTCTCAGAATACCAAAATAATGTGGAAGTATCTGTCACTGAGTTGTTTGACTTCAACCACAGAGAGAGTGAACCTTGCAATCTCTGAGGTCAGCCAATCAGAAATGCATGGACTTTTGGCAAGATAGGATGTGGAAACTGGGGAAAGTCCTATATAACAAAAAAAGCAGATATGCCGTTGCTTAGCAACATAGTACAGCTGTGGACAGGTCAGAGTCCATATATCTTCCTACTGTCACAAAAATTGAATAGCAGTTTTTTTTAAATAAAAATGAAAGCTCATTTCATAGTTTTTAGTATCTATACATTTTCTAACTGACTACATGCTTCAGATATGCCATTTGAAATCATTTGAAGCTGTTAACAAAAATCATATTCTTCCTTTGAGAACATGCCCTTCAATGCACTTTTATAACATACCTACTGTGAGTTTTCCAAGATCACCCCTTCCCCACTTACAATTTGTTATTCTTTCCTTGTTAGAAAATGTTTAATAGATGATCACATGGTGCATACTGCTGTCCAGCACTGAAACTACAGGGAGAGGAATAATGATTGCATTTAAGCCATATTCTGTCTTACCATGCAGAGAGGAATATGTGTGTGTGTGTGTGTGTGTGTGCACGCGTGTGTGTGGTGTGTGTGTGTGGTGTGTGTGTGTGTGTGCATGTGTGCGTGTGTGTGCATGTGTGTGTGAGTGCATTAGTGGGTTGTCTGTCTCTTTGGCTGCCTACAGTATAATGAGCTCTACTCTGCATCTAAGAAGTCTTTCAGCTAAAAGCAGATCCTCTTAGCTACACCAGGGCAATCCCCAACCAGCTAAAAATGTTGCCAATTTTTCTGAAAGCCCTATAGGTTCTAATTGAACCTGTTAGAGAGGAACACATGTTACAAGAAAGGGCAGCATGATAAACTGTTAAAAGCTCTCATATTTCATGGTTATAAAATAAGTGAGTGTAAGGACAGAAATCAATCATTCTCAGGCTATTTAGACTCACCGTTTGTTCACTTGGGTATAAAACATTACCCATGTGACAAAAATGGTAAGACTGAGAAAAAATGAAAGACTGAAAAGGCTATCATTCATCCCTGTGAACAACTGGATTCATTTTTCTCAAAACTTGATTCCTGGGTGACCTGACTCGCATGTAATGAGTAAAGCTCAGAGTGCAAATCTGTAGATATTATGCACAAAATGGATAGTGATGAGCATAAATTTCAAATTTTTATATGAAGTAGGGCAGCAGTCACATATGGTGGGGGTACTTCTGATACAAGCTGCATACAGATTAATGTTCATGTAAACTCTGTATTTTATTCTGAATGTGTTTGTTTCAAGTTTTTATATATTTTCTTACGTGGTATCAATTTCACCATTTTCTAATGGTTAAATAAGGTTTAAGAAATTGAAGTGTGAAAATGAAGGGGACAGACAACTTTAAAACACTTTTCTTTTGCATGGTAGGATGGCTAACAGGCATCCAGAAGTGCCAGACTGGGCATTTAAGCATTAGAAGCTGGAAACTGAAGCTCCACTATAACACCCAAGAGGTGTTTTCTAAAAGGGAATCTAACATGTTCACAACTGAAGCATAATTTTAACTTTTATAGAACTTTCAGGCAACTCTGGAAAAAAGACTCAAAAGAGGTAAAGTCCAAACTTGTAGTAACTTATGAGACACCATGTGAAAACTGTTAAGGCTATAATATATTTGAACTGAATGCTAAGAAAATTGTAAACCCTGAAACTTCAAATTCTGGTTTACAAACAGAGATATGGTCATTACTAACTCTGGCTCAGTATTGTTATGGATACCATGTGGTTTCAAAAGAGGATTTTGAAGTTTGAAAATCAGGCCAGAGAGAAGAATCTCAAATCATATTAGATATATGAAGTCTCTTCTTACAGAGCTGTTTGACTTGCACACCTCACATTTGTTTAGTAGAGAATACATCTAAAGCAGTAGGGCAGTGAAGCCAGGCAAAAAATAAATCAGACCCTACCTTTTTTGAACAGTAAAAGATTCCAAGGGCCAGATACTGAAAACTGGGCAAAGTTGAGTCCAAAGAATTTCTTTGCCTATGACCCTGAGGATGCTGTATTTAGTTGGAAAATGTATTTATTTATTTATTTGAGTTTTGGTGAACGGGTAAGTCCACTGAGACAATTGCAGTCCCTTTTCAGGTAAACCTGGGGTTCCAACAAGCAGTACAACACAGTGCAATAAAACAGAGAAGCAGAACAAGATAGCAAAAATAGGCATACACAATAAAATATTATAAACAAATAAGGCAAAGCAGAGGGGTATATACACTTCATTAAATCATAAGTTACAAGGCATTAGGCAATTAAGGCTACAGTCTAACAACCTAAAGCTAAGGGATAAAAAATATGGGTACAGGAAGAGGGGACAAGGGGCAAGGTACAATGGATGGGGGTAAGGGTAAGGTGATGGACAGGTAGACCAAGCAGATAAAGGTCAGAGGGTGGGGAAATGGGGAAAGGCTCTTGGGGAAGGTGGAAGGGGAAGGGAAGGAAGGAATGTGAAAGACGAAACATTAATTGAAGCAAGAGCAAGATAGAGAGGCTGAGAGTGAAGTGTACAGAGTAGCTTGGAACTTGGAGAAAGAGGAGCAGGACAGGATGGAGGGAGGAAGGGAATTCCAGTCAGATATTGCCACAAAGGAGAAAGACTTGTGGGCAATGGCAAGATGTGGTTTAGGGTAAATGAGAAGGGGAGGGAGGGAGGCAGATCTGAGGGCGTGAGAAGCTTGTCTAAGACGTACAATCTCACTAAGGCAAGGAGGAATGAATTTGTGGACCAGCTTAAACAAAAAGCTATGGGAAGAGTACCTCAACTTAGATTCGTAAGGTAGCCAGCCAAGGGAGGAGAGGACATCACAATGGTGATAGTGGGCATTAACCCCCAATGCAAACCTTCCCACCCTATGGTAAGCCTGGGAGAGGAGAGACAGGGCAGAGGAATTTATTGGGAACAGTAAAGGAGCACCATGGGTTAGGAGAGGCATTAGGGATGATGTGGTGATCTTAAGGCAGGAGGCAGAGAAGACGAAGGGATGAATCTGAAAGAGGAGGCCTAGTCACTGGTTCAGAGATTTAGTAATGTTGGAGACATGAATTTTAAGAGAGAGAGAGGAGACAATGTAATACCCAGGTATTTAAAGGAATGGACACACTGTACAGTATCACCATTGAAAGAGGTAATACTAAGAGGGAAGATAATATGCAGGGAGGAGGGTAGGTGGGTAAATAGCATACTTTTCATTTTTTTTTTGTATTCAGAACAAGATGATTGCACCTAAACCAACCCTTAAGGGAAGAGAAGTCAGAAGCAGGTTCTTGGTTAATCAGATCAATATCAGGAGAGAAGCGATAGATGATTGCATCATACACATATAGGTGAATGTATGCCCCTCCACAGAAGCTAGGTAAGTCGTTAATGAATAGTGAGAATTACACTGGACCCAAAATGGAGCCTTGAGGAATACCATGAGTTATGGGTTTAAGATTAGAGACAGAGCCAGACCATTTGACTCTTTGGGAAAGGAGGACAGGTAACTTTTGACTCAGTTCAATGCACTAGAGTCCAGACCAAGGACATGAAGCTGATGGAGAAGAAGGCCATGACTCACCAGGTCGAATGCTTTTGTAAGGTCAACAAAGGTGGCACCGGAGGTAGAACCTTGGTTCATTGCCTGGAATATGTCAGTGGTCACTTTTGTCAAGGCAGTGAGGGTCCTGTGATTTCTTCTGAAACCATGTCGATAAGGGGATAGCAGATTGTGATGTTCTACAGTAGATAGTCCTGAAGGTGGTTGTATACAATTCACTCTTGGATTTTAGCCAATAGGCAGAGGATGGAAATGGTTGAAAGTTATCAACAATAGTATTGGGTCCACCCTTATGCATAGGAATGACCACCACCAACTTCCACTTTTCTGGTACAGTGCTGGACAGGAATGAACGGTTGAATAAATACCCTAATTTCCTTTGTGAGCCAAGGAGCTTTGACTCCCTTGGACCACATTTTATCAATGGGGCATGGTGACTGACAATTTTAGTGAGGGAGGTAATTAAGAAGTCCAAGACTTGATTTATATCTGATAGCATCTTAACAGGGCACCAGTCTGTGTTATTGATAGAGGTAAGGAACCTGCTAACATCAAACCTTGACATGTCCCGAACCAGAGAGATCTTGGGAGAGGGTTTGGGACAATTATTCCTCCAAACACAGAAAGTAGGGGAATGGTCACTTATACAGTCTGAGAGGACACCCTCAGCTTTAATCTTATGAGGACAATTAGTGACCATCCAACCAAACAGAGTATGTTTACCAGACTTGGTATTGATACGCGTTGGATCCTGAATGAGTTGTACTAGATTAAAGTCAACAAGAGATGCACATACTTGGTCAGCACTGGGGTGAAGCCAGTCTATACTGAAGTCAAGGCAAGGAAAGGCAAATTTTATTTTTCTGGTACCCAATTCCGGAGGTTCTGGGCACCAAACAATGAAAGCATACTATCAGTACAAAAATACAAATCAATATAAAAACAACAAAATATCAGCATAAATAAATATAATTAATAAATATCTTTATAAAAGCTGAAACTCAAACAGAAAAGTAGGGTACCCAGGGAGGACTAATACCAAAGATCTGGGAAGGCCTGATTAAACAGGCAGGCCTTAAGGTGGGCCTTGAAAAAATCAACCGAAGGGGCCTCCCAAATTGACGGAGGAAGTAAATTCCCACAGGATGGGCCGGTGACACTAAATGCTCTTTTGTCAGCAGTTTTAAGCCTCATCCTGGGAATCGCCAGGAGGTCCCTAGAGGAGAACCAGAGGGAGCGTACCAGGACGGCAGGTGTAAGAAGGTCTGACAGGTAACCAGAACCCTGCCCACACAGGGCCCTAAAGGTGAGCAGGCCCACCTTAAAGAGAATCCCTTACCTTACTGGCAGCCAGTGCAAATCGCACAAAACCAGGGTGATATGACAACATTTTGGCTGCCCAGTTAGCAGCCTAGCAGCCGCATTCTGCACTAGCTGTAGATGGCAGAGGTTATCCCCAGAGACCCTGAGGTACAGCGCATTACAGTAATCAAGTCTAGATGTCACAAAGGCATGCACCAAGCTGGGGAGGTCCATAGATGGAACTAGAGGCTTTACCCTGGTGATATTCCTAACATGGTAAAAGCTTGTCTGAACAATAGATGACACCTGAAAATCAAATGACAATCTGCTATCAAAGGTCATGCCTAGGTTTTGCACCCTAGAGGAAGTTCTCAATGGCACAGATCCTAGGAATAAGTCGGTTTCAGTGCCAGAGGGCAACCTGTTCCATCTTCTGTTTGACTCCATCACCAGTATCTCCATCTTGTCGGGGTTCATTCACAACCAGCTGGAGGACATCCAATCTTTTATCTCCAATAGGAAGCTGTTTAGTACTTCCACCACACTAGAAGTTCCCAGGACAAAGGCAAGCTACAGCTGGGAATCATCAGCATAGCAATGAAAACCTAAGCTGTACTTCCTAATGAGCTCACCCAGGGGCAGCACGTACACAGCAAACAACATTGGTGACAAGACTGAACCCTGAGGTACTCCACACGACAGGAGAATGGAGGAGGAGGAGGAGGAGGAGGAGAAATTTCTCATCACTACTCATAGCCACAAAGTATAAGGTTGTGGTGAGGTAGATTAGCTAGAAAGGTTAGGAAGGGTTGGAGACCTAAGGAAACCTTGTTGTGGGGCAGATAAGCACAGCTAATAGTAAGTTTCTTGACATTTCCAAGAGTAAGGGAAAGGAATAGGGACTCAACAGGAGTCAAGCCAGTGCCAGGATCGGAATGTTCAACAATATCCAGATCAGACCTAGAGTAGATCAGAACACCTCCACCTCTCTTTCCTACTCTATCCTTTCTGAAGCAGTTATAGCCAAACAGTGCTACCTCATGCTGCTTAATAGTCAGCTTGAGCCAGGATTCAGATATACATAAAATGTCAGGGATCATCTGTAGAGTCCACTTCTCAAGTTTAGCCAATTTAGGGCAGAGGCTACAAATATTTATGTGTGTCACTTTTAGGCCTTGTGGCAGGAGTTGGATATTAGAGAGGGGTGTGTGGCTAGGGGTAGGGTAATGGGGCCCAGGATTAAGCTCAATGTCCCCAGCATGGACCAGAAGATGGAGTACGAATAAGTGTACCCAAGACGAGGCACAGGATTAAATCATTTCAAGGGCAGCTGTTCCATTGGGTACACATAACCGTTTATGAAGCCAGTGTCCGAGAATAGCAGTGTAAGTCTTAGGAAGACAAGGGATGTATAAGAGCTCACAAGATGATTCCGGCCAGATGCAACATCAAGGGGGAGGATTACTGTTGCATGGAGGGTAATGTATCGACCCAGCAATAAATTGATCAGCCCAGCAGCAAAGAAGAAGGTGGGCCAACAAGATCAGCCAACTTAAGCAACTCATGGTGATGACCAAAAAAGGGGAGAACTTAGAAGGAGTAGAAGGGGTATGTTAGAGAATGGATGGGTCACTAGAATTACAATGGAGAGAAACTCCAGATATCCAAGGTATTAGCAGATGGGAAGGGGAGTCAACCTCCAGAAATCAAGGTATTAGCCAAAATAGCAGGGGAGTCAGAAAACAGAAGTACAGGGCTGGGGGGGTAGAAGTAGAGAAGCTAAAGCTAGGGTAAGGACAGCAGGTAAAGTGGGTAGGCAAAGAAGCCAAACTCAGATAAGGACGACAGGTAGAGGCTAAAAACCAGGAACTACAGTACATAAGGGTAAGGCTAAGTAGGTAAGCAAAAGAGCAGATCTAGAGGGAAGGACAACAAATAAGGAAAAACAGCACTTCAGGAAATTCAGGGCTAAGTCAGACACAAATGTGGGAAAAAGGAAAGATTTAGGAACTTTACTGCCAATAGGGTACAGTACAGAAGAGGAGTTTACTATCGGTAAGTAGACAACAGTAATACAGAGCAACAACAGCCAATGGAAAGGGGATTGGGAGTAAAAAAGCCATAGACGGGGAAAAAAAAGCCAAAGAAAGCAAAGGCAAGGAGCAAAGTCCAATCACAGGAGGAGCTGTAAGGTGGCAGCCAATTAGGCATGAGCTCAGGAATGCTCCAGCCAATCGGAGCCCCAAGATGTGTTCCTGGTCTGTCGTGGCAGGCTTACCCAGGCGAGGAGTTCATGTGTCAGGCAGGGAAGGTAGCATGGCCTGCTGGCTTATCCAGCTACTGCCGCCGGAGTACAGCAAGTGGTACACCAGGTCCAAGTCTCCTGGGGAGGAGAGAAGAACAGGGAGTTAGTTAAGAACTAAAGAGTTCTGGAAACAAAAGCACAGCCACCAGACTATATTGGGGGTTGGGTAGACAAACAAAAGAGCAGGGTTGAGCAGGGGAGGGGGTCAGGCAGCCAGACAGCAGGGTAAATAACTGAACAGGTCAGGCACCACAGAGAAAGAAAAAGAAAAGGTAATCAGAAATCCAGGCTCGGGGAGGAGGTGGGCAGAAGGATAGCAGGAAATAAGTACAGCAGGGAAAGAATAGAGAGGGCAGAGGTGACAGAGTTATACAAATTCAAAATTATACAAATTTTTATTTATTTTTTTATTTATTTATTTCAATCTAGGATTATAATACCTTTGAGCCGAGGCTCTTTTACAAAGGTTCCACGTCAGCATGTGCAACAGTCATCATTTTTAGTTACAAACATATAGTCACTGACTTACAGACATATAATAACCAGTACAAAGACTTGAGCTATGAACAAGACAAGGGGAGGAGAGGGAGGTCGGTGGGGGAAGAAGTGAGGGTAGGAGATCGAGGTGGGTAGGAGGTGCAGGGGCTAAGGGGGAGTATGGGAGGTGGTTGGGGCAGGGGCAGAGGCAGGAGTGGAGATACGGCGGGAGGTGGACGAGGGCGGGAGACAGTGCAGCCAGGGGGGCCTTGTTGAGGGAATATGACAGGTAAGGTGCTAGGGGTGCAAAGACTGATTGTAAGTGCTGGGTACTGGAGCATGTGCAGCTGGAATGGTGGAAATGTTAAGATGGGCAATCGCAGGATACAAGCAGTGAGAGACACAGCTTGGACTTGAAGAGGCCAAGTGTTGCAGCTGTCGCTATGTCGCTGCCAAGACAGTTGAGCCAGTTGGATGCCTGATAGGTGAATGACCTTTGTCCTTGGGTCATGCGACATCGTGGGATATGTAGTAGATGGGAATTGGATCTCCTTGTAGTGACATTCCTATGTCTAGGCTTAAGGAGGGCACAGACACCAGGTGGCGCAAGCCCCATTATAATTTTCTTGGCCGTGATGCAGGTTTGGTATTTTATGTGTTTGTCCAGTTGAAGCCATCCAGAATGGGAATAAAGGTCACTTGTGTGGGTACAGCGATGTGAGCCAGTGATGAGATGACAGGATTTATCCAGGGAGATTGTGATATGTTTGAGAGCAGTGGTAGTTGCAGACCCATATATGATAAGACCATAGTCTATGATGCTGACAATGGAGCTTTAGACGACCACTAACAGTGCTTCTGGGGTTAGGTGTTTCCTGTGCTGGAATAATATGCCTAACCTTGCATTGGAAGACTTTGCCACATTGCTGATATGGACAGCGTATGAGAGGTGGGGATCAAGGGTGATGCCAAGGTACTTGAACGATTGTGTTTGCTCTAGGATGGCTCCTTGTTCGGTTGCAATGGAGAGGTGGAGTTGCTTGTTTTTGTTGTGGGGGCTGCAGAAGACCATAGACTTGTTTTTTTC
This sequence comes from Neoceratodus forsteri, assembly GCA_016271365.2. Taxonomy (NCBI): domain Eukaryota; kingdom Metazoa; phylum Chordata; order Ceratodontiformes; family Ceratodontidae; genus Neoceratodus; species Neoceratodus forsteri. Next base: position 232,761,337 of record JADMNL010000023.1, read on the forward strand.
TGATTGAGAAGCAGTTTATGATTTAGGAACCAGGATTTGATGGAGGAGAAGGCCCGCTGAAGTTTATTTTGTAATTGGATTGGATCAGGGTCTGAGGTGAGGATCACAGCATCGTCGGCGTAGAGAATTATTTATTCTGGGCAGCTATCTGGTAGTGAGTTTAATAATAGGCTGAAGAGGAGGGGTCCCAGAATGGAGCCCTGGGGGACTCCCGAGCGGACCAGTCTAGGGTCTGAGAGTGTATCAGCGATTCTTGCTGTTTGGGACCATTCTTCAAGGTATCTCTTAAACCAGCCACTGGTGTCAGTTGACAGCCCAGTGTTCTGAAGCTGGACAAGTAGGAGGCGGTGATTGACGGTGTCGAAGGCTTTAGTTAAGTCAATGTAGATTGAGCCTAGTAGTTCACTGGAATCAAGTGCATTGTGGATTGTGCCAGTGAATTCAAGTAGGGCTGTGGAGGTGCTGTGACCTTTGTGGAACCCGTGTTGTTGTTTACACAGGATGTTGTACGTATCCAGGTATTCTGTGAGCTGGTCCGAGATGATGCGTTCTAGTGCCTTGGAGAGTGGGGGTAGTAGGGAGATAGGTCTGTAGTTATCATGGGCAGTTTTGTCACCACTTTTATGGACTGGGGTGACAGTAGCAGATTTCCATCTGTCTGGGAACTGGCTAAGGCTGAGGGAGAGGTTGAAAATTCTGGTCAGAGGACTAAGCACTTCATCAAGTGTGAGAGACAGGATTTGAGATTGAGGGAGTCATTACAGAATCTTGATTTACCAAGGGCTTTGGTAACATATTTGCGTACCTGGTGAGCCTTGACTGCTTTGAAGTAGAAGCAGAGGGAGCTGGTGGGAGTAGTGTTCATTGCAGACAGAGGGGCTTCACCATCTTTGAAGCAGTCCTGAGGTAGGACAGCGCTGAGGTCGGTAACGCTTTGTTAAAGGTATCCGCAATGCTTTTTGGGTTGAGGGTTGTGGTTCCGTTGATGTTGAGTATTGATGGGGGGGTTTTGGGTGGATTCCCTGTGAGTTCCTTTATGTTCTTCCAGAATTCCCAACCATTGCCCAGGAGTTTGTGAGGGCATGCTTATAGTAGGTGGACTTCATTTGACGGATGGTTTTATTCTATTTAACATCACCATTCCCACACTTAAATCTAAATATAATTTCTTCCCATAAGGCATGAACAAATAACCAGCAGTACCACAATTCAATAAGAACAGTTAGAATGCTCAGAGTTCCAGGAAGTAAAAAAGCCATAGAAGGGAAAAAAAGCCAAAGAAAGCAAAGGCAAGGAGCAAACTGCAGTTACAGGAGGAGCTGTAAGGCAGCAGCCAATCAGGTGCCAGCACAGGAATGCTCTGGCCAATTGGATCCCCAAGATGTGGTCCCGGTCTGTGGTGGCAGGCTTACCCAGGTAAGGAGTTCTTGCTGCTGGCCGGGAAGGTAGCATGGATGGCTGGCTTATCCAGCTACTGCCACCAGAGTACAGCAAGCAGTCCACCTGGTCAAGGGCTTCCAGGTGAGGAGTTCTTGTGGTGGGCCAGGAAGGTACTGTGGCTGGCTGGCTTATTCAGCCACTGCCGCTAGAGTGGAGCAAGCTTTCCACCCTATCATGAGCTCCCAGGTGAGGAGTTCTTGTGGCAGGCCAGGAAGGTAGTGTGGCCAGCTGGCTTGTTCAGCCGCTGCCACCGGAGTACAGCAAGCAGTCCACCGGGTCATGGGCTCCCAGGCGAGGAGTTCTTGCGGTGGGTCTGGAAGGTAGCGTGGCCAGCTGGCTTATTCAGATGCTGCAGCTGGAGTACAGCAATTGGTCTATCTGGCCAATGTCCCAGCGCTATCCAACTGAATATAGGGGCATGTTGGTGCAGTGCTAAATCGAGTAGCAGCGCCTGTAGCGCCAGGCACGACATTCAAATGGCACCATGCAAATGAGCCAATTGGGAATGGAAGGCACTAAGGGGCCATTTGCATGCCCATTATGAGCACATTTGCATGGGAAGTGATGGCAGGTTTGAGCCCCTGTGACCGGACCCACCCCCACCCTGATTTTCCAGCCCTGTAACAGTGGACATATTCCATGGCACCCCCAACCATCCGAACACTAGTACATGCACTCCCTTTATAGTATAGGGGACATGCACTCCCTGCCATCAAATAAGGTGGCTGACAGAGCAGTGTCAGTGGCTCAGTAGGTAGTACACTCGCCTCTGAGGCCGGGAGATCAGAGGGCTGTGGGTTCAGTTCCCACATCTGGCACTTGGGTTAATACCCCAGTACTGACACTGTAATGCAGCATGAGAGGGGTGCTGCACTTCTGAGGTGCCGTCTTTCAGATGAGATGTTAAACCTAGGTCCCATCTGCCTGGATTGATGGTAGTTCAGGTGGATATTAAAGATCCCATGGCACTTATCGAAAAGTGTTGGGTAATTTCCCCGGTGTCCTGGCCAAATTTCCCTCATTCACTAAAAATACCACCAACAGCTTAATCTGATTCAAGGTCAGTTGGCATTCATCTGCATCCCCCTTCCCTGGGTCATGCCTGAACATAGGCAGGATTTTTCTAGTGCACTTACCCGGTCAACAAAAACTAAATAAAATTAAAAAATAAAAATAAAACCAGAGGAATGCTGTGCCGATCAGTGTACAGGCTCCTATAGCACCAGTGGTTAAGGCAAGGGGGGGGGTTGCAGGGTGGTTTGATCAGTCCCTGTGGTACAGGGGGTCCACTAGACTGGGAAAACATCCACTGGTACGGGGACAGGGATCGGTGGCTGGGAGTTCCACTAGATGCCAGAGAATAAGTGCTACAATACTGGGTTGATGATCAGAGGTTGGGGTGATAACTAGACACCAGGAAACATTGTGTTATTTAATGAAACAGCAGTTGGAAGGGGTGACGACCACTGGACACCAGGGACATTTTTTCATTATATGGGGCTAGTGATCAAAGGGCAGAGAAACCACTGGACACCAGGGAAATTTGTCTCATTTAATAGAACAGCAATTGTAGGGGGGCGGGAACCAATAGACATCATAGAATTTCTTTTCATTATACAGAATGGTGATTGGTGTATACCATTGTAACAGCGACTTCTTTATGGCACGGAGTCAAAACAGCATCAGATTATGGTGACTAACACAATCAGCAAACTCTCTGTGCCCCCCCTTCCTGAGGTTCACCCTCACAGAGTTGGTATATGTAATAAGAGGGGTGTGAGGGGCACAGTAAACAGAGAGTTCTCTGATTGTGTCAGCTGCCATAATCTGGCACTGTTTTGACTCTGTGCCATAAAGGTGTTGCCGTTATGCCATGGAACCGGTGATCAGAGGGTGGGGAGACCACTAGGCACCAGGAAAATGTTTACTTTCACCGGACATGGGGATTGAAGGGTGGAGGGTGGAGGGTGGCCACTAGCCAGCAATGAGCAGGTGTGCTCCCCTAACTGCAAACATGGTTGTTGGTTGCAGTGGCTATGCCAGCCACTAGAGTTGCCCAGAGTAAGTCGGGCTTCTTCTTCTTTTTAGTGGTAATGTGCAGTGCAAGGTGGCCTGCACTATTCTCTTTGTGCAGCGCTACCACACTGAATATTACACTATGCCAGAATTCATGTCCCACCCCTTCCTTTGCACATCACATACATTATTTGTTTGCACACATGCTAACCCTTTTAAAGCGTGACACAGCCCACTTTGAATATTGTGCTCAGGAGCAAACATCAGGCAAACAGAGCACAATCACTTTACCCACTGGCAAAGTTTTGAATATCTGGCCCCAAATGTCTTCCACTTTCACAGTATTTTTAAATGCTTAGTTTTGGAAGCAGTTCTCAATTAGCATGGACACAGTGTGGGTCTAGTGGCTGGAACACTAGTTTGGGAACCAATAGATCACAGATTCAAACCCTATTATAGTTACATTTTAGCTGAGTGACCATGGGCAAGATACTGTACTTAACACCCTAGTGCTGCAGTCCAACTAGCTGCAAAAATGGGTAGGAGTAGGACTACACTTAGGATGAGATGTTACATCGCAATTGGTGTAACCTGGGTAAATGAATGCTTAAATAACAAATAAATACATTGTAAATGAGAAAATGATGGATGCTTCCTTTGGCTTAAAAGCAGCATTGTAGTCCTGACACAGGTTTGGATTAAGAGAAGACTTACAAGCAACAAATTAGAGAAATATAATGCATATGATAGGAAAAACCTAGGAAAGAAGATTTAACAAGCACATCTGTAAAAACATTTTATTGCACTGTCGCTTTAAATAAAACAGCCCCCCTCAAATAATAAAATCCAATGTTAAATCTTACATGTCAGAAACATGCGAGGGCTGTGAAATCTTTTACAGTACTATAATTGTAACTTTCCAGATACACAAGGATCGAAACCAGTTTTTGAAGCTGCACGTAGAAAAAAGCGTATGGTTCTCAGAAATTCAGTGATACATGTTTTCCTGGAACATTCAAGAGACATTCAGAAGAGAAAGAAAAGATTAATTAGCATCCTGCTTGTATGAAGATTGGTGCTTCTTTCTCAGTGCTGCTTCCAGGTTGCCTAAAAAGTCATTTTGAGGGGAAACAACTATATATCCATTGACGTTGATGTAGCATGCTGTTTTGGTGAAGCTAGAATCATGAGGCAAATGGAGGAAAAATTTTGCAGAGATGCTGGGAAGCTCTAGTTTTTAGCTTGGGCATATTAATGTAATGTTAAGTGAGACATTGGCCCAGATATTCAAAAGGGTTGCGCTATGCGCAACAGGGTTGCGCGTGCGCGACTCCAAAAATGCGCCATTCTGCAATATTCAGAAGGGGCCAGTTGCGCCACTGAAAACATGCTGAGCAACAGCGCAATGGAAATGAAGGCATGCGCAACCGAAGGGGGCTGGTCCATGCATAAAGTGCGCAATGTGATATCCGAACACTTGCGCAATGCGCCAGAGTGGCGTGAGCTGAAGTTGCGCAGTACCGGATTTGGAGCCAAAATAAAAGGCTCAAGGAAGCGGGCGCAAGAACCCCAGCAGGCCGCAAACTGGGGACAGAGAGAGAGAGAGAGAGAGACAGGAGCTGGAAGGGCAGAGAGGGACAGTGGGTCCAGGAGGACAGAGAGGCCAGTGGGGGTGCCGGTGCAGTGGAAGCAGCAGTGGGGAACGGCGGGGTAACACAGGAACAGCAGCGGGGGCAGAAGCCAGGGAGATGGACAGTGTCAGCTTCCACATGGAAGCTGTAATGAGGGTGAGACACCATGCTGCAGGGGCGTGGCGGCGGAGGGCCCGTCGGCGATATGCCCCCGACAAGCTGATGCTCGTGCCCGTATCAGCCCGAGCTGTACACAGATGTCGAGATGTGGCCCGGTACCACCTGAATAGGGCAATACTGAGACGGCTCTGCGAGCTGTGCAGTGATGTGATGCAGGCACCCTCACGATGGAGTCATGCTCTGTCCGTGGAGACCAAGGTGACAGCCTGCATGTGCCTGCTCACCACGGGCACCTTCCAGAGGCCGACAGGGGACACCACAGGCATTACACAGTCGGCGATGTCACGCATCCTCACCCAATTCCTCAGCGTACTGCTGCCTCATGCTGTGGAGTACATCCATTTCCCCAGCACCGCGGCAGAGCGTACAACAAATATGCAGGAGTTCCACAGGGTAGCACATATGCCTGGCGTGCTAGGGGCCATAGACTGCACCCATGTGGCCATTCGCCGCCACCTGGCCCCGGCGGCCAAGTGCTCGGAGAACCGAAGGGCTTTTCCAGTGTCAACTGCCAGGTGGTGTGTGATGCCACTGGGCGCATTATCAATGTCTGTGCCACACACCCTGGCAGAGCACATGATGCCTTCATATGGCACCAGTCTGCACTGTGCCATCGATTCGAGAGTGGGAACATCCCCACGGGTCATCTAGTGGGTGAGTCACATGTATGGAATGCAAACTCTGTGCAAGGGTGGAATGACACAGGTGCCATGGTAGTGGCACACAAGATATGGGCAATATGGACCTGACATGACACTGATCTCCACTATCTCCACACAGGTGACTGCGGATACCCACTCCGTCCCTGGCTGCTACACCATACCGGCCCCATGACCCCAAGCGCAGCTAGGTTTCAATGAGGCACATGCCGCAACACGTAACATCATAGAGCGGGTGTTTGGGATGCTCAAGGCACGCTCCGATGCCTGGACACCTCCGGCGAAGCCCCACAGTACAAGCCCCCAAAAGGCCTGTGGGATATTCCTGGCCTGTTGCATCCTGCACAACATGGCCAAGGACCATGGGATAGCCTGACAGGTCCAAGGAGGGACAGCGATGGGGACGCCAGTGGTGCCGGTGATGTGGGTGATGAGCAGCACCCCCTAGGACGGAGGGACCCCCGACTGACCCGGCAGGCCCAGTTGCACCGGGACACCATTGCAGAAGAGCACTACGCCCAACACAGGTAAGTCAAGGTGACATGTGCAGGCAACACTGTCCATGCGCAAACCACAGGCACACAGGGGAACACACCGTGCATGAAGGTCAGGGGAGTTGAAGGTTCCAGGCATACCAACACACCATCAGAGAGGGGGGAGCACTCATATGGACACACACACACACAGGCAGCATACATGGGCGGCAGCACAGCACTGCGGAAATGACATTGCCAACACACAGCACCACCAACCACCCCACCACCTGGACTGTCCACGATGTGTGTCAGGACCTGGGCACCCTGCACCTTGGTGTACAGTGCAATGCAGGCATCATCATGCACGCGCACCTGTGGACAGCAGTTGGGAGTGTGCAGGTGGTCCGTGGTGTCAGCTTGGTGAGCAGAGCACCCAGCAGTGCACTGCCCACCATGACACACATTGCACACAGGGCAGCACCAGACAGGGCCTGCACTGGGAGACAGTTCAGTCAGGTAGCACTGTCCCACGGCCACCACGGATGCGTGGGCGGCCCCATCGTGGCCCAGCAGCACTGGCAGGCTGAGCAGGAGCCACATCGGGTGGCGCTGGTGCACCACCAGGGGTTCCACTGCGTGAACGCGACCTTTCCCGCACAGGGGTCTGCATCCTGCCAAACAAACTTGCACCAGGGGTGCTCGGGATGCCCACAGCAGAACCCGGCATCGACAGGCCTGGTGTCGCACGACACCGGGAACGGGGAGTGGAGAGCGCACTGTGTGGGGTGTGTGGTACAGGGGCACCTGACAGTGTGGCCAATGCGTCCGCGACAGAGACCACTGCCTGGGTCAGCCTGTCAATGGCAGCGGTCACATCCGTCCGCATAAGGACCAGCTCGGCTCGGTCCCGAGCACACTCCCTGCTATGCCGCTCCACGGACACAGACAGTGCCTCCACGGACCTTGCAACCCGCCCCTGCAGCTGTACTGACTCCTGCAGCAGGCGGGTGTGCGCGTCCAATGGGTACTGTGCCCCAATGGCATCGTGACCCCCAGGGTGTGGACGGTCCTGGTGCACAGCCCTGTTCACCAGGACCAGGTATGGGCAGATCAGAGGGCGGTGGACATGTGCCACTGCTGGACACTGTACCCCCAGACCTGGTGTGCAATTGCTGCTGCCGCCCCTCCAACTGCTGAGCCCCCAGGTCCACCTGTTCCACCTCCGTGCTGACAACAGTGCCAGACACCTGCACAGCCACCGGTGCTGCCCCACCGGTGCTGACAGGCACAGCCTGGGACTGTGCCAGCATGCTGATACACAGGTGTGAACCAGGAAGGCCCAGGGGCACGTGCTGGCCTGCCATGTGTCCGTCATGGGACACACACCTATCACTGCCCATTGCAGGCCTGCTATCATCAATGGTGCAGGTGCGTGCCACTGCCATAGGCACAGCATGCTGGCATACCTGCGTGCCAGACTGCTGTGACACAGGCTGTGCACCCCCTGCACCCGTATCACTGACACCGGAGTTGTTGGCCCAGCGTGCATGCTGCTGCAGTGCCTGCAGGCTGGTGGCGGAGGTGGATGCCCCTCCTCCACGTCCAGCAGGTCTGCCTCACTGTCTGGACCCACCACCACCACCGTCTCCTGCAGACGAACAGGATCTGTAACAGAAAGAGAGTACATGTGAGTGCATGTGAACAACAGCCCCCAACAACATCACCATGTCATACCGTGCAGTGATGGGCTTCCACCTGTCTGGAATCCTCCGCCTGGTACGCCCGCAATGGCAGTCGGCTGCATGGCCGTGACCAGTGTCTCCTCTGTAGGGGTCAGCTGCAACACCACTGGTGGGCCCCCACCAGTGCCAGCACGTGCCACCCTGAAGGCTGCCACCTTCTCCTTCAGCCTCCTGCGGTCAGTCCCCATCTTCTTCCTGCATTCCTGCACGGAGCGCTGGTGGCTTCCGTGCAGGTTGACGGCCCGAGCTACCCCCTCCCATGCAGCTGCATGCTCCTGAGGGGTGCCCCTCCGTCCACTCAATGTTGGCTCATCCTCCAGGTAGGCCTGGAAGAGGGCCTCTGTCTCTGCCATGGTGAAGTTCGGCCTCCTCCTACGCCCGCCGTCCACACCCTCAGCTTGGCTCTGGTCAGTCATGGTGATCTGTATGGGTGGAAGTGGACACCTGTCACTGTGCAGTCGACAGCATTTCCCCATGAGCATAGCTGCCGGCCCGGGGGCAGAAGCCCCCCCCCATTTCCTCTCCGCATGGCAGATACTGATAGAAAGGGTGCTCATTGTCCCTTTCTAAGTGCCCTTTTCATGCTCAGCCCCCTCAGCCTTTATCATCCTCCGCCCATGAGCATTGTCCTGAGCATCACACAGCATGTAACTCACCTCTCACCTGCAGTAACCAAATCTGGCCAGCACAACCCACAGTCGATTTTTATAGCGAACACATGCAAATGAGGTGTGGCTCAACTTTAATGACATGCTAATCGCGCTACCGCGCCTTTGAATGGTCTGATCGGATGATTTGCATATGTCGGTTGAATATTATGTATTTGGCGCTTGCAATACGGAAGGTCCGCGAGCCAATGGCGCGAGGTTTGTGGCTGCGCACACACCACACCGCGCATGCCCAGACAGCTTACGCATGCGTCTATCGCACTGCAGACCTGCTGAGTGCGATAGGCGATTCAGGCCATGGCCACCATTGTGCCAGTGGCGCTACAGCACTGGGCACTATATGGCACTATATGGCGCTGTGGCACTACTGCGCGATAGTCCACTGTGGCACTGGTGCTCAGCTTGGCAGTCGCGCAGGATGCCTATACGTCCCATGGTGCTGTGCATAGCCTTGCGTCATTGCCGTGACCTTGTGTATGCCCTCTGACCCCTGGCGCTGTTGGCATGCCATGTGTACGTCCCTATTGCGCTGTCCGGTGACAGCACCATGTAAAGTGACGGCGCTGTTTGAACAGCATGATTGGAGCCTGTGGTGGTCTGATAGCAACAACTCCCGTGGGGTTACGGCGCAGCGGGGCGCCATATTGCCTGCTGTAAAGTTGGTGCCATGGCTAGGAGGAGGGCGGTGTCCTGGAGCCAGCTTGAAGTGGCCAACCTGGTGGCCCTGGTGGAGCCCCACTGTGAGGCACTGTATGGTGAGGCCCCCCTCACCATGCCTAGGACCCACGTGTGGCAGCAAGTGGCCACTGACCTGGTGGAGGTCACTGGCTGGAGCTGGTCTGCTGAGCAGTGCCGGCACCGGTACAGTGACCTCCGCCGGAGGGAGCCGGAACTCCTGACGCGGCTGCGTTCACGTGCCAAGCGGGGCGTGGTGCCTAGGCCAGGTGAGTGTACCATCTATGCACCTATATTCTCTGTAGGGGTGTGTGTGTGCTTGGGTGGCTGTGCATAGGTGTGTCAGTGTGTGCAGCTGTGCGATGGTTGGTTATGGCTGTGTGGGCAGGCACTCTCACTGGGGCAGGGGCACTCTGCTTTGAGTCACACTGATGTTTGTCTCAACATATGTCTCCCACAGGCCGGATTGTGAGGACACAGGACCAGGGTGGCGTGGGTCATGCCAGGGCCCGGTGCCGGGGTGTTGTGCCCAACAGCAGCAGCAGCAGCAGCAGCAGCAGCGTCAGACCCAGCTGCTGGAGGGTGTGAGTATCATTACTTCATGGATGCTATTGCATGCTGGGGGCAAGACCACCAGCCATGCGGACACAACCAAAGGGAGGTCATAATTCCACTATACAAAACACTAGTGAGTCCCACACTGGAGTACAGTGTACAGTTCCGGAGACCATACCCACGTATGGACATGGACTGGGTGGAGAGGGTTCAGAGGAGGGCGACATGGATGGTGCATGGATTGCATCACAGGTCCTATGCAGACAGGTTGACGGAACTGAACATGTACTCCCTGGAGGGGAGGAGGGTGTGGGGATATGATGGGGACATACAAGTATCTTACAGGGGGGAACAGAGTGCAGGAAAACAACATTTTTAAGCGTAAAGGATGTTCCAGGACTAGAGGGCATGGGATGAAGTTGGAGGGGGGATGATTCAGAGGAAACATGAGGAAGTATTTCTTCACAGAATGGGTGGTGGACAAGTGGAACACCCTGCCAGAGGAAGTGGTGGGGGCTGACTTGGTCACGGGATTTGTGAATGCATGGATTAGCCATAACGGAATTCTGGAGGTCAGGGGTAAGGGGGAATGGACTTATAGGACAACAGAGTGAACGTACAAGGTCAAATGGACAGACTGGGTGTCCCATAGGCCCTTATCTGCCGACACTGTCTATGTATCCATGTATGTAGGCATGACACAGGTGACCTGCATCACAGTGCAGTATCACGGCACGTCTGTGTATGCATCACTGGTGGTCCAGGAATGCACTGGGCACATAGCTGTGTAACTGGCATCGCACCATCACGCTGCTGCCACATCACTTGCCAGCCTAGTTTGTACTGTGATTGACGTGGGCAGTGTGTGTGGGCGGTGGTGCACATAGCTGGTGCCGCCTGTTTGTGATGGCCATGCATGTTCACTGGTGCGTGCATGCCATCACAGGTGCGGACATTGGGCTATATGGTTTGCAGGTTGGGTGGTGTTCAGGGTTGTGGTCAGTCTCAGCCATTGACTGTGTTCCCATTTTCCTAGGCCTCGAGGTACTCAGGAGGATGTCCCAGGATCTTCGGCACCTCAGCCAGGTTGCAGATCGGAACCAGGAGGTCCTGCAGGCCATACAGCGCCAGGGTGATCGGCGAAGGAGCCACAGGAGGGGGCGCCAGCAGGAGGAGGACCAGCAGCCAGCTGGGCCATAGCCCACATTCCCTTCCCACTTCTCCCATCCCTATCACCCTGCCTTCCCTCTCCAAGTTGTTATTCCCTCCCCCTTGAACACCCCTGCCTTTTACCTGTCCCCCCCACTTGTACATAGTTTCACTTGGTTTTGTGATTAGTCCTTTAAATATACATTTCTATTTTGATATGAATACTGTGTTGGTCTCTGATTTGCAGCTGGCTATGGGTGCTCAGTTGCAGGGGTGTACATGCCATCTGGGCTGGTATGGTCCTGGGTGTGTGTGTGTGTGTGTGTGTGTGTGCATGTGTGTGCATGGGGAGGTATCTCCAGCATGGCAGTGCCTTTCGGTTGGTCTTGCCGTCTGCTGCCACCCACTGCTGGGTGCACAGGGTGTGTCTGGCTTGTAGGCTTCTGTGTTGCCAGGGCTGATGAGTGCTGGGGGACTGCATGGTTTCCTGAAGTGCCAGTCACTGCACATGGGTGGTGTCTTGGGGTCACAGTGCAGGGTGCGCCTGTGCATCACGGGGCTGATGTGCACTGTGGTTGTCAACCCCTGTGTGTAGCTCTCTGCCTGCTAGTGGTTGTGCTGGGGTGTCAGGGCTCTGCTATGCTTTGTTGGCTTATCCCCATGGGCACGTGGATCATCCGTCCCACCCCCAGTGATGCTGTGCTTGGGGTGTGCCGGTGTGGTGTGGGTTCTGCAGTGTGTTCCTGTGCCCATGTGTGGCATGGCTGGCGGTGGGCCCCAGCCTGCCTCCCTGGATGTGCAGTTCCATTGCTCTGGGGGGCTGTGCTTGCGCTATGGCAGCTCTGGAATGCTCAGCTGAGCTTCATGGTTGCGCCATGGCGCCAACATTTAACTCAGCTTCTCCTTCTGGTTCTTGCGATGGCGCGGTATGCCGATATTCAGACGTTGGTTGCTTGCGCTATTTGCTCTGCTCCATGTTTGAATATCGCACCTGTTGCGCATTTGCCCAACTGGTTTGTGCTTGCTCCTGCTATTGCGCTACTTTTGAGCGCAGTTTGAATATCTGGGCCATTGTATACAATCCCAACTCCAGCACAGTCAGCCTCTGAATCTGAGTACAACGTCTCAGGCTAGTGCTTCTGAGTAGTGATAATTATGTTGTATTACACTGCTGTTGACTTGTTTCCATATGGAAACAGAGACATTCAAACTTCATCACACCATTGATGTGACATCCAAAAGTGTTAATGCCATTAACTTTGAAGTCCCATTGATGTTATTATGAGTTCTGGGGCCCTATATTCAAAGCTGAGCCTTAGGACAAAATAAGCACTGCCTGGCATGCTAAAATAGCCAGGAGCAAATAGCCCGCTATATTCAAAAGGGATAGCCCCTGTGCTAAACCTGCTGAATATAGCATGCTAATGAGGCTGGGCAAAATGAGCTGGAGGGCCAGTGCAAAATAGCCCGAAAAGCAAGACAACACTGAATATAGTAAATAAGCTGTCAGGCAATGCAAACATGCACAGAAACTCAGTACAGAGTGTAACAAAATGGCCACAAGAGGGCAAAAGCTGAGCTAGTGAGCCCAATACCTGAAGAAAACATTAGAAAGCAGAGGAAACACAGACAATGGCAATGTAACACCCAAAGTCACTGCCATGTAACCACACATGCAGCAGCAACAGGAACCCAAAGACTCCAGCAACCTTCCCAATGTTGAAACACTCAGGCAAGAAACACACAGGACACAGGAAGTCAAAATACCAAACCATACAATATAGGAAAAGCAAACAATAGACAAATAAACAAGAACAGGTGAATGAAGAACCAAACAAGAAACAATGTCAGCGCAAACAAAAGGGGTTGGGGGAACAGGGACTATAATAGCGGAACAAAACTATGCATAAAGGGGGGTGAGGGCACAGGAAATCCAAAAACCACAAACACACTATTTACAATGGGGGGTGGGGGAACAAGAAGAACAATAGCAAAGATATCAACTATGTACAAGGGAGGAGGGGGACAGGGAACACACAAGTGAATATATGGGCTATATTCAAGAGGGGGTGGGAATGGAAGTCTCCAAGATGGTGGACGCAGTCAGGTGTCTGATGACTCTAGATCAGCCAGTGGATCAGATGGTCAGGGCAGGCAGCCACTCATTCATTATCCTGGCCGCACACCTTGTCTCAGAAATCAGGACCACCAGCTGCTCAATGATTGTTCGCTGCTGCCTCACCTGGCTGCGCAGCAGTTCATCGCAGCCCTCTCCCAACTCAGGCCTGGTGGCCCACAGTGACCTCCTCCATGGAACTATAGGTGGATATACAAGCATGTAAGGTTGCTAGAATGATAACGTTGAACAATGAAACCCCCCGGACAAGTGCTCGGGGGAGGACAGCATGCCCCAATGACCAACATCCTGTGAATAGCCATGCAAACAGCATGCATGACAGCAAGCCCTGACTGTGAGCAGCAGCAAAGAACACAATGTCAAACAGTCCAATGCAAGGCAAAAGGAACACCCATCAACCACCAGAAAGCAGCACCAAGGATGTGACAGCAGCAAAATCATTGCCAATAGACAGCTTGAAACAGTAAAACAACATAGCCCCCTCCCCAGGCGAACAACAAACCCAACACAGACCCAGCCGAACTCCATGGCACAGGTATTGTTGAGACATGCTTCCCAAAGTAACAGTGTACATGGCTGATGGCCAGGCAAAATCCCTGTAGACCACACAAAACCAAAACACAGACCAACGGACCAATACCCAAGTGGACCACCATGTGCCATGCAGCACAAAACAGTGCCCCCCAACCGTGACAGGGCTGCACCTTGATCTGATGCACACATGCAGTTGGCCATGCAACAGCAGCAGCATAGAACCACAGCAGACCCCCCACCCATGGTGTTACCCCGGCCACACACACCGCACAGCACAGAAACAACACCGCACCACAACAGGGCTGCATGCTAACCTGGGGATGGCAGGCATGTGCGATGCAGGTGTTGCATTGAAGGAATCACCCCCCCATGTGAAACCAGTATCCACATTGACTGTGTCCAGGGCATGTGCAGAGTATACACCCTCTGCAAGCTGTGAAGAGCCATGTATGCCCATGTGCCCACTGCTGGCCATGTACCAAACACAGTGGAGACATACCCACACCACAGGGATGCCACACATGCAAGCCATGCAATGGCACATAGGAACTCCAGTACAGGCATCATGTACATCAGCCAACACAATGGTAACTGTATGCACTGAGCACAAAGTGCCAATGCACGTGCCAGAAAAGGGTGTCATGCATAGATTGCTGAGTCACAAGACAAATGGCAGACTGTTACAACAAGCTCTCACAGGTGGCCACCAGTGCCACATGGTGCCTTGAAACAGCACAGGACCACACAACCACACTAAGGAGGCACTGCACACACATGGTCAGGACAGTCCTATCTAACACACAACCCCTATAGCAATAGAGCATGTGGCAGGCAGGTGGGATCATCCTGGACAACCATACAACTACAGTCACCGAAACGTGCAAAGGCCCACCAATGCATGTGCTAGAAAACAGGGTATGGGCACAACATACACTACACAGCACTGTGTAGAAGGCCAAGACCAGCTCCATGTGGGCTGTACAGCATGTGCATGCTGCACTGTAGTGTGTTTGCTGGTGTACAACAGCAGGGCACAACACCACAGAGCCTTGGCTGCACAGATGCAGCAACATGAGCGGACTGCCACCAGTTTCGTGAACACAACCATCAGACATCCAATGCACACTCGTGGTTCCAGACAGGTACATGTGGCAGAGGACAACATCACCCAAACACACTAGTACACTGCAAGGGGCATGGAGGACATGGCAAAAGCAGAGGTGTTAAATATATACTTCTGCGCAGTCTTTACGAAGGAAAAAGATGAGCCAATGCCACAGGCGTGGGTCAGGAATGAGGGAACAGAGGAAGACCTAATAGGGGTTATTGAGATAGACAGGGTGAAAGAGGTGCTGAGGACACTGAAAGTGGATAAATCCCCAGTGCCAGATGGGATGCACCCCAGAGTACTCAGGGAATTGGCAGATGAACTGGCTGGACCACTGGCAGTTCTATTCAATAGTTCCCTGAACGCAGGGGTAGTGCCGGTGGAATGGAGAACAGCTAATATAGCACCACTTCATAAAAGCGGTCCCAGAGAGAACCAGGGCAACCATAGGTCAGGTAGCCTGACCTCTATAGTGTGTAAACTTATGGAGTCCATACTAAAGGAGGGACTGGTGAAATACTTGGAGGAGAATGGTCTGCACAACAGTAAGCAACACGGGTTTGTGGTTGGGAGATCATGTCAAATGAACATAATTGAATTCTTTGACTATGTCACAAAGGTGGTAGACAAGGGTCAGGCAATAGACATCATATACTTGGACTTTAGCAAAATCTTCGACTCGGTGCCACACAGAAGGCTGATAACAAAACTGAAGGCACTAGGGGTGGGGGAAAGATTGGTCAGATGAGTGAAGAACTGGTTGGGGGGCAGGACACAGAGGTTGGTAGTTGGGGGGGTTATCTACTGTACAATGGCAGTCACTAGCAGGGTACCACAAGGATCAGTCGTGGGCCCAGTATTATTTAATGTGTTTATAAATGACATCGGGGAGGATATTCAAGGCAAGATGTGCATCTTCGCTGATGATATCAAAATCTTTGGCAGGGGTGGACACTCAGGAGGGGATACAGGAACTAAGGGAGAACATAGCTGGACTGGAGAAGTGGTCAGGGATTTGGCAGCTGGGCTTCAATGCCAAGAAGTGTAAGGTGATGCATATAGGGGCAAATAATCCAAGAGAGGAGTACTATATAGGGAATGTATAAGTAACTGTGTCTGAGGAAGAAAAAGACCTAGGAACAGCAATCACTAGTGACATGAAGCCATACACACAATGCAAAAAGGCAGTAGCAAAGGCCAACAAGATGCTGGGATACATTGCAACAGGATTCAGTAGCAGAAGCAATGAGGTTATTCTACCACTGTATAGGTCACTGGTGAGGCCTCACCTAGAGTATGGAGGGATGTATTGGTACCCGTAACTAAAGAAAGACATTCAACTCTTGGAGAGAGTGCAGAGAAGGGCAACTAAGCTGATCAGGGGGTAGCAAGACAAGGCATATGAAGAGAGGCTAGAGTCCCTGTGGATGTACTCACTGGAGGAGAGGCTGGAGTCCCTGTAGATGTACTCACTGGAGGAGAGAAACCAGAGGGAGATTTGATAGAGACCTTTAATTACCTAAGGGGTATAAATAAGGTAACTTGGGGGCTCTTCAATATGGGAGAAAATACCTTCACCTGAGGACACAGCCTAAGGCTAGTGGGAGGAAACTTTAGGAGAGATGTGAGGAAACACTTCTTCACAGAAAGGGTGGTGATAGCTTGGAACATACTGCCCAAGGCAGTCGTGGCATCCATGACAGTGGGATCTTTTAAATGAGCCTGGGACAAACACAGAGGGAGGAGGTGGGAACAAGGAAATGGAAGGGGGGAGGGGGCAGAGGTGACACAAACACTGGTGATGGGATAAAATACAAGATCCCGACACAAATCAAGCAGACAAGATAGACCTAGATGTCTCCTTCTGCTGGCTATTGTTTATGTTCTTATGTTATGTTCATGTGCAGGTACAACACCTGACAGTGTACAGCCTGTCCACCCCCACCAACAGTAGCCAGACACATATGACCCCCTGTACCATGTACACCACAACAATGACACAACTGCATACTCACGTGCAACACCCTGCTGTCCGTCACTGCTGTCACCCTCTCGCTCACCTCCACTGGTGTGGCTCCTCCTGCTGCTGCTGTGCCTGTCCCTGCTGTGTTGCGGGTTGTCAGTGAGGATAATGTGGAACAACACAGGCAGCAGCAACAGCAGCATGCACACACCCAACCCATACCAAGATTGACCAGTACAGGCAAATGCGATGCAAAGATGGACTATCCATGCTGCCCAGTACGCTGCACACAACAATACAGGTAATTATTATAACAATATGCAACATTAACCAATGCAATGTAACTAAACAATCCGGAATATGGAAGCTACACATATCAAACAAACAATGTGATGGCTGCCTGGTAGAGAAGCACACCCAGAATCACCCATCACCAGGTGATAAGTACAGTAAATATGCCAGCAATGCCATCTACCAAATCCTACCCCCCCCCAGGCGACAATCACATGGGACAAGCCCAGCCTGTTGATTCAGTGTATGCGTATGACATGCATGCCAATTCCACAAACAGCACAGTCCCATCTGAGGACAGCACAGTGCACATCATGCATGTGCCCAGACAGGGGTACAGTGCAGCAATGCAGACACATCAGCACTGCCTCACCCCCCCCCCCCACATGTGCATGTGTGGCCTGGACAGCATCACATACAGCTGTCAGGTGCGCATGGCTGTGCACCCATACAGTGCACTGTGAAAGTACGAGAATGCTGTCTGGCAGCCACTCACCTGGTGCCGGCACTGTGCCAAGCCTCACCATCCTTTGAAACATCATCAGGTGCACCTCCTCCCTCCGCAGCAGGTCCACATACCAGTGAATGCACTGTTCTCCAGAACGTGTACATCCAGTCAGTCTGGTCAGGTGGTGACCAATGGAGGCCCACACCTCCTTCCGAGGCCTGTTCCCCTCCCAGACCTCCCCAAAGAGCTTGTGTTCCCTCTCCACTACCAACCCTCATCATGTTGGCTAACTCTGCCTCTGTCCACCTGCGGTCCCTGTGTGCCACAGCCCTGACCCGTCTTCCTGAAGGCACATTGTTATATTATTCCCTCCACAAGCTACACCCACACACTTTGTACAGTGGCACACAGCTAGGCCTTTTACTTTGCACAGGTGACGTTAGGACTGCGCAAGCAGTCTCCAATGTCCCACAATCACAGCACCATGCTGTCAAAGGTCAGGTCATTGTGCATGCATGACCCCAGTATGACCCTGCCATGACCCCATTGCTTAGTAGTGCTGTGCTGCTCACTGCGCTAAATCCTCTTGTGCTGTGCTACGTCATATGTCATACACACGCATGCGTGAGCTCACTATGACCACGTGCACCTTGACTGTGATACTCATGCCCACAGGGGGTTGTGCAAAACCTAACTTTCTTGGTGCTAGACATATATAGCGCTGCACTAGGGGTTTGCCCGGAATTCAGCAGTTTGCCTGACGCAAAATCCTGCAATATTCGATGCACTAGTGCTAATCAGCTTGATTACACATGCAAGGGGCAAACACACTCATTTACATCTCATTACAGATTGACCTACATACATTAACCTGTCAATTGCCCATCTGGGCTATTTCAGGGCTGCTAGTGCTTCACCTCTGCAGCAGAACGGTACTGCAGAAACGTGTGAAGGCTGTCACAGGTGCTGCAGGATGAGCCAAAAGGGTGAAATTACAGATGCAGGTGAGTTACAACCCCACAGATTCTAACAGCAGTGCTTAACCACAAACAATATGATGCACACATAGACTTCAGTGGGATTGTTCCATGCACATGATGCCCCTGTGTACTCACTGCAATAGAGGCCCACAGGCCAAAGGCCTGCAGTATGGCCAGCACTGACACATTGTAGATGTGTACACAGGCTGGGATCCATGTATGTGTCCCTGACATACAGCAGTGTGCGTGTCACAGGGGCATGTGTATAATGCTACAGCAACTCATGTGCATTGCATACACATGTACAGTGCCAACACAGGTCCGTGACACAAGTTCTGGATGGGGGGGCTACATCACATGGCATACAGAGCCTGTACACCTACAAAGTGTCTGGGGGGCCAGGTGTGTGGTGACATTGAGGATACATGGCTGTATGCAACATGCAGTGCCTCTCCTACCCTATCAGGATTTCCAAACATGGTCTGTGATGAAGCTATGGTGCTCACATTACATTGGATGATGTTTGTCACTGAGTTACTATGGTGGTCATGTGCTCCTACATCCAATATGTATAACCTGCTCATGTTGACAATGTCTGGCCACTGAACCCTATGTCACAGTAAGCCATTGCAGAACGAGGCTGTGAGTGGTAGCGGTGTGTAATCACAGCTGGGGCCTGGGTCACACACACAGGGACACCCACACCTTCTGCAATACACACGTTGTGTTGACAGTGTGGGCTGGAACACACTGTGCATTGTGACATGCACAACCGGGGAGGGTTGGGGGAGATGGTCCATGACATGGTGATATGGCATGAGGTCCTCCCAGACAATTTGCATCATAGGCCTGGGCTGTACAGTACAGTACAGTACAGTATGTGAGACATCATTGTTCAGGACAGACATGTAGGATGGACTGGTGCAGCACACACCCCTGCAGTGGCGCATAGCACAACATGTGGATGTCAACATTATCTGTCACTATGATGTTGTCCTGATTGTTACAACAATGTCACATGGCAAACACAGTGTGCACATGAACAGTGAGGGGGGACACATGGAGGATGTGTCCAATGACGCCACCTGCACAGCACACATGGCATGCGAGGCCTGGTTGTGGACAGTAATGTACTACTGAACCCGTCCCCATGTCCCCAGTGCTGTACATGTCATCAATGTGCAATGCACATGACAAGCAGGGGTACACTGATATCTGTTCATGCACTGTGGCACTGTGATCCACTGCATGGACACAATGCAGTATTTTCACAGGAGATACAGGGATGTAAATGCACACACAGTCACACCATTCATGTGTTCCAATGCTACACACAGTCACAGCCATGGTGGGATGGAAACAGGGGTTGTGGCCATGCACAGAGCACATGTAACATTGTGTGTCACTACATCCACTTGCCATGGGTTCACAGCCATTGTATTGGCATGTCCCAACAGCAGAGTACAGTTGTACACGTGTGCACATAGACACAGACACACACATGTATGCACACACATTTTTGTTGACAATACCTCACAACAATCTCCCCTTCTGTCCCATACAGGCGATGCAGATGCACAGACATGTCTGCGTACCCATAAGATTTCAGCAGTTGAAAAGAGAGCCCTTGCAGAAGGTGTCAAGAAGTGGAATAGACACATGGGGTGCTACTGTAACATAAATTCCACTGTGCGCCAGATGTGGCAGGACATCACAGCAGAGGTGAATGCTGTGGGCGGACGTGGCCAGTCCGTGGAGTCTGTGAGGAAGTGCTGACATGACATTCAGTGCCATGCCAAGGAGGATGAGGCACGAAGGCATCTGGAGCTCAATAGGACGGGTGGAGGGCCCATGCCAGCTGACCTGTGGGTGACCGACTCACTCATAGAACTTGTGGCATTGACCCAAAGGCCTGTGTCCATGGCAGAGGTTGAGGGTGGTGGTTGTGAGATGCCACTCGATCTCTTCCGAGCATGTGGGCCCCTTTCAGTGCTGCCTCATATATGCATGTCACACAAAGGGGTTTGTGGGCACTCATCCACTGTATTGGTTTCCATGTGACCTGCAAGTTACACAACTGGGGGCATGTGGTTTAACTCCATGTTGTATGGGTGTGTGTACAGCTGTACCAGACAGACCTGTGTATGCCATGCATGCCTGCTGTGCTGTGGCACTGGATCACCTAAGGGCATCCACCATGTGCATTTGCATGCACCACACAGAGAGCCACTGTGTTCGTCCATCTGCACAGGCATAGGTTGTGAGGCAATCACACACACTGGTGTAACTCCTGGCTGTGCATTGCTAACACGGGTCTGCTTGCATGTGCCACACTGGAGGTAGCACAGGGTTTATTGGTGTATACCTACACTGTGTGCTGCATGGTCTGGTTATGGGTGTGACTCCTCACAGTCAGTGGCATGTTGTGTGCATTTGGCACAAGGTTATTGCATACAGTATTGCATGATCCTCACGGCTGGTGTTTGCATGTTTGGGCCATGGCTTGTGTGCCTTTTGTACTGTGTTGGTCACTCACACATCTCCTGTCTCACGCACAGCTCAAGGCAAGAGTCGCATGGCACTGGCACCAGAGGTCCAAGCTGAAGAGGAAGTAGCAGGCCCATCCACCACAGGGTTGCAGTACAGGAAGGCACAGCCAGCAACCAGCCACATGACCAAGGCCATCGGACACCCTGCAGTCCTTGCAGTCAGGGAGGAGGTTGCTGATAATGATGACAGCGATGACAGTGACATCACCTTTGTTCCCTCTCTGAAATACATAGTGGAGCTTGACATGAGGCCATTGTCACTGGTCCTCCATTTTGACACACTAGAACCACTTGCAGCTGTCCCCATCACTGCTGGGTCTCTGGCAAGTCATTTGGCACATAGACCACTGCCAGTGCCATGCACTGGCACCACACAGGTCATGGGTCCAGTGTCCACCACAGCTGGCCCCGCCATGTGTGGCATGGGTGGCACTGTGCAGCAGTCTGTCACATCACGCACAAGCCATGTGGCACCGCTGAGATTGCAGACCCATCCTGATGGACAGGTTGCACCCATAAATATGTGCCAAAGGCATGTAGGAGCCATGCCACAGCATGCAGTGGCCCAGTGTGCAGGCCGTGCACCCGCTGCTGGCTGCACGCACCTACCACCACCACTGCCACCACCACCACAGGCTGATGTCCAGGATGGGATGCTGCTGCAGTAGTAGGGGCCACAGGGGCCCCCCCCCCTCCTCCATGCAGCCCTTGAATCCCAGACAGCTGCCCAACAGGACCTCCACACCTGTAGGTGTGAGGTCAGGCAATAGCTGTCCCTCATCAGGGAGGCAGTCAGTGCTGGGTTATTGCGAGCTGAGCAGCATGCAAGGAATGCCACACATGTGCCCTCAATACGGTATGCGAATGCTTCAGTGACCTCACTGCAGATGTTAGGGAGCAGACAGCTGCCATGAGGGCCACATCCCAGCCCAGACAGGGGGTTCACCATTTTGGCATTGCACCAGCATCCCACCAGTGTGCCATGGTGAGGCTCTCATGCTCGTACTGGCAGGTCCGGTTCATCATCCACTGGGGCATCCCACCCTTCAGCTGGATCGACATGACGCAGGGGTGACCAGTTGACTGTATCACCTGTAAGGCTGCTCCATGGCCACATGCATGCCACAGCTGTCAGTATGCCACAGTCCTCCTCAGTGGGCTGTCCACTACAGGATACACCACCATCACATGGTCACTGTGTGGGGTCCAGTAGGCTCCCATGGTGGGAGGCATCGGTAATGCCTGCTGACATACTCACATACTTGTGCTCACAAACACACACACACACACACACACACACATTTGACTCACACATGTTCAGCCTGCAGTCGCACACCGCTCACAGCCACACACTGCCTTATGTGCACTGTCCATTCACATACCCCTTACACCCACACAGTACACTATGCTCACATTCCTACTGCACAACATTTTGTGCTGTACATCTTGGAACTCCTCTGTGTGTAGCACTATGTTCCTGTTGTATTAAATACACATTTGCTCAGATATATGTTAGTGTTTTTTTTCACTCACCTGCCCATATGCACCAGTGTGGCAATGATGTGGTTGTGATGTTCATGGGGCCTCCTGGCCATTCAAGGATATCTCCTCTCAAGTTGCTCGACTGGCCCCTGGACCTCCATTTCTGGCTCACTGTCAGAATGTTTCCCTCCTTCAGGTGCATGTATACCATGGTTTAATGCCATGTTGTGTAACATACAATGTGATAGGAATATACAGCATACCTTGCTAGGTATATATTGTAGGGCACCGCTAGAATGGTCCAGGCAGCGGAAATGCGTCTTGAGCATGCTAAAGACCCTCTCTATGAAATTCCTGGTGGCGATGTGTGCCTCATTGTACAACTCCTCCATCATTGTTGCTAACCGTGGGAGTGATGTTAGTAGCCAGGGTCTCAGGGGATAGGTAATGTACCCTGTGGACACATGTACAACTTTTAGATATAGTTTACTGTCTCAGTCACAATGCCTGTGTTCCTCACCCAGTTATTGTCTCCCGGAATGGTCCAGGCAGCTGAAATGCATCTAAAACGTGCCAAAGACCCTCTCTATGACATTCCTGATGGTGGCATGTGCCTCATTGTACATCTCCTCTGCCATTGTTGATTGCCGGAGGAGTGGTGTTAGTAGCTAGGGTCTCAAGGGATAGACACTATCCCCTGTGGGCACATGTACAACTGCTAGGTGCTGTTTACTGTGTCAATCACAATGCCTGTGATCCTCACCCCAAGTTATTGTCCCCCTGCCTCCTGATCCACCCCTTACCAGCCCTGTCTGCTGTTACGGGTCACTGCCCCACCATTGCTGTGAGTTTGGGTGTGCCTGCTTCACATACTCACTGACTAGCTGTCCACTAGGTATCCTGCCTTCCTTGAATGCCTGGCACAGCCTGGACTGGTGCCAGATGAAGGCACCATGGGCACTGCTGGGGTACTGGGCGAGGACAATGGTAATGCACCCCACCACATAGTACACCACCTGGCCATTTATGGAATGGTATCCCTTCTTGTTGATATACACATCCCCTTCCCCACCAGGTGGTGCATGGATGGCGATGTGGGTGCAGTCAATGGCACCGATTATAGCTGGTAGGTGTGCAGCCTGATAGAATTACTGCATTGTCTCTCTGCGCTCACGTGCCATGCTGGGGAATACTATTAATTCACCTGAATTTGGCAGGAAAGCATCAAGGACCTGGGTCAGGAGGCACGAGGTGGCCAACTGTGACACTCCAATGATTTCTCCCACCAGTCTCTGGAATGTACCAGTGGCTAGAAAACACATCGTAGCTATCACCTTTTCCTCAACTGACATGGCATGGCTGCATCTGGTGTTTGGTTGCAGCTGCTCATGCAAGAGTTTGCACAACTGCCTCAGCATAACCCTGTTCATCCTGTACCAGCAGACAAGGTATTCATCTGTAAGGGTCTCAAAGGAGAGCCTTTGCCGGTACATCCTGTGTACAGCGTATGGCTTCCTTGGCCTGTGATGTGGGCGATGGTGGGCTAGGCCCCTGTCCTCCTTATCCAGGACTGTCTCCATCAGGTATAGCATCACTGTGTTGTTGCAAACTGCCATTTTGTCTCCTGCAGTGTCCATACCCCCTCTTGGTGCTTTGCTCTGGATTAAGACATGCTTTTGATAGGTGGTAACTTGCACTGAACTATGGGTTGTGCAATGGAGCCTTACACAGTGCTAATGTTTTAAATTTCACATTGTGCAGGTATACATGTCTCCGCCCCTCAGTTTGCACTTTGCATGCAATTATGTCTCGCACTGGCGCTAATGCTTTGCGTCGGTGCTATTTCACCCTTTGAATATGGGGGTCCGGTGCTAATCCAGAGAAATACCTGGGCAAATGGATTGTGCACTGCACAAACTTTTCAATATAGGGCCCGAATGATTTTTAACAGTTAATTCTTTTTATTGTTTTTTAAAAGAATCAAGCTCAACATACAGGATTTGAAAACTTGTAATAACAGTAATAATTCATACAAACACAAGAAAACATCACAGTATTGTATAAAGAAACTATACAGAGGCATACTTTCTGATAAAAGCAGGTTACAGATTATTTTACTCATGAGTAAAATTTCTGCAGATGCTTAGCATATTGCCTGTGACAAGATATGGAGTCTAGGGTGGCCATTTCATCAATTTATATTTTCATTTCATTCATTTTTTTATATTTTATCCTTGTAAGCCTGATGAGCAAACAGCCCATTTTCACAAGCGACAAGCTAGGTTACAGGAATCAGATAAAATACATACAAGAAATAACATTATACAATACCAATGAAGTACATGTAGTACAATAAAAATATAAAGAGTCTATTTACATATACTGTACATTTCTGTATATTTCTAAAGTGCATAAAAAAGCTTGTGCTTGAAATTACAGATTGATTTTAAATAAAAAAAAGTCAGAGGGAAGAGAATTGAAAGATTTAGGGGCACTATACAATATTGATCTCTGACCGATAGCCCTGCGGAAGAGTGGTAACTTGAATGTATATTTGTCCTAGGATTGAGTACCACACCCATTAGTAAGCCTTGTGTATAGTTCAGAAACCAGAATAGGAAGATGACCTAAAATGTTTTGAACAGGTAACTGCATTGTTTAAACTGTATCCTATAGTCAAGGGATAAACAGACAACTGAAAAAGAAGGCAGTGGTGAGTGTGATATGGGACCTGCAACATAAACCTAAGAATTGAGTTATAGGTTACCCTGTGATCCAGCACATTTTTAACGGCAGACGAATAAAGTAATAAACCATAATCCAGCTTGATAAACAAAAAACTGTGGGCTAGCAAGAGCATGGATTCTTTTGTAAGACTGGTTTAACATGATAAAGACCCCTAGATGCTGATGGATAGTTTTCCTGATGTTAATTATGTGGTTCTCAAAGGATAATTTTGAGTCAAGAATTAAATCTAAATATTTGACATGTTCAACAAATTCAGTTTGGGACCCCTTTAAGTCCACAAGAGGGATGAGAGCCTCAACACTTTGCTATTAGAAAAGACCATACATTTAGTCTTCTTAACATTCAGTACCTTACAGTTATGGTGAAGCCAGTCTTGAAACAAATTAAAATTGGTCTGGACCCTTGTTATTGCATCGTTTTGCTTAGAGGCTGTGCCAAATAGTACAGTGTCATCAACATATATAATAAGTGAGGTCTGAGAACAAATACTGGGGGCATAATTCATGTAAAATGAGAAAATCTAAGGTCCCAAGATTGGCCCTGATGGTCTCCACAGACAATAGGGATAGACTGAGAATGAAAACCATCAAGAGAAGTAACATGGACACTGTTACTTAAATAACTGGAAAACTGCAAAACAACTTCTGAGGAAAAATGAAAACTTAACAAAATGTCAGTTAGCAAACTATGTTCGACAAGGTTGAAGGCCTTGGTGAGATTCACAAATACTTCTGGAACAGAGTGCCCTTCATTGACGGCACCCTGTATGCAGCCTGTGAACTCCACCAAAGCCATGGAGTTTACAAGCTGCATATATATATCTATATCTATATCTATATCTATATATAATATATATGTGTGTGGGTGTGTATATATATATATATATATATATATATATATATAGATATATTAGAGGCAAAAACTCCATTTAATGCATGTGTTAGGGTTGTTCCACAGTGACAAAAGTGAGAAATTAGGTGTTGGGGTTGGAAACCCCCTTGGACCCCCAGCCCACCCCCAACGGCACTGGGGTGCGTCAGCTAACTCTCACCCCATCACATGTGTAAAGCAGCAGAAGTATAGGAGAATGGGGTGAGAGTTAGGACCGATGACCCCAATCGCACCCAATGCCGTTGGTAGGGTGGGCTGGGGTCCAAGGGTTTTCAACCCTAACACCGAATTTCCTCACTTTTGTCGCTGTGGAACAACCCTAACTAATGCATTAAACAGAGTTTTTTGTCTCTAATTTCCCTTCTTTTTGAGAATGATAACGAAAAATAATGAATATAATGCAGCGGTGGGCACTCCCACCACGTGATGTCTTGTGGCATAGTAACAGGAACAGCAACGCAAACAGAAGTGCTAATGGTGGTGCACATGGTAACACAAGTGCAAATGAGAACAGAAAGGGTAACACACACGGTGGTGTAGACGGGAACAGTCTGCCACGTGATGTCTTGTCACCTTGTAACATTGTGCCCACAAACTCAAATCATAATGCGCATGGTGACACAAAGCAACACAGAAAGAGAAATGGTACTGTAGACAGAAATGTTAAAAACAACGCAAACGCAACCGCAAATGAAAACGCAAAGGGTAACGCACATGGTGGCGTAAACGTGAACGGTAAGTGAAACAGGTATGGAACCGCAAGCAGAAATGGTAATGGTAACAGTAATGTAAGTGCACAGGCTGGTTTTCCCCAAAAGCTGCATAGAGAAAGACAGTGAGTAGAAAGAATGTATGCAAAATAATGACTCTCGGAACACAAAAATGAGGACTTGGAATAGTAAATTGATTATGTCTCAGTAACCGTATGACATACAAAAAACATTTAAAAGTCATATGTATTATCACTTTTCTGGCTAGTTTTATACTTAGCCCCCATTAGGGGGCTAAGAATTTATTGACAAAAAGTCCGTACCTCGCACCGTTTTCGAGATACAGTCCCTGAAAGGCGCTGCGAATGCCGTAATGTTATCCTATGGGAAAAAAACAGAAGTTCAGACTGCCATAACTTTGCCTCTCTGTAATATTTTTTCACCAAACCACTGAAAGGCAAATCTGTGGGATGTTGGCTGTGTTCCCTGCAAATTTCAGCCCAAAAGACCAAACTGTTATTTTGCAGCAGGGCACCAAACGATTGCTGCAATGTGTCATACACCGTAATGTTATCATATGGGAAAAAGCGTCAACTTTGGGGTACCGTAACTTTGCTGCTGTGTAATATTTTTTCAGCAAAACACTGAAACGCACATCTGTGAGATGTCGGCTGCGTTCCCTCCAAATTTCAGCCCAAAACTCCAAACCGTTCTTTTGCAGCAGGGTGCCAAAGAATTGCTGTAATTTTCCCACAGCCTAGAAAAGTACTGTCGCAATTTGAAAAAACTTTCACAAAAATTTGCAACACTTTTGTGAGCACGAAAGTACTTTGCAAAAGTACTTTTTCCAGAAATCTGAAAAACATATTTCTGGGGTGTTTTACCCCAAAATAAAGACATGGCTAGCATCCTCAGGGTCCAAATAGGTGAATACAAAAAGAATTAGGTTGCTAGAGGGTCCCAAATTTAAATGGCAAGCATTTTTCTGATCAGTAACTGAAAACAAGATGGTGGATTTGCGAAAGTAAGAGGGCCATTTGCGACAGTAAAAATGCATTTGCGAAAGTGTTGAACTTTTTGTTAACTTTTCCCATTGACTTATAATGGGAAACTGTTTTTTGAATAACTTTTGAACCATTTAATATTTTTTCACGAAATCTTTGAAAGGCACATCGGGAACCCTGGCCACATGTTCCCTGAAGATTTCGGGCTAGTCACGCAAACCGTGCGACCTGTAGGTGCGACTGTATAATTCCAGAAAAAGCTTAAACGCACGCGCAGATCACACTTAATAACTCCGCAGCCGTGTATCCGACTGGTACGAAACTTGGCAGATCCCAAGATGTATGGGTCTTGATCATGTTTTCCACATTTTAGGTAAATCTGTCAAATGGTTGCAAAGTTATTAAGGTTCAAAATTTTGTGTTTAACATGTAAATGGCTCCTCAACCCTAACTATGGTAGCACTACTGTGCTACCATAATACATATATATATATACTCACTTCAACATAAATTATATATGCAACCTGACTCAGACTCTCATGGTACAAGTTCATGGGTAACTGGCATGGAGAGGTGGATATTTAAGGGGTGACCCCTGTTAACCCCCTGGCTACCTGTATGTACTTGTTGGTTCTTGTTCCATCTCAGTGGGTAACTGCCAGATACCACTATGTGTCATGGTAGTGTCACAAAGAGGAGGGGTCAAGACACCATGCTGGTCTGCTATGCATGAGTCTGGGTACTGGGGGATAATGAGTATAGGAACTATGGTCATATGGGGGTGGTGGTATGAGTCAGATGATAATCCCCTTCTTGGCAGTCTCAGAAACTCTATACACTGAGCCTGTACCTGCCAAGGCCAAAATGCTGAGGAAGTGATGCCAGATTCTCTCAAATATTGCTAGGGTGTCTTTATTAATGTGAGCCATCCTGGACATTGTATCCAAGGTGTGTACAGCTGTCAACCACTATGAGACAGTGGGGATGTCAGGGGACTGGCATCTATGGAGAAGAAGCTCTTTGTCTTGCACACCATCTGCCAGGAGCCACTATAGAGTGGTGACTTTGAGGGGCAAAGTTTCCTTGGGTACTGTATGTCCAGGATGAAGAGAAGAGAAGAGAAGAGAAGAGAAGAGAAGAGAAGAGAAGAGAAGAGAAGAGAAGAGAAGAGAAGAGAAGAGAAGAGAAGCACCTAGGATTCAAAAGTATTCTGCATGTATCAGACCAGAATGCATGAATTTTGTGACAGCCCTACCTAACATTATAGAGATCTCCACTAGAGGTACCACATCTCCAGCATTCGTCTTGTGTGAGAAGACCAAAGAACTTCAGTTGGCTTGGTGTGCAATACCACTAATGTAATATTTTATTTTGTATTAGGAGACTATGGTTGCCTATGCAGCAATTATGTGCCAGTCCCTAACATTTAGGCCAGTCCTGAATTCATAGTTGACATCATAATGAGATCTGCCACCTTTCCTTGGCTTTGGCCATAGGGTCTGTGAGGGCATCTCTTATAGTTTACTAACTTTGCTTTTTTTTTTCTTTTAAATGATTCTTGAAGATGGCTTATGGTGAAAATGTCAGTCCTAACTATTTTCTATTTTACGTGTGCATTGACTATTACCTTTTTGTCTTGTTTATAGTTTTATATATCATTCCTTGTCTCCCTTTTTTCAGTGAACTCCAGACTGCAGTGATATTGTGGTAGGGGTATCCTGAGGATTCAAACCTAAAGAAGACAGAGAAGGCTTCTCTTTTAGTTTTGTGGTAATCGCACTACAGATTTATAGAAAGAGTAAAAAACTTGATGTTAGTAGTGAGTACCTATTTCATAAGGCTGTAAAGGACACTAACTGACCTGCCCTTGGGGTCATTATATCATAGATGGAGTGTATCCCTGCTTTTCCTATAAGGGACAGTTGAGGGGTTGACTATCAATTATTAAGACTGGGTTTTACAAAGTGGTGCCTGGTAACGGGTGTTGGGGTAGTTTTATCAGTCTCCCTAGCTTGAACCATGACTTAATTGAGGGTGAAACTGTGTGCCACTGTTTCAGATTGGTAGGGAGAGGGGCAAGGAAGACGACCAAGGGTAAGGCCCCACCTTTGAGATCTTGTTCTATGTTTAGCCACTGTGAAATGGCCATAGAGGGAGAGCAGAAGCAGTGACACATTTGTTTTGCACTGAATGCCAGAAACTATGTGTAGAGCCATGGTAGGCTACAACCTCCTTTTGACCAGTGACATCATAGTTTGACACTGCTGAAGAATGGGGGTCTCTTCCTTTAGGAAAGTACCAAAAAAACAGTTGAACTTGGCAAATCATTTCATGGGCATTTCCATTGGCATGCGGGACAGGCAATAAAGTTTAGGCAGGGACACCATTTTTTATTGAGGCTATTTTTCTGCCAAAGACAGATTGAGATGGTGCCATTTATCATTTATTTCTTTTAGTTTGTCAAAAAGGGGAGAGAGGTTTGAAGCACAAAGGTGGGCTAAGTCAACTGTATCTCTGATGCCCAGATATTTAATGGACACCAGGGACCAGTTGAGACCAAGATTAGTAATAGCGTGTTCCTGGCAATGTTTATAAAGTGGTACAACCTCTTTTTATTAGTGTTCAACTTTAAGCCTGAGATCTGCTCAAAGACATGCAAGAGAGAAAGGAGGGGAGGCAAGCTGTGGTGGGCATTAGAGAGTAGCACCAAGCAGTAATTTGAGTGCATGCTGGTTTTGTACACCCCAGTACTAACCTGGATTCCATGTATGCCTTGATGTGCTCGTGGAGTTGTGACTGGGAGTCTAAGTAGTCCTACAACATAGACAGAATGATTGTAATAGTGTAGAATTTGTAAACACCTTTGCAGATGGCTGCGTGTTTAGGGAGTGTCTCCAGTATCTAAAGGACTGATCAAATCCCATGAGCACCAGTACCATATCGATGTTTTCCCATTCCACCAAATCATGTGTTTTTTTTAAATAGATTGCTGTTGCTGTGGCCTGAGTGGAGATAGAACTTGACACTTGGATTAGGGAGACCAATGCACAGAGATGGTCAGAGCTTACTTTGCTTTGTACCGAGCCTAGTAGAACTGAAAAAGTGTATATGGGGACTGTGGTGCTGTCAATATTAGTAAGCAACAATAGTAACCAAAGGATATTTGTATAGTTCTGAAACACATTAGGTAACATTTTGGGATCTTCTGGCTTTTTTGTGCTGCATGTTGTTAAGAAAATTAAGTACTTTGGCTTTTATGTGAAGCTGGACTGACAGTGTCAATTTCTGACATATTGGAGGTGGTGAGTGCCCAATTGTTTTGGTTACTACTTGTAGAAAGTCTATTTGGGGAACTTCCATTGATGTCATGTGCTAGATGGAAGCCTGATCTACTGCTCCAGAGCCCCAGGTCCACTAACTTTTAAAATCGCTTGCCTTCCAACTGTAAAACTAAGGATTTCGCCTAAACCTCACTCTCCCAGATACCAGGCAGTATGGGGAAAACAAAAAGAAAAGATTTTGGTGAGTCAGGGAAATGATCCATCTTGCAACCAGACTCATGGCCTGTAAGCCCAACTTTGCTCTGCTCCTTACTGCTGACTGCATCTGCAGATGAAGAGGAAGACTTGGGGTTGTACACCACCACAACGTTCACGAAGGCCGATAGCCGTCGCATGCTTAAAATCCTGCATCAGATAGATTCCAAGATCACAGGCCTGCAAAATGACTTTAAAAGATTAGAATCTCATACTACAGCTGTCAAGACCCATTTGGATACCTTACAAAATGAACACATGG
The DNA here is from genome assembly GCA_016271365.2 of Neoceratodus forsteri. Taxonomy (NCBI): domain Eukaryota; kingdom Metazoa; phylum Chordata; order Ceratodontiformes; family Ceratodontidae; genus Neoceratodus; species Neoceratodus forsteri. Next base: position 232,793,171 of record JADMNL010000023.1, read on the forward strand.
CCTTTGGTCTCTTGCTAGCTTTTCTGCATCAGAAAGAGAGGGATCTGACCCTCAGGGCAGAAGATGCAAAGGCGAGGGCCAGGAGAAATAACATTAGAATCTTTGGAATCCCAGAGGCTGCAGAACAAGAAGATATGGTGGCATATTTAGAATGCTGGTTGAGACAAGCTATCTGTAAAAGAAAACTTCCAACTGGATATTGAAAGGCCACATAGGGTGGGTGCCCCCAAGCTGAAACCAGGGGCTCCCCCACGGTCAGTTCTAATTAAATTCCTGAGATCTCCTGCAAAAGAGAAAATCCTATGTTTAGCTCGGAGCAAAAGAAATCTAAACCTGGATGGACAGAAGGTATATTTTGATCAGGACTACCCCCTCTTATGCTAGCTAAAAGAAAATAAATCTTACTAGTGGTGAAAGTGCTGAGGGAAAAGGGTCTGAAAGCTTTCCTTCGCTATCCTGCCAAGTTCTGGGTGCAAGATAAAGAGGGGGTACATGTTTATGATTCACTTCTACAAGCAGCCCAAATGCTAGAGGCACTCAGCATCCAGGTCCCAGACACCAGTGAAGAGCAAGCAGAACAAGAAATAGAAAATCTACTCTGGGCTATAGCTCCAGGAAGACAATGATTACGTAGAAGGAGGGTGGATTCCCTGCTACCCCTACACGAAGATGTAGCCAGGTGGATTACCCCCAGACATCCAGCAACTTGAATAACTCTTACTACAACTGTTTCTACAATACTTCACTTGTAGGAGTGGAAGACATAGCTTTTGTAATTCTCATGCTGACTCTTTCTGCTCTGGGATGGTGCACAAAGGTTGATTTACCTGCAGGATTTGGCCACTAGGGGAGCCACAATGAAGGGTGGAACTTTTCTGTACTGGTGCGCGTTTCCTCTGATTTTTTGAAGAATGGGACCACATCAGGAGTGAGAGGATTATTTGGTTCCCTCATAAGGCAAGCCCCGAATCACTGCATATTCGTGCTGGACTGTCTGCAAATACTGAATAATGCTGACACATTTGATACCAGCATTTATGTGTATTTGTATTACTCAGTGGGGATTTGGAACAGAAGGCTATTTTTCCTACATTCCTCCCTTTTTCCTTTATTCCACTTCTGTTATTGAACTGCGGGGTGATGGTCTCCCCTGAATAACTGACTGAGTTATGCCCTGAATATTGCATTCCACCGTAGCTCAGAAACAAAGCATCTGTCTGGATCTCTAGATAATGTTTTGAACAGTTTACAAGATCTGTTACCAGGAACTGTCATTTAACAGCTTAGGTTTTTTTTTCCTCTCTTTTATTTCTCCTTCCTTCTTTCTGATCCAGAGAGCTATAATGGACATTATAATTATAATAGGAATTTATAATAAAAGTATAAGGGAGATGATTATTACTTGCTGATGGACTACACTTTATTAACCTGGGGAGGAAGGAGCCAGGGGCTAGCGAATATGTTATGGGTAATTAATATGTTGTGGGTAACTGAAAGATTTATTGAAAATTCATCTCACCCTGAATCCTCCTAATAATCATAACTTGACCAGCACAATGGTAAGGGAAGGAGGAGGGGTCAAACAGTTTCAGGATGGAGAACATAGTTGTATTATTAGACCTGGGGCCTGCGGTTAGTTTTTTCAGGCTGCCACGTCCTCTGAAGTATCTGAAGGAAGAGAAGGCATACATTCACTGAATTAGGTTGGTGGATTTGCACTTGGCACTTGGTACGTTGAGTGCTGTACTCTTCCACTACACTTATTTGGACGTACACAGATCTTCCTCCTTAGCCCACTCTCAGTGTATTGGGCTGTATGGGTGATGACGTTTGATCAACACCCCAAGGGTAAATGCTCCACCTCGGTTTGCCATGTTTTGTCCCCTGTTGGGACTTTTCACTGTTTGTACTGCAGTCCCCAGTTGGGACTAATCTGTTAACATATGTATGTTGTTATGTTGTTACCAATAAATTTATTTTTATTTCTCTGGGTCGACATCATGATTGAACTGGGGGGAAGGGGGAGATTCATGGATGGATTCTTATTGATGATCATGATGGGGTCACTTAATATATGTTCTATAAATGCAAAAGAAATTAACAATTTTGTTAAATGAGCTAGAATCTTGAAAAAACTAAAGGGGGTAAGATGTAATAGTGTCTGTATTCAGGAGACCAAGTTGTCAAAAGTGGAGCATGACAAACTGAAATGCTCATGAGTGGGTACCATTTTTTCAGACTCCCATCTCTCTTCCTCAAAAGCGGGTATAGCCATACTACTTAAGAGGGGTATCCCATTTAAAATTCTAAAAGTTCAAAGGGAGGGAAGTGGCTGGTGGGTCCTTCTCACAGGTGAGTTTAGGGGAAGGTCTCTCCACATACTTTCAGTTTATGCACCCACCTCTTCATCAGGAGATTGTTTTAGATTATTGTTTCAAATTGTATCCAGGATCTCACCAGAGCAACTGATCATAGCAGGCAACTGGAATTGCACGGGGAATTGCAGCCTGGATAAGAACCCACCCAATAGGCATGGGCACAGGTAGTTATAAACTCCCAAGGACACTAACCTCAGAACTGGGACTAACAGACATCTGCAGGTGGCAAAACCCCACAGGGAAAACTTTTACATTTTACTCACCAGCTTTGAATTCCTATTCCAGAATTGACAGGATTTACACCTGGAAAACTGAGGTATGTAATTTACAGGATGTAGTAATCCACCTGGTCACATTTTTGGACCACTCTATGGTTCAGGTTGTGGTTCGATGGGAACTGGAGATTAAAAGAGGGGGTTGGAGACTAGATTCTGGCCTGTTATCGGATAAGGCATTTGTGGCTTCAGTGAAAGAATCTATTAAATTTTACCTGGAAAAGAATACAGAGGCAGATACTTCCTTAAAATTTATTTGGGATGGCCTGAAGACCATATTAAGGGGTAAATTTATTAGTTATTCGGCATACCAAAATAAATTACATCAGTCCAAGGCCAATAAGGCCTTGGAAACCATTACAACCCTATAGAAAGCATATAAAATTAACAAAGATCAGTCTACCCTACAAAAGCTTGAAGAAGCTAGAGAGATACATAACAATCTAATGCTGCACCGGACAATCAATACTTTATGGTTTACCAACCAAAAATATCATGTGGGGGGTGGGGAGAGCAGGCAGATTACTTGCCCTATGCCATAAGAAGTGGGAGGCGGATTGATTTATATCTAAAATCCATGTCAATAAAGCCCCTGGGAAGGTGACGGTATAACCTTCAGAGATTGCCAGAGAATTTTTGGAATTCTTCTCTCAGTTATATGATAGAGAGATGGGTCCTAACCATGAGCAGAAAATAACTAAATTCTTGGTAAGAGTAAAGCTTCCTACACTAACAGATGCCCAGATAAAAACTTTAGAAAGACCCTTTACAGAAGGCAAAATCTGGACAGTAATTAAATCCCTCAGCACAGGCAAAGTTCCAGGCCCGGATAGATTCACGGCTGAATTCTATAAGAAGTTCGCTGTGGACCTGGTTCCTAGCCTACTCTGGGTCTGTAATGAAGCACACATAGCAGGGGCCACTCCAGATTCCTTGGGGGGAGGTCATGATTTTGGTGATCCCTAAGCCTAGTAAGGACCATATAGATTGTGCAAGCTATCACCTCGTCTCACTTCTTAATGTAGACACCAACACTTTTGCTAAGCTTGTGGGTGAATGACTACAGGGTTTGGTCCCCGGTTTGGTGCATCCTGACCAGACAGGCTTTGTTCCAGGATGCTATATCCAGGACAATATTCACCTCTTGTTAAACACCTTATCAGTTGCAGACTGCTTCCCATCCAATACTCTAAATGCAATAATCTCACTAGATGCCAAAAAGGTCTTTAATTGCCTTGATTGGATTTTTCTGGATAAAACTCTTGCCAAATTCAGGTTTAGGGGCAAATTTCAGGACTGGGTGACAAATATGTATAGAAACCCCAATGCTAGAGTAAAGGTAGATGGAGTACTATCAGAGACATTTAATATTGAGAGGGGTACAAGGCAGGGTTGCCCACCCTCGCCCATCCAGTTTGTACTATGGAGTCCCTAGTAGCCCTAATTAGACAATCAGAGACATAGTGAGGACTTAGGGTGGAAGGGATAGAATTACGCATCTCCCTATATGCGGATGATACTTTGTTATATGTCACAGATCTGGTGGGCTCTACACTGATTCTGGAGTCTCATATGGGATTTGGGGCAGTCTCCGGTTTTAAGATTAATGAAATCAAGACAGAAATGCTCCCAATAAATCCCCCCCCCAAACAGGGTGCACTCCCTCAAATAGGTCAATTTTAGGTGGGCAAGAGATGGATTCAGATATTTGGGAGTTTGAATACCTAATAATATTGATAAATTATATAGTAATCATTTCAAATTACTTCAAAATATTCAGGCAGATCTTAACCGATGGAATTAACTTCCCCTCTCTCTATCTGGTTGGATAGCATCCATAAGAATGAATGTTCTGCCCTGTCTCCTTTTCATATTTACAACACTTCCCTTTAGACCTCCTTTTTCCTTTTGGAAAAGTCTAAAAACCTCCTTTTCTAAATTTTTGTGGAAACATAAATCACATAGGACTAAATGGCAGATCCTACAAAGAGCTAAGTTATGAGAGGGTGGAGTCTGCCAGATTTTGTTAAATATTACTGAGCCACTCAGTTATAGGTACTCACCTCTTTACGGTCGAAAGGGAAAACCTCCATTATGGACAGAGTTGGAGAAACCATGGGCCTGTGGTGCTAAAATGGCTGATAGCATTAATGGATCAAGTGGGTTTGCTTACATTTACTATTGTTAATCCAAGGTCTTTAACCTTGAAGCAAGTTTGGTTATGGGCTACTAAGAAATTGGGAATTCAGTTACAATTGACCATCCAGACCCCCATAGGAGCCTGTGTGGAATTTATCTCTCTTCAGGTGGATACAGGCTTTCTTAGGTGGGCAAGGTGTGGACTACAGTACATAGGCCAACTATATAAATGCGGTGTCCTAAAGTCTTTTTAGTAGTTGGCTAGGGAATTTGGTCTCCCAGTGCAAGATTTATTTAGATTTTTACAACTCTAACATTTTTTGTCAAGTAAGGATCTGGATATCCCAACATTAGATGATTTGAACCCAGTCCTGGAGTTCCTCCTCCCATTGCTTACCAGGGAAGGACAGGGGAGCTTGATCTCTAAGATTACAGCCTTCCTGCTCTCAAAGGTGCCTAACACCCTGAGAGCCCTGGAGGGAAGGTGGTCCAGTGAGGCAGGCATTAATCTGGAAGAAAAAGAATGGACACAGATTTGGTGTGGGGTGCACTCCACTTTGGAATCTCCAATTTGGAGAGAATTCAGGTGGAAGGTGGTAATAAGGTATTTTTGCACACTTGAAATTACAAGGCATTATAGTGAAAAAAGATTCATCCAGTACAGCCAAATTCCTCAAACAAAATGTATAAGTAAAGTGTTAGTAAACTTATCATGGGGAGGGACCACACAAATACCAGTATAGTAGCTGACGCTTAGTAACGAAAAAACAATATACTGGATAATGGGGCCCACTCACCCTATAAAGAAAGAATCTGAAAATTCAACATTTTTCTATCAAAAATTTAATCATGTGACTTCCAGTATTCATAAATCAATGTTTCGGGTAAACCCTTCTTCAGGAAACTGGTCTACTCTATAAAGTCAATCAAAAATAATTACTAAAAAAAGATTCATTCATTATTTAACTCATAAGCTGATACTATTTCAGTCTTGGATTGATATTATGACAATTAAGAGAGAGCTATAATAATATTTGTGACCCTAGATTGTAGGTAATGATTGCATCAAGATTTCACTTGAAACTGTAGATAATTTTGTGCCTACATTATAATAACGTTAAATTTTGAGAACATAAAGAATAAATAACATGGGAGTCATCATGGTCCAGAGAAATAGGATCGGAGGGTTTGATAGTTTAATAGTCCGATTGCTCGAGAATGACAGATAATAGGTCATATAAAAGTATATTATTAAATTGAGAATAATATACGTTGGTCTAACTTATCATTTTTAATATTGATAGTTAAGGTATTTGACACAGTCTATGGTACAGTAATAGTTGGAATACTCGAGAGCGACAGGGGTCAGTTCAGAAAAAAGTAGACTTTTAAATTAAAAAGAATGTTATATGATGCAATTTGGTTTGATATATGACCCCTAATACTGATAATTATGGTACTCGGTGCCGCCAGAGGTGGGTCCAGCACACAGGTAAGCAGTTGTTGCTTGTGTAAACACTCAGTGTTGGCTGCTGGATTTGGGGGTGGAGTTCTCCCTCCTTTTAAACACAGGTATTACAGGCATCGCGCACTACTCCCACTACATAATACGCCAGACGCTGAGATACATCTTTTGTAAGTTCAAAATGAAGTAATTTAAGTAGATGATGTAGGATAAAATGTTTAAAAGGTTAGAACTGTGATAACTGATGGGATTTCTTGTTGTCTTTGTCTTTAGTAAAGTACGCTGACATGCACTGAAATGCTTGAGATACTTGAAACAGGTTAGAGTTTTTGACCCCTTGCGGCGTCTTTTACACACCGTATGTTACGATATACCATTTTACATGCAAATGCTGATTTAATTATGAAAAGCATGCTGAATTTATAACCATTTGGAAATATTAGTGATACACAGAGGTACTGAGAGTGAAAAGCAGTTTAGTAGAATTTAGTAAAATGAAGGAAGCCATACAGAGATAGGAAATGTTAAAAGCAGCACTGTTTCGTCTTGTAGCAGGAGTGTTAGATTATAGCACAGTAAACTGTTTACCATATAATTGACTATTTTAACAGCATAATATCAAGTGTTCTAAGTGCTCACTTAAGGATATATATGTATATCTTGAAAAAATTATGAAGTTGAATACTTTTTTTTTAGTTTTAAATGAAAAGTGGATATAAAGCTATTAACTATATAAAACTATTTACAATTACTTTACTGTGTGAATGGATCAATAATTGGAGCAAATTTTCATTTGTTTTGGTTTTTTGTTATTAGTGGTCGTAAGCGGGAGTCAAACCTGAACCAACAGTCAGTGTAAGAAAAGATAATTAATTATAAAATATATGGACAGTTCGTTTATTTCCTTTTAAATATTTAATTATTTATTTTATAGTATCAGCTTATGAGTTAAATAACGAATTAATCTTTTTTTATGCAATTATTTTTGCTTGACTTTATAGAGTAAACTTGCTTCCTGAAGAAGGGTTTACCCGAAACGTTGATTTGTGAATACTGGAAGTCATATGATTACATTTTTGATAGAAAAATGTTGAATTTTCAGATTCATTCTTTATAGGGTGAGTGGGCCCCATTATCCAGTATATTGTTTTTTTGTTAAAAGGCACTATAGTGCTAATTCGTCTGAACTCTGTTGGAGGAAATATGGAGAGAACGGGACCCATACTGGTATATTTTAGACCTGCCAAGAGTTGAAAACATTCTGAGACCAATTAATATAAGTCGTAGGACAATTATTTCAGGTTCAGCTACCAACTGAGCCACAGATTTGGTTACTGGGCCTTCCCCCTCAACAGATTAAAACACGGACACAAACATATTTATTTTACATTCTTTTAGCTGCAGTGCATAAAGTCATTACTAAAAACTGGGTTAGTGAAGAGCCCCCTTTTCTTAACTCCTGGTACTCCATATGTTTGCACAAATTGGTGATGGAGAAGCTTACTGCCAAACTGAAATTAAATACAGAAAAATTTAAAGTTAGGTGGCTGCCTTTTATCCATTACCAGGCAGAGAAAGAGAATACAAATATTCTGGAGATCCTAGCCAAACATTCCTAACAGCAGGGAAATAAGGTTTAACTACTGAGGGGACTATACCCCATAATATGATAATCTGATACCTAGTTGCCGAACCTATATCTAGGAACTTCCCCCACTATATCTTTGTGTTAGTAGTTCATCCTACTTGTACAAATAATCAGTGGTCTGTGTGTTGGTCTGCTTCTTGCCCCCTATACTCATGGATACTCATAGGTTCTTTCCTAAGGTAGAGATGCCCAGTCTGGTTGATTTTAGTTTTGTCTTGTACTGTTTTATTTATGTTTTATTTTCCTTTACCTAGAACATTGTCCTCAATAGCAAATATTGCTGCAGGAAAATGGTAGGTGTTTTGATTGTCAGTGAATCCTTCAGGATGCATAAAGAAATGGTATGAACTTGAAAGATCACCCCCTTCTTCTCTTTGATAAAGTTCCTTAGTGGACTCTGGTGGTGAAGGTTCCATAAAAACAAAACATGGGATGGATAATCTTGGAGGATATGGTCTAGTTTTATTATTTATTTATTTATGGTACATTTTGTTTCTGTATGTCTTGTCTGTGTTTATGAACTGTAAAACTTCAATAAAATTACTGTTTCAAAAAAAAAAGAGTCTGTTTGGGATTTACATACTAAGGTGGACAGAATAATTTCACAGTGATAGGCTAAAACTTTAACCAAGACTTTGGCATCAACATTCTGGCTACATACAGCCCTCAGACCTACCCAAATTTAACAACTCTACTCCTCCTTACCCTACCCATACTGCACTTACTCTCTTGCTCAAACTCTATTACACGCTATCATTTCTTTCCTACTCCCTGACAGTTCTGAGCCTTACTGCACTTAGTAACCATAACCTATAATCTTATAAATACCTAACTCATTTGCCTATCGTGCCCCCAGCTGGCTAAATGCCCTCAGCACTCCTATTACCTCCTCCACCTTTCTAGGTGCTTTCAAATCTAGGCTATACTCTCACCTTGCTGCCTCCAGCTTCTGTGACTGCCTTGATTAAATCTTTATCTGTCACTTACCCACTCTGGTCCATTCCTTGACAAAGGCATGTTAGAGAATCTCTTCTCTTGCTATTGTCTGCTCCCCTCACCTTATCTTACCCTCTCTATCTGTACATTTCCCTAACTTGATTTTTCCCTCAACTGGCTTGATTTTTTTTGTATGATAAGTGTTTATTGGTATTACCTGTCCTTTGCACAAATGTTTGATAATTATTGTCTATGTTTTCTTACTTTTGACACAACACAATTGTAGTGCCATTCTATGTAACCTTTTTGTCTGTACTTAATTGAGGTGGAACCTTTGTAAAAGAGCCATTGGCTCAAAGGTAATAATTCCTGGAACAATAAACTAAACTAAACTAATTACTGTTTGGCATAGTTAATCGGCAGTCCATGTATGTACTTGTGCTCTGTATCCTTGTTTGTAACTGACTGCAACTATTGTACTTGTCATGTCTCATTGTTTGACTTGGAGCTTTTGAAAAGAGCCTTTCTGACTCAAAGGTTGTAATCCAAAACTTTCAATAAATAAATAAAGATAGGTTTATAATGGTTCCATGTGATAACGGCAAGGGAAATACAGTGCCTGCACTAGCGATGATGACATTTCGGCTAATTTAATACCGACGACAGTAAATTCTGGCACAGACATTAATGGCAATAATTGCTTTTCTGCTTTTCTGTTGGGGCTTTGCCCACTGCATCTTCCACCACCTTTGCCTCCACACCCTCTTACTAATATAATCAAGTCCAGATTTAGGAACCCATGAGAGGGTGGTGTTGTAAGTGAAGCCTTCTTGATTCTTAATCTGGGTCAGCCATGAACATGAGAGATACAACAAATATTAATTACTCTTATTGCCTGAGGGTGAGAGTAATTATAGCAGCAGAGCTGTAATCAGAAGCACAACAAATCTAACACCATGGGCTAGATTTACAAAGATCAGTGCAAGCTGTGACGAAGGCAGGTTCCACTGATTGCTGGTGTACCAGGGACCCTGCGCCCGATTCACTGTAGTGTAGGGTCCTGGCTGCAAAGCCCAGTAGCGTATGGCAACCTTGGCCCTGCATCAAATAGACAGCACATCTGGAAGGTGTACTGCAAGCTGTAGGGTGGCCTTGTGGCAATAAAACCATGGACAGCAGTCCCTGGTGTCTAGTGCCCCCCCAGCCCAGTTCAACTTTTAAATAAAATAGACACTTGTCCCTGGTGGCTAGTGGTCCCCATCCAGCCCTGATCACCCTTTAAATAAAATTATTCATGTCCCTGCTGGCTAGCGATCACCCCTGAGCCCAGATCCCCTTGTACTAAACAAATTACATCACTGTTGGTCTAGTGGACCCCCTCCTTATCCCTGATATGCCCATATACTTTAAATCTAGCCCTCCCTGTTGGTCTAGTGGACCCCCTTCCCTATGCCTTATAGCCCCATAAATAAATAAATAAATAAATTACTTTCCCTGGTGGTCTAGCAGACCTCCCTCCCTCCCTATCACTGATCTCCCCAGAAACAAATAACGTATGTGTGGTCTAGTGGACCCCGCACCACACCCACAACCTGGCAGGTAGTGCCCCACCACCCTACTCCTGCTGTCCCATCTTAAAGCAGGATACCGGCACAGCTCTCCTCTCACCACTGCAGCCGGCCACTGACTGAGCTGTCAAGGAGCATGTACTGTATACCGTATGTGGTCATTGATTGACTGGTCACTCACTGAGCGTCCTTGACAGCTCCGTTGACAGACCCCCATGGTGGTGAGAGGAGGGTTGTGCCGGTCACCAGTTCAAGGATGAGATGGGGGAAGCAGGGTGGTGATCCCCAGCCCCGATTTATGTTCAAATAAAATGAATTAATATCTCTGCTGGCTTGTGATTGCCTCCAGCCCCAATCTCCTTTCAAATAACATTAATTCATGTCCCTGGTAGCTAGCATTCCCCTTCCTGCAGCACTGATCCCTATGTACTCCTCCCAACCCCGGTCTCTGGTTTCCTACTCTTTTTTTTATCCCGTATCCCTTTCCTGTCCTTGCCTTCCCATTCCACTAGTGACCATCCTCAAGCATTGTTCCCTAAACCTTTACTTACGAGCATGTTTCCCATCCTTCACTTCCTCCTTCTCCTGCTCTTCCCCCCACTCTCAAGTTTCTTCAAACATAGTCAAAAGCCCCTTTCCACACCCATCCTCCCCACTCTTGGGGATCCCCTCTCTCTTCTGGTCAGTTTACTTCCCTGAGTCTCACCCACATGTACTCCGCCCCCCCTCGCTTGCTCCTTTCCTCACATCTTGTTCCGATGCATCTTTATCTCTCCTTTTTCTACTTTGCCTACCCCTTTATATCACTCAAACTTTCCACAGTTTCTTGTACTAAACAGGTGGGCTGCCAGCTGCGCAAATCTTGGCCACCTATCTCTATGTTAGCCAGAATCCTAATCCTCCTCCTCCTACTGCTGACTTGTGGTATCCACTCCAACCCTGGCCTCCTCCCCCTCCCTCTCTTCTCCATCAACACAGCCTGCCACAAAAATAGTATTTCTAGCATACACCTTAATATACAAAGCCTCACTGCCAAGTTTGATGTGTTTCAGGCTTGGGCCATCAATAATAATTTTGATATCATTGCACTCTCCAAAACATGGCTCACCGACTCAATTTCTACTGGGGAGATTGATCTCCCAGGCTACACCGCTGTCCATAAGGACAGACCGGGAAACAAAAGGAGAGGCGATGCTTGTTTTATGTCTCAAATAGGTTTTGCTTTACTGAATACTCCTCGGAAGTGGCTTTTGAAAAACTGGATGTTCTCTCCATCAACCTTCTCCTAGGTAAGAGCAAAATACTTTCCCTCACCACTACTTATCTTCCCCCGGCACCCCTTTCTCAGACCTTTAATCTCTTTTAACCTCAAAGAATTCTCTCCCCCTTAACAGGGAATGGATATTGCTCGGGGAATTTAACCCTAACTGGACCTCAAGTAAATCTGATGCAGCTAAGACATGCATCTTGGGCCTCGGCCTCCATCAAATAATCACCACCCCCATGAGGAAAAACTACAACACTGGTACACAATCCCTGATCAAATGGATTGTTGTCACAAATCCAGCCCATGACTCTCAGGTTGGCACTCTGCCTGACTACCTCAGCAACCACTGCTCAATCTCCTGCCTCTGGTCTTCCAAATACCCCAAACCTCCCCCTAATTTCATCTCTTCCAGGTGTCTGACTGATGACATCATTGAAAGGCTAACAAGTGCCTTCTATCAGGTTAACTGGGCCTTTACAAATGGTCCATACGACCTTGACACCATTTTCACCACTTTCACAAACATCTTCCTTGATATCTGTGTCAAAATTGCCCCCTTAAAGAAAATCAGGGTGAGAGGACACAAAAATGATTGGATCTCTTCTGACATCAGTAAACTCATGAGGGTCCAGGACAAAGCTTGGTCATACTACAACAAAAAATGTGATTTTTCCCTCCTTGTTATCTATAAAGAACTAAGAAACAAGTGCAAATCTGCCATCAGAAAGGCTAACATTGACCATTTCCATAACAAACATCTTGGCGAATCATACAACCCCAGAAAGCTCTGGGGGACATTAACTCTCTTCTAGGAAGAACAAAGACTTTGGAACCCATTATCCTGCTTCAAGGTGATAGGCTCATAAATGACCCCAGCTAAGTGGCCGACATGTTTAATTCTTTCTTTGGCAACCTGGATAAGTTCAAACCCTCCACTCAAGACACCTGTCTCTCAACTCCCCCTCCTGCTGATAACTATCCCTGCAGTGACCCCAAAAACTGCCCTAAATTCTACTTCTGTGCCCTAAAGCCATCAGATACTATCTGCCTTATCAGAAGCAACAACCCTAAGCCCTGCATCAGTGGTGATGGCATTGATTATAAAATTCTGAACCTCTGTATTTTGCCACTGGCTAGACCCCTGACAAACATCCTTAACCACTCCCTCTGTTCTAGCACCTTCCCTAGCATCTAGAAAACAGCTATGATCAAACCCCTATACAAATCGGGGTCCAGGAGTGATGTAGGGAACTGTCGCCCTATCTTACTTCTGGCACCTCTTTCCAAGATCATTGAGAAGGTTGTTCACTCACAACTAACCTTTTTTTCTAAAGAACATAATCTGCTCACTGAAGAACAGCATGGCTTCAGAGCTGGTCACAGCATGGAAATGGCATTAGTCAGATTCACCAGTGCTATTACTATAGCAAGCAACAATGGTCAGTACTCAGGGTCTGTATTTGTTGATCTGACCAGTTCTTTCAATTTGGTGGACCACAGGCTCCTCCTAGACTCTCTCCTGCCTTCATATATCCCAGGATGTAGTTTGCTGAGTAGACAGCTACCTCTCAAATAGAGCTCATAGGACGCCCATAAATGGGGTACTTTCAAACTTCTTCCAAATTAATTGTGGCATCCCGCATTGTTCTATTTTAGGCCCCCTGCTTTTCTCTCTCTTCATTAATAATCTCCCACAAATATGTCAAAATACCAAGATAGTTCTCTGTCCAGATGACGCAGCTCTATACTTCAGTGATAAAAACCCCAACACCTAGTCCTCTAACCTCAAAACTGTCTTTCTAAGGCTCCATTTTTGGTTCCTTCACAGAAACCTAGTTCTTAACTCTAAAAAAACTAAGTACGTGCTCTTTGCAGACCCCAGAAAAAATGTAGAATTAAACCTCACTCTCTCTGACCTTCATGGGAACAGTATCAATAAAGTCAAAGATTTTAAATAGCTGGGCTTGGTTCTTGACCCACACCTCACGTTCCAGGTACACATTCCAAATCCTATCAAGAAAATAAACCTTAGGTTAGGCCTGCTATTCCGGATCAGAAAATTCCTTCTTCCAGCCTCGAGATCTCGCCTTGCCTGCTCCTTGCTCCTTCCCCTACTTGAATATGGCTCCACAGTATATTTTCCCCATCTGTTCTTTTCTCCAAACTGAGAACCTCTTACAACAACATCACGTGTTTCCGTCACTGGCCTCCCCTGGTCCACCCATCACTGTTCCCTCTACCCTCCTCTCTCATGGCTACCCCTGGAAGGAAGGTTTCAGCTTAAAATGCTTCTTTTTCTATACATGGTTAATCTTAAGTTATTGCCACCAAGTATTTTGGACCTTTTCCCCAAGTCTGCCCCCAAGAGTGAGCACCAGCCAAATTTTTGAGGTTCCTTTCTTTCATACCACACACTCACAAAACTCCATCTGTTATCAGGGTGTGAAACTTTACAACAACCTATCTCCTGTCACCAAGTCCTGTGGCTCTACCCCTTTATTTATTGCCTCTGAAAAAAATTTGCTCCTGGAGAGTTTCTCTTGTAAGTGTCCCCTGTGGTAAGTTTCAAATAGCAGTTGAGAAGTTCCGGTCTTCTCCCTTAAGGGCATACCTTATGTCACCTCCTTTTCCTCCATCCACACACTTCCTAGCCTATCCTCCCAGCTCTATGTTTACTGTCTCATCTTTATCTCTCCTCCCACTGTCTGCCTCCCTCATCCTCACCAATATTTATGACTGTCTTAATTTTTATTTAAATTTGTTGTAAATATGGTTATTTCTGCTCTTGTATTTCTCTTTTGCTGTATATGTTGTGATGCTCTGTAACCTGGTCAACTGTGAAATTGGGCATGTTTGCTAACACTCTTTGCAGTATAAAACAAACTTGATTGATTGATTGATTGATTGATTGACTGAGGGTAGTGGGGCACTGCCTGATGAGGTGGAGGGGGGTCCACTAGACCACCAGGTATGCTTTTTAACAATTTCTGGGGAGTTCATGGAAAGCGAGGGAGACCCACTAGACCACCAGTGAAAGTTATTTAATTATTTATGGGGAGATCAGGGATAGGGAATGGGGTCCACTAGACTAGCAGGGATGTGATTTGTTTAGTACATAGAGATCAGTGCTGCAGGAATGGGGGGAATGCTAGTCACCGGGGGCATGAATTAATGTTATTTGAAAGGAGATTGGGTCTAGAAGGGACTGCAAGCCACCAGGGATATTAATTAATTTATTTGAACATAGATCAGAGCTGTGGGGATCACTAGCCACTAAGGACATTAATTACTATTGTTTGAAAGGAGGTTGGAGCTGTGGGGACCATGGCATACTGTGGCAAATGTTTAAACCCTCCCAGAGAACACACTTCTAAGTACTCTTAGACCAGCCTGGACTGGTCTAATGGTACTTAACAATTCACCCCCTGGTAGGGTTTTGTGAATCCCCATATCGAAGATATGGTAGCCTGTGACTGCCGTGAGCCCCCTAGCATCATGCCACAGCCCATTTTGTGGCACAAGGCTGGAGCAATCCCCCATTGGTGCATGCAGCCTGTGCTTGACACAGGCTGCCTTTGTGAATTGCTCACAGTGCATGTTTTGGTGCAAGCTGCACCTTGCACATTTTTTGGTGTAAGCTGCACTTTGCACAATTCTTTGAGGTGCAAACCCCTTGCGCTATTCAGGACAGCTATCTGAATCAGGCCCATATATCTATCCATGCTGTACCTCTAACTGTGAGTTGTGCGATCTGCAATAAAATGATGCTATAGCTAATAAGTAAAGCAGGAAAAACAACTAAAATAACTCAGACTTGGTAAATTTATTTAGCTATATAGTATGGTTATTTTGGTGTCTTGTGATGCTGAGAGATTGGTGGTTTGTTTAAAACTCCATGTAGTTTTATTGGTCAGGTGGTAATTAGTCATGCCTTACCAGTCCTCTGGAATATTGCTCAAAATTTACTGCAGCTCATTTCACCTGTACCATTAGCTGCCATCAAAAATCTTATCCAACAATCATAGGTATCATAGGTAGAATCAAGCTTGTAGACTATTGTCCTTTAAAGCTTGCAATAACCCGGGTTAGAATTGGAATGTTATCTCTCCATAATGTCTGTCCAAACTATTCTTAAAAATGTTCATATTTGAGTTTAATGCAACTTCTATTGGTAGTTCATTCCACGGAACTACTACCTTATGGCTGTACCAAAATTTGCACTGATTACTATTCCAGCTCTGGTGTAAAATATGTCTGTTGTGCCTCCTGGCACTAGTCCATCCCAAATTTGTGCTGGAAACCTATCTCCACCAGAAGCTTGTTTTCTTCCATTAGTCTGTAGAGTAAGCATAAATCCCCCCATGTCTCCTATAGTGAAGAGAGTGTAGGTTGAGGGATACCAGTCTTTCACCATAAGGTTTATTTTTTATCCTTTCATGGATCTGGTCAATCTTCTCTGCACTCCCTCCAGCATATGTATGTCCTCTATTCTATTTATGGAGTCCTGCAACTGCTTCTGGCATTGAATCTCTCACTCTCCCTCTTACCTGTCTGTCACCTCCCCCTACTAATGGCACCTTTTCACCCCATACCCTCCCCCTTATCCTTAGACCTACCATGCTGCCTAATGCAGCAATGACAATCCTGAAGGTATTATAATTGCCCCCTCCCACCCTTCCTAACCTCTCCTCCCTCCACTATCCTTGGCACATTCTGTGCCCTCAATGCACTTGCTTTATAGTCTTCTCCTAGGCCACATAATGCTTTGCTGGTCTAGACCTCATCCAATATAATATTGTACTCTACTATCTATCAGAGTCCTGCCTTGCACAGAATTCTCACATAGCAGTATGCTGACTGCCTTTGGTACCATGCCTGTAAATTATGCTACCTTGTTCTGTTCTCAGTGTCAATTCTTACATTGCTATTTGTAAATTATTTTACACCACTGTGCCAAGCCATGCCATTCTCACTTGAAATGACTGTACATAGGCTGCTAATGTTGCTACGCCTACGCCAAATTGTTGTACTGTGACTTGTTGTTGTTGTTTAAACTACCAGGTCCATCTTGAAAATGAGCCCTGCTCAATGGTGTTCCACCTGAATAAATAAAGATATTGATTGATTGATTGATTGATTTATCAGAATGGACTCACAAAGTCAAGGAATAAAACCAAAGTTAAATTTGTTTTAAGTTGTCATCTTTCCAACAGAAAAGGGGCCTCCTGGATTTCAGTGTGGGCTAAGTGCAGACTGGTATAGAAGTCAAGGGTCTAACTTCAGCAAGGATGATGAAACTTTTTCCATAGTGACCTACATTCCAAACTGCTAGACAACTGATAATATCTGGTTACAGCTATGGATATAATGCTTGTATAAATAAAGACTTACTGTTTTGTTTAATACTGGGCATGTATTTTTGCTTATTTCTGTGAAACAAAAAGTGCAGTATGTATGAAAATAGCACAGTCTGATAGCCTATGGTTTCATCTGATGAAAACCCAAAGTTTATAAGAAACCCATTCATACTACAGGAATTATTTAATAAAATGTCCTGTACTAACAGTTTGAAAGCTTAAATACTCATGTTTGGTTTCTTTTGAATGCTCACATTATGCAACATTCAAATATATATATCTTTTGTGTGCCTGTGGGGTTGCAGAAAGATGTTGTGTTGTCTACAAATTCTGCTATAAGTTGCATAGAAGTTTTGTGACAGTGATGGGATTTACGACCTGCCATGCCTGAAGGATTTCAAACAGAAAGACACTTTGACTCAGAAGAGATTTTGTGACTGATGAGCTGTTTACTAAAGGTTCATTTGTAGTTAAAATACCTCATTTTGAAGCACAAGAAGTGTGGATTAAGCAAGCAATAATACCCGATAGGGTGGGCGGTATTGAGCTATACCCACCTGCCCAGGGGCGTAATGAGGCCCGACGCCACAGGCGGAAGGCCTTATAGTCCCTGGAAGGGTGGGTATAGCCCATGTCGCCCACCTCGGAGGGTATTATTGCACTTAGAAAATTGGTTTTGATTGTAAAGAATGAGACAGACAAAACATTTTATGATTTAAATTGTGAGGAATTTCTTTTTTAAACAGTACAACTGTGGGAGAAAAAAAATAGTCCCTGGTAAAATATGTTTTGACACTCCGTTGTGATGGTAAGTGGAGCAACAGAATCTGAAGTGTTATGGAAATAGTAGGGCATGTTTGAACAGAACTAAATTAGTAAGGAAATAGAAGGAATGGGCAAGTAATTGGTGTTTTTCTGCAAAACAACACAGTTGGGAACTGTGAGAACACATAGTCTTGTGCTTTGTGTTACAGGGGGGATTTTGAGATGGGTGATGTATTTACAGAGGATTGTGAAGGTAGCCAGGCAAGATAGGGATTGATGAGAAGTGGGAACACTTTGTGAAGCACCTGGTTAGGAGGAACAAATACTGGTAAGTAAATGTGAGGACTGATGAAAATGAGCTATGCTGGAGGATAACACAGTATTTTTTTTTTAATTATTGAACATTAGGAGGGGCATAAAATGTGTGATATGTAGCTTTCAGAGGACTCGGTGCCTCCCCCCCTTACCACACACGGTTCTCAAGCAACTTAGGAGGATAGAAAAGTACATTTACTGTTTACGTGTGCAGAAATTGCATTTTTTCTTTCATTGACCTGGCCAGTATTGTTGGGCTCGTGGGCTGTTTGAACTGCTGTATTGCTTTCTTGCGAGTGCCCCGGCCTGTACTGTTGTTTGTGGTGGTTCGGCAGCACTTGATTTAGTTATTTGTTCAGGAGGTTCATAAAAACATTTTGTCTTCTAATTCCAACAACATTTGCCTGAGTTCTGGTAAGGTTACTATGCTGAAATTTATCAAGAAATCTGCCATTTTTTAAACTGTACTCGATGGCCGCGTTTAAATCTCCCGCTTCCATGTTACAGTTTTCCTGCATGAACGTTCGCAATGTGGACAAAGCGATGCAGGTGGCACATTGATTTATGATATGTTATTGGGCAACACGGGCTGGGCACGCATTCAAGGTGGGCATTGTTGACTGACAGATTCCCACCTAGAAGAGTGTCTCAGCCAATCAGGATTCAGAATTATCTTTACCCATTTTCTAAGCTGGTATAATGTTTTTAAAGATATTTGCTTGAAAAGAATATTCATCGACTATCTTGTGAACTGTAGACTTTAGGGACACAGGACTACATCAGAGTGTACAAAATGATGTGCTAAATTCAAACACCTGTCTGTTGACACATGCATCTGGTAGCCTTCAGATATTAGAGTGAAAAACAACTTTGATGTTAAATTTCTTTTCAAATGGGAACTGTACCAGAGAGAGGTGGTGCCAAGGACAGGAATTTGCCACCCCATTTACAAGGTCAGTCAGAGATGGTAAACCAGAATATGTGATGTCATAATTATGAAAATGTGGTTAGATTGAAAATACCAGCCAAACTGAAATTTAATTAGAATCCCTTTAAACCAGCTGCTGTCCAGGTACATGCTGCTGTGTTCAAGCTGAAAATGCCCTTCCAATGAGAGCTTCAGCCCTGTCCCTGAGACCGCCAGATGCTTGTTGTGCTAGTGTGTGAAGTGAAGCTGTACTTCCAGCAATAGCCATCAGCACCAGAGTGACATCAACAGTAGAGAGGAAGATTCTCCATTATTTTTGGATCATGAAGGAAACAAAACACATTTTGTACAAAGTTGCAAGTGTCTAAGTATCACTTTAATATGTTTATATTTTTAGTATATCTTAGAAAAGGGGTGGTTGAATGAGGGAAATCTTCCAACACATATCACATACAGTATATATATGGATATCCAAAGAAATGCTAAAAGAGTTAAATATGTATATGCAGGAATAGAACTGCATGAAAAAAATTACACTGGAAGAATTTGTACAAAAGCTGGACTTTCGCTTTCACGAATGTTCAGAAATCATTTTGAAAATTTTCAGAGAGATTCTGCCAGTCCCCCACCGAGCTGATCACCAGCTTGATATAAAAAATGCCTGGTGTCTATTGCCCCCATCCCACTGATTGCAGGCCCAATGCAACAATTCCCAGGTATCTAGTGGTCTCCGCTCTGATCGCCGACCCCATGTAATATAAAATTCCCTCTCGGTGATTGCTGGCGTGGTGTTAAAAAAAATCTTTCCCTGGTGTCTAGCTGACCCCCTGTCCCTATCCCCAATCTCCTGTAAAAAAAAAAAAAAAAGTAGTTAAGTTCATCCATTCCCTGGAGTCTAGCAGATCCTCACCAAGGCAGGTGGTGCCTAACCACCCTGCTGCCCCCCATCTAACCCCATGACTGGTACAACCCTCCTCTCTCCATCTCAGCTGGCTGCCAAACTGTGCTGTTAGTGAACGAGTGCATGTCATTAATTGATAGTTCATTCCTTTGGCTGGCCAAGGTAGACAGAGGAGGGCTGTGCCGGTCATCAGCTCAGGGTCAGGTGGGGGGAGCAGGGTGATGGGGCACTACCTGCTTGGTTTTGGGCTGGGGGATCAGCTAGACACCATGGAAATATTTTTTTTAACATCAGGTTGGTGATCATTGGGAGGGGGGACAACTAGACACTAGGGAATTTTATATTTTTAGCATCGGGTGGACAATTGGCAGGGGGCCACTAGACACCAGGGAACTTCACATTACATGGGGGCTGGCAGTTGGTGAAGGGGGAACCATTAGTGACTGGGAAATTTTATATTACATGGGAACAGAGTTCAGTGGGGGGGACCACTAGACACCAGAGAATTTTATATTTTGTATTATCTCATCGGCAATTAGCGGGGGTACCACTAGACACAAGGACATTTTATATTTCATGGGGCCGGTGATCAGTGGGGGGGACCACTATAAGCCAGGGAAATTTATTACATGGGGGTGGTGATTGGCTTGGGGGGGGCACTAGACACCAGGGAAATGTTAAATGTTATAGGGCTGGTCATTGGATGTGGGGTGCAACTAGAAGAGGGTGAAAATCTGCCAAAAACATATTCAGAAGATTTCCAATCTGCCAAAGGTGGAAGGTTGGAAAATTTTGGAAAAGATGGATAGCTTTCGTGAAAGTTCTGTTCAATAGTAATTCACAACTTTTACTCAGCCCTATGCAAGAATAATTTTGTTATTTTCAAAAGATTACAAAGACTTCAAATTGTGTCTAATTACTTTTGTTTGTGTTTTTTAAGCTTTATTATTTTGTATTTGTTCTGCCTTGTGCAGCATTTACAAGACTTGATATCTATGCAGTAGTGTTATTAGTTAGTATTGTACAGGAATAATAAAATATTGTTATATCACTTTGTGGTTGCCACATGCCATGTACATTTATAAATTATAAGAACCTAATATATGCAGTAGGTTGTGAAGGAAAAGTAGAGCTATTTTTCATTGTTTTGCATGGTCCATGAATCAAAGGGGAAAAAATTTGAACCCGACCTCAGTGGACATAATAAGTAACTGATATTCCTGCCTATTGTTCTGACATGTTGGGGGCTTGTGATCTGGGATAATTTAGATTAAAAAAACAATATTCATAGACATATTAATACTATTTGGATATTGGTATGAATTATGATTTTGTGCCAATGAACAGTGCATATGCCTTGAGTGTGTATAAAAATAGATGAGAAGCCTTTCTCTACAAGGAAGTATTTTTTCCTGTTTTTGTTTTTTCCAAGAAACATGTAAATCCTATAGCTGTCTAACCAAAGAAGAAGACATAGAAAAGCTGCTGTTACTTTGTTGAGGAGGAAAGAGAAAGAATAAAAAAAAAAGGAGTTCTGCCAATAGTTTTTCCTGACTGCCTATCACCACTCTACAAGCAAGAGAAGACATTGGGGGTGAGAAATGTGTAGTTGCACAAGCACAAGACCCCTGATGTGCCATTAGAATACACACATATTAAGTTTGTAGTTGCAGTTGTTTAAGGGTTATTGTTGGTGTCAAGCTATGACAGCCCTAAGTACTGTATAAGTTCTGATGATGTTAAATCAGTGACAGTGATACATCCTCCAGTATTCCATTTGCCTCTCATTAGAAGCCAGGATGAAACTATTGAGTGTAAGGAGTGTAATAGGTTAACAGGTCAAGTTCAACTATCAGAGCGGCTGTTACAAGAGAGTAGACTGGACTGTGCAGTTTTGCAAACTGAACGTTTTTGAGGCTAAGCAATCGGTGAAGTGTTGTTCAGATCTGGAAAAGGATAAGGTCAAATTGGTAAATGCTCTTGAGCAGCTCAGTGAAGACTGGAATAAACTGCACAAGAACTATAAGACATTTAAAGACACAGCTTCTCACCAGTCATACTCCCCTATTCAGTCTAGTGCTGAGGGAGAGTCAGAGCTGGAAGAAGTAGCGGTAGTAAAAAAGAATATACATAGAGATATAGAAACCTGTGCACTGGTAAAACAGAAAAGAGCATTAATCAGATACACAGGTAGAGATGACAGAAAAAAAGGTGTAAAGAGTAAAAGGAAAAATGTGGACAAATTAAAAACATCTGAAGAATCAGACTCTGATACTGATTCTGAAGTCGCTAGTGTTTCCTCTTCTGGAAAAGGTCATTCTAGGTCAGGAAAGGAATCACATAAGAGGTACAAAAGGAAACCAAGTCTTGACAGAAAAGCAATTCTAATTCAGAGGTTGAGTTGCCTAAGAGACATAAGAAAAATAAAACGGTATCTGAAAGAGAAAAAGGGCATATTAGGTCAAAAACTTTCATGAAAGCTTTACAGTTGCTAGGAACATAGAAACATAGACTTTGACGGCAGACAAGGACCGCTAGGCCCATCTAGTCTGCCCATTTCCCTACCTACCAGGATTGGCCGCAGATCCTAGTTAACCAACAGCCTATTTCTTCCTACCCCCCACAAGAATTGCCTTATGTCTGTCCCATGCATTCTTGAATTCTCCCACAGCTTTAAACCCCACAACCTCCTCAGAAAGGCTGTTCCATGCATCCACTACCCTCTCTGTGAAATAATACTTCCTCACATTGTCCCTGAACCGCCCTCCTTCAATATTTAAATTGTGTCCCCTTGTTCTTGCAAGTCTCTTTTTCTGAAAAATGCTACCCTCCTTTACTTTGTTGATTCCACTGAGGTACTTAAAAGTTTCTATCATGTCCCCCCTCTCCCTTCATTCCTCAAGGGTATACATATTAAGCTCCTTTAGTCTCTCTTCATACGGCTTCTCTTGCAGACCCTGCACCATTTTAGTTGCCCTCCTCTGGACTGCCTCTATCCTGTCTATGTCCTTGCGGAGATGGGGTCTCCAGAACTGGACACAGTACTCAGATGGGGTCTCACCAACTGTCTGTACAGAGGGATAACAACTTCCTGTTTTCTGCTGCTGATGCCTCTCTTATACATCCTAGTATACCCCAGCCCTCCCTACTGCCTTCTCACATTGATTGCTAACCTTAAGGTCATCTGATATGATACCCCAGGTCCTTTACTTTTCTGTTGTTTTACTACCTCCCACCCATTGTGTATTCTTCCCTGGGTTCTTGTTTCCCAGGTGCATTATTTTGCACTTCTTTGCATTGAATCCAAGCTGCCATACTTCTGACCATTCCTCCAACCTTGCCAAGTCCCTTTTCATCCTTTCCATGCCTCCTTGTGTATCAACCCTGTTGCAGATTTTTGTGTCATCTGCAAAAAGGCATACTTTTCCTTCCAGTCCCTCTGCAATGTCACTGATGAAGACATTAAAAAGGACTGGACCCAATACTGAACCCTGCGGTACCCCACTAGTAACCCCCCTTTCTTCAGAATGGACTCCATTTACAATTACCTTCTGTGTCCTGTTGTCCAGCCAATGTTTTACCTAGGCTACCACCCTGGGTCCCACTCCCAGGCTGGTTAATTTGACTATTAATCTTTTGTGTGGGACTGTGTCAAATGCCTTGCTAAAGTCTAGGTAGGCCATGTCCACAGCCCCTCCCTGGTCTACTACTTTGGTCACCCAGTCAAAGAAATCTATTAGATTCATCTGACATGACCTTCACGCTGTGAACCCATGCTGCCTTGGGTCCTGTGCTCCACTGGCCTCTAGATACTCGACTATTCTTTCCTTCAGAATAGGAGTACAATACAATTCCAAAACTACTAATGGGGGCATTGAACATAACATTTGTAAATTGAAACAATGGTCTGAGTCATTGTCCATAACTGATAAGGCAGAACAGAGCTTTATAATGTCAGTGTCAGTGGCTCAGTAGGTAGCACACTCGCCTCTGAGGCTGGGAGATCAGAGGGCTGTGGGTTCAGTTCTCACATCTGGCACTTAGGTTAATATCCCAGTACTGACACTGTAGTGCAGCATGAGAGGAGTGCCGCACTTCTAAGGTGCCGTCTTTCAGATGAGACGTTAAACCGAGGTCCCATCTACCTAGATTGGTGGTAGTTCAGGTGGATGTTAAAGATCCCATGGCACTTATCGAAAAGAGTAGGGGAATTTCCCCGGTGTCCTGGTCAAATTTCCCTCATTCACTAAAAAAATACCATCAGCAGCTTAATCTGGTTCAAGGTCAGTTGGCATTCCTCTATATCCCCCTTCCCCGGGTCATGTCTGAAAATAGGCAGGATTTGTCTAGTGCACTTACCCGGTCAACAAAAAATAAATAAATAAAATAATTCAGTAGTCAGTAGATGATCCCTGTGCCAATTGGTCTAGGGTACCTAAAGAGGAAATAAATAAACCAGCTAGACTGTACAGGTTTCAGAAAAAGGAATTTGGTGAATATCACATCAAAGGAGCAGCCAGGTGTGCCTCTTATAAAATGAAGTGTGGTATTGATCAAAGTCCAACAGATTTTTATTGTAAGCTAAAGGATGTATACTGTGTAACAGAAGATATCACCAACAGTGATAGTGACCATTTCCAAGATGTATATTATCATGGTTTATCCTCTTCAATTAGAACACAATTGGCAATGGAGCTTAAAAAGAAGTTGTAGAGATGTACATAGGATTGTAGAACAGGCTGACCACATATGGGACTCTGGAAGAGGTGTTGATTTTCCTACAAAGAAAATGGGAAATTCCCCTTCCAAGGCTAAAGTGTCTGAGACCACTGCCTCTGATACTCTAGTTATGCAGGGAGAGGAGTTGCCTGTTTCTAAAAACTCAAAAATAAGGAGAAAGGAACAGAATAACAAGACTCCGCAGGAGACTGCTATGGAGCAACCAAACCCTATTCAAGACTCAGGTATGGTTCAGCAACCTAATCCTGATCAGTAGCCTTATCAAAATCAGCAGCAGTATCAAAACCTTCAATATTATCAAAACCAGAGTTTCTCACATGGGGAATATAACTGTGGTAGAGGATATGACAAGGGGGAACAATAATTATCAAGGAGGTAGCGATAATTTCAGAGTGCACCAGCATTATAACAATGGTCAACAAGGTTACAGGGCACCCCAGAACAGGTCTAATCCTGGTTCTCCAAGTCTAGAAGAAATGAGAAAGGAAATACAAGATGAGATGAGACAGGAAAAGGAAAAAAAACAAAGGAGGATTTAAGAAAATGTTTCCAAAATCATTTGCTAAGTACTCCCCATGTACCTCCTGCTCATTCTCAAGTGCAAACTTCTTCAATAGCAATAGCACACAGTACAGGTGGAACCAGTAGTACATCTGATTAATAGCTTCTGTTCCCTCTACTGATGCCTAAGTAAATGAAACTGTAATTGTTGAAATGGTAAAGAAACTAACGAAACTTGAAAATGAATGCATGCCAAATGAAAGTCAAAACCCTATATCTGAGTTGTCCAGACTTAGTATCTCAAACAGGGTGCCATGTCACAATAAAACTGCTATGTTGACAGGGGTAAAGAAAAACACATTTTACCTAGGCAAATTAATTCCAAAAGGAAAAAAAGAAAGGTTTTACTTTGACATAAACATTGAGAAGAATTTGAATTGTGAAGTGTTGTTATATTCATGGGCAGAAGTGACTCTGATGTCTAAAAGCTCTTTTGATAAACTGGCTGATGCCTTAGGTGACTCAAAATTACTGAAATCCTCTCTGATGGCTTGCAGATCATAGATTATGGAGACAAAGTTCAGAAACTCTTAGGTAAAGTGAGGCTGAAATTAAGATTTGGCAAAATTGTAGTTACGTATCCAGTGTATGTTACAAACAAAACAGGTGACAGTTTTCTAATTGGAAATGACCTTCTGAAAAGGTTTAGACCTATTATTGACTATTATGGAGTTTTGTAGTCACAGATAAAAAGGTCTATTCCATTTGGAAAGAGTCTTAAAGGATACTTAAACCATCTTTTTTACACATTTTGGTTTTTAAAAATGACTCCATGGACTTTTAAAGGAGATGCTATTGTTTACATTTATACTGAAACTGCATTGATTAAATTATGATAAATGTAGTTTTACAGCGCTTGAAAATTGTAAACCAGCCTCTCCTGTTTCAAAAATCTTGCTCTAAGAATCCTAAAATGGCTGCCTTGATGATGTAATTGAAATGAAAGACACCTAGCAGTGCAGATGTACTCTAGCTGTGCTAACCATATTCAAATGAGAATAACTTAAAAAAAAACAATAGCATGGTATTGCAAGCACAAAAGTTGTTTAGCACACAAATATCTACAAAATTATTGATGTTTCACTTATAGATATCATTTAGTTTAAAAAAATTATTAAAAATAGCAGCAGAAAATTCAATTATTTTTCACTTTTCAACAAACAAATGCAAATAATATTAAAACAATAAATGATAGCATGGTACTGTGAGCACGACATTTGTTCAACATGAAAATATCTACAAAATGAGTAATGTTTCATTTATATGTGCCTTTTAGTTTTTTTTTATAATTAGCAAAAAACAGCAGAAGTTTCAATTATTTTTCACTTTTTGCAACAAACAAATGCAAATAGCTTTAAACTGAAAAATGACAGTATGGTACTTTGAGCATAAAATTTGTTCAGCACAAAAATATCTACAAAATGAGTATTGTGTCATTTATATGTACCTTTTAGTTTTTTTATAATTAGCAAAAATAAAAGCAGAAAGCTCAATTATTTTTCACTTTTTGGAACAAACAAATGCAAATAACTTTAAATTGAAAAATGATAGCATGGTACTTTGAGCACAAAAGTTGTTCAGCACCAAAATATCTATCAAATGAGTGGTGTTTTCATTTATAGATACCGTTTAGAGTTTTTATAATCAGTAAAAAAAGCCTGGAAATTCAATTTTTTTCACTTTTTTGCAGGTACGGCATAAATGGAATATTCAACCTCCCTACTGGAAATATTGTTGATATTTTTTGTTCTTGTGCTGATTGACCTAATGACATTACTCATGGCTTCCCCACTCGTGAGCAGTTATGCCACATCACTCTGCACCATGGAGCCAGCTAGCACTCCCATAATTGATTACCCACTTGCTCTTTTAAACCCCTGAACTTAGCCTTTCCCCTTTTGAACCACTGAACCCTACCCACATACCTTTTTTATGTTTGCTGTGCATACATACATACACAGTGAGCATTTCTGTTTGTTTTGTTTTATTATTTGGTAACCTGGTTTGTTATGAGGGTGTTTTTTGAGGGGTGTAACACTGTCAGTCCAATACAGAGGGGTCTACAAGGGTCTCGTAAGTGTCACATCAATCAATCATGCTGGTCATGACAGTGTTCTGACGTGCTGGGTGGAAACTTTGTGTAGTTCAAAGGAATGAGCTGACCCAATCATAGGTCAGGTCTTTCCTTTGATCAGCATAAAGCCAGAGAACAAGCACAGCTGATCTGTCATGATAAGCCTGCTGAAAATGGAAAACCATCAATTGATGTCCATTGCTGCCACAGCTGTAACTGTCCCCCCCAAACCCAGGTGCCTAATCCCCCATGCTGGCTGCTACCCCCCCACTCTGACCCTTTTTATTTTTGCAGCACTGGAGATTCCACCCCCTGTTCTGCCAAACATAACACTGACAATGGGGGTGAAAATGCTCCAGTATCTCCTCCTGAAATAAAGAAAACTGTTCTTATAGTTTATTTTTTTTAAATACACCCCGTAAAAAAGAAAACTCACAATCATCCACCTTACATGTTCCCCTGCCAAGCCAAACTCATGTTAATCCTCCAGCACTCTGAAGCCTAATCCCCTGTGTCAGCTTCTACCCCCACCCTGCCCATTTTGATTCTGCAATGCCCAGGAGCCCACCCTGATGCTACCAAATATAACACTGACACTTAGGATGCTCAGGCCCCCGGTGTTGCAACCTGAAATAAAGAAAACAGTTCCTCAAAGGTGTTTTTTAAAACCTCATAAAAAAGAAAACTATCCACTGATGTCTGTTGTGGCCATTACTGACACCCCACCTGACACTTCCAATCAGCACCTACCACCCCACACACCTCAAGCCCTTACTTATCCACAGGGGATCCAATGCCGTAATTCTCTCTGGATCATAGACATGTCTTCACTCTTCAATACCAGACCACAAACTGAGGAAATCAGGTATGTGGCAGGATAGCCTAGCGGTTAGAGTAATGAGCTGTGATAGAGCTTGGTCATCCAGCAGACCTGGGATTGATTCCTACAACCTCCACTTGCATACTGTGTGACTCTGAGCAAGTCACATAACTTCCCAGTGCTCCCAGGTTGCCTCTGAAAACAGGCACCTGTGCCTAGTGGGTCTCATCCAGTTTCCAAAGACTAAAATAAAAAATAAAATGAAAAAAGTATTTCAGTTGAGTTTTGAACTTAGTGGCATAACAGTGGGAAGATCATGTCAAACAAATCTGATAGATTTCTTTGACTGGGTGACCAGGGAAGTGGATCAGGGGAAGCGGTAGATGAGGCCTTCTTGGACTTCAGCAAGGCCTTTGACACCATTCCACATAAGAGGCTTGTAAACAAGCTAGCCAGCCTGGGAATGGGTCCCATGGTGGTAAACTGAGTTAGAAATTGGCTGAGGGATGGAACACAGAGGGTGTTTTTTAATAGAGCTCAATCCAAGTAATGGAGGGCGACCTGCAGGGTGCCACAGGGATCTGTTCTGGGGCCAGTCCTATTTAACATCTTCATAAGTGGTGGTGCAGGGTCTGCACCAAAAGTCATATGAGGAGAGACTGGAGGACCTCAATATGTATACCCTGGAGGAGAGGAGAGGAGAGGAGAGGAGAGAGAGGGGGATATGATAGACATCTCAAGGGCACAAATAAGCTACAGGAGGGTAGCATCTTTCAAAAAAAGAGATGCTGTAGAACAAGGGGACATGACAAGAGGCTGGAAGGTGGTACCCTAAGGGGTAACGTGAGGAAGTATTTCATCATGGAAAGGGTGGTGGATGCATGTATTAGCCTCACAGTGTAGGAGGTTGGGGATAACTCAGTAGGGAAATTCAAAAATGCATGTGATAGGCATAGGGGAAACCTAGTGATAGGAAAGAGAATAAAGCCAGAGATCAAGTAGGGTCCATGTTTTTTTGCAGTAGGTAGGGAAAGTGGGCAAATTGGGTGGGCCTAGCAGTCCTTATCTGCTGTCAGTTTCTATGTTTCTATGTTTCCATAACTTGGCCATTATTGAAAATGTTTATTCCAAAGTTTCAACATGCCTCTTTTTGGGACCCCACCGCATGAACACTGCTAGTGAAATTAAGGGCACATGGTCATAATGTCGCCTACAAAAACTGCTTATCAATAAATGCTGCAAGCAAAATGCCATGCTCTGACATATCATCAGATACAACAAAAACCCTCCAGCAACAGTGCACACCCATTAAACACAATGAGAATTCATATTTTTTGCGGGCGCTCCCCACACCCCCAGACTAAAAATAATCATCTCCAAGGAGGTATGGACTTCAGGGATGGACAGAAACTGAGGAGGGGGAGAAATCATTTTTTTAAATCAAAAAAAGGAACAACACCAAGAGACCTGGTGGGAACTGAACTGAGATCCCAGGTCTCCATTCCTGCGATTCGATGTTTTCTTAGCCACTCCACCAGAGGATTGGCTCAATCAGGCACCACACCAGATGACTACTTGAGCCATACTCAGTTAAAACACACAGCGACAGGGGTAGTGGTAATTCCCTACTGCTATTGTACCCCTGTTACTCTAAATGGTTCAGTACATTACACAGCATGGTTATTGCCATGCTGTTTTTGTAGTGCTGTATTGACCCTGATCTGTCCCAAAAGGTTGTGGTCAATGCATGAAATCACCTTTCCGGCAGGAGTTAAAATGTTTCTCTGCCCTTGTTAATAAGGTGGGGTCATAAGAAGGCTATGTCCAAAAATTGCAGTCAAAATATTAAAAACAACAAAGTTGAGTCTACAATAAAATTAGCAAATGCAGGATCATAACATTGGTAATGTTCAATATTGTGACCTCAAATTTCCGACATAGCCATTTCTTCACAGCACCTCATGAATGTGACAGCTGTCATTTTTCAAATCCTGGTCAAAATGTTTTTACACACGTGATGTGAAATCAGCTTTTGAGCAAGATTAAAAAAGGTTCTCTGTTCTTTGTTCATGAAGCCGGATACAGATTGGTCAATACCAGCAGGAACATCTGCCAGAACTAGACTCATAGTGGATTCCCTGCAGGGGGAGGGCCTCAAACAACTGGTACAGCAACCCACAAGAGACAGGGCTATCCTAGATCTAGTACTGACTAACAAAGAAGGGATCACAGATCTCCAGGTAGAAGGTCACCTGGGGGCCAGTGACCATCACATGGTATGGTTCAATTTGGCTACTACATCTAAATCATCCCATTCCAAGGCAAAAATATGGGACTTCAGAGGAGCTGACTTTGATAAGATGGCCAACAGAGTTAAGCTAGCCCTGGCAAAAGAAACACAGGTGAGGGGTACAGGCAAAGTGGGCAAGCATTAAGGATGCAATACTTGAAGCAACATCCCATTGTGTTAGACAGAAAGGAAGTGCAAAGAAGAGGAAACCACTTTGGTTCTCAAATACAGTAGCAGAAAAGGTCAGAGCCAAAAGGCTGGCCTTCAGGAAATATAAGGAACACAGTGGGATGAAGATAGGGAGGCATACCAAACTGCCCTAAGGGAAGCAGGAAGGCAGTAAGGCAGGCAAAGTCCCAAACTGAGGAAACACTAGCACGAACAGTAAAACAAGGTGACAAGACTTTCTATAGATACATTAGTGAAAGGAGAAAGTCCAGAGGGGGTATTGCTAAGCTTAATGGAGAAAAGGGAGCATGTGAGGAGGAGGACCCTGTAAAGGCATCTATCCTAAATAGATACTTTTGCTCAGTATTTACTGAAGAGAAGGTAGGGCAGGGCCCACAGCTCAGCATCATGGACACAGGGAGGAGGGAGGTGAGCACTACTCCCTTCACAAAAGAAAGGTCCTACAAGAGCTTGCTAAGCTCAGGTGGATAAGGCAATGGGACCTGATGGCATACATCCCAGGGTACTAGGAGCTAAAGGAGGAACTAGCAGAGCCATTAGCAGAATTGTTTACTAAGTTTCTGAGCACAGGAGAGGTCCCAGAAGACTGGAGAAGGGCTTATGTGATCCCGCTCCACAAGAGTGGTAGCAGGGAGGAGGCGGGGAACTACAGACCGGTCAGTCTTACCTCAGTAGTGGGCAAGATTATAGAGGCACTCCTTAAGGAAAGGATAGTGCAACACCTGGAATCCATAGGGGCACAGGATCCAAGACAGCATGGGTTTACAAAAGGAAGGTCCTGTCAAACTAATCTCATAGATTTCTTTGACTGGGTAACCAGAGTGGTGGACCAAGGGGAGCAGTTGATGTACGCCTACCTTGACTTCAGCAAAGCTTTTGACACTGTTCCACATAGAAGATTGATAAATAAGCTGGGTAGGCTCGGGTGGGTCAGAAGTTGGTCAACTGGGTGGCAAACTGGTTGACTGGCAGAAAACAGAGAGTGGTGGTAAATGGTATACAGTCAGAAGAGATGCAAGTCACAAGTGGGGTACCTCAGGGATCAGTCCTGGGGCCAGTCCTATTCAACATCTTCATTAGTGACCTTGCAGATGGACTAGAGGGTAAGGCTTGTCTGTTTGCAGATGACACCCAGATCTGCAACAGAGTAGATAAGCCAGATGGGGTGGGCAAAATGAGAAGAGATCTGGATAAACTAGCAGAATGGTCAGAAGATTGGCAACTGGGATTTAATGCAAAGAAGTGCAAAATCATGCACATAGGGAAGAGAAACCCTGAAGCCACTTATAGGCTGGGAGAGGAGTTGCTAGCAGTCACAAAGGAAGAAAGAGACTTGGGCATCATCATCACTGATGACCTAAAATCATCCAAGCAGACCTCTAAAGCAGTAGGTAAGGCTAGGGGGTGTTAGGGTGTAGTAGTGGGGGTATCTACAAGTCATAAGAGGGAGGTAATAATCCCTCTGTACAAGACATTGGTTAGGCCCCATCTGGAGTACTGCGTGCAGTATTGGAGGCCACACCTTCACAAGGACATTAACAAATTGAGGCAGTCAGAGAAGGGCAACCAAAATGGTGCTGGGACTGCATCAGAAGACATATGAAGACAGATTAACGGAGCTCAATATGTACCCTTGAGCAAAGGAGGAGAGAGAGGTGATATGATCGAGGCATTCAAACACCTTAAGGGCATAAACAAGGTGAAAGAGTCTAACATGTTTAAATATAAGAAAAATAGCAGGACAAGAGGACACAGCATGAGATTAGAGGGGGGCCGATTAAGGGGGAATGTGAGGAAATTCTTTTTCACAGAAAGGGGTGGTGGATGCATGGAATGGCTTACCACAAGAAGTGGTGGCTATGAATACAGTGCAGGGCTTCAAACAGGCATGGGATAGGCATAAGGGAGCAATACAAATGACTATGAATAGATAGGTCACTGACAGAGCAAAGGCCGATGGCACATTTATAAGGTAGAAAAAGAAATGGGCAGACTGGATGGGCCTTGCAGTCCTTATCTGCCGTCAACTTCTATGTTTCTATGTTTCTATGTAAGTGGGCTCATAAGAAGGCTATGTGGGGTCATAGTAGGCTAGCTATGTGGGGTCATATGTAGGCTAGTTATAGTGAACAGTGTCCTGCTCCCTAAACTTTCATACGCTGCCTCTGTCATGCAGTCACTTAGGAGATCCGAGTCAAATGGACTTGAGACACTTTACAATGGAATTGCGTGCTTTACAACAGAAACCCCCCTAGGAAGCATAATTGTGATGTTCTCATCTCCTTAAGCTTGCCCTGTTTTGATACTCAGCTCCAGTACCCACCTTTATGTAAGGTGTACAAATTAATCTCTGTATATACTCCACCTAGTCCAGCTGGCCTTTTGGCCCTCAAGCACTCAAGTAGGCTTCTTTGTACCTCCAACAAAAAATTGCTTGAGGTGCCTAGGACTCATACATCTATGAGGAATAGGTCATTCCTTTTCTGTGCTCCCTGCCTCTGGAATGCCCTCCCGGAGGTCTTGCACAACTCTAACTCTCTATCCTACTTCAGAAAGGGACTAAAGACATATCAGCTGGAAAGCTGCCTATGTTCCTGCTATTGCTGAGCACGCCCTAACTTACTGACTTAGATTCTATTGCACATGATACATCTTTTAGGGCAAACTGGGTCGACCAGGAGGTCCTTATCTGCCGACAACTTCTATGTTTCTATGTTTCTGTTTCATGCCCTAGTACCCTGTGTTAGCATACCTTATGGAAACCTAGCACCTGTCTTATTTAGAACTGTCTAAATGATTTGATATGTACTTGATCTCCTTGTAAATGTCCTGTTGTATTAATGCTCAAGCTAAGCGTACCATATACCCTTGCTCATGAAGTGACAAACTGTCTACTATATCCTAGTTGCTGTTTTTTTCTATTGTCATATAACCTGTGTTTGATATGTATTGCTCACCTTTTAAAAGTGTTGTATCATGTATTTAAGTACTTGTTTTTTATCTGGAATTAATCTCAGGTCATCCCTGAAAAAGGGACCTCTGGTCTCAGTGGACCTACTCAGTTAGCAAAATGAAATAAATAAATAAGAAGGCTATGTTTAAAACTTGCAGTAAAATATTAGAAAACAGCAAAGTTTTGAGTCTGCACTGCAATTTTTCAGTGCATGCTCATAACTGTGGTGATTTTCAATATTTTGATCCCAAGTTTTCAACACAGCCATTTTTTCACACCACCTCATGAATGAGACAGCTGTCATTTCAAAAATTATGTTTCAGCCATTGTTTTATAAATGACTTCTGTCATGCTCAGAAGGAGTAATCAAAAAAAGATTATGTTGAAAATGTGGGGTAAAAATGTGAAAAAACAACTAAGTTATGAGGAAACTAATTGTTCCAACATTTACTAATAACTTTATTTTTTGGCAGATTTTGGTCCCTAATGTTCAACATATCCCTTGTGTTACCCCACCTCCTGCACATGGCAGGTGTCATTTTTCATATCCCCTTCAAAACTTGTTTCCACAGTCACGTAATGAAATCACCTTTCAGATGGGATTTAAAAAATGTCACCAGTCTTAATCATAACGTCTGGTCATAAAAAGACTGTTGGACAATACAGGTCAAAATGTGGAAGCCCACTTAAAAGAAGATATTGCCTCCCAGCTGCCCTATCCTGGGTAATTACAATCTAACAAATTAAAGCAGGACACCACTGAAAATGAGACATTGCATCTCATCTCCTCTATATGTAGTAAAAATGTGTAGAAGCAAGACTCAGTGCAACAGCAATACCAGAAGCAAACATTCAGCATTGAAAAATTCATGTTTTTAGCTCTGAGTCTGCTTGCCTTTTTGTACATGGAGTCTAGCCTGTCCCTTTCTGCCTCCTTCCTATATATGTTTCTTTCTTCCCTTCCTTACAGTTTTGGAGTTTGGTTCATCAACCTACCCCAGAAAGGGCGTTGCCTGCTTTCCCTTTTCTAAGTGTTTTTGTTAGGTGAACTTTCCCTCCTTCCTAAACCTGTTGCCCTGCTTCCCTTCCTTACTCTTATTGAATTAAGTTATCATCCTTCCCCAGCTAAGGTGTTTTGCCTGCTTTCCCTTTGTTAAAACTTAGATATGCAAAGCATGTAGAGAGAAGCACCACAGAAAATGTTATGGTGCTAAGGCAAAACATGGCAGCAGGAAAGAGAACTAAAGCACCCGTAACAGCAGCAAGCACTGGAGGACATACCTGAGATTAGTTCAGGTCCTCATTTTAATGAAAGTAGTGCAATTTACACCCACGTAGAAAAACGGCATGCGAAACTGTGGAAAAAAAAAACTGCTAACGTTCCACTTGACCACTGCCAAGCATCATCAGAGCAGACTGGTGATATTATTCAGTACCTGGCATATATGGTACCTGACCTAAAACGAGGATTACTCATCACTTCAAAATCATGCGAAATGGATCTGCCTAAACTGCAATGCAAATGTACCTTCATTTTTAAAATTCACCTTTGAAAAAAAAGGACTAAAGAAAGACACAATACTTACTTACTCAATTTGTGCCACAACAGAGCAGCTAGTGGGAAAGGAAGGAAGGAAGGAAGGAAGGAAGGAAGGAATGAAGGAAGGGAGGAAGGAAGGGAGTTATACCATCCATGAAATAGGACAAATAGGATCATATGCCCTCCAATTCAAAATGACAGATCACAGTATGTAGTAAAATAGACAGATTGGATAATCACATTGTTGTTGATGCAGCATGCTTCAGCAGTGCAGTGCAATGAAGGAGACAAGGTCTGTGGCGCTCATGGTGCTCTCTTGTGGATTTATAATGACCAAAGTAGCTTGTGTTGCATTATTGATAGCTTAGTGTTAATCACTGAGGAGTATATAGACTACTTTTGGTCTGGGGGAGGGGGGAATGGTGTTCTTAAAGGGACAATGTCAGGGTCTACTTGATGTTTTTATGTCCCATGTAAAAATGATACCTGCACCCATGTGATGTAGAAGCCATTCTATAAAAACTTGCAACTTGGAATTTAGGGTGGTTTTGATTATATTTTCCTTTATTTATCCCAGCAAGTAAATCCCAAGCGGTCTGCAGCTCCCGCACATACACACCTCAACATGGCGCTGAAGCACCTATAAACTCATATGTGTAGAAGTTTCATTTTTGCAAGTGATATCATCTAAAGTAATCTCCAGCATATGGCAAGTGTACTGACTGCCAGACGGTAAGTGTAATGGTAAAGCAAGTGCTCTAAGAGGAACATTTTAGAGTAAGAAAAATAAAGCTGTGCTTCTGGGTGTGCGCACTAGTGTTGCGCTTCTGTACAGGCCCAGAACCGTGGCTTTAATTTTTAAACATAGAAGGTTTTCAAAGCTTTTTCTTTCCAGAGGTTCCAAAGGCTCACCACATACATTATGTTTGGCAAAATAGCTCACAGTTTCAATATAACCTACCCTGGTGATTTGCACCATTGTGGATCTGGAATAGTAAATTATGCAGAGAAACTGAGTCTAACAGAATAACAGAAAAGGTCTGCTGACATAGCTCTGACATGGTTGTTTTTTTTTAAATATTCCTCAAACACAGGCAACAATCTCCCCTTAGTTAAAAATAACCCTGTCAGTTCCCCAGCATAGTGGAACACTATATTGTCTTAAGGCACCTTCTTTCAGATTAGTCATTAAACCAAGATTCAATCTGCCTGTTCTGGTGGCTGTTCAAGTTGATGTTTAAAGTCCCATAGCACTTTTTAAAAATTATAGGGGAAAATCCCATGTGACCTGGCTAAATTTCCCCCCATTCACTTATCCATAACAGTTTAAATTATTAGTACTTCCTCTATCGCACCCAATGAGGAGGCTAAAGAAAGCACATACAAACATACGAAAATGCCAGAAGAAACAGGCCATAACAGTCTATCAAGGTAAAGTAAAGTAAAACTTTATTTTTTAGCTCCTTTCAAAACCAAGGCACTGTACAGCATGTTAAAGCCAACTATTTCATCAACATAAACACACACAAATAAAATCCTTAAGAAAAAGCATTTAAAAACAGATCTTAAGCTCCACTTTAAAAGATGAGATAGTCAAGCAATCTCTTATCTGACGAGATAGAGAATTCCATAGGGTTGGGGCAGCATAGAAAAATGCACGCTCCCCAGATGTCTTTAAATGGACCCTGGGAATCTCTAGCAATCCCTCATTGGTGGATCGGAGTGAGCGGACGGGGCAGTAAGGAGTAAGATGATCTTGCAGATACTGGGGTCCTGTCTATGTAGGGCTTTGTAGGTCAGTAATCCAACCTTAAAGGTGATCAGCCACTTAACAGGCAGCCAGTGCAGCACACAGAGGACAGACGTAATATAGCTAGTTCTAGAACTACCAATCAAAAGCCTGGCTGGCGCATTCTGCACTAGCTGCAAGTGGCGGATATCACTCCCCGGAAGCCCTAGGTAAAGAGCATTGCAGTAATCAAGGCAAGTGGTTATGAAGGCATGGACCAGTGTAGGAAGGTCATCCCAAGGAACTTGGTGTCAAGTCTGCTTGAGTGTGCAGCATATAGTTTATTCAGCTGTAGCTGCCCCTCACCCATTTCCACCCTAGATTTATTATCCCCTGCCATCTTCTACCCCGTTCCCAACATTCCCATGGAATTCACCTTCCCTTTGACCCTGTCCCACCCCTCTTATAGCTGCCCACAGCTTACAGTGAGATCACTTCCTCTGGCAATACTTTCCACCTTGCCACCACCCTTTCTGTGAAATAGTGCCTCCTCATTTCCCTTCTGAATCCTTCCCCCACTAATTTCAACTGTTGCCCCCGTGAGGACCCCCCTTTAAATTGAAGATGCCCTCCATTCTAACATTATTCATACCTTTTAAGTATTTGAAGGTTTCTATGATATCCCTCCTCTCCTTCCTATCCTCCAGGGAGTACATGTTGAGCTCCTCCAGTCTCTCCTCATACGGTTTGTCCCCCAGGCACTGGATCATCTCAGTCACCCTTCACTTCATTCCCTCCAGCAGTATGATGTCCTTCTTTAAATATGGGCATCAGAACTGCACACAGTACTCTTAAGTGTGGTCTAACCAGGGACTGGTATAATAGTATGATGCTTTTCTTATTTCTTGAGGTGATTCTTCTGCATATGCACCCCTGCATTTTGTTTGCTTTGGCAGCTGCTTTCTGGCACTGAGCAGAATGTTTCATGCCCCCCATGACAATCACACCTAGATTATTTTCTTCTTCTGAAATGGCTACCTGTACCCCCCAGCCAGTAGCTAGTCCCAAAACATTCTTTCCTGCTCAACGAAAACAGATAAATAAATAATAGTTCTGTTTAGTTTTTTGCATTATTGTTTTTTGATTTTACCCCTGGATGCACCTGAAAATGAGTGGTTTTCAACTCAGTGTGACTTCCTGGTTAAAAAGTTGAAACAAATAAAAGGAATACACGTCAGGGTGGTGTGTCATGCTGATAACGCCACGCCTGGGGGTTGGAACGAGTCGCAGGTCGAGTGTCCAACGCCCCAGGCGTGGTGTTATCCCAAACGACACACACCCTAGAGTGCATTATTCCTATTACACAATGGATCATTGTTATACAGAATAAAAAAAATAATTTTAAAGATGTTTTTGTGTGGAAAAATATTTTTTCTTTTTAAGAGAAGATGAAACAATCAATCAAAGGCTCCATAAAAAGCTCATCTACATGGGTTCACAGTGAGGCTGCAACTGGACCCATAGCGTCGTGTTGGGATAACACCATGGGTCCAACCCCAAACTGACCAATCACAGTCCAAGGTTCTTTCTTGCCATTGTATAATAAATAATAACTCATTCAAGTGTGTATTGTGTGGTGTGTTACTCTTAATTATATTTTATAGGTAGGCAAATACCCAGGTGTTTGCCTTCTCTTTTTTTTCCCAATTAATATTTTATTGAATATTCACATAAAGAAAGAACTTGTAACTCATTACATACAGAGCATCTTAAGGAATGCAACATTTTTTTTAAATAGCAGTCAGCTGAAATAGTACATATAAAGTCCTTATCATTAATAAAACTTGTATCTCATTCTAACTAATATAAATAGCTGACAAAATTCTAACATATAGCTAAAGCAATTACCCTTTTGTGACATTAAAATTACAGTAGATCCTACTACCCTAAATTGCAAATATATCCTAATAGCTTTCAGGAAAAAAAGGGATAAAAAGGGGGCCCAAATCTCATTGAAAACTTCAGATTTTCCTAAGGCCACATGAGAGATTCTTTCATTACTAGCTATCCCTGCTAGAGAGTACAACTGTTGCTTTATTGAGGGCACTTGTCTTTCCTTCCAGTTTTGTAAGAGAAACCTCTTGAGAGCTAAAGATGTAACTAGAACCTACAGTTTACCCAGTCTGGTTGGACCCTTAAAGTCTGAAGTATCACCCAGGACAAAAAAACAAAGGGGACAAGGAGAGTACAGTGTCCAGAACAGATTTGCAAATAGAATGAACCTGTTGCCAGTTTCTTTGGATTTTACTGGCGAACCAAAACAAATGACCTAGGCCCGTATACCCCTCCCCACATCCCCAACAGGCATCATTTGGAGATAACCCTAAACTGAAAACCTGTCAGGAGAAAAACAATAAAACTAGTGTAACATTTTATATTGAATTTATCTCCCTTGGATTTCTTTGCAAGATTTGAAGGCATTATCCCATGTCTTCCCCCACACTGCCTCAGAGATTAGTATTACTAGATCAATTTGCCATTTAGACCTAGTAGAATCCGTTAGGGAAGGATTAACATTATTCAGGAATGTGTAAGCCAAACTAAAGCCCTTAGGTACGTATTATATCTTAAAGAGCATGTCCCAGGCTGAAGAGGGTGGGAGGGTAAAGTTTGAATCTAAGAACTTATTTACAAGAAAACTCTTTAACTGCATATAAAAACAGAATTCAAATTTATTCACCCAGACTTTTGCACTTAATTCTTCAAAAGAGAGCAGCCTAGTATGCTTGCCAAGTAAATCACCTAAGGTTATAATATCTTTATGTGCCCATCCTCTATGCTTTATACATTGTCCTGTAGTTGAAAGTAGCTTATTGTTCCAGTGAGGCATAAACTTCAAAGGCACATACTCCATTTTTTAAGCTAGTTGAATTGTTTGTAAACTGCCACTGACATTTGTAGTTTTGGGTGATTTTTCAAACACAAAGGGGCAGTTAGAAACACAAGATCAGTCAAATTCATGGGAGCCACCAGTTCCTTTTCTACCATCATCCATAGGGGAGTAGAGGACATTTCGTTTGGGAAAAACAATTAGCCAATTGTTTAATTTTAAAAGCCCAGAAGTAGCCTTGCCACCATAGAAGGGCAAATCCATCAGACTTCACTGGAGCTCTTAGTTTATGTTTTGATAACCTAGGAGGTTTACCACACCCACAAGAACCCAGAGATAATTCTCTCTGTCTTAGTGAACCAATTCAAAGTAATACTGGCTGCAACATTGTTCATGAAATAAGTTATCTTAGGGGCTAAAACCATATTTAAATCATTTATCTTCCCCCAAAGTGACAAATGTAACTTAGACCATCTATCCAGGTCAACTTTTTGATCACCCAGGATCTTTGGCATGTTATATTGGAGAATTTTATCAAAAGAACTGAAAATATTAACTCCCAAATAGGTTAAGCCATCAGTGGGCCATGTGACATCCACCACCTCTTTAAGCTTGACTAGGTCATTCAAGGGATTGTTCAAAATTAAACCTTCTGATTTAGGCCTGTTAACAAATAAACCTGAGATTGTGCTATAATCTTGTAATAAAGTTTTAACATTTTTTAGAGAGAAGAATGGCTGACTCAGTATGAGGAGAATACCACCCCACTCTGTGGAAATCCTTACAAAAAACACTAAAACTTACGTATACTGTTGGGATGTGTACCTTTAAGTCTCTGCTTAAACTTGATTTGCAGACAAAGGACAAGTGCACTTGCTTTGCAAAATAACAGATCCATCTCCTAAAGAGGCACTTACTGCTTCCTTGGTGGTATGTGTTTTCCACACTCTACCTGTTCCTATTTTCCTCTCCGGTGGAGGGATCCCATAGTATATTCCTCTTTTCCGAACCTGCTTTTTACACTAATCCTAAATATCTTCTACTTACTCCCTATTCTTTGTACCTTCATAGTCCCAATTTTACTTATCCCTTTACCTTTCCACCATTTGTACCCTCCCTTTCCCCCTCATTTGTCTCTTGCTGTCTCGTTACCCCTTCCCCATACTCTTACATCTCATTGCAGCAACTCTTCCTGTTCTCCCACTCTGTTTAGTGTTAGTTCCATTTCTGTAATTATTTTGAGTTGTACATGCATATTATCCATCTGGTATCCCTTGTACAGTTAGCATTGTTTTTGTATCTTCTGCCCTGCTTTCTATATATGGAACCTAAGTAAGCTGTGCTTGCACATTACTTGTTTTGTACAACTGGTTTTGTTACCACTGTTGTTGAATCTGCCATTGTGATTATTGATTCTATGTACCTACTATGCATGTTAGTCCTTCCAGGACCGCCTCGCAAATGAGCTGTCTCAATTGTCTTATCCTGGTAAAAATAAAATTGAATTGAATCCACAAAATGCAAGCTTTATTGGAGTAATTTCCAGTTTGGACACCATGTATTCTGTCATATTGTAACAGTCTCCTAATTAAGGGTTTGAAAACAAGAACAAAGAGTAGAGGGGAGAGTGGGAACCCCTGCCTAGAACCCCTGTAAAGACAAAAAAAGGAGGATCGAAGGTCATTTGTGATGACACATGCTCTTGGGTTAGCATATAAGGTATGAATCCATCTCGTAATAACAGGGCCAGAGTTGTCTGCTGCCATAACAGCATAAGGGTACCTATTTATAGGGAAATAGCAATAGGTGGAGATTTTTGGCCTCCAGGAGATTGTGTTACCCAAGTTATTGAAAATAGCATACAAAGGTTTTCCGCAGCTTCCCTGCCCTTCAAAAAATCTACTTGTTCTTTACCCACTAGCTTATTGAGCAAGTTGGAAATTCTAATAGCCAAGACCTTTGCGATGATCTTATAATCAAAATTTAAAAGGGATATTGGTCTATAACTACCACAGTACAGGGCATCATTTCCCTTTTTGTTTAGTAAGCATATAAAGGCATCATTCATTGATTCGGGTAATAATCCTTCATCAAAAGAGATTTGAAGGGCCTCTAGCAAATAAGGGGTGACACTAGAGTTTAAATGTTTATAAAACTCGCATGGAAACTCATCTTGGCCTTGAGTTTTTCCATTAGGTGCTTTATCTATAACCCCCATAATTTCCTGCAAAGATATTGCAGCATCCAACTGAAGGACATGAGCAAAAGATAAGGACTGTAAAAAGGTCCTGGCTAAAAAATCCTTTATAAACTCCACCTTTGCTGAGCCATTAGATTTATATAGATCCTCATAAAATCTTTAAAGCAATCATTAATTTTTAAGATTATTTGTAACATTCACATTCTTTTCCCCAATTCACTTTATATTATTTCGATTTTGTTGCTTACTCAACTGATATGACCACAGCTTCCCTGCCTTCTCACATGACTCCCAGAACTGTTGTTTTACCCTGAAAAAGAGTACTCAATCTTTGAGGAGTGGATCTTACTTATTTCATATTTTTTCTCCAGGATTTTAAATGCCAAATCCTTGTTAGCAAAGGGATTTTGCTTCAACTCATTCAAGTCCTTGCTTAAACCTTCTTCCATAAGCTTCAGCTTCTTCCCCCTCTCCCTTTTCTTTTTAGAAGCAAAACTGATAATGCCTCCCCTTATGTAAGCTTTGAAAGCCTCTCAAATCGTCTTGGGGAAGATTCACCATTACAATTTATTTTGATATATGACATAGTTTCCTCCTGTAGTCAACTTCTGAAGTTTCCATCCTGTAAAAGGGAGGTGCAAAACTTCCATCTGCTAGATTTCCCAGCTTTATTTTCAAAGAACACAGAACCTTTCAGCAGGAAATGGTCAGAAATTAAGATATTTTCATACTTCAGTTAGCTTAAACCATTACATAACTCTAAAAGCATGAATAAGTAATCTACTAAAAACTCATGCCTGGCTGATAAAAAGGATAAATCATGCCCACTAGGGTGAGCTAGTCTCCAAGCATCAAATAAGCCTAGATTCTCCAACGTACCATGTAAGCTTCTTTGGTAAGCAAATAGAGAGCCAGTGATCTTTGTATTAAATCTATCCAGCACTGGATTCATAACCTCATTAAAATCACCCCCCCATTATGATTTTGTAATTCCCCAAATTGACCAGAACATACCCAAAGGAATGAAAAAAATCTGTTTGTCTAGAATTCGGAGCATAAACATTACAAAGAGCAACATTTCTACCATACACACACTAGAATAGGACCTGGAAATGACCTTCTGCATCTGTTCGAGTACCATGTTTTACAAAGTTTACTCTTTTTATAATGAAGTGGGTGTAGTGTCAACTTAATTTAGATAATGGATACCCTGATGGTTAGTATATGATGAATGATTGTTTAAATGGTGTTATATTGTAACATGTATGAAATGTATTGTTAATGTTGTTGAAACTATGTATGTTTTTTATGTACCAAGACAACTTTGTAAATAGGTCCTCAGATCTAAAGTTACATTCTGTCTAACAATAAAGTTTTAACTAACTAATTACCTAACTAACTTTTCTAATCAGTATAGCCACACACCTATTTTTGGAAGAGAAACTAGAGTGTTCAACCATTGCCACCCAACTACAAGCCAGTTTGTCAGCCTCTGCAGGGGCTAAATGTGTCTCCTGTAACATTGCCACATCCGCTTTAGGATTATTTAGATGGTTCAAAATCCTATATCTGTTGACGGGGGGAACCCAAACCTTGTATATTCCATGTGATTAGGTTAACCAAACTCATTTTATGTGTAATTGTGCCACTTGAAATACCAAAAAGCACAATATTAACAAGAACTGTTCAAACAAAGGAATACAATGTGTCCTAAACTATAAAAATGAAATGAGCTGTTAAAGAAAATAAAAATACTGGAATCTATGCTGTATATAGTATTACTACCACTTAATCCCTCACAAAATTAGAGAAGGGTTAAGTACAGAGCACACTTAAACACACTAATCAAACACACGCCCCAACCCCCCACAAATGCCACAAACAGGCTGCGTGATTACCCACTGAGGATGTACCTCAAAGTGGCTTCACACAACTATTATGCAGCCTAAAGGTGAATTACACACACTTGTGTAGATTACTTAATGAGTGAAAAGCTTAGGGGACTTAAACAAAATAACTTTAAAAAAACAATAAAATAAAGGAACAGGTAGAGGAACTACATTTTAACACTGGTCTATACCATCTGAGTTGCTGGCAAAACCCCCACCAGTTTTCCATTAACACCCTCCTCTCCCCCAGAGTAGCCTGTTAGAATAACGGAGGCAGCATTTAGGGGTCACAAATGTTTATAAACCACCTCCACATCCTTGACTATGTATATACGGAGTCATATAATGAGACTTACCATAACATCACCAACAACGACTTGCATTCCCTCATAAGTCAGTACTTACTCATTCATGATGAGAGTATCTGAAGTCAGCTGGAACCCCGTCCTTAATCACGGTATCCTGAAAATGCATTCCCAGTTTTGAAACAGAGCCTGTAATATTATATGCCCTTTAACAAGTATTCATGTAAGACAGTGGCACTACAGGCATGCAGGACAAATCCTTTGCTTTAAGGACTATTACGTTACTATATAGCATAAGAGCAACAGAAACCATGGCCAGCAGATGCTTAAGAGAACCAGAGTATATTGAAGAAATTAACATGCAGAACAGACATTGAAGGGATAGGAGCCAATAGGGTTGCCAATGAAAAACAAACACAGATATGGTATGATCATCCCATTGCTGCCACCCTACCCCAAGGTTGCCAGACCACAGCCAAAATATTAGCTTATATCTTTAAACTCCAAATATAAGGGGGACCAGCATATAAGACCACTCCTAAAATGGAATAGCAAAGAATAAAATAGCAGTTTCCTCAAATACCTACAGGCAGCGCTAGCCCTTAAATACTATTAGAACCTTCAATAGCTGGTAATGAAGCATCAAATTATTTAAATAATTCAGGAAAAAAGGAAAACATCAGCTCAGTTAAAACACAAGCATTTTACCTTTCCTTTTGACCTAGGAATAATGTAGAGCAGCGAATACCCCTAACCCATACCTCCAGTAGTGGTCCTCCCCCCTTCCTTTGATCCGGAAGCTGACCCTCATTA
This sequence comes from Neoceratodus forsteri, assembly GCA_016271365.2. Lineage (NCBI taxonomy): Eukaryota > Metazoa > Chordata > Ceratodontiformes > Ceratodontidae > Neoceratodus > Neoceratodus forsteri. The sequence goes on from JADMNL010000023.1 coordinate 232,838,106, forward strand.
CACATACTGAGCTAAACTTTAAAAATTAAAAATTAATTTAGAGTCAAAACATATCTGAAGAGTTATAAATGACCACCCAAGTAAGGAGCCATTCGTAATTATTATCAGCAAAAACCTCAGATAGTCAAATGCACATGATAACCAATCAGAGCACATCCTCTCACATGCTCAGAAATGCGATGCTCCAGCTTAGCAGGACAGTTCCATACCTCTATCTGCAATTCAGGTTGCAGAAAGATCAGTTTTGACAGGGATCTCATTAGGGGAACAAGAATCTTCAAACATGTCACCGACAGGGCTGCCAGGATCCCTCAAGCAGTCAGAAACATCTATCATGGGTGAGCCTTGATCCTTCAGATGATCGGCACTGGGGAACTGCCTCCTGTTTTTCAGAGAGGAGATTGGAATCATCGAAAAAAGGATGGCTGATTTGTTTTGTATGCAGCGGCTGAGTTCTTCTGTTTATTTTGGATGGCCAGGCAACAGATTTGAGAAGCGAGGGTTTGGTACTGGTGTTCAGGTGTCTTGTACCATGTTTCAGCACTGGAATGAATGTTTGTGTGATTCAGTCTGGGTTCCTAAGTTGGAATTCTGTGCACATGGACTACATTGTGGTGAAGGATCTAGAAAAAGTAATTCCATTCTAGAATGCCTAGCTGTTTGAATACCAGTGGTGGCAGCTGATGTATTTGATGAGTTTTGATAAGTTTTAGGCCTATCTTTTATCATCTGAATGCTCTGAGGCCAATTCCTAACCACAAATTTCCAAGCCTCATCAGGTGTCTTAAAGCTGTGAGACCCTCCACCTTTAGAAAGTACCAAAACAGCAGGATACTTGCTATAGTCTAGCACATTGAGTCTCTGTAGGGCAAAATAGATGTCACCATAGGCTTTATGTTTCTCCACCACCTCCAAGGAATAATCTTGAAACAAATATATTCTTTCCTTCCCCCAGAATAAGGCCTTTTTCTCCCTTGCAACAGACAGAATCTCTTATTTTATATAAAAACAGAAGAAATGAACTATGATGGGTTTTGGTGTCTGACCCTGTTTTGGAATGGCTCTCAGGAACATATGAGCTCTTTCAATTTCTAGTGGCCAGCGCCAGTTGTAGTTTAGAATAGATGGAATAAATTCCTGCAAGTATCTTGGCATGTCATTGCCTCCAATAAATCAGGAACCCCCACAATCCTTAAGTTATTTTGCCTGCTACAATTCTCTAAATCATCCACTTTGGCATCCAAAATGTCTAATTTAAAGGCATTGTTATCATATTTGTTTTTGATTTTACACAGGGGCTCTTCAATAAAACCCAACCTTTCCTCAGTTATATATAATCTCTCCTCTAGCACCTCTGATTTTCCTTTTTTACCCCAGTCAAGTTGTTTTAAGCAAACAATGTCCATGTGCATATTTTGAAGTTTATCTATAAAGTAATCCATATCATTTACCCCATTAGCCGAAGTCTTGTTTTTACTATTGCTTGTTTTGACTGAGCTGTGGTTGCTGTAAGTATTGACAAACCTGGGATGGGAGACTCTGGACTGGCCCAACACCATAGCCATTCTGGTGCTACTGTCAGACAGTACAGAAAAGATGGGTAGGGCGCTGAAACTGTCTGTTAACAAAACTTTAAGAAAGCACACCCGATTTGTTTCAAACCTTCACCAGAGCAGCCGTACTTCACCTGCAATAGATTAAACTAGTAAATATAAGCTGTTTCACTCTTTTATCAGTTGAGCTAGTGAATTAATCATGGTTGGGGGGAGCCCTTCAAGTCAAGCTGCCATTCCTCTTGAGCGCCAGTCCGGGACAGCAACCACACTGTATCGGGTTTGCCTTTTCCTTGCAACTCACAGGGTGTTTTGTTATTAATAGAATCTCATGGTATTCCTTTCTTATTCTCCTAGGCAGAAACAAAATGAACATAAGAATTTTTTTTATCATTTAACATTTTTTTTGTCGCCCCCGACAGCCCCCATCTGACTGCCCCCCCCCAGCTCCATCACCCAGAATTACCTGGGCTTACCTTTCACCCGGCCTGGGAGTGGAGCCTGCAGGGAGTCGGTCTCCATTCTGCCGCTGCCTTTTTCCTCCATTTTTTCTTTTACCCCAGGGGCCCCAGGAGTGGGAACGCATGTGTGTGGAGGCACGCATTAGTCCCATGGCCCCAGTAAGGGCCCCTTTCCTCCTACCCCAGGCCTAGTGCCTGGCTTATCCTGGCCCATGCTGCCCCCAGCCTCCACCAGGTGGCAGTCATGAGCCAGAGGAAGCCCCTTGCACCTCCCAGAGAGGAGAGAAGAGCTTGCCTGTCGGCAGCTCCATCCAGCTCCGCCCCCCCACCATCGTCCGATAGCCTGGGATCATTCCTGAACCCAGGTTGCCAGCATGCCATGAAGTAAGGTGTCCAGTGCCTCAGCCCTCAGTGCCACTGGGCCGGCATGAACATAAGAAATTTAGAAATGCAGAATGTTGTTTAATAATGAAGTAAAATAAATGAGAAATGCAAGTATTACGGAGTGTTACTATTGTTTTATAGGCCTAGAAAATCTTCATTTATATCTCAAAATGCATTTTCATTCTCACTGAAGAGGGGCACTGCTAGGGAAATCTATAAATAATTATTCACTTTTGTTCTGATCTCCAATTGTGCTTATTATTATTTTTTTTTTATATTTTATTCTTACTGATTTTATATTTATAGATACAATATGACTACAATATGTTAAGTAATCATAAACCAAAAACATTCCTTCAGTAATCATTGTCATTGCATATAAGGCATGTCAAGACCAAACATAGAAGGGGATATCTTTACCTTAGGGATGTTTAGTCACAGTAGTAGCAGCAAAACCTTATTATCCCAGAATTTAAAAGAAAAAGAAAAATATTACATATTCTAGCAATAGAGGCCTCATAATCAAACTTTTATTGCAGATTCCAAAAAAAAAGGAAAATAAATTAAGGAAAAAAAAACCTTTCTCCCCATAGCACACTGATTTCCTGATTAATTTCAACATAAGTTCTACTACTTCTAATCACTATACAGTGGTTTTGTTCCAAACATTTCATAAATTACATATTCATCATTTTTTCTTCAGATAAAGTCAGTGATTCCACACCATCAGTATCAATTTCTGCTTGCTGTGATCTGATAAAGGCTGCAACTTGATCAGTATTAAAGAAAACATGCCGATTGCCTTTATATTTGGTCCATAACTTAGCAGGGGTCAGCAGTTGAAATTCAGCTCCCATTTCTAGGAGCTCTTGTCTTTAACCCAGAAACCTCCTTCTCCTTTGTTGAGTAGCAAAGGAATAATCTGGAAAGATCGAGAATTTATAGGATTTATAAACAAGGGGAGCTTTAAGCCTTGAGAGATGCATTATTAAGTCCCCATCAGTTTCAAAAGTCAGTGTAATGAAAATAGTGGATTTCTTTTCAGTGTCTACGTGGTGGAAGAGCACCTCTTTTTGTGGATATTCTATATGCATGGGCTATAAAAGGGAGGGTTTCTTCAGGAAGTTCGAATAAATTAATACAGATATATTTTGCCAAATCCCATATGTTTTGAAAGTCCTCGCCTAGCAATGGAGGCAAATCCAGCAATCTCAAATTCCTACACTTCTGCTGGTTTTCCAGTATCTCTGTTTTACGTGACAACATGAAGTTATCTTTTAATTGGTTAGCTGTTTTTGCCTCTACCCATTTACTTTATTTGAAGCCTTTTCCATGTCTTTTTTTTGTTTGTTCAACTTCCTTAGGCACTTCCTCTATCTTTTCTCATTTTTTTTTGCTATCCCTCTGCAAAAAATCAGAAAGTGCATTTAATTTCCGATCAAAAATCTCAGTCCACCCCAATAGCTTTTTTCAAAATATCTCCAAGGGAGTCTATCATGTGTCTCTCTTACTGACTGGGGGCTCCATCAACTTGACAAGGTTTCCAGCTATTACAGAGGTAGGTTCAGATCCATGCAGCTTAATACAGCTCGGAGAAGAGAGGTGAGAAGTTATACTTTCTTTTAGTATTATGTCAGTATTTGTTTCAGGAACAGTGTTGCGCAGGGAAATGGGTTTACTAAGTTTGTTATGGTCCATCTTTTCAGAGAACTCTTGATTCAGCCCTTGCCAGCAGGCAGTCAGTGTTTCTCTCTCTGAGCCAGGAGTCACTCCACTGGCTCTTGAAACTAGCTCTCCGCTGGCTCTCTGAATGCCCTCTTTGGCGATTTCACTTTGAAAGAATTTTTCCAGCTGTTTGACCCTAAGAAATTAAAACTCTTCTGATGATGTGGAGAAGAAAGCTTTCCATTTGTCAGCCATAGGTTTTTATTCAGAAAAGATTGCCAGTATTCAAGCATTTAGTTTTTAAATTAAACCGCCAGCATGAAGCACCTCACAAATGTTACTTACTGCAGCCATGTTAACGCCACCTTTCCCTCATGCTTATTATTGTTAACCATCTAATGTCACAATATGATCATTGAGAGTGAATGATTTAAAATCATCATCATGGTCATTGTCATTAGACAGGGGAGAAAGTACAACTTCATAGTTCAGAGTGGAAAACAGAACATAGCTCTGAATCTGGAGAGCCAGCAGACCCAGATTTGAATCATAGAACAATGACATGCACAATGTGTGACCCTTATCAGGTCACTTATTTCTCTGTGCTTATATCTCTCCTGGGTCACACCTAAAAATGGAGCTTCAACTCAATGTGACTTTTGTGACCAAACAAATTAAAATAAACAAGTAAATGATCATCAGAAAGCTAACTATCAAATAACAAACAGGTGGTTAAATTTATTCATGTAAGTGTAAATCAATGGCATAACTATATCGATGTCATGTTTTAAATTTGTAAGTCATATAAGGAATATTAAAAATAAGTCTTTTTTTCTGTCTAATATTATAACATGAGTGTGGCAAATATCTACAAAATAGAATCTTAAAATTAAATATCTGATGTCTGTTTTTAATCACTTCTAAGAAAGTCAATACTAATTTTTGTATGACAAGTACATTGACATAAAAATGTGCATGTTTTATAAACCTAGTTTATGAATCAAAACATTGGCAACTTCCATTTTTTAAATCGTTTTGAATTCACAATAGTGGTTTGTTGAAAATTGTAAGCAAAGGTTTTAGACACAAAGTGTCGGTAGAAACTCACCACAATATTAAATGTATGTCTTCATTACATACTGCAAAAAAGAATCTGAGCCTTTATAGCACACAAGATGGAGAAGAGCATTGTAAAAGTTAGTATGCATGAGGCAGTATAGTGCAGTGATTTAAGGATCTGAGCTGCAAACCTGGAGTCCTGAGTTTGAAATCCCACAGCCCCCACTTACATACTGTATGACCCTGAACAAGTCACTTAAATTCCTTGTGCTCCCAGGTCGCACCTGTAAACAAGCTTCAGTTTAGTGTATTTTTCCTGGTAAAAACAAACAAATAAAAAAAAGTCTGTGTTTAGCTAGAAGTTCAGTTGTAACTGATGACTCCATTACAGATGTTTAAAGTAGCAGTGCAGTGGATCTAAGAAAATAATATGACCCTCTGGGGAGGTATTGGGATGCATAGGGAGAAGCATCACCAGTAGAAAACAAAACATTGTTATCCCTCTGTACAGACAGATGGTGAGATCCCATCTGGAGTACTGTGTGCAGTTCTGGAGACCCCATCTCTGCAAGGACATAGACAGTATGGAGGCAGTCTAAAGGAGGGAAACTAAAATGGTGCAGGGTTTGCACCAGAAGCCATACAAAGAGAGACTAAAGGAGCTTAATATTAGGGCTGTGTGAATAATGAACATTATTTCCCGAATACCACGAATAATGTGCTATTCATTATTCAGATCCCGAATAATGAATAGTGCACTATTCATTCCATAATTGGGAAACACCTTTATGCATATCTAAAACATAAAGAAAAAGCCAAAAGACCCCAATTTTCCTCCCTAGAGCATATCCAATGTTATATAGAGAAGCCTCCCTGACTCCCACCCTCAGTTAGCAACCAAACCACCCTTCTTCCCCCACCACATTTTGACATGCCATGAATTCCTTTTATAAAAATACTGCAATAATGGGTGACTGGCACAACCTGCCCACCTCCACGGCCGGCCACCAGGCTTCAAGGCTGTCATCCCCCCACACACACACCGGTATCTAGAAGCAGTCCTTTCCCCACCATGCACTCCACACACCCTGCAACCAATTGTAAATTATAGCAGCAAGCAACCTGCACAACCTACCCTCCTCCACGGCCAGCTGCCATCCTCTGAATGAAGCCACTCATGAGCTTGCCTGCATAGTAGAACCAGCTGATCCCATGATCAGCTGGTTTTAATATGCGAGTAAGTGAATGCATGAGTGGCTTCATTCAGAATAAGGCAGCTGGCCATGGAGGAAGGCGGGCTGTGCCAGTTGCCTTCTGTTATAATTTACAATTAGGTGCAGTGTGTGTGGGGTGCATCATTGGGATGGGACTACTGCTAGAAACTGGGGTGTGTGTGTGTGGAAGGATGACAGCCTTGAAACATGGTGGCAGGCCAAGGAGGTGGGTGGATTGTTCTGGTCACCCATCACTGCAGTTTGTTTTAATAAAAGAAATTAATGGCATGTCAAATGTGGTGAGAGGGGTGGGGATTTTGGTGCTAACTGAGGGTGGGAGGAAGGAGCTTCTATATAACATCAGATCTGCTCTAGGAGTGAAAATGGAAGGTTTCGTTTTTTATTTGTCCTTTCATAACAGAACACGAATACGAATATTCGGCTAAATATTCGGCCACACGGGCACCGAATACCAAATATTCAGCCAAATATTTAAAAAAAGGTATTCACACAGCTCTACTTAATATGTATACCCTCAAGGAAAGGAGGGGGGGGACATTATAGAAACTTTGAAGTACCTCAAGGGAATCAACAAAGTCCAAGAGGGTAGCATCTTTCAGAAAAGAGATGTGCAAGAACAAGGGAGCACAATTTGAAGATGGGGGACAGCTCAGGGGAAATGTGAGGAAGTATTTTTTCATGGAGAGGGTGGTGGTTGAACACATGGAAAGGTCTTCCTGAGGAGGTCATGGTGTCAAAAACAGTGGGGGAATCCAAGAATGCATGGGATAGACATAAGGCAATTCTGGTGGGGGGTAGGAAGAAGTAGGCTGTTGGTTAACTAGGATCTGCAGTTTATCAAATCGGTAGAGAAATGAGCAGACTGGGTAGGCCAAGTGGTCCTTATCTGCTGTCAAAGTCTGTGTTTCTATGTTTCATTTCAGGTATTTTCCAGATTTATTTCATGACAACATTTTCTAGTTACATCAAAATCTGAATATTTAATAAATGTTTTAATTTACTTTTTTCTCAAGAAAACATGATGGTCACCACATTTGGTATAGAAATATTATTATAGACCTGACAAAAAAAACAAAAGTCATGGGAATGGATTTTCAAAGGGCCCTTAGACCCACACAACGTGCATCAAGCATCCAATTTGCATCTAATCCAGGTGCACCAAATACTGTGCACTGTATTTTGCAAGAAAAGTGTTCTCTAATGGTAAAGTCTACCCAAAATAATGAAACAGGTCTGCTGAATCAAAAATATGATGCATGGGGCAAGAATGACAGAAGCTGTGTCAAAAATACGATGCATGGGGTGAGAATGACAAGCTGAGTCAAAAAAATATGGTGTATGAAATGGCCTAGGTAATGGCATTTTAAGTCCCCAAAATGCTCTAAGCTAGTCCAGCAGGAGAATATAGGTTCTATAAACAAACTACAAAGTAATTTACCCTCTCCATTCCAAACATAGCCCTCACTTGACAGTACTGATGGGTACTATATGGGATTGTCTCTGGAAGCAATATTTTACATCCAATGGTACATGAGATAGCATTATGATGTACAAAGTGCAGGACTCTTCCAGCAAAATGCCATTCATCGTAACATAGTCAGTTCTGCCTGTCAGTGGGGTGCCTTTTTATATGGGCCTGTGTCAGTTACATCAGCTCTGGCTAGTCTAATCACTGACAGGACCTTCATGCTTTGAAAATTCCAAAGAAAGGGATGGTCTGTCATTTTTATAGATGCAGGCCCCCTTTCCATCATGGCACAGCCATTGTTTTGATGCAAGTATGGTGCACATCAGTCTGGTGCATATAGACCTGCTTTTGACACAAGCACCATTATACAACTGGAATTGTTGCAAGTTTTGATGCAGCTTCCCCCTTGCATCAGTTTTTTCACATAAGCACCATGTGTCATTCTCTGACCTTTGAAAATCTGTGCCATGGTGTTCAGCATAGGAAGTACCTAGAAAAGGATATTGGACAGGTATGCTAATGCTTTTATTAATTGTAGCTGAAACCAGCTTTCTGAAGGAAAAATAAATTTTGTTGTACTACTGCTTTAAATGGCCACTATGTATGAACAGGGTGGAGATACGCTCAAAAGGCGCGTACCCCATCTGTGTATCTGTACACCCAGAGACAAGTGTGTACACGCGTGTATGAATGACCGGTGCCCATCTGTCCATGGCTCCTCCGCCTGCTGAGCAGGACTCCACAGGGTGACAGGGGGCAGAGTTGTGGTCCCAGGTGGGCATCCAATCAGATGCCCATGCTCAGTCCAGGAGTAGATCACTTGCAACTGTAGGTATGGGTTTGGGTCATGAATAGTCCCTGTTGGCACCTGGAACTATGCAGCCATGCCCCAGTGACCAGCCTTCCCCAGTGATAGACCCCCCACCCCAACACTGTGTGCCCCTGACCCTGTGTATGACTGGCATACCCCACCACCTCCATGGCACTGACACCTCCATCTCTGTACATGTGGCCAGTGCCATGGCACTTGCCTGATCAACTGCCTGTGCCCTCCTGATCTGCCTCATGGGCTGGGCAGCATGGAGGGTCAAATCCTGGTACCATCGAGACCAGTGGGTGATGTCTCTGGGGGCACACAGTGGGTTATGGCAGGATGTGCCCTGATGTAACCTGCACTGTACTGCCCCATACAGCATGCAGCACATCACAGCTTTGTCTATGCCACTTAGTGCAGGCATGACCACAGCACGTCCTCTCCCATCCCCAGCACATTGTTGTCCATATGGCCAGGGGATCAGGCGCATAACTGGTGTGCACCCCCTTTGTGAATGCCATGCAGTTCTCCCTCCACAGCATTCACATGTATGATGCCAATGCACCTGGTTTCCATTGGCATCGTGCACAGTGCCAAATAGTTGTAAACAAGATGAATTCCAAAGATACAAAAAAGGGAACACAAATATTTATTTTTTCTGAACTTAATTGAGGTGATCTTAACCATGGTCTATAGTAAAAATCTGTGGTGATGTGAAATCCTGATATGCATCCTTTTTCACAATTATCATTCCCATACTATTGCAGCATTTATTTTGTAATTAAAAATGAAAGTCTGTACTCCCCCAATGACCCTCTAGCCTTTTCCTGGTTGTCAAGGTTTACTTCAAAGACTAACCCTCTTGCTCACACCCATCTGACACCCTCCGCTTAAACCCCCTTCCTACACAAATGATTGAAAACAATGTTGAACTTTTGGCACTGTGTCAGGAGGCAACCATGTCTGTTAATTAATTCCAACTGAATAGTAAGAGCCTCCTAGTCCCAAATGACCATTTATTACAAGTTGGGCCCCATCCACAAATTTGAGCCATGGGTCTTGGAGAAAAAAGTGAGACACTCTGGCTAGCTCAGTCAGTCCCCATCCCATCCTGGAGTATGCCTTACAGCTGGAAGTCAGTCATCTGACATTATATGTGCATAGAGCTCGTGACTGGAAGTATCATCAATGACATGGATCACTCCTCCTCCTCTTCCCTACTTTCACATATGTCATGTTGTGATGCAGTCAGATGATGGATGGATTTCTGAGTGAAAGGCACACAGCAGAATAGGGTTCAACTGGATTATTAATACTTATTAGTAAATAGACAAGGAGGAGGGAGGGTCACCGAAGACCAGTTAGGGTTCTGCAGAAACATACTAGGCAGTGACCATCTGAGCAGACTGGGTGGGCCCATCGCTCCTTTCCTGCTAAGAAATTTTGTGTTTCTATGTTTCTATTACTAGCTATATTATCCTACTGACCAGGCTAGGGAGTCTTGGATTAGACCATCTTGCAGTTGCTTGGTTCAGAAGCTACATATTTGGCTGCAAACAGTCAAGTGGAAGTACAAGATCCCTTGGGAAATAGCAACCACAGTAAGGTCTTAGTAATTATGCCATATTGTAAAATGAAACATGTCAGTGAAAATAATCTCAGAGACCATGGGAAAGCAAATTTTTAATCAATACAAGAATACCTAGAGTCATTTGACTGGGATCATTTTAAATTTTAATATGCACTTATAATCCGCTGACTGTTCCAGATATCTTTATCACATTTTTTCCCAGCAGAGTTATATTACAGAAATGCAAACCCTCACAAAAATGTAAGGAATGTTGAGGCTCACAAGCACAAATAATGTGTCCTTTATCTTTGGGGTGCAATTTGAGGTTAGTATCTGTTGATCTAATTCTATGGACCCTGAAAAGGTCACATTACTTTTTGTCTCCTCTCTTTCATAACATAATAGCCTTGAGTTGAATATCTGAATGTTACCTCATTTCTTGGTGTATTCTTAAGTGGTGCAATAAAGATAGGGTCTCTCTTTTGTTTGGACAGTGTTAATACTTATATTGTCAATACAGGTATAGAGGGCAAAATTGAAATTTTGGTATGAATTTCTAGTGGGGTTCCAGAAGTTGTAAAATCAGTCAGGACCAACCAGAATACATTGGCCATTATTAAAAGAAGTCCAGTGAATCCAGACCACTGGTTCATTGGGGATAACTCAGAATGTATACTTGGGATCTGATCTACCTGTATAGTAAGGTTAGTTAAACTGTAATACTAACCACCGAGCTGTGTAACATTACCAATAGGGGTTGTCTCCCATGTTTCAGCACAAGATGTGTATAAGGAGACTTTAACCATACACATTATGACAGATTATAGCTAAATAATGATTGTAAACTCCAAAGAGTACCATACATTTAGCATTTGGACACTGCTTTTAACTGTGCAGTAGAAACAGTTTTTTTCTCGAGTCCTTTATGTAATATTATTGCAGTCTATGGATCTAAAATCTTAATAATGTTTGTAGGTGGATGGTGCTTTTGTTGAAAAGACTTCTTCTTTTTAAAATTAGTTTTCCAGACTACTAAATCTCCCACATTTGGAGTCCAGCACAGGGGGGTATGGATCTTGATGATGCAGTTGCTTATTATGCAGTCCAATTTCTCACGCAGTTAAATAATTGCAATGTCTTTAAACAGGGTTTCAATATATGGGGGGCTAAAAAAGAAGCAGAAATGAATGATAGTTGAGTGTTCATCTGTTGGCCATAAAAGAGTATAAATAGTGTAAAGTTAGTTGTTGAGTGTATTTGATTTCATAGTGCCATTAAACCCCAAGGTATCAAGTCTGTCCACCTTGTACCTTTGGATTGCAATGCTTTTGTTAAAGGTATTTTAATGGATTGGTTCAGTTATTCAGTGCAGCATATTTGTTTCCCCTAAGGCTTCCCAAATGCCTCTTAACAATTTCATTTGCAAAATGTCTGCATCTGTCTGTTTCAATTATATGGGGCACCCAATTTTCTGGAATGAGTGTCTTTAAACAATGGTTGATAACAGTGGTGGCTGTATTTTTTATAGAGGAAAAAATGAAAGGATAGCCAGAGAGTTGGTCTACTACAATAAATGCATATTTAAATCCTCCCTTGACTGTTGGTAATGGTCCTATAAAGTCCACATATACTCTGTTCCAAAATTCTTAGGAAGGGACATGTAGCTGAGATTCTCCCATTGCATTCTACTTGGATTGTTGTGAATATATGGATTACAATTATATACATAGATTCAGATGTATTTGTTTTAATTGGCCAGCACCAATTGTCCAATAAAGATGAAGGGTGTTCAACCGAACCATATAAGCCCCGTGCACCTAGGTGTGCTTGTTCAGTTAAGACCCCCTCATGTTAATAGGATGAGTATTTTTGTGTCCTTACAGATCCAGTTGTCTTGGACCACAGGAGGTATCCTCTTCAGATATCATTCTGACACCGGTGAAAGTGTTGACCCTCAGGCCAGATATTGCAGATGACTTTGAAGGTTGCAGAGGTGGTCATATTTGAGATAGGGATCTTCAGGCGGGGGGCTACCTGCACCATATCACTGTCCTCCTGACTAGTAAGGAGTTTGGTACAGTGATGGGCCATGACCACATGACAGGCCACAGAAGTGGTCAGAAGTGGTCAGCTCTTTATACTGTAGCAAGCCTGCTTTGCAAATCTATCTGCCTCAGCATTTGCTTCAACTTATATACCCTCTTCGAGGTTATGTCACCTTATATGAACTAAGTAATTCTTTTAAAAGTAGCAGTATTCTCCCATTGTTTTCAATGGCTTAGTAGCTATGGTCTATAAAAACATTGTTGACTCAGTTTGCTAAATAGGGGGTAAAGACTGTTTGACAATAATTAGAGTCAGTTAGTATAAGTACCTGTGGTTGACTACCAAACATGAAAATAACCTGTTATAAGGTGCAAACCTCCACTTCCTGTGCCTAAGATGCTGCATTCAGGAGAGAGATCCGGTTGCCATTCTGATGTCTCCATGTCACTATATCAATTCCTGCCATAGCCTTGACACTTCTGGTTGGCTCCATCACAAGAAACAAGGAATTGTGATGAGTGGGGGGCAGTTCTCCACAGCAGCAGCTGGAATCTCCTGGTCCCTAAGTGCTGGTAGTTGAGTTTCTTGTGGGCTGTATTTAAAGTGTAACAAAGAATCACTTAACAGAATTTCCCTCAAATGCCACACCTGACCTATAGCTTTTCTAAACTTGTGTGCTTTTCTTTGGAGTGTGTTGGTGATTGGGACTGGAACCAACATTATAATCAGTTCTGACTGATAGCTAGGTTTGAAAACTGTAAGTGCCTGTGTAATGGCCACTAAAATATTTTCCTCAGTTGTAAAAATTACTTTCCTTGCGGAGAATTTATTTATTTATTTAAAAATGTGATAACTGGGAAAGGCTCCATGAGCCGAGGCTTGTTTCTAGGTGTAACCCGGGGGTAGGGGTACAAAACAACAGAGGATAAAATTAATGCGATTTTACATGCTTAACAGTAAACAATAAAACATTACACACAACAACAGCTATATGTACTGAGCAGTAGATATTTACATAATATACAAAATGAAGTAATTATTTAAATACAATTATAAATACACAATATTTAGGATGCATAGAAATAAAAGACAGCAGGTAGTAGGTGGATAAAAGATAAGTGGGGCCAGCAGGTGCAGATAGGTATAAGCAAGTCAAGGGCAAGGGAGATAATGGGTTTGGGAGCAGGACAGGTGCAGGATATGGAAATGGTAGGCCTCAGTAAATGTTTGAGGGTGGGAAAGGAGGGGTTAAGATGGGTTTGGGGGTGATGCTGTTCCAGAGTGAAGGGAGTCTATAGGAGAAGGCCAATTTGCCAGTCGAGGTGCCAACATGTGGGAGGGCAAAGGAATGGGCACTGACTGATTGTAAGTTATATGAGGAGGGAGTGGCAAGTTTAAGGAAAGAGGCAAGATATGAAGGTAGAGTTCCAAATCAGAACTTAGATATAAAGGAGATGCAGTGGGATAAGCATCTCTGGGAGAAGGATTGGAAGGAACGGGAAGAGTAGAGGTTAAAGTGGTGAGTCAGACGAGGAGAATTTGAGGCAAATCTGCAGAAGGCATGATGCAATATGTCTAGTTTGGACAGAGAGGTTGCAAGGAACATGACAATTCACTCCCGATATTTTGACCCCTGATTACTCGCTCCCGACAATACGTTCCACTGACCAATCACTCCTGCAAAAGTACATTACAGTGACTATTAGCTTCCTCTGCCATTCCCTGTGTGCAGAAAATACAACATCGGACATCGGACAGCAGTGCTAATAATAGGCAGTTAGCAGTGCTGATAATGGGCCGTACATATAAATAAATGAAAAAATGAATAAATAGCTGTCTTACCAGGTTGTATTTGCTGATAAGTCTATGAGTCACAGGAAGTGTTGAATTCAGGAATTGGGATGAGTGTGGGTAACCATAGTAACCAGGAGTATAATTCGCTTACATACAGGAAGTGGGGCAAATGTCGGTAACCCCAGTAACCCTGTGATTTAACTGTGTGCTTGGTAAGTTAAAAACATTTATTTTATTCTTAAAACAATGTTAAAAGTTGTTGTGCTAAAACTCAAAGCTATGTGCAACTTCATGTAGGAACTATTCTGTGGTGTGATCAGAACTGAAGTCTACTATAGCTTCTGGAATGGAGACATGAGGCCACAGGGGCAGAATGGCGTAACCTTTATAGCAATTACTGTTAATTAATTGCATGTGGATGTATTCTTTGTTTGTGCACTAAGTATTGTTTTGATTCGGAAGACATAATCACCTGCCACTCTACTCAGTACTAATTGTGTAGTGGCCTATCCTTCATGTTACAGCTATATTTTATTTAAACGTACATACAGGAGTGAATTGTTGCAGAGCATTTTGTCATATGAGTGGATTAGAGGGGGAGTGAACAGTCGGGAGCGAGTTACGCAGAATGAATTATCAGGAGCGAACTGTCATGTACCCGAGGTTGCAGGGGCAGCACTGAAAACAACATCAGCATAGTCGAAGGCAGGGAGGATCTATTTAACTAGTAGGTTGCATCTAACTGGGAGGGTAAGGCTAGCCATATGTCAGTAGAGTAGCCCAAGTTTCGGCTTCAGTTTGGAATGGAGGGCGCTGAAGTGGGAGGAGAAATCGAGTGATGGATTGTACCATACTCCAAGGTATATGTATGTGAGGACATTTTCAAGTGGAGTGGATGCTCTGGAAAGGAAAGAGGGTAGAGAGCAGAGCTTAGCAAGTTTTTGCTTGGTTCCAGAAGTCATAGCAACAGTTTTTTTTTATGTATTTAATTCTAGGCAATTAGCATTAAACCTGGAGGTAACTGCTGAGAAGTTATTTTGCTGAGGTGCTTGAATGGTGGAAACAGATGGGCCAGAAAGATAGAGGATGGTGTTGTCCACATACAAGTGTACCTTGGCATGGGAACATACAGAGGGAAGGTTGTTGATAAATTGGGAAAAAAGAATGGGCCCGAAAATTGAGCCTTGGTGTACACCAGCCAAGATTGGGAGGGGAGAGGAATGAGCACTGCTAACTTTTATAGACTGTGAGCAGCCCATGAGATAAGATCTGAACCAGGACACAGAAAATGGAGAGAGACCCAGGGCACTTAGTTTATCTAGGAGAAGAGGGTGGGACACGAAGTCGAAGGCCTTCACAAGGTCAATGAAAATGACCGATGTGAACCGACCCTGATCCATGGCAGAGTGGAAGACATCAGCAAAGCTTGGAAGGGAGGTAGTGGTGGAGTGATGCTTTCTGAACCCTGATTGGACAGGGGATAGAATATTTGAGGCCCAGAGGAAATCATTTAACTTAGAGAGGATAAGGGACTCTTGTACCTTGGCAAGCAAAGAGAGAAGTGACATGGGATGGTAGATGCCAGGGACGATAGCATCATCCCCTTTAAAGAGAGGCAGGACCATGGTGAACTTCCAGGCAGAGGGAATGGTAGTGGCGGAGATGGACAGACTGAGGATAAATGTTGGGGGGGGACAATGGAGGGAGCGGAGAGAATAAGAAGCTTGGGGTGCAAACCATTGGGGCTAGGCTTGGTTGGGTTGAGGAAGACTAGAGCGCTCAGGAATTTGAGGGGGATATCGCTGGCAACTGGGAAACAGGGGAGAGGGAAGGGAGCTGGAGAATAGAAAAGGTGGTTGGTGCGGTACCCCAGAGGTTGTGAAGTATGTGTTTAGAATTTCTGCCACAGGGGAGGGGCCTGAAATAAGTGATCCCACTTCACTGAGAGTGGGTGATGTGGGAGCATTAGAGGGGGTGGAAGAGAGATTGGATGTCATGCCAGAGAGTGGATAGAATGCTGCCATGAGGCTTGCAGGTGAGTTTTGAAACATTTGGACTTGGCCTGATGAATTCACTTGGTGCAGCTATTATGGAGAGTATGATAGGTTTGCCGGTCAGCAGGGTCACATGAGTTTTTAAAGCGAGACTCTGAGAGATCACAGGATTTTCACATTGCCAGGATGTCGGGGGTGGTCAAAGGATGGTGAACACACCTAACTCTGATTGATTTTAGGGGGGCATGGGTATCCCACACATCCAGAAAGATGGCAGTGAAGTGTGCAAGTAAGGCATCAACAGAGAGGGAGGAGAAAACAGGTATCCAGTCAGTTGATGCCAGGTCATGAAGCAGTTTGCTCAAATCGAGTGATCTGAGGGGTTGGTACTGAATATATTTTGGAGGGTTTGGGAGATTGTGGATCTTTCTAATACAGAAGGTGGGTCAGTGATCACTGAGTGCATCAGGTAATATGACGGTAAGGCAGATGAAGTGGGGGTGAGTTGTAAGCACCCAGTCGAGCAGGGAATGAGACTGGGAGCGAGGATTTGGGCATGTGGGTTCATTTATTAGCTGGGACAAGTTAAGGGCTTCAACTTGTTGATGGAAGTTCAGTGATTAGGGTGAGAGCCAGTCTAAATTAAAGTCACCAAGAAGGATGAGCTAACCCAATGAAGAAAGGGAGGAGGCTGCAGAGACACAGGAGACAAGAGAGGATGGTGGAAGTTTCAGAGAAGCATAAAGGACACCCACAAAAATGGGTGATGGGGAAGGAAAATGAAGAGAGGCTAATAGGAGTTAATGGGAACAAGGGATTACTTCCCTATGGGAAATAGTGCATGATAAGGAGTTGCAGAAATCGGTAACTATGCCACCTCGTGTACCATGATCTTGCCGGTTCTCTCTGCAAAAACGAATTACCTCTCTTTCAGAGTTTTGTCCCTGCATGAGTTTTGCACAGCATGATTCATTGCCTAATGTGATCTGAATGTAAGTGGTTTAGTATTAGTCCTGACAGAAGTGACTATACTATCTTTTACTTCTTGTTTTAGCATATCTAAATGTGTCTGGTCCTCAGAGGTCCATGTAAATTTACCTTTCCCTTTATTTTTTTTTTAATATAGAGGTTTAGCTAATCTACTATATTCAGTCACCTGGCTTCTAGCAAAGTTTAACAGCCCTAGTGTGCTCTAAAATTGTTTTGCTGTCGGGAGGAGGGGTAAGGATGTAATTTTGTCTTTAAACTGTTTTGACAATAGTATTCCCTGTGGTGGTATGGTAGTTCCTAAAAATCTACTTCAAATCTCCCTGTCTGGCTCTAAAATTAAATGAAAATCCATTGGATTGCAATTTGGCAAGGACATTTTCAAGACGTTTCAGTAAGGCAAGAAGTACAAGTCATCTACATACCTGACAACCCCCTGGATATCATTGAGGGTTATTGCCCCTATTTTTGAGAATATCCCTGGTGAATTCATGAAGCCTTGTGGTAGCTTTGTCCATGCATACTGTTGCCTGCAAAGGAGAAAGCTGTTATCTAACATACTAAAATGCCAGCAGAATAGGCCTAATGGTCTCTCGAGTCTGCTCTATTTTCAGTACCCACACTGAGGGCTGATTTTAGTGTCCCCCCTTCCCCTTGTGTTATACTGTCCCCAGTCCCAGATGTTCCACCTGTACTGGGCCTGGTCAGATTTATCCTCCCCCTGTACCTGTCCCATCCCCTCTTAAACCTGTCCACAGTCTCTGCCTCTACCAGTTCCCTGGGCAGTGCATTCCATGGTGCCACCACCTTTCAGTGAAATAACATCTCCTCCTCTCCCCTCTTAGCCTGCCCCCTTCCAGCTTACACCCATGACCTCTTGTTGCCCCACCCTCCTTCCTTTGGAGCACCCTGACTGGGCCTCCTTTATTGATCCCTTTCATGTACTTAAAGACCTCTATCATGTCCCCCCTGTCCCTCCTCCAGGGTGTACATTCTGAGCTCCTTGAGCCTCTCCTCATAGGTCCTCTAGCTCAGGCCCCAGATCATTTTGGTTGCCCTCCTTTGGACCCTCTCTAGGAGTGTAATGTCTCTCTTTAAATGTGGTCTCCAAAACTGTACACAATACTCGAGGTGTGGCCCAACCAAGCAGTTGTACAGTGGAAGGATCACTTCCGCCTTTCTGGAGGTAATCCCCCTGGTGATGCATCCTTAGCATCCTATATGCCCTTGTCGCTGCCCTCATACAGGTCTCTGAGTTGTTCATTTTGACATCTACTACCCCCAGGTCCCTCTCACCTTCCGTGACTTGAATCATGTCTCCTCCCATGGTATACCCCTCACCTGGATTTCTGACTCCCAGATGTAGAACCTTGCACCTCCCCACATTGAATTTTAGTTTTTATTTCCCTGACCACCTTTCCAGAGCCTCCAGGTTCTCCTGCAAGGTCACCAACCCCTCCTCCCCATCCACCACTGCACCCAGCTTTGAGTCATCTGCAAAGAGACTCATCTCACTCCTGATCCCCCTCCTGATGTCTGAGATCTAGACATTGAACAGGAGTGGCCCCAGCACTGATCCCTGGGGAACCCCACTAGTAACCCACCTTGGGGATGAGGCTAAACCCCCAACCACCACCTTCTGAGTATGCTCAGAGAGCCAATTTTCTATCCATCTTAACAACTGTCTCCCTACCCCCATTTCCTTCAACTTAGCCAGCAGGCACTGTGGGGTACTGAATCAAATGCCTTGCTAAAGTCCAGAAAGATGATGTCCACTGGCATACCCTGGTCCAGGGTTCTCATCACCCAGTCAGAGAACTCAACAAGGTTTGTCTGGCATGATCTTCCCATGACAAAGCCATGCTGCCTATCATCCAAGTACCCAATTTGCTCCAGTAACCCTCCTAGCCTTTCCTTGACAATACCCTCCATCACTTTGCCGACCACTGATGTCAGGCTAATGGGTCTGTAATTTCCCAGCTCCTCTCTTGATCCCCCTTGTGGATTGGCATGACATGGGCTACCCTCCAGTCTTGGGGCACCCACTCAGTCCTCAGATAGATGTTGAAAAGTTCTGCTAGAGGGACTGCCAGGACATCTGCCAGTTCCCTCAGCACGCTGGGATGTATCTCATCTGGCCCAGGTGCTTTATCCATCTGAAGGGACCTGAGGGCTTTCCTTACTCTCTCTAGTGGGATTTCAGCCTCCACATACTCCCCCCTTTTCATCCTGTACTGCTGGGCCCCCACCTGTCTGTGGTGGCCACTCCCTTTCCTCAGACCCATCAGGGCCCCTATTCTCTACCAGTCCCACCCCTTGCTCAAGCTTACCCTCGCTCCCCTCACAAGACATAGCCCCTCCATCCCCCCAGTAAAAACTCAGGCAAAGTACTCATTTAGGACTTCTGCCTGTTCCCCGCCTCCTGTGCCCAACCATCCCCTATCCTTATCTTGCTGATCTGCCCCCTTACTTTTCTTCCTCCCATGTATCTAAAGAACCGCTTGTACCCCCTCTGGATCCCACTGTCCAAGGACTGCTCCTTTTTTGCCTTAGCTGCTCTCACCACCCTGGTGACTCTCTTGGCTGTCAGCTCATATTCCTCCTGATCCCTTTCACTCCTTGAGCACTTCAAGTGCCTATAGTCTGCCTTCTTTTCCCTCACCACCTCCTATACCTCCTGGGTCCACTAGCAGGGTTTTCTGGACTTATCAAACTTACACCTTTCCCTTGCACAGGATCTGGTAACCTCCTGTATTCCCCTCCTAATGATCCCCCACCTGCTGTCAGCATCTATATCCTGCCTTATCCTGTCCAGATGATCTTTAAAGGATCCTTCCCATCTCCCTAAAGTCTGCACCCCTAAAGTCGGTTACTACCATTCTTGTTCAGCTTTCCTCCCCCACTAGGTTCAGGAAGTACCAGACTGTGGTGTGATCACTCCCCACCAACGGGTCCCTCACCTCTAGGGCCCCTAATCTGATTACTGTCCGCCAGGACCATGTCCAGTGTCTGGGCCTCCCTAGTTGGCTCACAACACCTGTTGTGTCAGAAACACATCCTGGAAGACATCCAGCAGCCTCTGTTCTCTGACCACTGGTGACGTCATAGTCCTCCCAGTCTGTTCCTGGCGTGTTGAAGTCCCCCATTACCACTACCCTTCCCTTCCCTTTCCCAATCTACAGTGTCCCTTGAGATTTGCCACCCAAACTTTCTTCCAGGACCTCCGTCAGTGCTGGTGATCTGTATACCACTCTGACCTTTACTGTCTTACCCCATCTGCATCAGCAAGGTGACCCAAATAGCCTTCACATTCCCCTCTACCTCCTCTACCCCTCCAATACCCATGCCATTTCTGACTAACAGTGCTACACCACCCCCCCTTCCCTCCCCTATCTTTTTTGAACATAGTGTAGCCCTCCAGATTTAGGTCCCAATCTTGCCCTTGAGTAGCTGAGATCTCAGTGACTGCTGCCACACTTTTACCTCCCCCTCAACTGACATCGTCTGGAGTCAGCCATTTAATTTCCTAAGCTCCTGGCATTTATCAGGGCCACTCTCCATCCCTTTTCCATCCTCTCCTTTCTCCCCCTTGAACTCCCATTTCTCAGCTCCTGTACCCCACCTGGTGACTCATTTCCATCTCTCCCTAGCCCCCTAGAGGAGAGGAGACCCTGTCCCTCAATTATGGTACCTGCTGGTACTGCCCATTTTTTGATCCCTCCCCTTTCACAAGTTTAAACCCCACCTTTTGCTGATGAACCCAGCTAGTTTGAGCTTAAGGATTTCCTTCCCCTCCAAATTAAGGTGGAGCATGTCCTTAGTGTACAGCCCCTTATCCTCCCAGGTCTCCCACCCAGTACCCCACCAGGCCATACCGCAATTCCCTCCACCACTGCCTAAGCCACTGATCTATCTCCCTAATCTTCATCTTGTTTTCCCTCTATTGTTATCTCATGTTCTTTCTCCCAAGTAGGGACTGATCAAAATCTGTTTTCTAGATCTAAAGTTGTCTTGTATTTCGTTACTTCTTGTGTGTCTCTGGTAACTTGGATGTGTGCATTCTGAACTGTTCAGAGCACTGTTTGTCTATTTGAAGCACTATAGTCAATGACCAATCATGTAGACCCATCCAGTTTCTTTACAGTTAACAGAGGTGAATTTGTTTTGACCCTGACTGTTTAAATTATCCCTAAATCTAAAAGTTCAGCCATGTGTAATTCTAACTGGCTTTTCATTGCATGTGGGGTTGGATATTGCCATTGAGGTTTATGCATTTGTCCTCTTATTCCCCTATTGTGTTTGTAATCAATCCTGCCTAATTTTTGGTCTGTGCATATATTGAAAACTTATCTAATGTATGCTTAAATGTACTCCAGCAAATGTATTGTACTGCTGTTTTACTCCTGCCAACTTTTATGTAATCACTGTCTGTAACTAATCTGGGCCGCTGCTGAAAAAGGGACCTCTAAATAAATACATTTCTTTAACACATTTTTGAGTTTTACTGTGTCAAGTTATGTCTGTAAACACTGTACCAGGATTTTGTCCCAAACTAGGAGAATGACAGAGCAGGTCACTGGAAATTGATATCAGACCTGCAGTATCCAATCTATACCCAGGACCATGACTTCAGTCATGCTCACCCATAACACTTCCATGTTATGGGAACCAAAACATGATATGATAGTCACATGGACTGTCTTGGAGGGAGATGCATTTCCATTTATTCCTATAATTTGTGGCTCTTTTGAAAATTCTGGCATCCCTGATAATACATGTAATTTAACTAGAGCATGGATAGACCCAGTGTCAACAAGAGCACTGTATTCTGTGCCAGCCATGTTAACCAATTCTCTGGGTCTAGTGTCAGGGCTGGCTGTGTAAAATGCATGCTGCTTGTGTGGCTGGTACTGGTCAGGTCTGGGGGAAAACCTAGCACTCAGCCTAATGTTGGCTCGATCACATATGTTAAAGTTTGATCTTGCAAAGTGCCCCTGATTTGGATAGGGAGGGAAGTATACTGAGGAAACTGGTACATTTTGAAGTAGAGGTAAAGTTTGAGGTAGAGTAGTGTTAGGAGTGTCTGTAGGGTTCAGATTCAAGCCCTGTGGAAGAGCTGTAATTTGTGGTGGTGTTTCTTTAAGATGGATGAGGACTGTTTCATCTGATTACTCTATATCAGACATTAATTGTGGTGCTTTATCTAGGTAAGAAAAGGAAGTATTTCACATATGTGCTAGTGAGATTAAGTTTCTTTAAATATGGGGCTTGCTCCCATTGACAAAGCATATAATTTCTGTGGCATTCATATCTTGCCTGCTAACCCCTTGAAAGTGTACTGATTTATGTCTCTCTGCAAATTGTCTAGGAGATTCAACATTCAGTTGCTTCATTTTATAAACTTTTGCTCTGCATCCTGTTCAGTATGAATTACTGGTGCTGACTACTAGATCTACTATATCCTCTGCAAATTTTCCTGTTCACACAATTTCTACTATTTCATTCCATAGCTCCGGTTGCATACAAAACCTGATCAATTTCAGTTTTGTTTTCAGTCCAATCTGAATTGTCTCCCAATTATCTCATGCACTGCCTTCTCCACTTATCTTTGTCTACCTGCCCTGCCCTCTGCACCATTTTAATATGTGTTGCTATACTTTCTAAATCCTTCAGAATTGGTTATAGTAGGGCTAGTCCCATGCTCCCATACCCAGAGGAATAACCATAAGATGGTCACTCCCCTTGGAATGAAGTTTGGAATTGTGTAGGCAAGTGGAAAGTTTGCATATCAGTGCTGGGGGGGTTGGTGTGAGCTGAACCAGTTTCATTTGGGGGAAATGAATGATTAATGGTAGTATTACAGGGAGACCTAAGAAATTACCAAGGATCTAAATTAGACCTGGTTGTATTTCTTTGGAGGGTTTTATCATTATGGAGAATCTCTACAAGTGTCATCCCCTCTCCCCTTGTAACATTACCTTTGTCATTAGTGGTAGTTTTATTCCCAGTTGATGCACCACTGGTAGCAGCACCACCAGCATGTTCAGTCCTAGCAGTTGTACTATGAGTAGGTGCCTTAGTGATAGCGACTAGTATTTTCTAGTATTTTCTCCCCGTGCATGCCCTCTAGTATTATGTCTGGAATTTTCTAATTGTTTAAGACTCAGTCTGTATGAGTTCTATAAAGAATTATAATCTGCAAGGGTTTGATTGTGTGATTGTTGTAAGGCATTGCAATCTGTAAGGGTTTTATTGTAGCATTGTGTACAATATATTCTGCCTGCTTTTTCTCAGAGGTTGTCAGTTGTCGTCTAGCTGTGTTTTCTAATCCATATAATGCACATAATAAAAAGAACTGTGCATTGTTGCCATACTTTCATCTACCATTTCCCATAGTTCAGTTGTTGAAAGACGTTAGCTATAAGACTTTGATTAGCATACAGAGTGTCTGCAGTTCTGTTTAAATATTGACCAAAGTTGAGGCAAACCATTTTGGGATCTTTAGAATCTATTAAGGTCATCGCTGTTGGAGCCGTGGGATAAAGCATACTCTCCTATGTAGGAGAAGCCAGATGATCTATTGGTAGTCTTACACTGGGATTCTGATCATTTCATCCTACTGCTGGAGTACAAGTAGCCTTTGGTACCCACATGGTTTGATCTGATGGTTTGATTTGATGATCCTGGTGGGGTGGGCTCAGGCGTCTACTTTTTTTCTTATTTTATTTTTTATAATTTTTGGCCAGGAAAGACACACTAAGCTGAGGAGTGTTTCCAGCTACATCCTGGGGGCACACAGAAGTTAAGAGACTTACTCATGGTCACACAGTATGCACATGGTGGCTGTGGGATTTAAACCCAGTTCTCCAGGTTTGCAGCTCAGTGCTCTTAACTACTATGCTATACTGCCTCTCCTTGATGTGTACACTTGATGTGTAGATGCTTCTTCTGACTCTGCAAGTGGCTTTCTTCACCTACTCATATGTTCTCTTAATTCCTTCATTATATTTAAGTGTGGTGTGAGGTTTAAATAACTTAATCTAATCCAATCTGATTAAAACTATTTATGATGTGCGAGATATGCCTATGGGCAGAATTGTGGAGGTGGGTGGGCTTTTCAGTGGTGAAATTTGTATGATTAGAAAGGTATGCAAGTTGTCTAAATGCAGCGAAACATATTCTAAATACAGTTAACACAATTTATCTAAATACAGTTAAACACAAGTGCAGCAACACTGGGGGACAGGAAAGGGTCACAGTTCAAAAAGTGAACACCTTCCCTCAGTACAGTTAACATAACTGGGAGGAGGGGGGGCACAGCTCAAAAGGGAAACACTTTGGCTAACTATAGTTAAATACAATTTACCTAAATACAGTTAAACACAATGGCCCGGATATTCAAATCAGTTGTGCATGGTGCAACTGAGTTGTGCTGTTGCAAGTAGGGAACTGCGCCATGAAGCCATATTCAGTGGGAGCCAATGCACAGCACACGTACCAGTGTGCTGATGTGCAATGATAATGAATGCAGGCACAACCACAGGGGGCATGTCCATGCATATCCAGCGCAGTGCGATATTGAACCACGGAACCATGGCGCATGTGGGGAGCAAATTCAAGATGCACTGAGCAGACTTGAGCCTATAAAAACCAGGTGCAAGCACACAGACAGCACTTGCACCAGGAGGGAGAGGGAAAGGGGAAAGAGAGAGAGAATGACAGAATGGGACAGAGGGTAGAGAGAGAGAGAGAGAGAGAGAGAGAGAGAGAGCGAGAGACAGATAAAGAAAGAAAGAAAGAAGGACAGAGACAGACAGACAGAGGCAGCCACAGAGGGAATGTGACACAGGTGACACTGGAAAGGGAGAAGGGGCAGTTGGAGTGAGAGGAAGCATCAGGCACAGTGCCAGGCAGTGCACCAGGGTGCCACACACACCCATCCACAGCCAACCACCCAGGGGGTGATGAGACATCAGGGGCCATGGACAGAGCACCATACATGATGGAGGCTGCAATGAGGGGTGTGAGGGGGCAGGTGGAACAGCAATGTGGCTGAGGAAGAGCCCGTCGGTGGTATGCCTGACACAGGTGGTACTGAGCCTGCACCATATTCGAGAACTTCACTGACACAGAGATAGTGTGCTGGTACCACCTGAATAGGGCAATTCTGAGCCAGCTCTGTGAGCTGTGCAATGAGGAGATGCAGGCACCCACTAGACAGAGTCATGCAATGTCAGTGGAGATGAAAGTCACAGCAGTCATGTGCCTGCTGGCCATGGGCACCTTCCAAAGACCAACAGGGAACACCACAGACATAACCCAACTGGCCACATCATGCCTCCTCACACAGTTCCTCAACACCCTGCTGCCACGTGCATCGGAATACATCCAGTTCCCCAGCACACAGGTGGTGCATACAGCAGCCATACAGGACTTCCATAGGGTAGCATGTATGTCTGGCATGCTTGGGGCCATTGGCTGCACTCATGTGGGCATCCACATGCCACCTGGCCCTGAGGGTCTAGCTTACATCAACTGGAAGGGGATCCCGAGCATCAACTGCCAGGTGGTGTGCGATGCCATGGAGTGCATCACCAATGTCTGTGCCACACACCCTGGAAGCGCACATGATGAGTTCATCTGGCACAGCTCCACGCTGTGCCACAGATTTGAATGTGGGGACATCCCCACAGGCCAACTGGTGGGTGAGTATCAGACTGGCAATGGGTGATGTTCAGGGCAGGCCATGGAACAGGGGCAGGCAGGATGGGCAAGCAGGCGGGGTACCTGGGCAGGCAAGTGGCACAGCAAGGGCAGTCGGTGAGCTAACCATGTGCCTATCCACACAGGTGACAGGGCCTACCCATTGAGGCCCTGGCTGCTCACCCCCTACCGGCACTCATTGTCCCCAGCCGAAGAACATTACAACGAGGCATGTGCCAGCACATGAAACATCATAGAGCATGTATTTGGAATGCTGAAGGCATGCTTCCATTGCCTAGACAGGTCTGGCGGAGCCCTACAGTACAGCTTCTTAAAAGCATGTGGCCTATTCCTGGCCTGCTGCATACTGCATAACATGGCCACTGACCGTGGGATAGCTGTCAAGGCTGATGAGAGCTACAGTAGTGGGGATGATGGATTCTATGTGCTGGAGGGTGGTGGACAGCCCCCCCTGTGTGGAGGGATCCAAGACTGATGAGGCAGGCCTGACAACACTGCAACACCATCACACAGGAGCACTATGGTGCACCAAGGTAGGTGGCGCTAAACACATGCAAAAGCCACACACACAGGTACAGCACACAGGCAGGGGCAAGCATGGTGATGGGCATGCACACACAGAGGGGTGGTGCAGGGTCATGGGGGGGATGGCGGCACACCACCAAACACAACAGCACACAGCAATCCATGTGCCCCCATACACACACACCCACCCACACACACTCCCAGGCGTTGGCATGTGGTGAGGATCAGATGCATAGCACTAGTGCACAGGTGCATCTGGTGCAGAACAGCCCTCATCATGCCCACGCCACATGGGCCAGTGACCAGGCAAGCACGTACACAGGCAGCATACAGCACAACACACAGGCACCATGCCTGTGATATGCCCATGCACATGCCACCCATGCATGCACCGGGCAGCAGCAGCAGCTGACTGGAGACAGGGTGGGCCACACAGCAGGGCTGCTGCCTGGATCCCTGACCACCATGGCCACAGGGCAGCCATGCCAGGGCCGATCAGCAGCCACGGGCTGCTCACTGGCAACAGGAGGCATTGGCAGTGGCCCCCCCAGGGGTCAACCCATGGGACCATGACCAGGTCTGCACAGGGGTGCGTATGTGCCCAAACAGGCCCTCCCTAGGCATGTCTGGGATGCCAACAGTCCCGCCCGGCATCGACAGTGTCAGTGTCGCTCGACGCTGGGAACGTGGAGTGGATGATGCACTGTATGAGGTCAGTGGTGGCCAGCCATGCCCTGTGGCAGCCAGCAGTGTAAAGCCATCCGAATCCACCTGTGCAGTGCGATCCGTGGATGCAGTCGTGACCTCATGCATGCAGTGTGCAATATGATCCATGGAGGCCGTCGAGGCCTTCTGCATGCCTTGCATCCCCACCAGGAGTTGCACAATGCTCCTCTCACACTGCTTGGCAAGTTGGCGCACCTCTGCGTTCAGTGCACACAGCCCAGCGGTGACCTGCACCTGTTGCTTAATGGAGGCCTGGAGCAAATGGGTGTGCTCAGCCATTGGGTCAGCATTCTGGGGAATCTGGGTGGGATGCCGACCATCCAATGGTGACCGGCCATGCTGCACGGCCCCCCTCTCAGGTGGACTCTACCCAGTGGGGTACTCTTGGGGTGTGTCACTACCTGGCGCCCCAGTGGTGGATCATGCATCTGGCTGCCCTGTAGCACCAGCAGCCTGCTGCCCCTGCTCCCCATCCACTGACCCGTACCTAGTGCCTGTGCGGCCGCACCACCACTACTGCACAGCACCGCTGTGGCAGTGCACATGATGGCACCTGCAGTGGTGGCAGGCAGCTGGTCTCCCACCGACAGGTTACTGGGCATGCTGCCCATGCTGCCCGGCCTCATGCTGAGGTCATCATCGGTGTCGGACCCCACCCAGACCTGTGTCTCCACACACAGGACACCATGGCTGGCATCCTGTAGGATCGCATCCAGGGCCTCATGCGACACCATGCCCAGGACATCTGGCTAGACAGTGGTGGTGTGCTGTGGCCTCCCAGGCCCCTGGATGTGCATAGAGGTGGACTGCTGGTTGTCCGGGGCTGTACCTTCCTCCACAGCTGCTGCCAGGTGCCCCATCCTCTGCATGCGGGCGTGCCAGTACTGAAGGACAAAAAAGGTGAGTCAGTGAAGCAGTGGCCACATGTGCCCCCCATCATGCCATAGCATACTGTATGATGCCGCCATAAGTACCATGTAGGGATGGAATGCCACCTGTGTGGAATCTACCACCAGGCACACCCTCCATGGTGCTGCAGAGCAAGGTGGCTGCCACCAGCTCCTCCTGCACCGTGAGCTGTGGAGCATCATCAGGCCCCACTCTTGTGGCAGTCAAGGCTGCATGGATGGCCACCACTTTCTCTTTAATCCACCTTCTGTCAGTGCCTACCTTCTTGTAGCACTTCTGCACTGACCGCTGGTGGCTGCTCTGCTGGTTGACACAGTCAGCCACCTCCACCCAGGCCCCTGCCCTGGCCTGTGGTGTAGCCATGGCAGCACTCCAGAGTGGCTCCTTGTTGAGGTGTGCCTTGAACAGGGCATCTGTCTCTGCTTTTGTGAAGTTGGACCTGTGCTTGCGGGCAGGCCCACACTCCCCAACCCCCTCAGGTTCCTACATGCAGCTTCCTATGGTAATGGACAGCACAATGTGTCAGTGGCTGCAGCTCCCAGTGCCCTCCCCATGCTATGCCCTCCATGCTCAGTGTACTCCTGCAGCATGCGCAACTTACCTCACAAGAATGCAATACCTGTCCATGGTCTGTGCAATTCCATGGTGCTTTTATGGTGTATTGTATGCAAATGTGCTGTTGCACAGCAGTAATGATAAGCAACTCCCCCCATTGTGCCATGCATTGGCTGATGAGCTGATTAGCATGTTGCGGCTGAATATCACATATTTGAACCATGCACATTGAGAGTGCTCTGGAGCAAGTCAGTTGGATGCGTCGGAGCACACCGTGGTGCATTTTGCATGCATGTGTGGTGCACAGTGGTGCTGTGTGCATGCTCCATGTGGTGTACCACTGCCTTTTTCACACAGTGCACTGACTGCACAATAGCAGTCATAGAGCAGTGTATGCGCCATGGCTGCTTTTGCTCAGTCAACGCACTGTGCACGCGGCATGTCCTGACCCCTGCAGTGACCTCTGACCCTGACCGAGCTGCACGCATAGCCTTGCCATGACCAGCCACGCCCATGCCGCACATCCATGCCATTATGCGATTGGGGGGCACATCACATATCCCGTCGGCCCACACATCTGGTTCATGCTGTTGCTATGTGTGGCTATGGGCACCATTTTGCACCATGGCTCACAGCAGGGTTATGGCACAGTAGAGGGCAACCCGTGTGAGCAACTGGATGCAGTTGGAGCTGGCCAACCTCCTGGCCTGTGTCTAGTCCCACTCACCCCAGCTGTATGGGCAGGCTCCATTACAGCAGCCCCGTGTTGCTGTGTGGGACAGAATTGCTGCTGTGCTAGTGCAGCATACTGGGGTGGCCAGGACTGGTGAACAATGTTGGCACCGGTATGGGGACATCCTGCAGAGGGATCCAGGCCACCTCCAACATCTGGAGGCACACGTCAGGTGTGGGCATGTGCCACAGCCTGGTGAGTAGGCCCAGCATGCATGTGTGCCCTGGTGCTTTACTGTGGTGTACTGTGGGCAGCCTGGCATGTCCCGCAGGGCAGTGGACTGTCATTGTGTGCATCACAGGGATGCATCACCCACATCCGCATGCATTGCTCTGTCGCTGTGCGGACCGCACCAGGCAGGGGACCACACTGTGCTGGGGAGCCATTCCAGTGGCTGTGTACTGATGTGTTGCTGCCATTGTTCTATTCCCAGGCCCTAAGGATTGGCGGAGAGCTGTGGCAGCCAACGCAGCAGAGCAGCAGGCAGCTGCAGGACCCGGAGATGTTGCTGGAATGGCCGCAGCACCTGCGGGGCCATGGAGAGTAGGTAGGCACTGGCATGGGCCTCCACACATCTATTGGGGGTTGGTGGGGGCATGAGCCAGGCCATGGCTGCCTGTTTTGTGTGCCATGGGGGTTGGGTGTGTTGCACTGATCTTGGTGCTCTCCACTGTGGTGCATCCATTGTACACATGTGCCAGCTGTTGGTGAGGTGGGTGTGCACCCAGCCACCACTGTTGGTGCTGTGGTGCTGCATGGGCACTGTGCCATGTGACTGGCAATGTGCAGTCGGGTGGCTACTGTGTGGCAGGAGCCACCGTTGTGCACTGTAATGGTGTTCCGTGGTTCTGGCAGATGTAGGTTCATCCCCCTGTGGGTGGCCTGTGCAAGCCCTCTGGGGGGGGTGTTCCCGCTGCCCTATGAGCGCAGTGGTTGGGCATTGTTCTGTTGGACACTGTACTGATGGCTTGTCCTGTCCCTTCTCCTAGGTGTCCTGAGGCAGAGGAGGATGCCCCTGTATTGCCAGCTGTTGTGGCAGATAATTTTAATCATGCCTACCACGATGGAGGTGGTGTTTCAGATACACCAGTGGGTGTTTGATGGCAGGCACCGTTGGCATCGCGAGGGCAGCACGGCGTGGCTGCTGCTGATGGATGCCCTACCAATCCCTGTGTCCCCTTCTGTTCCTCCCCCACTGGTCCCCCTCCCACTGTACAGTCCCTATTACCTGTCCCCATCCCTCTCAGTCCTACGCCTTCCCTCCCCCATTGATTTGTATATAGTTGGCTGTTCTGTTCCTTAATACAGTGTTATGCCCTACCTGTCTATGTCAGTGTCTGCTTTGTAGGTGGCATGCGGCACCATGCTGCAATGGCCCAGTGCCTGTCCGTGTAGTGTTCATGTGTCAGGGTGCCTGTTGTGCTACTGTGGTTCCCTGCTGTGTGCCGTGGTGTGTCCCACTATGGTGGTGTCCCCCCCAGTTCAGTGGGTGTGTCATGGGGGTGCCCATGGGTGGCCTATCAGGGTTGTGTTGTGGGGGTGTGTGCATGGCAGCATGGTCTCTGGGTGTGTCCTGCTCTGGTCTGGCTGTGTTGGGGGGCACAGCATGTGGCCTACGGGGGTCCTCTTGGTGGCCCTCAGTTGGCCATTGGCTTCTCCTTTTACCTCACTATGGTGCCACTCTTGTGCTTGGGGGCGCGGGTGTGGGTGCCTGTTCATGCCCTGCTGTGCCCTGCTGGTGGTGGTGGCCTCCTGTGGCCTGTCACTGTGCCTCCCTGATTCTGTTCATCTGTCACCTCTCTGTGCCTTGCCCCCCCCATTGCTCTGCTGCTGTGGTGCAACTGTGTGTGTTTGTGCCATGGCACACCTCTTCTTGTGCCATGGTGCACCATTCCTTGCACCATGGCACATTGCCAGTTGCACCATTGCACAACTGTGCCATATTCAGCTGGGTTGCGCTGGAGCACTACGGCATGTGCAGTCTCTGAATATCGCCCTGTTGCACCTGTGCACATTGGATTTGTGCTGTGTTGGACTTGTGCTGTGCTCTGGTGCATTTCTGAATATCTGGGTCTATATGCCTTAAAAATAGTGAAATTGAATCAGCAGAAAAACAGGGGGAGAGTGGTGCACTTCAGAAAGTGAACATTTTGCCTAATTACAGATAACTAAATACAATAACAGCAAAAAATTTGGTAAGGGGGTTTTGCAGCGATGTGCACTCATGCCAACAGTTTATCACAACAGCAGCTAAACCGTGGTGGTGGGGGGGGGGTGAGGGATGTGAATTAAATGCAATGTAAAAGTTTGCTTAATTTGTCTAAATATGGATAGCTAAATAAAACCACTACAAACAATTGGGGGTGGCTTTGAGGTGAATGCATGCTGACTGTTTAACATAGTAGGAGTTTAAGGGGGGGGGATTCTGATATGCAAACCTAAAGCTGTTAGAAGCTTGCACATTGTCTGATTTTTAAACATTTGTTTACAAAGATTCCACATCTTTGGAAGTGATTACAGCACAAAACATTAAGTTGCCTTAAGCTAAAAATAATGACAATAAAATATATAATGATGAAGCACAAAACATAGTTACAGTTGCAGTACAGTATACAGTTCCATGACAATACACAATTGTAGTACAATATATAGTTGCAGTGATACATGCATGAAAACTGGGGGAGGTAAGGATACAACAGTGGGGGGGCACATATACTGTAGAGGACAAGATACAGAGAGGAAGTACAATGAAGGTAGTAGTGCAATAAAGGTTTTATAAGCCTGATTAGAAGTGCATATCATTAGCAGTGAGGTTTGAGCAGTCAGAGATTACTTTGTCAGGAAGTTGGGGGTAGGGAGGGTAAAGTGGAGGGTGCAAAGGATGGTGGGATGGGATGTAGGAGCAAATAAGATGTTGATATTCCAGGATAGTGCAGGAGTAGTGGGAAGGGGTGAAGAGGGTGGGAGGGTTTGGGTATAACTACTAGTAGGCTTAAGTACAGTAATCAGATAGAGCTGGTGATTGCTGTAAATCTGAGGATCGGGGTATGCAGTCGCAGGTACTCAGCACAGTCAGGCGCCACTTTAGTTTGCACTTGAAAGGGCCAAGTTTTGGTTCAGATGCTGTGTCAACAGGAAAAGCATTCAGCCAACTTGGTACTCTGTAGGCAAAGGAGTGCTGCAATAGGGCCGTGTGGAAGATAGGGATGGACAGGACTTTTCCAGACATCCCTCTTGTCAGGTGCTGACTATCGGCCATTATGAGAAAGTTTTGGATGACAGGAGGTTTTAGTCTGATGGTGGATTTCCTCCCCATTAGGCAGACCTGGTATTTGATTCTTGCCTGGAGATTAAGCCAGCTGGTTTGTGTATACAGATAACAGGTATGTGTATGTTTGCTGGCCCTAAGTGCCAGCCTGCATGCTTTATTTAGGGCTGTCCTTACTTGTTTTAGGGCAGTGTTGGTTGAGGTGCTGTAGACTAAGATCCCATAATCTATGACTAAGAGGATGGAGCCATTTGGTTGCTAGGGGATAGAGCCTCAGGGGACATACAGTGGCGGTGTTTGTAGAGTTGGTCTAGTCATGTGTTTACTGTCTTTACAATGTTGTCAATATGCTGGGTAAATGAGAAGTGACTGTCCAGAGTGATATCCAGATATTTGAAGGTGGTTACACAGTCAATTGGTTCTAGTTTGCTGTTGCGTATTTTAAGCTGGTGTGATTTGTGTTTATTATGGGTGCTTGTGAAGATCATAGTTTTGGTTTTCTTGTAGTTCAGGATGAGTTTGCTCTGCATTAACCAGTTTTCAGCTGAGCAAAGCTTTTTTGAAGTTCATTTTCGAGCAGGATGGGGTTTGCACTGCATGAGAAGATGACAGCATCATCTGCATAGAGTATCATTTTGTCCTGGCAAGCCTGAGGAAGTTGATTGAGGAATAAACTGAAGAGAAGGGGGCCCAGGATGGACCCTTGTGGGACGCCCGTGTTTACCTGTCTACTATCTGAGAGGGTGCTATTGATTTTAACTTGTTGACTTCTGCCTGAGAGGTAGCATCGTAACCATTCAAGCAGGTCTGGAGAGAGTCCAGTGACTTTCAATGTGTGGAGATAGGCCCTATGATTGACTTTGTCAAAAGCTGTTGTTAAGTCTATATTAATTGCCCAAGCTAAATGGCCCTTGTCACTGCCTCGTGGAGAAAATTTGAGAATTTGATTAACGCAGTTGTGGTTCTGTGTGACTTCCAAAAGCTATGTTGTTGCAGGCATTTGTTGAAGTATTCAGTGAGCTGATCAGAGATCAACCTTCCTAGGGCTTTGGGAGGGAGGATTGATATGGCTCTGTAGTTAGCATGCGCGATTCGATCAACATTTTTGTGAATGGGGTGAATATGGCAGCCTTCCACCATGCGACTTATTGCAAAGCTTCTACATACACGTTGCAAAACATCCCCAGAAGAGTAGTCTTTCCTGGCTTATAGCCTATGACTAGTAATCTACATCTGAAGCTATTTCATGCCAGAGGCAAACAGCTTCACCTTTCTCTTACCACTTCATGGGGCCTTGTCAATAAGTCTAGTCAAATGCCTACTGTGATACTCAATGGCATCTTCCCAGGAATACGTTCAAAGTGTCCTCCTGAGTTATGAAAAGCCTAGGATTTTATAGTTTAACATGGAGGCTGTTTCAGGAAGACACCAGTTATGTATTAGAGTTGCCTTATGTATCATGGTCGGAATTCTAATAATAAATCTGATGTGTTGCAATGCAGTTTAGTGTGCATTGTGTTAAAGCTTATGAAGCACGCTATTTATGACTTTCTTGTAAAATATATTTTTCTTTCATAATTTGATAGTATGCTTTGAAGCTCTGTGCTTCTGTGGTCAAAATGTGTTGTCCTGCACAACACATTTGAGCAAAACTGCAATACATAATTTTTTGATCAACTTTATGCATGTGTGAAAAACTGCTATACTGAAAGGCTGTTACAATATTTCTCTGAACAATATTTTTATGATGTTGAGCTAGCTAGCTTCAGTTTGATTTTTGCTTCGATTATTCATAACTGAAGTTCAGAATGCTTTTGGGCCTTGTTAGGCTATCAAGGTTCCTTACTTACTGACTTTGCCTGGATTGATCCAGGCTCTTGGGAAGAGACATTCCCAGTATCAGTTAACCCAAGCCCCACCCTCTCTATAAGACCATGCTAGCTGGACTTGTCACTCCCTGGTATGGTATGGTCAGTCTCATCTTTTTGCTCAATTTCTTTGAATATAATCTTTTAAAAAATTCTGCAGAAATTATATCCATGTCTGCGACTGGTTTTAATCCTTCACCCACCATCACAGCGCCAATCATTGTGCACTCTGGAATGCTGCAACTTCATAAGCCACCTTACAATGCTTTGTTTTAATCTTCTGGAAAACATCCTTAATTTCTATGCAATTTTCCCCTCTGGAAAATGACAAAAACTGCATTCTTGCACTTAAACCCATTAGAACATATTTTAAATTTATACATCCATTTTTTATACATCTGGCCTTAAAGCTGACAGTTTGGGCTTACTGATCAATTTTAATATAAACATTTTAGTCTATATGTTTTCTTTAAACTTTGGTGACTGGGATAGGCACTCTGAGATGGGACTTGTTTCTAGGTGTGACCCAGGGGAGGGGTTACAGCAAGTAATGAAACAGCACTTACACAGTAACAACAACAGGTGCATTAACATAAACAATAAAATTACAGTATAACTAATGCATTTCAGAGAAATAAAAAAGCAATGTAAATATATGCTGTACATGTACAAAAGAGTACACTGGCCTCCAGGGAACCCAGAGGTTCTAAAGAATACTGTTTACTGAAGTTCTCAAAATATATTTGAACCTGACTTCCTTCCCCACTGTCATAACTCTGCAAGGAAATCAATCTAAAATGGCAGCTTCTGGCATTAAAAATATTCTCTTAGGAATGCCATCACCACTGTTTGTAAATACTGATACTTAATTTGCTTAACTGCACCCACAGACTGTCCCATTGCTCATTGTGTGAAAACTCAGCAAAAACTGAGTAGTCCCCAGACTGCGTCACTCTTCCCACTGTGTCAAGAGGGCTAATTCTCCCTCATCCTTCACTCTGTAGATACCACTTGACCTATTACCAGGACTTCTAGACTACTCAAAGGTTCCCATTTTTAAATATATGCTTTAATCTATATGTGGGCCACATTTGGTACAAAATACATCTAGATTAGCTTAAATATTCTCAGAAGAATATATGCCCTTTTCTGCAGTTTAAAATCAGAAGTGACTGCCTCATAACACATAGATTTTTATTAATTCTGTTTTCATAATAAAACTTCTGGGACTGGGTTTGCCTACTCTGCCAAGATCATGTGCCACATGGGTCTATTGCAAATCAATTTTACACCTTTTCTGTGTTCACTTCATTTAGTTCACCCCAGTTGTGCATCCCTGCACCATGTGCGTATGTATGGCCCATATGTCACCTTCAGTGACCGATATTCCAATCATAGGGGTCCCTCTGCCCTTTTAATAATATTGGCTAGTACTTGGAAGCTATGAGTGTTTCCTGCCTTCCAGCTACTTAAATGATATCAGAAAACTTTCTTTTTCATGTTTTCACATCATGTTGGGGATTCCCCATGTTCTGAGTTCAATTGCACTCACACTGTGGATCTCATACAAATAACTCAAACAACACTTTGCACATGCTGCTGCTGCCGCTCAGCAATAAACATTTGTTATCTCTTTCATATTCATAGGTTTCACAGGATTTATCAAATCAGCAGCTGTTAGCCATATTGACTTGTCTCACTAATTAACAATTCCCACTCCTCTCCTGATCTTCATGATTTTATCTAGTGATTTCTTAAACTGTTCTACATTCAAACTCATAACCACATCATTCAGCAACCTGTTCCATGCAGCCACCATCCTCTGGCTAAACCAGTGTCCTCTTCCATTCCCCTCATAATTCTCTACCTTAATCTTCAGATCATGACCTTTAATATTCCTTCTGCTTTTCTTTTTAACTAGTCGGAAAACACTCCCATAAATCTCTATTTTTATAGGCTCTGTGTACCAGACAGAGGTCCCCTCTTAATCTTCTATATTGTAATGAATACATACCAAGTTTTCACAGCCTTTCCTCATAACTCATCCCCTTCACACTGTTCACCATCCTAGTTGCCCTTCTCTGTAGTCCCTCCAGTATCCCGATGTGTAACTTCCTACAGAGGGCCCAAAGATGCACACAGTACTCTGTATGTGGCCTCACCAAAGCTCTATACAGCAGCATCACCACCTTACTATCTCAACGCCTGATGTTTCTTGCTATACATCCCATCAACCTATTTCCTTTGTTTATCTCCTCCTTACACAGTCTGTCGAATTTCAGCTTGCTGTTTATACATATCCTCAGGTCCTTCTGCACCTCTGTAACCTTTAGTTCAACTCCATTTAGATGATACTTGGCCTAGATGTTTCTTGCCCATAGGGCTATTTTTGTTCACTTTCGGGTGCAAATACAATATATGTTTTAATAGATCAGTCTACCTAATGTAATAAAAGGTGGGATATAAATGTTTGTTCTCCCGGTGAAATGTGTTACTTGTTACTAACATTTTAATATATTTTTCATGTAACAATTAAAATCTTATGGAATAAATTGTGATGTACATGATGTACATGATGTACAAAAGCATACAGTATACAGTACAACTGACCCATCATCCAGTTGTCTTCTTCTAACATGTGTAAGAGAAACAGAATTTAGTATTGAAAATTTATCTATGAATACTTTCTCTGTAGCATATAAAACATAATATTTTCATTTAAATGCCTATAGTAGATCACAGCTGTTCTTAACATATGGGGCTCGACTGACAATGCCCCAAAACTGACACAAGGTGCCTGCATCAATCAGATGATGCAAGAGGCACCTTGTGTCAAACATTGTACCAGTTCCAATTCAAGAATGCAGGCTGCAGTGATAGCAGGATCTGTTGCATTGCACAGGGCTTGTGGCAGGGCTGTATTTGACTGGGGGTTGTGCCATGGCACACAGAGGCATGCAGTGGATGCAGGCTGCAGCATCCCCATTTGTGTGATTCTGAAAAGTGGAAGGATCTGCAAGGGTTTAGACCATCCTGGGGCTGGTGTAATGATCCATGCACAGCCCCCAGAGGCATCATTGGGTGTGGGGCACCTAACTAAGATTTATCTGCATGATAAGGCCAATATATATGAAATAAAAAAAAGTTTTAAATTATATAAATTGGGATTCAGCCTTTAAAAAATCACTGTATTCGAGAATGCTGGGGTTTCTTCAGAAATACTTTAACAGACTTAAGAGATAAATACATACCATCCAGACAAAAATATAAGAACTTAAAACACTGTCTGAAATGGTTGGATAAGTCAATTAAAAAACGTAAAAAAAAAACACAATAAACACCGCACTTTTCTTCAATCTAGAATCAATGACAACTGGACATCCTATCTTACAATACAAAAGCAATGTAAATAAAAAATTAAGAAGGCAAAAACTATGTGGGAATACCATCTAGCCAATTCAGCAAATAAAGCAAATGGTAAATATTTATTTTCATACATAAGTTCCCTAAAAAAACTTTTTGTCAGGTGGGACCATTACAACTTAATGATAAATGAATACGTGATCCCAAGTACATGGCCAACATTTTCAATAAAAAGTTTTGTGAAGTCTTTAACACCCATCATAAAACTGATCAATGCATCAACCAGCATGACGCTGGCCATACTACTCTACCTGCTAAGCTTGTACATAAAAAACTATTATCTTAAAAAGGTAAAACCTACCATGGCCCTAATAACATTGCTGGCCATTTGCCATATTTGCTGGCAGACTGTCTTGCCTATCCATTGAAATTGCTATTTGAGGACTGTCTATCTAAGAATTTTGTTTCGGAGGAATGGAAAAAAGTTCATGTGATCCCCATTCACAAAAAAGGCCCCCAAACTATATGGGAAAACTACAGACCAGTTAGCCTCATATCTCCCAGTTTTAAGATACTCAAAAGCCTGATTAAAAATATGATCACACCAGTCCTAGATAGATATGACACAGAGCAGCATGGATTTAAGCAGGGCAGAGGTTGTTTGACCAATCTGATGTTTTTTTTTACTAACTAATTAGTTCCCAGTTAGACAACAGAACTCCCTGTGATGTAATATTCATTGACTTCAGCAAGGCTTTTGATGCTATGCCCAGTTGGGCCCTGAAAACCACATTACACAACTTTATTATTAATAATAATATACAAACATATGAAGAAGCCAGCAGAAGAAGGCCATTTGGTCTATCAACAAAAGTAAAAAGTCAGAGCACACACTGCAGTTTAGAGTAGGGACCCAGCTGATGGGTGGTCTACCTCAACGTTGGTAGCTGGGTGACTTCACTGCAGGGTCCTGAGGTGAATACTAAGAGACCTCCCACTTCTATTGAAAATCAAAATAGTAAGTTGCCAATCTAGGCTGGAAAAATATATATGTTTATTGTTATATGAGGGGGCAGGGTTTGCTTTGACTTTTTGCTTTTGTTGATGTATGCCATACACAGTAGCACCCCTCATTTAAAATCTCATTTAAAATCCCATTTATAGTTTGGGAATGAGCAAGGGTGAGCAGTTAATATTGGATTTCATTTGATCTATCAAGTCTGCTCGTATTGCAGGGTTCACAGCTTGAACTAGTGCCCCTTCCCTTCCTCCCCACTTCACCTATCCTCCCTAACCATGATCCTTACCTTCCCCCTATGCCTGTCCCAGCCTCTCTTAAAGCTACCCATTGTCTTGAATGAGATGATCTCTTCTGGCAGTGCATTCCATGTGTCCACCACCCTCTCTGTGAAGAAGTGCTTCCTGACCTTCCTCCTAAATCTCTCACCCTCCAGCTTAAGACTGTGCCCCCTTGTGTTTTGGTTGCCACTCAGCTTCACGTGACTCTCCTTATTAACCTTATTTATCCCTTTCAAGTACTTGCAGGTCCCAATCATGTTCACTCTCTCTCTCTCTCTCTCTCTTTCTCTCTCTCTCCTGTCTTCAAGGGAGTACATGTTCGGTGCCCTCAACCTCTTCTCATATGCCTTACCCTGCTGACTGGCTAGTATCTTTGTAGCCCTCCTCTGGACCTTCTCCAGCAGGTTAATGTCCTTTTTGAGGTGTGGGCACCAGTACTGATCTCCATAATCTAGATGCGGCCTTACCAGTGACCTGTACAAGGGCAGTATAACCTCCTCTCTCCTACTACTGATCCCACTAGATATGCATCCCAGCTTCTTGTTTGCCTTTGCTGCTGCTTTCTTGCACTGCATGGAGTGCTTCATGTCACTAGTGATCATCACTCCCAGGTCCTTCTCCTCCTCTGATGCAGATACTCAGACTCCACCCAGGTAGTACTCTATCCTAGAATTCTTGGCTCCAGTATGCATAACTTTGCATTTCTTGGCATTGACATCAAGCTGCCAAATCCTGGACCACCTCCCCAACTTATCCAGATCTTCCTGTAGGTCCTGTATCCCTTCAGTTGTGTCCACTCTCCCACAGAGCTTGGTGTCATCTGTGCTAGGCACATTTTGCCCTTAATGCCATCCCCAATGTCACCGATGAAGACATTAAACAACACTGGCCCCAGCACTGAGCCCTGTGGGACTCCACTGGTTACCTCTTCGGTGCCAGATAACTCTCCCCCCACAACCACCCTCTGGGTTCTGTCCCTCAGCTAGTTTTCCACCCATCTGGCCATCTTTTCCTCAAACCCCAAGATCCACCAACTTCCTGATCAACCTTTTGTGGGGCACAGAGTCAAAGGCCTTGTTGAAATCAATATAGAGGATGTCTACTGCTTGGCCCCTGTCTACTGTGTTAGTGACATAGTCAAAGAAGTCAATCAGATTTGTTTGACACCCCCCCCCCGAACCCATGCTGCCTCTCATCCTGGAGACCATGCTCCTCTAGATAGTCCACCAACCTTTCCTTTTGCATGGTCTCCATGAGGTTGCCCACAATGGAGGTCAGACTGACTGGTCTGTAATCCCCTCAGTCATCCTTGGGACCGCTTTTGTGGAGAGGCACTACATGTGCTGTTCTCCAGTCCTGTGGTACCATGCCTGACTCTAGTGAACTATTAAATAGACCTGCCAGTGGCCCTGCCAGCTCCTCAGCCAGTTCCTTTAGTACCTTTGGATGTACTCTGTCCGGGCCTGGTGAGTTGTCCACCTTCAATGCCAGCAGCCCCTCACTCACTCTATCCTCCTCTAT
Organism: Neoceratodus forsteri; assembly: GCA_016271365.2. Taxonomy (NCBI): domain Eukaryota; kingdom Metazoa; phylum Chordata; order Ceratodontiformes; family Ceratodontidae; genus Neoceratodus; species Neoceratodus forsteri. The sequence continues at coordinate 232,878,627 of JADMNL010000023.1, forward strand.
TGCTACATCTGTGTTCCCCTCCCCGCATTCCTCTTTTCCCTCCTGAAGGCACTGGTCTGTCCTTCTTCCTGCTGAAGACAGAACAGAAGTATTCAATAAATATCTCTGCTTTTCCCCCATTATCATCCACCCACTCCACCCCTTTCTTAACCCAACAATCCCTTCCTTCTTGTCTCATTTCTCACTTATATAGTTAAAGAATTCCTTTTCCCCCTTCTTAATTCCTTCAATTATCTGCAGCTCCTTCTGCGCCCTTGTCCACTGGACTTCCTTACTTGTCTCACTAGCCAACCTTAGGTAACTTTCCCTATTCACCTCTCTCTTGGTCTTCCAATTGGTTATCAATTAGATATGTAACTGGCTGTCTAATAGAACACAGAGAGCACTGATTAATGGTCTGCTATCTGAACTGGGTCATGTCACTAGTGGGGTCCCACAGGGCTCTGTTTTGGGTCCCTGTATCTTTCAAATTTTTATATCTGACATGACTAGTAATTGTATTTCAGCCTCTATTAAATAGGTTGATAATGTTAAAACTGGTGATCCATGTAACAACACATATCAAACAGTAACTATTTAACAAGATTTAGATAAAATCACTGCATGGATCACCAAATGGGGAATGAAATTAAACACAAACAAATGTAAAGTTATGCATTTAGGTCCATGCAATCCCAGTGTTGCATATGTTCTATGGGGTTCAACATTGAATACAATTAGACGAAAAAAACTTAGGGATCATCATCTCTAACAGCTTGGGGCATTCTAAACAAATCAATGAAGTGATTAATAAAACTAACAGTGATTTGGTCTATAAGATAAAACATTAAATCCTGTGACCCCAAGGTCATGATGCCATTGTTCAGAGCATATGCTAGACCCCATCTCAAGTATGCCTCCCAAGTGTGGTGCCCCTTTAAAAAATCCAACTGTAATCTGTTAGAGAAAGTCCAAAGGAAGTATACCAAGCATATACAAGGCTGCATAATAAGACTTATGAAAACAGACTAGCTACCTTGAACTTAATAACACTGGCAACACGTCGTCTAAGGGGTGATCTGCTAATTTTATTTGACTTTGCTCAAGATCCATGCCTTATGATAGAACTTGTGCCTTGAGTTTAAAAATAATATTTATGACACAAGAGGCCACCCACTTCAACTTGCAGGAAAAAATGTTAGCTATATCAGCAGAAAATTATTTTTTACCCTTAGAGTTGTAAATCCTTGGAATGGATTACCAGTGGACATAGTTATCAGTAAAACAAAAGCAGAATTTAAGAAACATCTTGATAATTTTTTGCTATCAGGGCAAACTCTAACCAATCACTCATTATAATAGTGTAGGAGCATTCATGGGCTACAACAGCCTCCTCGCTCCTTATCCACCTTAATAGGAACCTTAGTATATGGATCCTTGAAAAAAACAGGAAGGCCATAAGGAAGGCACAGGATACCAGTGGAATTTGTAACTGACCCTGGAATGAAGCCACATGACCCAATGGACAGATCTCAGTGTTTCTGAATCAAATATTTACATTGGAAGTCATAAAATGTTTATGTGAGTCACTTGTTTTGCACTTCATCACATTAGCACTATAAATTATATAATACTTCAAAAAAAACTGAGCACAGTCACTTTACCCTGTTGCAGTATAAAAAGGCTAACAGAATCAGAAAGTAGCACTATGCTGCCCTGAAAAAGCATACAATGGCATGAAACACTGGCATGTTTGTGAGTGTCTGCTGCTGCTCTTGTAAGTCCACATTTTATAGCTATATGAAATAAATGTTTTGAACTCAGTCCTTGGCCAGGAACGTTTCTTTGTTGCTGACTCGGTAATCTTGAAGACAAGGTTTTTGGTTGGAATATATTAGTCTTGTTTCCTGTGGCTCTTCATTACACTTCATGCAGCTTTGTTTGTGCTGTATGTACACTTTGAGGACTGCCTTCTTATGTTTCATTGCTACCTTAACTTCCCTTGAAAAATCAGATGGGTCTAACATAATTTTCACCTTTGCTCACTTTCCTGATGTGACATTTTGCTACTGCTAGAACACCATCTTTGATGTGCTCCTACTTACCCTCTGCCCCATTCAGCTACTGATATCCCTGGAGTCTGTCCTTTACCTCCTCCTCCATTCTCCCAAAGTCTGCCCTTCAAATGTCCAGGATAATTGTTTGGATCAACTGTTACTGAGTTTTCAGGAATGTATCAAACCACAGTGTTGCTGGCACTAGAACCCAATAGATCCTCTATTGTTAACCCCCAAAACTATCACAGTTGTACAGAACAAAATCCATTATTTCCCATCACTGGAATTTCTGTTCACTTGTTGAGCCAGAAAGCAATCTTGGAACATGTTTACCATCTCTGTGTCTACCATCTGCATGCAGTTACATGTGCGAACATTATCAGGTGCTATAGGGAGATGGAGAGTGGAAGAGTATCAGAAGACCATGGCCACCTCTGTTAAAATGCAGGTACATATTCAGGTTCTTTACTGTGAATGACCAGCAGATTGATAAATAATGTTAGAGGGGGATGAGACCGAGGATCCTCACGCAGCACAGCTCCAGGCCTTTGAAATGAATGGACACAGGTGAAAAGGCAGAGAAAAGTACCAGGAATTAACAAAAAGGACATTTCAAATGTATATGATTAAACAAATGTAATTTGGTGAAACATAGAAATTGATGGCAGATAAGGACCTCTTGGCCCAACAAGTCTGCCCGTTTTTCCTACCTACTGCAATACTGCAGATCCTACTTGATCTTTGACTTTTACCCTTTCTTTCCTATTGCTAGGGTTCTCTTGTGCCTATCCCATGCATTCTTGAATTCCCCTACCGTTTTTAACCCCATCACCTCTGCTGGGAGGCTGTTACTTACCAATTTACCAACAATTCCACACCTGCTATGGCTTTATACATCTCAGACTCCAGATGCTGCATATCATCAAAGGATATTTAGTTTGTCAGATGGTTCTGGGCTTTCTCTGTCAAGTCAAAACATTGCAAAAATATTCCCAGATTTATTCTTTCATACCAAATAACCTTTGGTCATGTATGATCACTTCAGTGCCTCAAAGATGGGTGTCAGAACCACAGAAAGATGCAGACAGCACCTTCCAAACCTTAATAGCCTCCACAGCCATCTTTAAAACAAGTTTGAAATCTTAAAAACAAATCTTCCTGTTTCTCTCTCTCAAGCCATCTTACTCTCTTCAAACTCTCACAAAAAAGAAACTGCGATTGCAAGCACATACCATATGCTAAAACTGTGAAATTAAAACCCATCGGTTTCCTAAATTCTACATATTATATAGACAACCCTTTCAAAATTGTGGAATGCTATTTCAGTGCTTTCAGTCATGTCTATAATAAGAGGATGTGTGATACTGATATGCAGTTCCATTAGAATCATAGAATGGTACTCCACTGGTTTGCAAGGCACAACTGCAATCTGTACACTTCATGACGAGTCTACCATACTGCTTTCAGAATTCCACGGAATGTCTCAAAATGTTCTGAAATGCATGCTGCCAGTTAAATGGCCATTCTACATGAATAGCATAGCCCATTAAGAGATTTAGATTTAAAAATATTCCTTAATTCAAGCCCTTCTTACTTATGAGGGAGCATCTGGCTTAGCTTGTAGTTAGCCCCTTAGTAGGACTAAAGGTTTTATATGACATACTGTGGATTTCAATGATTTGTACATTACTCCTGTTGCTTCTTTCTACTGTGTTGAAGTTGTCAGTTAAATATGGAAAAGTGAGATGGAATTGCTGTTCTTCTACATGAAAAAAGAGAGGACAATTTTCCAGTTAAAGTGATTTAACAACTTTCTTTCAGTGGGGTAGCAAAGTCCATGGAAGTCTGTTGTGATGAAAGTCTTTAGAGTCAAATTTCCCGTTTTTTTTTGCACACTCTATAGGGAAGCAGGAGGGATCATAGTTTGGCTCTGACATGGCAGCCAGCCAAGCCCTTCACATCCTGATTGTTTGTTTGTTTTATTTATTCATACTGATAAGATCATGGGCCAAATGACCCATTTTCATGGGTGACCAGTACACAAATAACAGTACAATATAGCATATAGACAAAAGTACTAAAATATAAAAATACATTACAAATATGTGCAATCATTCATAGGCTGATTATACAAAACAGTTACATTTACATTCAGCAAAAAATATACTCTTTCAGCTTTTGTCTAAAAGAAGAAAGGGATACATTAATACAGTTAAAGGCTGATTGCAGTGAGTTTAAAAAAGGAAGAAAGTAAAATATTGTTTTCTGATCCACTGAAGTATGCATTCTTGAAATGGACAAAGAATATGAAATTGATGATCATGTCATGGTGGAAGTAGTCTTCTTGAATATTGATAATAGGGAGACAGGCACCTTACTGAGTGTCACTTTTTTAACGAATAAACCTAACTGAAATTTGTATCTACCATCGAAGGAAAGCCAGCCTGCTTGCTCAAGCAGGTTGCAATGATGTATCCTACATGGCGATTGAGTGGAAAACCTAGCAATTGAATTCAGAAATACTTTAACTTTAGATAGCAAACTCTCCCATGCAGAAAAGTAAAATAAAAACCCATAGTCAATTAAAGGCAATAAGAAGCTTTGAGCTAGTAATTGTCGCATAGAAGGGGTGATAATCTATATAATGTTCCAAGTTTCTGATGTATTACCTTTGTCATATTGATAATCTGTGGCTCATAAGTTAAACCCTCATCAATTAGTAGGCCTAAATTTTTAAATTGTTTAATTTGTTCAATGTTTGTTCCTGTAATGGTATGAATAGATAATGAAAGATCTGAAATAAATCTTTTTCTTGAATTTGCAAACACCATAGACTTTGTTTTTTTTCCCATTAAGAACCAACCCATGTCTTTTTAACCGATTCTGGATCTCTAAAAAGTAATCTGCCAGGTTATTCTGTTCTTCTTCAAAATGAGACCCACTTGCGAGGACCACTGCATCATCAGCATATAAAAACATTAGTGATTTTGTGCACACAAGAGGAAGAGTGTTAAGAAAAAGGCTAAACAAAAGGGGACCCAACATAGAGCATTGTGGAACACCCAGTGAAACAGGAGCAGAAAGAGAAAGTTGTCCATTAATTTTTGTTTCATGAGTATGATTATTTAAATGACTCCTAAACCAATCTTTAACCTCCATAAATATCCTTAAGTTTGTAAATGTAGAAAGTAAAAGACCATGGTTGACCAAATGGAAAGCCTTTGTGAGATCCATGAACACGGCTCCAGAAAAAAGCCGTTTATCAAGTGCCATATGAACCGTGCTCATGAACCCCATCAAGGCAGTCGTAGTACTATGTCCTGGCCTAAAGCCATGCTGTGCTGATGTAAGTATATTATTTTTGGACATGTACTCCATGATCTGGTTGAAAAATAATTATCTCCAGAACCTTTGAAAGTGGGGCCAGTAAAGAAATAAGGTGATAGTTAGTTTTATCTGTAATGTCTCCAGATTTAAAAATAGGGACAACAATAGAATGTTTCCAAATCTTGGGAAAATTAGACAAAGGGATCAATTAAAGATAGCAGAAAGAGGAAAACAGAGAAGACTGATCTGATCCTCTCCTGTGTTCAGGCATATGATGAGGTGTGCCGAGGGAGAGTGCAAGAGTGGATCAGATCAATTAGGAACGGAAGGGATTGGCTGGCTTCCACGTCAGAGCCAAACTACAGTCCCTTTTACTTCCATACAGAGTGTGAAAAAAAAATTATAGATTTTCATCACTATAGGCTTCCATGGCATGTAAGCCACACAAAGATGTTGTTAAATCACATTAATCTTTTTATTGAATATTTCAACTCATACAAAACAGACAGCATCATACAAATTGTTTACATTTCCAGTTGCACAATTAGCTCATTCATTGGGAATCTGTATTAGGGTAAATATGCCCATTGCAGTAATATGACAGAAGTATAGAGCCCTGTGGACTGTCTAATTATATAAACGACAAAGCAGTGCAAAAATACAAACACTAACAGTTGATCTGTATCTTGCAGAAGGCCTTGCAAATGAAAGGAACAGTCCAGTTGGAGGTGAGTGAGTTCAATGTAGAAACTGTTAATGTGTGTGGCTGTTTTGGGAGCCTCGATCAGAATTAAAAAATATGAATTATGGAACTATTTAAGATTTTTTAGCCAGGTGCTTCTTTGATATTGGAAGGGGAGACCCTGATGGTGGGGGGATGTGTCCTGATTTTCTATTTCTGCTTGCTGAGTGTTGCAATCTGGGAGTTGTGGGGTGACAACCCTCTTGGCCTTGAGCAGTAAGGGGTATCCAAGTACAATTTCCAAATGATCTGGCACCTGTCCATGGCCCTTCTTAGGCATATGTGATGTGCTTCATGGCAGCCAGTTAATCAACTGTAAGTATCTATTCTACCATACTGGGGGTTGTTGTGGAGCCCCAATTCAGGGGGAGGAGCTGCTTAGCTGCCATCCTTACTGTGATGAGCCACTGCATTGTTGCAGGTGACTTAGGCTTGGAGATAGTGAGGGCCCAATGAGAAAGAGAGGGGCATCCAGAGGTATGTGAAAACCAGTTATTGTTCTGCATACTTGTGCTGCATCTTGCCAGTATTGTTGAACCTTGGGGAATTTCCACATTATATGGATTAGGTGTGCATCAGCTTGGGAACCCCTCCAGCATTTACAGTATCTTCTGAGATAATCCCCATGTGCTTCAGATCCATAGAGATCCTGTACCATTGCAGGGGCATCTTATTTTGAATGAGTCTGCTGCACTCATCTATACAGACTCTAAGCACTCTGTATAGAGCCAGTGGCCATTCCTCCTTTGATATTTGTATTTAAGGTCCAACTTCCCATGCTACCCTGTAGGTGGAGGTCTGATCTGGTAAGGCATCAAACAGGATCTTTTAGCAGAAGCTGGTCTTGCCTCTAGGGATCTTAATAGCAGAAGTGATAAAGAATTCTGATTCCTGGGAATCCTTCCATTACATGCAGTGGGGTGAGGGTCCTGCTATGCTTCTATTTTGAAGGTATTGCTAAAAGATTATTTAGCTATGTTTTTGTTGCAGGGTTGAGAAGGATTCTACATGCCTCCCATTGGGAGGTTAGGATGTCCTTTGCCTTACTAATGCTGCACTGTGCCCATGCACTCCAGTGAGGAGGCTTTCATTGCCCCATGTGGGGGGGGGGGCAAGTTGAAAAGAGTGAGGTCAAACTCCATGAGCTTCTGTAATTTATGCCAGCCTATAGTAGTTTGGATGCCCTGATGGTGGTGTTTCCCATGCTGATGTGTGCAGTCTTGTTATATAGTAGTGTGATAGCCACAGGTGACTGGGCCTTGTTCTGCTCTATTATATGCCACTGTGGCAAGGTTGAGGAAGCCAGGTCAAAACATTTCACGGTCTGTGCATTAAGAAAGAACATGTGGTAGCTTTGGAACCACGGCAACTCCCTGCTCTCTCCCCCTCCATTAGCTGTGTAGTTTAACTTGACTATATCTGGGTGGTTTGCCTACCCATGGAAAGTCCCCCAACAACTTATCTGTTCTGGCAAACCAGACAGCTAGAATAGGTATCAGAAGGTGGGAGAAAAGATACTTAAATTTGGGAACCATCATCATTCAGAAGTCATCCAGTTTACTTGCCAATGAGAGATTTAGGAGTTTCCATCTGTCTAGTTCAGCTTGGGCTTTTGGCAGCAGTGGCACCAAATTAAGAATCAACATTTTATTCAGTGTATAGTGGATTTTGATGCCTAATTATTTGATCCCTGAGCTTGACCACAGCAGGACCCTATCCAGAAAGGGTTGGCTATTGCAAGAGTGATGCAAATGTAGGATCTCAGTTTTGGATTGGTTCACTTTGAGACCAGATACCTTAGTAAACCTATCTAATAGGTCTAGTAGGTGTGTAGCAGAGGCCTCCCCATCTGCCTCTAGGATTAACGGGTTGTTGACATATAAGAGCGAGTGTTACTCTGCCCTCCCTGTTTGAAAGATTTTCAGGCTTGGGTGATTCCTGTTTGTGACCTCCAAAGGCTCTATGGCCATTAGGATAAGGAGGGGTGAAAGGGAACTCTCCTGTTGTGTGCTTCTTCATAGGGGGAAGGGGGGAGAGCATAGACCATTGATCAGCACTGATGCAGAGGGGAGTTATTAAGGATTTTTTTTACCAATTCTAGGAATCAGCGTCCTACCCCAATGTGGGTGATGGTGCCCAGAAAGAAGCCCCACTCCACTGATTTGAATACTTACCAGCATACCTCTCAACCTCTTGCCTCATGAATCAGGGACAAAGACCCCAAATCAGTGACACATCTTAAAAACTGGTACTATTCTCTCAGAAAGCTGACAGAATAAAGGGATTTGTCTTAAGATGCATTTTCTGAAGAAAAAGAAGTCTGCTACTTTAATGTTTGACATTATTTTGTGCTTTTAATCCCCACTGTTCTGCCACAAAAACTCAAATTTTATGAGGGATGGAGGAAAATTTTGAGGCAAAATCAGGGACGTCCCCGAAAATCAGGGACAGTTGAGAGGAATGCTTACCAGTGCCACTGCTGGAGAGGGCTCCTCTGGGACACTTAGATAATATTGATCAGGGTGTGCAGATGATCAGTACTGTGTTGCCTTTTCATGAATCCAGCCTGTGATGGGTGAATGAGTCCCCAGCATGCTGGTTACAGTTTGGTGGCAAGGACTTTAGCATCTCTGTTGATAAGGGAACTAGGTCTATAGTCCCCTGTGGCTGTGGTATCTTTTTCCCTTTCCTGTGGAGCACTGTTATGAATGTCTTCTGGAGTATGGGAGGCACCCTACCAGTCTTGAGCATCTTCTGGAACATGTCTATCATAGCTGGGGCTAATTCATCACTGTGGGTAGTAATCTACTGGATAACCATCTATCACAGGTGCTTTGCCCGTATTGTGGGCCTGGATTGCTTTTTTAACCTTCTGTAGAGTAATGGGAGCATCCAGCACTACCTTCTGCTATTGAGGGATCCTGGGGATGTGAGATTGTCTAGAAATCCCTGTATGTCTTCTGATGCAGGAGAGGATGGAGAGGCATACAGGGACTGATAGAAGGCCTGCATAATGGCATTAATGCCATGAGAGTCACAGTGTAGTGATTCAGACCCATCCTTGAGGCTGGGGATATATTCCTTTCTGAACGTCGTTTTTTAATATGGTAATCCAAAACCTTGCTCACCTTATCGTCTCCCTCCCAGTTTGTATGCTGCATCCTAAATAGCGACAGTTTTGCCTGCTTTATAACAAGTTCCTTTAGTTTGATTCTGGTGGAAACCAGGCAAGCCACAAGATCTCGTGGAGTATATGCCCCGCTTGTACTTTTGTTCCAGCTCCTGGAGTTCATTCTCCAGCTGATGGACTTGTACCTCTCTTTCTTTACATCTGTGAGTGGTGTTACTTATGATTAGACCCCTTACATTTGTCTTGCAAGCCTCCCCTATCGTGCCTTCAGAGATGTCACTTGTGTTGTTAGTTGTGAAAAAGTCAGTTCTCTCCAACAGAGACCACTCTTTAAAGGCCAGATCCTATACAGAGAAGGGGGTTCAGCCTCCAAGACTTTGAACAAGGTGTCTCAGCTCTCCACAGGAGACTGACAAAGACTGACAATGGGGCATGGTTGGAAATTATAATAGGATGTAAACATACATGTAGTGTGTTAAGCTTGATGGGGGGAAGGCACATGTCAATCCTACTGGGAAAGGAGTGGGATGCTGAGGAGCAGGTGTATTCCCTCACATTGGGATTGTTGAGTCACCATATACCCCCTAAGTTATGCTCCTTAGGTATTTGCCCAAGTGCCACCCTATCTTTTGCATGCAGTTCAAGTGAACCACATCTGCAGTGTAGACAGGCTTCCATGGTAACATTGAAGCACTGAAGTCCCCCCCCCCCACCAAATAATTAGAGGGTGGTTGTATTCCTAAGGCTGCCAATCCCACGACTCAGTGTATGAAAACAAATGTGGTTGTCTGAATTTTGGCCACAGACATTAACGATGGTCAGGGGACCTTATGAAGATGCAAGTTCAAGAATAATCCATTGGCCCTCTTTTCACTGAACCCAACGAAGGTCCACAAAAGACAGAGATATATGGATAAGTATAGCTACACCCCCTTTCCTTACAGTGTCTGTGCTGTATACCTCCATACCCACCCAATCCTATTTGAGCTTTGTCACTTTCAGAGACATGAGGTAGGTATCCAGCAGAAGAGCGACCTGAGCCCATAGTTCTTTTTAGATGTGTGAAGATTTTTTTTTCCATTTGAATTAGGAGTTAACTCTTCACACATTCCAGCTTATGATGTGGATGTCAGACATACTGGGCTGCAGAGAGGGCTGATGTTGTTGGACAGAGAGCTCTGGTCAGTCTAAAGGAGGTCCTTCCCTTGCATACATGTATCAGCATTCAAGTGGCAGAATCATAGATAGAGGCACTAGCCCATGTTCCTGTGTCCCCTACTCCCAGGTAATTCCAAAGATCTGTACCTCTCATTCTAAATGCTTTCCTCACCCAAACTTGACCCCTTCTTCCCTTCAAATTTTCCCTCTCCCTCTCCCTCCCACCTCCTCTATAAGCTCTCTGCTGTCTAAAATTGCAGTAGCCCTAAGGACTCAAATGCAACTAACATAAAGCTGTGCAACATGAGTGTCTCAGTCCCCTCTGTCCTTTCCAAAGCCACTGACATGAAGTTCAAAGATCAAAGAGGGGTCGAGATCTGTCCTGACCCTGGTCCATATAGGCCTCCCTGGTGCCAGAATGGAGTCAATCGATGGTTCTCTAAACTCCTTGTTCTGTCAAGCAATTAAGGAAGTTTGTGGAACCAAATGCAGTTACAGTATGTGAATAAAAACTGAAAGGCACCACATTAAATTAGGGTGGTGTTCAAGGCAAATATGAGGAAAGAGCTTGGACATTTTGCAGTACTATGGGCATTGTGGGCAGCATATGTTACCCACTAGTGAAGCCACGACATATGTGGGGGGGGGGATCATTGTGTGAGGAGACTCTCGCCACCTACCCAATTACTAAAATGTCTGCTACAGGTGGTGATCAAAATGGCAGTGGGCCTGCTGGGTAGTGTAAAGGCAGCTGTCTGGGCCCCAGTTTGGGGGAGGACTTTTACTCTTTCCTCTATGGTATTGCCACACAAACTAAAATTATTTGAGAACCAAACCAAAATAATCTGAGTAGAACTTAAAACTAAGTGGGGGGGGGTCTTGGCTGTCCACAATATAATTTGAACTCTCCTCAAGGGAGATTTGGAACAAACGTTGCTTGTTTGCATACTAGTGGTCTCTCTGTACAGCCAGTGCCCTCCCCCTATTATGCCACCCCCAGCCCACTCAAAATTAACCTTGATATCCCTCGACACATGTTGCACCCTCTCATCTAGAAATGCCCTCTATGGACTCCTGTAATTTGTGTTCATGACAACTTTGTTATTTACTGTCACAGTAGCAGTGAACTGCTCCACATGGTATTCCAACCACTGAGATTTTACACCCATATTCATCCCTGCTCCATAAGACTACTCCCAAATGCATTTCTGAAAACATACAAATAATGAATAATAGGGCTCGGCAAAAAAAACACAGAGTACCTGTAGTGGGCAATGTCTTTTATGGTCTGTGGAGCCCAGAACAAGATCTCCAGGGGAATTTGTGCGAGGTCGGATTCAGCGGGTGTTTGAGATGAGACAGCTACAATAAAATGGGGCAGGGTGTGGCCATGACAGATTCTTCCGGGAAAGTACAGCTGTGAAAAATTATACAAATCCTGATTATATTCGGTGCAGCAGAGGGAGGAAAGCCACAAGTCTAAGGGAGCTGACGGAGACAGTTACAATGCAGGCATAGGCTGTGGATCCATCTTAAACTGTCCATGCCTTGAGTAGGGGAGGAAAAAGAATAAAAACATCACAATGCAAAGGATACAAGGGAGATACCCTCTTAAGAAACTCTTATTCTTTATTGACAAGCAATCTTGGTAGGTGGGCTCTCAGGCCTTGTCATTCCCTCCCCTCTAGTAAACTGGGGCCTCACATTGCAGAAACCATTGCTGGATGCTAGTTGTCTCATTAAGGGGAAAGTCTGTTGGGAACAGAGCTACTCGTGCTATGCCAAGTCTAAGTTCTTAAGTGAAGGAGGTGTCGTCAGATGGAAGGAGTCCTATAGGGTTCCAGGTCATAATGGCAATTGCAGAATAGCGATCGCCGTTAAGGCAGGTGTACATCGCCAAAAATGAATTTTGGCGATGTACACTAACAACGTCAGACATAAGCGGCACCCAAGACCTAGAGTCTCATTTTTTAATGTGGGGGACTGTGCCCCTCGCCCCCATACCCCCTACTTGTGGATTCTCAACTCCGGGGGGGGGGGTGCATGTCGGGGGTGGTGAAAAATCTAAAAAAAATATAAAACCGCCTACCATCAAAAAAAAAAACACACGCCAGACCCGAACCCTGTACCTTGTGCCTCTCAGCCAACCACTCTTGCAGACCAGCACAGCAGCTGCCCACCACACCCCCATTCACATACCTTCCCTCCCCTGCCTCTCTCCCACCACACATGTGCGTGTGCACGAGTATTTCCCATTGCAGTATTTCACCCACTCCAGTATCTGGTCACCCCCTTGCTTGGTAGCCACGAACACAGGCACTGTAACTGAGTCGCTGTTCTTGTAGGCACCCAATTTCGGTCACCTTGTTCACTGGATACTGGCCTGTAGTGGCTGTTATGAGGCTGTCTGTTTCTGTCCAGGATTTTTGGGGAGTCACTGTCTCAGTAGCTGCTATCTGTTGATGTTGCAGCAGCTGAGGTGCCTGAATTCTTTCACCCGAAGGGAGCTGTTGAACAGGAGCAGATCTCTTGCTGCCTGAAAAAGGTGAGGGAGTGTTGGAGGAAGATGGTGTGGCTCTCTGGCTGCTGTGGCTTTTGCTGCATGAGAGGGAGGGATGGTCAGATTGCTTGTCTTTCCCTGTTTTGATCTTGCAGTTGCCTCTCTTTTTGGGGGAGGGTTGCCAGGCCTTGGGCTCAGGTGGTGCTCTTAGTGGTACTCCATATTTTGCATAGTATGGTATGTAAGGGTCAGGATCTGTGATCATTTTATCAGCCAGGGCTTCATGTCCCCTTTGATTGCCCATGGCCTATATTTCACCCAGTCTGTGTGGGGCCATTGATTCAAGATGTAGCTCTCAGCCACATCAGGGCTCTTAACAATTGTACTGGTGACTTAGCGTAGCAGTATAGCAGAGATTCTGTTAGCTACAGGCCCATTAGGGCTTTGCAGGATGGTGTGAATGCTTTCCTGAGATTGTGGGAGAAGTCTGAGAAGATCCTCAACATGTGGCTCATCCACTTTAATCAGCCACTTTGTCTTGTCCATGCCATAATCCTTTCTTTGTCAGTGTACCAAAAGAAGCAGGTGAGGATTAGCATTGGGCACTCACCTAGTTTGGGAGGGGGGCCAGTGACTGGTACAAGCAATCTGTTACAAGGTTGTTCAGACACTGGTTCCCCAACAGTTCAGGCATTGCTTGCTAGATGAAGGCATTAACATTCCTTCCTTCACACCCCTCAGGGAAGCAGATAAATGGAGGTAGTTTCATTGTCCCCTACTCTTGATATCATCCAACTTGCTCCAGAGTATGCAGATGGCCTGTTTCTGTTCTATGATGTGAGCTGTAAGCCTCTCAGTATGGTCCTCTGAATCTACCACCCTCTGTTCAGATGTGTTCATCCAGTGGGTGACCTGATCGATATCAACATTTTTCCCTTGCGATGAGATCTCCAGCTTGTTGATTTGTAGCATACACTGCTGGAACATCTGGAACATTTTTTTTTCTTCTACGGCTACAGGAGCTGTGTTGTCAGACTGAACCAACATCACTAATGGTCGGGCCTTTTTTCACAAAGTGTTTTGAGATATTTCAGTCAATGAGAACCCAAGCAGATCTTGACTTGGTAGGTTCAGTTTGGTACCAGAATGATCAGCAGAATGTCCCTCATTGATTGCTGTGCAAATTATTATGTTCTGAAAAACAGTTTAGCAGGATTAGACTGTTGAATAGGGGTATTTAGAGTTAGGGAATCAAGTGACAATCTTGTCGGCTGCCAGGCCACACCCCTCCAGAGAGAACAATTTAATTATAGACATGTATTCTGGCGAGACCCTGCTAAGCCCCCTAACATTTTAATGCATTGGGCTGCAGTTATTCTTGTTTAGGATAACTCTGTTTGATCTCCACTGAAAGATTTAAATTTTCCTTGATTTCTTTTGACTCAGCAAACCAGATTATATTGCTATTGTCAAAAGGGGTACGATATGAGGGATTAATTTGCTTACTGCAGTTTTAGTATACAGGCAATCTCAAATACATTTTAGATAATTAAGTGGACCTCAGATTTTGTCTTGAAGTTTACATTCTGCATGTACTGTATTTCTACATTCCAGATGTTTCCCAGATTTATTCTATAGGTACTTTATTTACTGAAGCTGCTGGAGAACATAACATAGTGGTGGCCAACACAGTTAAGAAGGGGGATAAAACCTTTTATAGGTACATCAGGGAGTGAAGGAAGACCAGGGGAGGGATAGTGAGGCTTAATAAAGGGAGGGGTGGGCAGAGGGTGACTGTGAAAAGGCAGAGATACTAAACAAACATTTTTGCTCAGTATTCACAAATGAAGAAGGGGAGGTACCTAAACCAAACAATAGAAACACTCTGGATACAGAAGTTGATACTAGCCCATTTACAGAAGAAAGGGTTCTGAAAGAACTCTTCAGACTGAAGGTGAACGAAGCAATGGGGCCTAATGGGATTCATCCCAGAATTCTATCAGAACTAAGGGTAGAACTAGTGACACCACTGACTACCATGTTTAACAAATCATAGGAAGATGGGGTGGTACCTGAGGACTGGAAGAGGGCAGATGTAATTCCAATTCACAAAAGTGGGAGCAGGGCAGAAGCAGGCAACTACAGACCTGTTAGTTTAACCTCAGTGATAAAGAAAATGATGGAATCACTTCTGATAGAAAGAATTGTCGAGTACCTAGAGGCCAGAGGGGCACAGGACCCAAGACAGCATGGATTTACAGCAGGAAGGTCATCTCAGACGAATCTAATAGATTTCTTTGACTGGGTGACCAAAGTAGTAGATCAGGGAGGGGCTGTGGACATGGCCTACCTAGACTTTAGCAAGGCATTTGACACTGTCCCACACAAAAGATTAATATACAAGTTACCCAGCCTGGGAGTGGGTCCCAAGATGGTAGCCTGGGTAAAGAATTGGCTGGAGAACAGGACACATAGGGTAAAATTGAATGGAGTCCACTCTAAAGAAAGGAGGGTTACTAGTGGGATACCGCAGGGTTCAGTACTAGGACCAGTTTTCTTCGATGTCTTTATAAGTGACATTGCAGAAGGACTGGAAGGAAAGGTATGTGTCTTTGCAGATGACACAAAGATCTGCAACAGAGTTGATACACAAGGTGGGGTGGAAAGGATGAGAAGGGACTTGGCAAGGTTGGAGGAATGGTCAAATGTATGGCAGTTTAGATTCAATGCTAAGAATTGCAAGGTAATGCACCTGGGAAACAAAAACCCAGGGGAAAGAGTACACAATGGGGGGTGAGATACTAACAACCACAAAAATGGAAAGGGACCTGGGGTAGTCATCTCAGATGACCTAAAGGTGGGCAAGCAACATGAGAGGGCAGTAAGGAGGGCTGGGGGGATACTGGGATGCATAAGGAGAGGCACCACCAGTTGAAAACAGGAAGTTGTTATCCCTCTGTACAGACAGCTGGTGAGACCCCATTTGGAGTACTACATGCAGTTCTGGAGACCCAATATCCACAAAGACATAAACAGGATGGAGGCAGTCCTGAAGAGGGCAACTAAAATGGTGCAGGGTCTGCACCGGAAGACATATGAAGAGCTACTTAAGGAGCTTAATATGTATAGCCTCAAGGAAAGGGGGGGGGCATGATAAAAACTTTCAAGTACCTGAAGGGAATCAACAAAGTCCAAGAGGGTAGCATCTTTCAGAAAAAGAGGTATGCAAGAACAAGGAGCACAATTTGAAGATGGGGGTGGTGGCTCAGAGGTAATGTAAGGAAGCATTTTTTCATAGAGGGGTTGTGCATGCATGGAACAGCCTTCCAGAGGAGGTTGTGGAGTCAAAAACAGTGGTCGAATTCAAGCATGCATGGGACAATCATAAGGCAATTCTAGGGGGTTGGGGTAGGAAGAAGTAGGCTGTTGGTTAACTAGGATCTGCAGCTTATCCATTAGGTAGGGAAATGGGCAGACTGGGTGGGCCAAGTGGTCCTTATCTGTCATCAAATTCTATGTTTCTATGTTTCTCTGTGGAATCTGTCATGGATGAGATCCAGTTTTATGCAGGTAAAAGGTGAGTCAGATATACTGAGTCATTTTTGATACCTTGAGAAGATATGTGAACTTCTCTCACTCATCTAGACACATATCTACATATAGTAAAACATCCCCTTCTGTAATCATGCAAACATCTGCAGAGGCCATTATGTGTATAACCAAAACAATAAATGGTCTTCCACACTCTTGGGGAACATGTCTGGCTATGCAGGCTGGATATACTTAAGAAATTCCTTGATGCATATTTGTACCTGTTATAAGTAAAGAGAAAATGCCGCATTAATGACAATTTATTTTTGCATCCCAACTAAAGATTTGCTTCAAAAAAGCAACTTTGAATATAATGTTATGTCACAGATTGCTTTTGTGTGTCAGCAGCAGTTCAATGCAGGCATACAAGGCTCACCCTCCTCCCTTCATTCCATACTCTTGATGGTGCTGCAATTGAGGATGTTTTCTCATTTAAGTACCTCAAGATGTGGCTAGACCACCATTTCAATTTCTTGGCACACATTGATGCTATCCACATTAAGCTCCACTCTAGACTTGATACGCTCTACAGGAACAATGCATGTATCCTGCTTCCTGTCCGTAGTGAGAGCGTATTGAAGATGATTCTCCCTGTCTTTGACTATGGTGACATAGTCTACAGTACTGCTCCCAATCCCTCAGTTGCCAGACTGGATCCCCTCTTTCACTCCTTCTGCACTTTTTCTTTTGACTGTCCCTGTTGTACCACCATTTCTCTCTTTTCTTCTGCCCCCTGCCTTGATTCCAGGTATCTTTCCTGCTATGCCTTCTTCATTTACAAATTCTGGTTTGAGTCCCTTCTTACTACCTTACCTCCCTCCAATTCTCATCCCCAATACCACATACCCACTCCAAAATGATATTTCCAATTCATTTCTACCCCACCCAAGAAATCTTTTACTGGCCAAGCTGCCTTCTCAGATTGATCCCCTAAAATCTGGTCCTCTGTTCCCCTCTACATTCACTCTACCTCTTTTCCCTTTAGTCTTTTCTTCATGACTTTACAATTACCACCTGCAACTGTATCTGACCCCAGACAATAGCGTTCTCTGGCCCCCTTCACTGATTGCCTCAACCCTGGTATGCTCTTGAGAAAGCAAACTAAGAGACAAAGAACCTCAGTGCAAAAGCACTGAAGCAAGGGTTACCCAAAAGGGTATTGGTAACAGAGGACATTTGGCACCATGCATTCCTGCTTAAAGCTGAACCAACCTAATTGTTCATTGTGATTTGTATATATATCCCAGGATGCTTTGCACTATGGGGGTATGTGTGACTTTGTATTTATTTGAAACTTGGCTTTGTTGCCAATGCTGTTTTGGGTAACCCATGGCTTGTTGCTTGTACATTGAGGTTCTTTGTCTTTTAGCTTGCTTTCTTATTTTGGGCCCACCATGAACCAAACCTGTAAGACCAACTTGGGGATGGTTAATTTCCCCTGGGGTGTGATACAGATGAGGCACATTGATGAGTCCTGTGTAGGGTGCAACACATGTCTGTGTCTTCTGTCTGCACCCTTTGCAGATTGTGTGTGGCCTTTTGACACTATGCATTCCTGCTTAAAGCAGAACCAGCCTAAATTTTCACAGCGATTTGCATTACCAGTGGTGCTTTGCATTATGGGGGTATGTGTGATTCTGCATTTCCTGGTAAAACTTTTTAAATAAATAAATAAACATGAGTTCTCAGCATTGAATGCTGTGTTAAACCATAAGGATGAAAACCCCTTCTGCACTAGCTGTATGTCCCACAGCTGCGAGGAACTGAACAGCCATCCTAAGACCAATTACTTTCTTACTTTCTGTTTCCCCTTTCAAATAACCACAACATGATGGCTATTTCAAAGAGGTCATTATAAAATGTGTTCAAATCCAGCAGTAAACTTTGTCAAACACATCCATTAAGTCAACTGAAATGGCCTCATACATATTTGTTTGACAAAAGAGGTGAAGATTTTTTTTGGGGGGGAGTCTGTGTGATACTGTAATATGAGCACCTGCAGTCAGACTGTCCATCATGGAGTAGTTTATTCTGCAGTGAAGAGTAAGCAATTTGGCTCCCTGTTAGATTATTTTAAATGCTATTGAGAGGTTAGATAGGGGTCTGCAGTGGTTTGGAGCATGTGTATTATCATGCTCATTTATCTTTCAGATCTTCTAGCAGTCATTTGGTTTTGGTTTTGAATTCTGTGGTTCTGTGTTCAAAATTTATTTTAAACAGTCAGTGGCTTTTGATTTCAGCTATAAATCCTTACATAATTAAGATGGTTAGTAAAACCACAGTCTTCTTTACTGTGAAGTCTTAAAGTAATTTATTTTTGCTAACTTCTAATGATGCTAAAATGTTTTCCATTATTTATGTGGGAACCTCAGATTATGCTGATGTAAAGAAACATGGTTTATAGGTATGGGATATGAGACATAGGGGCCAGCCTGTAACTGTCAATTATTACGCATAAATTGCAGCGTTGTAACTTTAATATGCATAGTTTAGGAATCATGAGGACCAGATCAAATAAATCAACCCTTATCATCTTCTTCAAGGGAATGATCATGGAGGTGTACAGGGGCTGACCATAGATACTGCTTATCTGGACTTCATCAATGTATTGGAAACTGTGGCACATATAGAGCTTCTGGGCATGGTAAACCAGCGTGGTACATATGAGACATACACAAGGTGTATTTCTGACTAGCCTGGGAGCAGGAAGCAGAGGGTTGTACTGATACACACTACACTGCATGGATAGGAGAACTTGGCAGCATCCTTGAGAAATTAGTAATGGGGCAACAGTCTTCAAAATCTTCATCAACAATCAGCCTTGGTCAGGTTGACAAGTGACATATATGATGGTATGGATCAAGGTTTACTTACTTACAAACATTTATTTTATTTATTTATTTAGTTTTTGTTAGCCGGGTAGGTGCGCTAGCCATAACATGGCTATTTTCAGGCACGACCCGGGCCAGCAGAAATTAGGCCTCTAGATCTATCTAGTCTGCTCAGGTGTGCAGCTAACACCCTACTTTGAAGTTGTCCCTCCCCCCTTCTCCACCTTCCCAAATAACCCCCCGCCCTGTCCACTCCCTCTTGAAACTACCCACTGTCCTACAGGATACCACCTCCTCCGGCAAAGCATTCCAAACTGCCACTACTCTCTCTGTGAAAAAGTGCCTCCTCATTTTCCTCTTATACATACCTCCTTCCAATCTATGTCTATGCCCTCTCATGTCCCTCCCCTTCCAGAGCTTGAATATCTCTTCAATACCAAACTTATTTATTCCCTTTAAGTACTTAAATGTTTCAATCATATTTCCCAATTCCTTCTCTCCTCCATGGAATACATGTTCAATTCCTTTAATCTGTCCTTGTATGGCATATCCTCTAATCCCTGAATCAACTTTGTCACCCCTTGTTGTACCCTGTCAAACAACTTGAGGAGTCTCTGTTGACCTGACCAAGGCCTTCAACCTGGTGGACCACCTCATACTTGATTCACAAACTTAGGTTGATGGGAGCTGGTAATTACACGCTTGAATGGTTTAGACAGTATTTAGTAAATAGGAAACAACTAGTTAAAATTGGATCTGTGAGATCTTCTGTAAGGGAAATCCATACTGGAGTACCACAAGGCTCAGTTCTGGGTCTGCTCCTGTGTTCAATATTTATAAATGATCTGCTAAAAACTTGCAGTACAGTGTCTGTAATCAAATATGCAGATGATACAGTGCTTTATTGTACAGGTAAAACAGGAACAGATCTAGAAGTAAAAATGCAACTAGCATACTGTGCCTTGCAAGATTGGTTTGTAGAAAACAAGATCTTGGTAAATGAGAAGAACACCAAAACTATGATTTTTTGAACAAAGCAAAGACTCCAGGGAAACAATATGAAAGTAGTAGGGAGACATGGAATAAGTTTAGAAGGGGAATTAACTTTTAATTATTTTGGAGTGACATTAGACAGTACATTATATTTAAATGAGCATATTACTAAAGTGACAGAAAAGTAAATAATATATTAGGCTATTTGTACAGAAATAAAAATAGTTTATCTATACAAGCTAAAAGAACAATCACAAACCAGGGACTTCTGCCAGCCTTAGGCCCATATACAGTATTCAGATGAGATGCATGGTGCAACCCTGGATGCTCCACATATTTCCGGATGTGAGCGGGCCTTCAGGGGTGTGGCCATATTCAAAGACCACCGATGCATCACGCACCCCTGACTGCACCACTGTGCATAATATTGTGATGTGCCTATATAAATGAGGAGTCCCCAGTGCATAAGCCACTCATCACAATATTGAAACCCCCTGAAGCATATAAATGGCTGGCTCTGCTGGTGCATAGTTACACTTTTGAAACCCTACTTTAACTAAACACAGGGTTGGTTGGTGCCCCGTGCACAGTCTAGGGCTGGGTACACAGTCCCTCCCCCACAGCCCCAATCACAGTTCAGTAAAAAGAAACCTCAAAACCTGTTTCCATAGTGTTGTGTCCCCCAGCCCCAATCATTGTTAAGTAAAAATAAATTGAGCCCCGTTTCCATAGTGTAGTGTCCCCCTCAGCCCAGATCACTGTTTAGTTAGAACGCCTGAGCCCCATTTCCATAGTGTAGTTCTCCCAGTCTGATCACTGTTATAATAATGAAACCCCCCTCCCTGAGCCCCGATCACTGTTAACATAATGACTGTCTCTGATCCTGATTCCCTGATAGTTTAGTGGCCTCCCAACCCCAATCACAGTTACAATAATGAAGTCTTACCTCCCCAAGCCCTGAACCATATAAAAATACAATCATCCCCTCCTCTGGGAGTCCAAAGGCCCCCCAACCCCCATTAGGCATTGTTCCACCACCCGGCTCCCCCCATCCCAAACCATGCCAGTGGGTGGCACAGCCCTCCTTACCCTGCCATGGCCAGCCAATGACTGATCAGTATTAGAGCACACACAGTAAATTGTAGGTGCTCACTGGTGTGGTAGGTCAATGTCTAATGAGATGTCGTGGTGGGGGAGCATTTGGACTAACAGGGGAGGGGACAGTTGTATTGTTATATGGTTCGGGGCTTGGGAAGGGGAGGAATTCATTATTGTAACTGTGATTGGGGCTGGGGGGCCACTGAACTACCAGGGAATCAGGATTGGTGACGGTCATTATGGTAACAGTGATCGGGGCTCAGGGAGGGGGGGGTTTCATTATTACAATAGTGATCTGGGTTGGGGGGAACTACACTATGGAAATGGGGCTTGGGCTTTCTTTTTACTGAACAGTGATTGGGTGGGGGCACTACACTATGGAAATGGGGCTCAGTTTCTTTTTACTAAACAGTGTTCAGGGCAGGGGGGACACTACACTATGGAAATGGCACTTGGGGTTTTGTTTTTACTGAACAGTGATTGGGTGGAGGGCATTACACTATGGAAATGGGGCTCAGTTTCTTTTTACTGAACAGTGATCAGGGCTGGGGGGGATACTACACTATGGAAATGGCACTTGGGGTTTTGTTTTTACTGAACAGTGATCGAGGTTGGCAGGGCTGGTTCAGCACATGACACAGTGGCAGAGTCATGCAGATAAGCCCATAATGGGCATGCAAATTCTGTGCTGTTCATGCCCAATGGGCTCATCTACATATTCAGGCTGAATATCATCCATGGGAGCTGTGGCACATACAGGTATGTACCACACATTACCCTATGGGTGGTCTTCAGCCTGCACCCTGGATGCGCTGTTCCATACATGGCAGTTGCCTGCTGTGTGCCACGCATCCAGGGTCCTATATTCAAACAGATTGTACTGCCTGTTCCAATTATGCTTTCTGTTTGAATATCTTGTCAGAGCCAGCCAGTCCAACTTATTTATGTGGCGCGCCATT
Organism: Neoceratodus forsteri; assembly: GCA_016271365.2. Taxonomy (NCBI): domain Eukaryota; kingdom Metazoa; phylum Chordata; order Ceratodontiformes; family Ceratodontidae; genus Neoceratodus; species Neoceratodus forsteri. The sequence goes on from JADMNL010000023.1 coordinate 232,900,992, forward strand.
ATGCACGCACATCCGGTCAGCTTTGAATATGGAGACCTTAGTGAACAAATCAGTATTGTTAATGAATATGCCAGACTTGTTGTTACCATAATATTCAGTTACGTTTAACAATATTTTAAGATTTGCAACTGATTGTAGGATACAGGAACATGATTGTAATCTATACCAAAACATTGGGATCATGCCAGCTAGGCTGAAAATATTAAGTACACCATTGATATTCATACATAAAGTTTTGAATTTAGAAATTCCAAAAGTGTTGAAAGACAGATCTGTATGGGTTAAGACAATAAGGACATTATGAACAACATCAATAAAACAATTTCAAGAAAATAGGATTAAGACAAAAATTACTGAGCATTCAATGACTCCTTATGGTTTTAAGTTACTAAATGATCTAGTAGAAACAGGGATAGATGTTGACACAAAGAAATACGTATTCAAAAGCAATGTGAGGAACTATTTAGATGCTCTGTCAATTTGCTGCTGTTATAAGAACACTTAATAGCTGTTTGCTAAAATGTATGTACACGAAGTCCATATTTGTACATACTGAATATTTATTGTACTTTTTTATTATGTTGGATTTTATGTATCATAAAGTTGTATTATGAACATACGAACATACAAAATTTGCCAGCAGATAAAGGCCTAGAGGTCTATCAAGTCTGCTCGAATGTGCAGCTAGCACCCCTTATTCTGCAGCTGCCCCTCCCTTCCACCCTTCCCCTTCATTAACCCTCCCCCTTGTCCTGTCCCATCCTCGTTTGAAGCAGTCCACTGTTCTACTGCATATCACTTCAGGAGGTAACGCATTCCACCCAGCCACCACCCTCTCTGTAAAAAAGTGTCTCCTCATCTCCCTCCTGAACCTTCCTCGCTCCAGTCTCATATCATGGCCCCTGGTGTCCCTCCCCTCCCTTACTTTGAACAGCTCCTCTGTACTTGTCTTGTTAATTCCTTTCATGTATTTAAAGGTTTCAATCATGTCACCCCGTCTCTCCTCTCCTCCAGTGAGTACATGTTCAACTCCTTCAACCTCCTCTCATATGATAAGTACCCCAGCCCCTTGATCATCTTTGTCGCTCTGCGCTGCACCCCCTCCAGTAACTTAATGTCCCTCATCAGATACGGACGCCAGTACTGCACGCAGTACACCAGGTGTGGTCTAACTAATGACCTATACAGTGGCAGAATCACCTCCTACCTCCTCGAGGATATACCCCTTGCAATACAACCCAGCATTTTGTTGGCCTTTGCAGCTGCCTTCCTACATTGTGCTGAGTTGTTCATCGACCCTGTAATGAGCACATCCAGATTCTTCTCCTCCTCCTCTGTCTGGGCTAGCTGCACTCCCCCTAGCTGGTAACTCCTCCTTGGGTTCTTCATCCCAAAATGCAGCACCTTGCACTTTTTGGCATTAAGGCCCAGTTGCCAGGTGTCTGACCAGGTTTCAAGCTTTGCCAGATCATCCTGCAACCCCTGCCATCCCCCTAGGTCATCCACCACCGTGCCTACCTTGGTATCATCAGCAAACAGACTGATCTTGCTCTTGATGTCCCATGATATGTCTGCAATGAATATCCCAAACAACATTGGTCCCAACACTGAGCCCTGTGGAACACCACTCGTCACTGACCTTGGGAGTGAGAGCTCCTCACTCACCACCACCTCTGTTGCCTTCCCTGCAGCCAGTTTCCTACCCATCTCACCAGCTTTGCACCCACCCCTGTGCCTACTAACTTCCTTCCCAGCCTTCCATGTGGCACTGAGTCGAGTGCCTTACTGAAGTCCAGATACAGGACATCCACTGCATGGCCCCTGTCCAGTTGTCTAGTTACCCAGTCATAGAACTCGACCAGGTTGGTTTGGCAGGATCTGCCACGTGTGAAACCATGCTGTCTGCTGTCCTGTAGTCCTTTGGCCTCTGGGAGGGCCACCAGCCTCTCCTTCAGGATGGTCTCCATTAGCTTACCCACGATGGATGTGAGGCTCACTGGTCTGTAGTTTCATGGTTCATCCTTGGGGCCACTGTTGTGGAGGGGCACCACATGAGCCATCCTCCAGTCCTGAGGTACACACCCTGAATGTAGTGAGGCATTAAATAGGTCTGCCAATGGTCCTGCAAGGACCTCTGCCAGCTCCTTCAGTACCCTGGGGTGAATGCCATCTGGGCCTGGCGCCTTGTCCACCCTCAGTGCCTTCAAACCCTCTCGAACTCTGCTCTCCATGATTTCCCATCTGTCACCACTTCCCACCCTGCTTCTGCCGTTTCTCCCACCTTGGTGTCACCCCTCTTCTCGTTAAGAAATACTGAGCAAGTACTCATTTAGTGCTTCCGCCTTATCGCACCCTGCTTCCACCCAACCCCCCTCCTTCCTAATCCTTACTATGTGGTCCTTACAGCTCCTTTTCTCCATGATGTACTTAAAGAAGTCCTTCTCCCCCTTCTTAATGCCATGTGCCAGCCTGAGTTCCGTAGATGCTTTGGCTCCCCTTACTGCCCTTGTCACCTCCTTCGATTCTGTCAAGTACTCCTCCCTGTCCTCCCCCCTCCCTGTTTTCTTGTACTTCCTAAAGGCAGCTCTTTTCCCCCTTACCTTTTCCATGACCTCCTTGCTCAACCAGATCGGTTTCTTAGCCCTAGCCTTCTTGCTCTGGGCTTTGCAGCAGGTTTTGGTTGCCTCCACTATCCTCAACGTTATGAGCTCCCACCTCTGGTTAGTGTCCATACTAGATTGAATTCTGGCCAGGTACCCTTTTCCCACTTCCCCCATCCTCCCAAAGTCAGCCATCCTGAAGTCCAGCACTATTGTGCCAGATTCCACTCCTTCTTTGCCCATATCCAATGTGAGCCATACTGAGTGGTGGTCACTCCCTGACAGCGGTTCCTCCACTATAAGTTCTCTCAAAAAGTCCCCATTTGCCAGCACAAGGTCAAGGGTATTCCATAACCTGGTTAGTTCACTGACCATTTGCAGCAGGAAGCTGTCCTGGAAGGCATCCAGCAGTACCTGCTCCTTTCTGTTCCTGGTTGTTGGGGTGCTCCAGTCCACTCCTGGCATGTTGAAGTCCCCCACAATCACCACACTACCCTTTTCGAAGGTCCTCCTGATCTGTACCGCTAGTTCCCTGTCTAACTCCTCTGTCTGAGATGGTGGCCTGTACACACTCCCATTCTAAGAATCCTATTCTTGGAATCCTGGATTTGCATCCAAAGTGACTCAGTACCCTCCTCCCCTTCCTCCTTACACACTTCAGTCCTTCCTTCACATATAGTACCACCCTTTCCTAATCACCCTGTCCCTACTGAAATAACCTGTACCCTGGTACAGACAGGTCCCAGTCATTGTATTGGGTGGCCCATGTTTCCATGATGGCTGCAATGTCCACCTCTCCCTCTGCCATGAGAACCTGTAACTCTGCAGTTTTCCTCCCAAGGCTCCTAGCATTAAGGGTAACCACCTTCCACCCTTTTCCCCCTCCCATCCTGCCCTCCTTTCCTAGCATCCCCAACAGTACTTGCCATTTGTCCTTTGTCACTGTTATGGGGGGTTAGCTCATATGATTTCCCAACCTGTGGTCTCTGCATATCTCTTCCCCAACTGCCACCCTCCACTCCTAGTTTAAATTCCCAACTTCCTCTATGTACTCCTCCATCCTCTGTTTCAACACTTTCTTCCCCTCCTCACTCAAGTGTAGTCTGTCCTTGGCATAGAGACTACTGTCCTCCCAGGTCCCTCCCACCCCCAACAGCCCATACCCTTTAGCACAACACCAGGTTCTTAGCCATCCGTTAAATTCCTCTAGTCTCAGCTTCCTTGTTGTGCTTGCCTTTGGCACCGGAAGTATCTCTGAAAAAGTTACTGATCTTCCTGCTCCCTCACATAATTGTGCTAGTTCCTCAAACCTCCTCTGGACTGTATCTACTGTCTTGTCAGCCAGGTCGTTTATGCGAGATGTATAATTAAATGAGGCTTGTCCCTACCCTTCTAGCATATTTCAGAACAGACTGTCCCACTCTTTCCGCTGTCATTCCTGGCATGGCCTCCACCCAAATGCGACTATGCCTCTCCCCCTTGCTACCCCTCCTAACTCCTCTTAGTATTGAGTCCCCCAGCACTAATATTCCACCCCTCTTACTCCCTGCTTGCTTCCATTCATCTCCCTCTCTCATTTGCAGCTCCTCTTCTTCCTCCTGCACATTATTTCCCCCTTTTACCCCTGTTGCAATTCTCCCAGCAGAACTTCCTCCCGTTCCAGTTTGGCCCAGGCATTTATCAATTACTCCTCTAATTTCATCATTTCCCTCCTCCACCTTCTTCCTCTCTAGCAGTGCACAACTATTTTCTGAAGGCCCTTCACAAATGCCCTCCTCTCTCTTCATAGTAACCTGTTCTCTCCTTTCCACTCCATGACTTTTGCCACTTCTTCGCCTCCCCTCACAAGTCCCTATCTCTTCCTTCCATTTGTCTTTTGTCTCCTGACCTAGTTTCCCCGGCAATTGTTCTTCCTGGCCTGGGCCCCTTTGTCTCTGCTTCCCTTCTTCTGACCCTCTCCTCACCACTGTTGGCTTAAATCGCCCTCCCTCATCTCCCCTTCTTTCTCCCTCCAGTATTGGGCTAAACCCACCCCCAATCTGCCTTGCCTGTCTTAGTTCCTCCTGCAGACCCTCAATCTCCTTTCTAAGTTTTTCTATGTGGTTGCACACTAAACATCCTCCTACACTCCAGACAATTTTTAGAAAGATTGGTGCACCACAGTTGTTGCAGCCTACCACCCTACCCATTGCTGTCGTTGCCCACCAGCGACCCCCCACCCTTCCAGATGCAGGATACCAAACACTCCTCCAAGTCTCTCCTCTCCCTTCTCTATCAGTGCAAAACATTTTCTTTATTTCCCTTACCTCCTTTGTTGTACACATTTAGATATATTGAGCAACTGCTTTTTATATTCCTATCCTTCCTATCCACACTCAAAAACAGGCATTAAGTAGCCATTGCACAACCGTCTTCAAACTCCTACTCCTCCTTTCCCCAATGCAATATCAATGTGAAGAAGTAATAATGAAAGCTCCTAGATTTGCATTTACTTCCCTTCCACTGAGAGAGCAGTCACCTCTTCACTTGCTGCTGTTCCTTTCCTGGTATGCCCCTCCTACTCAACACCCCTTACTATACCCAGTGTTTAGCTCCTAAATTGAAACCAAACAGCAGCAGCTCTGTGATGTAATCCCAAGGACAGAGCAGCAGCCCACTCTCTGTAAAGAGAATCCTGAATTGAAACCAAACAGCAGCAGCTCTGTGATGTAATCCCAAGGACAGAGCAGCAGCCCACTCTCTGTAAAGAGAATCCTGAATTGAAACCAAACAGCAGCAGCTCTGTGATGTAATCCCAAGGACAGAGCAGCAGCCCACTCTCTGTAAAGAGAATCCTGAATTGAAACCAAACAGCAGCAGCTCTGTGATGTAATCCCAAGGTCAGAGCAGCAGTCCACTCTCTGTAAAGAGAATCCTGAATTGAAACCAAACAGCAGCAGCAGCTCTGTGATGTAATCCCAAGGTCAGAGCAGCAGCCCACTCTCTGTAAAGAGAATCCTGAATTGAAACCAAACAGCAGCAGCTCTGTGATGTAATCCCAAGGTCAGAGCAGCAGTCCACTCTCTGTAAAGAGAATCCTGAATTGAAACCAAACAGCAGCAGCTCTGTGATGTAATCCCAAGGTCAGAGCAGCAGTCCACTCTCTGTAAAGAGAATCCTGAATTGAAATTGACTCGCTATTGTCTTCCCCCTTCCCCAGGTGTGGCTGAAAACAGGTCTTTGATCCAGTTCACTTTCCTGGCAAATCAAATTAATAAATAAGTAAATCTGGAAGTGGGGGTCTCTACCAGGCTGCTTTAGATGGAGGACGCCATCAAGCTAGCCAGGGTTGTCTACTCCATTGAGAATAGGGACACACTTTATCAGGATTTAGCAGGGCAATTGAACTGACTCCTGGTGGCTCACATTTAATGTAGATAAATGCAAGGTGCTACACTTGGGGAGAAAAAACAGAGGTAGTACCTATAAACACTATGTGAACCCTCTTGCTGTAGCTGAGGAGGCAAGGACCTGGGAATAAGGCAAGGCAAGGCAACTTTATTTATAAGGCACCCAGTCCCGGAGGCTCTGGGCAGTGTACACTATCAAAACAAACAGCAGTCAATTAAGGCATAGTAAAACTCATTAAAACCATTACAAAATTAACATACAAAAAAAGTTATGAAATTAATATACAAAAATAGGGCTTCAGAAATCAGTCTATGGGAAAACTGGCCAAAACTAAAATAAAGATGTTAACAGTCAAATGCCAGAATGAAAAGGTGGGCCTTCAGCCTCCCCTTTAATTCCTCTATTGAGGAAGCCTCCTGGACAGCAGGTGGAAATGAGTTCCATAGGGTCGGCCAGAGACGCTAAATGCCCAATCACCTGAGGTCTTGAGTTGAACCCTGGAAACATCCAGGAGGTCCCTCGAAGAGGAGCGGAGGGAGCACGCAGAGGCCACCGGTGTTAGGAGTTCAGACATATAACCAGGACCCAGCCCACATAGGGCCTTAAAAGTGAGAAGACCCACCTTGAAAAGGACCCTCCACCTGACTGGCAGAGCATGCAGGACCGGTGTTACATGACTGGACCTCGTAAGGCCTGTCAGCAACTGGGCAGCTGCATTCTGCACTAGCTGCAGCCTGTGGAGGGTCCCTCCTGTGACCCTGAAGTACAGATAATAATAGTTATGGGGGTGAAACAGGATCAGCAGTGTGCAGCAGCTTCAATAGGGCTATCAGAATGCTGAGGTACATCAAAAGGGGGGTTGCCAGTAGAGATGGGGAAGTATTCCTACCTCTTTACAAGGTCCTGTTTACAACTCACCTGTAGAACTGCATGCAGTTTTGGTGTCCATACAAAAAGAATATTTGTTTGTTTTTATTTTTCATCAGAAGGTTGGCTGGGACAAAACACTTTTTCAGCCCTGTCTGTCAAAGATATACACAACAAATACAACAATTATATTCAACAGTATCAATGTTGTATTGCATACAATATTTAAACATCAAAACAAGTAATTGGACTTCAAAACATTAGCATTCTGAGGCATGTGCATTTCCTAAGTTAAGAACTTTTCTCAAACTGAAAGGAGAACTATTAATATTAATATGAAATGCTAGACTATTAAAAAGAGAGGACCAATCCCAAGAAAAGGAACACATTGCTACAGTTTATTTTACTTCATTTGATTTAAAACATAAAGCCTTAGATCCTCTTGTAAGATATGTAATAGAATTTGAAACAAAATTGTTAAATAAATTAACATTATTAATGTTAGAAACAGCTCTTACTACAGTAGGTTTGCAATTGACACTTGTAATTCAGACAGCAACTGGTTGCAGTGGTGAGTTGAGGGACTGTGCTGGTCATTGTCAGAGGGGCATGCCTATGGTGGGCGTGGGGCCAAGGGGATCACAGTGGTGGGAAAAGGGCAGGTGGGAAGGGGTGGGGCCTGGCTTAAGAGGGATGGCGGACCACTGGATATCAGTGAATTTAATACAGGGAAGCTGACCAGTAGAGGGAGGTGGGGGTGACCACTGGGCACCTGGGGCATGTTTTGATAACACCAGACAGCAGATTAAGAGGGCATGGGGATAACTGGATACACAGAATGGAGTTTCATTAGCCCAGGCAAGCACTGTGTGTAGGTGGGAGGGCTGTCACATTTTCTGTCATGAGGATGTTTACTCTTGGCCTGCAATTAGGCCCTTATGGGATGCAAATCATCCAATAGCACCTTGCTAGAGCTATGGGGTAATTTGCATGTCAAGGTAAGAATATGGCTGATTGCTACAGAGGAGCAATTGCTATTTGTGAGCTATGGTAGTTGGGTTTCTCCTCAAGGCCCATTGAACCCTGTTGGCCACATGTCTCCTATGGCCAGTAGAGGGCTGGGGTTTCCAGGCACAAGTGGTATTGTGCCTGACTGGTACATTGGAATATGCCTTTAGTGATCACAGTGTGCTTCAGTATGTTCCAATATATCTGCACATTCCTCCAGGCACTAATTAGCTCATGGAGCAAATATTTTATGAGCACAGTTTAGGATCTCCAAATTGTCTGACCATGGAGCTGAGGGCAACCCTGCCTGGCAACTTTGCTTGTGGGCCTACAATACAAGCAAATCTGCAATGTTGCATTATCAGGGTGGTTATGCACTTGGCTGCTGCCTCTGTCTTCAACCAACTATGCTTGATAATTGAGCATATATTCCCACCCAAGTAGTGTTATTGGCAAATGATGATTCCTTTTTACCAACTATAAAATCATCACAAAATCATTATTTGTAATATTTATATATATTTGCTATCACGTTCATTTTTCTCTTTTATACTGTACCACTGTTAGCATGACACATTTGTGATCTGTTTAACAAAAACATCTTCACTAGATAAACATTTATTTTCTAAGATTAGGATCATTTGTATAACACACAAGATTTGTGTGATTTTTATAGTTAATGGGGACATTATTAAACATTCAGGGTCCCATGCAAAGTGATACTTTTTTGCTCCAAAGTCACTGCAAGTACCACTTTGTAGAACATATCTGCATTGTGCTCCTTTGTGCTGTACATAGAGGGGTTGTAAAATGTTCTCTGTGCTACCATATAGGCCAGTGCCCAAGCACAAGGAAGGGGGCAGGTGAGACAGAGATAATGAGGATACCAGAATATATAGAGGTGCCGTGCTATGCACAGTGCCCCCCTATGCTCTTACCTTCAGCCAGAAGAAGCAGAAGAAATGCTGAAAGCAGTTTCTCAAGGGGTCCCTGCCTTGCAAGTCAGAATGTCGGTGCCAGTAAATAGAAGGGTTTGGTGGTGCATAGCACTGCTGAATACTAGAATGAACAAGGATTTGGAGGGGGATACCTTGGGCACCAGGGACTGCAGTCAACATTTAGTGGTACCTGGAGGCCACTGGACCCCCAGAGAAGACTAGCAAGATATATTAAATAGCAGTCCACATGGTCATGCCCCCAGCACAGTCCTCAGTCAGTACCACTACATAATTGTTATGCCACTCTGACAGGGTGAGGCTACCAGGAGGAGGAGGTACCCGTGGTATTGACCAGGGAGGATGTGGGTGTCCTCTGTGGTGGAGATCCTAAGGAGGATGGTGGAGGATCCTAAAGGAGCATCAGAAAACAACATCTGGTAGGGTACTCATTTGTGAGGGGGCTAGATTTTGGAATAGATGGGGGAGAGAGGGCGGTATGGTGCCTATGTGGTACCATGGACCGGAGTAATGAAAAGCAGATCCTGAGGATTGCTAGGGCCACAGGGATGGAAGGGGATATGGATGTTGTTATCCACATGGGAACTAATGACCTGGCTAAGGGGTGGGGCAAAGATAGTGCAGGGAGAGTTTAGACAGCTAGGCAGAGGTCTTAGACAGGTAGCACACTCAGTGGCTTTCACTGAGGTGCTGCCTGTCTATGATGGGGGATGAAAGGGTTCTCCACACCAAGAGCTTTAACTTGTGGATGAAGGAAATGTGCAGAGAAGAGGGGTTTAGCTACATTGGTGACTGGGGACCACCCTAGAGGGATATGGTCCTGTACAGGAGTGATGGCTTTCATTCATTTGGGAGGACAACAGCAGTCCTCTGTTGATGGATTCATTGTTACTTTGATACACATTTAAACTAACTGAGCGGGGGAGGAAGAAGGAATGAGGGACTATAACAAGGCAGTGTCTTTTCCTTAGGAAGGCCCCCAAGCCTCATAAGCAGAGGTTTTATGCATGGGGCAATCCTCAAAAGTGGAATCCAACTGCCAGAGAAAAAACAGAGTATAAAACAAGGAGGGGAACAAGAGTAGGGAAGAAAAGATGGAAACAAAAACCAACAATGAGCCCAACATTACCTCAGGAAAAGGCAGCGGTAATTAATATTTCCTAGATTGAATTAAGCCCAGCACATCTACAAGTTTTATCTAAAGGCTTATCTTTTGTTCCCACCCCAAAAATTGATGCCTTTCAAATCCATGTAGATTTTCGGAAAACATTAAAAAAAATACACTTGAAGAAATGTTTTAACAAATAGAAAAGGATGGGTCAAATGTTCTGTGAAGAAGTGTGTAGTACTCATGCTGCAGTGCAAAATGTAACAGAAATAAATCAAGACGTTGTGACCAGCACTCAAATACTGAGGACACGCACTGATCAATTGACCCCTTGAATTGCCATCAGTGAGGTGAGGCAGTTGCCCTACCATCAGACTGGAACCATAAATAAGCCTTCAAACTATTTGAAGAAATAGACCACTACTATCAAGGTCAGAATTTCACTCCAAAAAGAAAATTCTTCCATCCCAAGTCTAATTTCTGCCTTAATAGGGCACAATTCCTGGCCATTACTACCTTTGGAACTCTAGTGCTGCAGGAAGTGGATGACATCCTTAAGAAACAAAAATCATGTCACCATAGTTTGACAGTGGAAGAAACACTGACCCTCAAGGAATTGAGTGACATGGAGGATATCATAAAGCCAGCACCTATTATTAACAGGAAATAATGCACCAGTTGAACAATACTGACATTTATTGGGTCTTGTTTAGTGATCCCACCACCACCTTTAAACTGAGACTGGAAACCTTTCTAACAGACTCCTTTAACAATGGCATTATTTCCAAGAAGGAACTGGGTTTCCAGTATCCAAACTCCCCAACAGTCCTTTAATTTTACACCTTACCAAAGGTTCACATGGACTTCCAGAACCCACCCAGTAGAGCCATATTGTCTTCCATTGGATCAATAACAGAGAACCTGTCAGAGATTTTAGATGCCTTTCTTCAAACTATAGTCTAATCAATTACATCCCACTTAATGTATTCTATAGTGGTTCTGGAGGTCCTTGAATACTTTGAATGAGATGCTGGTTACTTATGGCTCAATATAGATGTGACGTCATTATGTACCAGAATCCAGCATCATTTGGGACTCAATGCGGTAAAACACTTTATGGAGAAGCTTGGTAAAGAAGAAATATTCGAACAGGAATTTGTCCATCAGACGTTAGATGTGATACTTATTACTAACTACTTCTGTTTCAATTCCAGGTTTTATCATCAGATATGTGGGACAGAAAAAGGTCTGGCAGTGGCCCCCTTCTATGCCAATATTTTTCTGGCATGGTGGGAGGAGGTTTCAGTGTATGACCCCAAAAGCAATCCCTTCTTAAAAAACATTAAATATTGAGGATTGTTTATTGATGATATTTTGCGTATCTGGGAAGGAACTAAGGAAGAAGCTGAACAGTTCCTTAAACTTCTTAATGAGAATGACTATAACCTCAAATTCACAGCATCACATAACAGGGAATCAATTTCTTTCTTTGACCTGGTGCTCACAGGATCCGGCAATGGTTCCATTCTTAAACAAGGGTTTTGTAAACCTACAGCAGGAAATACACTGCTGAGAGCAGATAGCTACCATCCCAAACACCTAATTGAGAACATCCCCTAGGGACATTTCTTACGTATACATAGGAATTGTTCAAACCTAGAAAAGTATGATCAACAAGCAATTGAACTAAGGGAAAGGTTTAGAATGAGGGGATACAAGGAGGACATTCTAGATAGAGCATACAGGGAATTCAGAAACAAGGACCAAGAGAGTTTACTTATTCCAAAGAAGAAACAAACAGGCCCAGAACAAAACATAAACTTCATTACAGAGTTTAACTCTGCTACTCAAATAATCTCTGGAACATTAAAGCAGTTTTGGCTGGTGCTAGCAGGAGATGAAGATTTGGAAGAAGTGGTACAAAATGGACCACATACAGCATATAGAAGAGGCACCAGAATCAAAAATAGGGTGGAAGCCACCATCAATCACAAAAGAAACCAGAGTTGGTATTAGGAAATCCAACAATAGGCTTTCACAGATGTGGACAGTGCAACATATGTAGGTATTTTGTTCCAAAGTAGCAGGTTCACTAGTCCCTCCAACCAAGTGTATCAAGAAGAAAGGCACTTTAGAACACAATATGTGAGCTATGCATTGTGGTGTCCATGTCCAAAACTGTATGTTGGGTGACAACATGCCCCCTAAAGGAGCACATTCAAGAACATATGCTCTCGATAGGAATCCCAGAGAGCAATACACCAGTAGGGAAAACACTGGCAGGAGACACATACATCAGATTTAAAAACATTTCACTTCATGAGGGCTGACCATGTACCTGTTCCACTGGGAGGAAGCAACAGAAGAAGAAAATTGCAGCAACTAGAAAGCAGGATTATTTATAAGCAGGGAGCCTGCATTCCCAGTAGACTTAATGATGATTGGGACATTAGCCCATTTTTAAGGGATGACTAAACCAATCACTTAACAGCAGGCTTAGTTACAAATGAAACTGAACTTACATCCACCAATTTTTAAGGTACCCAATAACGTTCTGGCTTACTTACTTTCCTTCCTCTTTTCTCTCTTTTCTAGGTTAAACAAACAAGATGAAAAAGGTTTTTATAGTCAAGAATCTATCAAATTCATCTAAGTGGTCTGTAATGCATTTAAATACTGGAAACTTCTAAACTTTTATAGTCATGATGATTGACTTGATTTCATTATTTATTACTAAAATGAAAACACTTATAATGATAATTTAAAAGTCTTCCATGCATTACAATTATGGACACACCAGAACAGATGCAAGTCACCCTCTTCCTTAATAATAAAAGATACATAGAGTTTGATGGCAGATAAGGACCGCAAGACCCATCCAGTTTGCTCATTTCTTTTTCTACCTTATAAATGTGCCATCGGCCCTTGCTCTGTCAGTGGCCTATCTATTCATACTCATCTGTATTGCTCCCTTATGCCTATCCCATGCCTGTTTGAAGCCCTGCACTGTACTCATAGCCACCACTTCCTGAGGTAGGCAGTTCCATGCATCCACCACTCTTTCTGTGAAAATAATTTCCTCACATTCACCCTTAATCGGCCTCCCTCTAATCTCATGCTGTGTTCTCTTGTTCTGCTATTTTTCTTATATTTAAATATGTTAGACTCTTTCACCTTGTTAATGCCCTTAAGGTGTTTGAATGTTTCGATCATATCACCTCTCTCCCCTCCTTTGTTCAAAGGTATACATATTGAGCTCCATTTAAGCTGTCCTCAAATGTCTTCTGGTGCAGTCCCTGCACCATTTTGGTTGCCCTTCTCTGGACTGCCTCAATTTGGGTAATGTCCTTGTGAAGGTGTGGCCTCCAGTACTGCACGCAGTGAGTGCCTAACCAGTGTCTTGTAAAGAGGGATTATTACCTCCCTCTTACGACTTGTGATACCCCTACTAATACACCCTAACATCCCCCTAGCCATACCTACTGCTTTAGAGGTCTGCTTGGATGATTTCAGGTCATCGGAGATGATGATGCCCAAGTCTTTTTCTTCCTTTGTGACTGCCAGCAACTCCCCTCCCAGCCAATGGGTGGCTTCAGGGTTTTTCTTCTCTATGTGCATGATCTTGCACTTCTTTGCATTAAATCCCTGTTGCCACTCTTCTGACCATTTTGCTAGTTTATCCAGATCTCTTCTCATTCTGCCCACCCCATCTGGATCATCTACTCTGTTGCAGATCTTGGTGTCATCTGCAAACAGACAAGCCTTACCCTCTAGTCTATCTGCAATGTCACTAATGAAGATATTGAAGAGGACTGGCCACAGGACTGATCCCTGACATACCCCACTTGTGACTTGCATCTCTTCTGACTGTACACCATTTAGCACCACTCTCTGTTTTCTGCCCGTCAACCAGTTTGCCACCCAGTTGACCAACTTCTGACCCACCCCGAGCCTATCCAGCTTATTTATCAATCTTCTATGTGGAACAGTGTCAAAAACTTTGCTGAAGTCAAGGTAGGCGACATCATCTGCTCCCCCTTGGTCCACCACTCTGGTTACCCAGTCAAAGAAATCTATGAGATTAGTTTGACAGGACCTTCCTATTGTAAACCCATGCTGTCTTGGATCCTGTGCCCCTATGGATTCAGGTGTTGCACTATCCTTTCCTTAAGGAGTGCCTCCATAATCTTGCCCACTACTGAGGTAAGACTGACTGGTCTGTAGTTCTCTGCCTCCTCCTGCTACCACTCTTGTGGGCGGGATCATATAAACCCTTCTCCAGTCTTCTGGGACCTCTCCTGTGCTCAGAGACTCACTAAACAGTTCTGCTAATGGCTCTGCTAGTTCCACCCTTAGCTCCTAGTACCCTGGGATGTATGCCATCAGGTCCCATTGCCTTGTCCACCCTGAGCTTAGCGAGCTCTTGTAGGACCTTTCTTTTGTGAAGGAGTAGTGCTCACCTCCTTCCCCATGTCCATGGTGCTGAGCTGTGGGCCCTGCCCTACCTTCTCTTCAGTAAATACTGAGCAAAAAGTATATATTTAGGATAGATGCTTTTACAGGGTCCTCCTCCTCATATGCCCCTTTTCTCCTTTGAGCTTAGCAATACCCCCTCTGAACTTTCTCCTTTCACTAATGTATCTATAGAAAGTCTTGTCACCTTCTTATACTGTTCGTGCTAGTGTTTCCTCAGTTTGGGACTTTGCCTACCTTACTGCCTTCCCTGCTCCCCTTAGGGCAGTTTGGTATGCCTCCCTATTTTCATCCCACTGTGTTCCCTTATATTTCCTGAAAACCAGCCTTCAAACATCATCATTATTTCTTTAAAGCACCTTTTTACACTATATGCACAATGGAGTTTATGTGAAAATGTTTAGAAATGAAATACGAAATATTACTGTATTAAAGATGTATAATAAAAACATCAATTTGTCTGACGGAGGTCAGCAGTGTATGTTGGAGGCCAGCCTGAGAATCAGGTAACTGGCTACAGCTGGACCTTTTAACTACTTAAAGCAGGCAGACACTTCAGCACACTGCCCCCAAGGAAGAATCTGTAAGATCTGAAGCATTGGGGAGTAAGTTTTTTGAGCACCGCCCTTGGCTCCGAGGACTTTAAAATAAACCACACTCAGCACTTTGTCACCTACAACAGTGTCTTTGAACTTCATTTATTGAGGTTTGTACATATTTTCATGGTTTATGTGAATTTCAGCTTATGTTTGGATTATTTGCTGCACCCTTGACTACCTGCTGTTAGCATTAAATATATTTTGAACAAGGGATAATATGTTGGCACAGCCCTTCTTGATCTCTCCAAGGCCTTTGACTTGGTTAGCCGTGACCTTCTACTTGTAAAGCTCCAGGAGATGGGCCTGTAAACTAAGTCTACCTTGTGATTCTCAGACTATTTATCCAGCTGATTAAAAAAAAACAGATGTGGAGAAGTGTTTTCCATCCTGGAACAGTCTGCCACAGGAGTCCTGAAAGATTCAGTTTTTGGATCCCTACTGTTCAGCTTTTTCATCAACAAAATACCTGAAGTATGTGTCCACTCCAAAGCATTACTCTATGCCAACAACAGTTATCCTCACATCCCACAGTGTTCTGGATTCTTTGTAAAGCAACCTTCAATCTGACTTTGGCAGGGTCTGCAGCTGTTTTAATATAAACAGACTGGTCATTAACACCAAGAAAACCAAATCCCTACTGTTCAGGAGCACCCATGCTCTGAAGGGTGACCCTGAGCTGCATATCACAACACCATCTGGGGACCCCATTAAACTGGTCCAGTTCTTCAAGTACCTGGGCATATATCTGGACACAGCCCTGTCCATCACATCTCATGTCAACTATGCACCAATGCCTGGGCATGATACAGAGAAACAGGGCCAACCTCACGCCCAGTGTGAAAAACTAGTTGTCTCTAGACTTGTCATCATCTTGGGGACTGACTATGGTGCAGTCATGCACTCTGCCAATAATAATGCTGTCCTTGAAAGAATTTTGGCTGCTTTCAACCATGTCTGCAGTCTACACTCAACATGAACCTGACTCCCACCATTTTGATATTCACACCACCTCTCACTGGCTGCCTTTTCGGTTCTGAGTTAACATCAACAAAACCTTTCTATGCAAAGGAGTTCTTGGCCAAATAACACCAGTATCCCAAACCACTTCACTCTTGTGAGAAACAGCTATGGAAATCAACCCTTGGGAGACCAAACCTGGTCCTTCCTTGAGGAAAACAACACTTGGCCAGCACTCCTTTATGTCTAGAGTAGTTAAAGCCTGGAAATCCTTGCCCATGGTTATTACTACTTTCCCCAGCCTGTCTCCCTTCAAGGCCCAAGTCAACGTCCACCTTTTCCAGAAACTCCACTGCATGTATGTTTTGTCCATATCTACCAGAAACTTGCCTTCTCCACCTGAGAACCTGTCTTCTATAGATCCCCGTCACCATAATGAGAATGTCTAGGGCCAGATATTAAAAATTTTTCTCTGGGCACAAAGTGGTTGTGCCAGCTTTGTCCATATATTGCACCAGATTCCCATATGTAAAGGGGTGCACAGTGCATGCAGAAGTTGTTTGTGCATGCTTGCAAACAAATTGTATTCAGCATGCAAAGGTAGAGGCAAGACCATGCACAACAGTGCAGTACAATATTAAGCATGTTTTTTATTTTATTTATTTATTGAAATGTTTCACCAGGAAGGCACACTGAGTGACAAATTGCTCGTCTCCCAGTGCAACCTGGGGGGAAGGGGTAGAATAGAAGTGAAACATTAAACATTCAAGTTACAAGATCAACACTAACATACAGTTCTAAGGCAGGTGTTACAAGCAGTGGTACAACAGTGTTGCGCATAATAGGTAGAAAGAGCAGACAATAATAACTGGCAGGTTAATAAGTACATACTGTAAGTGCTTACGTGAAAGAAAATGGGTGCGGTGAGAGGGGAAAAGAGAGGGGGGTGAGGTAGGGGAGGGGAAGATTTGTGTTCAAGTTACATTCAAGTTATAAGATCAACATTAACATACAGTTGTAAGTCAGGTGTTACAAACAGTTTTAAAACAGAGTTGAGCATAATATGTAGAACGAGTGGGCAATAATAAGTGCTGGGTTAATAAGTAAACAAGTGCTTACATAAAAGAAAAGGGGGAAATGAGAGGGAGGGGTGAAGTGGAGGGATGTAGGGGGAAGGGAGTAGGTGAGGGATACAAGCCCCTGGGGAGTAGAAGAGGGACCCATGGGGAGCATGTGGCATCCCTTACATTCTGTAAGAGATCAAGGGAGGCCAGTAAGGGGGAGCAGTTTGGAGGAAGGGGAGGAGAACTAGAAATTTGGGGTGTGGGGGTGTACAAGGTAAAATGAAGGTGACGGTAGAGAGGTAGGGTTTATCCAGGGATTAGAGGAGGGAATTAGGGAAGGACATGGCATGAACAGCTAGGTGCAAGGTAATTATTGAGGACAGAGCTGATGGAGTAGGCAGAGGATGTGCCGGATTTGAGGGGGGAGTGAATTCCAATTCCAATAATTTTTTGGGAGGCAGTGATAGTAAGCAGATTGGCTGAGTAGGGTGGATCTATGGGGGACTACCAGGGTGCAGGAGTCGGTTGTTCTAAGGGACTGGGAGGATGGAGGGGTCATTATAAAAGAGGAGGTTAGGTAGGAAAGGAGCTCACCCAACCAGTGCTTGGAGGTGAATTTAGCACAGTGGGAGAGTCGCCTATTTGTATATTTGTAAGAGAGGGGAAGGATAGGGCATGATAAAGATCACAGTGGTGGAGGGGCATCAAGGGCAAAGCGGCAGAAGGAATTAAAGAGGGTGTCCAGTCTGGCCAGGGAGGACTTAGGGGCAGCACCATAGACTACATCACAGTAGTCAGAAATGGGCAGTATCATTTTCTAAACAAGTTCATGCCTAGCCGTAGGGGGGGCTGCAACTATGGTTCCTGAACAGGGCACCAAGCCTGGGGTGCAGTTTTATTCTAGATGGTGTCAATATGTCTAGAGAAGTTTAGTTGTTGGTCCAACACCTAAGTACCTGAATGAGGATGTGTCCTCAAGTAAATTCCCATCAAGGGTGTGGAAAGTGGGTAGGGAGGGAAGCCTAGAGAGTCTCTGCCTTGTGCCAAAGGTCATGGAGACAGTCTTATTGGCATTGAGGAAAAGCTGATGGGTAGCAAACCAGAGCTGAACCTTGTCGAAGTCTTGCTATAAGCTGGTTGTAACCTGAGCAGGAAAGGAGCCAGGTGCATACAGGACTGAATAATTAGCATACATATGTATAGCAGTGGAGGGGGAGAAAACAGAGGGAAGGTCATTTAAGAGGATGGAGAATAGGAGGGGCCCTAATACCCATGCCCCTGGGGGATGCCAATGCTAATCGGGAGGGGAGGTGAAGTGGCATCCAAGATCTTAACTGTCTGGGTTCTGCCGATAAGGTAGGCCTTTAACCAGTTTAAGGTGGAGGGAGATAGGCCAGCTGCTGGGAGTGAGTCGAGGAGAAGGGAGTGAGAGATGGTGTCAAAGACCTTGGCCAGATCAACAAAAATGGCAGAGGTAATTTGGCAATTGTCCATCCTGGTTAGGATGGAGTCTGTGAGCTGTAGGAGAGAGGTGGTGGTTGAGTGTTTTTTCCGGAAACCAGACTACAAAGGGGTGAAAAAGGAGGTGTCAGATAGAAAAGAGGTGAGGTGGGAGAGGACAATGTGTTCTTGAAGCTTGGCAAGGGTAGGAAGGAGAGAAATGGGGTGATTGTTGCCAGAGGATGAGTGGTCACCCCCCCTTTGGGTAGAGGGAGGACCACTACATGTTTCCACGAAGAAGGGATAGAGGCAGTAGAGAATGGGAGATTTAGGATGAATGAGAGGGGGTAGGCAATGACCGGAGCGGAGAGGGAGAGGAGTTGTGGGTCGAGGTTATCAGTGGAGGCACCTTTAGAGGGGTTGATGGTGAGGAAGGCACTTAGGGTATCATTTGGGGTTACAGTAGTGAAAGAGAAGGGGAGGTGGGAGGGTAGTGGAGGGGGAACACCAGTAGAGGGTGGGAAGGGGTGATGGGTAGGAGGGGAGGGATTTCAGTAGATCAGTAGTGCAGGAGGTATAGTAGGAGTTAAATTCCACAGCTATGGCTGGTGGGTCAGACACTAGTGAGCTATTTACTTTAAGTACTGGGGGAGGCAAGATGATGGGGTAAATGGGGCATGGACTACCTTCCAGAACTTTGAAGGGGAATTTATGTTGGTGATGAAGGCAGATTTGAAATATTCGGACTTGGCTAACCTTGTAGCCCTGGTGCAAGTGTTTCAGAGCATGCGGTTGTTCGCGAGGTCACTAGGATGCTGGGTAGCTTTATGATGCTTCCAGGCTCGATCTCTAGCCCTGAGACAGGTCAGAAGTTTAGGGGTTATCCAAGGTAAGTGGTTACCTCTGACTCTGGTTTGTTTTAGTGGGGCAAAGGTGTTCCAGTTTACAAGAAAGAGTTCTTTGAAGTAGGCAAGGGCCTTATCAACCAAGGGGAAGGAGGTTAGGGGGGACCAGTCGGAAGTGGCAAGGTTACTCAGGAGAGGTTCAAGATCAAGAGACTTGAAAGAGCATAGTTGTATGGTTTTGTGTGGTGATTTAGTTCTCTGGATTTTCCTAACTTTGAATATTGGGTTACGGTTACTAAGAGCATCAGGGATGATGCCAGAGGTGAAGATGCGGTGGGGGTCGGAGATAAGGGCCCTTTTGAGTAGGGAGTATTGTTGTGTCTTGTAGTTTGGGTGGGTGGGTTTGAGATCAGTTGGGAGAGGTTTAGGGCTCCAATTTCATTTTTAGTTTTGTTAGTTTTAGGTGACAACAAATTTATATTGAAGTTGCCTAGGATGAATAATTCCCCAGAGTGAGCAAGGGAAGTGATGGAGGTTAAGAGGTCTAACGTGACTAAAGGATGGACATTTGGGCAGCAGTATGTGCCAGCAATGAAGATCAGTAGAGTGAAGGGGAGGGTCACATGGATAGCTAGGGCATCATGGGTCTCAGGATTGGAGGATGAGTAGATGATAGAATATTGGATGGAGGCTAGGACATAAATGGCCACACCACCACCACCCCTGCCAGCACGGTCTTGCCTTAGCAGTAAGTAGCCAGGGATGGAGACCAAGTGGTCAGGGATCGATCTCTTTAGCCAAGTTTCTGAGATGATTAGAATGTCTGGTTTTAGAGTGCACATCATGGTCTGAATCTGGTCTATTTTTTGCAACAAGCTGTGGGTGTTTAGATGTAGGATCTTTAAGCCCTTTGGGAGGGCTGAGAGAAGGCAGCAAGGGAAGGTAGTAGAGGAAAAAGCACCAGAGGAGCTAAGGGCAATAGGGCCTGGGTTGAGGTGGATATCCCTGGCGGAGAGCAAGAGGAGAGTGAGTATGAGGAAGTGGAGCTTAGGGTACTTAGGAGAGTTTGAAGGGGCTGGCATGGAGGTTGGTAGATTTGAGGAGAAGGGAGTGGATGAGTGAGGAAGAAGAAGATGGAGAACCGTAGTGAAAGTGGACACTGTTATCAAAGCTGAATAAGTAATAGTGAGACCATATTTCAAATGGGGGGAGTGATAGCATGGATGTGGGTAAGGGATTGAAGATAGTAACTGATGGGGTTGGGAGAGCTATTAGGAATAGATGAGTAGTGAGCAAGTGAAGGTGGTAGGGAGAGGTATATGAGCAGAACAAGGAGGAGAGAGGAGAATAGGGGATGCATTGTTCATAAAGGCAGAGCGCTGTTAGCATTGCACAGAGGGGTAAGTGAAGGCCACTTATTACCCACTCAATTACCACCTATAAAAAGGCCAACATGAACTGGGCGAAACCCCAGAGGCAGGCAGATATGATGTAGGCCCAAGGGCAAGATGGAGCTCAGGGGAGCACACATAGTATACATGCTACAGCAGGCTGTATAGAAGGAAGAGAGAAAGCCGATGCCCACCCTCGGCCCATACATAGGTCACAGAGGCACTATGCTGAACACAGACAGTAGTGTTCATGAGTCACATATGAAGTCCTTAGTGATCACTAGCTCATGGGCTGGTACAAGCTCAACAGGCTCATGCTCCAGCAGATGTGTGGGCTGCTGCATGACCAGCTCCAGACTGACACCCAGCACAGCCATGTGTTGTCAGTAGAGCTCAGGGTGATGGCTGCAATGTGTTTCTTGGCCCCAAGAACATTCCACACACTGGTCAGGGATACCAATGGTATCCCGCATTTGGCTACATAATGCCTGTTCTGCCAGTTCCTAGACTCTCTGCTGGACTGGCTGGTGAGTTTACCATATTCCCCACCACCCCAGCAGAGCACACAGCAACCATGCAGCAGTTCTACTGAGTTGTGCATCTAATAATTGTACTCGGTGAAAATTGATTGCAACCATCTTGCCATCAGAGCACCCACCGGCGATGAAGTAGAGGCCTATATCCACAGGAAGGGGTGCCACTCCATCAATTGCCAGGTGGTGTGTGATGCAACAGACTGCATCATCAATCTCATGGCATGGCACCACAGCAACATCCATGATGCCTTCATGTGGCAGAGTTCCATTCTGTGCTGAGGGCTGAATGTAACCACAATCCTAGTGGCCACCTTGTCAGTGAATACGCACCACAACTTCCATCCCTGCAGCCCCAAATGGTATATGGTGGGTTCATAGCCCTGTAGGGTCAATAGGTCCCTGGTTTGTTAGGTGTATGAGCAGACCACATGGACCAGTGGTCTTATCCTGCCATTACTGTTTTTGTGTCAGTGTACCTATGTGACACCAGCCTATGCCTTTTTCCTACATAGGGGACAGTGTCTAGCCCCTACATCTCTAACTCCTCACACCTGTCCTACACCTTGCATCCATTGCAGAGGACAGATGCAATGCAGCACATGCCATCACATGCAACATCATTGAGTGTGAATTTGGAAAGCTCAAGATGCAGTTCTGGATCTCTGACCTCCCTGGAGGTGCCTTACAGTGTACCCTTCAGAAGGCATGTGCCATATTCCTTGACTGTTGTATATTACACAGCATGGCACTCAACTGTAAGATATACATGCTGGCCATAGAGGAACATCTTGCATTGGATATGGAACCAGAGGACCAGGGGATACCAGAGCAGCTTGACAGGTGTGACCCCAGAATGGCCAGGAGGCCCAGGAGTGCTGAGCCTGGATCATAAGAAACATCCACAGACATGGCGGGTGAGTACAAACCACAGAGGAGATTTTAAGATGGTTAAGCAATTTATTATCACACAGAAACAACAACCACAACAACAACAATATAAATAGTCCAGTATGCTAGGCAAGGGAGTAACATGACACATGTAAAACAAATGCAATGCTACCAGGCATGGAGAGTTGCAAATAGGGCACATGCAAACATACATCCATGTTTAAAGGTGGTCCCAAGGGCTGCAACACAGATAAATGCCATCCAGACAAGGAGGTCAGTTGGGCATGGCATAACAGGCTCACCATGCAAGGGGGTAACACATGGGGTACACAGAAACACAAGTCATGTGGGGGCCAAAGAGATCTATACAGGGATACTTGTTAGCCAGGTGGGGCAGAAGCTCTACTACAGGCCATCCATGCTGGGGATGGACAGTCTGGACCACAATACAAGTGCAGCTGGCAGTGTCACAGGGGTACATCAGGTGTGGTTAGGAAACAGTGCTGGCAGGGGGCCATGTGCTGCCTACATCTGCTCCCTACCATCAGTCTGGGTATGGACAGTCTGCCTGCTCAGTCCCCTGTATGGTGGTTGGGATACCTTAGCCATGGTATGGGGGATGATGGTGGGGACTGTGTAACCTGCCCCCAGCTGTGGTCCCATGGAGTAATGCCCCTGTAAAGGGGCAGGTTGTGACCTGGTGTGCGCAGTCTCCTTGGCAACCTGGGAGTCCCAGATGTACTGGGCATTCTCATCCCAGCACTGCGTGGCATCAGTATAAGCAGTGGTGTCTGTTGCGGGGTGGCACTACTCACACTGGACAGGCTGAGGCTATGGCCAGCCCTCGCAGTGCCCTCCACCATGGATACAGCTTTCTGCACAGCATCACACAGGTCACATAAGAACACCATGGGCTGCACGTGCTGTGATTCCACCCACTTCTCAGCATGGTTCATGTCCTCATGCAGCATTTAGTGGATGTATATCAGCTCCTACTGCACAAGACTCTGTATCTCCACAGTGGACTGTAGCAACTTCTGCTTCTCAGCCATGTCCTGCTGTCACTGGGCACTGTCCAGTGGGACAGGGTTGGGCTGCACCTGTGACCACTGTATGGGCTTCAGCTGCACCGTGATAGGTGTGGCAGTTCATGGTGGGTGCTGCAGGCTGGCTGTGGCTGACCCAGTATGATGGCCCCCTGAGGAAGGATCAGTGAGATCTGAATGTGCGTGGGATCTTATTAATTGTTTTTTAGTCTGCACGCAGCATGCTCTTTTTGGTTTAATTAAATGGAATTTTTACATCAGTTCCTGAGTGTTGGTCCTTTTTTTGTTCTACTTATGATATTTTGAGATCAAGCATCACTGGGCATGCTGTACAAGTTAGAGCTTCTTCTTTATCCATGCTAATACATGTGGACCTGTCTGTTATAACCTGCCAATATGGTTGATTTTTATTTATTTATTTTATTTGAATCTCAGAATTACAAAACCTTCGAGTCAGAGACTCATTTACAAAGGCTCCACATCAATAGTACAAAGGGATAACAAACAGTACAGAAATACAATTGCAATACAAGAGACAAGGCAGTTACAATGCAGTTGCAATACAGGTAAGTTAAAACCAGGGTACAAATGGTCAGGAGAAATAAACAGATATGATAAGCTTATAATAAGAAAAGTGGCAAATTTACTTTGTCAGATATCTCATTTGTCCCCCCAAGAGTGGTAGAAGGGCCAAGGAGGAGACAGGGATAGAGAGGGTGATGAAGGGGGGTAAGAGGATGGGAGAGAGGGATGAGGTTAAGGGAAAGGGAGCTGTAGCTATCAAGATGACTTTGTCAGTGCAATAAAGAGGTAAGAGGATGGGAGAGAGGGATGAGATTGAGGGAAAGGGAGTTGTAGCTGTGAAGATGATTTTGTCAGGGCAATAAAATAAATAGCAGGAAAGCAGCACGGCAAGGGAAGAGAGAGGCTAAGAGCAGTCACAGCTGTTTAATTCATGGAGGTGCTGCTGGAGTTTTAATTTAAAGGGGCCAATCTTTGTTACAGAGAAGACCTCTGGAGGCAAGTCATTTGTCCAGGCAGGGGCCCTATACATGAAAGCTCACTGCCCCAGGGCTGTCCTGCAGATAGGGACTCTGAAGGAGGCCTTAGTGGAGCTTTTGCTAGCCCGGGGAGTGGGAGCAGGAGTGAGGAAATGCTGTGCTGAGGGTGGGGAGAGGCCCACTGTAATCTTTTTAGCCAGTAGACAGGCTGGTAGTGAAGCCAGCCATTAAAATTAAGCCAGTTTGCTTGACCATAGAGCACACATGTGGGTGAGCCTGTGTCCTCCCACTACAAGGCGACAAGCTTTGTTGAATGTGACCTTAACTCTGTGTAACATGGTGTTGGTTATGCAGCTGTAGATGACAATGCCGTAGTCAACTACGGACAGCACTGAGATGGTTACGGCCAGACGGAGGGCATCAGATGTCATGCATGACCTGTGATAATAGAGTAGGCTGATTCTGATATTTACTGCTTTGTAGACCAAATTGACATGTTCATGATAGGAGAGGGAGGAGTCCAGGGTGATACTGAGGTATTTGAAGCTATTGACTAGCTCCAGAGGCTGTTGCTGGTTATTGAGTATAGTTAGCCTCTGACTTTTGTTTTTGTTCTGGCAGTTGGCAAACAACATCGCTTTAGTCTTTGTAGTTTAAGATAAGTTTGTGATGGGAGAATCATGATTCGATTTCAGTAAAGAGCAGTTGCAGATTGCTTTCCAGTAGGGACAAAGAAAGCATTGGAACCACACCCTGTGCTGCCTGGAGCTCCTGCCAGCTTCTCCACTCACAAAAGAAGTATTGGAACCACACCCTGTGCCACCTGGAGCTCCTGCCAGCTTTTCCACTCACAATAGAAGGTAAGCTGAACCTGGACCTCCCAGACCGCACTAGAGCCTACAGTCCTCTTTTCTTTCAGCCCATTCTGAACTTGATGACTTTTGAACTGCCTCGTCCTGTTTTATATCCAATTTACCTGGTTTAAGTATTTTGAAGCATATCTACAGGACAGCCTGCTTTAACATCTGTTTAGAGAGTTGCTTTTTGTTTTGTCTACTTTTCCATTGGCAAGTTATACTGCTAAGCCACTAGTGGCCAACGACTCAATTAACTTGCTGCTACTGGCAACTGTCACTGTTCACCTCTTCTCACAGTCAGTTTACTTCTGTCACTGCCACTTATCTACTCCCTACTGCTGCTTAGTATACCCTGATCAGTTCTTACTCCCCCAATCCATACAATATGCCCACCCTTCCTTCACCACTTTCCTCCTTCTAATTCTATCAATTTTATCTACCTCAGCTCCACACTCTTCTCAGTCCAATAAGCCTTTCTCACCTTTTCCCTCTGCTTTCCTATCCCCTACCTTTATCCTTGGCATAACTCTTACACCCCTGAAATACTCTGGTTTCACGTCCCTCACCTCCCCCTTGCTGCTCTGTTCTCAACCCCAGGCCATCTAGCTTTCCTATGCTGCCTTACTTTCACCTCACCTAGCCCCAACACCCCCCCCCAAATACTTCCAAAATACTCAGCCCATCACAAATGCCCTAAACTCCACTCACTCATAATAACACTCCTCTTACTCGCATCAGAACATGTTCATCCCAATCCTGGTCCCACTACACACACCTCTGCCAGTTGCAATCCTTCCACTAGTCTACCAGTGTCCCCCACCCCCTCTGCCCTTCCCAAAGGTCTGAAAATCCTCCACTTAAACATCTGCAGTCTTGTGTCAAAAATTGATCTTTTACATCCTATGGTAATCTCCCTCACACCTGATATACTAATTTTAACGGAAGCTTGGTAAAATGCTAAAATACCCGATACCACCATTAATATCCCAGGTTATTCCATAATCAGGCAGGACAGGACTGGCGGGGGAAGTGGAGTAGCCATGTATATCCTGTCCTCACTTCAATTCTCAACCATTCTATCATTCTCATTACCCTCCGCCTGTGAAGCACTTGTAGTAAACATTACCTTGTCTTTTTCCTCCCCTATCTTCATAGCTGGCATCTACTGTCGACCTGGCTCCAAGGCATCCAATACTTTGGGATCTCATTACCTCCATAACCTCCCTTTCACATAAAGGCGAGCTATACATCCTGTGTGATGTTAACCAAAACTGGCTATGACCAACAACTGCCAAGACACGAAATGACATCATGGTCCTCAATCTCTCCCAACTCATCCTGGAACCCACCGCCTAAATTATAAAACTGTTAATCACTCCCTAATAGACTGGGCTCTCACCTCTCACCCCCACCAAGTCATTAAATCAGGCATCCTCCCAGATGCCCTCAGTGATCATCACCCAATCTTCGTAGTCAGTAAAGTCCATAGATCTAAACTGACTCAAAATTCTGCAACTCCGCTCCTTCAGCTCCTTAGACCCTAATCCCCTTCTTAATGAACTAGCCATCTCCGATTGGTCTCCTATTGCCTTTGCCCCTTCCATTGACCAAGCCCTCACTTATTTTAAAGATAAATTTCTAACTAAATAGAACTCCTTCTCTCCATTCATCATACTTTTAAAATTAGGTTAAGAAATTATTTTCTTGCCAAATTGCATTGTTACTGTTTTCAGTAATTATTTTATATATATTTATTTGTACTTGGTAATGTATGTTTAATGTTATATTGTCTTGATGTGAGTTTTTTGTAATTGTAAACATCTTGACTGTATATTTATGGTCCCCGGGTCGTACATGAAAACGGGCCTTTGGCTCATTGTACTTACCCGGTAAACAAATGTTTAAAATAAAATAAAAAAAAAATAAATTCAAACACACTAGAGTTTGTGGCAACCATAATCCCTGGGTCTCCCCTGAGTTACTGACCTGTCTTAGGGAGCGAGACAAAGCTTGGAGGAAACATAAGGCCTCCCAGCTTCCCCCAGACCGCCAGATATTGCATGTTAAGAAATGTCTGCACTAAAGCTACCAGACTTACTAAGTCTGAATATTTTAAATAATCTTTGCTCAAAAACATCAATTCCCCTTCCACATTCTGGAAAGTGGTCCACGCCCTATTCTCCCCCCTTCACATCTGCCTCCCCCTGTGATTAAAATAAACAACTCATTGGTCTCCAAACCATGCACAATGGCTCAAGAGTTTAACTGCTATTATACCTCCTGCACCACAGCACATCTAAAGTCACTCCCCTCTAACCTCCCCCCTCCTAATCCTCCCACACCCAGCACTCAACCCCTCCATGCCTACCCTTCCTTCTCCTTTTCTGCGGTCTCCCCAGAAGAAACACTAATGGCCCTTCTCTTTCTTAATCTTTCCAAAGGCTCATCGCTGAATGACCTTGACCCTAAACTCCTCTACCTTTCAGCTTCTGCTATAGCTTACACTCTCTCCTTAATCCTAAATCTTTCCTTCCCATTCTCATCTATCCCTTCATCCTGGAAACATGTGGTGGTCCTCCCTCTCTCAAAGGGTGGTGACCCCTCCTTCCTTGCAAGTTTTCACACAATCTCCCTCCTCCCTGCCCTTGTCAAACTCCAAGAACACCTGGTCCTCTCAACTAACCTCCTTTCTCAATGACTCTTCCTTTTTTACCCCATTCCAGTCTGGTTTTTGGAAGAACCACTCCACTACCACCTCCCTACTCAGGCTCACTGACTCCATCCTCACTGGAATATATAATGGCCTCATTACCTCTGCCATCCTTGTCAACCTCACCAAGGCATTTGACACAGTCTCCCAGGCCCTACTTCTTGAATCCCATACGGCTGCTGGGTTGTCTACTTCTGCCCCAAACTGGTTTAGAGATCCAGGATACAATCTCTCCTCCCCTCTCTATTTCCATAGGAGTCCCACAGGGCTATGTGCTTGGACCGATTCTCTTCTCCATCTTCCTAAATGACTTGCCCTTAGTATGCTCCCCTTCCCCCTATCCATATGTATGCTGATGACATCATCCTGTTCTACTCTGGAAAATGCTCTGCCGATGTAGCAACCACCCTTCAGCTTGACTTCCACCAGGTTCAGTTATGGTTTACCTCACATCAACTATTACTAAATGCCAAAAAGACTGTCTCCATGACCTTTGGCACTAGGCAGAGACTCTCTAGGCTTCATCCTTTACCGTCTTTCCATATCTTTGATGGGACAATCCTAGAGGACACTTCCTCATTCAGATACCTTGGGGTTTGGTTGGACCAACACCTCAACTTCTCTGGCCACATTGACGCCATCTGGAAAAAATTGCGCCCCAAGCTTGGTGCCTTATTCAGGAACCATTGCTGCATCCCTCCTACAGCGTGACGTGAACTAGTCCAGAAGATGATCCTCTCAATTTTCGACTACTGTGATGTAGTCTATGGTGCTGCTCCCAAATCCTCCCTAACCAGATTGGACACTCTCTTTAACTCCTTCTGTCGATTTGCCCTTGATGCTTTATCACGCATTCATCACTGTGGCCTCTACCACATCATGTCCCTTCCCCCGCTTGCCAACAGAAGCCTCACTCATTGTGCCAAACTCACTTCTAAATTTTGGTTAGGAGAACTTCCCTCCTACCTCTCATGCTCACTCTCTTCCCCCCTCCCCCCTCCCACTCTCTCAGATCCTGTGACACTCGCACTTTGTTGGTCTCCTGTCGAACCACTCTCATTGGTCAGTCAGGCTTTACCCATTGTTTCCCACAAATCTGGAACTCCCTTCCTCCCCAAATATGGCACTCCTCCTCCTACTCACTTGCCACTGCCTTGCATAACTTTCTCTCATCTAACTGCTCCTGCTTTAACATTCCTTAACTGTCCTCCTATGCCTGTGCTCCTCTCCATGACTCACATCACCTATTAAATTTCCACCCCCTCATAAGCCTGCTTCTCAGCATGCTCTCCTCTACCTTCACTGCTATGTACTATGTCCTTCAGATATGCCACTAGTAATTAAATGCATATTCCACAAGTATGATATATTTAATTGTATGTTATGTCACAAATGCGACTGTATGATTCTGTATGATATTTTTTAACTATATGTCTTGTTACAAATGTAATTAAATGTTTAATTTCTTGCATATGTTGAATGTTAAACTTTATGTCTAATTCTTCATCTAATTGTACCCCCCTCAGGTCACACTGTGAGACAAGCAACTTGTTGTTCAGTGTGCCTTCCTGGTGAAACATTTCAATAAATACATAGAGTGGGGTCAGGGTGACTGGTGTAGACAATGGCATCAGCCACGTACAGTAGCAGGGGGCCAGAGCAGGCTTGGGGGGAGAGAACTGAGGAAGAGACTGAAAAGGACCAGTCCAAGAATTGTACCTTGGGGAACAGCAGAGCTTATCAGAAGACTGGAAGGCAGAGTGTCCAGAATTGTCATTTTCTGTGTCCTTCCACTGAGGTAGTTGGAGAACTAGGCAGTGACATCTTGTGAGAGGCCCAAGGATGGGAGGGATGCAATGAAAAGAGAGTGATTTACCATGTCAAATGATTTAGTAAGGTATATGTAAACAGACCCTACTAAATGACCACAGTCAAGAGGTTTGTGTATGAAGTCAGTAAATTCCAGAAGGGAAAAGGTGGTACTGTGACCCTTCTTGAAGCCATGCTGTTGGTGGCATTAAAGATTACGATTTGACAGGTATTCAGACAGCTGGTCAGATACTATCCATTCCAGTGCTTTGGAGACAGGGGGGAGGATAGTTATAGGGTGGTAGTTATTGTGGGAGGTTCCATCACTGCTTTTGAATATGGGGGTAACCACTGCAGACTTCCACTGTGTGGGGAATTGGCCCAGACAGAGTGAGAGATTAAAAATTTTAGTGAGGGAGTAGAGAACTGCATCAAGGGCCCATAGTA
This sequence comes from Neoceratodus forsteri, assembly GCA_016271365.2. Lineage (NCBI taxonomy): Eukaryota > Metazoa > Chordata > Ceratodontiformes > Ceratodontidae > Neoceratodus > Neoceratodus forsteri. The sequence goes on from JADMNL010000023.1 coordinate 232,930,984, forward strand.
GTAGCTTCAGGTCCAAGGTATCATTGCTGCTTCTGGATTTCCCCAGGACTCTTGTTAGATAGGATTTAGCTTCTCTGCAGGTAACAGTTCTAAAGTGGAAAGGTGGAATGTCGGCAGGAGCAGGAGTAAATGGGGGGTTGGTGGCATTGTTAAAGAAGTCTGGAGGGAGGACACCACTAAGATCAGTAAATGCAGAGTTGAGAGTGTCAGCGATGACCTGCGGGTCCTGGGTAGTGGTGCCATTGATTTTTAGCAGTGAGGGGTGGGGAGGTGTTAGGTTTCCCAGTCAGTTCCTTTATATTCTCCCAAAACTTCTTTCCAAGTCCCCAAGAAGAGGACAGGAAGGCTTTGAAGTGGGCAACCTTGGCAAGGCGTATTTCCAAGGTACACGCATTTCTGGCTGCATGATATCATCTGTCTGGAGGGAGACCAGACGCCAGGGCCTAGTGCCATAGGTTATCCTGCATGGCCATAAGATTTAGGAGTGCAGGGGTGATCCAAGGATTTCTGGAGCCTTTAACAATGCATTTAGATTAAGGGATGAAAATGTCACAAGCAGAGTTAAAGGTAGAAATGAAATGGGCAGGGGCTTTGTCAGCACAGGTGGTGGTATCAATGGAGGTCCAGTCACAATTGAGAAGGTAGACCTGGAACTGTGTCAGCAAACCTTTTTTAAGGGTACGCTGGTATGTAGACTTAACCAGGAATTTTGGGGAGTGATTTGACCAACAACAAAGGATTGGAGAGTGATCACTTAGGGAATCAGGTTGGACCACTACTATGGAGAGTCTCTCAGGACAGTTAGAGAGGATCAGATCAATATGAGTACTGGTGCCCATCCTATAGTTGATCCTAGTGGGTGAGGCCATGATCTGTGTCCTCATACAGCATTTGAAGTATGTATGTTTGCCCACAGACTGCCTAAGAACCTCATTTGCATACCCTGTCTGAATATGGCAGGTTTGCCAGTCGCACTAACCGGGTTTACACTTGCCCAGAGGGTTTAGACTGCATCTGTGTTTGTGCATCCTACTGTCATTGTGCAAGCATGATGATGTGTTCCACTCATTATGTCATCACACTGCACAACCATGCAAGTCATGCCACTCTGCAAGTGTAGTGCAAAGTGCAGTGCAGTACTGTACTGTGCTGTGTATCCACAACATGCGCATGTGTATCCCTTGCACATGTTGCCCAATACCAGCCTAATGCCCCTGGCCCTGCCACCACCCCGGACTTGTGATTTGTCAGTGTAATGAGCCATAGAGCTGCACAACCACTGCAATGCGCTGTGCAATTGCAGTGTCATGTGCAGTGTAGTACTATGCCACTAGGTTACGAGCCTGCATGTGCCAGGTACTGCATGTGGAACAATGATACTGCACATGGGTTCAGACATTTACTGGTCACTGTGAAGGTGCATGCCTACTGTATCCAGGCACCCGGCTGCTGCACTGGTATGCTGTGCCTGCCCATGTTGTGTGTTACCTGGTGTACCATGCATACTCATGCCTACCATGCCTGGACAGGGTCTGGGACTGAAATGTATTGTCAGTGGGAGAGGGACTGGGGAACCAGCAGGTTGCAAGCACTACACTAGCTGTTGAACACTGTGGTAGGCCCCAACCCTCATAGGGTTTCCATACTGTATTTGTGTATGTCAGAGCATGCCTGTGTGTGGTGTGGCAGGTATCTTGATGTCCTGCTTGACCTGTCTACCTACAGCAGGCATTTGTTATGGCAGGGGCATGGTACAGACATATAGTATTGGCAGTTATACTGTGTATTGTGTACTGAACGAAGCACTGCATACCACTGCTGGAAACTAATCACACTTCCATTTTCCTCCTTACAGATCTCAGTGCCCAACCCATCCTCAACAGGGACCAGCAGCCCAGGAGGCAGCAACACCAGAGGGGGGGGCATGGGAGAGTTCACCAGGCTTTGAAGGGGCCCATGGCAGTGCTGTAGAGGAGTGGCATCCTGGTGAGCACCCTGTGTTTTGTGTGGCACCAGGGGTTACATGTGTACATTTATGGATAACCGTACAGGTGGGGGCTGCAGTGACCATGGCCATGCTGCCATTATAAGCGTTGTGTCTGGCCCTTCACGTTGTGCTGCTTGTTATATCTGACACTGGCAGGGTGTGCCTTGACACTGCCACATGTGCTGTCCAAAGGTTATGGACAATGCACCGTCTGTGTGGCATGATGAGTGACAGCAGCATAGGGGATGGTGGTGCCCTTGGGACTGCAGCTGGGGGCAGGCATGGTCCTATCCCACTGGGACACTGTACAGTGGATGGCTATTCCCAATGTCACTGATGTGCCGGGCCTTGGGGTGTACAAGGTACAGGGTAATGCTGTTAGGGTGAGGATATGTAACACTGCTGTTCAACTGTTCAGGACAGTTTGATGGGCTTTGGTGACCCCAGGCAGGGAGGAGAGTATGTGGCCCTTACAGCCCTGGCCCAACAGTGTGCAGATCTATCTGCCACCTGTCTACATTATGCTGCACGTGTTTGTGTCCAGTGACGTGTCTTAGTGTGGGCCACCATGCTGGATGCATACCATTGTGGGCATCACCTCAGGGTTTCTGGTGCTGGACACTCACTATGCACATGTGGCAGTAGGCCAACAGTGCCACTACAGTGTGTACAGTCTACTGTGGTGCATGTACATGCTGCAGTTTGTCTGTCTACCATGCTATGGGATGGCCCCCATCATGCAGAAGTGGGCACCATGTACTGCTGGACAGCTTCCATAGGGGATGGTGACAGTGCACTCAACCCTGGATGTGCCCCCTCACAATTGGTTGGGTCCATACTGCCCTGCAGCCAGGACTGTGTATGCTGGCTGTCAACAGGTGGCTCACTGGTCAGTGTTGTGTTGGTACTCCACTGAGACCAGTTGTGTGCCTCAAACGGCCACTGTTGTAGTCCCCCTACACTTGTGGCATATCCAGTGTAACATGAATTGCATTGCATGCCACAGTGGCTCACCACTGACCTGCAGGACTGGCATGGATGATAGACAGTGGGGCGATCAGTGGGTGGAGAATGAATGGGACCATATGTGACTGCATAGAGCCGCAGCTGTGGTGGTGACTACCCACACAATGTAGGTTAGGTTATGGTGACTCCACCATATACAGGCAGGGGCAGCCATACAGTTGAATATGATGGGTCTGTGCAACCAGTGACCTGCACAGGCCCTGTAGTGGAGGACATAGCCAGGTTCTGACTGGGGTACAAGGGACCCACCTGCACAGGAGCCGTCCAGAATAATCAATGGGGGCAGGCCCTGGGTGACACAGTCATATGTTTGGGTGGCATCACTGTGTTACTATGGCACTGTGGTGGCACCATAATGGTGCCTACAGTAGCTTATCAGCTTCAGTCTGGTGGAGTATGGATGATACATGCCATATGTGTCAGGGTATGTTGAGTGGCCAGGTACCTGCCAGAAGAGGCACACCTCGAAATTCTCAAGCATCATGGTGGTCCAGGCTGACTTAGGCCATGCTCTACATAGGGTGCACTGGTGACTGCTGGTACATCAGCCACACCCAGGTTGCAGTCCATCATTCAGTGACTGGTGCACAGTGTGCCCTAGTCCCTCCCATGTACACCATGACTGCAGTCATCTGCACCATGGTCACTGCACTCAATGCCACCTGCTAGTCCCAAACATGTTCTGCTTTGTTGTGAGCACCATGTATGTTTGCATGAGCCCCATCATGGCTGAGACCCATGAAAACACCTGGATATCTGTGTCCTGCATGCCAGGGTTAATCTATGTGCTGGAAGCCTGGTCAGTGGCCGTGAGATGTGTGAGTGTCCCTTCTTGCCACTCAGTATGTGGCATTGCTTATTAGACTCTGGAATGATGCTGCTGATATATGTGCCACAGGCATACCTCTGTCATGCCTACTAAAGATGTGTGTCCAAGCCATGGCCAGGCCTGCTCTGTTGCTGCATGGTACAGTCATTGCATGTGCACCCCTCCAGTTCACAGGTCCACAGTGCTGTCAGTGTTATGCCACATGCAGTCCATTGTGGATGTCAATCACCCAACATCCCTGTGTAGCATGGTAGCACATGTGCTGGCTGGTTATTCCTTGGCTGTGTACAGCAGGCAGCACCTGCAATGCTCATCCTGTGTGCACAGCTGGCTGAGTTCACAGTTCTTTTGCCCATAGGTGTCCGGAGGAGTTCCAGCCATTGCCATCAGCCTGAAACATTCAAGGGGAGGAATTACCTGCCACATCAGCTGGTGTGGCAGCAGGGCCTGATCTTCTGACAGCTGGATGACATTGCAGAGGTTATACAGGAACTGGCAACAGCCTGGCATTGACATCTCTCATGTCCTGCACCACCTTCACCTCCACCACCAGCACCTTGAGTGTGGCTGTGGCAAAGGCATACTAAGATTCATACTAAGATAGGTTAGGAGCTAGGGAGCTGTGAGGCCATTAATTGCTCCTATGAGTAAATAATAACAAACAGTAATGCCAGATAGGATCAGTTTGTCCAGTCTGGACTTAAAAACTGATTTGAGCTGCTGGTGATCACCTCTAATGGTAATGTATTCCATGGTTTAATGATACGTAAAGTATAACAATATTTTTGTGGCATTAATTTAAATCTTCTATATTGTAACTGTAATGGATGACCTCTAATGTTATAGATATTATCTTTGAACTCTGAACCCAGAGTAGTCAGCAAGAAAGGATCTTACATAATGTTATACATAGGAAGGAGGTGCCCTCTTAGACGTTGGGTTGAAAAGGACATTAGGTACAGGGAAATGAGTTTGTTTTCATAAGTGACACTGGGCAGACCTCTAACAAGTTTAGTATATTGTCTTTGTACTTTTTCAAGCTGCATAATATCATGTTTCCTAAAGGGGCACCATAATTGAGAAGAAAAATCCAAATGTTGGTGGCTGTAGGCTCTATATAGGGGCATTAGAACTTTACTATCACTAGATTTAATATTTCTCTTAATTGACCAGATAATCCTATTAGCCTTGAGAATGACTCCATTGATCTGTGACTGGGGAAGAAAATCATCTGATACTAAAACCCCTAAATCTTTTTCTGTACTAGTACTGGTCAACACCCTGTTGTCTAGTATGTATGCATGACTGGAATTATTAGTACCTAGATGCATAACCCTGCACTTATTATGATTTAATTTCATATCCCATGTATTGATCCAGTTAGAAATATGATCAAGATCATTCTGAATGAATGCTATTTGCTCGAAATTGGAATATAGTCCACCAATTTTAATATCATCTGCATATTTAATGGTGTTGGAACAACAGCTATTAGTTATGTCAGCTGCAAAAATCTGGAATAAGCAGGGGCCCAAAATGGAGCCCTGTGGAACCCCACTAGTGACAGAACCCATTTTAGAAAGCTGTCCATTTATCAAAACTCACTGCGTTCTGTTTGCTAACCAGTTAGCTATCCTTCTCACTATGCTGTGGTTAATATTGAATGAATATAGTTTCTGTAACAGGGCCCAATGGGGAAGAAGGTCAAAAGCCTTGCTAAAGCCTAATATAAATCACATCATAGGGTATCTGTTGTTGAGCTGAAGACTAACATTTTCATAGAAACACAACAAGTTGGTCAAGCAACTATGGCCCTTCTTGAAACCGTGTTGCTCAGCATCCAACTTTGGCAGGGTGGAAGAAACCAAGTCCTTAATCACACTTTCAAGGATTTTACATGGATTTTTCAAGGATTTTACATTGGAGAGGTTATAGTGTTTGGTCTATAATTTTCCCAGTGGTTTCTTGGACCTTTCTTATGGATGGGGACTACATATGCAGTTTGCCAAAGTTCAGGAACAAAGTTGTTATTGATACACTGTTCATATAGCAATTTAAGAGGCAGAGACAAGCTATCAACTAATGTGTACAAGAGGTGACCTGATTAATTATCAGGAGGTGTACTGGTTTTCCCTTTAAGTGAAATTAATTTAGCATGGATGTCTAATTCTGACCGTGTTATATAATTACCCATAGTGTCTAGAGCCATATTTGCTTTCTGATTACTTTTAAATATGTAACAAAATTTGGTGTTAAATAGATTAGCCATATCATAAGGATCATCAACTACAGTATCATTTACTTGAAGGGGACCTATCTGACATGTAGGTTTCTTAAGGGACTTGATATAGACGAAAAAAGACTTGCTGTTGTCCTTACTTGCATTTGATGCTAGTTTGTGCTCCCATTTTATTTAGCCCTTTTGATGCTATTTTTAATTTTTTTTTAATTTGAAGGTGCAAGCACAAATTGGTTTAGGTTGGGGATTTTAAGTAAGCTGCATGACATTTATTTTTTTTCTTTATAAGTTTTTTTATGGAGTTATTCATCCATTTTGGGTGGTATTGTTTGGTTGGGTTTTTTAACTTGGATGGAATGTAAGTGTCACTTAAAACAGTAATTGTTCTATGTAATTCGGTGAAATACTCCTCAATACCTATTGTTGTTAAAATAGATGACCAGTCCAAGCTATCTAATCCATTTTTAATATTGGTGATATCAGCTTTATCATAAACATAAACTTTGGTAATATTATTTAATATATTTAACATATGTTCTAAAATAAAACTGATAGTACAATGATTGCTGTTACCAATAGGTGAGGAAATAGTTAGATTTTCTAATGCTAAACTTATGCATGAAAGACGAGGTCTAGAATGTTATTACCCCAAGTAGGTTGCTCTACACTCTGATTAAGGTGACACTGTTGACGTATATTTAGTCATTTTTTCCCAGAACTGGATGTGGCAGTTTGTCCTTTCCAATCAACCTCACTCAGGTAGAAATCATCTTTTAGTACGATATCCCCTAAAGAACTAGCTGTTTCGATTTCTTTAATAATTGTATCAAGATAGTCTGAGGATGCACTGGGGGTACAATAACAAACACCTAGAATAACGTGTTGATTTTTATTCAGTGTTATTTTGATCCAAACTGATTCCAAAGGGCATGTAGGAATCTTGACTTTATTTGAAATTTCAGCTGACTTTCCATCCCTACTAGACTCTGCACCTCATTTTTCCTTCCCCAACCCTTGTTTCCCATCCCCATTTACTTGTCCTATTTTTAATACCTGTTGTCTTTTGATACCACCAAATTTTATTTTTTGATACTGAAGTAACTGTGCTGTGTGTCTGCTATTGGTATCCTCCTCACCCATCCATAACCATGCCCAATGTGCAGCTCTATAACCAGTACTCAGTCTGGACAGGGCTCTGCCACTGCATGCCACCTTTGTGCATCATGCTGTCCTTAGTGCTGTATGCAGCATTGTACCACTGCAGTGCACTGTGCACTCATCTGTTTGCACAGCATGCAATCTGCCCTATATTTAGAGGGCATAGTGCCAGCACTATGCTCTGTATATAGCGAGCTATGAGACAGGCATAAGCATAAGTGGAGGTACAGCGCAATCATCATGCTTGTGCACGCCTTTGAATATCTTGCACTCTATGTTTGAACCCATTGCTAAAACCTCCAGTAAATTAATGCTCATTGTTACTTCTCGTTCATTGTTTTGGCCTGACATTGTTTGTACTTGCTTCACACTGACATCTTTAAAACAGGGTTTTTGAGCTCAAAGGTCTTCCGAACACAATACAAATAAAGTCAGTATGCAGTTCACAGGATACATTTAAAATGGTGTTAGAAATGCTGTTTGGACTTGTTTATGTTCAGTTGTAAGTTTACCTGATTACTGTGTACACATATGTAGTGCATGTTTATTCTGTAATGCATATTTTTTCTCTATTGTTGCTCTTGTCTACATCTCCAGGTCCCCCTTAAAAATGGCCATGTAATGCTCTTGTGTCCTACCTGATTAACAAATTACAAATGAAAAAAAATGTATTTCTCAGAAGATCTCCATCAGTGTAATACCTGTGAATACCAGCAACTGACTGTAGGAGATTCTCTCAGTCACCTAGGGTGGGCACCCATCGATCAAAACATACTGCATCCTGTATATAGTCTATACAATGGTTTGCTTTCAACCACTGAATCTTTTGAAACATATAAATCAATGACCAGGAAAATTATCTCCCAAATGTACCTGGAAAGTGAAGGAAAGGTTAACTTCAATCATTTATAACCATTCAATAAATTATTTGCTTCCCATATTGTGCCCTGCTAAATGCAAGACAGTATATACCAGTGCCAGCATACCAACCTATCCTGGAATAGATTATTTTGGATATACCAGATGTACTGTATGTTTCTTAGTACCATCTGCTGATCAAGTTAGCATACTGTATGTTCACCCTGGAGAGAACTACTGTAGGCTGAAAGGGGACATGATCTCACTCTTTTGCATGCTCAAGGTTATTAACAAGATAGAAAAGTTGAGGATGTTTGATCTGATGTCATGCAGCAGAACCCAAAGGTTCACTCAAAAGTTTAGGTGGTATTAAATTCAGGTATAATATTAGCAGGCACTTATTTCTTTCGGATGGTGGTGCACCTATGGAACAGCTGACTACCAAAAACAGCAGGCATAAAGGCAGTACAGGAATTTAATGTAAGCCTGGATACATTTCTGCTTAGCAAAGGAATCACTGGATACCCTGGATACGAGAGTGTATAGGGAATCTTTTTAGCATGGATCTCTACTCAGCTGTCCTGACTTCAGTCTCCCAGTGGGATTACTCCTGTCTGTAGTTACACCCTGACTACACCTCTAGATCTCCACAACTGCTTCGCAACACACCAGGGTAGAATGTAAGAATAGTATGGTGGTGAGGTGGGCATATGTGAGGCATTACAACCTAATTGTTATTTATTTAGTTGTTTGTTAATCAGGTAAATACAATGAGCTATGACTCGTTTTCATGTACAACCCAGGGATGGATAACAATCGGCCAAAATGTTGTCATTACAAATACATGCATAGTATATGAAAATTAAACTTAACACAGTTCTCTGTACAATGAACATTAAACATTAAATAGTTCAAATATACACAAGCAGCATTACAAAAACAGTTACATTGCAAATGATCTAAAAAATACTTATTTAGCTGCTCTTTAAACATATCATGACTTTGCACACCATGGCCCAGATATTCAAAAGGGTTGGGCATGGCACAACAGTGTTGCACCATGCGCAACCCACTGATTCGCCCCGGCGCAATATTCAAAAGGGAAAAGTGCGCCGCACAAATCCCGATGTGCTGGAACGCATCAGTAATGTATGCGGCCACAGGTGGGGGGGCGTTTCCATGCATAACCTGCACAGCCCGATATTCAGCCCGGGATGTGCAGAGGCATGCATGCCAATGCCTACTTGTGCCAGCAGAAAGTTAAGCCAAAAAAAAAAAAGGAACAATTGATGGCCACCCACAGGTGAGCTGTCGCATTGCAGGGCCCAACAAGGCAGCTGCCACCTGAGTTCCAGCTGCACCTGGTGGTGCCCCCCCATGCCCAATTAGCGGGCATTCGTAAAATAAAAAAATTTCCTATATACCTGGTGGTCCAATGGACTGATTTCCGCCCGATTGTGGGCATCTGTTTTAATAAAGAAAAACCCCTGTCCTATATCCCTGGTGGTCCAGTGGACGCCTCTGCCCGATCCACAGGCATCTGTTGTTAAGAAAACACCCTCCTCAAGATCCTGCGTGACTGCCCGATCAGGGCATCTGCTGTGAAGACACCCTCCTCCAAGATCCGCTGACTGCCCGATCACAGGCATTGTTGTAAGATCTTTCATCTATGTCTTGGTGGTCTGCAGGCCTCTTCTCACCGCGCCCACTCACCCCTCGCCCCCGTCAGCTGGCAGTGGCACCATTCGCCTCCGTCACCTCACTCGCTGGCGACCGAAGTTGGTGGGCTGTACACCTACTGGTTCACAGTGAGCCAATGGGCATGCAGCCCTACTGAGCTGTCAGTCGGGTGGGCTGAGGGTGGCAGCTGGGTGGGTGCTGATGCCCGCTGGCTGACCGGGAGAGCGGGGTGGTGGGGGCTTAGTGGGCGGTTGGGAGGGGGGTACCACTAGACCACCAGGAATATTGGATGGGGGTCTCTTCTTACAACAGATGCCCGCGATCGGACAGTCAGCGGGATCTTGGAAGGGGGGTCTCTTCTTACAACAGAAGCCCACAATCAGGCAGAGTGTGGTCCACTGGACCACCAGGGATATAGGATGGGGGGTTTTCCTTATTAAAACATATGCCCGCGATTGGGCAGAAATCAGACCACTGGACCACTAGGGATATTGGATGGGTTTTCTTTATTATTAACACAGATGCCCACGATCGGGCAGAAAGCGGTCCACTGGACCACCAGGGATATAGGATGGATTTTCTTTATTATTAACACAGATGCCCGCAATCAGGCAGAAAGCGGTCCACTGGACCACCAGAGATATTGGACGGTTTTCTACTTTTACACAGATGCCCGTGATCGGGCTGCAGGGGGCGTCGGTCCCCAAGGGCTGCTTCCTGGCAGGGCACCAGGCGCAAGTCGTCGGGGATCGGTGCATCTGCATGCAAATGGGATGTAAATGGGGCCATAATGATATGCAAATGGCCCCATGTGTGCCTTGCATAAATTATGGCCCCATTTGAATGTCACCGTTTGAATATTGAGGGTGCTGTGAATGGCATAATGGCATTTGCACCAGCGCATCTCCATGCTCCACTCTGGCCACTTGTGCTGGTGCAGTGCTACTGCACCATGCACAATGGGGATGGCCAGGGTGTGAAATTCAAAGCTGCTGAGCCATGGCGCAGCTCCTTTGAATATCGCCCAGGCAACACCCCTGCACAGCCAAGTAGAGCTGCGCCCAAGCTTGCGCCACAGCCTGGCGCAGTTTGAATATCTGGGCCCATGTTATTTCTCATGTAAATTGTTCCAGTTTTTAGCTGTAGAGACAGAAAATGCCCATTCACCCATCAATGTAGAAACAACTGGAATATCAAGAATACACTTACTATTTGACCTTAAGTTTCTACTTTCTATTTTAAATTTTGCCACAGTATAAAGTAGGGAATCATTTTCCAGCTGGAGAATATTGTCATATGCAGTTTAAGTTGTACAGACTTTTAAGTTTCGGAGGTAACCATCCAGTTTGGACATAAAGAACCCAATGGTGTATGTTAAAAGGCAATTTAGAAACAAATCTACTGATTCCATAAAAAGTAATGTTTAACAGTGATAAATCAGCAGAGGCAATATTAGAAAAAAGGAAATAATTATAATTCAGAGCTGGTAATAAGATGGTATCAGCTATAGAAGATCTAGGGTCAGACATTCAAAACTTTGCCCCAGAGCTTAATTAGCACTGCCCGGCAGGTAAACTTAGCCTAGAGCACAAAGCAAGCTATAATCAAGACCCCTGGAATTCTGCGATTCTACGGTTGTGGAATTTTCTGCAGAATTTGCATCATGCCGCAGAATGTATATAGTGCCGCAGAATTCACTTTTTTGGTGAATTTTTATTCAAATATACTGTTTTATCATAGTGTCAGGCCTTCTTTCCCATCCTGTTTATCCTGAGACCCCTCCTCTCTGCTTAGCATATGATGCAGTTGATGACATCACATCATATCTAACCAATGGCAGGACTGCGTTTTGCCAGAGAAATGAATAAATCAATCCGAAGAAATCAGAAAATGCTGCCACAGAAACCAAGGAGCCCTGCCACAGAAATCAGAAAATCCTGCCGCAGAGCACTAGGGGCCCTGGCTATAATCAAAAGGAAACAGCCCGGAGAAAAAACATCTGAATATAGCAAGCAAAGGGAGCCGGGCAAACAGGGCCAGGAGTGCAGGGCCAAAATTGCCCAGGAATAAGACAGCACTGAATATAGGAACAGGGAAGCAGACACTGCAACTGCAGCGGAGCAAGCCAGTGTTGCAGGTGGAGAATATTGTGTGTGATTGCACAGAGATGTCTGACATCTACTGCAAACAATAATGTAAGCCACACATTGCAGAACTATACTACATACTGCTCAACTGTACCACATTACGAGGAACGTTCCTCATTTCACTGCACAAAAGCTCCCTGTTCCACATTGTGAGGACTTTTTCCACATTCAGTCTTAACATTTTAAAGCAAAAAGCTATAGTAAATGATGCAAAACATATAGTATTCCATTAATAACAGACGTTCTGAACATAAATACAAACCATTCAACAGTGTTCTGAGCCTCCTGAGTAAAGATTTGATTAAGTGTTCCACATTTTGCTCATTTGTTCCACACTGTGAGAGGTAATGTACCACATTTGGGGGACAAAAGATTGAGAGGTATGCTGTGCTATGCTGAAGTGAGGTTTGCCCAGGGCTAACCTGATTGCACAATGCTAACACATTAGCCCAGTGCAAACTGGTTAGCCCGGGGCAAACGGGAGCTATTTTCAAAGCTCCCATGCAAATGAGCCTACTTAGGTAATCTGTGGGCAAACAGGCACATTTGCATCTCATTATGTGCTGCTTAGCATACATTACCATGCAGTTTGCCTGGTGCTACTGCATGGAGCACAAAGCTCCCCCTTTTGGTCAAAATGGAAGTACAGGCTGGATGCTGCAGGCCAAGGCATACCCACAGCATTCCCTGTTGGTCAGAATAGAAGCACAGGCTGGGAGCAGCAGGAACTGTGTGCTGGCAGGAACAAGCAGTGCATACAACATACCTATGTAGCACTGCAAGCAATATATAATGATATATATATATATATATATATATATATATATATATATATATATATTTATAATATATATTATATACATATAGATAGCTATATACACACACACACACACACACACACACACACACACTACCAGTGGCCACACGTGCCCTGGATGATGCCCCCACCCCACACCAACAGAGGCAGCCCACAGCAGGTGTGGGTGGAACACAAGTATGCATGGAGCAGGCATAAGGCAAACCTGCTGGGGATGCGGGATGTCAGCTGTAGGGTCACTGGGCTGTGCAGCGGAGCCATCCAACATATAGGGAGCTGGACAGACAGCCAGGGCCAGACAGCCCTTCTCAGCCTTCATGGTCCCTGTTCCAAGGTGTGTTGCTTCCACTCCCTGGTAGTCCAGTGGCCCCCACCTTCAGCACATATCCCAACCCCTGTTAGACATAATAATAACTCCGTTTCCCTGGTAGTCTAGTGGTCCATCCACCCCAACATGTATTCCGAACCCCATTAGTAATAAAAACAGCTCCATTTCCCTGGTAGTCTAGTGGTCCACCCACCCCCAGCATGTATCCTGACCCCCATTAGTAATAAAAACTGCTCTGTTTCCCTGGTAGTCTAGTGGTCCACCCACCCCCAGCACATTTCCCGACCCCCGTTTGAAATAAAAACAGCTCTGTTTCCCTGGTAGTCTAGTGGCCCCCCCACCCAGCAGTGACACCCTGCCCATCCAAATAGATTCCCAGAATGGAGCCAGTGACCGGCTCAGCCCTCCTCTCATCACCATGGCTGGCAGCTGACCTGATGTAGGAAGGAGTGCTCTTCCTACCTCAGTCGGTGGCCAGCAGTGTTGGGCTGGAGTGGTCACCTGCTTCATTCGGGAATCTGTCTGATGGTGGGTGTCACTGCCGGGTGAGAGCCATGCACACAGGGAAACTGAGCTGTTTTTATGTCGAACAGGGGTTGGGAAACATGCTGGGGGTATAATATAATGTCATCAGCATACAATAATGAATTTGTATGTGTTACTATAGTTGGAACAATATCAACAAACAATGAAAACAACAGAGGCCCCAGGATTGAATTTATCATAGGGGGCACTGTTGAAAAAAAAGCAGGACTATGTACCTAGAGCATGTACCCTGTTTCAATTTTCTGTTAGTCCTGTGTAAAGGATTGCTGCTAAGATTCCTCAATACACAAATTGGAAGGTTAGCAAGCTGAGTTCTCCCTCTTACATTCAGACATCCCAATTGTACTGCTCCTTATGAATATCATGGTGCAGTTATTGGTGCAGTTATTCATCATGAAACACAGTCTTCTCTCCCTGGAGGATTGTGTCCTCTCAGATCCTTATTCCTCCTTCGAATAAATTGCAAAGCAAACCCATGCTGTTGACACAAGCTAAGGTGGACAGATTAGCAAGTGTCACCATTTCAGAGAGTTTATATATTAGCAAGTGTCACCATTTCAGAGAGTTTATATATTAGCAAATGTCACCATTTCAAAAAAAGTTATATGCCACTTGATAATCTACAGTACACTGTCAAGCATTAGAAAAGTAAATTGAACACCTATAAAATATTAGTTGATTACCCAATTCCCCCAAAACAAGCCTAATGCAGGGTACAACTCTCTGAGAAGCTGTCCCAATCCATTTCCCTCCTCAGGTAGCCCTCCCCAGTAATACCACACCAACAGAGGAGGGAGAGACTTCAAAGAAATCCATGAATTAGGCAAAACATAATTAAAAAGAGCCTGTTTTCCTTCCAAATCTTTCCCTCTGATTTGAAAACTTGAAGGTTTAAAGGTATAGGCAACATTTGGAAAGTCTTAAATATATTAATTTAATATGTTAGATTATTAGTGCTTTATTATCCTGTAACATATTCAAGTGTCCATAATGTACCTGCTGGTACTCATAATGTTCTCCCCCCAGGAAATAATATATTTCTTCTTTGTTTTTATTATTCTTTTGGTAACAACGTAAATCCCGCTAGGCCCAAGGCCTGTTTTCAGGGGCACTGGAAGGACACTAGGAAGGTTAAGTGACTTACTCAGGTCCCATAGTGTGCAAAAGGAGGTTGCTGGTATCAAACCCTGTTCTGCTGATGTATCAAGCTCACTCTCAGCTCATTACTATAATGTTTAGGCTGTTCTGCCAGCCCTATGATGTGATGTAACAGCCTCACACAGTCCCACTACATATACAATAACACAATGACCAAGGAATAGAAAACAGCACACAGGAGTAAGACACAAACAAGGGATATGGGACAAGGTTTAACAGGGAAGGTGGAAACTAGGCTCTGTGGAAGGAAAGGAAAGGGTTAAAAAATAAACAAACAATTGGCAATCCTTGCAATCCCCACTCCCCCTCACCCTCTCCCCTCATCCCTGTCAGTCCCTCACAGTCCCAGCGAACAGACACAGCAATTATGCTATCTTCACAGTCCCTAAGAGCCCCCTGTATTCTACTGGGTAACACAGTTGTTAAATCATCATAGGCCCAATGTTTGATGTAGATGTTGCTATTTAACCTGCACAGTATTAAGTTTAAAGTTAAAGTGATCACTATTTGTAATCCAAAACAAGGCCAATTGGCCAAAATTCAGGTCTTCTACCTGGGCACTCCCAAAAGAGACAGTCCAGTCCTGCCTTAACTGTCTAACTAAAAGGATTGTAGAGACAAAGGTCTGTTTCAGTACTCATGGTATGCAGATCTAATCATACCCTGAAAGGTTTCAGATGTACTGTATAATGCTGGTCTCTCTGGAGTGCAGCAGCTGCAAGTTGCATGCTGTGGCTCTTAACTGTGTTACAGCGGACATAGTCACATGAGAGGCTTGTAGCCCTATGATGATTCAACAACTGTGGTACCCAGCAGAATATAGGGAAACTCTTAGGGACAAGGGAGAGGAGAAAAAAATGGATAGTGGTGGTGATTTACCCTTACGGCATGGATGGAATGGCCCCACTGCACCCCCTCCACTGGCAACATTGTCTGTTGGGGGCCCTGCCATTGAGCTTTGCATGGGGCCCCAGCAGGCCAAAAGCTTCCACTGTCTGAGGGACCAAGTGAGAGAGAGCTAGAGATAGAGAGAAACAAAGGCAGACAAAGACAGAGACTCAACTGTTGCGTGCTTTGAAGAAATGAAGAGTGTGTGTGTGTGTGTGTCTGTGTGTCTGTGTGTCTGTGTGCCCTTCCAGTCATCTGTGCGCCGGTTCGAGTACACCCATTATTAAAGTGCTAAATTTTCAGATTCATCATCCCCCTCCCTGAGGTCCGCCCCCCCCAGAGTTGGTATATTTAGTTAGGGGGATTGGGGACACAGCCCCCGACATGGGGGAGTTGCAAGGGTGCAGCCCCCCACATATAATTTGATCTGCAAATTTAAATTCATGCGCCCTAATGATGAGCGCACTCAGACAGGTGCATTCCGATGGTGGAATGGTGTTTGTGTGTGTGTGTGTGTCACTCTCTCTCTATCGCTTTTCCCCTATATCAGCACCACCCAGGAAAGTTAATTTCAGTGAAGTTTTGAGAGCAGTGTCTGTGTGGATCTGTCATCTACCTCAAGGTATGTGGGCCACACAGACACAGAGGGAGTTCCTGTGAGACACACACACACAGACATATGCACTTTGCACTGCAAAGGTAAGTATGTAAAAAACATGTTGTATATGATGTAGCAAATTCAAGGGCCTTTCTACCATATTCCCACTTCCTCCAGGTAATTGAGAAATATGGTCTTCTACTCTACTCACTGCCACTGGACAAAGTTTAAGACTGAATCATTAGCTACGGGCCCTAATAGAAAAATAATTGCAATAGTATTTAGTCAATCAAATAATAAGCTGCAGTCAGTCAAGACATTTGGCTGGTGGTACACATGTATGGTCATACTATAATATAAACAGTCTTCTCACTAAGGGTTAGAGAAATAGGACATTGGCAACTTCTATTTGGCTTTAAACCCATACATTTGGTTCAGCTTCCTAGAGCAGCAAAACTATTTCATCTACAAATACAGTAATTGTCATGGTGCAAGCTGACCACAAATAGGGAGTAAGAAAGTTGCAAGATCAGCAATGAATATGAATCATTATCGCTTACTAGTGGCAGGTGCTGAAGGCATGCATCTGCTGTGGATTGCTGTTTGTGGTGTTGTGACAGAGACTGCAAAACCCAACCAAGACAGCCACAGCCCTGTTTAGTTACAATAATAGTTACTATTCATCGCTGACCTCAAGACATACTGTATAATACAACATGTAGTCTCTGCTTTACATGCATGCCACTTTCTATATTTTTTCTGTGTCTCACTACATTAATTTTCAAATTACATAAGCATAACCCCCCCCCCAAAAAAAAACAAGCTGTGCATCAAAAATCCTAAAAATTAAAAGATATTAAATGTTAAACATTACATTGCATGTGAGGGGTCTTCATTAACTGATATCAGCTCTGTGTGCTCAGTGGTACACCAGATCATATGGAGCTTGTTGGTGATGACAATGTGATAGTTGTTGGTGTTGTCATCAGAGGAAGGAGTTGCCTCACTACTGCTGGGGTGGTATGCCAGACTAGGGACCAGTGGGAAAAGTCCAGATAGACTTGCCACCAGGAGATATAGGAGTGGGACTAATAGTAGATGTTTAAGCAATATGTCACTGAGTGTTAGTCAGTGGAAAAGTTACCTGCACCTCCTGTTGGGGTGTGGCATGAGGAGCATCCATGTGCCATAAACCACATAGGAAATGGGTAAATCCCACAACAACCCTTGCCATTTATGCATTATTGTTATAATAAAATGGACCCAGTTGTGAAATATACTAAAACACAACATTAATAAATATTTTTATTAATCAATACCTAATGATGAGATGCATCCACCAGTCAATAAAATAATGCTTTTAATTATTTTGTGCAGCTGAAAGTAGATTGCATCACAGAAGTTGATTTCTCCTAAACAGGTTCATGTCTACCTGATTCCAATACATCTGCTTTAAAGCATTAAATAAGATATTTTGAAAGCACTTAGACTCTAATTTTCTTTCCCACCGTTTCTTTTTTTTCACTCTTTCACCCTCTCCAACAGGTGTGTACCTTTGGCAGAGACTGGCAGTGACAGGCAGGGGAAGAGGTTTGGTAACTGAGCAGTCATGCACCAGGAGACATGGATTCCACACTGGGATACCTAAGTCTAGTGCAGGCTAGCATCAGGTTCTGGTGGTATGAGACTCTGTTTTTAGATTTACAGACTGTAAGATGTTCAGGCATTATCCAGAGAATTGCTTGTTTTGTTGCCTGCCAGATGCTAGAGCTGTGGATCTCACTTCAAATTGCTGGTGGGGATAGAGGGAAGAACTAGTAGCTGTTGTTCATATTCAGGAGCCTGCAACATCCATGTACAGACCTACAGTAGCGGAAAAGATCAATATGGACCCTTTTCTATGAGAAAGCAAATACAAATTTGTTGCAGGCAGGACGTCACCTTAATTATGGCTTCAGAGGTAACTGTAGCCCACTCCTGTGGTCTTAATACAACAGGGTTGTGCTCCTACACACTTCTTTCTATGGCAGTTCATAGGGAGTAAAGAACCATGCCAGTCTGTTTTTTATTATTTAACTTGACTCTACACAGTCATTTGTTTTAAAAAGTTTCCAGTGTTTCTTTATAATAATACTTTTTAGATTATGTTCGTAGTTCCCTAATGAACTGAATGGCTACTTTTTAGTTTTTAATACAGTCTAATAACGATATACTTGTGACTATTGGTGAGCTCCCTTATATAGTCAGCATGCACTATACTTACATTAATGCGGTACTTCTACATTTACTTCCACACATGCACGACAGGCTCTGGTGTGGTGAGAGCACTGCAAGAGCTCCAATTATTCTTTTACTCCCTCTTGCCACACTCACGTTGCTCTGAGCAGCTGTATCAGCTCTGACCAGAACTTGTATATTTTTGTAAACATACCTCTGCTTCCACATTTTCATTTTACTACCTTTTGTCTTGCACTTTAGTACACCCCATTGCAAAAATGTGTCATAATTGTAAATTGATTTACAAGACTAAATTCAAATTGAGATGTAAGGTTTATTTGAGGGGTACAATCCCACCATATTCTACCCTGCCATAGCTGACTAACCTTTGGTGGGGGCCTGGGCTGAGGGTGATTAATCTTACATAGCAAGAGGCCTCCAGCAAGAGAATGAATGGTAATGGGTTACATGGTAGTGGGATACAACCCTCTGAGAAACTGTCTCTACCAATTTTTCACCCCAAGTAGCCCTCCCCAGTAATACCACACCAGCAGATAAATAGACATTGGTAATAGAAGGTGAACAGGAACAAACACATACCAGCTCAGCAAGAGTCGAATATCTGCTCTGCCCTTCTTCATGAGACAGGGTCATGACAATGCTATGTTGAAACTTTGGTGTACAAATATTACAAAACAACAAATTCATGAGCCTGTGTTACATTTTTCTAATGCAGGCTGGTAAGTTTGGCACTTTTCAATATTTTACACCAAATTCCCCACCTGCAGCCCTATTGACTCTGGCCAGACGCTGTTTAGTAATAAAGAGACGAAGACAATACATATATCTATATCTATATCTATATCTATATCTATATCTATATCTATATCTATATCTATATCTATATCTATATCTACAGTGCCTTCAGAAAGTATTCACCCCCCTTGGATTGTGTCATATTTTGTTGCATTACTACCAGAATTTTTAATGCATTGAAATGATTTTTACCCCTTGATTCACACAGCATACTCAACAATTTAAAGGGGCAAAAATATTTATATTGTGTAACAAAAATTTATGAAACATTAAAAACTGAAATATCTTGTTTACTTAAGTATTCACCCCCCTGAGTCAATACTTTGTAGAAGCGCCTTTGGCAGCAATTACAGCTTTGAGTCTTCTTGGGTATGTCTGTATCAGCTTTGCACATCTGGATTTGAGGATTTTCACCCATTCTTCCTTGCAGATTTGCTCAAGCTCTGTCAAGTTGGATGGGTAGCGTCGGTGAACCGCAATCTTTAAGTCTTTCACAGATTCTCAATGGGATTCAAGTCTGGACTTTGGCTAGGCCACTCACCTTCTTGTTCTGAAGCCACTCCAGTGTTGCTTTGGCTGTATGCTTGAGGTCATTGTCCTGTTGGAATGTAAATCTTCGCCCCAGTCCAAGGTCTATTGCAGACTGATGCAGGTTCTCCTCAAGGATGTGCCTGTATTTGGCTCCATTCATTGTTCCCTCTATTCTGACAAGTGCCCCAGTCCCTGCCACTGAAAAGCATCCCCATAACATGATGCTGCCACCACCATGCTTCATGGTAGGGATGGTGTTACATGGATAATGAGCTGTGTTCGGTTTGCGCCAGGCGTAGCGCTTTGCATTCAGGCCAAAGAGTTCAATTTTTGTTTCATCAGACCAGAGAATCTTTTGCCACATGGTCTCAGAGTCTGCCACGTGCCTTCATGCAAACTCCAGGCATGCTATTATGTGGCCTTTTCTCAGGAGTGGCTTTTGTCTAGCCACTCTCCCATAGAGGCTGCATCTGTGAAGTGCTGCAGAGATTGTTGTCCTCTGGACAGGTTCTCCCATCTCAGCCATGGAAGTCTGTAGTTCTATCAGGGTGGTTATTGGGTTCTTGGTCACTTCCCTGACCAAGGTCCTTCTTGCCTGGTTGCTCAGTTTGGGAGGATGGCCTGTTCTAGGAACAGTCTGAGTGATTCTGTAATCTTTCCATTTCCTAATGATGGACTTGACTGTGCTCCTGGGAACTTTTAACACCCTAGAAATGTTTTTATACACCTCCCCAGATCTATGCCTCCTCACAATTCTATCACGGAGTTCTATGGACATCTCCTTGGTCTTCATGGTAGAGTTTCTGCTCTGACATGCACTGTCAACAGTGGGACCTTATATAGACAGGTGTATTTCCTCTGAAATCATGTCAACCATTTGAACTGACCACAGGTGGACTCCATTCAAGTTTTAGAGTGATCTCACAAGGAAATTGGATGCACCTGAGCTCAATTTGGAGTGTCATAGCAAAGGGGAATACTTATCAAATCAAGACATTTCAGGTTTTATTTTTAAATTACATGTACAAAAAATTCCAGAAGTTTCAATCCACTTTGACATTATAGAGTAATTTGTGTAGATACGTGACAAAAAAATCCCATATAAATGTATTTTAATTTGAGTTTGCAACATCACAAAATGTGACAAAATCCAAGGGGGGGGCAAATACTTTCTGAAGGCACTGTATATCTATATCTATCTATCTATCTATCTATCTATCTATCTATCTATCTATATACTGTATATATATATATATATATATACAGTATATATACATATATACTATATATATATATATATATATATATATATATATATATATATATACATAATTTACTATAATTTTATTTTCGCTATATTCACTAATTGAGTAAGTCAGGAAAATAAAATACCAGTGAAATTTAAATTACGCATCACTTTCACTACGTTGTGAAACATTTTATTACTGAATCAGATGTTCTGTATAAGCTACATTATACTGGTAATGCCAAACGCAAATACAGTATACAATTCACCTTTGATGGAAATGGTTTTCTCACCACAGCTACTGTATGTGCTTCATCTGTGCCTGGTTGGTGCTGCTTTCCCTGTCTTTCCCTGTCCCCATGTTTCCTTATTTGTACCATAGCAATCAACACCAGAAGACTGGATTTGCTGCACAAAAAACTTTAATGTTTATACAGTAATCCCAGAAAAACAATTATGGGCTGAAAGAGTTAAGCTATTGTTAGTCCCTTCTTCTCACAACTTGTTCGGTGTTTCATTATTCTCAGCATTTCCTCATTCCTGGTCGGACACGTGGTTGCATTCGTCACCCATCTCCATGGATGCGTTGTGGAAATAAAAAAAAAAACACATGAGAAATGGCCTAACTGAATGTGATTTTCTGTAAATACACACAATAAACATACCAAATTCAGGCTGTTACTCTGGGCATTTAGTATCCCAGCTTCTGAAAACCCATGGATACAATCATCTTTTCACAAAGATAGCTCTGTAAAGCTTGCTTCTAGCCAGTCGGCATGACGCTCCTTCAAGTGATGCTGCTTAAAGTCGATGTTTTACTCTTCACTATCCTTGGCCAGATTTTCTGCCATTATCCCAGCATACCAAGCAGTAAACTGCTTTTGCAGACTATCCTTAAAGACCTTATTCACAGCAATATCCAAGGGCTGCAACAGATCAGTGCAAGAAGCTGGGATGAATATAGGCACGATATTGTTTAACTCTAGTGCCTTCAGGACTTCAGGAGTAGTATGAGCCCTTAAAAGATCCAGGAGCAGAAGAGCTTTTTGTTCGCTGGACAGTTCAAGTGTCTCTTTAATAGACTCAAAGTAAGGGACAATAACACTTGAAATGTATTGCAGGGTGGTGGTTTCATTGGCCCAGTGATTAGGTGACTGTGTGATATAACAGTCCCGAACGAATCTGTATGCTGGGTTAAACACATAGGTTTTACCCTTGTAGATTACCTGTCGGGGTAAATAGCAACCTGCTAATGTACAAGCCAACACCATGGAGACTTGTCGTTTGTCTCCAAGTCCAGCTACAGACACCTGTTTCAAGCCGGTAGCAGCCATGGTCCACTCAGACACAGGCACCATGCTGACACCGGTCTCATCTAGGTTAATAACTAGCTCCACTGGGATAAGTTCTTGGGCTACATAATTTGCTATATGTGTCAAAAATGATGCCTTTAAATGAGGGAAATCAGAGGGTGTCTTATGGGCTGTTTTAGTGCCTTTTCATTTACTATAGCCCATTCTATTAAGAAACAGCCAAACCCATTTCATGGACAGTTCAACAGTGCCACCATTTTATTTCAGAAGGTGTGGGGCATCAGACTTAACAATCCCTTGGGCAACAGCAAGTAACACACGGGCATTAACAACAGCATCCTCGCTTCTCAGTGTCACCACAATTTTCTGCAGCTTGGCTATGACATCTGACATTAGAAGTGCAGGTCTGCCTTGAGCTTTTTATGGCAAGGCAGGGGACAGCTGAGAGGGGTCAGGTGTTTTCTTAAGCTGTTCCATGTAATCCTTTTTAAATTTCCTGACAGTGCTCTCATTAATTTCAATTTGGCTTTTCTGGTGGTAATACCTGACAGCAGACATTACACCATGCTGAGTAGCATATTGCCCCAATTCAAACCTCAGCTCTGGGGTGTAATGTGTATAGGTATTCGGCCTCTTCTTTTTCACTGGTGGAGGGTTGGACAGTTCCTTAGCAACCGCAGCTGCAACTTGTGGTTCTACACCTGAGGTCTGAGCGAGTGCCTCGTGGTTCACATTGGATACCTCGAGTGGGTACTCAGTCTTCATTGCCTTAGGTTTCAACCAGGATAGCAACGACATTGTGTCAGGTACAGAGCAAATACCACCCCCCAAAAAAAATCAGCACAAAAGAATTGCGGAGAAATTACAGTCTTTTACTCAATGTCATCGCGTTAATTTACTATGATGTGAATACGTAAGCGGGATTACGATCGCAAAATTTATCTGCTGTGAATTCAATGTCTTCTACAGTGTGTGTGTGTGTGTGTGTATATATATATATATATATATATATATATATATATATATTTATTAGTGGTGCAGTAGTGCCACTATATTTAGGCCTGGGCAGGGCTTTCTATGTTAAACCCCAAATTTTGCACTTTATTAATCTTGCAACTGTTCAACATGTGCAGTGTTGTGGGGTACTGTTAGTCTCTTGAACTGCCAAGTTTAATTCAGGTTGTATATGTGGAGTTCGAGCTGCGGGTAGTGAAAAAATGCAAAACAATTGCCCTTTTTTTTGCTGTTTGTGTGGCATTGCACAACACCCAAACAGTTTGGAATTTTGGTCTGAAATGTTCAGGGTAGAAAGGGATTGCCTCAGAAGGATTTCCTTTGCTGATTTGGTGAACAAATATTAATTAATTCCAAAGTTATTACATTTTTCAATTTTTGGGTTCTGAGCATGCTCAGTCAGCCAAAAAAAAAAAAATTAAGTTTTTACATGGGGAACCCTTGTCATGAAGTTTTTGCATATGCCACCATCTTGTTTTTCATTTTTATCCCCCCCAAAAATGACAACACACAGAAAATGGCGTGGTAGTAGGAGACCAACAGATGTATGTTAGTCATTGGGACTCCGTTAAGTGGATTCTGCAGTTAACTGTTGGAAAAAGAACCCCCAGGGTTGTTTTTTTATTCTTTAAATCATTTTTCATGACTCACTTGCAGGTTTTTCATATTCCATTATACGAAAAATGTCTGCTTAATAGTGTTGTGTTGCTGTTTTCTGACATAGCCTTGCAGCT
Organism: Neoceratodus forsteri; assembly: GCA_016271365.2. Lineage (NCBI taxonomy): Eukaryota > Metazoa > Chordata > Ceratodontiformes > Ceratodontidae > Neoceratodus > Neoceratodus forsteri. Next base: position 232,955,114 of record JADMNL010000023.1, read on the forward strand.
AGACGGTTTGGAATTTTGATCTGAAATTTTCAGGGTAGAAATGGTTTGGCCCACAGATGTTTTCTTTGCTGGTTTGCAAAAAAAATATTAATCTGTTCTAAAGTTATTTAGTTTTAAAATTGTTTTTTTTATCCTTTTTTGTAACTCGCATCACGGTTTTTCGTATTGTGTGATTATGCTCAGAACCTCAAATTTTGCAATGACGTAACTTTATAACAGATTAATATTCTGTTCACCAAAGCAGCAAAGAAAATATCTGTGGGTGAAGCCCTTTCTACCCTGAAAATTTCAGACCAAAACTCAAAGCCATCTGGCCACAGGTCAATGGGGGAAAAAAAGCAAGAAAACACTGACCTCCAATTGCTGTCTTCTTGTTTCCCTGGGGTAGGATATTCAAAGCAGATGCACATGACACAACTGAGATGCACCTGCACAAGTGTGGAAATGCACCAAAGAGTGATATTCTGCAGGAGCCATTGCGCTGTGCAAATCGCAGTGTGCCAATGCGCAACCCTAATGCATGTATGTGCAAGTGCTGGGGGCATAGCCATGAATAAGTGGCACAGTGCGATATTCAACAGCAAGCAAACAGTGCAAGCGTGGAGCAACAGGGACATGCGCGGAGCAAACCTGATCCCATAAAAAGAGGGAGCAAGCAAGGGACAGAGGCTTGCACCACAGGGGAGCAATAGAGAGGAAGAGCAAGTGGGCAGACAGGACAGCAGGAGGGGTGCAAGACAGAGACAGAAGTGGGCAGGAAGTGCAACAGAGTGTGGGACTGGGTGGGTGACACTGATTGTGCCTGCATGTGTGAGCGACTGTGTGAGTGCGTGTGAGACAGGTGCAGGGGCAACATCAGCAGCATGTGTCTGTGATACCTGCATAGAAGGGGCAGTGAAAGTGCCTGGCTTGGTGTGAGGCAGAGGCCACAGCCAACAGACTGCCAGCTGCAAACACCAAACACAGTTGTGTGCCCAGCACAGGGGTGCATGCAGCGGCACACAGCCTGGGGTGCCGGGGGAGACAGCTACCTGGGGGGCAGGACAGCCAGGCCATGGCCAGTGCCATCTTTCAGATGGAGGCAGTAATGTGGGGTGTTAGGAGGCAGGAGGCAGAGTGGGGGGCAGTGGAAGGGCCCATTGGTGGTATACCCAGAAGAGGTGGTACCATGCTCGCACCACCTTTGAACAGTACAGTGATACAGAGGTTGTGGGCTGGTACCACCTGAACCAGGCAATTCTGAGGCAGCTCTGTGAGCTGTGCAGTGATGAGATGCAGGAACTCACAAGACGGAGCCACACTCTGTAGGTGGAGACCAAGGTCACAGCCGTCATGTGCCTGCTTGTCACGGGTACCTTCCAGAGACCAACAGGGGACATCACAGGCATAACCCAGTCAGCTGCATCACAACTTCTCACACAATTCCTCAACACACTGCTGCCATATGCTGTGGAATACATCCATTTCCCCAGCACACAGGCAGAGAGTACAGCGAACATGCAGGAGTTCCACAGGGTGGCACGTATGCCTGGCAAGCTAGGGGCCATCGACTGAACCCATGTAGGCATCTGCACACCACCTGGTCTGGAGGGGGTAGCCTACATCAACAGGAAGAGCTACCCCAGTGTCAACTGCCAGGTGGTGTGCAATGCCAGGGGGTGCATAATCAATGTCTGTGCCACACACCCTGGTGGAGCACATGATATCTTCATCTGGCACCAGTCAGCACTGTGCCACAGGTTCAAGAGTGGGGACATCTCCACCGGCCACCTAGTAGGTGAGTATGCTGTTGAAATGGGCAGCCTGGCACAACAGGGCAGGGTGTGGGGAATGCTAGGCCAGGGGCATCAGAGGGTGTTACCAGGAAGGCAGGGGGATGCAGCTACACAGACCACCATGTTAACCACATATGTCAACACACAGCTGACAGTGGATACCCACTCCAGCCCTGACTACTCACCTCATACCGGCACCCATCAACCCCAGTGCAGGAGCGATACAAACAGGCACATGCCAGCACACAGAACATCATTGAGCATGTGTTTGGGCTGCTGAAGGCCCAGTTCCATTGCCTGGACAGGTCTGGCAGTGCCCTACAGTACAGCCCCTCAAAGGCCTGTGGGCTATTCCTGGCCTGCTGTGTACTACACAACATGGCCACCGACCATGGGATAGCTGTCAAGGTTGAAGAGGGGAACAGCAGTGGGGATGACATGGCCACCGGGCCAGGTGGTGGTGAGCAGCCCCCCCAGGGTGAAGGGAACTCTGGCTGAACAGAGGAGCACTACAGTGCATGCAGGTAGGAGAACATGACCATACGCACTTCCCAGGGACCATGGCACAGCATTCAGGCATGCAAGGGTGGGCCCCATGACAGTAACAGCTGGAGAGGAGCATGGACGAGCATGGGACTGGACTCCATGGAAGCACCCCATACGGCACTGCACACCCCATCCACACACACCTGCACACACACACACCAACACACAGGCACCTACTTGCACACACCCAGAGGCTGCGACTGGGCATGTGTCAGATGCCGAACACTGGTGCACAGTAGTGTCCGGTGTTGTGTTGGCATCATCATGCACATGCTACAGTGGCCAGTGGCCGAGTGTGTGTGCACAAGGCCTGTGTGCACAGTCGACCATGGATGCCACGTCCCTGGAATGCACATGCACACACCACACCAATGTGCAAACAGGGCAGCAGCAGACAACGGATAGGGAGGATGCTGGCTCAGAACCAACATACGGTCACACGGCAACTGTGGACACGTGGATGGCCCCGCTGAGACTGCCTAACAGATGCAGGCTGTGCGACGGCCACAGGGGGTGTCTCTGACAGTTCAGCAGGTATGTCACAGCCGGAATGTGACCGGTCCCTCTCAGGTGTCTGCAGGCTCCTGAACATGCCCGCTTCAGGTGTGCATGGAATGCCCACAGCGGATCCCAGAGTCGACACAGAGGGGGTTGCACGAGGCCATGACTGAGGGTGGAGAATGCACTCCGTGGAGTCTGCGGTGAATGGCCATGCACCAGGGTGGTCAGTGGTGCTAGGCCGGCCGTGACCGCAGTGGTAAACCAATCCAGGGCTGCAGTCGTGTCCTCCGGCATATATGTAGTCTCGGCCAGGAGCTGTTCATAGTCCCTGTCATGCTTCCCTGTGGCCTGGTGCAGCTCTGCATGGAGTGTGCGCACCCCTGCCACAACCAACACCTGTTGCTCCATGGAGGCCCGTAGCAGATGGGTGTACTCGGTCAAGGGGTCAGCACCCTGGGGGCATGGGCATTGAGCCAACCCATGGGTAGTGCTCGACCCCACAGCCCAGCCCCCCCATGCTGGTGGGGGCTGCACAGTGGGGCCCTCTTGGGGCTGCTCATTTTGCAGTGCACCGTCAGTGGCCACTGCTCCCAACCCCCCTTCGACATCATTCGGCTGCCGCTGCTGCCCCTCCGGCTGCTGTGCGCCGATCAGTGCTGGTGTGGCTGCACCACCACCACCAACCCATCAGCCTGTGCCGCACTGATGGCACCCACAGCAACACCAGGTGTGGGGGCCGGTGGGTGGACAACCAGCACCAGGGCACCGTCTGTGCTGCCATGGTGGGTGTGTGGTATGAGTGCCTCCACCTGAACGGCAACACCACTATCCAGGTTAATGACATGTCATCATCGGTTCTGGAACCCACCGTGATCTGTGTCTTGGCATACTGGATGCCATGGCTGGCGTCATGCTGAAACACAGCCAGGGCCTCGTCCGCAACCACACCAGAGGCATCTGGATGGAGAGTGGAGTTGGGCTGCATGTGTTCTGGCCCCTGGACACTGGTGGAGGTGGAAGGACAGTCCTCCAGGTCCAGGACTGCCACCATGGCGGACACCCCCACCCCTGCTGCTGCATACAGGTGCTCTGGAGCTGAAATGGAACACAGTTGTATTAGTGCCACTGGCATAAACCCCTGCCCCCTGCTCCAGGTGCTGCCATACCTACCATGCAGTGATGGGCTGCACCTGTCTGGAACCCGCCACTGGGTACCCCCTCAATGGCACTGCACTGCATGGATGCTGCCACCATCTCCTCCTGTGGTGACAGCTGTGGCACATCAGGCTGTCCATCGCCCATGGAAGCACATGCAGGCCAGATGGCAGCCATCTTCTCCTTAATCTGCCTCCGGTCTGTGCTGACCTTCTTCTTGCACTCCTGTGCAGTCCTTTGATGGATGCCCTGCTGGTTCACGGCCCTGGCCACACCCTCCCATGCTGTCAATTGACCAGGCCCTGTCGAGCCACTCAGGAAAGGCTCCTGGTCCAGGTAGGCCTCGAATAGGGCATCTCTCTCTGCCCTCGTGAAGTTGGTCCTGCGCTTCTGTGCAGGCCCATGCCCCTCAACCTCCTCATGTTCCATCATACTTAGTCCTGTGGGAATAAGCATGTGGTCAGTGATGGCTACAACCCACTCTGCCCTCCCATTCCACTGTTCCAACAGATCCACAGGCTGGTGGCTTACCTCTGAAGGATACAATACCCGTCTAGAGCCTGTGCAGTCCCATGGTGCCTTTATAGTGCATCGTATGCAAATGAGGGGATGCACAATTGTAATGAGATGCAAATGCCTCTGATGCACTGTGGATATGCTGATTTGCTAATCTGCATATGCCGGCTGAATATCGTGAAACTGCGCATGGTGCATTGGGGTTGCGCATGCACAAGCCATGGTACAACATTGTGACGTATGCAATAGGCCCAGCAGTGTGCATGCACATTGTGCCATTGAGTACATCACTGGCGCAGCCTACGCACACTGCGCTATATGCATTACAGCACACTGCCGCTATTGGGCATGTGGCATTCGTGTGCTGTATGCCCTATGGTGCCCGGGTGCTATTAGCCCATGGACCATGGGGCCCACATGCCCCTATTGCATCCCATGCATGGTGTGCCCAATTGTGCTGTTGTGAATGGTGTGCATGCCAACCTTTGACCCCATGAGTGCCCTTTGACCCTCTAGGTGACCTGCAGCACATTCCAGTGCTGCACCAGCTGTGTCAAGCAGCCCCATGGCTGCGAGATTGGTGATGGCAGTACATCACCGAGTGAGTCACACTCACCCAGCACATGTGACTTGTGCACTACTGGGCGCCATTTTGGTTGTGCAACTGCCTATACAACCATGCCACACTGCATCAGTGCCAGGGCACCTAACTGGTCACAAGTGGAGCTGGTCAACCTTGTGGCCCTTGTGGAGCCACATGCAGGCAGTCTGTTGAGCCAGGTGCCCCTGGATCGGCCACAGATGGAGGTGTGGCAGGAGATTGCTGAGAAGCTGGAAGAGGCCACAGGGGCATGGTGCAGCAGTGAGCAATGCCACCACTATGGGGACCTGCAGCAGAGGGATCCTGAGAGGCTACAGGCACTACTGGCATGTGTCCAGAGGGGCACCATGCTACATCCAGGTAAGTGCACTATGCCCATGTCCGTGCCCACCCAGTGTTCTGTGGGGGCCAGCAGGGTGGCACACCATGCTGCGGTGGGGTGGCTGGGGCTGCGCATTCTGTTGGACATGGCAGCACACCATGAGTGTGCTGTGCTACTGTGTTGAAGCTGCGCTGGGCCAGGAAGCATGCTGTGCTGGGGAGGTATGTGGTGCTTCCAGGTACTGATGTGTCATTCTTCATGTTTCCCTACTAGGCCCTGAGGATAGAAGGAGGGCACAGCTGGCTGGCCCTGCGGGTGGGCCAGGGTGAGCCACCGCAGGGACTCAGGCACAGGATGCAGGCCACATGAGTGGTACTGCCGGACAGGTGCAGGGTGTGCCGCAGCATGCAGGTAGGCACTGATCCAAGGTATGATGTTGTGAAGGGTAGGGGTGGGCCACAGCCCCCTGTGCACATGGTCATTCCAGCTGTGCACCACCTGCAGTGTCAATTGCACCATGCCGTGGCTATCGCACATGTGTGTGGCTGCCACAAGTGGGCTGTGGGTGCACCCACATTCCAGCTGTGCCACTGCCATCCCACTGCTTAGCCCTGTCGCCTGGCTGCCATGGTTGTGGTGTGCGGCACATGGGTGGTGTTGGTGTGCAGTGTTCTGCATGGCTATGGATAGTCAGATTGGCAGCTTGTGTGGGCACACATGCTGCGGGTGGCTGTGTGCCATCTCAGGGGCACATGTCACCGCTGTCCACTGCGCACGGTGGGTGGGCTATGGTCATACGGCCTTGCATTCATACCATTCCCCCTCCTTTGTCCTAGGTGTCCATTGCCCTGATGTCAACACCAGGCTCCTGAGGAGGATTCTTCAGGTCACCACTGCCATGCTCTAGGTGGCATGGCTGCTACAACAGGCACTGTGCAGGCTACAGCACGGACGTCAGCGTCAGGCACTGATGGGGTATGGATGCCCATAGGGCCCATTGGCCTGCTACTGTTTACCTTCCCTGTCCCCCCCTCCCTTGCCCTCCCTTGTACCCTTGTCTAACCATGTCCCCTGTCCCCCTGCCTCCCTTCCCCGGCCTCCCAGTTTGTATGTGGCCTCCCCATTCCTTGCTTCCTGTACCCAGTTACTTGCTGATATGTATATAGTTATTTTATGCTTGTTTTAGTACACATTCCTATGGTTAGCCATCTTGTCTATGTCTGCTTTGCAGCTGGCATGTGGAGCCGTGCTGCAGTGGTGTGCACGGTGGCTGAGTGGTACATCTGGGGTGGACTGGAGGTTGTGCCTGGTGGTCTTTGCCCATTGGCTGGTGATTGTGCCCTGGGGTGGCCGTGGGCTCTCTGTTTGTGTTGTGTGGCATGTGCATTGTGTGCTGTTGGCCTGTGTGTTGCCAGCTGTGGTCCCAGTGGCGTGTCACGTGCATTCCTGAAGGGGTTGCCAGTGACTGTTTGCCAGTGGCCATTGGTGCCACTCTGCCTCCGTGCACCACTGTGGTGCACATGGTCGAGGGCCTGCTGCTGTGTGCCTGCCATGCCTCCCTCCTGGCATCCTCTGCACCCTGGTGGTAGTCTATCCCACCCTGGTGGCATGCTCCTTGCTGTACCTGTTGTCTTGTGTCCTGGTGCATGCACCTCTGTCCCTTGTGCAGCCCTGGTTGCACTATGTCGCATGTTGGTTTACTCCCTGGCACAGCCGTGGTTGCACTGTGGTGCATTCCTGTGATATTCAGCCATGTTGTGCTGGCACTTGCCATCATGTGCAACTTTTGAATATCGCATTCAGTACACCATGGCACAGTGGACTTGCGCTGCGCCACTCCTGCGCCTGCCTCTGGAGCATGTCTGAATATCCTACTCCTGGTGTCTAGTGGCACTTCCAACCCTCCAATGACCATTGCCATCGTACTTTCTCTTGGGTCCAGTTGAACCCCCCCTTCACATCCCTTGCCCCTGGCACAAGTACTGCATTCATGGCCAACCAGCGAGCACTGGGAAGGTTTAGTGACTTGATCAGTCACACTGTGTGCAAGTGGAGGTTGTGGAAATCAAACCCATAGTCATCCCCCTACTTCTTTAAATAACCCCTGGTGTCTAGTGGTACCCCATATGTTCTGATTGCCATTCCCCTATATATATATTTTTTATTATATGTTTTTTTACATATCTGCCCTGTTGTACAGTGGCCCCCCCATCACTGTCCATGTAATCTGATTTTTGTTTCCCTGGTGTCCAGTGGAACCCCATCTCCTATTGCTATCCTTGTATATAATAAATAACCCATAATAAAGAAAACATTCTCTCAATGTCTCTACCCCTTTAAAAAAGAAACTGTCCCTAGCCAATCTGACCCCTGACTTCCCACTGAGCACCCACCACCCGCACCCCACACATACACCCTAACTCACCTGAACAGATCTCAGGCTGAGGAGCCACTCTCCCATCAGGCACATCTTGCTGCTTGACCCGCCAACTGCAATATGAGAAAGTAAGATGAGTGCAGTTCAAGGTATTTCAATGGGATTTTCAACTCTGGTGCATAAATTTGTCACTTTTAAAGATTTTGATGCTAAATGTTCAAATCCCACTTTCCTAGACCCCTCCTCATGAACAATGTTGGTGTCATTTTGCAAATCCTGCCCAAAAGGTGATTTCAGGGTCAGTTGGCGAAATCACCTTTTGAGACAGTTTTAAAAATTTTCACCATGCTTGTTCATGAGGTGGAGACATAAGAAGGCTATGTTGAAAATTTGATGTCAGAATGTGTTAAAGGGGACAAGAACCGAGTACAGGAGCCAGTTGAATGCATTCAGAGACACAGTGGTGTACAACTCACCAGACAACCCATGTAGCAATGTAAAATCAGTACTAAATAAAGCTGTCATACACAATGGGCTCCACCCGTGTGCATGTCTTCCACATGCTGTTTACTGTGAGCCAGCACGAGAAGCAGGAACTAACATTTAGGTGACGTAGTGTCATGGTTCATTTCCATGATGTCCATAAAGTGAACGTGTGCAGTAGCAGGCAACATCACAAACTCCATTGGTGGGTGCGTAGTAAGCGAGACATAGAATATATGAACTAGGTAGTGTTTCATGTGATTGTAATGCATTGTTCCAGGTTACTGACATCGCAGCTGTGTGACATATCCCCCCGACCCCCGGAGTATCGGTGAACAAATATAAATGATGACCCTCACGCAGCAGCTCTGTGTCATGTTGTATCACCACTGACAGTGTGTAATAGACATAACCCACAGTGAGAATCTCCATTCCTGGTCAGTGCCACTTGCCACTCTGTAAAAGCTAAATGGTATGGTTTGAAATGGAATGCACGTCTTGTTAGATGTGTGCTTCAAATGTGTCTTGCAGCCCGAGGCATATCAGTTGACTGCTGAACAGTATGACAGCAGCATATACCCACCTCCGTCTGCAAACCTGCATGTCCAAATGGATGTCTGTGCCCAGCAGTCTTTTCATGTCAGTGGAGCCTACTGTACTGTAAAACAACATGATAGGCACAAAAGGGTAGGAAATTGCATTCTGCCCTATTCCAGGATAGAACTCACAACCCTACACATTGATGTCCAACAGCTTTGCCACTTCACCACTGTCTTTGCTGGATAAGTATATTACATTCTGTACCCTTATGACATAACCCACAGAGTGAGCCTATGCAAACAACTAGAAGGCAGTGGGACACATTGCCACATCTGTACCCAACAGCCAGTGTTGGTCTTTGTATGTGCTGAATCCTTTCACCAGGAATCTATGTACTTGTCACTGGATGTGTATTATTGTTGGGGTTGTTTGGTATCCATTTCGAATACTCTAATGGCTGCTAACCCATGTTGGCGAATGTATGCTCGGTAGCGCTTCATCACCATCACCTCCTGTGGCCTCCCCACCCATGATCAGGTCAGGATAATCAGTCTGTTGATCTCACCTGGGTCATTGTTGTGATTCCCCATGAGGTGCCCAAAACACTCTAATTATTCAGGTGCACTACAGTGCCATACAGTGCCAGGGGCCATAGTATTCTGTTGTGTTAGAGACGTAGCATTCCACATGAATTTGTAAGAGACAGGATGCTGTAGCCGTTATGGCAGTCACACAAAACACAGTAAAACAAACATGTTCATAGGCATTTTTTACAGGAAAGGTGTAGAGCCTGTGAGGAATCACCGCTCAGGGACGGGTCAATCACCTGGAGGTGCAATACATTCTACCACATTCGGAGGACAGGTAGTGGATGTATGTTGCCATCATCAGTGGCTAGCCACAGATTTTATGTAATGATCAATAATATCAAAGCGGGAATACTCATTAAGCAGCATATGGGCTAACTGGAACAGTGAATGATGTACTACTGTATGAGCCAATACATCCACTAACCAAGATGATGCATCCCGATATCAGACACAGATGGCGGTGAACTCCTGAATATGTACCATAGATGGTGAGGACTGTCAAATGGGGGATGTTATAGGATATGCAGACCTTCATGTATTGCGAGCCTGGCAGTATTGTCATATGCGGGAGGTCTGTGCAAGGAATGCATGTTGAACAGCTTATGAACTAGTATGCAGAGATATTCAGGCATAGCAGCCTCACTAGGATGTTGTTGTCACCTCGTCGGGTACATATTGCACTGAGGGCAGCTGAGACATTCACAGAACTGAGCCACTGTGCATTACATAGCTATCGACACTCACCACCATGAATCACTTTCACACGATAAGCTCACATTACAAACTGTTCTATTGCATAAGGGATGCACTGTGTCATTGTGTACCATATGTATACATCCCATTTCACATGCATTTATGCTCACTGCTAGAGCCCAATAACTAGAAAGGTCACGGTAACAGGATCCCTTGTATGGGCGTTCTGACTGGATGTACCACTTCAATGGCTGTCTACTCACTTGGTACAATTCTTGATTACATAGTCTGACACTCATCGATGTCAGCCCTGGTATGTTTGCTAGTGCTAGTGTCTCCCACTCCACTAACTGTACTACTCACCTGGACTGCTGCGCGATTCTGACAGGACTCAGGCTGTTGGAATTCAACAGTGCCACTCCAGTGCACCAACCATGACATGACGTCATGGACTATGCACAGGTCGAATCACGGTGATCGGACATACAGGATACGGACAACTCACACACACATCGCTGGCCATGATGGTGAAATGTTGTTTTACGTGACTCACTGATTAAGCACAGCTTTCTAGTGGAGGAACAGTTTGTGAGGGTGATGATAGCCCATGGATACATAGACAGAGATCTATGTGGCATTGTTAGGGTTCAAATCCAATTCCTGTCCCCTTTAAAATGGCAAAGTTGTGCACATCCATTGACATTTTGCTATGCTCACTCATAACTTGTAATGTTCAATATTTTCATCCCATATTTTTGACTTAGCCATTTCTGTACACCACCTCATGAATGTGACAGCTGTCATTTTTCAAATCTTGGCCAAAATGTCTTTTCACACCTGTGGCACAGAATGACGCTGTGGTGGCACGGAATTACGTTTTGGTGGGGATTTGAATATTTTTAGTACCAGATTAATGAGGTGGGGTAATAAGAAAGTTATGTTGACAGTTTGTTGGTGTTGTCCTACAAATGGAAACACATGTCTCAGAGAGCCCTTGCTTCCACATAAACATATATGTATGCATCTATGGAGGGATGGGATCACAGGGCCCTCCACGCCCTGCACTCCTTCACACAAATAAGGATACACTATCTGAAAAAGTATGCATGCATGGGAGTGCAGGGCACAGGTGATTAAGGATATGATTATACTATCTCAAAAAGAAAGGAAATTATTTGCAAAAAACTGTGTTAATGCAACTTGTTTAATTTATTTATTTATTTAATTTTGTTAACTGGATTGGCCCACTGGGCCCAAATGGTTCCTTTTTAAGAGGTGACCTGGAATTAGTTACACAGAAACCTGTAGGATACAGAACATTTTAATGATACATTTCGATGACTCAAGGCAATTTTAGGAAAAATCACAGTAATTCCAGACAATCACAGAAATTCCAGAAGACTTATACTTTAGAGGAACATGCCTAGACATTTTATAAGCACATTCGTTTTGACAGGAGTAGACTACCAACACTGACAGAGTGTTAATACAAGTTACTATGGTTACAGATAACAGACATCAAGCTACATTGGCCATTTTCATATTAATCAGCTTAAATAGTTGTGGATTTTGTGCTGGAGCTTTTACCTCATGGACAGGATTAGTTACTTGGCGTCTAATTGCTGGAATTATCTCTGGCACGTACTTAGGTTATTTTCCAGCTGGTGCACCCTAAGCCCTTTTCTAAAGGTGACCAGTATGTTGGCATTATGCAGCTGGTCAGGGAGATTGTTCCAGAGAATCAGAACTATATGAGAGAAGGACTTATTTCCTGCTGCTGTCCTCACCCTGGGAACCTCCAGGAGCTTCCAAGAATAGATGTGGAGCAACGTACCTAGGTGCTTTCAGACAAACAGCCCAGCAAGGCCTATCAGGTGGGGACCATTTATTAGTTTGTAGGCGATGCAAAGGAGAGGGTATTGAAGCTGTTGGGAAAGTGACGGCCAGGTTAAGGAGTCAAGTACCTCACAGTGTGGTGCCTCAGGTGGGATTTGGTTGCAAATCAAGTAATCTTGTTGTAAAGTATTCTCATCCTACCCAGTTCTTTTCTGGTAAGTGACTGCATGACGGGAGCAGCATAGGTAAGTTTGGGTAAGAGGATGCTGTTTGCAATTGCTACTCTGGTTTCAGGGATGAATTGTGAGTTCAGCCTGTAAAGTAGACCTAGTTTTTGATGTATTGCTTTAGCAATATGGTCCACATGGCATTTGAAAGTGAGGCTTTGGTAAAGTACAAGGCCCAGGTACATGAAGGAGCTCACAACTTCTATAGGTGTACCTGTTAAGGTTAGTAGGGGGAACAATAGGGTTCTATATGAGCCTATGATTTACATTTATTGAAATATTTTTTACCTGCTACTTGTATTGGAGATCTGTGTTCATTTTTAGACACATATTTTAACTATACACATTTGAACTTTTGTACTTTTGTATATATTTTGTTTCCCATTGTACTATGTTGTCTTTGTGTCATTACATCATGTATGACATCACTGCGACTATGCCACATAATACACTTACATTTACAGACCTTTAACTTCTGATGATATGCTTAGAGGATGGTCATGAAATATTAAAGAGCAGCTGATACCTTCAGGACAACTTTAACAAACCACAATATTTAGATACGTTTCAGCCTGTGTTTCAAGTTAGTTCTGTATTCCTTCTCCCCATCATTTATTACTGAGGTAATTTGCATTAAAACAAATATTTTTCCTGAAGAGTTAATCCATCCCTGTTACTTTCACCCTACCTAAAGTCATAATGTACTGCTTGTGACATCATAGTTACTCTAACAGCAACACATTGTGATGTCATAACAGAGGATTATGACTTGAAGTAGGGAGTAAGCTATAGAGGCAGATGAACTCTAAAGGAACTCTAAGGGATAAAGATCATGTAGTCATGCAGATTTACTCATCTTTAAATAATGGAGAAGAGAAATATATAGAATATGTATGGAATGCAAGCTGAATTGTACCTAATTATTATGTTTTTCAAAGTTTTCTTTCAGGCGTCAGTAGCTGTTTAAGTCAATGGTGGCAGTGGCTGCTTAGTTAGCCTTCCACTGTGTACTCCAGAGTATGTTGTGTTCACAGTTTTTGGATGAATAAATGAAGGATGCTATACATTGAATCTCATGCAGTGACTTTGCATTAAGACAGGTGTAGAAGCAAACCATATGAGGATGAGGGTCCTGGACTTTAAAAAGGTGGAGTTTAAAGAAATGGGAGACTGAATGAGAGACAGCCTAGCCGGGGGAGAGGGGTTGCCAGGGTGGAATAGTGGAATTGTGGAGAAAATTAAGGGAAGGCATAGTAAACACTACCAGCCTCTGTGTGAAGAATGTGAGCAAAAGCAGGAGGAAAAAAGGCACCTCTGGTACTCCAGGGAGGTGGCCATGAAAGTGAAGGAAAAAGAGTGGCATTCAAGATATACAAAGAATCATAGAGGGACAAGGATAGGAAGAATTATAAGATAAAATAGAGGGAAGTAGGGAGGGCAGTGAGGAAGCAAAGGCACAAACAAAGGATAAGATAGCCAAAGGACTGGCAGAAGGGGACAAGACTTTCTTCAAGTACATAAGTGACACGAGGAAAGCAAGGGGACAGATAGTGAGGATAAGGAGGATGGCAGATGGTGACTACATAGAGGAGGACCAGGAAGAAGCTGATATCCTGAACAGGTATATATGCTCATTCATTAGAAGATAATGAGGATGGACCACCATGGATCAGCAGGAACATGGGGAGGGGTTAATACAAGTCCATTTTCAGAGGAAGGAGTCCTGAAGGGTCTTGCAAACCTGAAAGTGGACAAGGCCATGGGACATGATGGGATACACCCAAGGTGCTAAGGGAGCTCAGGGAGCAACTTGGTGTACCACTGACAGCCTCATTCAACAACACACTGGAAACAGGAGGGGTTTTGGAGGGCTGGAGTACAGTTGAAGTAGTCCTGCTTCATAAGAGCAGCAACAGGCAACAGTAGACTCACATCAATGGTCAGAAAACTAATGGAAATCCTGTTAAAAGAAAGGCGAGTGGAATGTCTTGAATCCAATGGGTTGCAGGACCCAAGGAAGAATGAATTAACTGGGGGAGGTCATGCCAGAAAAATCTGACAGATTTCTTTTAATGGGTGACCAGGGAAAAAGATCAGGGAAGGGCAGTGGATGTGACCCACTTGGACTTGGACACTGTGCTACACTGGAGACTGATAAAAAAAATGGGATAGTCTAGGGGTGGGATTCCAAGTGGTAAACAGGGTAAAAAAGTGTTAAGTGGATAGGAGACAGAGGGAGTGGCAAATGGCACTCACTCTAATAAAGGAAGAATCTCCAGCATACTGGAACCAGTCCTTTTCAATGTCTTCATAAGTGAGATCACAGAAGAGCTGGAAGGGAAGGTATGCCCTGTTGTAGATGGCACCAAGATCTGGTATAGGGTGGATGCTCAGGAGTTGGCAGAGAGAATGAGTAGGGACCTTAGCAAATGTAAGAAATAGCCTGTGGTATGGTAACCGAGGCTCAGTGTCAAAAAGAGCAAAATCATGCACCTAGGGCAAAGAAATCCAGGAGCTGAGTATAAAATGCTGGTGGGGGAGATGCTGTTGGTCACTAAGCAGGGAAGAGACCATAATAATATCTGGTAACTTCAGTGTCACAGAGCACTGTGACAAGGCAGTTGGCAGGGTCAATGGGAAGCTGGTGTTCATAAGGAGAGGTATCACCAGCAGGAGGGAGGTGATATTACCATTGTATAGTTAATTAGTGAGACCCCAACTAGACTATTGTGTCCAGTTCTGGATCTCCCATCAAAGAAAGAACATAGACAGGGTGGAGGCAATCCAATGGAGGGCAAATAAAATAGTGCATGGTTTAGATGAAAAAACTCTATGAGAAGAGACTGAGGGATTGCAACACATACAGCTTGGGGGGGGGCATGATAGAGACCTACAAGTACGTCATGGGGATGTATAGGGCAAAGGAAGGGAGCATGTTTCAAATGAGGAAGCATAACAACAAGCGGGCCAGAACTAAATTTGGAATGGGGAAGTTTAAGAGGAATATGAGGAAATACTACTTCACTGAAAGAGTGGTAGATGCCTGGATCAGTCTGCTATCCAAGGTAGTGGGAGTAAAAATAGTGGTGGGATTCAAGCGTGGCATGCCGGGTCATAATGTTATACACTTAATAGCGTACGGCATTATGTCGAAACCGGACCTGTGCGCTCTCTGAGTTGGTCCTCCCCAGAGATAAAATATTTAGTGGGAGGGGGTCTGGGGGCGCAGCTCCCCACAACAGGGGGTGTGGGGGGTGGAGCCCCCCACAGACCAAAGGATATTAAGTAATCGCGCAACTCAATTGTGCCGCAAGGCAGTCTGCTGTGCGACATATTGACCTCGTGCTCAAGCATGTATGGCATAGTTATAGGGGAATGTTGATAAATAAGCAGGGAGGAAGGAGGCTTTCCAGAGACCAGGTAGGTTTGGGGGGAACAAAATAAGCCATAATCATCTTAGCAGACTAGGTAGGCCAATAAATTATATGTTTCCATGTCTCTAGATTTCTAAATCTGGTTTGGGTATCATAATTTATTAACATCAGTTCATCTTCCTATCATCATATTCATCAGTCCTCATATTTTTAAAATACCTTGCCTTTAATGTTAGATGTTTAGAACTCCCTGCATTTGTTCTAATCAAGAATCTCCATCTGTTTGGCTACAATCATGTGTATAACAGTGCTAATGCTCTTTGTTTGTTGTGACTCCACTTTGTTAGCTTGCTTTGATTACTGTTTAGACATAATTGCCTTTACAGTATTTTGCTTCTAGCTTTCCTCAGGGCTTTGTTCATCCTTTC
Organism: Neoceratodus forsteri; assembly: GCA_016271365.2. Lineage (NCBI taxonomy): Eukaryota > Metazoa > Chordata > Ceratodontiformes > Ceratodontidae > Neoceratodus > Neoceratodus forsteri. Next base: position 232,971,078 of record JADMNL010000023.1, read on the forward strand.
TGCTCCCTCTAGAATGTCCACCCTATTTTAGCATGTGTGTAACTATTCTTGCTGAACTATGTTAATCTGTTAGCTGCTGCTGTCCTCCCTTGGACCACCCTGAAAACAAAAATATCATGTGGTTATCCTGGCTTGGGGTATTTTAATTAACTTGCTAACTAAATAAACAAGCAAATAAATGATATTATAGTATCTTGTCCACCACACATCATTCATTGACCAGATCAAGGCTGAACTATACAGCAACAGGATTAATCACCTTGGTAATAAATACCTGAAGTGACAGAGACAGGAACAAAGAATGCTTTCAGGCTGGCAGACAATCAAAGATGAAATTGTTTCCATCCGTTGTGGCCCCCCTCTCCTTCCCCCTTGAACCTCACAAAATCACATTGGAAACTTACTGAGGTACTCAGAAATCGACATCGTGCCATGTCTGTTGCTCCACCTGTCATCATATTTAATAATTCTAAAGACTGCTTGGTGTAGCAAGCAAACCTCTTTTGGGCACACAAGAACAGGTCTACAGGAAGAAAGTAGGAAAATTACCCAGTGAATTGTGGGCTACTTTTGGGAATGGCAGCACTTAACCTTGCCTGATAAGTAACATCCCTATACAGACTGGGCAGGATATTCAGACTGCGCCAGGCAGGGGCACAAGCCTGGGAGCAGCACAACTGGGATGTGCCAGGGCATGGTTCGGGTGATATTCAATGGTGCTGCGCCATGGCTCAGCACTGTTGAATATGGCACTGTGGCCACCCGCACTGCGCATGGTGCAGTGGCACTGCGCCAGCACAAGTGGCAAGTGAGGAGCATGGGGATGCGCCAGTGCAAGTGCAGTTGCGCTTGGCGCAAGAACCACAATATTCAGGGCTGGGTATGCAAATGGATCCATTATGCATGCTAGGCACAAATGGGGCCATTTGTATGTCATTATGGCCCCATTTGCATGTAGGTGTGCCAATCCCCAGCGACTTGCGCCTGGCACCCTGCCAGGCTGCATCCGTTGGGGACCGATGCCCCCTGCCCCTTGGTGGCAACACACCCCAATGCCCGATCGTGGGCTTAGTAAAATAATATAATCCCTGGTGGTCCAGTGGACCTGCCCCCCAGCCCAGTCATGAGCATTGCAGAAATAAAAGAATCCTTGGTGGTCCAGTGGACCGAACCCCAGCCCAATCATGGGCTTAAATAAATATACATATTCCCTGGTGGTACAGTGGATCCGAACCCCAGCCTGACCGCAGGCTTCAGATAATGTAACCATCCTGATGGTCCAGCGGTATCCCCTCTACACTCACCCACTCAGACCCCCCACCTCGCTCCCCTGGACAGCGGTGGGGGGCAGCACACCACCCACAAGCCATCTGGCTGCCCGCTGACTGACAGCATACAGTGTTTGGGCCAATGGGCATGCAGACCATAGTATACTACACAGTCCCAAAATGTGAATGGTGTCATTCACATTTCAGGACTGTGTCATACAGTATGGTCTGCATACCCATTGGCCCATGCAGTGGACCAATGGGTATACAGCCATATTGTACGCTGTCAGTTGGCAGGCAGCCAGGATGGCTTGCGGGTGGGATGCTGCCACCCGCCACTGACTGGGGGGAGCGGGGTGGTGGATCTGAGCAGGCGGGTGAGGAGGGGGGTACCACTGGACCATGAGAGAGGTTACATTAACTGAAGCCCGAGATCGGGCTGGGGATCGGCCCACTGGACCACCAGGGATTCATTTATTTTTACAAAGCCCGCGATTGGGCTGGGGGGAAGGTCCACTGGACCACCAGCGATTAAGCAGCTATATTTAAGCCCGCGACTGGGCATGGAGGGGGGCATGGCACCCGGCCTGTGACTCGGGAGGTCAGGTGGCCACCCACAGCTGGCGGCTACCATGTTGCACCTTGCAATATGGCAGCTCGCCTGTGGGTGGCCAGGACTTGCTCCTGCTTTTGACGGGTGGATCTTTGCACCCCCCTGAGTGGCGCAAGGTGGGTTTGTGCCTGCATATACGCCACACATCCCGGGCTGAATATCGGGATGTGCCGCATATGCATGGGCACGATCCCACACTTGCATCACATACATTACTGGTGCACACCAGCACATCGGGAATTGCGCAACGCAACATCCCCCTTTGAATATCATGCCGGGGTGCACCAGTGGTTTGCACATGGTGCAACACTGTTGCGCCATGCACAACCCCTTTGAATATCCCACCCATTGTATATATGGACTTATTTAGTATATAAAATTCTACATACCTCACTAATGGAACACATCATAAAAAGTTATGCATTTCACCATGCATATACTTTCATGATGCTTTGCTTTTATTAGGAACAGTGGAGCCTACAAGGATGCAACACTGTCACAGATTCCTGCATGATTCCCTGGTGGTCCAGGGATTAACTGCCATTGAAACTGCCATTGGCCTCTACAGTCACTGTCCCATTACCTACCTCACTAAACTTGACACATTATATCATAGAGCTTTGAGGTTCATCACAGGCCTGCCTTATTCCACTCACCACTGCTCCCTATATCAATGAGTGGGGTGGAGTTCTCTTCAATTCAGGTGTGATAAAAATGCAGCCTTATGGACCCTGAGAGCCATCTCCAAAAAACTGCCCCAATACATTACAGACTGTCTTCCTATAAAACCAAAAGGCAACTATGCCCTTAGAAGTTGCAAATCTCTCCTACTGATGGTTCTAAAAGTTAACTCTTGCTTTGGCAGGGCTGCTATAAGCTTTACACTGTCCTCCTTGTGGAATAAATTGCAATAAAAAACTGAAACTGAGGTCACCCATCGGCATCTCATTCTTCAAGCTCTTATATTCATGTCTCAGACATGATCAGTGCAATTGTTTCCCATGACCATGAACTGTTATCATGCTAACCTGTACTATTTAACCATAAACTAATTACTTCTAGTGCTTGTCTCCTCCTTCTCCTTGGCCCTGGTCCGTCATCATGCTTTCATGTAACACCTTAATGCCTCTGTCCTCCCTTTGATACTGGTCTATCTTTCCGCTTTCTCCAGGCTTCTTTTCACAAGTCTATACTGCACTCATCCACAATCTACATGCAATCATACTATAAAAGTCCTAACTCCCCTTTCCCTCTCCCCGTAGGCCCCAACCGCCGCATCAGTTCTACCGACCTATCCTTGGGACTTCACTTCTCACAATGTTTATCCTTCGCTTACATATTACATACCCATCCTGGCACCCCATCTGCCATTAGTCGGTGGTTCTCCAAGCCCTTTTCATGGCTAGTACTAGTGACTGCACCTGGTAAATGAACTAACTGGAACTTCTATACAGAGAACATGGTTTATATACAGTTGCATGGTTCAATGGTGGACCTGCACCCTTGTATCTGAATCCTCCTCTGTTATGGCTTGCCTTGTCTTCCTTTTATCATTTGACTCCTCTATTACTGCACCATTGTGTTTGTGTTTGTATACTTATTTATGTGTATTTATACATTTTTATGATGGGTGTTACCTGGCCCTGTTCTAACCAGGTCCATCTTGTAAAAGAGCTCTGCTCAATGATGTTCGCCTGGATAAATAAAGATTTTGATTGATTGATTGATTGAAACTGCATTGTTTCCTGTGGCAATTCTGCAGAAAACAGCAGTATTCTGAGTTGCATCCTGGTGGACTCCCATAGTATGCTAAATGTGGTATTTCACTGAAACCTGGCTTTGTTGTAAGCATCCTTCCAAAGTAAATCTTGTTTCAGTGCTTTGGCACTGAAATTGTCTTTGAAATTGCTTTTCTATTCTGGGCACACCATGACCCAAATAAAAGAGATCACAATTCAGCTTTTTCCTCTCCGTGGGTTGATATAACAAGAAACCCATATACAATTGCTGTAGTGGATGGCACAATTCAGAGAAACACAGAAGTCAATTTACTGCCACTCACTAAAACTGTTATACAGTACACAGATCAGCTTGCTGTTTGCAGAAAATATATTCTCTCTTGTGACTGTGACACAGCTTCACTTAAGCAGATTGTTCAGATACAAAATGGTAGCATATAGGCTGCCTGACTATTAACATGCTGAATCGTGACAGCAAAGTGGTCAGTCTATGTCATGGCACTAAGTACATGGTGCTGCTACCAAAGTCATTTCCCCACAACCCCCTGCTCCCATACTTTGGTGGCTGCTTCTTGGCAATGCTGATATGTGTATATCAGTGGTGAATATCTCTTTTTTGTGGATGGCCAGACTGAAGACTTGAGTCAAGGCCGAGGGTCAAGGGCCACTGTCCAAGGGCCACTGTAAAACAGCCTGAGGTGACAAATGTCCAGCAAGACATTATCAAATGTACTCATAAAACAAATAAAAACATACATTTATCAATTTATTTGTTTGTTTATCAGCATGTTACTGAAACTAAAAACAACAACAAAAAAAATAAAGACTGCAAGCGGAAGCTACTAGGTCCTTGGGGTCCAGACAGCTGCTGTGGGGGTCATTTGTGGGCCACAAGTTGTGCACCCCTGGTGTATATACTGTTCCTCACCATCCAATGATTCCTCACCAATTTGGTGATTCTGGCCAATCTTCATGCATCCCCTCTCTTGCAAAGCTGCAAGACAGCATTGTCTACTGCAGGCTTCCTGACTGCCCGCACTCCTCAAATTTCCTCTCCCCCTTTCAGTCTGGCTTTAAGAAGCACCACTCCACTCTCTCCTCCTAAAGATGAGTAATTGAGTCTGTCTTCACTGGGATGGATCAGTGGCATATAGTCACAGCTATATTCATTGATCTGGCCAAAGCCTTTGACGCCGTGTCCCACTTTCTCCTCCTGGACAAGCTCAACTGTGCTGGCCTCTCAGCTCCTGCTATTAACTCGTTACTTTCATACCTCATGGGCCGTCATCAGTCTGTACAGGTGGGAGGCATCCTGTATCCTCCCCTCCCCATCCTAGCAGAGGTTTACGCAGACCTCCATCCTGGGTCCTATCCATTTCTCAATTTTCCTAAATGATCTACCCTCTGCTCGTGTCTCCTCACATAGCTATATGTATGCAGATAACATAGAAATTTACACTTCTGTCTCATTTGCTTCGGCTGTGTAAGATCTGCTTCAGCATGACTTTCATAATGTACCATGCTGGTTGAAGCCAACTCAAGGTCAAAACCAAGAATACAGTGTCCATGGCCTCCAGCACCAGCCAGAAACTGGCCAGGCTCTCACCCTCATCTGTCTTGTCCACACTGGATGGCATCCCTCTATAGATTGTCTCTGCCTTCAGTACCTCGATGTGTGGCTTGACAGTAAGCTTGACCTCTTTACCCACATCAGTGCCATCAGTGCCAACCCTCACCCTAAACTCAGTGCCCTGTACCACAACAAAGACTGCCTTTCCCTCCAGGTCTGCCAGGAGTTGGTCAAATAATGGTTCTCCCAGTCTTTAACTATGGGAATGTGGTATGTTGCACTGCCCCTTCCTTTCCCCTTGCCAGACTGGATACCCTCTGCAATGCTTCTGTTATTTCACTACCAAGTCTCCTCTCCGCACTCATCACTGCTCCCTCTATATCTCCCTTTCCATTCTTTCACTACTTTCATATTGCCAGTCCCTTTGTGCCCCTTTCATTGCTAAATATCAGTTTTGGGCCCTTCCCTCTCATCTCTCTTCAGTCCTCTTCCCCATCCCCCCTTCTTATTCTCTTCACTCCAGGAATTCCCATACCTTCCCCATTCCCCACCCTCATTCCTCTATGGGGCCAGCTGCTTTTCCCTACCACTTCCCTTCCCTTTAGAACCTGCTCCCCTCTTCTATCCACCTTTCCTCCTCTCTCCCACCCCTTAGATGCCAACTAAGGCACCTTCCTGCTCCCTCATGTTCCTGCCAACCCCCCCTTGACACTTCTTCCACTCTCTTCTTCCTCTCTCTTCTGCCCCCTCCTGCTTTTGACCCCCCTCCATTAAATTAGGCTAATTGTGACTACTCCCAAAGTCTGATTTTGTACTCCATAGCACTGTCACACTCCCCAACAGGCACTGTGCATTTTAATGTATTACCTGTCCGGATGTTAGTGGTTGCATAAATAGTAGCCTCTGTGACCACAAACATACTGGACCATGACAATTACTTTTCTATTTTGGGCTCACCATGACCCAAATAAATGAGAATATGAAGCAGGCTTCTTCCTCACATTGTGCCATGATACAGCTTGTGCCCTAGGCATATGATACTATTGCCAGCGTTGCTCCCCACCCTCCTCACCCTAGGCCTACATTGCTGCTTTATAGCCATGCCTTGCTAGCCTTCTTTGGTGGTCCATTCTCCTTGGAATTCTGTGCATTTTGAGTCCACATCCCTGGCATTCATTGGATCACCCCTTAACTGCAGTACAGTAGCTCCATTCCCTTCCACTACTGTTGTCACTGGTGCTGTATGATGCCTATCTCTTACCCCAGTCAGAATGAATGTTTCAGTTCACAAGGTTGCAACCCCTGCAAGAACCGATTTCAGTAGTTCTACCATGTCAGGGGGTGCTGCATCTTGCTAATGGGGGTGAGGGCACATGGGAGCTGCTGTGCATAACATAGCATGTCCATTCATACCATCACCCTCATTTAGTCAGACTGTCAAAGGAAAAGACTTGCAAACCCCTTTGTGTATAGTACAAAGGGATGCAATGAAGAAATATTCTGCAAAGTGTTCACGTCTTTGTCTCAGGGACAGTATTTGCTTGTGCTTCCCCCTAACCATGCCTTCCCAAAGTTATTCCCCTAGCGAGTTGATTTTTTTTATAGAATGTTTTAGCTGGAAAAGGGACACTGTGCCTATGCACATTCCAGCTGCATCCCAGGAGCACAGAGAAGTTTAAGAACTTGCTCAGTGTCACACAGTATGCAAGTGGCAGTTGTGGGTTCCAAACCCAGATCTGCTGGGTCTTCTGGTTCAAAGGTCTGTGTTCTAACCATTTAGTCAATACTGCCTATAAGACATATCTGGACTTACATAGAATATAAAAATGCATGTACTCCACTTCCTTCACAGACTATATTTTTGTGTGTACACCTAACCCTGTTTGCCCAAGTATATCTGTAAGAAGTCATTCAATTCAGAATTCCAGCTTTCTGAATATGACATGTTCTAAAATAAGCATGACATACTACAATGGCTGATTTATGCTGTTGTGAACATGAGAATTACACATTATAATACATTTATGACACAAAATCAAAGAGTATTCTGTAACACATGCCAAAATGAGTATAACATCCCAAAATGAGTGTGACACATACTGAAATATGCTTCCTGATTTCTGAGCTGAGGCCTGAATAGGCAATTCAATGTTGTGGTGGGCAAAGAAAATGAAAGGACTTGCATTAAGTACCTGCTTCCTGCCTTTTTAATTTGGGTGTGAAGAGTGCCATGACTGTTTGCTGTGGACGTACTGAAATAAGCACACACACAATAAAATTTGGTATAATACATACTGAACTGAGGAAAACACATATACAAATGTGCAGAACATATTCAAATGTATTCTATTGCACAATGTAAGACATACTAAAATGAATATAACACATACCAAAATGAATATTACAAAAAACAATATAAGTATACCAAACTGAAATGAGTAGTACATATACCAGTACTTATAGTAAGATAACACACACTGAAATATGTATAACGCATACTGAGAGGCACATCATGTCGGGGGCCAATCACAATGCAGTTGGAAAAAATGCACAGAAATTTACCATAAAGTTCAGTGCTCCTTTTGGTCTGTAGCAGGATACACATGTTGCATCTTTGTTTTACATCAGTAGCCAGATATATGGCACAATAATTCTTTACATACAGTGGAGTTTGCCATGATGCAATCCAGTACTGTACTTCCAAATTCTGTAGCAGCGTTACTACAGAAAACATCAATTTTATTGGCATTTAATCCCTTTTGTTGTGCAGGAATCTATGTCACTGTGTTGCATCCTGGTGGGCTTTACTATATATAGGGGATATGCTACTCCCCTATTGGAAATATTGTTGATATTTTTTGTTTGTGTGCCGATTGACCCAATTACATCATGAGTGGTGAAGCCATAAGTGATGTCATCAGGTCAGTCAGAGCAAGAACAAAAAATATCAACAATATTTGGAGTAGGGGGTAGCATATTCCATTTATGCCATACCTCCAAAAATGTAAAAAAAATATTTTTTTTGCTGATTATAACAAATTCTAAAAGGCATCTATAAATGAAACACCACTCATTTTGTTCGTATTTTTGTGCTGAACAAATTTTTTGCTCACAATACCATGCTATTATTTTTTGTTTTAAAATCATTCACATTCGTTTGTCAAAAAAGTGAAAAAAATGAATCTTCTACTGTGTTTTTGCTAATTATAAAAAAGTAGAAGGTGTCTATAAATGAAACATCACCCATTGTGCAGATAGTTTTGTGCTGAAAAATTTCATGCTCACAGTACATAGCAATCATATTTTGTTTAAAGTTATTTGCATTTGAATACAATTAGTACTGCTACTGAGCCTACAATAGGCATATTTGGACCTACTAAAGGTATATTTGGACCTAGAGTGAGAATATTTTGATATTCTCACTCTAGGTCCTTAGGAAGCCAGAATAACTTTCATATTTGCCCTTTGATATACTCACAGGTATGGCATAAATAAGGGATATACAGTGGTGAGCTGTCAGATAAATGATTTATCTACACAAGTGCTGTTTGACCTTGGGTAACCTCACGAGTGGCATAAGCCATGAGTGAGGTGTCCGAAGTCAAACAGCACAAGTGTAGATAAATCATTTATCTGACAGCTCACCATTGTATATTTCATTTATGCAATAGGGATGCTTTATTTCAGTGCAGGAACATTTGGTTTTGACTGTTTAGCTTTATTTTAGATGATAATTTCTGGGAGATTTGGTTCACTTTCCTAGAGTATGTCCACCTATCATAGTGGTTGCTATTAAATGAAAAACCACTCATTTTATAGAAAACTTCTTGCTGAACAAATGCCATGCTCACAGTACTATGCTACCTTTTTCATTTTAAAATCATTCACATTTGATTGTCAAAAAAGGGAAAAGAAAATTGAATTTTATGCTGTTTTTTGCTAATTATAAAAAAACTAAAAGGTATCTATAATTGAAACACCACTCATTTTGTAGATATTTTTTTGTGGAACATTTTTCGTGCTCACCGTACCATGCTATCATTTTTGGTTTTAAAGTTATTCACATTTGTTTGTCAAAAAAGTGAACAAAAAATTAAATGTTCTTCTGCTTTTTTGCTAATTGTAAAAAATCTATACAGTATATATAAATGAAACACCACACATTTTGTAGATAATTTTGTGCTGAACAATTTTCGTGCTCACAGTACCATGCTATCTTTTTTCGTTTTAAAGTTATTCCCATTTGAATATGGCTAGTACTGCTTCTGAGGCTGAACATTCTAAATGAATTCTAAAGAGATTTGTGACATAGTAACTGTGTGTATAAATGGTTACTGTATGTATAAATTTATTGATACACATAAACGCATTTATCACACTGAATATATGTCCACCCCATTGCATAAATAGGGGATCCATGATGGGCAGGAGTGGGATATGAAAAATATTCTCATTCCTATAGAGAGAGTTCTGTATTGTCATGTGTGCAGAAGGCATGAGTGAGAATGCACAACTCATGCTGCAGGACTTAGAATATTTTCCATATCCCACGATCTACACATCATGTGTGCGATATGATTTTAATATGCAGTTTCCTGCATATTAATGTAGCAGTCTGTTGAAAAAATTTACATTGATACAAGCCTGGGTTGCCCATACCTTGCCAGACTTTCTCATGATAACTGAGACATGGCTCAAACCCACCACAATGGACAGGGAAGTTAACCTACCTAACTATCAGCTATTCAGAGCTGATCGCCAAACAAGGGGAGGTGGAGTAGCCATATGCAAAAGCTGGTATAGTTGTATCCTGTACTGCTGCAACATCTATGCCCAAGGAATTTGAATGCCTATCTCTAAAAGTCTCTCTCCCCAATACAGCAGCTTTCCAACTAATTGGATGCTACAGACCCCCTCTGCTGAACACAAGATCTTATCCCACCTGGGAAACCTGGTCAAGTCCAGTACTGAAGAAGTCATTATCCTAGGTGACCTGAATTTCAACTGTCTCACCAAGGCAGCTACACCTCTGGTATCGTTCTGTGACACCTATGGGCTCACACAGTTAATTAATGAACCAACAAGATTAAATACAAAGAATAGTAGTAACAGTACATTACTTGATATCATGCTAGTGAGTAAACCACATCTATTCACACATGCTGGAGTGCTCCTATGCGACATAAGTGATCACTGCCCCATTGCAGGGGTAAGATCCAACAGCATAACAACAAATCCTGCAAAATTCATCATGAGGAGATCCAGAAAAACATCAATATTGAAGGATATCTGCATGATCTAGCTTACTCCACACTGGCAAAAGTTCTATCTTGCACATTCTGTAGAAAAAGCTCAGCAGGTGCTAAATAGCATTATAATAAATGCCCTTAACACCCATGCCCCAATCTCTAGTATCTGAATAAAAACAAATCCTGTGGCTGGTTTTCAGCTGACCTCAAAGCTGCACTGCTGGAGAGAGACAAACTCTGGAAAGTAGCAAGAAAAACTAAGAATACAATTGACTGGATGATTTTTAGGAAAGCCAGGAATAAATGCACCAGGAAGGTTAGGGATGCAAAGGCTGCCTACTACCTGGCTGAGCTCGACTCCTCCTACCATAATCCTGCTAGGTTTTGGGGCACCATCAAGGGTATGATGGGACAGGATGCTAACAACCCCCTTCCAACTCAACTACACAATAACTATGGCCCTATTACTGGCAAAATGGAAATACTAGATGCATTCAGCAACCACTTCACAACAGCTGGCCTTGCCTTTGACACCTCCCCAGCTAACCTACTAAGGGACCAATTAAGCTCCCACTACATTGGTGATCAAAGAGTTGACTCTTCCTTTAGCTTCAAACCTATGCTGTTGAAACAAGTTGAGGATCTATTATGGCATCTGGATACCAAAAAAAGTACAGGAGCAGACCTTCTGGACCCCCTCTTTCTAAAGATTACGTGCCATGTGCCTGCAGTCCCCCAACACACCTCTTTAACCTTTCCCTAAACTCTGGCTCTATTCCCATACTGTGGAAGACAGCTCAAGTGGTCCCCCTTCTAAAATCAGGGGACCCTATGGACCTTAATAACTACAGGCCCATTTCCATTCAACCTGTGTTATCCAAGATGCTGGAGAAGTTAGTGAGTATTCAGTTAAGGGAATATCTTGACAATGCTAACCTATTAAATCCAGCTCAATCTGGATTCAGGGCCAAACATAGCACTATCACTGCATTAGCCAAGGTCACAAATGACTGGCAAACCGAATTGGATAAAAAGAACAATGTCTGTGCAGTATTCCTGGACCTGAGCAAAGCATTCAATACTGTGGACCATGAACTGCTACTCTCATCCCTACACTCCATTGGCCTAGATCCACCCTCCCTTAAGTGGTTCAGATGCTACCTCTCTGGTAGGTCACAGCAGGTAAAAGCTGAAGGTGACCTATCCCCATTAAAACCACTGTCAAGAGGAGTCCCCCCAAGGCTCTATTCTGGGTCCTATCCTTTTTGCCATTTATATAAATACAATTGATTCAACCCTTACCAAGTCCTCAGTACACCTCTTTGCTGATGACACTGTTCTGTATGTCAGCAACCCTTCGCCTACAGTGGCTCATGAAATCCTACAAACAGAATTCTCCTTGTTACAATATCAGCTACTCGAGAAAAAGCTTCTGCTAAATGCAAAGAAAACTAAAGAAATGATGTTCACAACTCAAAACTCCACCAACACATCCTCTTCAATCAATCTCCCCCCCAGCTATGCACTATACTTGCAGAAAATCTGGAGTATGTTGAAAATTTCAAATACCTAGGTGTGTGGATTGACAACAGACTTGACTTCACTCAGCATCTAGAACAACTGTTAAAAAAGCTTCGCCTAAGGCTTGGCCTCCTCTATAGATTAAAACCCTTCCTTAACAGAGACTTAAAGATGAGGTTAGTCCAGGCCATCTTTCTATCAGTCATTGACTATGCAGACTTCCCTCTATAGTCACTGCCCCATCTCCTGCCTTCAAAAGCTGGATACCTTATATCATAGAGCAATAAGGTTCATTAAAGACCTGCCATATAATACCCACCATTGTTCTCTCTATGACACAGTTGGATGGGTTTCCCTTCATGTCAGGAGGAGCAGAAATGCAGCTCTATGAATCTACAGAGCTTTATCAAAAAAACTCCCAAGCTATATCCTGAACTGCTTCAACCAGACCACTCCTAGCTCCTATGCCCTAAGAAGCAACAATACCATCCTGCTCAAATTGCCCAAAGTCAACACCAAACTAGGGAGGGCAGCAATCAGCTATTCTCTAGCTGTAGCATGGAACACCCCTACAAAAATCCCTAAAACTGTCCATTATCATTCCATTTACATCCTTTAAGCAGCACTGTACAGCCTTCTTCACAGAGAAATGCAGTTGCTACTGCTAGAGATAGAATAGTCATCCCACAAACCTATATTCCAATCATATATGACATATTCCTTCCAGTCAGACACACCAGTTTATGGCACCCAATATTTCCTTCACCATCCTTGTACTCATTATGTGTGTGACTGTCCTGACCCTCATTGGGATATATATGTACTGTACATATTGTAGATATTAGTTTAACCTTCTCTTAACCCGAGTTTCAACATGTGAATTCACTGTATATCATTGTGTTATAAACATAATTTTTTCTGTATGTATAACTGTCTTATAAGTGTGTGATGTAATTGCTGTGTATCAACTCAAAACTTGACCTTATCAGGTCCATCTTGTAAATGAGCCTTGCTCAATGATGATCGCCTGAATAAATAAAGATTTGATTGATTGATTGATTGATTGATTGATTGATTATACCATGGGGGTTAGAGCTTTAGGAAAAATGTTTCTGTTTCTGTGTGTTTTCTGTTCATTCTGTGTGTGGTGCGAGTGTGTGTGTGTGTGTGTGTGTGTGTGTGTGTGTGTGTGTTGTTCTGAATGGACTGGGAGTCAGAAACACAATGGGAGACAGGTGATTGTGTTTTGCAAAACTAATTGAGTAAGTTGTAGGTTTCAGTGTGAGAGAGAAACTGCTTTTTGAAGGAGTTTCATTTAGAATTCGGGTTGTTTTGAAGATGAGATCAACACAGTAATGGGCTAGGATTGTTAGAAACACAGTGGGACACAGGTGAGAGTATTTTGCAAAGCTAATTGAGTAAGCTGCAGCTTCAGTGAGAAAGAGAAACTGTTTTCTGAAGCAGTTTAATTTAGAATGCAAGCTACAGTGAAGATATCCTCACTCTGGTGACATCAGCAGAGTGTGGATAAATTGCATTTATCCTCACTCTGCTGATGACATCAGGATTTATCCTCACTGCAGTGGAAATAACACAGGATATTCTACTGAGAAAGCTCTCACCGCCATGGTATAAATCTTGATATATCATGGGAAATCCTTTCAAAATGAATTGGGATTTCTTGTGAAATATTCAGATATTTCTACTCTACTGGAGATATACAATAAAGTGACATATCTCTAGCTACGGCTGTATTTTCAGTTATAATCATTTATAACCATGCAGTAATTAGTTTAGTATTAAAATACTGCATTTGACTGTCAAGTCAATAAGTTAAGTTGATTTTATTGTTCAGATGATAAGCCATTACAATATACTATAGACAAATACAGATCTTTCACACATATGCAGTATACTAGGATAAAATATTACATTTGAACATACTATAGAATCACATATTTATGATCCAAGTAACACAAGCCAATTAATAACTTGATTACTATATTCTGGCCAGTTTAGGACCAAACACAAGTGAAAAATAAAGGATATAATCATGAGCCTAAAACATTAATACATACATGGTTAAAATTTAAATCACATTTCTGATGCTGGTAAAATAATATCCCAAAACAAAGCTGAAACTATCTTCAATAATTGCTTTCAATTTAGTTTTCCAACTTCAATGACACTTTCTAAAATGTTCTTGTCAATCAGATAATAATTACAACAGGGTACGAGCATCCTTAAACCTTATACCGATAACAATACCATGATTCACTCATACTATGCTTAAGCAATAAACCATGACAGAGTGTGGGTTATTATGAGATTTACCCACAGCTGGCATGGTTTAGCCATGAGGCTGCAGGCTGAGTGGTCAAAACTGGTCAGCCATGGGTAAATCCTAGCATAACACACACCCTGTTGTGGTTTGTTATGATTATACAATGATCTTCTATTGAGGGAGAAAAAAACATTTTATATTAAATGTTTTTTCCAATATAGGTAATAATATTGCAAATATTCTTATGCTGCATAAAATAGTCCCTAAAGTGCTTTGCTGTTAATCATGTGTATTATTTTATTTTGTAACATAGAACATATTAAAATATGAAGGCAAAAATTCAAGTCAGGTAAATGCATTATAAACATCATGAAGTCAACTGTTTTTACACTATTAACAAAACTGATAGAGCTCTAAACTAGTAACTCATGAAGTGCTACGTATTGTCAAAGTTCCAAATCTGTGTGGAATTAAATGTGGTTTTACTGGTGATGAGCAGAAATAAATTATGCTGCTTAGTGTCTTTAACTTCTTTGGTTGCTAACAAATACGTTTTCTGTTTACACTTGTTTTTTGAACAGTGGCATGCCGTCCTGGGGGAAGGGAGAGTTGATACTTGTCTGTGTAAGAAAAAAAAAGTTTACTGTTATGAGTTTTTTTTTTAATGATTGCTATGAAACTGTTTAAGGACCTTTCCTAGGGTCCTCTTTTCTCTGGTTCTGCCCAGCAGCCCTCCTCAAAATACACACCCACCCACCTCTACCTCCACGCCTGCTTGTTACAACAGTATGTCCCCACATTATGAAGAGAGCAACTGAGAAAATGCCTGGCAGCCAAGACGAACAGCTGGAGAGTGAGAAAGTGACAGTGTACCATGAGGAAGAGCCAGTGAGCAGTGGCATTGTGGAAGCCTGACTGAGAGCTTTTCAGTTTTAGAGATTTATTTATGTTAGTCTTTGGTAACCAGCTAAGGCCCACCACGCACAAGTGCCTGTTTTCAGGGGCGACCTGGGAGCACTGGGGGGTTAAGTGACTTGCTCAGAGTCACACAGTATACAAGTGGAGGTAGTGGGAATCAAACCCAGGTCTGCTGGATGTACCAAGCTCATTCACAACTCATTACTCTAACCTCTAGACTATACTGCCAGATGGGCTAAGACTGTATGGGAGTCCCATACTGGGAATGGGAATCTATCAGTTCCAGAATGGAGGTGGGAGGGAATGACTTTGAGAAGCTGGGACTGACAGCCACAAATGCTGGAGCAAGCTGTACCACAAGGGAGGTGGGAGGAAATAATGGTCACAGTTGCCAGCTCTGAAAGTAATTTAAACTGGAGGGAGGGAGGGAGTGTATCAGTGCTCAGTGCCAGATGAATCATTTCTGGTCCATGTCCTTTTGAGATAATAATGTTTTTTTTTTTTTGTTATTTGTTTATTTATTCTGAATGGCGCTAGCGGGAGGAAATGATGGACACCACAGCCAGCTCAACAGGCAACGGAAACTGGAGGGAGTGAGTGTCTGACAAGTTGGCAGTTAACGATGTCCTGTGAAATGAAAACGGAGTTAGTGAGCTGGTTTTACTGTTGCTTGCCAGACTTTTTTTATGTTGTTCTTGAATTGAAAGGTAGTGCAATGGGTTTTGAGACTATTGGTTAGTGAGTTCATATACGCAGTCTGTCCAACAGTTGTTTAAACAATCACAGCTTGCTATCTCAATGTCAGAGTCCCTCTGTGCCCTGTCAGTCGGACTTTCTGATCATCTCGCCATTTGACCGTTACTGTCTTTTCCAGTCCAGGATTTGTTGGAGTGATTTGAAAGGGGATTCCTGATGTGGCTGACAGGCAGTTGGCACCATTTCTCATTGGTATATCACAGGACTTATCAAGGATAAAAGGTGCCAGTCAGCCAATCAGATTACAGAATTCTCAGACCCCAATGTATAATAAAATATTCAACATACAGCTCAAAATAGGTCAAACTATGCTAACAGCCATAACAAGGTCAACCAGTGTTAGTACCTCAAGGTGCAAACTGGTGAGTTAGCCACTAAATACTTTACTTGGTAGAACAACCTCATGCCCACATAAGGGTAGGACCAAGTTCCAGATAACAGACCCCAAACCAATGAACAGGGTTATTGCAGCCACTGCTCTGTCCCAGTCATGTTTGACAGGTCACTGTAGCTAGAGTCAAACTGATCCATTTCATGCTGCCATTTAGAATCCACTACAATAAGATTATCTAAAAAGAGTACCCTGCAATGCATGTTGCTCCGTACTCCTGTAAATGACCCCTGGCTTTTATTCCAGATGGGACTGCAACATAAACATCCAATATAAGTCCATGGGACTGAACCTGTTCTCTCACTTCAGGTCATTTTGTTCTGCACTTTACCCAGTAATCAGTACTGGATCTAAATCATGTCTTTGTTTCCTTATCTTAGTAAGGGGCCAAGAGATTTCACTTTTAAATGTGCCACCTTCCCTTTAACATAACAATGATAAAAAGGTCAAGCCAAATTAATAACTCACGTACAAATCAGTAAGGTAGCCATCAACTACCTCACTCAGTAGAATAGCAACATGCCCCACAGAAGAGCAGGACCAAATCAAAGATAACAAGCCTCATACCAATTAACAGGGATACTGCAGCCGCTACTCTGTCCCAATTGGACTTGACATGTCACTGCCATTAGAGCCAAATTGATCCATCTCTTGCTGCCAGTCAGAATCCAGCACTGTGAGGAGGTCTGAAAGGGGCACCCTGCAACACATGCTGCTCTGTGCTCCTATATCTGACCACCAGGCATTTTTTACCAACTAAACTGCAATGCAGATATTGGATATATGTCCATGGTGCTGCACCTGGTCTCTCACTTCAGGTCATTTCATTCTGTGCTTTATCTGTAAATAAGTAATGGGCCTAAGCCACATGTTGAGTTCCTTGCCCCAACAGAAGGCCAGAACAATTCACTTTTAAGGGTGCTATTAGGCCACAACACGTTAAGCACTGTGATGCTGTTCCTGGGAGCACCAGTACCACTACTTACAGCCTCCTATGAGAGATTTCAGTTTGCCTATCAAAAGCCATCATTTAATCAATATTGTTTCCCAACCCAGAGTACTAGCCTTTTTAAAGTGCCATGGTCATTGATACCATATATTAGTTTATAATAACTAAAAGTATAGTCATACTTTAACACATAAAAACATTAAAAAATCCATATAAAGTAATAAATAAAATGTAGATCAGGAAAGGTCCAATGAGCCATGGTAAGAGCCCCAAATCCTTACACTAGCTTATGCACTGGCGGCAGTAAGTTATTGAGTGACCAAGTCATTAGCAGCCTTTTTTGCCAGTCGTTTTTCAAACTCCCACCCCTGCTAGACAGTTTAATAGATTTGATCGATTGTTTGGTCCAGGACAGACTGCATGCCTTTTAGTTCAAATTGACAAGGTAAAAAGCAGGTGTATGCAAATGAACCTCTACATTGCGCTCTAAGGTGACTAATACAGCATCCATATTGAGCTGGCAGGAGAAGGCAATTGCAATTGATCAATTACAAACTAATATACTGTAGCTAACAAACTCTATAGTGTGGCACTTTTATCAGTTTCAGTTTCAAGCAAGTAACAGGTTCAAAGAGATTTATGTCTCAACCACCAGTGTCTCAATGATCACGCATACGTGACCAGACATATCCAAAACCAGTTATACCATCACAACTGTTTTACAGTTCAAAGCAATCCACAGCTCTGCGTCCTTCTTTTCAGCTGTCCTCCAATCTCCACTCTCTTGTTTTCCAGTTTATCTTCACCTGAATCACAGGATCACATACTGTACCTAAAATGAGGTAAAAGAAAATTGTTCTCTGAGCGTAATAAATAATATCAACTGAAGTTCAGTTCCCAGCTCCCTTAGGCAATGTTAGCATACCTGTAACACTTTAGACACTTATATTTAGAACTACATGGTACAAAACACTCAAGTAGCTTCACAGAGCTCTCTTGTCAACCTCCAAACCAATCACTGGCTATTTGTCTTTAAATATGTATGTTTTGCATTATCAGCAGTGCTCCTTCACTGGGGACAACTCTGAATAAGTTCTTGCAAAGTGTTCAGAATGTTGGTCTGTATGAAGGTCCATCTGTAGACTGGAATGACATGTGACTTCCTTCCACTTTGCGACAGCATATGAAAATGGTGTTTTCCACAAACTTCTAAGGTACCGTCTCAGTTCCAACTTGAGGCACAAACCTGTCTCAGTACAGCAGGCTCTGGGCCACAGCATTAAATTCCCTCCTCAAAATCAGCAGCTGGTTGAACAAAGCAGTTCACTGTTGCCCAACTTTAAAGAACAGTCTGCTCATTTCAGAACACAGTAGCTGCCCTGTCATAGAGGAACCAGCAGGAAAACCCACTGAATCTGGTGTATAACAGCCAGTGACTGACTCCCACAAAGACGGCAAACTCCCGTCGGAAGTCCTTTCAAAAGTTCAATACTGCCAGCAAAAAGTTAAAATAAATTAACATAACTAGTTTCATTTATCAGGTTTAAAATTGTGCCAAAAATAACAAGTTTTGTGAAAAAGCCATCAGATGCTCAAACAAGCCTGGAACAGTGGGGAGTGGAGCAGCATTACACCCACCTTAATGCTCCACCATCCCCCACATTTAACTGGTACATTACTTGTTTGGGTTTTAAGAATAGTTCGTGTTGTATAAATTATGCAGAATATATTCAGAAACACACAATGCAGTATTAATCAAAGAAGAAATAAGAATGGCTTTCTTATGGTAGCATACTGTAACTGCAGCACTTGGATGGGTATTTTATGCAAATTTATTTATGTTCTTAATTCTTTCTTTGCTAACTGAGCAAAACATTTAGTGATAGAAACAGGATTATACGTGTTATGTTTATAGTGGTATTATTTTCTTATGTAACCCCACCCACCTACCTTGTCTGCCTCCCAGCCTTCTAGACTCGCCAGCCCCAGGTCCATATGTGCCCACTTTATTGTTCCTGCTAGCTCCTGTGTGCTGTTTTGCTGTGTATCTGGAGGAGTATGTGTTAACAGTTCAAACTACCTTCCTGGTAGTACAGTGCAGCTGGCCCTAAGGAAGCAGTAAAGTGCTACACAGCTCTGTGTGCACACATTTGAGCTGGCTCCTGCTTGAACATGCAAGCTGCCAATCTGTTCATGTATCCTGTAAGTGTTACGGCACTCTGTATTTAAAGCTGCCCTTCTGGCTTAGGATGGGTGTTCCTGTCTTCCAAACTCTGGGATCCCATAACACAAGTAAGGGGTCCTGAGACACACTCGGAGGTACAAGAAAGTGAACCTGGTATAAATGGTAAATGCTTATGTGTACAGTTACTTTATGTTTACTGTTACTTTGGGGACAACTGAGGCTGCCCTGTGAATGCGTTTCTGCCTATCACCTGGGGACTTAGTGTTATGGCACTAGTGACAGACAGAGGAAGTCTTTTTCAGATCCCATTCCACAACCAGATAACAGGGCAGATGAGCAGCTACTGTACTGTGGGACAGTTATTTATTAAAAAAGCTCTGTTTGCCTGCAACAAGACTTTTAACAACTGTTTAGATGTATGCCATCTTGGTAACCCCGACCCTTCTTTAATCAATCAGGATTTGAGGAGTTCTCAAAACTGCTGCTGTGTCTTCTGGGTAGGGGGACTGGATACTGTTCTTAGCACCTTGGGTGGTGGCCGAGCAGGTGTCAAGTGACCCTTATACAAATTAATTAAAAAACAAAACAGACAGCTGCATCCACCAATGGCTGTAATCTGTCTCCCCAGATGTTGGGGGAAGATACAGCTTGAGGCACCTCTGTCTGAGGCACTCTAAGTGAAACAGGGGAGTGCACAGTGAGCCACAGAAAATGTTTGAAAGTTGACCTAAGGTTTCCAAAGCCAAATTCCAGGAAACTTACCAAAAAGCTTTCTACCACCTGAAATACCAGACTGAATGTTTTAAGAGCTGTTTGTAGCTAGAACTCTGCTGCATCTGAGAAGCCCTCAGCCTATGAGGAAGGTTGGACTATATTCTGCCAAATGCCTGAAGTGCTACATGAGTCAAACAGTCAGAGTACAGAGACACACCAGAAAATTCCCATGTCTTGAGGGATCCAGATTGAAGCAGGAAAAGCCATCTTGTGGTTTGAGCCTGCAGTGTGGGAACTGCCAAGAGACTGTTTGCTACCCCTAGCCCTAAAGGGTGAGCTGGGTTTGTCTCCAGAGGTGTTAAAGTCAACTAGATGCAGAGAGAAAAAGACTGTGTCAGTCCTGAGCTCCAGGATGAGAACCTTGCCAGCGAAGATGGTCTGGGGACTTGGTAAGGTTGTGCTATAGCCAGGCATTACCCGTCATTTTCCCCTGGGAGTTAGATGCCTGGATGTGTGGGGTATGCATGTGGCCCTGGTCTCAGTGCTGATCTGATCCAGCATCCAAGAGGATGTGGCACAGAAGGTGACAAGCTGCTAGAGTCCACCACATCTCAGAAGGTGACAAGCTGCCAGACTGCTGGCATAGCCAAGTAAGCTGAAGACCTGTTGTACAGCTCAGGTCCCCAACTCGACTGACCAACCTGCTATTGTAATCTAGATGCTGTGAGACTGTGCTTCAGAACCATGATTAATCACAGGGATTGCCCTGACCTGCAGAGTTTAAACACAGTTTGTTCCAAGTTCCTTCCTATTTTAACAAGTGCACCAACGCCGGTCAGCCAGCTGCACCACTCAGGCCTGCAACATATATGCCTGGGTACCCAGACTGACATTAGGGGGCACTGGTACTAGTGGGCAGGTGGGTCAAGCTGTGTGGGGTGTGTTACATTTTGGGGGTTGAGGACAGGGGAAGTTATTGTTGTCCGCTTGTTTTTCCAGCTATGTGAAATTCAGTCAGAACTATTATTTATTTATGCATTTCCTTTCCTTCCCCTCCCTATTTAATAAACCTGTTACTGTTATTGTTCAATGCTGTCTGTGAGATTATTATCCGCGATGGCCTTTAATTGCATGTGTTTTAATGAGTTACAATTTAAAGTGCTATTCTGTATGTGGGGGGAGTGTGAGGGGAGGCGGGTAGGTACAGCATCCCAGGAGGTTGTACTACACCAACAACTGGCCCACTATAATTTACTCTGGAAGGAGGCAGAATGCTGTTTATTTAATGTCTGGGAAAGAACTCCCCCCCTTTCCATCTCAAACAGAGCCCAGGTCCCTCAATCTTGTTGAGCCTGCAAGGCAGGGGTAGTAACCGAAAGTTATACTGTGACCCGGTTACACTTACAGTCAACCCTTCTGATAAATTCTTGTTAGAAGTATCAAAAAGTCTAATTAATACCCTTCATAAAAGGGGTGAAGTCTGATATTGAGACTGGTGATCCAAAATAAATTGTTTTGAAGAATGAATTTGTGGTTTGATATACTATGACTTCATAATTCACTTTCTACAAACTTTATTTAAAAATATGAAAATATATTGTTCTTGATCACTGTTAGCCCTGCAGCATCCTTGATTATTCATAGTCCTGCACAAAGGGAATAAGCCACATTTGGAGATGAAAGGCTTTGATTGCATTTTTATTGTTTAACTGTTCCTATTTCCCCCTTTGAGACTCCCCATATCCCCCACCCCAGCGATCTAGGTTACTATGGCTGACCATGTCACAGATGGTAGCACAGGTGACAGTCAGCACTAAGGCTGCTTGTGGTCAGTCATCAAGGGGTGCCCAAGTGCCAGAGAGCCATCACATACACCATCTCTGGAAGATGAGTACCTTACCTTGCAATGCTTGGTGTGAGACTGTAATGAAAACACAGGAACCCCAGTCTCCTAGATGGCAGCACAATGAACTGCCACTGGGATGGCTGACAACCATATATTTCTTCACAATTATTCTTATATTTTTTTATTAATTCCGCTGTCACCAGTGCTACCCATGTTCAACTCAGACCAACTTCTAGTCCCATCCTTTCCTTCTCTGAAACATACTTGTCTTTCTAATGGGTTCCAGAATAGCACTTGGTTCATGGTGGATTCCATTGAGAGTGATGGCAGCTGTCCTTCTGTACATCCTTCTAATGTGTGGGAAGGCCATGGCCAGTCATGTGGGAAGAAGCTGAGAGATTTAGCTTCATGGTACTGCACTAAAGTTTTTGTTTTCTGCTAATGTTCTCCCCTTCCCTCAGATACTGACAGTTGAGTTGCCAAGGCGCTCAGACACGAGACATGCCTGTCCTTCAGCATCAGTTGGCAGCACCAGCCATCCCATAAGAAGCTTCAACTGTGACACCACCTGTTGTCACCCAGGTGGCAGTGTAACAGTGGACTCTGTAACCATCCCTCTCTGGAGGAAGAGAGTGTCCTGTGGGATTCTTGACCCTTCTCCCACCAGCCAGTCCGCAATGTCCCAGGCTCATTCTTGTACAGCAGCACCAGTGCCATGCAGAATGTGGGAACAACAGCAGTCCTTGGAAGGGGAAGCAAAACCAGTGTCATGGAGAAAGAGGTACAGCACTAATCCTGCAGATGGGGGGGGCAACACTTGTCCTGTGGTGGTGGGGGGGCCAAATGTGTACAGAAACATGGAGCAATGGAAGATGCAGTGGGTCTAAAGGGAGGACTGACAAAGCTGACTTTAGAATTTGCAATGGTGAGTGCAAGGTGGGAAGTTAAGAATAAATCTATAGAATGAATGAAGTATGGGGGTCCAATCTAGAACAGTGGAGATTTGGGAGCAGTCCCTTAGATAATGTCTCATAATCAAGTATGGAAAGGATTATTTTATTACTTAGCTCCTTCCTTGCAGTGGGTGGGGGAAGAGGCTGTGTTGATTCTAGTAAAGAGCAGCATGCTTGGGATGAAGCAGACTGAGGCTGCACTGATTTGGGAGAGGAATAAAGGAAGTGTGGTGATGCAGGGAAGAATATATGATATATCTGGCACAATTTGCAAGTCAATCAATCAATCAATCAAATTCTTTATTTATCCAGGCGAACACCATTGAGCAAGCTCATTTACAAGATGGACCTGCATTACACAATTCAAGTAACAATGCATTTATATACAGACAAATAGACAGTAGATGCAAGAGTATAACAGTACAGGTAGGCCTGCAATAGACAGGATAAGTAAAAATACATTTGGGTTCAGGTAAAAGACAGTCGGTAATGGTATACATAACAATAGGGTAGCAAGTCAGTAAAAATTTATACCAGATACAGCAGCATACATGGTTTAGTATTCCTGTAAAGTAAAGGCATTCTAGTCCAGAGAAGAGATTAGTTGAAGTGGATGCTACAAGCGAAGAGACATACATAGTCAGTTTAAAAATACCCAGGCGTATCAAAGGGGAGACATGTCGGGAGAAGTGGGCAGCCAGTGGGGTGGGGGGGTCTGGAACTGGGATAATACTAGGAGTGAAGGAATGAGATGCTGTGGGTATACAAGGAATAGGTGGCTGAGGGAGGGTGAGATTTAGGGAGGTAAATAAGTAGGTGGCTCAGGGACAAGTTATGCCCTGATACAAGAAGGAAGGAGGATGGGAAAAGCAGGGAGTATGTGGAAGGGTGGTGTAAGTAAGCTAGGATCATTGGAAGCAGTTGCAGGCTTCTGTAATGTATTTTGAGTATAAGGTCTTAAACACAATGAGACTAACAGGAGTCCTCAGTTTCAATGATTTCTGTAGCACATTCCAGAGTGAAGGTAGAACGAATCCTATGGCAGCTTTTCCAAAACACGTTAGGGCTTTGGACACTTTCAGAGAAATCAGTGAACAGCTTCTTAGGGCATAGGTTTCAGGCATATTGAGAGTCAGGCAAGCAACAATGTACTGTGGAAGTTTGCCAGTGATAGCTCTGTATGTCCAGAGAGCTGCATTTTTATTTCATCTGTAGTGTAGGCAGGCCCAACCTACGGCTTCATATAAAAAGCAGTGATGGGTGGAGAAGGGGAGACTGGTGATGAAGTGCAGGGCTCTGTGGTAAAGTGTGTCCAATTTTCCGAGGTATGAAGTAGCACATTGGCTATATATGAAGTTGGCATAATCAATTAGAGAAAGGAACGTAGACTGAACTAGCTGTCTCTTGGTCTCTGTAGTTAGTAGGCAGTTTAACCTGAAGAAGAGACCTAGTCTCTGCCTCAGTTTTTTTAACAAATCCTCCAGGTGGTCGGCAAAGGAGAGTTTGAAGTCCAGCCAGATCCCCCGGTATTTGAATTTCGGCACAAATTCCAGGGTTTCTCCTAGGAGGGTGGTGATTGAGGGGTACAGCAGGGTAGGCTGCATGGTTAATAGGTGAAAATAGCATCGCCTTTGTCTTTTTGGCATTAAGTAGCAATTTTTTACTAAGGAGCTGGTATTGAAGTATGTTGAAGTCAGCTTACAGAACGCTACAGGCAGTTTCAGGAGTTGTACGGCTTAGGTAGATCACTGTATCATCTGCAAACAGATGAATTTTCGCCTCATTGATGCCTGAGTCTATATTGTTGATGTAGATGGCAAATAGCAGTGGCCCCAGGATGGATCCCTGCGGAACACCTCTTTTTAACAAAGTAATCATTGATTGTAGATGCTGCCTCTAGGGGGTTGGTGCAGGGGTGGTACTGCGCTTGATGGTAGGATGGAAATGGTTAGCTAAAAGTTCAAACTAGTTGTGCACCTCCTTCCAGAATTTGACAGGGCTTGATTTATCAGTCTGGAACTAAAACTTAAAATAGATGGATTTGGCTGGTACTATAGCCTCAAAGTGCACTGTTTTTTAAGCTGTGTTGTAGAAAAACAACAGGTTAATGACAGTCTTTAGGTTCCATGTCAAGATAGCAATTACAAACTCTGCGTGATAAAAAAAGGTGTGCTGTCCATGCAGTCCAAATAAGCTTGGTCCAAAACAGTGCAGCTATAAATAAACCTTAGCAGTTTCTCTGTGTGATTAGATGACAGCGTGTCTTTTGACCACGCTGTATCAGCGGCGCGATCTTGATGTGATACTTAGTCTGGTTCCACATCAAGATAGCAATTACAAACTCCACACCGTAAAAAAGCACATCATCTGCGCAGTCCAAACAAGCATGGTCCAAAACAGCACAGATACAAATAAACCTTTGCGGTTTCTCTGTGTGATTAGATGACATCGTGGTTTTTGACCACACTGTATCGGCAGCATGATCTTGACATGATACCTAGTCTGCTTCCACGTTCAAGACAGTGATTACAAACTCCATGCAGGGAATAAGTGCGCCTGGTCAAAAAGGGTCAGCAGGTTGGTAATGACCTAGGGAAGATATGCCCCCTTTACCAATTATCCTAAATTACTCTGTTTATAAATTGTGGAAAAGCTTAAATGCATTATGAATATACTAGGGAAATCCTCATAAATGAGATCATTTTTTCACTGTGCTATCCAAGTCTACAGAATGTTTTTTGCAAGAGTTGGCGACCTGAAATGGAGAATTCATTTATAGAAGAAACAGTACACTGATCAGTACATTTTGAGTGGTAACATCTGAAACATAACAAGTAAACATCAAAATGTTACTGGCATAACATGGTTTTGTACAGAAAAAGACCTTTGTTAGGTTATGTCCTCACCTCTCCTGTTCTTTTTCCCTTCACTTTAATTCTTTTGACAGCATTGTCAGACCAGCAAAAAAACAGAAATGCTTTCACAGCAGTATGACATTTTAGTACAGCAGAAAGGTACTGTACAGGAAAACAGAACATTTGGAATGTAAATCCATTAAGATTTTACAAGTGTGAACCTATGGCTTTCCCTTTTATCTGCTTCATTTGGAAAGGTAGATCTGATTGACACTTGCAATAGATATGGTCACATCAGCATACATTAGAATACATGTTTTACACAGTACATAGTATTTGCTCCAAGGAAGGGTGTTGATAGCAAATACATGCTATACTGTATTTTTAAACTGAATTTATAACATATAACTTTCTTACCTATGTTTAAATGACTATAACAGATGAATGCCTAATTCCACTCTTTACAAAAATATGAAAGTAGTAATTATAGAAAATATAAGAGAAGCATATTAACCTTTCGTAACAGCAAACAACCACTGACCTGTCTGTTTTGCTGTTCTCATCACCATGTTCCTACTTTCTTGCAATTCTTTTATCTCTTTTACTTGAAACTAGAGCTGTTAGAATTCAGGTGGAATTACTATTATGATTCTGTTAAATATTGTGCCATTGGGATCATACTAGGATAAAGGAATAAAAGCAGGCATCAAGCCCATCAATTATCTCCTCATTTCCGAGAAAATGCTGCAACAATCTGCCAAAATGTTAATTTCAATTATGTCCATCTACTTTCTAAACCACCCATCCAAATTATAGCAAGTGTGCTTCATCTGGGGTTCAATATTCAAAAGTTTGCATGGGCACTAACAGGTGTTTGCCCCTTCAAACCAGGGCTCGTGCCGGAGCCCCATATTCTAAAGGGGCATTTGCATGGGCAATGATAGTTAGCACCCATGCAAAACATAATGTATGTGTCCGGGCAAGAGGAGGGGCATAGCTATAAATATTTGTGCCACCCCATTTTTGGCAGTAATGCTCTGTGCAAAAGGGTTTAGTGTGATCCTTTTGTGCAGTGCAAATACCATCAAATAAAACCTTGACTTACTTTTGGCAACCCTTGTGGCTGCTGGAGGTAATGCAGAGACCTAGTCAGTTGACCATTGGGGGACCACACCCTCCCCCTGTGGTATCTGTCACTGCTTCCCCCACCAATCACCAGCCTGTTCTTTATTTGATAGTATCTCTGGTGCTAGTGGCAACCCCCCTGATCTCAGTCCCTGTATCAACACATATATCCCTGGTGCTAGTGGTGCCCTCTGATCCCAGCACTTGTGTAAATACACATATCCATGGTGCTAGTGATAACTCAACTCCCTCCGATCCCAGCCCCTGCATCAATACATATATCCATGGTGCTAGTAGTGCCCTTCGATCCCAACCCTTGAGTAAATACATGTATCCCTGAAGCAAGTGGTAACCCCCCCCGATCCCAGATGCTGTGTAAATACACATATCCCTGGTGCTATTGATAACTCATCTCCCTCCGATCCCAGCCCCTGCATCAATACATATATCCATGGGGCTAGTGGTGCCCTTTGATCCCAGTCCTTGTGTAAATACATATATCCCTGAAGCATGTGGTAACCCCATCTCTCCAATCCCAGCCCCTGTGTAAATACACATATCCCTGGTGCTAGTGATAACCCAGCTTCTTCCAATCCCAGCCCCTGCATCATTACATACATAGCTGGTGCTAGTAGTGTCCTCCCTCCACTTCAATGCCAGCCCTTGCATAAATACATATATCCCTGGTGCCAGTGGTAACCCCCCTCCCTCTGATCTCAGCCCCTGTGTAAATACATATATCCTTGGTGCCAGTGGTAACCCCCCCACGTGATCCCAGGCCCTGCATATATACACATATCCCTGGGGATTGTGGTAACTCCCCTCCCTCCAATCCCAGCCCCTGCATCAATACATATGTCCCTGGTGCTACTGGTGCCCTTCCCTCATCCCAACCCTTGTGTAAATACATATATCCCTGGTGCCAGTAGTAACTCCCTCCCTCTGATACCAGCCCATGCATAAATACACATATCCCTGGTGCTAGTGGTAACCCCTCCCTCTGTTTTCAGCCATGAAGTACACACAACCACTCCCTGGCATCCAGTGTCACTGGGCACCCACCCACCACCATATCCACAACAGTGGTGCTACAGGTGCATACAGTGACTGGAACAGCCCTCCTCACACCTTCTTCGCTGGCCACTATATGTACAATCAGGGATCGCATCCCTTATTTATAGGACAGGGCATGTTACCCTATCCTATAAACAAGAGTCACACTCCCTTACTCCTTATACTATATATTAAAGAATGTGCCAGCGATCAGTGGGGGGATACCACTAGCATCAGGAATTCTATATGTTAAAGAATGGGTCGGCAATTGGCTGAGGGGGGTTCCACTAGCACCAGGAACAGATATGCATAGCTGGGACAGCGCAATTGGGGGTGGTGCTGCACTAACCTGCCTCACTACCCATACAAATTAACCCATAATGGTCTCAATTTTAAAAGTAGCAGGAGAGATAGAGCAGCATTGCAGGACCAAGATGTTAATTTAGGTAAGGTGATTTGTGTGAGCAAAGCAGTTCACTACAGCTAGAGTGGCAGATGGTTGTTGTGCACACTGGGATAGGAAGGACACATTTTAAGGATATAAGGTGGTCATTTATTTAATTATAAATTTTCTTGAGGGTAAAGATGTCCAGAAGGATGTTCTTCAATGACCTCATGGTCCTGTGGCCTGTGATGAAAGACAGATACATAAATTGGATAACATACCTTTTCCTAAGAGCCTGTTGAAAGTAGGAGGGCCTTCTTTTTCTGGCAAGTTAGAAGGTATTATGGGATAAGCAATGCCTGAATACTCAGGATGTACTGCAGTTGTGCCATAAGAGACAGGCTATTAGCCATGTCAAGGTTAACTGCAATCATGGAGATTTGAAGTAAAGGATAGTTCTTGGTGAAGCAACTTGTGTATGAGTCACCAGTGACAAGAGTTAGAAGCATTGAATCTTTAAAAAAAGTACTACTGATCTGAGTAGCACAAAAATAGTATACCCCCAGGTCTTATTCTTATGCTACCATGAATGTCTCAGATAATGTTGTCAATAATAATTTGCTGTATTACCACTGTAAACTTTAAATTATTAAACCAAATTTCTCCATATTTTTTAGATACCACGATCCATTGACATTGGCTATGTATGCCAGATTAAGGCCTTTACCTGTAAAAAGTAGGAAAGTTACAAACATCCACATTTTTGCGACTGCATTGGACTCCATTGCACCCATCCATGTCTGCCTGCTGGCCTCCCACCGTAGTTTGATGTGGTATAATGATAAGCTCTGGAGGAAGATGGCAACAGGGCTGAGGGTGGAGCATTCCTGGAAAAGATACTGATCTATGGATGACAACATGTCTCTAAGGTCTTACTATAGAGACTATCACAGGGCAATAACACTGAGGAAGAAAAGAGTTACTCTTACAGGTTATTGCCTCAGGTAAGAATTGTCCTGCTTAGCTTTTCTGCACCATGGATATGTTGATTCACCTTGCCTGACTGTGATCTGCTGCAAATTTATATAAGGAAATGTGTGATGTTTGACCAATTCTTTCAGGACAGAATGGCTTTCATTAGGATGGGTATCATTCCAATAGGCCTGTTATTGGCCTGCAGTGGTCTTGAGGAGATACACTCAGGCACTTTGAGGGTCTGGAGCAAATTGCAGCCAGTTTATGTGAATGATAGCCAAAAAGCGGTCTTGAATTTGAATCCCACTTACTATGAGTTGGACTCGGGGCCTATGTGGCTTGTTGTGGGCTGCCATGAGGCCCTGGGCTCAGTGTCTGTAGGCATCATTCAGTGTTCCATTTTTGAGGGCTATTTTCCCAAGGTGGTTGAAAAGGCTGGAGTAAGATCCCCTTGAAGAAGCCTGATTTGGACCTGAACATGTTAGCAAACCACAGACTTGCCTTGAACCTTCACTTTCTAAGGAAAGGGATTGAGAAGGTGGTGACAAGGCAGCTTGAGGATCACCTGGAGACATTTATTTTTCAACTTTATATGTTTCCTGGTTCCTGGTAGGGGATGCATCTCCTCAGCAACACCTGAACCTCATGCCCAGTATCCCCCCAGGCTGCTCAAACTGGAGACCCACGGCTTCCCCCCTTGTGGTGGTGCTCCGAGGGAGGAGAGACATGAGATCCACCTGAGGCCCCAGCCAAGGCTTCCGCCTGGAGCTTCATTTAGGTGGAGGTCCAGGTGGCTTCACAGAGTAGCCAGCCCAATGGATTTTCCATGAGCTTCCCTGGGAGGCATGGACATGCAAAGACATCTGCATGGGTCAGGCGCACTCCCACACCTGACCTACAGACATCTGCCATTGCCTCTGCCTACTGAAGAGTGGTACAGGCTGTTGCACACTAAGCCTCCACTGGGTGTTGCTGGCATGCTGGGAAGCTAGGACCCTTCCCCCAGAGGAGGAGAGCTGTATGTGGGACCCTCATCCAACCTCCCACCAGCCAACTCTCTGATGTATTGTGCTTGTTGCTGAACACATGTCATCAGCACTGCAGGCAGTAGTGCTACCACTGTGCCAGTGGGCTTGTTTCATATGGAGAAGTTTGTCATCTATGAGCCATTTCAATGGGGTTTCAGGCCTCACACAGCACATAGACTGCACTCATAAAGGTGTTCTGTGACCTGCTCTTAGCAAGGGATTGGGGAATGACATATCCTTGTTCCCCCCAATTTCTAGAAAACTTTTGAAACTATATATCATGGGGTATTGATATAATACCATGTAGAATGTGGGGGACTCATTGGGACAGCCATGAAGTGGATTAAGTTCTTCCTCACTGGCACATTACAGAAGACTGAGATGAGAACTTGTTGATCCCATCAGAAGGTGATTAGCTGTGGGGACCACAAGGGTCAGTTCAATCACCCATGTTATTTGTAAAGTGTATGATACCATTAGGATGGGCTATGACGTGATACATCATACGTTTTCACTACTGTGTGGATGATACACCAATGTACTTTTTATTTACACCTAATGGTAGGCAGCAGTCTCGGTGCTGGAGCAATTCCTTCAAGAAATCAGACATTGGATGGTGTCTACCAGATTGAGCTTAAAATTGACCAAGATGGAGTTGCTACTAGTGGAAAAAGGTTGGTGGCCATGAGTTGGTGGCCAGATGGTGACCATGGGTTGGTGGCCAGATGAGTGTCCATCATTACAACAAATTTGAATGGCATTCTTTTGGTGGCCATGGAGAAGGTGACAATCTGGGAGTCATTTTTGACTCTGACCTGACTCTAGAAGAACATGTGTTGGTTGTAATCCTCTCTGGATTTTTTCAATTGAGAAATACAGTACAGTATGTTCACTTCAAGTCAAGAAACAGCACTGGGGAACCGGGTGACAGCGAAAAATGCAATAATCCAGATTAAAAAGAATTAGTGGCACTCACCACCTAAATCAACACACAAGCAAACTGGAAACAGTGCTGAATTCCTTTATTGAAGTGTCTGTGGTACAAAAAATGTAAAAGCCCACTCTGGAACTACCTAATGCATTTCACACAAAGAGCTTTCTCAAAGACTAGGGCACCTTAGTTCTGACATCATCTAATAGGTGTTCTTAAGGGGACAGGTCCCATTTATACATTATTGAGTCTGAAATAGATGCCATACTAACAAAAGTGTAAGTACTAACTAAGAAATGCATATTCACAAACATATGTTAAAAAATCAACAAATTACCTGAACAGTTTCATAGTGCATAACGTTACAAAGTAAATTTATTTGTTTAATATTGCAGGTAATTATAAAGTCACTACTATTAATAATCAAACTGCTGGCATCGGTAAGTATACAAGAAAACCCCTGTCTTCCTAAACCTGACACTGCACTCCTAGGTCTCTGGCTCCATAGGCATTTGTACTTTCCCAGTGCTTCAACTGTCCTTGCAACTGTACCTCCCAATGTCTCAGTCTGGGTACACATGTTTGTCCTCCTCCTGCTAGTCCATGCAGGGGACATTGATCTCAATCCCAGATCTCCCAGCCCCACCCCTAATCAAATTCCAATGACCATGACCCAATCTTTTCTCAAAGGCCTCAAGATTGCACATATGAACATTTGTAGCCTTTGCTCAAAAAGACCCCAGACATCCTTTGTATCTCTGAGTCTTGGCTGAAGCCCACTATCAAGCAACATGAGGTGGCACTACTAGGCTACAACTGTTTTAGGAGGGATAGGTTGTGCAAAAGGGATGGTGGGATCCTTATCTACACTCGGTCTGATCTGGATGTTAATGAGCTCCCTGAACCTGACTCTGGATCTCCAGCAGGGGAGTCCCAATTCCTCTCCCTAACCCTGGGTAAGGTCAAGAAGCTTATCATTAGATGTGCCTATCTTCCTTCCAATAAGGCTTCCTTAGTCCCCCCCATCCTTCATTGCTTTCCTTACTAATCACCCTCACCATGACCTTGTGCTATGTGGTAACTTCAATATTGACTGACTTGGCCCTGCTGCTGACAAATTGTGTTCATCACTGGCTGACTGTAACTTACCTCAACTCATCCAGGACCCAACTACAATCAATATCAAAACAGAGAAACATTCCTTGCTAGACTGGGTGATCACTAACTGCCCCCCTGAAGGTAAAAGCTGTGTGTGTACTTTCCAATTGTATAAGTGATCATTCTCCCACTCTTTGTGTCTGGAGGAATAATTGCCCCCCCCCCAAGATCTCTCCTTGTCTGTGAAACCCTCCCTGATATCAACCAAGCTCTGGATTTCTTCATTTCCACCTTTAATTGGATTGGTGATAAGCATACTCCTCTGAAAAAGTATAGATCTAAGGGTGTCAAGGCCCCACAATGTAATTAGGACCTAAGGATGCTTATTTCCTGCTATGACCATGCTTGGTGAACCTACAAGAAAAGCAGCCTGCCCTCTGACTGGCAACTTTACAGGCAACTAAGAAATAAATACAAAAACTCCCTATATAAAGCAAAATGCCACCACTACAAGTCAGTGCAAACCAAGCACACCTCTGCAGTGCTAAAGCATTCAGGAGACAGATCAATTCCTTGATCAATGGGAAAACTACTGAGCTCCCAAGTTCCTTCATTGCCCAGGGCACCACCCATACA
Organism: Neoceratodus forsteri; assembly: GCA_016271365.2. Lineage (NCBI taxonomy): Eukaryota > Metazoa > Chordata > Ceratodontiformes > Ceratodontidae > Neoceratodus > Neoceratodus forsteri. The sequence goes on from JADMNL010000023.1 coordinate 233,004,120, forward strand.
GACCCCCCTTCATTCACTACTAGCTTCAATTAATTCTTCACTGTCCTTGACAGATACACCTCAATCCTTAATAACTCCCCTTTATCCACTTCAGCCTCAGTCACCACCAACAATCTAGGGGCTCATCCCTGTTTATATCTGAAGCTGGTCTCCACTAAGGAGGTTCAGAGGCTTCTAAATAATTTGAAGGCTGACAGCTCACCTGGTCACAGCACACTTGAACCTAAGTTCCTCAAACTAGGTGCTCCTGCCCTCACTCGCCATGTACGTGACCTTTTTTAATCACTCCTTCCTCTCTAGTACAGTCCCTAGCAAGTGTTAAACTAGCCCTGGCAAGAAGAAACACAGGTGAGGAGGTACAGGCAAAGTGGGCAAGCATTAATTATGCAATACTTGAAGCAACATCCCACTGTGTTAGAGAGAAAGGCAAGAGCAAAAGAGGGAGGAAACCACTTTGGTTCTCAAAAACAGTTGCAGAAAAGGTCAGAGCCAAAAGGCTGGCATTAAGGAAATATGAGGAAATGCAGCGGGGCGAAGATAGGGAGTCATACCAAACTTACCCAAGGGAAGCAAGTAAGGCAGTAAGGCAGGCAAAGGCTCAAACTGAGGAAACACTAGCACAAACTGTAAAAGAAGGGGACAAGACTTTCTAGAGATACATTAGTGAAAGAAGAAAGTCCAGAGGGGGTATTGCCAAGATCAAAGGGGATAAGGGTGAGTGTGTGGAGAAGGACCAAGGAAAAGCATCCATCCTAAATAGATACTTCTGCTCAGTATTTACTGAGGAAAAGGTAGGGCAGGGCCCACAGCTCAGCACCATGGATACAGGGGGGAGGGAGGTATGCACTAGTCCCTTCAAAAAAGAAAGAATCCTACACGAGCTCACTAATCTCAGGGTGGACAAGGCAATGGGACCTGATGGCATACATCCCAATGCACTAAAGGAGCTAAGGGTGGAACTAGCAGAGCCATTAGCAGAAATGTTTAGTGAGTTTCTGAGCACAGGAGAGGTCTCAGAAGACTGGAAAAGGGCTTATGTGATCCCACTACACAAGAGTGGTAGCAAGGAGATGGCAGAGAACTACAGACCAGTCCGTCTTACCTAAGTAGTGGGCAAGATTATGGAGGCACTCCTTAAGGAAAGGATAGTGCAACACCTGGAGTCCATAGGAGCACAGGATCCAAGACAGCATGGGTTTACAACAGGAAGGTCCTGTCAAACTAATCTCATAGATTTCTTTGACTGGGTAACCAGAGTGGTGGACCAAGGGGGTGCAGTTGATGTCGCCTACCTTGACTTCAGCAAAGCTTTCGATACTGTTCCACATAGAAGATTGATTAATAAGCTGGGTAGGCTTGGGGTGGGTCAGAAGTTGGTCAACTGGGTGGCAAACTGGTTGGTGGACAGAAAACAGAGAGTGATGGTAAATGATATAAAGTCTGAAGAGATGCGAGTCACAAGTGGGGTACCTCAGGGATCAATCCTGGGGCCAGTCCTCTTCAATATCTTCAACAGTGACATTGCAGATGGACCGGAGGGTAAGGTTTGTCTGTTTGCAGATGACACCAAGATCTGCAACAGAGTAGATGATCCAGATGGGGTGGTCAGAATAGGAAGAGATTTGGATAAACTGGCAAAATGGTCAGAAGAGTGGCAACTGGGGTTTAGTGCAAATAAATGCAAAATCATGCACATAGGTTAGAGAAACCCTGAAGCCAACTATAGGTTGGGAGGGGAGCTGCTGGCAATCACAAGGGAAGAAAGAGACTTGGGCATCATCATCACAAATGACCTAAAATCACCAAAGCAGACCACTGAAGTAGTAGGTAAGGTTAGAGGGATGTTGGGATATATTAGTAGGGGTAACGAAAAGTCATAAGAGGGAAGTAATAATCCCTATTTACAAGACATTGGTTAGGCCCCATCTGGTGTACTGCATGCAGTACTGGAGGCCGCACCTACACAAGGACATTAACCAAATGGAGGCAGTCCAGAGAAGGGCAACCAAAATGGTGCAGGGACTGTATCAGAAAACATATGAGGACAGATTAATGGAGCTCAATATGTTTGCCCTAGAGCAAAGGAGGGGGAGAGAGGTGATATGATCGAAACATTCAAATAACAAGGGCATTAACAAGATGAAAGAATCTAACATATTTCAATATAAGAAAAATAGCAGGACAAGAGGACACAGCATGAAATTAGAGGGAGGCCGATTAAGGGGTAATGTGAGGAAGTTCTATTTCACAGAAAGGGTGGTGGATGCACAGAACCACCTACCTCAGGAAGTGGTGGATATGAATACGGTGCAGGACTTCAAATAGGCATGGGATAGGTATAAGGGAACAATACAGATGAGTATAAATTGATAGGCCATTGACCAAGCAAAGGCCTTAAGGCCTTTGGCACGTTCATAAGATAGAAAAAATGGCAGACTGGATGGGCCTTGTGGTCCTTATCTGCTGTCAACTTCTATGTTTCTATGTTCTATGTAAGTGGAAGGTAGTGGTAGTCATACCAGTGCATAAAAGGGGACCCAAGTCAGTAGCCAAAAACTTTATATCAATATCCTTCCTGTGCCCCCTGGCTAAAATGCAGGAATGTATAGTTTATAATCACCTGCAAAGTTATCTGGAACACCACAATTTATTCTCTCCCTACCAGCATGGATTCAGAAAACATCATAGCACACTCACAGCCTTGATTAAAGTTACCACAGACATAATTCAGGACATGGATCAAGAATCTGCCACGGGTGCTATCTTTGTTGATCTGACAAAAGTGTTCAACCTGGTGAATCATGGTCTTCTGCTTCAGTGGCTTCTTGAGCTTGGTCTTGATAATAATGCCCTGAGATGGTTCCATAGCTATCTGTCCTGCCGATCACAAAGGATTAAGTGGGCTGGTGCTCTATCTAACCTTAGACTCATAACACACTGGGTGCCACAGGGCTCTATTCTTGGGCAAATGCTGTTTTCTCTGTTTATTAATGACTTACCCAATAACTGTGGAGGTGCCTCTGTGCATCTCTATGCAGATGATGCTATCATTTACCGCTCTTCCCCTTATGTTAATCAAATAAACTGAGACCTTGTCTCTGACTTGTCTGACCTAGAAGGTTGATTCAAGCATAATCATCTCATCCTTAACACACACACAAAAAAAATAAAAGCATGTTGTTCTCGCACCCATCCTCCTCTCCTAGTACCCTTCCCTGTTTTGTATCACATCTCTGGATGGGGAGGCCTTTGAGTCTGTCCACACCTTTAAATACCTGGGCATCACCCTCACTGTCCTTAAATGTCCATGCCTCCACTATAGTTAAATCCCTGAACCAAGAGTTAGGTCTCCCCTACCATATCCATCCCTTCCTCACATCTGCCTCTTGCTTTAAAATTGCTTTCTCATCCCTCCTCCCTCTCCTAACCTATAATGCTCCTTTAGTACTATGTACCAATGTCACTACCCTGTCTCTTCTGGCTCAGGCATATAATAGAGTAGGCAAATTCGCATTCGGGGTGAACTCCCATCATCATCATTGTGATGTTCTTTCTACTTAAGGTTGGCTCCCATTTGAATCTAGACTAAGGCATACCACCCTGAGTCTCATGCATAATCTGGTCCATAAATTTACCCTGCCCTGCTTCAGTGAGATTGTCTGCTGTAGACAAGCCCCTCAAGCTCTCAGACCCACCTCCCTCCCCCTTCTCATATAGCCAAATTTGCAACTTGTTTCTGCCCATAAGTCCTTTGCTTTTGCTGCAGTATCTGATTGGAACTCCCTTCCCCTTCTGTCCTTTCTTGCCTCTCTCTTACCTCTTTCCAATCCAATTTTCTCATCTCTCTCTCTCTCTCTACTACTGATATGTGCTCCTGGTTTTGGTGATGCCCATTCCTACCCCCTACTCTTCTGTTCTCCCTCCTCTCCCTTCTGCCTGACTCCTTACCTTTGCTTCCCCCCTGCCTTCTACACTGACTCACCCTTTGTACCATTTTTGCACTTGATCTCATAATGATATATGATTATGTATAACTGTAATATTGCACATGCCTAGCCTGTTATTTGTTTACCTTATGTTGTTAACATTAACTGTACCTTGCCTTGCTTGTTGACCTTTATTCTGTTTACTATCAAATGTTTTTTGCTGCTGAAATGATCTTTTCTGTGAAATTGCCCTGTATTGGAATTACTTTCTGTGAAACTGATGTAATTGCAATGTACTGTACTTCTCTTGTTGCTCTTCTGGGTCGTCCCTGAAAAAGGGACTGATATTGTCTCAGAGGACTTACCCAGTTACCAAAATTCAAATAAAAATAAATACATTCTGGTCTTCAAATCTATATGGCCTCTTCTTGACACACTGAACCTCAAGCATACACCTTGGAAGGTGCTATAATGGAATCTGATCAATAAGTTAGTTCACATTAATTGCTTACTGCACTGTTATTTTCTAATAAAGGGAGCTGGACTGAATCCATGATTCAATCCTGGCCACTCACTCACTCACTCACTCCCAATTCATACAGTATATCCAAAAAGCTTCCCTCAAAAGTGCCTACTGATCAACCCCCCCCCCAGCATTTGAATACACTTTTTCAATACCCTGAAGCTTGAATTAGTGCATACGTCCATGCCTAGTTGTGTGTATGTGATTAGCTTTGGCAAGTGTAAGATTTTTATTAAGAATGGCCAGTCAGTGGTCTCCCACTCATGACACAGAATTTCATGTCTTGCCAACATAATAAGCCTCACAAGTAGATGTGATTAGGTAAATAACTCCCATAGTATCACAGGTAATAAGATCTTTAATTTCTTCCTTTTCACTATTTTTAGGGTTAACAAAATATTTCCCTTGTTCTATAACATGGCAGTAAGTACATTTTGTACATGGAAAACAGCATTTTCTCTTTTTGTGTAGCTATGATTTTGATAGGATTTACAGACAAAAAACAACATGGATTTAAAAGAAATAGAGCATGTGGTACAAATCACTTGTGCTTTTATGAAAAGATTAAGGAGGATTTAAATAATAATATACCAGTGGATATAATATTTTTGGACTTTCAAAAGGCCTTTGACAAAGTGTCTCATGATCATTTGATAAAAGAAATAAAATAGGTATAGCCAGTCAAATTATTATATGGGTGTAAAATTGGCTGAGTGATAGAAGTCAGAGGGTGAGAGTATTGGGAGAGCTGTCTGAATCAGTGAGGATGAGGAGTGGGGTGATGCAGGGCTCTGTGTTAGGCCCCATATTATTCTCATTGTATGGTAGTGACTAACAAAAAGGAATTGTTAACCAACAAGTGAAATTTGCAGATGACATTAAGCTGGGGGGACCGGTAAGAACAATAGGACAACAAAATAGTATGAAAAAGGATTTGGAAAAAGTGAAAAATGGGCAAGTCAAAATAAGATAAACTGTTGCTTAGAGAATCAGGGGTAATATATTTAGGAAGGGAGAGTAGAGGGAAAAAAATGGATATATGCTAAATGGTAAAGAATTAAAAAAAGTTATAGAGGAAAAGGATTGTGGTATAATGATTGATAGAGAACTAAAATTTGATAAACAAAGAACGATAGCCATACAAAAAGCAAATAACATGGTAAGAAACATAAAATGTACCTTTAAATATAAATCATTCGGATACATGGTGCCAATATATAGGTCTTACATCAGGCCATATTTGGATTATAGTTCCCAGTTGTGGAATGCATATTTAAAGAGGGAAATAGGGAGAGTGGGGAAAGTACAGAGAAGATATACTAAGATGATAGGGAATTTACATAAATATGAATATAGTGAGAGATTAAAGAGGACAGGATTATGTATGTTAGAACAAAGAAGGATAAGAGGAGACTTAATGATGATGTTTTGAATAGTAAACAACCATGAGTTGGTAGAAGAAATGGGTATAAAAATAAAAGAAGGGTTGAGGGGGTTGAGAAGTCATAATAAACAAACCAAACTTAAGACAGTAAAGAAAAATGGTATATACTATTCCTTTGTTAATAGGACAGGGAGAGTATGGAATACATTGCCAAGAGACATGGTGGAAAGTAAAACATTGGAAAAATTTAAAAAAGGAATTGATCTATTTTTTCTTGGGGAGCAATGAAAGTGGACCCACTATGGTGGGGGACAGTTTATATGGACCTATTGGTCTTCTACTGTTCTATGCCAAGTATATGTATAAATAAATACCCCATTCTACCTGTTATGTACTGTGTGGTAGCCTGTTCTTAATGGACTTGCTCTTTTATATACGATTCTAAGAGTGAGAGTCAGATATTTTTCTAAAACTTTATCACCCTTCAATACTCCCAATTTGTTTTAAATAATGTTTTCAATAAAACTGGACTGATTTGAATAGGTGGTGATCAATTAAATTCTATTGTCTGCATCCCTATTCTGTCTGGTCTGGTACAGTAACTCCTGCCTATTTTCACCTGGCATAGTTCCTGGCATATTCAACTACATTTTGGGTATAGTCTCATTCTTCAAACACAGCCCTCAGGTCTCTGGCCCCTTCTTCAAAGGTATCTTCTGTGTTACAATTCCTTCTCAAACAAAGGTAATGCCCTTCAGGAGTGTTGGTGACAGTGTGGTGGGGGTGACAGCTGGAGGCTAGGAGGATGGTATTTTTGTCTGTAGGTTTCCTATAAATATTTGCATTAATAAAACCATCCTCTCCTCTTGAAATCTGTAAGTCTAAATAATTGATCTTATTAGGATCAAAATTGCATGTACATTTTAGGTGTTCATTCATATAGTGAATATACATTATGAACCCTTCTAATTTCTCCTGTCCCCCACCACACAAACACCACATCATCAATATAGCACTTCTGCAGTCCCAGTTTGTCCAAATATTTATTTTTCGTGACATTATAAATAAGCTCACTCTCCCATAGATCAACATCGTGATTGGCCAAACTTGGAGCAATATAGCAGTACCCTTTACTTGAAAATAATTTACATTAAAAAAGGAAAATATATTGAATTTGAGTACAAACTCTGACATTTGGAGAAGTAACACAGTAAGATGGCCTTCAAATGGAGCTCCTTTATTTAAATAATAAACAATAGTATCTAGGACTCCTTCATGGGAGATGTTAGTATATACAGCTTCAATATTCAATGTCACTAAAAGGGTATTTTCTTCCAATTCCATGTCCTGCAAAATCTGCAGAACAGAAGTTATGTGTTTTTTATGGGACTGAAGTAATGGGACAAAAGGGCTTAAGTAAAAGTCTACCCATTTAGATAGGGGCTCAATAAGAGATCCTATCCCAACAAAAATGGGTTAACCAGATGGATTCTCTATTAGTTTATGTACTTTTGGAAACACATATAGCTTAGATTTAATTAGAAAGTCAGTTATCAGGAAATCTTTTGCATGTTTGTCAATATACCCTTTAGTATAAGCCACTTCAGTGGCTTCTTTAATAATTCATTTGAAGTCCTTTGTTGGCTCTTCACTTAGTCTTATTTAAAATGAATGATCTGATAGCTGCCATAAAACTTCTTGATTATATTTGTCTGTGTCCATAATAACAATAACTCTGCCCTTGTCAGCAGGTTTCACTGTTATGGTCTTGCTTTGCTGTAAGGTATCCAAAGCTTGTTCTTCTTCCCTTGTCAGATTATTACATTTCATGACAGGTAGATTCTCAAACAATTTTTGGATGTCCCTTTCACATATATTTTTAAAAGTTGCAATGACAGTACTTGGAATTGGATGAAATGTGGACTTTTTCTTAACATTTGTATCCATTGAAGGAGCTTTATTTGCTCCAATATCACTTTCCAGATAACTCATTATTTTCCTCTCCCAGTAGGACTTCAGGCTTAAATTCTGACAGTCTACAGAGATGTATTACTGTTTAAAACATATTTGTTGGAATGGAGGGGGCAAATGACAGACCTTTATTTAATAATTACATTTCAGTCTCTGAAAGATCATAATTGGGGATATTTTATTATTTTAAGCTTCTCAACATCTGAATTACTTGTAATATTTATGACTGCAGGTGCTGATATAAGGTTGTTGCACCTCGTCCTGAGCTGGCTGTCCCTCCTCATACTGCTGTTGTATTGGTTGATCTGTTGCATGTTCCTTGTTACATGATTTGTCTCTGGCTTCTTCTGGGTGCTAGATGTTATGGACATATGAAATTGCCAGCAGAAAAAGGCCCACAGGTCTATCAAGTCTGCCCGATTGTGGAGCTCTTAGTTTCATATTTCTATAGTTGCTCCAGCCCCACCCAAACCCCTCCATTACTCCCCTTTCCTTGTCTTTCCACACTTTGTGTTCTTGTCTGTACTAATCCTGCCCTTGACTCTATCCCAACCCTGCTTAAAGCTATCCACTGTTCTCAGTTTGATTAACTCCTCTGACAGTGTGTTCCATCCCACCACCACTCTCCCTGTAAAGTAGTGCCTCTTCATCTCCCTCCTGAATCTTCTCCCTTCCAGCTTCAGACTGTGCCCCTAGTGACCCTTCCCACCCTGAAGCAGAACAATCATCTCCTGACTTTGTTTATGCCATTGGAATACTTAAAGGTCTCTATCATGTCCCCTATTTCTCTTCTCTCTTACAGCGAATACATGTTGAGCTCCCGTAATCTTTTTTCATACGGCAACCCCCCATCCCATGATCATTATCATAGCCCTGCACTACACCCTCTTCAGTAATCTCACATCCTTTTTGAGGTATGGGCACCAGTACTGCACAAAGTACTCCAAGTGTGGCCTCAACAGTGATCTATACAAGGCAGGATGACCTCCTCCTTTCTAGAGGTGATCCCTCTGGTAATGCACCCCAGCATCCTATTTGCCTTTGCTGCTTCCCTCCTACACTGTACTGATACCTTCATGTCCCCTGTGACTATTACCCCAAGGTCCCTTTCCTCCTCTGAAGATGTCACCTGCACCCCCCAAGTCACTAGTTGGTACTGGGATTTCTTGCTCTGAGGTGGTGACCTTGCACTTCTTAGCATTAAGCCCTAACTTCCACTCCCTAGACCAGTGTCGAGTTTAGCAAATATCCCTGAGTGCCTGCCTCCCTTCCTCATTGTCTACTTTTGCACAAATCTTAGTGTCATCTGCGAACAGCAGATCTTACTCTTGACCCCCTCTGCAATGTCTCCAATGAAGACATTAAACAAAACAGGGCCCAGCACCGAACCCTGCAGTACCCCACTTGTTACTGGCCTTTGCTTGGATGTCTTCCCACTTACAACTACCCTGTGTTGTCTGCCCTGCAGCCAGCTCTAAACCCACCCCACCAGTTTCTCCCCCACCCCCATATCCCTCAGCTGGCTCATTAACCTCCCATGGGGCACCGAGTCAAAAGCCTTGCTGAAGTCCAGGTACAGGAAATCCACAGCGTGGCCTTCGACAACCGTTCTAGTGACCCAGTCAAAGAAGTTGATCAGGTTAGTTTGGCATGGTCTTCCTGAGACAAACACATGCTGTTTCTCATCCTGTAGACCATTACTATCAAAAAAGGTGAACAACCTCTCCTTTAGAATGGTCTCCATCAACTTCCCCATTATGGAAATTAAGTTTACTGGTCTGTAGTTGCCCGGTTGGTCCTTGGGTGCATTCTTGTGAAGGGGCATCACGTGGGCCATCATTCAGTCTCTGGGTACCTTCCCCATCTCCAAGAAGGTGTTAAAGAGGTCTGTCAGAGGGCCTGCCACTACCTCCACCAGGCCCTTCAGGACCCTTGGGTGTACACTGTCTGGTCCTGGTGCCTTGTCCACCCGCAAGGCTTTAAGGCCCTTCAGAACTCTGTCCTCTTGGATGACCCTATCTGTTATCCCTGGCCCCCCTTCACCCTTCCCCCCTTTCCCCTGAGGAATTGGGCCATCCCTTTCTTTTGTGAACATTGAGCAGAAATGCTCATTGAGTGCTTCTGCCTGTTCTTCCCCTTGTTCCACCCATCCCCCATCCCTCTTGATTCTAACTGGTTGAAGTCTCCCACTATAACTGTATTTCCCTTGCCACTAACCTTTCTGATTTGCTGCCCCAGCTCCCTATCCATTTCCTAGCTCTGTCAGGGTGGCCTATACACCACCGTCATCCTGAGCTTCTTACCTTTAGGGCTTGGAGCAATACCCATATGGCTTCTGGCCTTCTCTCATCCCCCTCCTCCCTGGTGTACAGTATCCCCTCCCTGACATAAAGAGACACCCCTCAAGCCCTTCCTCACTGGTTCCTGTGGAACACCTTGTAACTCAGGATCATAAGATCCCTGTCCTGGTATTGGGTGGCCAAGGTCTCTGAGATTGCGGCAATATCTTCCTCTCCCTCTACTATCATTGCCTGGAACTCTGCCACCTTGTTTGCTAAGCTCCTTGTATTCAAGGATACTACAGTCCACCTTGTGCCCCACCCCTCTTCTTCCTGTCTCTTCCCTTCCTCTTTTGTTTTGGTAACTTCTGGTCTCCCCTTGAAAGTGCCTTCTCCCTTCTATCTGACTCAGCCCTCCCCCCTATATTGTTTTTAATGTACTTCTCCAACTCCTGTCCCAATGCCCTTGTACCCTTGATGCTGAGATGCAGCCTATCTTTGGCATAAAGCTCCTTATTGTTCCATGTCTCACTCCACTCACTGCTACCCCATACCCCATTTCTGCACACCACCCCCTCAGTCACCCATTAAACTACTGTACTCTCAGCTTCCTCATGGTGCTTGCCCTAAATACTGGGAGTACTTCAGAGAATGCCATTGAGCTTCCCACCCAGTTGCAGATAACCACACTTCTCTGAACCTCTCCTGTACTTCTTCCACTGTGCTGCCCTCTAGGTCATTTGTTCCTAGGTGAACAATGATATGAGGCTTCCCTCCCACCTTCTTCACACATATCTGGCATACACTCCACCCAGGTTTGGCTCTTCCTTGCTCCTTTACTTCCCCATCTCACCCCCTGAGCATAGAATCCCCTAACACAAGTACTTGCCCCTCCATCCCTTGCACTTCCTCCATGGTTTGCCCTCCTATGAGTCCCTTTCCTCAGTGTTCTCTCCATATACTGCCCTTCCCCCACTGTTCTCCTTTAATTGCACCTCCACCTGCTCTCATCTTCCTCCTCCATCCCTTCTGTGCTCAATCCCTTCCACAATCCTTCCCCCTCCACTACGTGTACCTCCTCCCACTGCCCCTGCATTGTGACTCCCCGTTCCCCCTCCCAACATGTTTTGGCCTTCCTCTCCCTTTATTTAGTGTGTTCATGCCAACTCAACCTGCTTCTCTGCCACTCCCCACTTCCACCCCACAGTCTTCCCTCTCACCTTGTACCCAGTATTTCCCCCTTCCCTCCTGGTCCCCTGACTCTTGTTCTATGGTGCCTTCCCCAACCTCCTGCTCTGTTTCATCAGCCAGTACTGTGTACCTGTTTGTTGTCTCCAACATCCTGCCCCAGCTCTCCCCTGTAATCACTCCCTGCCTCTGCTTACTCTGAATCTTTTTTCTCTCCTTCTTTTCTGTCTGCCCATATTCCCTTCCACCTGCCAACATCCCCTTTTGGTGCTTCCAGGACCCTGTGGACTTGGTCCCCCTGGCCAAGTACCCCTTTCTGGCCCTTAGTAGCCTGATCTATCCTGTGATGGAGCCCTCCCTGTCCCTCTGCCTCATCTCCTCCTCACCCTCTCATTCCTGTCCCCTCCCTCCAGTTCCTATCTCAAGGTCTGTATCTCCAGGGTGAGCTGTCTGAACAGCCTGCACACTGGACACCCCCCAAACTTCCACCAGGTTACCAGAAACAGTGCTGTCCCACACCCATTGGGAACATCAGGTGGGATAATAACATGGCTATGCTGACAATTTCATCACTTTTGTCCTATAAATGAAGGCTCAGGGCCCAGAGAGCCCCACGCATCCACAGCTATGTACATATATGAATCTATGGAGGAATGGAAGTGCAGGGCCTTCTGAGCCCTGTGTTCTCATGAGTAAATTAGGATTTAAGTATACTGTTTCAAAAAGTAAGGAAATAAACTACAAAACACATAATTTATGCATCAGTTAGGGTTACAGTGACAAAAATAGAGACATTTGGCATAAGGTTTTCCAACCTTAACATCCCACTCTCCACAGACCAAGAGGTGTCAAGGGGCAGCATTGGGGTCATCAACCCTAATGCTCACCCCATTCCCCCATACTCCACCCACCCAGCTTATTTTCTAATGGAATGGGGTAAACATTAGGGCTGATGACCCCAATTCTGCTCTGATGCCTCTTGGTCTGTGCAGCATCAGGGGTGGGGTGTTAGGATTGGAAACCCTAATACCACATTTCCCTACTTTTGTCACTTTAACTGTAACTGATGAATTAACAAAGTTTTTTGATATATATATATATATATAGTGTATAATTGTTTTTGAGAAGTACTCTAGTAATTTGGATGAGGAAATATATAAAAAGCAATGCCTCACTTTGCTTAGAATGTTTTTACAAAACTTTACAAAACATTACATAGCGAAATTATGAAATTGTGTAATAAAATTACTTATACAATGCTCTGCATATTTAATAGTTATATGACCCTTCTAGTAAGGTTATGCATGTAAATTTGCACAAAACATGCTCCAAAGATGGCCAGGTTATATTCAGATAACTATTTTCATAGAATTCCACTCAAAATAAAATGCCAGATTTTGAGCCCCTATCAGTTCAGAGCCGATTATCCAAATGAGTGATATCTGGAATGTCCTTAGGACACCTACAAGTAAACAGCCCTGCTACCCTATAGGACTCTAACTCAATAGATTGCAGAGTTTTAACCAAATAAAGTAATTGAATAATTCCTTGAGTTTCCATGGAATTCCACAGGCATCTGTGGAATTTCATAGCATTTCATCAAAACTATGTAAATTCATATATTTTTTTTTATTTTCACAGTCCTACTTGAAACCCATTTTATTAATTTCATTCTTTTTTGAGATTCCAACTTGAATGGAATTCCAAGGCAAGATGTTCCATATATTTTGAACCTATGCAGCACGTGCGGTAACTCTGGATAACCCTATATTTCTAGCTGACTTAAGTTACTTTTAAAGAGCAGCTGATGCCATTGCGAAAATACTAGAAATCATAGTAGCCAGACACAATTTTATTTGTATTTATTACATACTCTATAGATTTAACCTCTCCATTATTTAGTACTGAAAAAATTCCCACAGAAACAAGATATTTATAATTAGAGTTCATCTGCTTTTTTAGCTTGCTTACTACTGGAAATCATAATGCTCTGTTGTGACTTGACAGCCAGCTGCCATGGGGATAATTGTGATGTCACAAGCAGAGTATTATGACATCAGGTCATGAAGAAGCAAAGGAGCAGATGAACCTTCAAGGAAAAATTATCCTGTTTTCATGCATATGACCTTAGTTACACATAATGGGGATAAGAAATATAGAGCTAATTAAAAATATAAGCGGCTTTGTGCCCGAAAATTATATTTTTAAAGTTCTTCTTGAGGTGTCAGTGGCTTGTTAATGAGTTCTGTACTTAGGAGAGCTACACAAAAGGAAAACTTTAGTCTGGAATTGGATCTCAGTTTATTTTCCTATGACAACCCAACTGAGACACAACTTCTCGTTTACAGAAGGGGCCCTGCTTCTACCCAGTTTTGCACTTTTTTCAACTCTTTTTCTGCTCCAGCTGACTGGGGCATCTCTCAGGTGGACTTTCTCAATCTTGCCTCCACCGCCCTCCTGAACCTGTCCCCTCACCAAGGAATCAGGTGCAGTCTCCTCTCTCCTGCAGGCCCTCACAGGAGGAGGTGTGGACCTAAGGGAGTCAAGTCGGGGTCTGGGCAGGCATTGGGCATGTGGGGTCAGCCACTGAAGCACCACCATCACCTCACCTGGCAGCTAGGGAATTTCCTTGTTCTCCCATCCCCCTAGCACAGGATGTACAATGATGACCAGCATGTAATGTGTGCACTCCCACCCATGACTGCAGGAAGGCCATCTGATGCTGTTCCCCTGTTGCTCATCCCTTGGGTGCAGTGCTCCCAGTCTCCAGTGAGTGCAACTCATGTTGTGAGTCTTGGATCACTCTCCCTCCCAGGAGAGGAGAGCAGTCCACCAGATGCTTGATCCTCTCCTATCCAACCAACCCCCAGCTCCCCGGGCTTGCTCCTGAACCTGGGCTGCTGACATGACATGAGGTAAAGCAGATGACTCAACCCTCAACAGCACTGGGTCAGCTACCCAGTTTTGCACTTGGGAGGTCTTAAGCCCAGTGATGTTCAAGCAGCAGTATTTTTTAGTCAGCGAAAAAAAAAAAGAAAACAGTTGTCCTACTGTATAGATTTCAAGCAAAAAAACATGTTTCAGAGATCCTTAATTTAATCCTCAGTGCATTTTTAATTGTCTTAAATATTTTGAAAACCGCTTTTATATCTATTTTTTTTAATTAATGACTTAAGTCATTAAAGATGGCCAGCACTCCTAATGTTTAAAAGTCTCTTCTGCTGAGATTTCCTTTGGAATGTACAATACTTACTAGATTCAAACCATGGATGTCCAGTATTATGATGGTACTAGCACATGTTTTTGATGGTACAACAGCACAATACTAAGGTGCTCTGGTTAATGTTTTCATGGCAGGCATTGCATGGGAGCAGGAACTTTTCTCAACTTCAAAACCCTGTATATTAGTTCAGGAATGAAAAACAATTAAAAGAAAACTAAATACAGTATACAACTGTTTTTGCCACAATAACATTATTGCTGAAAAATGTCAATGTGACTAACAAACACTGCTGCTTTATAGTGAGCTTGTCAATTTAATTGTGAGAAATTATTGATGAAGTAAACATGTAGCCTAGTCTCCCCTGTCTAGTTTAATCAGTTTAATCTCATTTTATGGTACTCCTGGTAAATGACTAATATAAATCTACACATGAAAACCTATGTATATACTCACTGATGCTAACCCAAAAGGCCTGTAATTGAGAATGTTTAGCACATGCTGCATAACCACAGTTGGATAGCAACCAACTGGTAGAAAAAGTTAGAAAATTGAAGTAGCAATGTCGGTGCTATAAATATGGAGCATCCATAGGATAAAGAAAAAATGTAGTATAGTTCAGTTGTATTACACTGGAAAACTACACATTACCTATATATATATATATATATATATATATATATATATATATATGCTACATGATGGGCAGGAGTGGAATATTGAAAATATTCTCACTCCTTCAGATTGAGCTCTGGATATTTCATGAGTGCCAAAGGCACAAGTGAAATATCCAGTGATCACGATGCAGGAGTGAGAATATTTTCCATATTCTAGAATCTGTATATCACATGTGCTATTTATACCATGAGGGTGAAACCAATTCCAGTAAGAGAGGTATGTTTGTTTTTGTGAGGTTTATTTCACTTTAAATGATGCTGGTGCTGTGGTAGTGTGTGTGTGAGGTTTTATGAATGGGTCCTTATAGAGAGCTGTTATTGGTTGATATATGTGTGTGTGTGTGTGTGTGTGTGTGTGTGTGTGTGTGTGTGTTGATTGGGTGTGCTCTGTTGTGGTTAGTGACTGGCTATGGGGGGGTTACCTTTGGTGATGTAAGAGACAGTGTTGCTATCTGTTGGCAGGTATGACTGTATATTCTTACATGTTCATGTAACATTTATTTGCACATTTTGGGATATATGTGTTTTATGCTTGGTGCACATGTTAAATTTTTGATTCTGCTCACTGCATTATTTCCATAGGAGTGTTTGCTACAGCAGGCTTGTAGGTGTTTCATAGCAGCATTTATGTTTTTTCTTTGTTTTTGGACTTTTTGGAGCTCAAAAGGTAATTTTCTGTATATTTGGGGTCTGGAAGCTGTTTATTTCTGTTTGCTTTGTGTATTCGGGATAGTTGAGGCATGTTGAGAATCTTTCGGTTCTAATAATGGCTCTGTGTCTCTCTTGAATTGTGTGCAGAGATCATTTATTTAATCTTGTTGTCTTTCATATTTGGTTTGCTTTTCTAAGCTGCGTTTGTTGATCCATGGCGTTATTAGAGCAATTTTTGGAATTTGGAAGATCTTGTGTTCCTAGCATGTTTACATGATTCTAATTGTTTTTTGCTTTGATTCACAGGTCTATATTTTGTGGTGCAGGTTTCAGTGATCAAGTGAAGTCATCTTTTGAAATGCAGCACAAGAGATCTGTAAGTTGCTACAGTGAAAAGCATTGCTCTAAGAGAATCTCATTATTGATGTTAATGGCATTGGTTAGATTGTAGGGAGTATATGGGAAATAGGCACATTAGAGAGATGTTAGTGAGTGCTTTCCTATGCAGGTGGCTGATATCAGCAGAGTAGGTATAAATGTTTTTTTATTTTAACTCTGTTGACATCAGCAGGATATATTCCACTGCAGTGAAGATAACTTGATTTATCTCACTGGAATTGGTCTCACCCCCATGGTATAAATAAACGTATATATTTCTGCAAAACACAATTATTAGCAAATTGGCTATTATTAAAAAAAACATATACAGTATGCAAAATCAGACCACAACAGTAAGCTCGTCATAAGCATACCAAAGTTATTCATAAGACAGTGATGGGTTACACACAAGAAATATATACAGTTAAAACAAAAGTACCATACTCATATTCATCACCATTCAATAAGTAGGATCACCTCCAACCCCAAAATAACAATGCATTCAAATAATTGAAGGGGGAAGAAAAAGAATAATTGAGGCCAACTATAATACAAACCAAATTATATTTAGACTGGGATAAAGTTAGACTATAACTAGACATTGCTAATTTTAACAGTTACATAGCAGATAGTTTCTTGTCTTAGCTTCAAGTCCTGTGATATCAGTTAATTCAGTTCACTGACACAGCTTGAGCAAATATAACAGAATTGGTTCATAATGTAAGCAACTCAGAAGATTGAAAGGGTATCTCTTAATCATGAGGGTCCTGGTACTCCAGCCAAAATGCTTTAAATTGATCAACCTTATAAAACAACATGATTTCTTTCTGCTAAAAAATAATTTCTTCTTATCATGCTTGACACAGGCATTTGTTGTTAGCAAACATTAGCTGCAGTTTTAGAAATCCTACCCACCACATCAAGGTGACATCCTTTTGGTAAAGTCCTACACTATTGTATGTTATTTTATATACAACAGAACTTGGGGAAGTGATGACAAATTAACAGTGATATCTTCTCTAGTGACATCAGTAACAGCAACATATCAAAAATATGTTGTTGATACTATCGTCATATTTGATATATTTAAAGTTACTGTCATCAGAATAGAGAACTGAAACAATCAGACAGCAGCATTCACAATGCTGATGAGATCACAGTGCCTAGTGCAGTACTGAATCTAGATGTTAAAGAAAAACAGCAACATCTTCAAACTGCAGATTTAAATTGCACAACTTGCATACTATTGTTGTATATACTGAATACTCATTGCAAAATCTGTTAATGCATCAGTTAGGGTTCAATTTAGTGCCACAGAAGTGAGAAATATAGCATTAGGGTTTCCAACCTTAACTCCTCATCCACCAAACAACAAAAGGACAACACCCCACAAGCAACCACAGACAGTTATCATCAGGTATGACAAGCAACATACAGCTGTTTCCTGATCACACAAATGCAGTAGCACTTATGTGCTACCTTCATGGATTTGTATCTGCCACTTCAGAAGTGCAGACACCACAGGGGACTGTGCTTCAGCAGTCAGAAGTGTGTGTATGTCTTACAAAGTACATGATTACCTGTAGTGCAGAAGCACAGGCCCCACATGGTCCTGCACTTTTGCAGCAAGGAGATCGTATGAATGTCTTACGGTGTACATGAGTACCTATTGCTGTAAAAGCACTGCCCCCACATGGACCTGCACTTCTGCATATAGAAGTAATGTCGCAGTTTGGTATCATGGATTTCATGGAACCAGCATTTCTGCAGTCAGAGGTCAGTGTGTATGTTTTACACCTCTAACTGCAGAAGTGTAGACCTCTCAGGGGACTGCACTTCTGCAGTCAGAAGTGTGTGTTTGTCTGCAGTGTGCATGAGTACCTGTGGCTACAGATGTGCTGGCATCATAGGGCCTGCTCTTCTGCAGACAAAAGAGCTCTTTTTAATTTGGATATCATGGATTTGTATCTGTGACTGCAAGGGGATGCGTTTCTGCATACAAAAGTAGTGTTGTGATTTGATGATTGTGGATTTCTGTCTGCAGAAAGAAGCAAAGGTGTTTTGCAGTGTGCATGCCACAGATACAAATCCACAAAGGTAGCACATCAGTGTTTCTGCATTTGTGTCATAAAGAATCAATTGCTTATTGTCTGTCATAGCTGATGATGATGGCTGTCTGTGGTTGCTTGTGTAGCCTTATCCTTTGGCTGCTTCAGAGGGTTTGGGGAGTTAGGGTTGGAAACCCTAATGCCACATTCCCTAATTATGTGGTGTTATGTTGAACCCTAACTGGTGCATTAATGCACTTCTTAAAATGAATTTCCTTTCTTTTTGGGATAATGGAATAGTATCCTTATTCACGCAAGTCCCTTTTGGACCTGGGTGAGCAGATGTATTTGTACAGGATCCTCTGGTCCCTGTGCCAAGGGAAGACTCCATCCACCTACAGAAGTACATGGCACTTCTGTGCAGTGATGGAGGTCAAGAATTTTTAGGGCTGTCTCAGTGGCTGCAGAAGTGCAGGGTCCTCTATGCCCTGCAAATTCATGTGGCTACAGGTGCAGATGTACAGGGCCAAGATTCCATCAGGGTGTGGTACTGGTGCAGGGCTTCAGAGCCCTCTGTTACCAATGCCAATAGAAGACTTATCTTCACTACATGGTTACTTCTTTCCAGTGCAGCCAATACTGTACCATCATTCTCCAGACTGAGCGTAGTGCTACAACGTAGAATAGTTTGCTCAGGCTCAACCCATTTAGCTGACTCATCAATCTTGTCCCCAAACTCAGCTTTTTGTCATGGGATCACAATACACTGCACTCTGGCCAAAGGATGGCATTGTATAAAGCATTTCTTCATAATTTTTTTGTTTGACATTTTGATCCCATGTCTTGAACTTAGTGGCTAGAAGGCATCAAATCCCACCCAAAAGGTGGCTTTGCATAGCAACTGCAAAATCACATTTTGACCTTCATTTGACAATCTCACTATCCTTGTTCATGAGGTAGGGTTATGTAAACAGTGTATTCAAAATCGTGGATTAAAATATGACTAAACTGCCAAGTTATGAGTAACAGCATATGAGACACATGCAATAAAAAATCAGCTTTTTATGCTGTACATCAGTATTGCACTACAGTACTTAATGTGCAGCCTAAAAGTTCTCAGATAACAATTTAAAACTCTACAGAAGATGAAACAAGCA
Organism: Neoceratodus forsteri; assembly: GCA_016271365.2. Taxonomy (NCBI): domain Eukaryota; kingdom Metazoa; phylum Chordata; order Ceratodontiformes; family Ceratodontidae; genus Neoceratodus; species Neoceratodus forsteri. Next base: position 233,023,522 of record JADMNL010000023.1, read on the forward strand.
AGAATTTTAAGTTTTCACAAACAAATTCTTGAGTCTTGACCAAAGAATCCTTTGTCCGCATATGAAAATCCCTTCTTGGCCTCAAAACAGTTTTTTTAGGTTTGTATGAAAAATTAATGGGTGGTACCTAAATTTGTGACCAAAGAATTAATCAGATAGAAAACAATTATTTTTTTTGGTTGTGCAGGAAAAATTCTTCAGTCACACTTAAATGTGTGTCCAAAGAATCCAATTTTTGGTGCGTATGAAAAATTCTTAAGTGTGACCTAAGAATGCATCCTGCAATATAAGATTCAGTCATTTTGCTAAGCTGACAACCAAATAATTGTTTTAAACATTTTGACCCCACATCATGAATTTGGTCACTACAATGTGTTAAATGCTACCGCAAGGTGGTTTTACATAGTGACAGCAATTACATTTCAACCCATACTTGAAAACTCCCACCATCCTTGTTCATGAGGCAGAGTCCTGTAAACAGTACATTCAAAATTTGGGACTAAAGTACTGTAAAATGGCCAAGTTATGAGTAAAAGTATGTAAGACACAAAAACACAATTCTTGTGTTGCATACTTAAGTGCAAGCCAAAAATTAAATTTTTAGTTTTCACCAAGTTTAGTGTCTTACATTAGTGTCACACTTAAATGTACAACACAAAAATTTACTGCTCACTTTTCAACCTGGAGTTTTTTTTGGCCTCCTGGTAGATCTGTGCCTTCATCCAGACTGACCCAATGCAGTCCCATGACATGACAACTTGTGGCATTACCTGCCTACCCCAGTCTTACTCCATGGCTTCACCTCCAGGGGCAGAAAGTGGCACAGCATCAACTGCTGCTTCAGGGATCCAGTTCTGGGGAAGCTGCCACGTCACCATTGCAGGGCCTGTGTGAAGTCAGTCCATCATCGTGCCCTGGGCATACCACTTTTTCTTCCTCCTTTCTGTGTATGCCTTGAGATATCAGCATGAGGAGTGATGCATGAAAGCAAGCAAGCATGGTGCACATCATACTCCAGTGTTTCTGTGCTTGCTGAGACACTCCAGGGTGCACTGGAACCTGTGGTCACCCACGAGGCAGTCTAGCAGTGGGAAAGGGTGCCTTCCACTCCCAGGAGGAGGAGTTCATCATCTAGGGCACTCAATTCCTCTCCAACAAATGGTCTCTGATGACTTGGCCTCATTTCTAAACCTGGGTTTCCAGCTTCATGAGTGGTAGTGCTACCACTGCACCAATGGTCTGGCTGCACCTGTCAACCTGTACTAGAAAATTCCCTCCATACTTGTTCATGATGTAGTAGTCATGTAAACAGGGTATTAAAAACCTCTGATTAAAATATTGTAAAACTGCCAAGTTATAAGCAAAAGAATATGAGACACAAAAATGGATATCTTGTGTTGCATATTTAAATGTGACACAAGGCTTTTTCATGCACACCAGAAATGGAATTCGTGGAGTGCACATTTAAGTGTGACCAAAGAATTCAATTTTTGGTGCTTATGGAAAGTGTTAGCCTTGTAAATTTTAGTGTCAAACTTAAATATGTGATGTGAAAATTTGTGTTTCATCATTTGACCTGTACTTGAAAAATGTTTACCATCCTTGTTCATGAGGCAGGGTCATGTAAACAGTATATTCAAAATTTGTGACTAAAATTCAGTAAAATGGCAAGTTATGAGTAAATGTATGCACAGACACAAAAATGGAATTCTTGTGCTACACATGTAAGTACAACCCAACACAACAATTTTGGGTGCTTTTGGAAAATGTTAGTGTCACAAATGTTTGATTGTCACATTTTAGTGGCATACTTAAATTTCTGACACAAATATTCTTGGCTCAGAAGTAAATGAGTAATTTCAATAACGTAACAGCCAAAGTCCAGAAAATATATTTCTGGCTAATTTTTGGCAAAAGAAACAAAAGAGACTTGTTTAACTGGTCCCATTTAGCAAGATTCATATTTTGTTTTTAAATAGCTTGCTTCTATGTATTTTTACTTTTTTATTGTTAAGAGATAAACAAGATGGTGGCAATCATGACACAAAACGTTTCTCTCTCAACATGAAAAAAACACAAATTTTAAGAAAGCAAAATGGCTTGCCAAAGATAAATGTATGTGTCATATCATAGAGTTATCCTGAAACCCTACTGAGCATGCTCAGAAGCCAAATTTGAAAACCTTATAACTCTGTATCCAATTAATATTTTTTCATGAAAACATTCAAAAGCATATTCTTTGCACTATCATCTTCATCCAAGAACATTTATTTATTTATTCATTTAGGTTTTGTTTACCAGGTAAGGTGCACTAGCCATGGAAATTACTTCCGAAAACTAGATATACTCACGGCAGTATATGTTGCAACCCCATAGGTGAGTGATGGAAGAAGTATGCCACATGCTATGACTAGCCTTGCAGAGGGGGTAAGCACACAGCTGGAGTGGTGGGCAATGCCAAGTTTCATGTTGACCGACTTGCAGGTTTGCTGGATGTGAAGGTCAAAATGAAGAGCCAGGTTGAGGGTGATACCCAAGTATTTAAAAGAGTTAGCCACACTTACAGGAGAACCATTTGCAGTAGAGACCCTGAAATTAGGTAGAGAGTGTTTAAGTTTAGCATTAGAATCAAAGAACATGGCTTGGGTCTTAGATACATTAAAGACAAGCTCATGGTTAGACAGTCACTGCTGAATTTGTGTAAAATCCTGGGAGAGGTGTTGGTTGATGTCAGTGATGTTTTTGGCACTAGAGTACAGGATGATGTCATCGGTGTATAACAGGGAGGAAGAGTGCCAGAAGTTGGAGATGATATTGTTTATAAAGATGGTGAAAATCAAGGACCAAGGATAGACCCTTGCAACACACCAATGTTGATTGTGGCTTTATCCAATACAGTAGAGTTATTTTTAACTAATTGAGTCCTATCTAATAAGTAGCTGCGAAACCACTTTACTACACTCGGTGAAAAGCCTAGAGATCTAAGGGTGGTTAAGAGGATGGGGTGGTCAACTAGGTCAAATGCTTTAGTCATGTCAATCAAGATTGCCCCTGTTAGACAGCCAGAGTCCATGGCTACTAGGGCATCAGATGTAAACTTGATTAGAGCAGTAGTAGTAGTAGTACTATGACCCTTAAGGAAACCATGCTGTGCAGTTGTTAGAAGGTCATGTTTCTGGAGAAAGTCAATAGTTTGGGTGGTGATGAGTTTCTCAAGTATTTTGCTGAGAACTGACAAGATAGAAATGGGCCTGTAGTTATATGGATCTTTCCAGTCACCTTTTTTGAAAACAGTGGTAACCCTAGCTGTCTTCCAGATGTCTGGAACATGATACTGGCACAAGGAGAGGGTAAAAAGCTTTGCTAGAGATGCAGCAATGAAGAGGCAGCGAGTTTCAAGAGCTTAGGTTTAAGATTGTCAGATCCTACTGCAACAAACTCAGACATGTTGTTTAATAGCCTGAGTACTTCATGGTTGGAGACAGATTTGAAATGGAAAATTGGCCCAGAGATGTTAGGTTGGGTGGTCAAATTCGACAATGCAGGGAAGGAGGAGGTAAAGTTAGTAAGGTCGGCGAATTGAGTATTGAAAAAATCGGCTATGGTTTTGGGATTGTTACAGTGGATACCATTTGAAGACATATCATTTGGCGTATGGGCCAGGTTAGATCCAAGAAAGAGCTTTATATGGGACCAGAATTTTGGGGAATCCCCATAAGAGTTGGTTAGCAGATCCTTGCCATAGGCATTTTTGGCCCTTTTGACTTCCTTTTCACATGAATTACATAGGGCTCTGTTGGCATGTAGGTCAGCCAGTAGCCAAGAGATTTTATAAAGGTGCCAATTTTTGTCCCTTTGATGTAGCTTGGAGACAAGGTCAGATTTTAGCCAGCAGGTAGGCCTATTTTTTACCTGATGGGCTACGAGAGGGCAGTGTTTATTCTGTATCACCAGAAAGTTGGTCAGAAAGAGATTAAGGGCGATCTGAGAGTCATTAGACTTAAAGAGGGGGACCAATCTATAGTGGTTATATCATCTGTCTGTTTCTAACTAAATGTCCTGGTGTTGTTTGGATCCTGTAGATGATGTATAACATGCTGAATTGATGGTCTTATGCACTATGTATGCCTTGTTCCCCTGTTTGCATCAAAGCATTGGTTTTCTTTTCCCTTAGGTACATGTAACTAACCCCGGGTCACCTCTGAAAAAGGAAAGGGACTGTCAAGGTCTCAGTGGGCCCTCCCAGTTACCATAATTTAAATAAAAAAAATGTAGGAAGGACTGTGAGTCAAAGTGCACAGTGTTTTAAGAACACAAAATTCTATATCATTGTGGCTGTAGGTGAGAGCAAAAAAAAAAGCCAAACAGGAACAAAAGTGATGCGATTTGTGTATTTGTAATGTATACGGATCTTGAAATCTAGATAAGTGACCATTACAAAACCTCCCAATTCTCAAGAGCTTGTCACACATGCCAAATCTGGGGCAATTTAATCAAATACCATTAAAATCGTTAAGTTACAAAGATTGTGGTTGAACATGGAGGCTTCCACTCAACCCTAACTGTACTTGTTGTACCACACAAGTATAACACAATGGCCTGACTCAAAATAAGCAATTTATTATCACTTGTGAGTTGCAGGGCTTCCATAACTCACTCAAGAATCTGTCAGTGATGGGTTACGGTCCTGCCTCTTCACATGTGAAGATAAATTGCATATTTTGGGTCAGTTCAATGTAATGGAGCAGCAAACTCAACCTTGGTATATTCAGAAAGATGTCATCCATTTTCTTGTACTTTTCTCTTACATTTTTTAAGGGTGTACTGGTGTGTGGCCAAAATCAAAATAAAACAAGTTTTAGCACCAGTACCCTCCAGAAATAAAAGCCACTCAGAAATCTGCAAAGCATTTAAAGTAATTCCATTTTGTTAGTTTGCATCTTCATGCCATAATTTCAAAGAGTTTCTTGGTTTTTTGGTCTATAACTGTTTGGATTCATATTTTGATTCAGCCCATTGCATATCCCCTATTTATAGTTACCTTTCCGATATGAGTTGAGGCCCTCCTGTTAAAGTCTTGCTTTATGCAGTGACATTGCAGATGGACAGGAGGGTAAGGTTTGTCTGTTTGCAGATGACACCAAGATATGCAACAGAGTAGATGATCCAGATTGGCTGGGTAGAATGAGAATATATCTGGATAAACTGGCAAAATGGTCGGAAGAGTGGCAACTGGGGTTTAATGCAAAGAATTGCAAGATCATGCACATAGGGAAGAGAACATAGAAACATAAAAACATAGACTTTGATGGCAGATAAGGACCGCTTGGCCCACCTAGTCTGCCCATTTCCCTACCTACAGGATAAGCTGCAGATCCTAGTTAACCAACAGCCTATTTCTTCCTACCCCACCACAAGAATTGCCTTATGTCTGTCTCATGCATTCTTGAATTCTCCCACAGTTTTAGATCCCACAACCTCCTCAGGAAAGCTGTTCCATGCGTCCATCACCCTCTCCATGAAAAACTACTTCTTCACATTGCTCCTGAACCGCCCCCCCCATCTTCAAATTGTGTCCTTTTGTTCTTGCACATCTCTTTTAACTGAGAGATGCTACCCTCTTGGACTTTGTTGATTCTTCTGAAGTATTGGAAAAATTCTAACATGTCCCCCCCTTCCTTAAGGGTATACATATTAAACTCCTTTAGTCTCTTCTCGTATGGCTTTTCTTGCAGACCCTGAACCATTTTAGTTGCCCTCCTCTGGACTGCCTCTATCCTGTCTATATCCTTGTGGAGATGGGATCTCCAGAACTGGATGCAGTACTCCAGATGGGGTCTCACCAACTGTCTGTACAAATGGATGACAACTTCCTGTTTTCTGCTGGTGATGCCTCTCCCTATACATCCCAGTATCCCCCCCTAGCTCTCCCTACTGCCTTCTCACATTGCTTGCTAACCATAAGGTCATCTGATATGATTACCCCCAGGTCCCTTTCCATTTTTGTTGTTACTATCTCCCCGCCTATTGTGTAATCTTCCCCTGGGTTTTTGTTTCCCAGGTGCATTATTTTGCACTTCTTAGCATTGAATCCAAGCTGCCATACTTCTGACCATTCCTCCAAACTTGCCAAGTCCTTTCTCACCCTTTCCACACCTCCTTGTGTATCAACCCTGTTGCAGATCTTTGCGTCATCTGCAAAGATGTATACTTTTCCTTCCAGTCCCACTGCAATGTCACTTATAAAGTCATTAAAAAGGACTGGACCCAGTACTGAACCCTGCAGTACCCCACCGGTAACCCCTCTTTCTTCAGAGTGGACTCCATTTACAATTACCTTCCATGTCCTGTTGTCCAGCCAATGTTTTACCCAGGCTACCACCCTGGGACCCACTCCCAGGCTGGTTAATTTGACTATTAATCTTTTGCATGGGACTGTGTCAAATGCCTTGCTAAAGTCTAGGTAGGGCATGTCCACAGCCCCTCCCTGGTCTACTTCTTTGGTCACCCAGTTAAAGAAATCAATTAGATTAATCTGACATGACATTTCCCCTTGTGAACCCATGCTACCTTGGGTCCTGTGCCCCACAGGCCTCTAGGTACACAACAATTCTTTCCTTCAGAAGTGATTCCATCACTTTCCCTACCACAGAAGTCAAACTGACAGGTCTGTAGTTTTCTACCTCTGTCTTAGTCCCACTTTGGTGAAGGGTAATCACATCCACCTTCCTCCAGTACTCAGGCACCACACCATCCTCCCATGATTTGTTAAAAAGGGTAGTCAGTTGTTTCATTAGTTCTTCCCTTAATTCTTTCAGAATTCTCGGGTGAATTCCATCAGGCCCCATTGATTTGTCCACCTTCAATTTTAGGAGTTCTTTCAGAACCCTTTCATCTGTGAAAGGACTGGGATTGACCCCCCTATCCAGAATGCTTCTGTTAATTTGATTATGCACCTTCCCCTCCTCCTCTTTTGTGAATACTGAGCAGAAATATTAATTCAGTATCCCTGCTTTTTTGCTGTCCCTCTCTGCTCACCCACCATCCATTCTATTCAGCCTCACTATCCCTCCCTTTGTCTTACTATGCTCCCTGATGTACCTATAAAAGGTTTTATCCCCCTTCTTAACCCTGAAGCCACCTATAGGCTGGGAGGGGAGTTGCTGGCAGGCACAAGGGAAGAAAGAAACTTGAGCATCACCATCATCACAGATGACCTGAAATCATCCAAGCAGACCACTAAAGCAGTAGGTAAGGCTAGGGGGATGTTGGGGTGTATTAGTAGGGGTATCACAAGTCAGAAGAGGGAGGTAATAATCCCTCTTTACAAGACACTGGTTATGTCCCATCTGGAATACTACGTGCAGTACTGGAAGCAACACCTTCACAAAGACATTAACCAAATTGAAGCAGTCCAGAGAAGGGCAACCAAAATGGTGCAAGGACTGCATCAGAAAACATATGAGGACAGATTAATGAAGTTCAATATGTATACCGTAGAGCAAAGGAGGGAGAGATGCAATATGATGAAAACATTCAAGCACCTTAAGGGCATTAACAAGGTGAAAGAGTCTAACATGTTTCAATATAATAAAAATAGCAGGACAACAGGACACAACATGATATTAGAGGGAGGCCGATTAAGGGGTACTGTGAGGAAGTTATTTTTCACAGAAAGGGTGTTGGATGCATGAAACAGCCTATCTCAGAAAGTGGTGGATATGAATACAGTGCAGGGCTTCAAATAGGCATGGGATAGACATAAGGGAGCAATACAGATGAGTATGAATAGATAGGCCATTGACAGAGCAAAGGCCGATAGCACATTTATAAGGTAGAAAAAGGAATGGGCAGACTGGATTGGCCTTGCGGTCCTTATCTGCCGTCAACTTCTATGTTTCTATGTTTCCATGCAACAAACTCCTTCCTGCTTCCTTTTCTTACAGATAAAAAGTTTAGCCTAAAATAAGGTTCCTACCTGGTAGCTTGGATGAAGGTCAAAAGGGCATAGCCTCTAGAGATTAAATTAATTAAAACTTCATATGAAAAGAACTTGCAGGGTTGAAAACTTCAGGAAATTTCCCTGTCTCATCCAATTTCATGGATAAGATAAACTTAAAGAAGTGAATTGACCTTGACCTAGGAAGCGCAAAAAACTTCATGGTGAACTGAGTATAGCAACAGTGGATGACTGAGGTGCAGGACCATTGGTAGAATTATGTCATCTCTTCTGCTGTGCTGTCACAATGACAACAGAGATGGTGGAGGAGGAGACAGCAGCAGTGGAGGAGGACAACAGTATAGTAGCTATAGGTAAATGAAGTGGCAGAGTTTATCTTTCTTTCTTCTGGGTATCAACACCTATCGTGGAGGTGGAATAGAAGCAGAAGAAGAAGAATATAAAGCAGCATTTACATAGCACCTTTCATTCACTTTGTACCCCAAAGTGGTTTTCAAATAATACTAGACTGGTAGTGAAGTGACTGAATGTGTTGCCATTCATTTTGTACATCAACACAAACACACAACATTGAACAGTTGCATGAACGTGTTTATGGGAAGGGGAATGTTGTTCAGGACACCAGGGAAATTCCCTTACTTTTGCAGTAAGGGGAGCCATTGGCTATCTGTCCAAGATGGATGACCCAAGTGGTGAAGGAGGTGGGCAAGCAGTTCTCTGAAGAATGCTCCTGCTGAACTCATGGATACTGGTGCATCTAGTTTGAGTTCTGGTTTTGACATAACAGCGATGGAAACAGATTTGTGAAGAAATTGTTACTATGGCTGATATTTCTAAAAGCACAGCAAACAAAGCAAACAAACTAATATTGTTGGGGCCAAAAGTACACCTGCAGAACTTTCAAATGAAACCTATACTGAGCATTTACTAGTAGCTGGAGTTTCAGAATGAAAAGCCTTGTTGTTGTAGGTTTTAGCTGAAGAGGGCACCACTCCTGAAATGGCAGCAACTGCAGCTGCTGGTATTTTGAAATTACTTGAGCATGAACAAGGAACCACACATAGTGCTCAGAAACTGTTCAACTTACAGAAGCAGGTGTATTACTTTGTTTGCCAAAAGGCTGACCTGGTCGCTCTCAGGAACTATCCACTGAGTGTTCGTAGAAAAATAATTATTGGCTGCATGTTGGAAAAAATCTCCCCAAGAAAATGATAGTTCAGAGATGTCCTGAAAGCAGCCAACATTATTGCTACTGCAAGACACTCACAGCTGGCTGCATTGTTTGCTTAAATTTTAGTTCAGCATACAAACACAGATGTGACTTTTGTTTTTTCTCTTTCAGAAAATGTTGAAATATTGCCTTCTAGGCTGGCAGATGGAACTGCTGTTACTCAGCAACTAGCAGTACCAGTTGTTTCTGATATTGCAGATGAAAGTACAGTAAACTCCTCTGATAAACCAGAGGTATTAAAAATAACTTCATAAAAAAAAATGCTTTCCCACCTGAAAATATTATAGCACAGTCACAGGATTTGTTACAGTCCACTCCCCTTCTCAATAAAAGAAACAGACAAACAATGGGTGTCTTTGGGAGTGGATATGGCATGGGTTGAAAAAAAGCAACCTGCCTCAAAGGTCAGCATTAATTCTGGAAAAAATCAACAAGAGCACAAAACTCCTATTCCCCCATCTTCCAGACACACACCTTACTGCCTACTATGGCCATGGATACTACTGCATTCCCTGTGCAAAATGAAGAGGAGCCTTGCACTACTACTAATGGAGATTCATAACCATGACCCTAACCTAGATCTATTATGGCTGACCTATTTAAAAATAGATCTGGACCAGCTAAAATGTGCAATGCTGTGAGGCTGAAATACAGAGGCAGTCCAGAAACTGTTCCAGGCAGAATCTTTGTGGCCTGTAAATTGCCAAACATCTCCATGCAAGTTTCTGCACAAGAAATGTATGCACTAATTCATATTTCTGGTGAACCAGTTTATGATATAAGTTTTCAGACACCCCAACCTCTGGATACATTTTTGAGAACATATTCTACTTTGAAAACATCCACCTTATGGTTCTCTTTCATGGCAATTCCTCTGAGAAAACCATCCTTTAAAAACATTAGAGTCCTTTTTACGTTCGCTTCTGCGCATGCGCAAGAAACATCTTGGGAGAATGGGACACTTTGGAGGTGTGCCCCTCTCCTGCAATCCCCTGCTCCATTGAGCAGGTGTGGCAGTCCTGCACCATCGGATGTAGTGTGTTATGACAGCGTGGTCTTCTCTTCAAAGAAACCACCGCTGTCATCTACAACACGTCCATGGCGCCCTCAAGTCTTTGCTGCCACGCTGGGAACTACCCAGCGTGGCCAACTTTCTCAGTATCATCTGCTGACGGGGATGCCTAATCCCCATCAGCTCCAGGCCATCCGCAACCATCCTTCTGCCATGCTGGGAGCCCACCCCAGTGTGGCAAATGTCCAACATCGTTCGTTTTTTTTTAAACATGGAAATCGAAAATGGTCCCATGGCTCTTCTCCCAGGCCCCCCTCCCACAACCCGCACCCACCTACTGCACACCCTCCTCCCCACACCCCTCACCCCATACTTACCTCCGGAGCTCGGTGCGATGATCTTCGGTGGACCGGAAACACGTCTGCACTCTTCAAAGCCGACCGCGAACTGAGGAAATGCCGGTAAGCTGTATAATGGGCTAGATAGGGTTTTCAACTTTATTGCATATCTCAGGCATTTTTGGGAATTTTTGCACCAAATTTTCAACATGGGGTTTGTGGGACCCCTTCTCATGAATGTTGTCATCTGTCATGGCGTTATTCAGGCTCAAAGGGTGATTTCGCAGTCACTGCGCAGTCACTGTGAGAAATCACTCTTTGGGCCTGAATAATGCCATGACAGTGACATCATTCATGAGAAGGGGTCCCAAAAACCCCATGTTGAAAATTTGGTGCAAAAATTCCAAAAAATGACTGTTTTACAAGCATGCGTTGTGCAGTTCCTACGCAGACTCGTAAGTTCACGAATTTTCAATATTTTCACTACAGATTTTCAACATTGCCATTTTACCACACCTCCTTATGAACAGTATAGCTGTCATTTTTCACATCCTGTCCAAAATGTGTTTCTGCCCATGTAGCGCACAATGGTGCAGTCGGTGTGCGAAATCAATGTATGGGACACATTAAGAAAGTCACTGTGACACTGTTCATTAGCAGAGGTCTTAAAATGGCTATGTTGAAAATTTGGTGAAAAAATTCCTTAAAATGACTGTTTTACGAGTGTGCGTTGCGCAGTTCCTTCGCATGCTCGTAGGTTTGCAAATTTTCAATATTTCCACTCCAGATTTTCAACATTGCCATTTTACCACACCTTCTTATGAGTAGTACAGCTGTCATTTTTCACATCTCACCCAAAACGTGTTTCTGCCCATGTAGCGCACAATGGTGCAGTCGGTGTGTGAAATCAATGTATGGGACACATTAAGAAAATCACAGTGACACTGTTCATGAGCAGAGGTCTTAAAATGGCTATGTTGAAAATTTGGTGAAAAAATTCCTAAAAATGACTGTTTTACAAGCATGCGTTGCGCAGTTCATACGCACGCTCGTAAGTTCGTGAATTTTCAATATTTGCACTCCAATGACTTCCAAATACCTAAACAGTACATAGAAGCAAGCAACATTCAGCATTGACAAATGCTTGTACTTCTTTGTCACTGATTTTTTTAAGCCATGTCCAAGTGCCAAATACCACTGCAAATACCTGCAAGTGAATGTTCGGCATTGACAAATGCTTGTTAGTAATGAGGCATGAAGGTTTCTAGCATTTTATACTGGCTACAGCCAAAATGTCAAGTTTTAGGTTACCAGGAACCAATTATGATTCAGAGCAAATATAGACTGGGGAATGGATATTTAATGTCTGACTTTTTGAAATAGATAAAGAAATCTTAGTGCTACCTAACAGCGTTTTAATTGGGAGAGACGGGCATATTTTTTTTTACCCTGGACAGCCAAAAGCATACTGTAAGTGTTGGTCTGATATGCATTCAAGCAGTGCATGTGATCAAACGAGGTGTGGGTTGTGCTCTGCCTTTGGACATGTTAGTCTTAACTGTGAATGTGCCTTTCTGTGTAATTTGCATGGGGAACAAAGACATGTTTTTAGATTATGCCTCAAGCTGCTCATAATGGGAAGAAACACATTCACCAAGACACTATCCTGGCAGATACATGGAAGTCCAGTTTTGCTGGGACAAGGCACATTTCTTTTCCTATGACTTCTGTATCTAATATGCAATCAGTACCACCCCAACAACCTTTTCAGGTGATACCATTACAGTCCCCATGAACAAATAAGCAGTCTCCAAAACCCACACAGTGAATCCTAGCACAATCCCTGAGGATGACAACAGTCTGATTCTAGAGCACCTTGACACTGCAATAGATGAATCCATAACTCCTGCTACTTCATTAAACCCATAAGATGGTACCATTAGCCAACAGCAGGACAGTGAAATGCCCCCTTCCAACCTGTTGGAAAAGGAATGACTGTGGTGCATAGGAAGCAAAAGTACAGATTGAACCAAAAGAAAAAAAAAATTCAACATAGGAAATCACTTGAACTCTGTAATAGATTGAAACTACTGGCAGTAAAAAGAATTGAGGTGATTATGAAGTTGACAAGTAAGTGGAGGAATCTGATGCTTCATCTGTAGCATCTTCATTACTGACTGTGTCCTCTGACAATGAAGAGTTGAATTTAGAACCCTCTACTTTCAAAAAAAATTGGGAGGTCAGATTCAAAAAGAAGAACACAGTCGAGTCAAAAATAGCTTTAAGATTTAAGTATTTTTCTTTTCATCTTTCTTCATGGTTTCTTTTTATAATGTGCATTCTTGATACCAGTAGTATAACGAATCCAAAATGGAGACTAATTACTTTTGCATTCCTCCAGTCTTTTCAGTTTTCTATTTTTTTCTTACAGTACACATGTCTTAGAACCCTTCAGAATGTCTCTGCATCACAATCATTTTTGGAGATATTCTTTGGGTATTTGAGAGAAGAACCATGTTCAGGTCTGGCAATTTGTTTTTTATTGGCTAGACAATTCAGCAACAAAAGTGATGGATGTTATCCCAGAATGTTTACTGATTTTAGACACCATTATTCAAAATTGTCCTTTTCCATTTAATAATGTTTATGCCCCACCCTAAGTAAAATTCAAAAGGATTGAATTTTTAAAAATTTTACAGCCCTTCTTATATACTGCATGCAACATAATATTGGGTGGGTATTTTAATACCCAATTATTACCTGCTTTAGTTTCACAGCAAAAACAGAAAATACATGGTGATTCCATAGTTTTATGAAATATGGTGTCTTCCATAGAACTTACAGATTGTTATAGACAGTTGCATCGAATGGGAGGGAGTACTTTTTTCAAGAATACTATCTCTTCTAGAATTGACTTTTTCTTTATTTCAAAGTCACTCTTTCCACACTCTGCTGAAGTGATCCTGGCAGAAACTTTGGATCATGGTCTTCTGGGTTGTCAAGTGGATATTTCGGACAGGGTAGTAGGGGGCTCAGATTTATGGAAAGTGAATTCTGAACTTCTTAATGATGTTAATGTGCAAAAAGAATTATTATCATTGTATTATGACTGAAGTACTGTAAAATGTGGGTAAGAAACAGTAACTGTCTGGTGACAAGACATTAAACTAAATATAAAATACATTTTACAAAAATTAAGAAAGCAGAAAGTTAAGAGTAAATATAAACATTTTTCTTAGGCAGCAATTCTATAAACCCATTACCCGTACTAATGCAACTGGAGAATCTCTCTGTCCAAATTTCTGTTACAAAAGAAGCTATGAAAAAATTACAATATGATAGAGCTTGATCTTTATTAGTAGAATATAATAAATGGGGAGTGCTTTTTCCCATAGGTAAAGCGGGTTATAATTTCCCCGTTATAACCCGTGAGTTATAATGGGTCTGAGCATGCAAACACACTGCTCCTTCACTGTTCTGTGATGGCTGGCCATCATTACGCACTGTCTTGCAGTTCACCTCCAGTTGGATTCAGTGGCAAGTTAATTTAAAAAAACAAGCCAAAAAACTGTAAAATGACCACTTTGGAAACTAGTTAGCAAAATGTAATGGCTTCTAACATGAGCTGAGTTTTTTACCACGAGTTGTGGACCACGTGAAACTATACTAAATGTGTGGCTCCATGATGACCTCTCTTTATTTTATATAACTGCTGAGGTGAAAAAGCTAACGCCAGCAATTATATAAAATAAAAGCTGGGGAGGTGTGTAAAACTCAAATTTTACACACGCCCTCGGTGTGGGATGCCTTTACAAACCCTTTGAGCTTCGCCCTCAGGGTTTATAAGGCATCCCACACTTTGGGAGTGTGTAAGATTCTCTTTAATACCACCTGTCCAGCCATTATTCTATATATAATTATGGAACAGATGGGAAATTATCATCTGAGAACCCTTTCTAGAGTTGCTCAAAGCAACTTAATCATAAAATTCTGACAGAAGTACAGCCATCTACAGGTGTGACTTATACATCAAAAGTTGACATCATGTCAGAGGTGAATTGTTATGTAAAGAGGCCTTGGTTACAAATAAATCTGTGGATCCAGAAAATCCAAACCTTTGGAACACTATACATTGCCCTGCTATAACTAAGGGATTCAGTATGCTCTTATCTGCTCCCATTACTGCAGAAGTAGTAAGGACTATTATATCCTTAAAGACAGGAACTGCTCCTGGGTCTTATGGTCAAACTGTAGAATTTAATAAAGTAATGAAAGACCATCTAGCTTCTGACTTAGTGGAAGTATGCAATCACTGTTTAACAAATAAGTTTCCTCAGGGAATGCAGGAAGCTGTTATGATCTTCTTGCATAAAAAAGGAATTGGAGACAAATAAGTCTACTGAATGTAGATTTTGAACTTTTCATGAAAATCCTTAGTATGAGGCTTAATAGAGTGTTACCACAGGTTATTGGCCACTCTCAGACATGTGCAATTAAAGGAAGAAGAATTCTCATCCATTTATTATTATTAAGGGGAATATTTTCTCTAAAACATAGTAAGAAAATGTCAAGATTAATGCATTAATTAGCTCAGGAGAAAGCATATGATAGGCTTTCTCATACTTACATACAAATGGTTTTAACAAAATTTAGAAAATGGACTTAGAAATCTCCTGGCTCTGATTGACTGACATCCCTGCCAAGGTGGCATCTATCAGAAAACAGAGCCAGGGTAAAAAATGTACCAGCCTAGCCTGCCCCATCACCAGTATCCTAGTGTCTACCCTGGTTCTTAATTGGCTGAAGCCACCTAATTTTAATTTAAAATCACTGCCATTTTTTGTCTGGCTTAGTGAGAGATACCACCTACCGTGAGTCAGTGGTATCACAGACGCATGGCTTAACCACACCCACAACTAGTTCGCCATAAAAAATAAAACAACTTACAGTACTTCATTTGAAAGTGGCAGTAAACTGCCCAATATACTTGTCCGCAGCCTGCCCCCCTCTCCCACTGGTCCATGTCCCTGTCCTGTCAGTGATCGTCGAAAAATTTATATAAAACACCACCACATCTTCACAAATGCACCTGCTTTTGGCAGGCTTAAGTTTTCATCTTCCTGCCACCTCAATCGACCTTCTCCTACAAAATATATGAATCTTCTGTCCTTACTTTTCTTCTCCACAGCATCCCCATGCACCCGCCACCTCCACTCCTGTCTCAATTTCCAATGCATTGCCCTTCTCCACATTGTGGCTGCCCACCCACAATCTCTGCTCCTCTCCAGATTTCCAATAAGATTTTATACACCCTATCACTCAGCTGAGCTGATCGCTTTAACTTGTAAGCAGCACAGGTAAGGAAAGAGATTATTTTGTTAAATGAATCCATTTCTGCCAGGAAATCTTGGGTCTTGCATTGGCTATGGCAGTGTAGGATGGGAAGGGTGTAGATTAGCATTCTCTCAGGCAGGTAGGGAGGTGAGTTACCAGTCACAACAAATCGCACAACTAAACTAGTTGCTTGACTAATTATGCCTTTTTTTTATCAACTTAGTTCCTCCTTCTCCAGCCATAGATTATGTGTTTCAAATAAAAAATACACCACAGTAGCTCACTCCCACTGCTCCAAAAAGCTGTGTGTGTGTCGCGTGGGGGGGTAACTATGACAACCAGGCATGACTACAGAGGCTTCACTATTCATTCTAATGCAGGTAGGTGAACTATTTTACCATGAAATGTATTTTAAATTACATTTTTATTAAAGTATTTTTTTTACAGTGCCCATTTTCTAAGTGCAATAATACCCTTCAGGGCTGGTAGTATTGTGCTATACCAGACCTTCCAGGGGCTAAAAGGCCCTCTGCCTGTGATATCAGGCCTCATTATGCCTCTAGGGCAGTCAGGTATAGCACAATACTGCCCACCCTGTTAGATATTATTGCTTACATGGATTCCTAGCCCTCATTCAGCAGTGGATTTCTGCCTGTTATAGAGGGGCTGTAGTAACACCTAATGTGAATGGATGGATGGAGGAACAAATTCTCATATTTTGTGGAGCATGACAAGGCTGTCCCCTTAGCCCTCTCCTTTATTTTATTGCTATTGATCCCTTATTGAGAGCATTACAATAAAAATCACTTATTCATAGCATAGCATAGCTACAGTATCTTTTAGTTCCAGTTATAATGGCAATTGCAGATGATTTATGCCTCTTGGTGAAGGATGAGAGGTCTTGTCAAGTAGCATTGTCAGTGACCTTTTCTTATGTTTCAGGCTCTCGCTTGAATAGGAATGGTTTGGGGCATATGTTACACCATAATTTCAATTGGAATGTTGGTTACAGTATACAGGGTATTTTGGTATTGTCAAAACCCTTAAAAATACTGGGTCTGACTTTTGGCAATGGTGATGAGTCCATACTTAACTGACAAACCAAATGTGAATAAAGACAAAACAAGGTGAACAGATAGAAGGCTTGGCAAATGTCAAAAAAAGCAGAGAATGTATATGATACTGTATGTTCTTTATTAATACTAGTTTTTTTTTTAGTTTCTTTGTTATTTCTCCCACCTTTGTCCATTGAAAGAAAATTATATACTGTAGTATTTCTTTCCATTTACAGTACTTTGGGGAAGTAGACATAGTCCATGTAAATGTAGTATAACATAAATACCTCTAAAAGAAGGATGTCTGGGAATGATAAATCCACTTTTTTATAGTATCTTTATTACGTGCAATTTGGGGGAGTTAAACAAAGATAATCAAGAAATATGGGTTCCCTGGTTATTGCAATGGCTGAACCCCTTTTTGTGATCGTGGAAATGGAGTATTTTTAGATGGCCAAAGGCATGTACAACTATTGATATTTCATCCTATATTACTGATACCACTACAATCCTGAGAAAGTAGAAACTGACTTTTGATGTGGTTATGAATACTCAGAAGCAAGCTGTATATGAAATGATCATAGAATCAAAATTTGAATCTCTCCCTGAATTTTTTAATGTGTTACAACATAAAAGACAAGCAGTATTAAAACAGTTAAATTAGGATAAAATTCAACCTCAACTGTGGGATGTGGGATGGTTGAGCTGCCATGGAAAGTAACATTTCCATAATTAAAGAAACTATAAAAAGGTGGAAGAGAGAAATATTTCCCAAATGCTGGATGTGAAGGGATTTTAGAAACTAAAGACCATTTATTTGTTTAGTGTCCTCTTATACAGGAATATTTGACTTACATGGCAGGAGTATGGAATTAATCAGCATTTCTTACATTACAGTATGATGAGTTAATACATACTGTAGTTGACCATCCATGGAAAAATATATGAATTCAGTTCTCTAGTGGCATGATTTGCTAGTATTAAGTTTTATTTTGTAAATTAAATGCCTATTAGTTCTATAACAAAAATATGTGTCTTCTTTGGAATTAGAGAAATTAATCTGTTGATCTATTTCTCAAATATTTTTAAGGATAGAAATACCTTGTCACTTCCTAAATGTTGGGGTTTGTGGAAATCCATAAACTAGGTGCATAATATGCTTAATACATAAGATAATACTGTATTACCTCCTTAGAATTAATGTCTAACATTATTGTGTTTAATTCAGTTTCACTGATGGAAATGATTTGATGTACAGTAGAACCTCAGAGTTATGGACACCATGGGAATGTATGGTGTTCCTAACTCTGAAAAGTCTGTAAGTCTGAAAAAATCTGAAATATGACAGAAAAAGAAAAAAATGGCTTTTTAATGTTATTAATAAAGATCCAACACATGGCAGACTTGTGCCAGCACACAGAAAGCTACTTCTGTACTGGGATGGCACTGTCTCTTCCACATGGCAAAGTACAGACCACTGACATGGCTTACACAGGTTCCTGCACTCTTCTGTGTCAGCACATAGAAAGTACCGTGATGGCACTCAAGAAGAGAAAGATACAGATAGAGAGAGAGACAGCTATCACTACTTTGCTGCCTATGGTCCACCTGCATGATGTGAGGAGAGAGAGAGTGCAAAGTGTCTCAGTCCCATTGCTCACTGTCCCTCAGCTGGCAATTCTACAGTTTGGGGTGTGCCACCACATGAAACACCATGCTACCAACTAGCCATTACACGTCAGTCACCAACAGTGACATCAGTGTGTCTCTGTCTCCACTTCTGTCGGGTAACACCAAGGCGGGGAACACTCGGTGATGCGGACACTCTCTGATGGGTGGTCTCTCAAGCATGATGTCTCTCTCTGCACAGTGGTCACTGTTCACTCTGTTTCTGATCCTGTGGAGGAACTCAAGTGAAGTATTGGCCAATGCATGGACGGGAGCAGGCAGGGGTTCGGTTGACTGGTCGGTTTGTAAGTCTGGGGTACTTAACTGTGGGGTTCTACTGTACATGAGTAGAATTGTTTTGTCTCATTGGTTTGTTTTCCATAATAAAAATTCCCCTACTCTTGTCAGTAGGGAGAACCCCTGTTCAGCTGCAAAGATGGCCGACACTGGAATCAAAGAAGAAGGAGAGAAGTTGGAGGTGTAGGAAGCAGGGGAGCCAGCCTCCTTCCATGCTTCTTCAACTTTCAGTCTATGTATCAATGCCTGTGCCTCATATGGAAATAAAAAATAATATGAGAGAAAAGAAAATGAAAGAATGTGAAGGTGAGGTGAACCAAAATGTCACAGAGAAGGTTGTTTGCTTTATAGAGGAAAGAATTAAGGAGAAAGAAGAAGAAGAAGAAGGATTAAAAATGGCAATGCTGGAATGTAAACAGCATTTACAACAATTAGTGGCTGATGAAGAAAGAAACTTTCAAATACAAAAATGTAATTTAACAGAGAATGTGAAAGTCATCCAGTATCCAGATTACATGGCACTGACAATTAACTGGTTTTGACAAAAAGTGCCATGACAGCTGAAGCCATAACTTCGAATACAACAACTTTTAATCCAATAATCAGTGACCAAGTGGACAGACAGCCCCATCTATGCAATCTAACACTGCTCAGCAAGTAACTGCACTTACAGCCTTAAATGACAAAAAGATAGATCCATTACTACAGCCTGAAGCTTTTTCAGACTCACCAAATGTGTCATTTATCTGAGGGTGCAGTGCAGACAATGGAAAGAGCAGCACTTGATTATGAAAGGGGAAGGGAGGACTCATGTCAGGAATGGCATATATGAGCAGACAGCTCAGCATAGGACATGGCCTCACTACCTCTGCCCCAGTTATGAGGAAGATTTTAGAAAAATGGTTGGTAAAAGCAGCTTTGCTGTCTGCAGGATGAATTAAAGTGCTGGACAGAGTTTTATGGGTCCTGCTGGATCCACATTGCTATTTAAAGCTGTGGACAATAGAAGTAGGAGCAACAGAGCCTTTTGCTGCAGTATTAAGAAAGAAAAAAGGTGCAAACACAAAAATGTCACTGAAAACCAAGCAGAGATTTCTCTGGAAAAGGCTGGTACCAGTGAAGAGGAGCATCCTGTAAAAGGCAATGTTTTGTAAAACAAACTTTCTAAGGGGAAGTACTATTTATGAGGAAGATCTAATGGGGAGGGTGGGATTTGGTTGAGATTGGGAATGTAGAACAGTCTTTTCATCCATCTAATTCTGATTCAGAGTTGGTTTCTGCTAAGATAGAGAATGAAGGGGGGCAACAGAGTAAACGTTTTTGGAAGATTAGATAAAAGGATTAAGGGAAACCATTTGCATGAAAATGAAGGTAAAAAGGGGAAATGGGAAATGTGGAGAGCAGATTGCACACAACCCCCACTCCCTACCTCCGGTTTGAAGCTTCTCATGTAGAACCTGTGCCTAGTAATAGTTCATGTGGGTACAAATGAAATAAATAAATTTACAACTAATGACATCAAAAACAGCTACATAGCCCTGGTCAATACCCTAAAGTCATCAAAATCAGAAATATGCCTTTCTGAAATTCTGCCCGTACAATGAGCCTCTGTGAAGACAGAAGCAAAAATAAAGGAAATAAATGAATGGTTAAGGAAATGGGCATTGAATAATAATGTAACCAGTATTACTCATTGGGAAAAGTTCAATAATGATTATAGTCTTTTTAGCTGGGATGGCTTACATCTTAGCAAAAAGGGAAGCCACCAACTTGGAAAACAGCTTTTGTCAGTAATTGAACAATGTTTAAACTAAGTACTGGGGGGCAAAGAGGGAGTGATAAAGTGGAGTCCTTGTCCTTCAGTGATGAACTTACATTCTTTATGTGTAATGCTAGGAGTTTGAACACCATCAAATTAACAGAACTAGCTGGGAGAATGGAACAAGGAAACTTAGATATAATAGCAATCACTGAGATGTGATGGAATGAGGCCTCTCAGTGGTCTAATGCCAACCCAAGATATAATTTACCTTACAAAAACAGAAGTAATAGAAATGGTGGAGGGACGTGTATTTATATAAGGAACACAATCATAACAAAGGACATACCTATGCTAATGGAAAATGAGGTGGAAATAGAAGCTTGTTGTATACAGATACAATACCTAAAGAAAAAACTCATATTAATAAATATATATCATCCCCCCAATGCTGATTTAGCTTATGAAACAGCTCTTTGATACAGTTCTTATCAGATCACATCTGATGCTATCATTATGGGTGACTTGAATTTGCCGGATATTGACTGGCAAAAACTTATGGCATCCACCAATATAGAACAAAACTACTTGGGAACATTTATAAATCTGGGTTTAGAACAAATGGTTATGGAACCAACTCATGAAAAAAAACATCTTGGACCTTATTTTAACAAATATCCCAGACAAATTTAGTTAATAGTAGAACCACTAGGATCTAGTGACCACAATGCAGTCATATTTTCCATAAAGCAATTCAAAAACAGTAATAGGAAAGATACATATTGTTATAATTACTACAAGGGGAACTATAAGAAAATTAAGGAAGCATTGTTTAGAAAAAATTTGAATTTATTATATAAAGATAAGAGCGCAGATGAGTGCTGGCAGCTCTTTAAGGGAACCATATTTGATTTGGAACAAAGATATATTCCTAAGACTAAAATAAATAATTACAAAGGTATAATCCTAGTTTGGTTAACATCCAATATACAAAACAGATAAAAATAAAGGAAAAGGCATATAAAAAATTTAAATTAGACCCTAGTGTAGAAAATAGAGATAAGTATAAAAAAGAACTAAAAATCACTAAATCTTTAATTAAGAAAGAGAGGAAACAGAGCGAACATAAATTGTCTACAATGGAATATAATCCTAAAGTTTTTTATGCATATATAAATAAAAATAAGAATTCAAATCCACCAATATCCACTATTGTTAATGAAGGGATAGAAACTGATAATGGATCAGATATAGGTAATCTATTTAATAAGTACTTTGGGTCTGTGTTTTCAAGTAAAGATCACATCAATGAAATGGCATATACATATATTTGCACATATGAGGAGATAACTAAGGGGGAAATAAGAGAGGCAATTAGAGCCTTAAAAGAAGCGTCTTCACCAGGGCCAGATAATATAAATACATTTTTTATAAAACAAACCCTGGATGCACTTTTGTGCCCATTACATACGATTTTTAATAAATCATATAGGAATGGTGAGGTTCCAGAGGACTGGAGATTGGCCACTGTGATTCCAATATATAAGAAGGGAAATCAAAATAGAGTAGATAACTATAGACCCATTAGTCTGACATCGGTCTTGTGTAAAATCATGGAAAGAATATTAAAACAAAAAATGGATCAAGAATTAATAACAAAGGGTATAATGGACAATACACAACATGGTTTTAGAAGAGGTAGATCATGTAGAACAAACCTAGTTATTTTTTATGAGAACATCAGTATTAGTCTGGACAGAGGCCTTCCAGTGGATGTTGTATTTCTTGATTTCAAGAAAGTGTTCGATAAAGTATCACATAATTTAGTAATTATGAAATTGATCAAGTCGGGAATTAACTGTTATACTGTTAAATGGGTCGAGGCATGGTTAAGGGACAGATTTCAAAGTGTAAGGATAGGTGATACAATCTCTGCTAGCATTTCAGTAACAAGTGGAGTGCCGCAAGGCTCTGTCCTGGGTCCTACTCTGTTTGGTATATTTATTGGAGATTTACAATTGGGAATTTCATGCCAGATAAGTAAATTCACAGATGACACAAAAATCTCAGCAGAAGTAGATACTGAAATAAAAATAAACTTATTAAAAAAAGATTTATTGATTATTGAAAAATGGGCTAAAGATAACAACATGTGTTTCAATACAGATAAATGTCTGGTTATGCATTTAGGGAAAAAGAACCCCAGTGTTGAATATATATTATGTGGGAACGAAATTAAGATGGGATGCTATGAACAGGATCTAAGAGTAATAGTAAACAATAAATTTGACTGGAGTAATCAATGTAATAAAGTAATTCAAACAGGAAATCTTATTATTAATGAGATTAAAAAAGCATTTATAACATGTAATAAAGAATGTATCATAAAATTATACAAATCATATATTAGACCCCACACAGCTTATGCAGTATCCTTCTGGTCACCATACTTGGAAAAAGATAAAAAAATGACAGAAAGTCTTCAGAGAAGAATGACCAAATTAATACCGGAAATAAAATATTTATCATATTCAGAAAGAGTAAAATCATTGGGATTATATGACTTACAGACAAGACAGAACAGAGGTGATTTGTTGTTGTTGTTTAATTTTCTAAATGATGAATATCTCATGAAGTTAAGTGGCTTAAAATATTTGAATAAAGTATATGGACTGAGATGTAATAACAGGCAAATTAAAATATCAAGGGCAATTACCAATAAGCGGAAATACTATTTTACCATGAGAGCTGCGGTACTTTGGAACTCCTTGCCACAGTACATAGTTAAGCAAACATCATGTAACCAGTTTAAATTGGAACTAGATAGGCTACTGCTGGGTAATTGAAATTGATATCCCCCACTTTTGTGGGGAAAGTGGTCTCGATGGGCTTAGTGCATGCTTCAACTTTAACAACCGAGAGTAATACCGAAAGTAAGTAGTCAGGAGGATTCAGATCACAGTAATTTCGGATATAGAAGAGATTCTGCCCCAAGACTTTTTGTTCTGATTTTTTCAGCACTTAGCTGAGTTGGCGAAACTCTGGAATGCAGTTCGATTAAAATACAAGGGTGATGGAGGAGGCCACTGGCAGAGTGTTTGTAGCCTTTTGAAAGAGATCTTCACACTAGTGGCAAATGAGATGTATGCCCTACTTCATAATGCAGGGAACATGGTATTCAGTGTTAGTGTCAAAACTACTAATATTTGGAGAAATTCTGGCAAAGGTATCATGAAGTGAAACTTTCACCTCTCTGGTCACAATTTGGTGTTCCTCCTTTATCAAAACTCACTTTTAAGACAG
The DNA here is from genome assembly GCA_016271365.2 of Neoceratodus forsteri. NCBI lineage: Eukaryota > Metazoa > Chordata > Ceratodontiformes > Ceratodontidae > Neoceratodus > Neoceratodus forsteri. Next base: position 233,047,479 of record JADMNL010000023.1, read on the forward strand.
TCACTATCTTATTCAAAAATGAAGAAGTGCATATTACTGACATTTTACACTGGCTCAATTCAAAGTGTTTACTTTTGGGACCTTCTGTGCCCATAATGGAATAGGAAAATATATGGGAAGGGGGATGGAAGGTGAGGGGTTTGATTACCACAGACAGAACAGTGCCGGAATAATTTATCATTTACCAAATAACTTCTACTTAGGCAGGGATAAAGGTTTAGTGTTTTCTGCAGGCCAGCCAAAAGCCTGTTTTCACTGTGATTCCAGGTCACATCTAAATTGTGCATGTGATAAATTAAAATGCAGTTTGTGTGGAGGTATTAGGTACACAGCTACAGTGTATCCTGCTAGGGAACTATTAAATGTAACCTATGTGAAGACACAGGGCAAATTGTCTGCGGGCCTCCCACAATAAACATGACATAATGGATCAGGCTGAGCAAGATTTTTTTGTTAAGACAGCCCAAAGCAACCATAATAAAGGTTGCCTGACAACCAGGAGCTCTCATGCAGAACAATCCACTTTAGCCTTTTGGGGAGGAACTCTGGCATAAAGTGATCAGAAAATATCAGGAGGACCAGGGGTTTAAGATTCCTTTTGCAGCACCTAAGTGAAAGAAGTTCCAGACTCTGAACTTACTGACCCAATCCCTATATCTCAGGTTGAAATCCACCCCCCTCCCTCACAAAAGGAAGTGGTAGTACATAATATTTTCCTGTCAGTGACAAAATCTATAGAACTGCCCCCTCCTTCTACCCCAGAAACCACCTAGTTTCATATAGTGGCAAGAAGGGAAGGAAAGGAAGCAAAGGCCCTCCAAAAGCCAACATGGTCAGGACAGATGTCACCAGAACAAATAAGTCTGAGGATTTATCTGCAGCAACAGAAACAGAGGAAGACTTGGATGAGTCTTCTGTGTTTTCCTCTCAACTGGAATTTTCCTCAAGAACAGAAAGGTAGTCCACAGATTCTGTCCAGAAGAAAAATCACAAAGGATAGGTTCCAAATGTGACAAAGCACTATAATGTTCATGTTCTCGTTACCTTTTTATTTTGGCTATGGGATGTTTGAGCTTACAGGTTTCTTTGGCTACTGTAAACAACATGAAAAAACAGAAACACTTACTTATGTCTATTTTGGGTTCTGTGTAGAGTGAAATTATTTTCTTGCAAGATTTACAACTGCGTACTATTAAAGAAATTACGTGGACTGAGAAAGCCTGGAGCTATGGTCCATCTTTTTGGTCCATAGGGGAGAAAAAAATGTTTGCATTTAGGGATTCTTTTTAAGACAGCAAAATTAAAATTGCAATGGCTAATAGATCTAGTTCCAGGGAGAGTACTAATTTTAGACATTCTTTTGTGTCAAAGAAACCTTAGATTAATAAATATTTATGCCACACAATCTAAAGCAACTTGAGTAGACATTTTTCAATTAACTCAACCTTTCATATATACAACTAAGGGGATACTTTTAGGGTATGACTTTAATTGTGGTGTCACACTTTCAGATACAGTATGGGAAGAGGAATGGAGAAAATTATTCATGGATATGTCCTTTTTTAAAAAACATGGTAAATACAGCAGGATTGCAGAATACTTTTACTATGAGACCAGAGCATACTTTTTTTAAAATGGAATTCAATCAACTCACATAGATTTTGTTTTTTTTGTCTCCATTTTACCTATACAAAAAAATATTTTCCACTCCTTTAAGAATCTCAGATCATAAGGTAATTTCTGTAAAGACTGGGCAACCAGAGTATGTCCTAAAAAAGTTCTGATTTGGAGGCTCAGTACTTCTCTACTGATGCACCTGAAAATCAGTATGATGTTCCAGGAGCTTCTGACAGCTTGACAATCAGGCCAGGCTTTTAAAAATGTGGCACAGGGTTTACTCCAAGCCCTGTGCCATGAAACTTAAGTTTTGGCAGTGCATCAACCCCTGTGCTACAACTGTGCCCGATTTTACAAACTCAGGTGCAGTTGCAACAGTCTTCCTGATTTATGGCAACTTCTACCAAATATCTGGTACAGGATCTGTAATAACAGATCCCTAGGATTGCCACATGCTAGACCTGACAAAGTACGTCTAGCCTGCGGCAATTGCCAAACAGGGTAGAAATCCTATTAGATCATCGCAAGCACCATGCGCCATATCGTCAGTGCACCCAGGACTTGCGGCAATCTAAACCTTTGACAATCCTGCCGCATGTTTTTGAAAGTTATCACAATCTAGTCAAATGGTGGGAGGACACTAAAAAAGAAATTTTTTTCTGTTCAATCCACACATAAGTTACAGACTGAGCACATACAGTACTTATACTTAAAGTCCCATTTACGGAAACCTTTTTCTTTAATAGTAAATAAAAAAAAATACAGAACGGAGGAACATTTTGGAGCTCAAATAAAACAAATCAAATTTGAAATGAGAGCTCTGCAATATAATAGAGTTCTTTGCTTTTTGAGCAAAACTTAGGAACCCAAGGGAAAGTGAGCCAGGTTAATCCATTTGAAGAATTTAAAAAAGGGTAAGCAGTAGGAATTTTTCATCATTAGAAGATTTCCACAGGTTAGGAAACTTCCAACCAAAAGGAAATGATGGAGATTGTACATAAGTGTACTGTGTTTGGGACAACAGCAACGTTTCAGGGTACTATACATTCCTTTTCAGGAGACATGTTTACCTATTATAAAACAACATGAACAAGAGTAATTACTAAAAGAAATTACACTTGAAGAAGTCAAAGAAGCTATTGCAGCTTTGAATGCAGGAGTAGCCCTGGGGGAAGATGGACTACCTGTGGAAATATGTAACAAATTGGTACCACAGTTTTTGCCTGAACTTGTGGCTGTATTTAATTCAATATTAACACAGGATATAAGGGATAGTACAATTGCAAAGTGCACTTTTTTGGGGGGGGAGGGGGGTACATAAAAAAGGCCCCAGAAAAAACTTACATAACTGGCAACTAATAAGTCTTTTAAACTCAGAATGGAAGATTTTAATGAAAATACTGGGGAAAAAGAATGTCCACGGTAGCAAATTAGGTCATTAACCAGGTGCGGTCCTACTCAGTAGCAGGATCACAGATCAGTGATAGCCTGTTTGTAATCATAGAATTTGTAGAATCTTGCCAGATATAAGAGATAGAAAGCTTTCTTCTGACTTTGGACCAGAATAAGGCTTTTGACTGTCTATCTCGTAAGTATTTAATTACATGATTTAGGAAAGATGAGTTCCCCACATTGTTTGTGGAGTGGATAGAGAAACCTTATGAAGCTGCAACATTAACACTTTTGGTAAACATGAAGTTGGGAAGACAATTAGAGTATGGAAAGGGGTCCGTCAAGGTTTCCCCTTTATCGCCCAGTTAACATTTTTTAGATCCTGCTCTGCAGAAAATAGAGCATCTAAGGGAAGTAGAGTTATTACATGCAATGATAGACCCATTTCCATAGAAAAACGGTAGCCTATGCAGATGATCTGTGTTTGTTGGTTCCAAGTATAAGTTCTGGGGGAAGAGACATAGCTTGTTTGCAAGAGTTTGGTGATATATCAGGGTCAAAATATAATATAGAAAAAAGCATTGGAATGTCAATAGGTCCAAAGACACTCACCTCTGAGGCCAGGAGATCAGAGGGCTGTGGGTTCAGTTTCCACATCTGGCACTTGGGTTAATATCCCAGTACTAACACTGTAGTGCAGCATGAGAGGGGTGCTGCACTTCTGAGGTGCCGTCTTTCGGATGAGACTTTAAACCGAGGTCCCCTCTGCCTGGATTGGTGGTAGTTCAGGTGGATGTTAAAGATCCCATGGCACTTATCGAAAAGAGTAGGGGAATTTCCCCGGTGTCCTAGCCAAATTTCCCTCATTCACTAAAAATACTACCAACAGCTTAATCTCGTTCAAGGTCAGCTGGCATTCATCTGTATTCCCCCTTCCCCGGGTCGTGCCTGAAAATAGGCAGGATTTGTCTAGTGCACTTACCCGGTCAACAAAAACTAAATAAATAAAATAAATAAATAAATAAAAGAGAGCAGGTTTAAAAGAGGTTAATGGAATTAAGACAGATAAAGGACCTATGAAGGTTTTAGGCATGGAATTTGCAGGCTCTAGGATGCTGGTTCAACAACTATATCCAACATAACATAACAGTGATGGATTTATGTCAACTGCAAGTTGCGGTCGACATAAATCTGGCAGGAGACCCAGGTGGCTTTTCCATAGGGGGGCCTTGCCCCATGAACCCCCCATATGGGTGGCTCTGCCCCCCTGCACCTCCAGAACTTAAGGATTATCAACTCCATCTCAGAGTTGATTCTGGGAGGGAGTGCAGAACCTGGGGACAGAGTGTCAGGGTCTCAGGTAGACCATTACAGCAAACTGTTGATGTTGTCGGCATTGACGTGTTGGCTGTAATAGTGCTGCCATATAGTGGTATACCAAATTTGGGAACAGAAGCATAGCTGAAAGGAACTGGTCAGATAAAATACAGGTTACAGAATCAAAAACAAGAGAGCTGGAAAAACTGGTCCATGTCAAAGAAAAAATGTATTTTCCATGTAAAACATTTATTCTTCTGATTTTTTTATATTTAAATGTGCTATATGCATTACCTAAGAATTTGGAAATTAGAATTTATAGCATTTTTTCAGGCTATTCTGAGGTAGTTGCCTTAATACCATAAAAATGAATAAAACATATTATCTTGGCAAAAAAGGTGGCCTAGCTATGATTAACCCAATAATTTCTCTTTTATAATTTTGTAGAAAAGTCGTTTTTGAGCAGTTCTTTTGCAAGAACAAAAATCCTTGGTTTCATATTTCCAGCAGAGATACAAGATCTTATTTGACATCTGGTTCAACAATACTATGAAATCATTTAGAGGGGTTCCAGTACAACAGTTAGGCTCTTCTGTTGACTGTTTTAAGTTATAAACAGTGGAAAATTAAAAGTATCATGATAACGTCATCATGTGGCACACTGGATGTGTACTTTGTTTATAAGCAAAGGTTCAGAGGTTTTATTCTAAGTGAAGGAATGTGTTTGCCTTCTTATCATAGGCCCTTATTTGCCTACAGTATCTGTCAATAATAATGCATGAAATAGACATAACGGAATCCTGGAGGTCAGTGGTAAGGGGCGGTAGACTTCTAGGAAAACTTAAAGTGATCTTATGAGCTCAAATGCGCAGAGTGGGTGGGCCACTGTCCTTATCTGCCGACAGTATCTATGTATCAATACAAATCAAAAAGAGAATGTATGAAACAATCCAGACATCTTCTTTTCTAGAAATACCATTGTTTGATTGTAGCCAAAGAATTGGTGAATGCTGGCTGACAGATGAGTTACATGATCGCAGCGTGCCAAAAAGTGGTGGGATATACTGTAGTTTGGCTATGCTGTCATGGAAATCTAAATGTAAGAGATACTGTAATCATAAACACAAAAACTTGGAAGGGAGGCATTGCCTTAGACAAGGATGTAATCTACAATTGGAAAACATAAATCATCTTTTTTTTTTCAAATTTCATATATTGCCTCCTTTTGAGATAAGTTAGCTAAGACTTGGAAGGAAACACAGTTTAGAAAGATTTATTTTATTAAGATTTTGTTGACTGGGTAAGTGCACTAGACAAATTCTGCCTATTTTCAGGCATGTCCCGGGGGAGGGGGATATAGATGAATGCCAACTGACCTTGAACCAGATTAAGTGGTTGGTGGTATTTTAGTGAATGGGGGGATATTTGGCCAGGGCACCAGGGAAATTCCCTTACTGTCCACTAGGGGAACATTTGTCATCCTGGCATTCTGCCATGATGGCTGCCTCAGTGGACACAGAGAAGTTGATGGATGTGCTGGAGGCTGTGAAGCAGGTCTCCTTCCCTGCCTCACCTTTACACAAGACTGATCTCTTTTATGATGCAGCTGAAGGTACTGAGAAAACTTTTACTATTCCTAGAGAAAGAAAGGATTTGCTGTTAAATGACAGTCAAGGGAGTAATGCAAGAAGAAGAAGGAAAGCACCATGCACTATGCTGTCAGGAGCTCTCCAGAGCACTTTCTGTGGTATGCACAGAACTTGATGTGACCACACCCGACTCAGTAAAGCAGCTGTCTACAGCTGTGAGCACATCGCAGTCTGCCATGAACTGCCATATTGTGGCAAAAATAGATCTCATGACAGTCAACCAAGTGACTGATGTTGCCACACCCTCAGAACAAACCTCAGCAAAAGCAGCAGTCTCCTCACCAGATGGACACATCGGGGAAGCACCGGGAATGGCAAGTACAGATGCTACAACTGGTCTAAGATGCTCCCCAACTTCTGGAATGGATGCACTGATTGCAGGACAATGGTCAGTTGACACAGCACTAAAAGCCATCGGCTGGATACAAACTGAGTCAGGTAAGTGGACCTCTGGTCCAACCCCAATCACTACTTCTCCACTGAAAGGGCTTGTAATCATTAAAAGTTGCCAAACAGCTAATGTGCTTAATGGTAATGTTGAGAGGTCTAAACTTCACCTTCAGATTCTTGACGATATTGGGAATGCAAGTAATCACAAACAAGTTGCATTTAAGTAATAAACAAGTTTATTACTACAAAAGGGATAAATCACAGTTGCCCTAAGCAGTTCTTACCAATACAAACAGGGAGCCAGTGCTAAGCGTTCCCTACACCTCGAGGTTTCTCTGTAGTCTCTTGGGATCTCTCGGGTCTCCGAGGTGTAAAGCCTGTGCATTACATTATATACCTATGATAATTACTATGGTTACTAAAAGATAGAAACATTTCTAGTTACAGAGATGAGCCCTATTGGCTAAATTAGAGGTGGCTCCATGGTCCAAGATAACATTATACAATTCTGTAAAGTCATCAGTTTTAGAACAAAGAAGTTCTTATACAGAGTCATATATAACCAAGTGTAGTGGTGCACATCACCAAAGGATGGCAATGTTGCCTTACATATTATAATTACTTCAAGGACAGGTGTCTTGTCATCTGACAAGTAAGAAATAGACATAAAATACATGGTATAATATGTGTGCATTAGCAAGCAAAGTGGATTATAACAATATGCATTCATATCCTGACATCTACTCTTATACTCTTATACGGTAGATGCCCTTAGCCCTAAGTATTAGTGTAACCTATACATAAGCATTAGCTGTCTACGGTGTACCTCTGAGGGTATCAATTAGGGTGCAGGGACCTCGTGTAACAGTAATAATCTTGAACAGTCTATGCAAGTTGCAAATATTACTCCTATGATTTCAGACTCCCCTCTAACTTTACCAGAGGAAATCTAGCTTACTATCAATCCTGTACTCCCTTTTAATAATGCTAGACCACTACAGCAAGAAACAGTGTCAAATATGGAGACTACTGTTTCAGAGCCATCGATGGCCTCTACTTCTAAGGAAGTATCCTCTACTATACAAACAGCTGAAACAGAGGAGCCCCAGAAACACCTTTAAACAGAATAAAGAGAACAACTACCAGACCCTATGCTTCACTATTTCACCAACCTATCTGCCCTGCTAAGAGACATAACACCATCAGACTCCTGTATAAAGGAGGTATGACTACAGTCCCGAACCTAGTATTTGTTGCCAAAACTTTATTAAAAGATTCTATGAAGTTTTTTGCCAATGAAATTCACGCACTGATTCACGTCTCAGCTGAAACAATCTTTGACATTAGCTTCTAGCTTAATGCAGGACTTCAGACGTTTTGGACTCAGTTTCATCCTTTAAAACAAACTCCTTTATGGGCCCCATTTGAGGCAATCCCTCTGATAAAGCCAGCTGATAAAACAATAACTGTTTTGTTTAGGAATGAGAGGGTCAGTGTGACTGCTGTAACCTACTGGTTAAAACAAAGATGTAACGTGCTGAGCGCCCCAGAGGCAATTTTTGATACAGAGCACATTTGGACTGAGGGGTGGAAGGTGAAGATAATGCTGCATTCCTCAGATGTTGGTTTATGTCATTTACCTACCTGTTTCTTTCCAGGCAGAGACAGGGGAGTTCTATTGTATGCAGGACAACCAAAGCCTGCTACAAATGTGGCTCTACAGCCCATCTAAGTAGTATCTGTGACCAAGTCAAATGTACCTTATGTTGGGAACTAGGCAATGCCAGTGGTCACTGCCTAAATGAACCAAAATGTAATCTCTGTGATAGCTTAGGCCATACCTATCAGAGTTGTTCTTGGGTGGCTCATAACCAAGCAGAACCCTCAGATGATGCAAAACATGCCTTTTAATAGCTATTGCACAAAGAACCACTTTCCCTAAAGTACGCCCGATGGATTCCAGAATTCCTCCTCCTCCTCCTCCTCCTCCTCCCCAAGAACAGGAGCAGTAGCCAGTAGTGAATTTAATAACAGAACAAACAGGATGAGATTTGACAGACAGTATAGAAGTCATGGAACAGGAACCCCCCCCAACTCCACCTTGAGAGTGTACCTCGATGGATCATACAACCATGCCCCCCCCAGTAACCTGCAGTTAAGAGTAAAAGGATGACCAGGCATAGTCAGAATCAGACAGCCCCAAAGATGTCAAAAAACACTGAGCTACCTTTATCCAATAGGTTTGATGCTTTTCAAAATATTTTTGAGGTGTCTGATGCTGACTCTGAGGACTCTTTGGTCCTCTCAACCTGACCCCATAGCTGCTGATCAGGATGACAGTGTCCTGATTTCTCAGAAAGCTGTGAAAAAGCAAAGGAAACCCCATAAAGCCAACAAAAAACCTTCCTTGATAAATGTTAATCAGAGAGGATTAGTTTCCTTCCCCCCAAACAAAATTTAGTTTCATGACACAAACACCACGAGCCATAGGCACTGTCAATGTGAACAGCATAAAGATCTGTAGGAAAAGACAAATAGTTATGTCTTACCTACTTTTCAGCTCCTTTGATATTTTATTTTTGCAAGATATAAGATTACACACTATAGCAGAAATCAATACAGCAATCAAAACATGGCACTTAGGCCCCTCATACTGATCAATAGGGATGGACACCTGCTCAAGGGTGGGCATACTATTTAGGAATAATATCCAAGTTCATTTAATAAAAATTATTGATCTTTTACCAGGAAGGGCTTTAGTTTTAGACACAAAAATCAATCAGGAATATTATAGACTTATAAATATCTATGCACCACAAACACAAACAGACAGTATCAGCTTATTTAAGGCTATACTGCCATATCTGTATTCATCCCATTTTGTAATATTAGGAGGAGACTTTAATTGTAGAATGAATACCCAGAATTGAGGAAAAAATACAAAAACCAAAAAAAAAATTCAGTGGCATGTCCACCTTAAAGAGCATCATCCAGGACTCAAACCTGATTGATGCATACATGTCTTGTAACAGCACGCCTACACCCACTTTTCAAAAAGGTACACTAGCTACAAGAATTGATTTTCTTTTCACAACACCATCATGGCATATCTCTTCCATGTCAGTGGAAGAAGTTGAATTTTCAGAGCACAAACTCAAATTATAGATAGGTTAACAACTTTTAAACAAGGTCCTGGCTCATGGAAATGTAACTCCTCCCTATTATTCCAACCAGTAGTTCTTCAAAGCATACTATATTTTCTGACTATAAAACAATCCATAATAGAAATGTATGACAATTCTGCCAACTGGTGGGAAGATACGAAACAAGACCTAAGACTAGTATTACAGTCAGTAAGTAAATCATGCAAAAATAATGACTATGTACAGTATCAACACGGGTAACAATTACAAAAATTACAATCCCCTGATAGAACTACTACACATAACTTTACCAGTCAGATCCAGCACATTAAAAATGAAATGCAAACATTTCACTTAAGACAGCAGTAAAGCTTAAAGAAACGGCATATATTTCCCATCTCATAATAGAAACTGCTATTATATCTCTAAAAACTAATAAAGCCCCTGGTATGGATGGGCTAACACCTGAATTATGTAAAATCTTAGGTAAGGACATTTCAAAGAAATTAGCATTATCCTTTAACTATATGTTACAAACCAATAGCATCCCACTGCACATGTTGGAAGGCATGTTGATTTGTTTATTTAAAAAAGGGGACAAAAATATTTGACTAACTGGAGGCCTAAAAGTTTATTAAATGCTGATTTTAAAATACTAACTAAAATTCTTAGCAACAGGTTGCTACAAGCAGCTATCCACTTGATTTCACCCACACAATCATGTTCAATATCAGAGAGACAAATAGTAGACCAGCTTGCTCTCTTGAGGGAAATTATAGAGCATTATAATAGGATAGGTACTGAAGGTTTTATCCTCTCCTTGGATCACAAACTTGCCTTTGATGCAGTCAATCATCAGTACCTATGGGATACTTTACATCACTATGATATCCCTAATAGATTTATTAATTGGATACAAAGCCTATAACACACAGCCACAGTCACTCCACAAATCAGTGGTCAGTATGGCCCCATGATATACATACAAAGAGGAGTCAGACAAGGGTGCGCTCTCAGCCCCTTACTCTATGTATTCAGTATTGACCCCTTACTTAGATCCTTAAATTCATCTTTGTATATTAGACATGTACAAATTGAACCATATACAATATCATATACTGCAATAACCTATGCTGATGATATAACCCTCATGACCAAAGATGCAACATTAGTAGTACAGGCCATGAATATATGCAATGAGTTTAGCAAACTACCAGGAGCATCATTAAACTTACAAAAATGCATAGGCAGACAAGCTGGGAAACCTGATGGCTCCCTAGGGGAAATTGCAAATATAAAAATTATGGTGGATCCCATCACTATTCTGGGGATTCATTTTAGATCAGGAGACCTAGGATTACTAAACTAGGAACCCGAAATATACCGGGGTGCAGGATGGTACAAAACTGGAATAGACGGAATATGAGTAAATCCAAATGAATACATTTAATTAAAACCTTCCTGTTACCCGTCTTCTTATTTGTAAGTTACCTATCCCCCCAAAACCCTGGAAACCACAATCTACAGTATATTCTTTCAGGCAGTCTGGGGAAGTAGGTTGAATACCCTAAAAAGCAATATACTTTGTCTCCCTGTAAAACAGGGGGGATTACATATGGTAAACCCCTTAGTGTTTTTTTATAGTACATATATTGTAATACAATTAAGACCACTTCTTTTGCAACTTAGGAAAACCTGGACATCTCTATATAGCCTATTCTGTGAAACTTGGTTGACACAGTGAAGTAGTAGCACCCTCCGCATTGTTAAATGCTTCCAGTTAGCTCCATCCTACCTCAGGGAGGTCTTTGTCAAACTTAAAAGCTGGCACATTTCTGGTGGCATTGTTACTACTATGATAAGAAAGCTACTTTATAAACACATAATACATAGTCATTTTACTGAATCAGTAGTCTTTCCAAAATGTCCTGTAGATCTCCTCCCATCCTTACTGGAATTACTAAATAACCCAAGAATACCACAGAAAATGAATGAAGTGCATTGGCTCTGCTGTTATGGTAAGCTCAATGTGAAAGCAAACCAGAAACACAAACAGATGCGGCAATGCTTATGTTCCAGACCTTGTTGCTAACAAAAGTTGGGTACAATAACTCATTTATTTTTTACTTGCAACTATATTTCAGTGTTTTGAAAATGTATAGCTAGACAGTGGAAAGTCAAATGTTTTGAGAAGGTTAATGATGATATAACCCTATATGGGAATTTTGACAAATCCTGGAGATATTTGGATAAGAACACTTGTAAGGTCATGTTTACAGTTATACAATGGTTTATTTGGAACTCCAGATGCCTGTATACCTTACAACAAAAAGACATCTCCCATGCAGAACTTTTGCAAACAGTTACCTTAGAATAAAGGTTTATTTGCATGTCAGATTTAAAAAACAAAACACAAAGAGATTTATTGCAGCCTTGGAGACATCCTCCCTGGATCACAGATTCAGATGCCCCAGTTACTTGAATAAAAATTCCTTTCTTAATTTTTTTTTTACCTAGGGTACAGAAAGACATAACTCGAAGGTATTTTCATGACTTGAAGGATATAGTATTTACATTTAATTAGTTATGGAAAAACTGTGCAACCATAAACAGATTTCAGAATGCTAATTTTCCTTCTTTTGTGTACAATGTATGTTCTCAGTGTTTCATTTTCTTTGTTCTTTTGGAATTGTATGTAATAACGGTATTGTATGATCTCAATAAAAACTAAATTCCCCTACTCTTTTCGAGAAGTGCCATGGGATCTTTAACATTCACCTGAACTACCACCAGAGCAGGCAGATGGGACCTCGATTTAACATCTCATCCAAAAGACAGCACCTCAGGAGTGCAGCACTACAGTGTCAGTATTGGGATTTTACCCAAGTGCCTGGTGTGGGGATAGAACCCACAGCCTTCTGATCTCCCAGCATTAGTGGTGAGTTTGCTACCTGCTGAGCCACTAAAGATAAACAATGATACTTTAATTTATGATGAGATAGGAGGGGGTTGGAAGAAAGTTCATGTGAGCACAGTAAGAGTGTATTTAGCTTGTTTTAAATAGTGTATATGCCAAATTTTATGCCAAATTTATCTTCCAGTATCAGGACACTCCACGATCTGAATTAATTGAAAAGATTTATAAAGAATGCAGGCAAGTCTATGAAAATGGAATGACAATATAAAGAACACCAGTGTTTCAGGCATATTGGAAATAAATGAAATGGTTTCCACCTTGATTCACAATGGAATCAGCTTTTTTTTAGGCAGAATTATTAAAAGAGGGTAGGTTTTTTGCCTGTTTGTTTGGAGCATATTAGATTTCTTAATTTGTATTTGTAATAGTTGATTGGGTCTAACTATGTTTTGATTTCTGTATTTGTATAGGTTCTGATTCAATAAAAATTCCCCTACTCTTGCAAAAAATGTCTTGAGTTCTTTTTCTTCCACTAGGACACACACCAGGACAGCACTAGAGATGGGTAGAAGGGACCTTGGTTTAATATCTCATCCAAAATCAGCACACCCTAACAGTACAGCCCTCTCCCCCAATTGCATTTGGGTGCCAGTGTTTAAGGCATGAGCCCAAGCCCAGTATGGAACTGGTGGCAGTAAAAGAGGAGGTGTCTGCAGCTGCATTATCAATGCAGTGAGGGAATTGTAGCTTTTTTTCTTCTGGGCAGCAGTACCCAAGAAGGAGGCAGATCCTAAGGAACAGGTAGAAGCAGCAATGGAGTAGGAGGTATACTGTTGGAGTTGTATGTTATTTTTGGCAGCAGTATCCATGGAAGAAGTGGTGGAGGAGGAGGAGGCAGCAAGAGCAAAGAAGGAGGAGGAGGTCCATGGCTGAGTGTGAATGCAGTGGCAGAATTATATCTTCTGTTATTTTCTGCAGCACCTCAGGAGAAGGCAGAGGAGGATACTGCTGCAGCAATAAGGGAGGACCATGATCTATGAATGCAATGGCAGAGCTGTTTTTTTTTTATTTTTTTTTATTATTTGGAATCCAAAAATATCACATTTCAAAATACAACATATAGTATACCACACCAGGTAAAAAGAATAATAAATGTTAATGTTCCTGGAATTTTTAACATAATCTTTTATAGATGCTGTAGCTATTACATTGAGAAAAAATCCCCAATACAGTTAAATTCTAGAAAGTCAAATTAATTATTAAACATACCTAAAAAATGATTTTATGCAATTGTAGTAAGTCCTCAAAATTTTAAGAGTGGATCCAAATTCTATTTAATTTAAATCACATTGAACAAAACATTCACTCTCAAAAAAATCTTAGGTAATAAGTAATCTCAAGCCTGTTTTAATATAAAGTTTAAACGAAAAAGAAAATGTTTAAATGTACAATTCAAAAATAGACTTCAGTCTGAACAAAGCCAAATTACAAAAGCATAGAGAAAGGGGAAATTGTTTAACTGGCAAAGGCACACCAAGCATAAACTTGTTTCCAGGTGCATCCTGTGAGCACATGGAAGTTAAGTGACTTGATCAGGGTCATACAGTATGTAAGTGGGGACTGTGGGATTCAAAACCAGGGGCAGGATTCTCAAAGCTTTCAGAAGGTGCAAAACCTTCCCTAAGTCCCCAAAACTTCCTCAGCTACGGAAAAAAGAGGGGTTTGCTCCAAGTACTATTCACTAAGCCCTCCGCAACTGTGGGAAAAACCACTATGGACTGTGGAAAAAAGTGCAGCTGCTGAAGTCCCTCAGGACAAAAAGGTGTGAGATAAGTAAGGCACAGTCCCTGAAAGGCTATTCACGGCCAGTTTTTTTCTGCAGCTGAGGAAAGAATGTTACACACAGTGGAATGAGGTGTAACTCTCCCTCGGCACACTGCAGTAGTGCCCCAGCAATTGGAATCAATTGAGGTGGAGGTGAGGCACAGGTAATAGCATCCCAGATAGTATAGCAGTGGCTGTTGGTACAGCAACAAATGTATACTTTGCCATGACATGGCAACAGGCAACAACCACCAGACCCAGTGCAGCCCATGACAGAGCCCCACAGGCAGTAGAGCCTGGCCAGCCTGCAGCAAGTGCTACCCCCACAGGCCACAGGAACACCCCAGGGAGGGACAACCAGCAGTGACAGTCAGCCACTGTGGTACCATGGTATCACTGGTACCTGTGGTGCTGCAGTGGTCCCAGTTGAGGGACTGGTTGCAGGTCTCTTTGTATGTGCTGTCAGCTTCATATTATGGCAGCAATATTAAAGTCTGCTGCTTCAGCTACATAGATTTACTATTGCTGTGCCTCCTCAGCCATTTCCACAGCTGTGGATCCGCAGCTGCAGATTCGCAGCACTTGCAGGATTCCCTCAGCTGCTGCAATTCCTCAGCTGCGGGACTTTTTGCGGAATTCCCTCAGCTGCAGGATTTTCTTTAAGAATATCACACAACTGCATTCCCGCAGTGCTGTAAGCTTTTTTCCTGCAGCTACAGAATTTTTGCTGTTCTTTGAGAATCCTGCCCCAGGTCTCCAGGTTTGCATCTCAGTATCTGAAACCACAGCCTATACTGCCTCATAAGTATAAGTCTTCAGTTCTTGTTTTAAGTTTTAAGTTCAGATCTGTCTGCTGGCCTGCCAGCACAGTGGTAGTGTTATCACTGTTGATGCTGACAACCCGGGTTCGAAAGTGAGCCTCAGGTGTTGGAGGAGCAGCTGGGGGAAAGAGGATCAAGCATGCGAGGGACCACTGTCCTCATCCATGAGGAGGGCGGGAAAGAGCTTGGTGCTTGTCTTGCCCTCTAGCAGAAGCAAAAAAAAAAAGGGTTAAAGTCTGTCTCATTCTGCATTCAGAGGTTGGTTAATCTCCAGCTTAGGGGTTAATTCAGAATCTGTCCCTCTCATTTACTTCATATGTTTCATTCCATTCTTATTTTTTAGATGACATAAATTCTTAGATGGTATGGGTCAAAAAATAAATATTTTTGGATTGGAAGTTAAATGACCATTTAGCTGGGAAGGGGAATGAAAAAGAAGCCCCAATTTCCACTAAGTCATCTAGAAACATAGAAACATGGAATTTGATGGCAGATAAGAACCACTTGGCCCACCTAGTCTGCCCATTTTCCTACCTAACAGATAAGCTGCAGAATTCTAGTTAACCAACAGCTTACTTCCTCCTACCCCCCCACTAGGACTGTCTTATGTCTGTCCCATGCATTCTTGAATTCCCCCACTGTTCTTGACTCCACTACCTCCTCAGGGAGGCTGTTCCATGCATCCACAACCCTCTCTGTGAAAAACTACTTCCTCATATTACCTCTGAGCCATCCCCCCTCTATCTTCAAATTGTGCCCTCTTGTTCTTGCACATCTCTTTTTCTGAAAGATGCTACCCTCTTGGACTTTGTTGATTCCCTTGAGGTACTTGAAAGTTTCTATCATGTCCCCTGTCTCCCTTCTTTCCTCAAGGGTTTACATATTAAGCTCCTTTAGTCTTTCTTCAGTATGTCTTCTGGTGCAGACTCTGCACCATTTTGGTTGCCATCCTCTGGACAGCCTCCACTCTGTCTATGTCTTTGTGGAGATGGGGTCTCCAGAACTGCACACAGTACTCCAGATGGGGTCTCACCAACTGTCTGTACAGAGGGATAACAACTTCCTGTTTTTTACTATTGATGCCTCTCCCTATGCATCCCAATATCCCCCCAGCCCTCCTTACTGCCTTCTCACATTGCTTGCCCACCTTTAGGTCATCTGATATAATTATCCCCAGATCTCTTTCCAATTTTACTGTTGTCAGTATCTCACCCCCCACTGTGTACTCTTCCCCTGGGTTTTTGTTTCCCAGGTGCATTACCTTGTACTTCTTTGCATTGAATCTGAGCTGCCATACATTTGACCATTCCTCCAACCTTGCCAAGTCCCTTCTCATCCTTTCCACTCCATCTTGTGTATCAACCCTGTTGCAGATCTTTGTGTTGTCTTCAAAGAGACATACTTTTCCTTCCAGTTCCTCTACAATGTCACTTATAAAGACATTAAAAAGGATGGGTCCCAGTAATGAACCCTACGGTGCCCTGCTAGTAACCCTCCTTTCTTCACTGTGGACTCCATTTACTACTACCCTTTGTGTCCTGTTGTTTAGCCAATTTTTTATCCAGGCTACCACCTTGGGATCCACGTCAAGGCTGGCTAACTTATATATTAATCTTTTGTGTGGGACTGTAGCAAACGCCTTGCTAAAATCTAGGTAAGCCATGTCCACAGCCTATCCCTGGTCTACTACTTTGGTCACCCAGTCAAAGAAATCTATTAGATACATCTGACATGACCTTCCCATCATGAATCTATGCTGCCTTGGGTCCTGTGCCCCACTGACCTCTAGGTACTCAACAATTCTTTCCTTCAGAAGTGATTCCATCATTTTCCTACCTTTGAGATCAAACTAACTGGTCTGTAGTTTCCTGCCTCTGTTCTGCTCCCACTTTTGTGAAGAGGAATCACATCCTCCCTCCTCCAGTCCTCAGGTACTACCCCATCCTCCCATGATTTGTTAAAGAGAGTAGTCAGCGGTGTCACTAGTTCTGCCCTTAGTTCTTTTAGAGTTCTTGGGTGAATCCCATCAGGCCCCATTGCATTGTCCACCTTCAATTTTATTAGTTCTTTCAGAACCCTTTCTTCTGTAAATGGACTGGTATCGACCACCATCTTCAGAGTGTTTCTCTTGTTTGTGTGGGTACCTCCCCTCCTCTTCCTTTGTGAATACTAAGCAGAAATATTCATTCAGTATCCCTGCTTTTTCACTGTCACCCTCTACCCACATTCCCTTCCCTTTATTAAGCCTCAATATCCCTCCTTTGGTCTTTCTTCGCTCCCTAATGTACCTATAAAAGGTCTTATCTCCTTTCTTAACAGATTTGGCTATCCTTTTCTAGGTTTGGGCCTTTGCTATTCTGATTGCCTTCCCAGCCTCTTTCTGCTTTAACGGATAAAGTTCTCTGTCCTGCTCCTTTTGTGTTTCCTTATATTTCCTGAATGCTATCCTTTTCTCCTTAACCTTCCCTGCCACCTCTTTTGAGAACCATAGCGTTTTTTTCCTTCATTGTGTTTTGTTGATTCCCTTTACACAAAGGCTTGTTGCCTCTGTGATGGCTGTTTTGATTACTCCCCATTGTTCCACCACCCCTCCTTCTTGCCTGTTTGCTTGTGCTTTTCTGAGGCACTCTCTCATTTTTCCAAAGTCAGCCCTCCTAAAGTCCAATACTCTTGCTTTTGTATGGCTTGATTGTATGACTGTGTTTATCATGAACCACACTGTTTGGTGGTCGCTTGTTTCCAGATGGCTACCCACTTCTAAATCTGAGATTCTTTCTTCGTCCCCATTTGAGAGTACCAGGTCTAAGATTGCTCCCTCCCAAGTGGGTTCCAATACTAGCTGTCTGAGGCATGCCCCCTGTAGGGCATCAAGAATGACCCTGCTCTTGGATGTGCCTGCAGCAAAGGTGCTCCAGTTAACATCTGGCATATTCAGGTCCCCCATCAACAATATCTCCCCTTTTGCTGCCATTCTAAGGAAGCCTTCTATCATTTCCTTGTCCATTCCCTCCCCCTGAGATGGGGTTCTGTATACAACCCCCATGCAGATTGTGGTGCCATTTCCTGTCTATAGGGTGACCCAGATTGCCTCATCTGCTCCCTGTTTACTCTTTAGTTCTGTTGCTTTGATCCCATCCTTTACATAGAGGGCTACTCCTCCTCCTCTTTTACCCTCCCTGTCCCTCTCGTAGATTGTGTATCCTGGTATGTTGACATCCCAGTCATGGTTCTCTCTGTACCATGTTTCTGTGACTGCCACAATATCCAGGCAACCCTCTTCCATCAAGGCCACTAGTTCAGTGAGCTTGTTACACAGACTATGAGCATTGGTACTCATCACCCTCTACATTTTGATGGCCTTACCCTTTTTAGCCCCATTCCTGTCCTTACTGCCTTTGCCTTTTTTTACATTTACCTCTTTCCTGCTCCCTAATGTCTTCTCTACCTTAATATTTACCTCACTAATTACCATGTTTTGTGGGGGGAGGCTGGGATTTTCCTGCTCCATTTCAGTGCTTCCCCTCTTGGCTAGTTTAAATGCTTGCCAATGAAGCATTTAAACCTCTTTCTTAGGATTCTGGTCCCCCCCGGACAAATGCAGACCATCGCACCAGTATAGGTCTGCATCCCTCCAGGTGGCTCCCAAGTCCTCAATGAAGCCAAAACCCTGAGCACCACACCAGTTTTTCGACCATTCATTGAATTCCGTGGTGAGGATCTGTATACCGAGAAAAGCAATTTCAATGTATCTGCATTGAAGCGCTAATATTTGAATAGATATGGAATTTGTCAGCTTTCAAATTTACCATTTGTATCAGAATATTTCTATCCTTGTCAAATGTAACATTAACAATTCGTTGTGCAGTCAGATTCTTATTTTAATAATAATAATAATAATAACAAACTTTATTTGTATGGCACCTTTCAAAACCAAGGCACTGAACAAAAGCAAAATCACATAATGAAAATTCCACAACAACATAATCAATAACACATCCCAAGGCCAATAATATAATCATAAAATATTAAACTCTTTCCATCCATTAAATGCCATAGGCTTGACTCCTAACCAGGTTTTGAGTGCTTGTTTAGAACCCTCCACAGTCATGTGCTCATGTAACCAATGGGGTAGAGAATTCCACAGGGGTAGAGGCCACATACATAAATGTTCTGGCCCTAGAAGATTTCAAGCATACCCTTGGAATCTCTATCAACCCCTCGCTGGCCAAGCGGAATGATCGCTCTGGGCAATGAGTAACCAGGAACTCTTTCAGGTAGTCCAGACCAAGTCTGTGTATGGCTTTAAAAGTCAGCAAACTGACTTCAAAGGTGATCTGCCACCAAACTGGCAGCCAGTGCAGTCCCACACAGCACTGGTGAAATATGACAGGCCCACAAGGATCCTGTCAACAGCTGTGCCACAGCATTCTGCACTAGCTGCAAGTGGCGGATTTCCACCCCAGGTAGCCCTAGGTAGAGGGAGTTGCAGTAGTCCAAGTGCGAGGTCACAAAGGCATGAATCAGAGTAGGGAGGTCATTGGACGGAACAAGGTGCCTGATCCTGGTGATATTCCTCAGATGGTAAAATAAGGAACTGATGACAGCCAACAGCTGAGAATGCAGAGTTAGCCCATCATCAAAAATTACCCCCAGGTTCCGCACCCATTCAGAGGTTGGGAGTGGCTCACCCCCAATATATAAACCAGAGGGTGAACCCTCCCAACCTCTCTAGCCAGTGACCAGGATCCACTACCAATACCTCGGTTTTATCAGAGTTCAACTTTATCCAGCTGGCACTCATCCACTCCTGGATTTTGGCAAGACAGTTATTAAAGACTGAGATAGCTCCATCCTGATTGGGGGCCAAAGAAAGGTAGAGCTGGGTATCATCAGCATAGCAGTGAAACCTCAGCCTGCACCTTCTTACAAAGTCTCTGAGGGGCAGCATATATACTGTGAACAACATGGGGGACAGCACTGATCCCTGAGGAACTTCATACGTTAATGAGACTGGGTCTGAGGGAAAAGGCCCTGAAACCACCCTCTGAGATCTTCCCATGAGGAATGATGTAAAACACTTGAGGACCATACCTGACAGTCCACAAATGAACCTCACCCGATCAAGCAGCACATCATGGTCCACAGTATCAAAGGCTGATGAGAGATCTAGGAGGGCCAAGATAGAATGGCTCCTCCCATCTCTAGCCATCAGGAGATCATTGAGCACCCAGTACTCTGCTTCTTTGATTCAGAAGAACTGGTTTCAAAGGAATTGTAGAAGCTTTTGTGACAAATGGCAGATTTGACTCAGGTAAATCAACACAATCAATAGGACTGTTTACACTGAGCACTCTGCACCAATGTGAGTGGTATAGCGTATCTGATCCACCAACAGAGGATAAGTGTAAACATACAGTATTTTGGAGCATAGCAAGCTGATTCATTTTAGTTCCTGTGAAACTCTGCAGAGATGGAGAGCTGGAACAGTGCTTGACATTCTCTTGGAGTTTTATGTCCCTGTGTGAACACTCTACGTCTCCTGAAGTAATGCATTTGCTGTGCTGTATGCCAGCTTAAGGACACAAGGAAAACACAGGAGGGAGGAAGAGCTAGGCTGCTTGCAACACTTCATGTGCCAGATTCACAAAAAAATCACAAAGTGCAGCGCTATTGTTTGTCGTACCCCTTGCAATTGTGCAGGTTCCAAAAGATGCTATTCACAGTCAGATATTGCACTGTGCTATCCAACTGTGAATAGGGCCAGGATGGGGCAGCACTAATCCAGGAAACCCACCGCTAACCCAACTAGCACTGCCATAACATCTAACCAGGTGAATGGTGAAGGAACAGTGCAGGTTCACTATTTCTTATTCATCAAAGCTCCCATGTAAATGAGCCCATTGGGCATATGAGTTGTTAGGTGGCCATTTGAATTTCAATTATGGGCCCATTTACATAGACTTTGGGTGGGTTAGCACAGCCCCCAGCCCTTGCCCGATGCAACCACAGTCCCTGGTGGTCTACTTCCCACTCCCACATGCACCAATCTCTGTCCCCATATAAAAACATATATTCCCTGGTAGTCCAGTGGTTCCTACCCTCTCCCCTGATCACTGATAGCTGGCCCATAATAAAAATAAAAATATCCCAGGTAGTTTAGTGGTCCCTCCCCCTCTCCCAATCTCCAATTGCTGGCCCATAATAAAGTTAAAATATCCCTGGTAGTCTAGTGATACTTCCACCCTCCCTGATCACTGAACACCATCCCTATATAAAAAACATATATTCACTGGTAGTCCAGTGGTGCCTCCCCTCCTCCATGCTCCGACTGCGATTCCGGTATAATGACAAGAAAATCTTGGCAGTCTAGTGGTGTCATCCCTTCCCATGCTTTGATTGCCATCCCCTTGAGAAAAACATATTTCCCAGGTGGTCTAGTGGCTCCCTCACCCTCCTGCCTGTAAAAAGAATGTGCTCATTGAGGGCTCAGTTGGTGGCCAGCAGTGGTGGTGAGAGGAAGACTGTGTTGGTTGCTGGCTGGGGGTCATGACTGGGGAAGCAAGGTGGTAGGTCCTTGCCTTACAGGCTGAGGGGTGGGAGACTACTAGGCCACCAGGGCATGGGTTCAATCACTGAAACAGGGGATTGAGCTAGGGAGGGGGCAACTGGACTAGCAGGGTACTGTTACAAAGGACTTTGCAGGGGACAGGGATGGGGAGGGACTGGATGCATGGGACCCTGTTGCCATATATTGGGGAAGGGACCAATAGCCACCAGGGAGACAGCCGTTTGTTCTTGTGCCAGTGATTGGAGAATGGCGGTTGGGGGTGGGGCCACTAGACTACCAGGAATATGTGCTTTCCTTAAGGGGACTGCAACTGGAGCATGGGGGAGGGGAAGCACTGCTAGACTGCCAGGGTGCTCCTGTCATATACGTGGATGGCAATCAGAGCACAGGGGATGGGAGGGGCTACTGAACTATGAGGGAATATATGTTTTTTATATGGGGATGGTAATTGGTGATCAGAGAGGGGGTAAGGACCACTAGAGTACCAGGGATATTTTTATTTGTATTATGGGCAGGTGATTGGGGGATGGGGGAGGGACCACTAGACTACCAGGGACATTTTTATTTTTATCATAAGCTAGCAACTGGAGATTATTGAAGGGAGGAGGGACCACTAGACTACCAGGGCTATTTTTATTTTTATTACAGACCAGTCATCAGAGATTGGGAAGGGACCAGTGGACTACCAAGAAATGCATTTTTTTACTACGGGGACAGTGATCAGACATCTGTGGAGTGGGAGGGACCACTGGACTACCAGGGCATGTCTTTTTTTATAAGGGGATGGTGATCGGCAATTGGGGAGTAGGAGGGAGGGATCACTGGACTACCAGGGACACAGTGTTGTCAGTTGGGGGGGGCTGCCTTACACTACCTCTGACAACCACTAGGGTTGCATTGAGTTAAGAGGAGGATTTTCTTAGTGGTATTTTCTTCATGAAAGGGAACCCAACAAAAGGCCCTTGCATTAAGAAAATGCTTTGTGAATGGGACAGCATGGATATGCAGGTCCCCTCCCCCTCTTTTGCATTGTGGCCCCCTCAGAACTTTGTCCCAGTGCAAAACCAGTTTGCAGGTGCAAACTGGGCTTTTGTGAATACCACTTTGCCACAAAACCCAGATTGCATGGCACAAACTGGATTTGCACTGGGGCAAAGTTTTGTGAACTGGGCCCCATATCTTCTATACCTCTCCATGGCTCCTGTGTGTGGATACGCTGGAAATGACTACAAAAGTGTGCTTCACCCAGAGGTACTGTAATGTTGCCAAAATCCCAAAGGTGTGTAAACACAGTATTTTTCAAAATGAGTCAAAGTGCATGTCCATTAAATTAGGGATTCCAACCACCTTCACATTTTTCAAATGTGAAGCCCATTTCCAGAATCTCGTTTTTTTATTGCAGTGCATGTGTATCTCTAGCCTTTGTAGCAGATAGGACATCTCCTGTTAACATCATTTTATCAGTCATTTCCAAGCCTAAGATTTTACTTTAGCCCTTTTGTTGCGTTTGCTCAGTATCCACTTATCCCTTTAAGTCTTTGATCTGATGAACTTCCTACTTCACACTCTTTGTTCTCTGCATTGTCTTTTCAAGTTTATTTTATTTATTTATTTATTTCAAATTCGGATTAATACCTTTGAGCCGGGGGCTCGTTTACAAAGGCTTCAAGTCAACAAGGAATACAAGACATTTACAGGTGATGAAACATTGCAGAACAGAAAGACATCAACTAACAAGTGGTATTAGTGTGCAGTTACAACATTAAGCAGGGTACAAGAAGTAAGGAGAAACAGGACCACACTTCCAGAGAAACATATTAATGCAGCACTAATTAAGTGCAGTACATTGTTTAACAATCATGTTACAGTTCAGACGGGGTGCTCGCAGTCTGCAGAAATGCATATTTTAGCAGCCAAGGTGAGGCTTTGTCAAGGGGAGGTAGTAGGTGGTGGGAGGTGGGAGGGGGAAGTGGGCAGTTGTGGAACAGGAGGGTGGGAATGAGAGAGGGTAGCGTTTGATGGGTGTGAGAATTGCCTTCCGAGGCCATGGGTTAACAGAAACACTGGCAGTCAGATTTGCTGGCAAGAAGAGATCGAAGCCCATTTTTAAAATAGCCAAGTCTGGGGGAGTTGGCGAGGTCTGCAGGCAGATCATTGAACCATTGAGGCCCACAGTAGGAGAGGGATCTTTGGCCAAGGGTGGTTCGTTTGAAGGGAACAGTTAGAACAGTTCTGACTGAAATATTTGTAGAAAACAAAATAAAATCATAAACATCACATGCACTTTCTTGAAGGACCTAATCTAAGTGTCTGTTTTTAAAGATAAAAGTGATTTATTCTAAAAAGAGGCTGAAGATATACCTTTCAATTGAAACTATTAATAAGGGTAAAACTGCTGTTAAAGAGAAAGCCAAAGCAGGTGAGGTTATTAAAGAAAACAGACTATATCTGTATTGTAGCTATAGTCAGTGTCAACTACATCAGAAAGATCACAGGATTCTGCATTTGTTGTGTCAGTGTCAAATTATATGGCTATGAGGGCTCAGATAACCTATACTGTTGTTTCACACTGGAGGTAAAAATTTGTTTCACAGTTTTTAGTGCTTGCTGCAGTTAAAATTTCCAAAACACACGTGTTTCTTTGTTCTAAGGTTGAACCTGGCCAATGGGTTGGTACTGCCTAGGAATTTTGACACCACAGACTGCCCTGTGTCAGTACCAGTAGGCTGTGTCTTTCTGGTGATGACAATTATCCGGACAAAACAACTGACTGTCATATTTGTCAATAAGACCCTATTAGTCCTTTGTCACCATAGATTCTTAATTACTCAATGAAAAGGATTTCTTCTCCCTTTTTAGTAAGAAAAAAGTTAGTTGCTCTGTTGGTCCTTCTACAAAAAGATGAACAAAATGAGTGGTTTGATACCTTTTATTGGACCAACATACACAACAGCAATTACACAATGAACACTAAAAAACCAGTAACATACAGTCAAGCACTTTGCTACCACCAAATCTGTTCAATTGAAGAGGACAGATATAAACACTTGGCCACACTAAAAAGAACATTTATTGGGTAGGGACACTCCTGTAGAGAAACTGACACAACTGTGAAACATGCCACAATTATGCCAAGAGAACATTTACTACAGTGGAGTCAGCCACACTGAAGCGCAATAACTTGCAGTAATGACATGTCACAAAATCCTACATGACAAAAGGGCTTAATTGCCATCGACTTACAATGACCCCTGCAGTAAATTGCAGCATTCTGTTATATTCTGCAGCATTTCTGCATTGCATTCTGGCTGTCACATCTGTGCAATAGAAAGAAAAGACCACTGCCAACTGGATACCCTTGGCTGTAACATGCATTCCTGATCTGGAGCCCTTTTGTAAAATCATTAGGGACCTCTGACAATATTCAGTGAGGATGACAACTTGAAATGTATCTTCCATGAACTACCTTTACTATCTTCCTAACAGCCACCTAATTTACCTAACCTGATTTTCAGAAGCAAACTTATACCTGACCAAGACAACAGAACACTAGGTGGCACTAAACCTTGCAACAGTCCTAAGTGTAAGACATGTTGAGTACATTTCCACTTCTCATTCCATCAACATCCCACAAAACAAACAATTTAAGATACAGGGGAATTATACATGTACATCTAAGAACATTGTTTTTTACATCCAATGCACACAATGTCAACATACAGGTTATGTGGTGGGAAACTGGACAATGCCTTCTTATTAAGAGGTAGAATAGCTCAGTGGTTTAAGGCTCTGAGCTGCAAACCTGGAGACCTGGGTTTGAATCCCACAGCCCCCACTTGCATACTGTGTGACCATGAGCAAGTCACTTAACTTCTTTGTGCTGCCAGGTCACACCTGGAAACAGGCTTCTGCTTAGTGTGCCTTTACTGGTTAAACAATTTCCATCTCTCTTTAACCAGAATGAACTTACATAGACAAGACATTAAAATGAAAAATTCTGTAAAACCAGTGGAACAGCAGTCTTCTCAGTCTGATCACTCCATCTCCGTCCTAGCTCTTAAGGGTTATTTCAGGAATGCACATGAGGTCAAATTTATTTATCTTCTTAATACTTCCAATTGTGGTATGAATACGGACCTTGGTTTTATAACTCATTGTACAATCTAAACTCTAACTGCTTTTTTTCCTGTCTCAGTTTCATACATATAGGCATACTGCTGTGCTGACCACACACACACATACACACACACACACACACACACACACACGCAGTCACACACATGCACACACACTGTTGTTCTTTTCAGGTAATTAGATTCTTCTGTCACATGCATTCTATTTCGTTAGAATTTGTGATTTACACATAATTAAGTTCCCAAGAACTGACCTGTTCTCTGGTTTCAGTCTCTGTCTTAAATCTTATTATCATATAAGGTGACCAATCCATATGTGAAGGTTTTTACTAATTCTTCTCTGAGGATTTAAAGTATTATCATTCCTTAACTGCCATGTTTCTGATGAAGGACTCTGTGATTCTGAAAACTTAAACATTTAGTAGAAATTATTTGTTGGTCCAATAAAAGATATCAAACTACCCATTTTGTTCATCATTTTCCTTTTTTTTGTGATTTATAAATGGTTTTACAAATGTGTTTGTTGAAAGAATGACTTCAGGTCTCAGGGAGGTCCTCGCAGTATGGTTTACAAAACTGCCCTCTTTAATCAGCCACAGATGGCAGCAGCAAAGGAGGAGGAGACCCAAAAATGTCTTTCAATGTAGTGGTGTTATATCTAATTTTCTTCTGGCAGCAGCATCCATGAAGGAGTCGGGGCCTCAGATGCAGATGGCAATAGCAATGGAGGAAGAAGGCAATAGCTGTGCATAAATGCAGCAGTGTAGGTGCATCTTTAATTTTTAGTGGCATTACTAGTGACGAAAGGAGGGTAACTAGTGGGGTACCGCAGGGTTTGGTACTGGGACCGGTCCTCTATAATGTCTTTATAAGTGACATTGGAGAGCACCTGGAAGGAAAGGTATGTCTCTTTGCAGATGACACAAAGATCTGCAACAGGGTTGATGCACAAGGTGGGGTGGAAAGAATGAAAAGGGACTGGTCATGGAACCAACTCGGCAGAAGGCAATACTGGACCTTGTGCTCACAAACAGGGACAGTGTGATGGGGGTAACAGTGGGGGAGCACCTGGGTAACAGTGACCACCAGTCATTGTGGTTTGAAATCACAGAAAGAGCAGAACCAAACCACACAAAAACACGTATCCTGGATTTTAGGGGGGCAGACTTTGGGAAAATGGGGAGATGCTTGAAAGAGGCATTAAGGGAATGGGACAGGAATCAGGATTGAGGAACAGTGGGCAGTATTTAAAATGGGATTATAAGAACAACAGAATTATGCATTAAGCAGGTTAGCAAGAGGAAAAGAAAGAGGAGAC
The DNA here is from genome assembly GCA_016271365.2 of Neoceratodus forsteri. NCBI lineage: Eukaryota > Metazoa > Chordata > Ceratodontiformes > Ceratodontidae > Neoceratodus > Neoceratodus forsteri. Next base: position 233,074,568 of record JADMNL010000023.1, read on the forward strand.
CATTATGTGTTTCCAAAGAGGTAGCAAAGAAAGTGAAAGCCAAAAAGATTGCATTCAGGCAATACAAAAGACACAGGCAGAAGGGATAGGAGAAGTACCAGGAGAAACAAAGGAGGCAGGGAAGTCAGTAAGGGAAGCCAAAGCTCAGACAGAAGAACACATTGCAAAATCAGTGGTTAAAGGGGACAAAACCTTTACAGGTACATAAGTGAAAAAAGAAGGACAAAGGGAGGGATAGTGAGACTGAAGGGGGAGGATGGGAGCCGCTATGGAGGATGACAACAGTAAAGCTGACATATTGAACAGGTATTTCTGCTCAGTCTTTACTAAGGAAGAGGGGGTAATGGGTCTGAAGGGAGTACAAGGGTGAGAATGGTGCAGAAATGGACACAAGTCCCTTTACACGAGAAAGGGTCCTGAAGGAACTGGAAGTAATAGAGCTGATAAAGCAATGGGGCCAGATGGGTGCAACTCTAGGTCCTTAAAGAACTAAGAGAGGTGGTGGCTGAACCTCTGGCTATCCTGTTCAGCCAATCACTGGAAATAGGGAGGTACCCAAAGACTGGAGGACAGCAGATGTAGTCCCCTTATACAAAAGTGGGAACAAAGAGGAAGCAGGAACTACAGACCAGTCAGCCTCACCTCGGTAGTGGGAAAGATCATGGAAGCACTACTGAAGGAGAGATTGTGGAACATCTGGTTGTCAATGGACCACAGGACCCAAGGCAGCATGGTTTCACCAGGGGAGGCCGTGTCAGACCAACCTCATTGAATTTTTGACTGGGTGACTAGGGAGGTGGATCAGGGAGGGCAGTGGACATGGCCTATCTGGACTTCAGCAAGGCCTTTGACACTGTGCCACATAGAAGACTATTACACAAACTGGGGAATATGGGTGTGGGCAGGACAGTAGTGTGTGGGTAGGTAACTGGCTGGGTGGCAGGACACAGAGGGTGGTGGTAAATGGCTGTCACTCCACAGAGGGAAGAGTGACCAGTGGGTACCACAGGGATCAGTGCTGGACTGGTCCTATTCAACATCTTCATCAGTGACATTGCACAGGATCTAGAAGGCAGAATTTCACTGTTCGCTGATGACACAAAGCTCTGTAACAGAGTAGACACACCAGAGGGTGTAGACAGAATGAGAAGGACCTGCAGAAACTTGAAGAATGGTCAAGGGTTTGGCAGTTGAAATTCAATGCAAAGAAGTGCAAGATAATGCATATGGGGCACAAAAACCCTGGCACAATATATCAGTTGGGGATGAGGATATAGCATGCACCAAGCAGGAAAGGGATCTTGGGGTTGTCATCTCGATGACCCTAAGTAGGGGAAAACAGTGTGGCAAGGCATCAGGTAAAGCAAATAGGATGCTGGGATGTATAGGCAGGGCATCACCAGCAGGAAAAGGGAGGTCATACCCGCTTATACAAGACACTAGTGAGGCCCCACCTGGAGTACAGTGTACAGTTCTGGAGACCATACCTAATGAAGGACATAGAGCAGGGTAGAGAAGGTTCAGAGGAGGGCAACAAAGATTGTGCATGGGTTGCATCACAAGTCCTATGAAGACAGGTTGAAGGAACTGAACATGTACTCCTGGAGGAGAGGAGGGGAGAGAGGGGAATGATAGAGACATACAAGTATCTTACAGGAGGAACAGGGTGCAGGAAAACACTATTTTAAGTGAAAAGATGTTTCAGGACTAGAGGGCATGGGATGAAGTTGGAGGGAGGACGATTCAGAGGAAACATGAGAAAGAATTTCTTCACAGAACGGGTGGTGGACAAGTGGAACACCCTGCCAGAGGAAGTGGTGGGAGCTGAAACAATCACGGGATTTAAGAATGCATGGGATAGACATAAAGGAATTCTAGAGGTCAGGGGTAAGGGGAAATAGACTACTAGGAAAACAAACTGAACTTACAAGCTCAAATGGGCAGACTAGGTGGGCCATAGACCCTTATCTGCCGACACTGTCTATGTATCTATGTATCTATGACTTGGCAAGGCTGGAGGAATGGTCAAATACGTGGCAGCTCAGATTCAATGCAAATATGTGCAAGGTAATGCATCTGGGAAACAAAAACTCAGGGGAAGAGTACACTACGGGGGGTGAGTTAATAACAACAACAAAAATCGAAAGAGACCAAGGAGTAATTATATCAGATGACCTAAAGGTGGGCAAGCAATGTGAGAAGGCAGTAAGGAGGGCTGGGAGGATACTGGGATGCATAGGGAGAGGCCTCAACAGTAGAAAACAGGAAGTTGTTATCCCTCTGTACAGTCAGTTTGTGAGACCCCATCTGGAGTACTGCATGCAATTCTGGAGACCCGATCTCTGCAAACACATAGACAGAGTGGAGGCTGTTCAGAGGAGGGCAACCAAAATGGTGCAGGGTCTGCACCAGAAGACATATGAGGAGAGACTAAAACAGCTTAATATATATACCCTTGAAGAAAGGAGGAAGAGAGGGGACATGATAGAAACTTTCGAGTATCTCAAGGGAATTAACAAAGTAAAAGATGGTAGTATCTTTCAGAAGAAGAGATGTGCAAGAACAAGGGGGCACAATTTGAAGAAAGAGGGGGATGGCTCAGAGGTAATGTTAGAAATTATTTTTTCACAGAGAGGGTTGTGGATGCATGGAACAGCCTTCCTGAGGAAGTTATGGAGTCAGGAACAGTGGAAGAATTCAAGAATGCATGGGACAGGCATAAGGCAATTCTAGTGGTGGGTAGGAGGAAGTAAGCTGTTGATTAAGAAGAAACTGCAGCTTATACATCAGGTAGGGAAATGAGCAGACTAGGTGGGCCAAGCGGTCTTTATGTGCCATCAAATCCTATGTTTCTATGTTTCTATCACCAACAGAGGAAGGTGGCAGCAGAAACAGAGGAGGACATCCATAGCTGAGTGCAAATGCAGTGGCAGAATAGTATCTTTGTTGTTTTATGCAGCACACAGAGAGGTGGGTAAGGAAGGTACAGCAGCAGCAATGGAGGAAGAGGAGGAGGAGAACCAGAAGCAGTTGGGATGAAGTGGTAGAGATTTAACTTCTGTTCTTCTTGACAGCATCCACAGAGGAGGTAGAGGAGGTGGCCATGGCAGCAGTGAACAGGAGAAAGACCATAAGCTGTGTAAATGCAACAGTGGAGTTACGTCTCATGGTCTTCTGAGCAGAAGCAACAACAGGGCAGGTAAAAGAGGAGGTAGCAGTGGAGAGATGATTGGTGGGTGTCTGGACATTTGTGAAGAGATGTATAAAAGATTCAGGCACACATACAGATGGAGGCTGATTCGGTTGTACCTCTGTGCAGTCCAGTCATCTGTAGAGAGAAAAAAGTACATCCAAATATAATTCTCAATGTCACTGACAAAATAGTTATTGTCACAGAAGGGATGGCCATGGCCTGAAACAGCATGATAGTGCTGTAGGAATGAGTCCATCTAGTGATGTGGTGCCCTGGAAGTGCATAGAATAACATGCAGACGGAAGACTATAGATGGTGGGTGGCAAGAGACTTGTGAATAGAAGTGTAGAACATATTAAGGCAAATATACCAAAGGAGCTGGCTTTTTCTGTCACTGTACAGTCCAGTTACCTGTGGAAAGAAAAAATTACATCCAAATATAATTCTCACTGTCACTGATATGATACTTACCATTTCTGTCAGGATGGCCATTCTCTGAAACTACATGACTAGGCTGTAGATGAGGACTCCATTAGGTAAAAGAGCATCCAGGGTGATCACAGGAAGAAGTGGCAGCAGAGGACTGGTGATGATGGATGGCAGGACACCTGTTATGAGAAGTGTACAACAGATTAAGACACATACCAAAGAAGCCTAATTCTGCTCTGCCATGTTCTAGTTCAGCAATCTGGGGACTGAAAAATGCAAAACAAAATACAGCTCTCTCTGTTACTGATAGTTTGTGGTTAATCCATTTTTATTGAATAAGAAAGAGAACACAAACAACAATAGTTAACATACAGGTATAACATTATGAAGCATGGTCTGTAGCTAGAGTTATATGGGTACATCTTCATCCTACTCACTGTAATTGGTTTGATACTTATCATCACTGTGGTGATGGTGCCTGCAACAGCATGGCAGTGCTGCAAGGATGAGGCTTCTGTCAGGTAGAGGGCACCCAGAAGGAGTAGGAGGCATTAACGTAATTATGGTACATTGCTGATGTATCCATGAATGCTTCACTGTGCCATTCTTTCTTCACCACTAGACACATGGCTACTCACAGGGATATGCACATATACACCCCGCATACCCTAAATCATCATATCCAATTGCTAAAGATGCTTGTTAGGCAATGCAGTGAAGCAGACTGTTAAAACTGTTTCTGTCCATCAGGTTAATGGGCTGAGCACTGTGTTGAGATATAGTCTGGATAAAATCACAGCTTCTGATCATGAGGAAGCAGTGTGGTCTAGAGGCTAAAGCACTAGCTTAAAGTTGAAACTATTCAAAGGGTAATGCTTGGTGGTGGTGCTTATGCAGAAAATATATTTAACAAAAAAAATTGAGTCTTTTTAATACACTGTATCAACCCTGACTAGATGACATATTTATTTTTATTTCATGGTTACAGTCAGTTGAGAAGTGCAGTCATTGTAATCTTATATTTTTTACAGATGATGAAGAGGTCTCCGGATGATAAACAACAACCATTACTTCAGTAACAAAATATCAGCACAATGAGAAAGAGCACAGAAGGGATATTGTGTGGATGATTTGGTAGATCTTTGCTTTAAGTAATGTGCACTGCTACAGAAGGCAGGTACATATCTGTTTGGCACATACTAAAGCAATAATAAAACATCCATTGAAGAATTGTTGAAACAAGTGATGACACAGTGTCTATTAATAAAAAATAATATGGAAAATAATATACCATTTTGTACCCTGTAGCACCCACTGAATGAGAGTTTCACTTGATAGAGAAAAAACTGGCTTATCCTGTGTGATTTGATGTATTCATACAATATGAAGCAAACATCAGTTTTTTTTTTGTTTTTTTTTTTTTGTAAGCAGACAAGTGGTGGTATACAGCAACATGGGAATGCAACATACATTTAAGACACACACCATTTAAACAGAATGAAACGAGTGGGTCCAGTGTGACCACAGGACAAATATTACCAGATCAGATAAAAGACGTGTTGGACCCTGTTTCTGAGACATGAGCGATGTCAGAGCATATAACAATCAAACATCACGTAATAGAGTATCAAGAAGTGAGTAGTGAAGCAGTAAGATAGCAGACATGTCTCTGCATGGAACAAAATCAGAGGGTCCAGCAGGAGCATGCAGAAAATATTATCAGGACCAGATAGAAAACAAAGGCTAACACTAGGCAAACAACACTTAATTTCACACCAACGAATTGCATGCAGACAGTAAGCTTGACCTTAACAGAAATCATTCTAAAATACTTGTTTTCTCTATAAGACTAAGACTGGTAGAGACTATTATACAAGTATACATCAGCATTTGGAAGTATTGTGATACACTGTATGCACATGGCTGACATCTAAACTACAACAATGCATAAACTATCTAGACTGAAAAATGTATGCAGGATTATTTTATTTCATCCCCTTGGTTACTTCAGTCTCCAGATTTTATCATCATCACCTTGTACTCTGCCACAGTTAGTTCCCTCTGCACCCCCAATAACTGAGTCTTTACCAGATGGGAATTCTGCCTCCATTAATTTTTCATCTACCTTTATTTTGGATGTTCATTCTTGTCCTTCTGCTTCTCTTTCATGGTATGTCAGCAGTGCCGAGTAATGCATTTTGATTTGGCACTATGTGCAAGCTTTTCATTTTAAAAATGTCAACACAGCAACATTTTTTGAGTGATAAGCTTGCACATCAGTCTGTGATGACTGCTCCTGAAGCACTAAACACATGCTCAGAATTGGCACTGGATAGTGGGAAGCTTAAGCACTCAAAAGCTATGGTGGCCTGTGCAGGCTTTTCTTTAACTTTGCTATTCCAGTATAGCAGGGTTCATCATCAGCTAGCCAAACATCTGAGCTCATGTGCTTCACCAAAGCACAGGCATCAATGCAGCAGCAGCAGTGGAAATAAAATGCCCCAACATTTCTTGCATGTGTGTGCTTTATTGCCCTAGAAAAAGTGTTTGCATGCACAAAACATTGCAGCATTTTGTCACTGCTGCATTCTGTAGGTTTTTTAATGTTTATATTATACAAATATGAAGTCGGTAGGATTTTAAAAAGGGTCTGGACATGATGCACCTGACCCTATTTCCAAAGTGCCAGTGTCAGTAGCTTAGTAGGTAGCACACTTGCCTCTGAGACCAGGAGATCAGAGGGCTGTGGGTTCAGTTCCCACATCTGGCACTTGGGTAATATTCCAATACTGACCTGTGGTACTGCACTTCTGAGGTGCCATCTTTCGGATGGGACATTAAACTGAGGTCCCATCTGCCTGGATTGGTGGTAGTTATCCATGGCACTTATTGAAAAAAGTAGGGGAATTTTGTTTTTATTAAATATTCAGACAATACACAAATACAATCTCGTATTATAGCAGCCATTAGTATTGCCATTATAGCTGCCATTAGAAGTATGGCAGCTTGGATTCAATGCAAAGAAGTGCAAAATAATGCACCTGGGGAACAAAAACCCAGGGGAAGATTACACAATGGAAGGGGAGGTAGTAACAACAACAAAAATGGAAAGGGACCTGGGGGTAATCATATCAGATAACCTTAAGGTTGGCAAGCAATGTGCAAAGGCAGAAGGGAGGGCTGGGGGTACTGGGATGTATAGGGAGAGGCATCACCAGCAGAAAACAGGAAGTTGTTATCTCTCTGTACAGACAGTTGGTGAGATCCCATCTGGAGTACTGCATCCAGTTCTGGAGACCCCATTTCTGCAAGGACATAGACAGGATGGAGGTAGTTCAGAAGAGGGCAAATAAAATGGTGAAAGGTTTGCAAGAGAAGCCATACAAGGAGAGACTAAAGGAGCTTAATATGTATACCCTTGAGGAAAGGAGGGAGAGGGGGACATGATAGAAATGTTTAAGTATCTCAGTGGAATCAACAAAGTCCAAGAGGGTAGCATCTTTCAGAAAAAGAGATGTGTAAGAACAAGGGGACACAATTTGAAGATTGAAGGGGGGTGGCTTGGGGGCAATGTGAGGAAGTATTTTTCACAGAGAGGGTGGTGGAGACATGGAACAGCCTTCCTGAGGAGGTTGTGGGGTCTAAAACCGTGGGAAAAGTCTAGAATGCATGGGACAGACATAAGGCAATTTTTGTGTGGGGTAGGAAGAAATAGGCTGTTGGTTAAATAGGATCTGCAGCTTATCCTCTAGGTAGAGAAATGGGAAGACTAGGTGGGCAAGGGGTCCTTATCTACAGTCAAAATCTATGTTTCTGTGTTCTATGTTTATCTTTACATATTCATAAAAAAATTAACTCTTCCTTTTCTTGACTGGTGTATCTGAGTCAGTAACCCATGGGAGGTTTCTCCACACATTCCTCATATATATTTCTGTTTGAATAGTTTTCTCTTTATAATATATATACAACATTTCTTCGGTAATATTATTTTTCATTTCTTCATAATTAACCTGCTTTTGTTGCAACGTGAATAAGCATCTGACATTCCAAATATACCATTTTACTACAGAGAAAATTAGATTCAGTGTGCTTCTGTTCCATTTATCCCATTTCCTCCCATATACCCCATAAATTAGGTTTTCATAATTTATTTTTCTAATTATCAACATATCCCAACCATTTGCAATATAATCCCAAAATGTTTTTATAAACTCACAGGAAAAAAATAAATGATGCATTTTCTCTAACTGTACAATACAGTTCGGTCTTCCACACATCTTTTCTGTTATAACATTATGTTTCTGATTATCTTTGGAGTTCAATTTCTCATGACAGCAATGCCACAAAATATCCCCAAATTAAGAGGTATTCTCTTGTTTTTGATGAGCATCATTAAACTTGGGATTAGTTCTTTTGGACACTGAGGGAACATACATTCTTCCATGAAATGTCTTTCTAGTATTGTATTATATAATTGTTTTTTTTATTTTTGTTTATAATATCTCCTTAAAAATGATACTGGGTAATAAGGCCCACTCACCCAACTTAAAAATAAATCGAAGTAGTTCTTGTATTTCAAAATCAGATTTTAATCATGTAACATCCAGTTATACAACAATGAATGACGTTTCGGGTAAACCCTTCATCAGGAAATTGGTTTACTCTAAAAAAAGAAAGATTTTTTAAAATTACACAAATTACAGGTAAAAGAAAATATATAAAACTATACTTATATTAATTTTCATTTGATGTTAGATAGCTAAAGAAAGTTATAAACAAATTTATTAAAGTCTCATAAAGAAAACTGTCCTTACATTTCAATTATCAGTTCGTAGTTTCTATCTTCTTACTTTAAACTAGGTATCTGGTTTGACTCCCACTTACAGCCACTGATAATAAACCGGAAAAAAATCAAATTATAATAAACTTCTACATAAAATACCCTTAAATTGTAGTCATATAAAATAAATATGTTAAACCAATAAAACAAACACAAAAAATAACCACAAAAAATCTCCAATTGAATTTAATAATACATTATTTGATTTTTTGAAATTCTCACACATCTAAATTCTCACTATGACATTATATTATTCACACTATTATACATATAAAAGATCAAATGTCCTAAAGACACAAGCAAAATTGTTAATCTAAAAGAGATTATGTTCTCCCTGTAATGCTAAGTTCCAAAGTACATTCTAACTAAAAAAGTTATGTTCCCAACAATTATGTTCTCCATAAATCACTCAGTTATTCCTATTATAATATGTCTGTGTCTGTATACTGAATAGGTAAGAACATTAAGAAAAAATGGTATCTGATCCATGAAGGACAAAAGGGAGAAAAGCCAACCTGCTGTGTAAACAGTTCTATGTTATCCACTTTGTATGTTGATTGTAGTCATAAAGCGTTTTAATTCCTGCCATCTTTGTTTGCTAAAAAACAACCAATACATTTGTGCCCTTTATTGTAGAGTGTGATATATTTCATAAAGCAAAGTTAAAGGTAAAAAGCTTGCATTCCAACTTACAATATCCTAGCAGCGTCTGATGTCTGTTTCAGTGGGAGCAACACGGCCTATTCTACCTGTATTTTAAAAGGAGGAAACTCCTCCCCGAATCCAGCTACCAATGAAAAACATTAGCGTAAGCACAGACATGCTCACCTGTGTGCTGGACCCACCTCTGATGGCACCAAGTACCATATTTTGGTGTCGAGGTTTCAATTTTTAACAAAGATAACTAAAGATTACTGAAATGTATTTCTTTTAAAGCAAAATAAAAACTGTCATATTTTCATTTTCTGGGATTACAGGTAACAATACTGCCGAAATGACAGAAAGTTTTGCTGTGGGTCTCTTAGATGTTTAGTTTTGGAACAAACTACATGTAACAAAATGATAAACAGACATGTGCTTATCTCTACAGTTATGGATAACGTCATTTGCCTAATGACCGAAAACTGCAACAGTTCTAATGAATATTAATTTTAGAACATATTACAAAATAAAAAACTGTCATATTATCATTTTTTGTATTTACAAATAACACCACAGTGACAGAGAACTATACTATGGTTCTCATAGATATTAGTTTTAAATAGACTACATATTACTTTCATATTGGATACTAATTGAAGTCTCTAACTTTAAATGACCTCACATAAAAAAAAGTCCTTGTAGATACTTAACCCATCATTATAATATATTATTCTATTGTAACAAACTTAAGTTTTATTGTATTTAAATTATTTCTTTTTACTGTTTTTTACAAAATCAGCTGCCATTCTATCATCTCATGCAAACCAAACTTGGGGTTATTGGTTTGAAAATAGGTTATGAATCTTGCTTCTCTTAATGATAGTTTAGTGTTATAATTACCACCTCTGTTATCCCTATGTACTTTTTCTATGCCAAAAAATCTGAGTGTAGCTATAGTGTCCTCTTTCCAAAAAGTGTTGTGCTGTTGGGGATGTCAAGTCTTTATTTCTGCTATATCCCTTATGTTCCCCAACTATTTGTTTTAGAGTTTTTTTCATTTTTCCTACACACATTAAATCACATGGACATTTAATTCCATAAATTACTCCTTCTGTCTGGCAATTAATAAATTATTTTATCTTGAAGTCCTCACCCCTACTGCTATTTCTAATTGTTTTTTATTCTGGGAGTATTATGGCAATGGACACTTCTACCACAACTAAAATTACCTCTTAGTTCTTCACTTGTAAAAAATACATTTTTCTTAATTTCTGGTATTTTATGTTCTGTATGTACTAAATGATTAGAAACGGATTTTACTTTTTTGGCTACAACCTGTACCCCTCTATGAAAAGCTTTAGTTCCCATCGGTGTAGACTCCAACTTTTTAAAGTTTCTGTTTACTGATTTCTTGATTTCGTAGAAAATGTCACTAAATCTAAGAGAACAAACTATCTTGTTGTCTAATAAGTTATCCGATACTACTACTTTCTTTGCCAATAGATCCTTTCTGTCTTTTAATTCAGTCTTATTATGTGCCTTTTGTAATGTTTCACCACTGTATCCTCTCTCTATAAACCTTTCCGTCTTCTTAGTAGTGAACGCAACCATATCATCTGTTTCTGAACAATTTATTTTGACCCTTAAAAATTAACTATATGGCATTGAATTTATTAATTTTTTAGGGAGAAAACTCTTTGCATGAAGTACAGTATTTCTATCAGTAGGTTTTCTAAAAATCCTAATATATAGTTTGTCATTTTTCAGAAAAATTACTAAATCCAAAATACAAATGTCACTCTTATTATAATCAATCGTAAATTGTAAATAATCTGTTTGTTTATTAAGTCTCTGATGAAAATATAAAAGTAATCTTTCTGTTCCCTCTCATATTACAAATATATCATCAATAAAAATGTTTCCATATAACTATATTATTGAAAAATTGATTATTTTCATAGACGTACTTTTTTCAAACCAGCTCACGAATAGGTTAGCATAGGATGGGGCCATACTGGACCCCATCACAGTACCTTTTACTTGAACATAATATGTTTTTTCAAATCTGAAATAGTTTTGTGTTAAAACTAAGTGTGCTATTTGTAATATAAAATCATTTGGTGGCGTCATTTCTTTTCTTGAATGTTCTAGTATTTCTTTTAAGACTTCACAACCTTTTAAATGTTGTATAGAGATGCAATCTCTTTTATATAAAAACTCACCAAAAAAAGAGATTTCCCAGATATGTCATAGCTGTTGTTAAATTCATCAAGTAAATGGATCAAGTGCGTAGAATATTTTAAATATGAACTTGTTTGTTCTATAAAATCTTTTATATGGAAGTCCACAAAGACTGACAAAGGCTCCAAAACTGAACCTATCCTTGCCACTATTGGTATACCCAGTGGATGGAGGGGTCTTTATGTATTTTTGGGAGGGTCTAAAAAATCAGAATGATTAGATATTCTTTTTTTAAAGCCTTATATTCCCATTAATTTATCCAATCATTTTCAAGGGCCCTTTTTAAAATTTCATCTACCAGGGAACTTTTTTTTGTGTTGGATCTTCTGTCAATTTCAAATAATTCTCTTGCTTATTTAAAAGTTGGAAACATTTTAACCTATATGTTACATAATTCTCTATCACAATTCCTCCCCCCTTATCTGCTTTCTTTATCATTATATTAGGATCATTTTCTAAACTTCTTAATGCACCAAATTCTTTTGATGTTAAATTAAAATGAGTTCATCTGTCCATATTTTTTTCCTTTTTAATAAGTCTTTCAACATCTTTACTCACCATACAGATATATGTTTCAATAATATGGGGTATTGGTCCTGGAGGAAGAAACTGAGACATCAAATTCAATTTATGACCTAATTCAATTTTCTTTTTCTGATCTTCTTTACTAGTGGGTTCAACAGATTGACTATCAAAGTAATATCTCTGTCTTAATTTTCTAAAAAATCTATTCAAATCTAATTTTATTTCAAAGCCATCTACTTTTTCATGAGGACAGAATGTTAATCCTTTATTTAACATAGTTAATTCCTCAGATGTTAAAACTCTATCTGGTAAATTAAAAACCACTATTTCACCTGCAATCTCGTGACCACTTGTGACTGTTGTTCTCTTAGATTTTCTTTTCTTTTTCCTTCTAGTTCTGTATTGCTTTCTGTTCTTTCTAAGCCTGAAACTCCTTCGTCTGGGTATGAGATGCTTCTTTGATCTTTCCTTATGTATTGATAACCCTGATTCTGTCTGTTCCACTGACGTCTGCCTCAACTTCCGTAACTTCTTCTCCCTAAAAAATTTTCTCCTCTTCCCCCTCTATTAATGTCCAAATCTGTGTCACTACTCGAGGTATACATGTTGCCATCTGAATCTGGATTATAGAGAAAGTGCATCCTAACTTTTGAATCTTTATTTTTAAACCATGAATATACCCTACCATCCTTATAATCACTCAAATCATGTTTAAATTTATTAATTTTAATCAATCTAATTTCATTTTCATATTCGTCTATTTGTTTATTTACCTTATCCAAAAACAGGTTTAAATCTTCGATAGAAAATTGTATTTTGACCTCTTCTTATAAGGATGCAATTTCTCTATCTATTTTCTCTGTTTATTTGGTAAGAGCCTCTACAAGAATCAATATGAAATCTTTCGAGCACCTGTTATGTGAGGTCATTTATAGTTAGAGACTTCATTTAGTATCCAATAAGAAAGTAATATGTAGTCTGTTTAAAATTAATATCTATGAGAATTGTAGTATAGATCTCTGTCACTGTGGTGTTATTTGTAATTACAGAAAATGATAAGATGACAGTTTTTTATTTTGTAATATGTTCTAAAAATAATATTGATTTGAACTGTAGCAGCTTTTGGTCACTAGGCAAATGATGTTATCCGTAACTGTAGAGATAAACACATGTCAGTTTATCATTTTGTTACATGTAGCTTGTTCCAAAACTAAACATCTAAGAGACCTGCAGTAAAACTTTCTGTCACTTTGGCAGTATTGTTACCCGTAACCCCAGAAAATGAAAATATAACAGTTTTTTATTTTGCTTTAAAAGAAATACATTTCAGTAATCTTTAGTTATCTTTGTTAAAGAATGGAACCCTCAACACCAAGAAATGTGGTACTCGGTGCCGTCAGAGGTGAGTCCGGCACACAGGTGAGCACATCTGTGCTTCTGCTAACGTTTTTCATTGGTTGTTGGATTTGGGGCAGGAGTTCTCCCTCCTTTAAAAATACAGGTAGAACAGGCCGCACGTTACTCCCGCTAAAACAGACACCAGACGCTGCTAGGATATTGTAAGTCAGAATACAAGCTTTTTACCTTTAACTTAGCTTTATGAAATATGTCACACTCTACAATAAAGGGAAAAAATGTATTGGTTGTTTTTTAGCAAACAAAGATGGAAGGAATTGAAATGCTTTATGACTACAATCAGCATACAAAGCTGGATAATATAGAACTGTTTACATAGCAGGTTGGCTTTTCTCCCTTTTGTCCTTCATGGATCATATATCATCTTTTCTTAATGTTGTTAGCTATTCAGTAGACATATTGTAATAAGAATAACTGGGTGATTTATGGAGAACATAATTGTTGGGAACATAACTTTTTTAGTTAGAATGTACTTTGGAACTTAGAATTACAGGGAGAACATAGTCTCTGTTAGATTCACAATTGTGTTTGTGTCTTTAGAACATTTGATCCTTTATATGTATAATAGTGTGAATAATATAATGACATAGGGAGAATTTAATGTATGAGAATTTCAAAAAATCAAAGCACGTATTATTAAATTCAACCGGAAACTTTTTGTGGTTATTTTTTGTGTTTGCTTTATTGGTTTAACATATTAATTTTATATGACTACAATTTAAGGGTATTTTATGTAAAACTTTATTTTTAAGTTGGGTGAGTGGGCCTTATTACCTAGTATCATTTTAAAGTTTATTCAGCGTCAGCCATATACTGGTGTTTAGAGGTCTCTCCCCAAGAATTAGCTACTAATACTTGTCTCAACCTTGTTTTGAGGAACATGACTGTACTGGATGAATCCTTTTTCTGAAGATATTTTAGCACATGGCTCTGGTGTTGAAATCCAGGGGCCTTTTCCACATCATGATTACTACAGAACATCCTTTCATTTTCAGGAGTGAAGTTGGTTTGAATAATCATATGCATTCAAGATTTACAAGATTGTTTTTGGGACTTTGAATTATTACCATTAGGACTTTAGTACTTGGTATATGGGTAATTGTACTGCTGTATGATACAGCCTTTCTGTGAGAATTTCTTGTTTGTTATAAGAGTACAAGAATACACTTTTTGAGATCCTTTCTGGTATATATATTTTTTAGTTAAAACATATTATAATGATTAACTTTGATGAAATTGGACTTATTACTAATAAGAGATCATTACCAAGAGTTATAACATCTCTGAAGAGAATGTGATTTTAGAGAAATTTAAATCTAAGAGGCAATTCATTGTTCCTACTCTGTCCAAAACTGTTCAACATGATTATGAATTTTGTAAACATAAACAATTAAGGTGGGACTGGCATGCTTTAACATTAATGGAATATCTTAAGGAAAAAATAATTCCTTGTGGCTTATTAATTGTAATAGAGCGCAATTTAGTGTTCACCACTGAGGAATTCATGGAAAAATGGGACCGGGCTAGAAATAGGTGCTCGAAAGATTTCATGTTGATTCTGGTAGAGGCTCTTACCAAAGAAATTGAGAAAATAGATAGAGAAATTGCATCCTTATAAGAAGAGGTCAAAAAACAATTTTCTATCGAAGATTTAAACCTGTTTTTGGATAAGGTAAATAAACAAATAGACGAATATGAAAACAAAATTAGATCAATTAAAATTACTAAATTTAAACGTTATTTGAATGATTATAAGGATGGTAGGGTATATTCATGGTTTAAAAATAAAGATTCAAAAGTTAGGATGCAATTTCTCTATAATCCAGATTCAGATGGGAACACATATACCTCTAGTAGTGACACAGATTTGGACTTTAATAGAGGGGGGAGAGGAGAATGTTTTTTAGGGAGAAGAAGTTACAGAGGTCGAGGCAGATGCCAGTGGAACAGACAGAATCAGGGTTATCAATACATAAGGAAAGATCAAAGAAGTATCTCAGACCCAGATGAAGGAGGTTCAGGATTAGGAAGAACAGAAAGCAATACAGAACTAGAAGGAAAAAGAAAAGAAAAACAAAGAGAACAACAGTTACAAGTGGTCATGAGATAGCAGGTAAAATAGTGGTTTTTAATTTATCAGATAGAGTTTTAACATCTGAGGAACAAAATGTGTTAAATAAAGGATTAACATTCTGTCCTCATGAAAAAGTAGATGGCTTTGAAATAAAATTAGATTTGAATAGATTTTTTAGAAAATTAAGACTAAGATATTACTTTGATAATCAATCTGTTGAGCCCACTAATAAAGAAGAACAGAACAAGAAAATTGAATTTGGTCATACATTGAATTTGAAGTCTCAGTTTCTTCCTCCAGGACCAATACCTCATATTATTGAAACATATATCTGTATGGTGAGTAAAGATGTTGAAAGACTTATTGAAAAAGAAAAAAAAATATGGACAGATGAACCTATTTTAATTTAACATCAAAAGAATTTGGTGCATTAAGAAGTTTAGAAAATGATCCTAATATAATTATAAAGAAAGCAGATGGGGGGGAGGAACTGTGATAGAGGATTATGTAACATATAGGTTAAAATATCTCCAACTTTTAAACAAGCAAGAGAATTATTTGAAATTGACAGAAGATCCAACACAAAAAATAAGTTCCCTGGTAGATGAAATTTTAAAAAGAGCCTTTGAAAATGATTGGATAAATGAATGGGAATATAAGGCTTTAAAAAAGAATATCCAATCATTCTGATTTTTTACAACCTCCCAAAAATACATAAAGCCTCCTCCATCCAACAGGTAGACCAATAGTGGCAGGGATAGGTTCAGTTTTGGAGCCTCTGTCAGTCTTTGTGGACTTCCATATAAAAGATTTTGTAGAACAAACAAGTTCATATTTAAAAGATTCTACACACTTGATCCATTTACTTGATGAATTTAGCAACAGTTATGACATATCTGGGAAATCTGTTTTTTTGGTGAGTTTTGATATAAAATATCTTTACACCTCTATACCACACTTTAAAGGTTGTGAAGTCTTAAAAGGAATACTAGAACATTCAAGAAAAGAAATGAAGCTACCAAATGATTTTATATTACAATTAGCACACTCAGTTTTAACACAAAACTATCTCAGATTTGCAAAAACATATTATGTTCAAGTAAAAGGTACTGCGATTGGGTCCAGTATGGCCCCATCCTATGCTAACCTATTCATGAGCTGGTTTAAAAAAAAGTACGTCTATGAAAATAATCAGTTTTTCAATAATATACTTATATGGAAACATTTTACTGATGTTATATTAATAATATGGGAGGGAACAGAAAGATTACTTTTACATTTTCATCAGAGACTTAATAAACAAACAGATTATTTACAATTTACGATTGATTATAATAAGAGTGACATTTCTTTTTTGGATTTAGTAGTTTTTCTGAAAAATGACAAACTATATAATAGGATTCTAAGAAAACCTATTGATAGAAATACTATACTTCATGCAGAGAGTTTTCACCCTTAAAAAATAATAAATTCAATACCATATAGTCAGTTTTTAAGGGTCAAAAGAAATTGTTCAGAAACAGATGATATGGTTGCATTCACTACTAAGATGACAGAAAGGTTTGTAGAGAGAGGATACAGTGGTAAAACTTTACAAAAGGCACATAAAAAGACTGAATTAAAAGACAGAAAGGATCTTTTGGCAAAGAAAGTAGTAGTATCAGATAATTTATTAGACAACAAGATCTCTTAGATTTAGTGATATTTTCTACGAAATCAAGAAATCAGTAAACAGAAACTGGAACATTTTGGAGTCTACACCAATGGGAACTAAAGCTTTTCATAGAGGGGTACAGGTTGTAGCCAAAAAAGGAAAATCCATTTCTAATCATTTAGTACATACAGAACATAAAATACCAGAAATTAAGAAAAATTTACTTTTTACAAGTGAAGAACTAAGAGGTAATTTTAGTTGTGGTAGATGTGTCCATTGCCATGATACTTATAGAATAAAAACAATTAGAAATAATAATAATAATTTTATTTATAGGGCACCTTTCAATTGCCAAGGTGCCGTACATAAATACAGATTAAAACAATACAAATAATTAAAAAATACAACTTTGTCAAAACAATTTTTACAATCAATATTCTCAAAATGCAGTTTTCCATAAAAAAGTCTTCAAACCTCTCTTAAAGGCCTCCACAGAAGTGCACTCCCACAACCGACAGAGTAGAGAAATCCAAAAGGTAGGGGCCACATACGCTAAAGCCTGAGCACCTGAAGATTTCAAATTCACCCTTGGAACTTCTAGCAACCCCTCATCAGCCGAGTGGAGTGATCGATTAGGGCAATAGGGAACCAGAAGTTCTTTCAGATAGACTGGTCCCAGATCGTGTAGGGTTTTGAAAGTCAGAAATCTGACTTTAAAGGTGATCTGCAACCGAATTGGCAGCCAGTGCAGTTCATACAGCACTGGAGTAATGTGACAGGACCCACTAGAACCCATCAAAAGCCGGGATGCAGCATTCTGCACTAGCTGCAGATGATGGATTTCAACCCCAGAAAGCCCTAGGTAAAGGGAGTTGCAATAATCCAGGAGCGAGGACACAAAGGCATGGACTAATGTTGGCAGGTCGGCAGATGGAACAAGATGCAGAATCCTGGCGATGTTCCTAAGATGATAAAAGGAAGTCTTGATGACTGCTGACACCTGCGAGTGGAGTGTCAGCCCGTTGTCAAGAACTACCCCCAGGTTCCTCACCTGTTCAGAGGTCGGGAAGGAAACGCCTCCAAGAAAAATTCCGGAAGACGCATCATCACCCAACCCCCCATCTGTCGACCCGGGTTCACAACCAGTACCTCAGTCTTATCAGAGTTCAACCTCAGCCAGCTAGAATTCATCCATTCCTGGATTTCTTTTAGATAGCTATTAAAGACCGAGAGAGCTCCCTCCTGGTCGGGGGTAAAAGAAAGGTGGAGCTGGGTATCATCTGGGTAACAGTGAAACCTCAGCCCATACCTCATTACAATGTCTCCGATGGATAGCATATACACCGTAAATAACATGGGTGACAATACAGACCCCTGAGGCACCCCACACAACAAAGCCATTGAATCCGAGGAGAAAACCCAGGACACAACTCTTTGTGATCTCCCAGTGAGGAATGATGTGAACCATCTTAAGATGGTTCCAGATACACCACAGGACAGCCTCAGGCATTCTATCAACATCATGTGATCTATGGTGTCAAAAGCTGAAGAAAAGTTGAGGAGAACCAAAATGGACTGACTCTTCCGATCTCTGGCCATCAGGAGATCACTGAGCATCCAAACCAGCGCTGTCTCGGTACTATGTCTTTTACGAAAACCAGACTGGAGGGGTTCATAGACATCATGGATGGTCAAATGGTCTTCCAGTTGTGTAGCCACTACTTTCTCAATCACCTTCCCAACAAAGGGAAGGTTACAGATGGGTCTGTAGTTTGCGAGATAGTCAGGGTCCAAGGTAGCTTTTTTCAAGAGGGGTGTCACCACCGCCTCTTTCAGGGAGCTGGGAAACTCACCAGATTCCAGGGAGCATCTGACTATCTGCATAAGGACTGGACTGATGATGTCAATACAACCCAGAATTAGGGAGGTTGATCCAGGGTCCAAACTACAGCACATAGGGTGCATAGACTGGATGATCCTCATGACATCAATGAACTCCAGCTGACCGAACGAACTCCAGGAAAACCAAGGCACCGTGATCTCCCACTGGTTCATGGCTACCTGCCTGGAGTGTGATGGCAGCAGTTCGGCCGTAACGTCAGCCACCTTATTTACGAAGAACCGAGCAAGCTTATTGCACTCCAATTGCGAAAAGACTTTCCGAACTTGTAGACAGGCTGGGTTGCACAATCTGTCCACGGTTCGAAACAGCTGAGCTGGTTGATTCCGAGCAACTGCAATCTCCCTGGAGAGGAACTCTGCCTTCTTACGGGTGATTGCAGATTGATAGACTGAGTAATGATCCATCAATCTAAGGTGGTCAGCATCAAGGGCAGACTTTTGCCATCAACGCTCTAACCTTCGCCCCTGTCTCCGCATCTCCCTCAATGACCCATCAAACCAAGGGGGCTTGGGGAGAAGGGAGAGGGGGTGAACACGAACTGGAGCAATGGAATCCAGAGCCCCCGGAATGACTGTGTTATAGGCCGACACGAGGGTCTCTGGATCACTGCTTGCCAATGCAGGGGATGAGAGGTCAAGCACTGCCGTGAGGCCTTGGGGATCTATATCCCACAAAGGGTGGTACCTGACCAACTCCATAGGGGCAGGCCTTCTGGAAGGGGAGCAAAAACTGTACCCCATGGTTTAATAGTAGTAGGGGTGAGGACTTCAGGATAAAATAATTTATCAATTGCCAGACAGAAGGAGTAATTTATGGAATTAAATGTCCATGTGATTTAATGTATGTAGGAAAAACGAAAAGACCCCTAAAACAAAGAGTTGGGGGACATAAGGGATATATCAGAAATAAAGAGTTAACATCCCCAATAGCATGACACTTTTTGGAAAGAGGACACTCTATAGCTACACTAAGATTTTTTTGGCATAGAAAAAGTACATAGGGATAACAGAGGTGGTAATTATAACACTAAACTATTATTAAGAGAAGCAAGATTCATAAACTAATTCAAACCAATAACCCCAAGTTGGTTTGAATGAGATGATAGAATGGCAGCTGCATTTGTAAAAAACAGTAAAAAGAAATAATGTAAATACAATAAAACTTAAGTTTGTTACAATAGAATAATATATTATAATGATTCATTAAGTATCTACAAGGACGTTTTTTTATGTGAGGTCATTTATTGTTAGAGACTTCATTTAGTATCCAATATGAAAATAATATGTAGTCTTTTTAAAACTAATATCTATGAGAACTGTAGAATAGTTCTCTGTCACTGTGGTGTTACTTGTAATTACAGAAAATGATAATATGACAGTTTTTTATTTTGTAATATGTTCTAAAATTAATATTCATTAGAATTGTAGCAGTTTTCAGTCACTAGGCAAATGGTGTTATCCATAACTGTAGAGATAAACACATGTCAGTTTATCATTTTGCTACATGTAGTTTGTTCTAAAACTAAACATCTAAGAGACCCGTAGCAAAACTTTCTATCACTTCGGCAATATTGTTACCCGTAATCCCAGAAAATGAAAATATGACAGTTTTTTATTTTGCTTTAAAAGAAATACATTTCAGTAGTCTTTAGTTATCTTTGTTAAAGAATTGAACCCTCAACACCATGAAATATGGTACTCGGTGCCATCAGAGGCAGGTCCAGCACACAGGAGAGCACGTCTGTGCTTCTGCTAATGTTTTTCGTTGGTTGCTGGATTCAGGGGAGGAGTTCTCCCTCCTTTTAAAATAGAGGTAGAACAAGCTGCGTGTTACTCCCACCGAAACAGACGCCAGACGCTGCTAAGATATTGTAAGTCGGAATACAAGCCTTTTACCTTTAACTTTGCTTTATGAAATATATCGCACTCTACAATAAAGGGCACACATGTATTGGTTGTTTTTTAGCAAACAAAGATGGAAGGAATTGAAACACTGTATGACTACAATCAGCATACAAAGCTGGATAACATAGAACTGTTTACATAGCAGGCTGGCTTTTCTCCCTTTTGTCCTTCGTGGATCAGATACCATTTTTTCTTAACATTGTTATTTATTCAGTATGCAGACACAGTCATATTATAATAAGAGGTAGAACGGTCAGTGGGGGATGCTGCAACAGAAGGTAAAGCCATCAAAAAATGGAGAGCAATGAGTACTAATGCCCGTAGTCTGGGTAACAAGCTTCCTGAATTAGTGGCCTTGATGGAGGAGGAACATCTGGATATCGTGGCAGTCACAGAAACATTGGACACACAAAACCATGACTGGGACATAAACATGCCAGGATACACTGTCTACGGGAGGGACAGGGAGGGTAAAAGAGGAGGAGGAGGAGGAGTTCTTTACATAAGGGAAGGAATAAAAGTAACAGAACAAAAGGGTAAACAGGGAGGAGAAGAAGCACTGTGGGTAAACTTGGAGACAGGCAATGGCACCCAATATGCACAGGGGTTAGTAGACAGATCCTTCCCAGGGGAGGAAATGGACAGGGAAATGATAGAGTATACTTAGAATGGCAGAAAAGGAGATATTGCTGATGGGTGATCTGAATATGCCAGATGTTAACTGGAGTGCAGTTGCAGCTGCCACTTCAAAGAGTGCAGTTATTCTAGATGCCCTACAGGGGCATGCCTTAGACAACTGGTACTGGAGCCCACTCGAGAGGAACAATATTAGACTTGATTCTCTCAAATGGAGATGGAGAGAGGATTACAGA
The DNA here is from genome assembly GCA_016271365.2 of Neoceratodus forsteri. Taxonomy (NCBI): domain Eukaryota; kingdom Metazoa; phylum Chordata; order Ceratodontiformes; family Ceratodontidae; genus Neoceratodus; species Neoceratodus forsteri. The sequence continues at coordinate 233,096,261 of JADMNL010000023.1, forward strand.
TGTAGAAGTGGGTAGCCATCTGGCAACTAGCTACCATCGAACAGTATGGTTCACAATAAACACAGCAATAGAGTCAAGCCATACAAAGAGCAAAAGTACTGGACTTTAGGAGGGCTGACTTTGCTAAAATGGGTGAGTGCCTAAGAATGCACTAGCAAATGGGCAGGAAGGAGGGTGGAAGAACAATGGGGAATAATAAAAACTGCCATCACAGAGTATGAGCCTTTGTGGAAGCAAATAAACAAAACAAGATGATGTAAGAAACCACTATGGTTCTCAAAGGAAGTGGCAGTGAAGGTTCAAGAGAAAAGAAAGCATTCAGGAAGTACAAGGAATCGTAGAAGGAGCAGGACAGAGAACTGTATCAGTTAAAGCAAAAGGAGGCTGGGAAGGCAGTCAGAACAGCAAAGGCCCAAACCGAGGAAAAGATAGCCTAACCAGTTAAGAAGGGGATAAAACCTTTATAGGTACATCAGGAGCAAAGGAAGACCAGGAGGGATAGTGAGGCTTAATAAAGGGAGGAGGGTGGGCAGAGGGAGACTGTGAAAAGGCAGAGATACTAAACAAATATTTTGCTCAGTATTTACAAATGAAGAGGGGGAGGTACATAAAACAAACAGTAGTAACACTCTGGATACAGAAGTTGATACCAGCCCATTTACAGAAGAAAGGGTTCTGAAAGAACTCTTAAAACTGAAGGTGGACAAAGCAATGGGGCCTGATGGGATTCATCCCAGAATTCTATAAGAACTAAGGGTAGAACTAGTGACACCACTGACTACCCTTTTTAACAAATCATGGGAGGATGGGGTGGTACCGAGGACTGGAGGAGGGCAGATGTGATTCCCCTTCACAAAAGTGGGAGCAAGGCAGAAGCAGGAAACTACAGACCTGTTAGTTTAACCTCAGTGATAGGGAAATGATGGAATCACTTCTGAAGGAAAGAATTGTCTGTATCTAAGACAAGAGGAGCACAGGACCCTAGGCAGCATGGATTCACAGCGGAAGGTCTTGCCAGACAAATCTGATAGATTTCTTTGACTGGGTGACCAAAGTAGTAGATCAGGGAGGGGCTGTGGACATGGCCTACCTAGACTTTAGCAAGGCATTTGACACAGTCCCACACAAAGATTAATATACAATTAGCCAGCCTGGGAGTGGGTCCCAAGATGACAGCCTGGGTAAAGAATTGGCTGGAGAATAGGACACAGAGAGTAATAGTAAATGGAGTCCACTCAGAAGAAAGGAGGGTTACTAGTGGGTACCGCAGGGTTCAGTATTAGGACTGTCCCTCAATGTCTTTATAAGCGACATTGCAGAAGGACTGGAAGGAAAGTATGTCTCTCTGCAGATGACACTAAGATCTGCAACAGAGTTGATGCACAGGGTAGGGGTGGAAAGGATGAGAAGGGACTTGGCAAGGTTAGAGGAATGGTCAAATGTATAGCAGCTTAGATTCAATGCTAAGAAGTGCAAGGTAATGCACCTGGGAAACAAAAACCCAGGGGAAGAGTACACAATGGGGGGTGAGATACTAACAACAACAAAAATGGAAAGGGACCTGGGGTAGTCATATCAGATGACCTAAAGGTGGGCAAGCACTGTGAGAGGGCAGCAAGGAGGGCTGGGGGTATACTGGGATGCATAGGGAGAGGCATCACCAGTAGAAAACAAGAAGTTGCTATCCCTCTGTACAGACAGCTGGTGAGACTCCATCTGGAGTACTGTGTGCAGTTCTGGAGACCCATTCTCTGCAAAGACATAGACAGGATGGAAGCTGTCCAGAGGAGGGCAACTAAAATGGTGCAGGGTCTGCACCGGAAGACATATGAAGAGAGACTTAAGGAGCTTAATATGTATAGCCTCGAGGAAAGGAGGGAGAGGGGGGACATGATAGAAACTTTAAAGTACCTCAAGGGAATCAACAAAGTCCAAGAGGGTAGCATCTTTCAAAAAAAGAGGTGTGCAAGAACAAGAGGGCACAATTTGAAGATAGAGGGGGGGCGGCTTAGAGGTAATTAAAGAAGTATTTTTTCACAGAGAGGGGTTGTGGATGCATGGAACAGCCTTCCAGAGGAAGTTGTGGAGTCAAAATCAGTGGTGGAATTCAAGCATGCATGGGACAGTCATAAGGCAATTCTAGGGTATGGGGGTAAGAAGAAGTAGGCTGCTGGTTAACTAGGATCTGCAGCTTATCCAGCAGGTAGGGAAATGGGCAGACTGGGTGGGCCAAGCGGTCCTTATCTGCCATCAAATTCTATGTTTCTATGTTTCTATGTTTCTATGTAATAACTGGGTGATTGATGGAGAACATAATTGTTGGGAACATAACTTGTTTAGCTAGAATGCACTTTGGAACTTAGCATTACAGGGAGAACATAGTCTCTGTTAGAGTCACAATTTTGTTTGTGTCTTTAGAACATTTGATCTTTTATATGTATAATAGTGTGAATAATATAATGGCATAGGGAGGATTTAGATGTGTGAGAATTTCGAAAAATCAAAGTACGTATTATTAAATTCAACCGGAGATTTTTTTTTGTTATTTTTGGTGTTTGGTTTATTGGTTTAACATATTAATTTTATATGACTACAATTTAAGGGTATTTTATGTAGAAGTTTATTATAATTAGATTTTTTCTGGTTTCTTATCAGTGGCTGTAAGAGGGAGTTGAACCTGATACCTAGTTTAAAGTAAGAAGATAGAAACTATGAATTGATAATTGAAATGTAAGGACAGTTTTCTTTATGAGACTTTGATAAATTTGTTTATAATGTTCTTTAGCTATCTAACATCAAGAGAAAATTAATGTAAGTATATTATTTATTTATTTAGCTTTTGTTAAAGGGACACTGTCAGCTGTTTGCCACCGTTTTCAGAACAACGCTGCATCTTTTAAACAATTTATGTTTTACTATCTTCAGCACATCCCTTACCTTCACATTAATTCTTTTTGTTTGCTCGTTTCCTAATTTTGGTGATTTCATTCCATTGTTATATTTACTCGGGTCCCATGTAAAACTGGCATCCCGTAGTTCCAGCCCCTACGCAGTGGCATCACAATCGAGGGTGTAGCTACCGATACAGGTCCACGTCAGGCACTCAAGGATCCAACTGGCTGCCAAGTTGATCAGCTAGGGGGGCGTTGCTGTTTCCGGCAGGTTGTTTAAAGCCCCGCACTACGCCGTTGTGACCTACTCTTTGCTGCTTGTGTTGGACTCGGAGGAGAGAAAACTGCAACACCAGAGAGAGCTGCACCGTACTTGCTGCCTGCAGATCGGGAGTTGGGACGAAGTGGAGCCAGGTGAGGCGAGGTTGACTTGCCTTGGAGACAGCCGGACAGCGAGCGGGGGGGTGCACCGAAGTGGACAGACAGCGAGCGGGGGGGTGCACCAGAGTGGATGGCACCGGAGTGGACGGCAGTGCAAGGCAGCACTACAGGTGGGCAGCAGCAGGATGCAATTGAGCCGCTGCAAGGGAGCAGCATTATGCTGACAGCCATGCGCCGTGGCGTGAGCGGACGCCTTGAGTTGGTTGGGGTCCAAGTGGCATAGATTAGTGGGGGCTAGCTGCCCCAGAGAAATGAGACCGGGACTTTTTTTTTTTCGATTTCGTGGTGATCCACCCACCGGACCAGACTCTCATCGGGCACGCATGCCATGCCGTTGACTGGGTGGGTATAACCATAACGGGTAACCTTGACCCCGAGGACAAACAAGATCGGTCACCAAACCCAAAGAAAAGACTCTCCTGCCTGGGCCCGGTACCATCTCAGTAACTCACACAGCATCGATTGAATCTGAACTTCAGACTTGGTTCCAAAAGTCCTCCTCTCCGGCTCCTCCGAATTTAGAAAATACAGCGCCACCGCCATGAAATCAGCAGCGGCAAGGCGGGCAGTGAGCACATGTCAATCAAATCAACAAGATACAACAACACAAGGCCGTCAACTGGAGTGTAGTTGTCGCCCGATGCCCACCCATCCTCCTACACACACAGCTGTCAGTGTGTGTAGCCTGCAAGTCATATTTTAATTTATTTTAAACTTTTTGTTTAGATTACTGCTGGCTGGGGATTGGGAATTCAGGGCAGACTCAGGGAGTGAGCAATTTCTTCTGACAGAAAGCTGAAGTGCTTGGGGCCAAGACATCGGCAATTTTAGATGGGCTAGAACTTTTACTGTTTTTAAAAATATTTTTAAAAGATGTGGCATCTCAAGATAGCAGGGGCCGTGGAGCTGGCACTGCAAGTAGGAAGAGCACGAGTGTTGTGGCTGGCTGTTGACATGGCAGTTGCCGCAGTTTGTTTTAATTTCAGTAGCATACATATGAAAAGATGCATGCAATTTGTTTGGATGATTTTTTTATTTCACTGCTAGACGCAGAGACCGCAGTGTAGGCGAGAAGTACAAGTTGTACTGGGAGAGAGCAAGTGCTGGGCTGGGCAGTAGCAAAAGGAACGAAAAAGAGGGGAACACAGTTACAGTACTAAACAAATGGGCAAAAGTAACTGAAAATAACAATCTACGATCAACAAGATCATAGACTGTTAGACCACAATTTGCATTATTTTCCACTGGCAAATTGCACAAATTCATATGGCAGCATTATGTGGATTGTCTAATTCAGCAGCAAATTGCCAGTTTTCTTAGCGTTGCTGCATGAATTTGGGTGGTTCAGTGGGAAATAAATATGCAAATTGTGGTCAAAGTGAATTTTCACAAAGCAAATTTTGGCAACTTCACACACCTCTATACACAAACAGGCAGAACATAGGACTGGCATGCAAACAAATTTATTAGTGAAAATACTAACTCTGATGAGTCAAATGCCCCATTTTAATAAATGTCTTTGTTTACATACCAGTACTGTGCACTGCCTGTTTGTGTATTTTCCCTTCAGTCTCTTTCCTAACCCTAAACATTCCCTGACATACATTGGGCCTCCCTCCTCATCCTTATTCCCCATCATGGCTCTTTCCAATACCATGCTCTATAATTATCTCCATCCACTGCCACCTCCCTCGGTCCTCATTGCAGGTTTATAATACCCCTACCAGCTGCCCACAACTGTTTGGAAGACAAGGGGTATTTTAAAACTCTGTAGTAGGGTTAGTGAGGGTTGCCATGCTTTAGGACTGTGACTCCTGTTGTGCATAGCACAATGTAGCACAAAAATAGGGGTGGTTAGTACCTGGTCATCATGACCACTTACAGCATCAACAGTCCCTAGTGACTGTATGGGCCCACCAATATTTTGGTATTTTAAGCAACAGCAGGGTTCAAATACTGACAGAAACTTTAAAGGGGACAGTCAGCACTAAGAGCCCCACACCCAACTAAAGGGCTGGTCCCAATTTGCATTTTGTGTGCAAAACATTTTTTTTAGACTTACTATTTACTGCAGTATACTAGATTGTATCAGGCTGATTTTGTTGTCTTCCAAGCTGACATTTCCTGTAGCTAGAAATCCCAGACTCCTCATGCTGATATCAGAGTAGGACCACAGCAATGGGAGATTCAATAACTTGGAGTGCAAATTTTGATTAGCTCTGATATTTTATGCGCTGGCCATGTTGACCTCCCAGGGCTAGCTACTGTCACAGAGGACTGTTCCTGGCCCCAGGAGAACAGCATGACCAGCAAACATCTGATCTGAGTTTATAAAAGCTGTAGCCCTGCTCTGATGTCAGCTGCACTGGATTCTGGGATTTCTGATTAAAGCAAATGCCAACTTGGAAGACAGCAAAATCACCCATATACAATTTTCTAATAAAACACTGTAGTAGTAGTTCTGTTTGTTTTACCATTAGCAGTTTTTTTTCAATTTAGGTATGCTGATTAGTTGTGCCATTGTCCTTGCTAAGAGAAAAAAGGGCAGCATTTCAAAAATGAACATTCTATGTGGCACGTTACGGTAATTTTTGTTTTGTACTGCGTCCTGACTTTGGAGTACTTGTTTTTTACCTGTGCATTAGGCTGATCTATTTAATGCAGAGGTAACAATCAATCAGGATGCAGGATTTTCTCTACCCATTTTATAAGAGTAGAGTTGTTATCACATTGGTACACATCGGTACAGTATCACATACAATTAAACACTGAGAACATACTGACGATGGCAGTAATAATAGGTACCGTACAACCGTATGGACCAACAAATTGCATAGCAAATTCTGTATACGTAAGCAATAATACCCGACAGGGTGGGCATTATTGGGAAATACCGGACCGTCCAGGGGCATAATGAGGCCAGACACCACAGGCGTAGGGCATTATAGGCCCTGGAAGGTCCGGTATTTCCGAATAATGCCCACCCTGGAGGGTATTATTGCACTTAAAAAATTGCCCATTGGAGAATGTTACTCTGTGAAGAGGCATTTGGACTGCTCTTATTTCTAGCTGGGCATCTATTGAAAAATAAATGCCCAGCTTGGAGCCTGTCTCAGCCAATCAGGTTTAAGAATTGATTGTTGCCATTTTCTAAAGATTGATAAGACAAAGTACAATGTACAACATTATATTACACAGTTCATCCAATCAAGTTCAAGGGGTTATTCATGGCCAACAAAAGGAAGTAAGTAAGCACCTTACCTGCAGTGATCCTATGTGCGAGATCGGAATGAGCGTGTGTTGTGTCTATCAGTATCAGTTATGTATTTGCCCTGAATGTCTGCGGTGTTTTGATGTTTGTGTTCTCTGTAACTGGAGCACTCTTGCACAAAGCCAGGTTTCTTTGTGCGTGCCATATTTGCAGCCATTAAAGGGACCATTTGTGTCTTTTTTGCATTGTGGGTGTTCATTTAATTAAACAGGAACAAGCAACTGCTCTTACTTACTTGTCTGATGCAGAGGTTTGTTGCCTTTCCTATCCCTTCTTTCAGATTTGCCCACTGTTCACTCACCCACCCAAGGCCCCCCCGCTATGGCATCCCTAAAGCATTCCCACATCTTTTTAAAATTGGCTCTCCTGAAGTCCAGAACCCTTCTTTTGTGTGAGTAGATCCTGGCTATGGTATCTTTTGGGATAACATCTCTGATCCCAACACTCCCCTCCCCTTGGTTTCTCAGACATACTTCTGTCTTTACTTTTTTTTTTTTTTAAATAATCTCTCATTTCCTGAAAATCTTGTGTTACTGATGCCAGGGGTAACCGTCAAGAGCAACCAATTTTGAATAGAGGTTACTTTGATAGGGCAGTTGTTTGTTTTAACCACACATTTTGCTACTGCAAAACAGCCCTGCCCCTTTTAAATATCTGGCACCATGTATTTATTATGACATATGGAATCACCTTGTGTCTTAGACTGGGATTCAATGAGTTGGTCCAGAGTTCCCTGTCTGGATTTGGGCATTGAAGTGCTGCAATAGTAAGAGAACATTGTTGAAAGTCACTCTTTCTTTAGATGCACCGAGGAACAGTAAGGACCTGTCACGTAGTGTGAAGCAACGGGTTCTGCTTGACGTGCTTATGTGATTTGATTCCCACTTTGTTTTAACAAAAATAAAGCTGGATCCTTTAACTGTTCCAAATTTGGAGAGGCCTACAACTGCTATCATTCTCAGATCTGGAGAAGGGTGGGCCTGGGACCCCAAGTCTCCCTCCAGGAAGGGGGCATGGGACCCAAAGTTCCAGCTCAGTGGAGGGAGTGTATTGGACCCCTCACAGTCCCAGCTCTGGGGAGGGAAGATTGGGATCCTTTGCAGTCCCAGCTTAGAGGAGTGGGGCCTGAAACCCCTTGCAATCCCAGAGCTACTGGGGGGGGCCTGGAAACTCTTGCAGTCCTGACCCAAATTCTGGTGTGAGCGACCTGGGACCCCTCACAGTCCCAGCTCTGGGGAGGGGGCCTACGACACTTCACATTTCCAGCTCCAGGGAGGGGGAACTGGGACTCCTTGTATTTCCAGCCCTGGGGTGGGGCTGCCTGGGATTCCTCACATGCCCAGCTCTGGGAAGGGGGGTGCCTGGGACTTCTTGCATTTTTAGCTCTGGGAAGGGGGTGCCAGGAAATTCTTGCATTTCCAGCTCTGGGAAGGGGGACCTGGGACTCCTCGCATTTCCAGCTCTGGGAAGGGGGACCTGGGACTCCTCGCATTTTCAGCCCTGGGATGGGAGGGGGGTCTGGAACTCCTCACTTTACCAGCCCTAAAGGGTGGGAACCTGGGGATCCTTGAATTTTCAGCCCTGGGGAAGGGAACCTGGGGCTGGAGCTCTTCACATTTCCATCTCCATGAAGGAAAGGGATTGGGACGCCTTGCATTTCCTGCTCTAGTAAGGGGAGACCTGGGACTCCTCACTTTCCAGCCCTGGAGGGTGGGGACCTGGGGTGCCTTGCATTCAAAGCCCTGGGGAGGGTGGGCTGAGGCTCCTCACATTTACATCTCCAGGAAGGAGGTGGTCTGGGACCTCTCACATTTCCAGCTCCCATGAGGGGGGCCTGGGACTCCTCACATTTCCAACTCTGAGAGGGGGGCTCCTCACATTTCTAGCTTGTGGGGGCTGGAACTCCTCACATTTCCCACTGGGGGGGGTTCCTCGCATTTCCAGCTTGGGGCGGGTTCTAGGACTCCTCACATTTCTGGGACTCCTCACATTTCCAGCTCAGGGGCGGGCCTCTATTGTGGCAGTGTTTATTTTCAAACTGTAAAAATTATCTTACAATGATTATTGAGCAGCAGTTTAATTAATGCTTTTTAATTTGTGTTGACCGGTATGATGCATCCCCACAGCAAAATATGTAAGTCAGCTCCTCACTGGTCCTTTCTGGTGTGCTATTTCTCACTATTGAGTTGGAGAAAACAAATTACTTTTGTGCACATCTAGTAACTCGTTAAGCTTATCTCTGTGCTGCACTACTGTAATGTTACAGCTGGTCTCCCTCCATTTTCTGCCTCCCATTTGGGGCTAGCAGTATAGACTAGAGGTTAGAGTAACCAGCTGTGAATGATCCTGGTACATCCAGCAGATCTGGATTTGATTCCCACAACCTCCACTTGCATACTGTATGACTCTGAGCAAGTCACTTAACCACCCCAGTGCTTCTGGGTCATCCCTGAAAACAGGCACTTGTGCCTAGTGGGCCTTACCGAGTTACCAAAACAATAATAAAAAAAAAAAATAAAAGGTCAGCATCATGAAGTTACATGTTACCACTCCTGTTATCTGCCAGCTGCTCCCTTTACTGTATCACCTCTCCATCCAGTCCCATGTTGACCCCCTTGTGTCAGCTGTATTGTCTTTTGTCCCAGTCCAATTATGTGCCCCTGCAGATTCTGTCAGGGGACTAGTTTTAATTTTCAAGTCTCACTCTCCCAGTGATGTCTTTTCATACACATAACTTGTCTCCCCTTCTCACCTTAGGGAATTCTTTAGAGAGCAGTAAAATTTAAACTGATATGGGGGGGAGCTGTAAGTGTCACCTAACAGTGAACTCAGCGGGGGGATAGCTGCCCCCCCAAGAAGCAAGCAAACTGGCGGGAGCCAAATCTGTGGTTACATGCAAAGCAAAGCCCATTAGGAGCAGGAAGGTGAGGGTTAGAGAAGGGTATAAATGGAGGGCCATGTGCACAAACATCAGGAGCCTGGGCAACTAGGTCCCAGACTTGGCGGCGATCATGACGGAGGAGGAGATGGACATAGTGGAGATCACAGAGACTTGGTTCCATGATGGGCAGGAATGGAATAGGAACATTCCAGGTTATACACTGTTCAGGAAGGACAGGGTTGGCAGGAAAGGGGGCGAGTGCTCCGTGAGGAGGGGATCCAGGCATTGAGAACACAAGGCCAGGTGTTGGGACACTGAGGCCCTATAGTCTCGCTGGCCACGGAGAAGGGCAAGGTGGTATGAATGGGAGTTGTGCACAGGCCACCAGGGCAAACTGCAGTGGTGGACAGCCAGATGGTCAGGAGATACTTAGGATGGCGGCTAAGGGGGAAGTGCTGCTGCTGGGAGATCTCAATTTGGCGGATGTGGAGTGGCAAACACTGTCTGCCTCCTCATCCAGAAGCAGAGCGATTGTTTACCCACTACAGATAGCCTACCTAAGTCAGCTGGTCAAGGAGCCCACTAGGGAGGGTGAGGTACTGGACCTGGTACTTATGAATGGTGACATGGTGGGTGAGGTAACAGTATGGGACAGCCTTGGAAGCAGTGACCACAACACAGTGTGGTTCATGATACATGCAGCAGTCTCACGCCATCGAACTAAGGTGAAGGTGTTAGATTTCAGATGGGCTGATTTTGGAAAGATGAGGGAGTACACTAGATGGGCATTAGAGGGGTGGGGGAAAGTAGGGGGTGAAAGATATTTGGTCCAAAATTAAGAGGGCAATCATGGGGAACAAGGACCACTGTTCAAAGAAGGTAAGCAAGAGCAGAAGGAGAAGGAGGACACTGTGGTTCAACAGGGAAGTGGGGAAGACATCAGGGGCAAAGTGGTGGGCTTTCAGGCAGTACAAGATGACACAGAGAAAGCTGGACTGTGAGGCTTACCATGATAAAGCAGAAGGAAGCTGGGAGGGTGGTCAGATGGACTAAAGCACAAACGGAGGAGAGTATAAGCCAATGGGGTCAGAAAGGGGACCAGACCTTTTTAGGCATATAAGAGTGGAGGAAAGGGGGACTGGGTTGCTGGGCATGTGGAGCGGAGACAGGGAGAAGGTAGAGGGGACCAGGAGAAGGCTGAATTACTGAATAGTTGTTTAGCATGGTATTTATGAGGGGCTGTCAGTGTTCCATCAGGAAGTGAGGGCTGAATGTGGGACCATTCCAGGAAGAGGAGATCTCGAAGGAGCTTAAGGGCCTGAGGGTGGACAAGAGCCATGAGGCCAGATGGGATTCACCCTAGGGGCATGGCACGAGGCTGGATGAGAGAGCTAATGGCTCCCTGGCCTATCTATTCAATGAGTCCTGATGAACGGGGGTAGTCCTGGAGGACTGGAAATGTGCAGATGTGCTCCCCATGCATAAGGGAGGGGGAAGGTAGGATTAGAGCAATTACAGGCCAGTGAGTCTAACTTCAGTGGTAGGCAAGCTTATGGATCGGCTGCTCAAGGACCAAATTATGGGCTACCTGGAGGCAAGCGACCTGCTTGACCCAAGGCAACACGGCTTTACCAAGGGCAGCTCTTGTCAGATGAATTTGGTAACGTTCTTTTATGAGGTCAATTGGGTGGTCGATCAGGGTGGGTCAGTGGACATAGCCTACCTAAATTTCAGGAGGGCCTTTGATATGTTACCACATGGTAGGCTGGTGCACAAAATGGAATGGCTAGGTCTTGGAAGGTAGTTATTGCATGGGTGCGCTGAACTGGTTGGCGGGGAGAACACAGAGGTGTTGATAAATGGGATCCCTCAGAGAGGGTGGGAGTCATGAGCAGCATGCCCCAGGAGTCAGTGCTGGGACCTCTGCTGTTTAACATCTATGTAGCTGACACTGTGGAGGGGTTGGAGAGTAGAAGTGAGCCTGTTTGCGAGGATGTCAAAATCGGTAATAGAGTGAACATACAGGGTGGACTGGAAAGGATGCAGAGAAACCTAGAGATTGGAGGAGTGGGCCGGAAGGAAATTATCTCTCAGTATTGTGAGAAATGCAAAGTAATGCACCTGGGAAGAAGGAATGGGAGAATGGAATACAGGTTAGAGGATGAGCCATGCTGACGTTACCATGGAGGAGAGGGACCTGGGTGTCATCATCACTCAGGACTTGAAAGGTGGCAGGCAGTGGGCAAAAGCCAGTAAAGTGTTGGGATGCATTGGAGAGTGAATCACCAGCAGGAGTGAAAGAGGTTTTGGTCCCTCAGACAATTCCAGCTGGTCAGGCCTCATGTGGAGTATGTGGGCCAGTTCTGGAGGCCTTACCAAGGAAGGATGCAGAGAAGGTGGAGAGAGTACAGAGGAGGGTAACCAAGATGTTTAAGGGGCTTAGTCACCTGCTGTATGAGGAGAGTCTGGGAGAAATGGATATGTACCCCTTGGAGTTGAGGGGGGGGGACATGATAGAGATCCTCAAGTACCTGAAAGGGATAAACAAGATGGCTCCTGGAAAAACCCTTCCAGATGAAAAAGTGCCCGAGAAAAAAGGGTTATGATCTCCAACTGGAGGGGGACAAGTTCAGGGGCAATATCAGGAAGAACTTCTTTACAGAAAGGGTGGTGAACTCCTGGAATGGGCTGCCTAGGGAAGTAGTGGGAGAAAATTCAGTGGGGGTCAAGAGGGTGTGGGACAGACACAGAGGGCTGTTAAAAAGGAAAGTGGGGCATATCGGGCAGGCCTAGGGGTGCTAGGCTAATGGGCAGACTAGGTGGCCCTGGAGTGTCCTTTTCTGTCAACACGCTCCTATGTTCCTACTATGGGCTGCTTGGATCCAGACACAGGACTAAATGAAAGTGTGATTGGTCCATATTTTAGTGATTGTGGAACTATTTGGACTTACAAACTTAGATACATAAAAGTGATATTTTTAGGACATTTTATCTGGTTGTGGAATCCTCTGTAATCTGGAAACATATATAACTTAGTAATCTGTGGTTTGCACTCTGTGATCCTATATAAACAGGGATAGTGGTGTGTAGACTCCCATCACAAGTGATGATGTTTTAGCTTAAAGTATGGGATCACAATCAAAAAGATTTACAACATGTTACACTGATAAACATGCCAAATTAAATGTGGCATTGTAAAAACACTGTTTGCTTGAGAGGATCTACCATCAGAAATCCTTGACCTCTTCACTGCTTGCATGGAACATGAGACAGCAGAGAAATTTGAAAAACCAAATACAAGCAAAATTGTTTTTGTAATAAAAAAAAAAAATTGACTTAAAACTTTGTGAGAAAAATAGTCTGGGGGGGGCACTTATTGTACTAAGGTTTGCTGAAGAACAATCACTGACCCTTTGCGCAGCAGCCTGTCTGCAGAGAGCTTCTATCTGAGTGCTCCCATAGCAGTAGGCAGTCTGGTTGGGTACCTTACAGGTCAATCATTTTGTAGCATTTTCTGAGGGGTCTAGAGGTTGGACAGGGTAACAATGGAATTGCAGGCTGAGGTTCAAACCTCACTAGCGCAAGAGACTTGCCTTGTGACCTTGGACCGCTCACATAATCTCTCACAGTGCTCTGTCCCATACACCCAGCTACTGCAGTAGAGTAGAAACAGGACCCCACTGGAAACTAGATGTTGCATCTCAGCTGGGCTCCATTGGGTAAACTGTGACTACAAAATAAAAAGTGAGATAGCTAGTGCCACCTTCTATTTTTTTTTTTTCTGGGGTATTCTCCACCTCTGGTTAGGGGGAAGGGCAGTAGCTCATTGCAGCTGCTTCCATGGGGCTTTCAAGTGCCTATGCTCCAAATAAGGCTGCAACATAATTTTAATGGTTTATACCTAAACACACACACATGCACACTTACTTGTGTTTAAACAGGTAATTTTATTTTTTGCACTGAAAACAGTGTGTAAGGGAAAAAATATCTAGTCTAGAGCATTTCCTGGCAAATTAATGACCTGCTAAGGTCAGCGTGGCTCAGTTGGTAGCACATCTGCCTCTGGACCAGAATGTCGTGGGTTCTCGTCCCACACTGGGATTGGACTTGCACCTAAAAATTGCTGGCATCCGAGTGCAGTATTGGGGGGTGCTGTACTGCTGGGGTGTGCCGTCCTTTGGATGAGATGTTAAACCGAGGTCCCTTCTGCCCATCCTGGTGTTGTCCTGGGGGTGTCCAGGTGGAAGTAAAGAACCCAGGCAACTCTTCGAAAGTAGGGAACATTCCAGGTGTCCTGGCCAACATTCCCCTTCCCATAAGCGGTTCATGCAATTATCAGGCTGTGTGTGGGTAATGATGTGCGATATGGCCGCCACCACACATTCAGTCACTTCACTACCAGTCTAGCATTGCTTGTAAAGCGCTTTGGATATATGAAAAGTGCTATATAAATGCTGATTCTTCTTCTTCTAAGCTGCTGATGTATTCAGGCATTAGTGAATGCCTGAGCCTGACATTGCCTCAAGCATTCAGTTTTACAAGTGAGCCCAAGTTATTCCTCAGGGAATGCCCTAGCTCTTGTAGTGTTCTTTAAAAAATGTATTGTTAGTGACAGAAAGTAAGCTGATCTTTGACCAAATTCAGTCTGTGACCAAAAAAAGAAAGTTTGGGCAACATGGTGACGATCTTAGCCTCCGTGAAGTTAATCATTTTGGTAGTGATATCTGTTTGCAGCAAGTCAAAGAAATCTTTAAAAGCAGCCAAAATGTTTCAAAATGACCCTCAAAATGCACCAGGATGCATCAAAAACCTGATAGCTTATGGGGGCCTAGGCGGCCCCCCCCCCAGCCTGTTGGTTTAGTGTTTATTGGGAGGACCAGGACTTTTATCTGTCTTTGCCCTCTCTGTCAAAAAATCAAACTACACCCCTGTTGGGGTCCACTTCATGTCCTCCTACTCCGTCCTGTCCTGATTTGACTGGAGACTTGCGTGAGTGAAGCCAAGCTGCCAGCCAAGTACACCAAGTGGGACAGGAGGACACAGGGTCAGGGAACTAGGAAGGGCTAGGTTAGGTATTGCACCGGAGTGGACGGCAGTGCAAGGCAGCATTATAGGTGGGCAGCAGCAGGATGCAAGGGAGCAGTATTATGCTGACAGCCACACACCATGGCATGAGCCGACACCTTGAGGATTGGTTGGGGTCCACTTCATGTCCTCCTAGTCCATCCTGTCCTGATTTGACTGGAGACTTGTGTGAGTGAAGCTGAGCTGCCAGTCAAGTACACCAAGTGGGACAGGAGGACACAGGGTCAGGCAACCAGGAAGGGATAGGTTAGGTATTGCAGCTGCAGCACGCACACACTGACATTTTTATTAGCAGCTCGAATTTCTTGGGCACTGTCCAACTCTGTAAGCCCGGCTATGCAATCGCAGCCACACGCCAACAGTTCTGGGACGTTCTGCGCTAGGGAGTCTCTGCAGCCACGAGTCTGGACTCGGAGACACTGACAGACCGGTATTTTGGTTTCTTTGGGGGGGTGGGAGTCGAGCATGGCAGGCAGGGAACTGGTGGATTCTGCTATCTGCTGGTACAGTAAGACCACTAAAATTGATTCAAATAGTACTGGTTGCAGTGACTTCCTCTGAGGAATTGAGGAAACAAATTAAATTAATCATGCTGGTTATTGTAAAGTATAGGCTTTGAACAGCAGGGAGTCAGTGCTGGGATTCTAGAACACTTTCATTTTAATCAAAATGGTACTAGCAGCAATTAATGAATAGTGTCCAGGTCAGGAGGCTGGCTTCATTTTATAAACTAACACATGTTCTATGTTTACATATAACTTACTTGGATGTATCTTCTTCTTCTCAACCACTGACTGCTCGATAGTTCATTTGTGTTAAGGTTTCTAAAATAAGTTCTTTTGATTCATCTGCTCCACTGCTGTAACTCATTGTGTACTGTTACAATAATCCTACAGTTTACTGTTGTGCTTTTATGAATATATATATATATATATAATAATTAGAAGTTTTATCGCAAGTATTTGTCTAACTGAGGTGAGTACCAGCTAGAATAGGAGAACGAATGGAGGATTAAATTTAAAGATTGGTGGACTGGGCTCATGGGCAGATGAAGCAAGTACTGGTCAGGTGTTGGTGTTGCCTGTGGTAGAGTAGACAGCAGGACAGGCATAACAATTTTCCTCACATTATCACGTCACTAGTAGTGTCACTACTAGTACATTTTCCCTTTTTTCTAGGCCTGCTGCCAGCCAAGTTGCGTCTGCCATTCTGAATATGTAAAAGTGCCAATGCTGACAGTCGCCAGCCTCAATCTTCACTTCAGAGCCCACTGCTATGCCTGCTGAGTTCCTCGACTCTACTCTGCATCGGGTATTAAATTCATCCCGACCTGCCTTGCCTTCCACAAGTCTGCCACAGTGACTGTCTCTTTGTATTCTGAATCCAGGCTCCAGATCCTTGGGGTGGGCTATTTTGATGCTTGCTGCTGACTGCTCAGGGTGGCAAGAGGCTAAGCTACATCTGACTGTGTGAATCAAAGCCCTTCCTGGACCTTTATCCTGCCCATTTGGTAATGCTACTTGTTGGCAGCTGCCGCAGTGTGTGACTTGTGAGGTCGAGGGCTCAGTCAGTATAGTAAAATTATTCTTGATGAGTCAGGATAGGGACCCCCCACATGGGCAGTCCTATCCTGACCATGTAAGATTATATTACTAACTATATTGATTTCTTTAATGTCTCTGGCTTGCTAGGGTTTATAATCGGGGAGCCATCCTAGTAGAGCATTCATTCTGCCTGCTTGCCTGCTGTAGCGATCCATTTAGAATTCAGACTGCTAAACGCCAATACTTCAGAGTTCGGAGGTCGCTGTCTGAATCGCATACGGTGAATCACTTGACGTCCGGGTACAAGAGAAATTGAGATTAACCAGGTATGTACTATGGTTTTTATTTTCACTGTACACAATGCTAATTGTTGGGTCTGCTGCTGCCTGCTGAAAGTATTAGTAACAGTGTGACTGACAGTGAGATGGGCAGTGCAAGCATAGAATTCTTAACTTGTCAATTAACCTGTGTGTGTCTGTGTGTGTGTGTGTGTGTGTGTGTGCCTTAAAATATGATTCAAAGCCTGCAGCAGTATAACCTGTGTTGCATATTCTAGTCTTGTGTTTATGTGGTGCTGTTTGCAAGATGCCGTTCTCCGCCATGGTGAGGGGGCCTGGTTGCATGCCTGTCTTGACTGGGGGGGCAGCTGGTTGCAATATTCTGCTTTTGGCCAGGCTGAGGTCCTGGTTGGATGTGAATCTTGACTGGGGCTGGTTGCAAGATGCTGCTCTTGGCCAGGGTGAGCGGTGAGGGCATGGTTGTATCCAAGTCCTTACTGGGGTGGTGGGCTGGTTGCAAGATTCTGTCTTTGATTGACATATAGAATTCTTCTCACACCTGTCCCAAGACTCTCCAGCTGCTTTAGGCTGCCAGAGTTCAAACAATCACTGTACCTTTTGGTTCCTGCCTGCAAGTGTTGAAGGTGAGTTCCCACCAATCCTGTCACTTTCTTCCACCGCTTTCTTTAGGTAACTCCCAAGTAGTGAGTGGGAGCAAGAGCGAAACAGGTGGGTTGGCAGACTGATTTTATTTTAATTGTACCGCAAAGTTTTCAGCAATCCGGAGATGGTGGTTTGGTGGTGTGGAGAGAGACTTCACCATGGTCCTCAAAATCTATCTGGATTCTGATCAGTGCCACATCTCATATCCCATACATCCAGTTTGAACAGAAAAGGCCACATTATACCAAACAAACTCTGCCCCTTTCAGATGATACCATCTATCTTCCATATTAAACAAGCCGGCATTGTACAATTACTCCTCATGGGAGCTTACACCCTGCTAAGAAGACTATTCTGACTGTCATAGGGAGTCGGGCTGCAAGCAACAACTGCAAGCCCCCCCTCTGCAGGTAATAAATAGCAGGAGAACAAAAAAATAAAAAGGGCTCAAAGAACTTAGTGCTGCTGAACACTCCCGGTCCATTTATAGGATCACATTGCATTGCCAACAACACAGAAGAGGACTCTGACTATTAAGTATATAGCAGCAAAAGGTACAAGGCGGAAGGTTTTATATTTCCCAATTACACACTGAACCTAACGCTTAAATTCTAAAAGTAAATGCTCAGCACTTATATTTCTTTAAACAGTACAGAGTATTGGCATGACTCACCCCATGCGAAGGTGCGAGATGAACATAATGCCAGCACTAGGGGCTTCATAGGGTCTATACAGTGCTGTAGTTTGTGTTTTCTCAATTTAGCCTAAAACAGCACCGCAATGCTCAGTAAAAGAGGATAACTTGTAAATTATTCAAACCGCTACCAAATACAATTTGGAGTTAGCAGCTTCTGTTCCTACAGTTATCACATACAATTTGTGTCCCACAATCTTAAATTACTCGAGTTAATGGTGGTCACAAGGGTCTGGGGCTAGAAAAGGAAAATGAGTGATAAACAAAAGACGTATAATACGAGGCCGATCTACTTACTACAGGTCCAGAAATAAAAACAAGGTAGAAACAGAGATAAACAAGTGAAGAGAGAATGCTAAGTGCAGCAGACTCAAGGGGGGTAAGCCTGATCCAATTAGACTCACACAAAGGTGTGGGCATATGATTACGAGGGGGGCAGAGGGCAAGCTGCCCCCGGAGAAATTAGACCAGGACCTTTGAGAGGCCAGCCACCATTCTCTGGTTATCATTTTTTAAATATTGAATGGGTTCAGGCTATGCCGGATGCCACACCTCTCCAGGAGGAGGAGGGGACGTGGCACGAACCGTGTCTCTAAACAAAAAATCATCCTTTTCGATTGGCTGCAAGCCTGCAACCATAGTAGCCTGCATGTTACCGCCGATCAGAGAGTGCCGCAAGCTAGCGCCATCGAGTGAGCAGTACTCTGTTAGTGGTGCCATTTAGTTGTATGTGTGCCTTCCATGAAGGAGCAGCAGCATCAATATAGCGTAGGGCTGAGGAGGAATAGCTGTTCAAGGATGTCGAGCAGCAGTCGTTGGTTGTCTGTCAGGTGTCACCGTTGTCTCAGTCAGTCTAGTGTTCCCACCTTCCTCTTGTCCTCAACAGCCCAGTTTAAATATACCTCACCCGAGTCCTCTGACTACCTACTCTCTGTTTCTCAGTGCAGCTAGCTGTGCTCTGGTTTTCTCATCGTTACCAAGCTTCCCATCCCCGGTGAGCTAGGAGGTTCAGGCCATAAGGCTTCTACCAACGGACAGACCAGGTGGAGGAGCAGAGTAGTACAATTACAGTGAGTCTGAGGCATGCCAGGCTTGCCTGCACACCAACCCCTGTGTCCAGCAGGCCTGAAAAAGATTTACTGTGTTGTCGGCGAGTCCCACACCATGTCCGTTGCCCACCAGTTCCATGGTCCACCTAGAGAGATTACTCAGGTCAGTGAACAGCCATGCCCAGAACAGTGAAGAAGCCAGCAGTCATGCAGGCTATAGCAGATCCATAATGCGACACGTTCATCTTGTGTCAGAAAAAATTAGTTACTGTCTCGTCGGGGGATTAATTGGGAGAAGAATGGGACTGTTGGGAGAGACTCGGCTACCTGACCTGCCTTCTTGGCCTTGCTGTGCCCTGCTGCATGCTGCCCTGTCTGTGCCCTCACTGATTTGGTGAGTAACTGTGCTGCAAGCTGGTTGTTGGAAATTAACATTGCTCCATCCAGAAATGTGTTTGTTTTTTTTGTTTTTTTGGAGGGTTGTCTTGGCCATGCACATGTGTCTAGGGGTGGTGGAAGATTTGCTGTGAGCTTGTGTTTCTTTGGGTGGGAGGATTGCTGGCTGGTCATTGAGGCCGTCCATGTTGGTGGATGGCCCATTTGTTTGAATGGTGTGGACACTGGTCATGTTGGTGGGTGGAATAACCAGTTACTGTGCAAACTGGTGTGGTGATGTTTGTTGGGAAACTCACGGATGGTCTATGTTTAGTGAGGCTGGGGGATGGTCTGTTTGTGGGGTTGGGGTTGGGGAGACAGTCTGTGTGTTTTGGGGCTGACTCACTGAGAGGATGGTCAGTGTTTGGTGCTGGGGAGACCATGCATTTGGTGGGGCTGGGGGGATGATCAGTGTTTGGTGGGGCTAGGGGGACAGTCTGTTTTCTATTCTGGGGTCTGTTGGTGGAGACACAGGCCATGGTGATGTGGGGACACTGGCTGTGATGGTGGGGTGGTGACACCAGCCATTGTTTGGTGGACTTGGCTGGCCATCTGTCTGGGGGAGGTCGGTATAATGGTGGAAAAGGGGATTACCATGCTCATTCGTCGGTGTCCTGCAGAGGGACTATCGCTGGGTGTCTGGGGGATCTTTCATGTTGGCTTAAGTCGGGGTGAATGTCGGTGATTGCTGATCAGGTGTCTAGGACAGACTATCAATGCTGGGAGGGGAACCTTCATGTTTGCTAGGCAGGTGTTTGGGGGATTGTTCATGTTGGTAAGGGAAAATTCTGTGTTTGCTAGCTGTGTGTCGGGGGTTGGGGACGTCCTTGGTGGGACATGGGGACCGCTCCATGTTTGCTGGGAAGGCCTGGGTGTCTGGTGGACTGTCCTTGTCGGTTGGAGAGGGGGCATTCCCAGCGCTCACTGGACCGTGTCTGGGGTGGGTATAGGGACTGTTCAGAGGTATAAATCAGTCCAGGTGGGGTGCAAGGGGACTGTCCATGTTTACTGACTGGGTTTCTGGTGGACCATCCGTGTTGGTTAAGAGAGGAGGACATTCTGTGCTTGCTGACTGGTGTTAGCATATAACATAGTAAATGTTAAAACGTATTCCACCTCATCACTATGACCTGTCATGGGCTGTATCTCACTGACCTGTGCCCACCACTAGCATACGAACATTAGTAAATGTTGAAACATTATTTCCCCCTCATCCTTCACTTGGCTGTAAAAGTAATCTTTCACTTTTTTGATTTTTCTGATTGTCCACTGTGGAGGGGTGAAACAGACAGATTTCTTGGCCTTGCTGTCTCTGTCTTCATTGCCTGACAAACACAAACTAAAGGGTATCTTTTGTGTTCTCCCCGCACAGTGTTACAAGACTAGCAAAATAAATCTTTCAAATGTCACCCTAAAGAAATGATTATAATCACCTGGCTATCGTTATAGCGACTACTGACTAGCCTATGATTTAGAGGTTGGAACATTGTTTTGTGTGTGTGTGTGTGTGTGTGTGTGTGGTTGCGGACACTGCTGTGTGTGTGTGTGTGTGTGTGGGGTTGAGGACACTGGTTGTGTGTGTGTGTGGGGGACACTGCTGGTCATGTGTGTGTGTGTGTGTGTGTGTGTTGGTGGACACTAAGTCATTTGTGTGGGTGGGGTTGGGGATACAGGCAATGTGGGGGTGGTGGAGCACTGTCTTTGTGGGTGAGTGAGGTACTGCATGATGTCGGTGGGGCGGGGGTTGTAACGAGTATACCAGCAAACTGTGCTGAATGGTAAAGAACATCTCTTCCAGACAAAAGAAACACAAACAAAAATGCAGTATAAAATGTAGTTTTATTATTTTTGTGTGCCTGTGATGGGAGGCAAAGACCTGGATGCCTGGAGCAGACAATTAGATAAATTGAGCTGGAAATTGTGTTGGCTGGGTAGGTGGGGAGAGTGGTTGTGCCAGGTGGACACAGAGCGTGGAGGGTTGCAAACCATCAGGGCACAGAGCAGCTGAGCTGGCCAGTCTGGGTGGAGACAGTGGCCTTGCAGGTCTGGGGTGGGGAGAGTAGCTGTTGCTTTTGCATGGACATTTAATTTACTGTTGCTTTCTGTGCCTTCTGCAGCCCCGCCAGCTACTACTGTGCTGACCAGGGCGGACTGGTACATGCTGAAAAATAGTTCTGGACACTGGTGATGGAGGAGGAGGGTGGACAGGCATACTGGCACAGAAACATTTTTCATCACATTATGCCAGTCTGGGTCATCCTATGCTTACCTCCCTCAGACAAGAGACTTTTGAGCTCAAAGTTAAGTTTGTGTCAAACTAGAACTGTTGGGTAGAAATCTACAGTATAAAAAATTCAGCATATTTATGTAGTTCCACCTACTGTGTGGTTTGACAAGATGCTCTGTGGTCTCTCTCCTCATTTAGCACCTGACAAGACTAACCCATCCCCCAGGGAGGAAGGTCCCATGTTTGTGGTCTTTGGCGGTTTGTTAAGCATTGTAAATGCATTGTTTCATTACTGTGTTGTACTACCGGGACCCGGACGACCCTGTCTCTATCCTGAATGTAAACATGGTATGTCTGTGTCTGTGTGTAGAAGAACAGAGACACACGCCGGACAAAAAAAATTGTATTAAACTACATCAAACTGAAGCAACCATGTTTAATTTGTGCCCTTCAAACTGTCAGATGAGACAACTTTGAAGTAGTTCATGGGAACATCCATGGCAACCAGGCTACCACAACCGCCCACCACACAAGGTCACAGATGATGTATAAAACCACCAACCAAGTACTTACCTTTCAGGGTGGATCCTGCGAGGCTGTGCACAGTCTGAGTCGTTGTTCCAGCAAAATTCCTGTAGCATCTGTCTTTTCGTTATGTGATGTGACCACACCAATTTACACACACACACAATCATGCACACACTCACACACAGACAGACACCGTGAGGCACACACACGCACACAATCATACACACACACATGCACGCACACCTATTGTGGTTGGAGGAAACTTACACAGCTGAAAAAGGCCAGCTACATCTCTGCCACTAGCAAGGCAGCACACTAACACTGTGGTATGACACAGTCATATGACAATGCAATTACACCATACAACACTACTACTTTCAACGAAGGTGCAATTAAAAAAAGACATTTAATTTACTGTTGCTTTCTGTGCCTTCTGCAGCCCTGCCAGCTTGTGTGTTGTGCTGACCAGGGCTGGACTGGTTAATATGCTGAAAAAAATAGTTCTGGCCACTGTGTGATGGAGGAGGAGGGGTGACAGGCATACTGGCACAGAAATATTTTTTTCATCATGTATGCCAGTCTGCTGGGTCCATGCCATGCTTACCTCCCTCGTACAAGGGGCTTTTGAGCTCTAAAGTTAAGTTTCTGTGTCAAAATTAGGAACTGTTGGAAAGTATGAAATCCTACAGTATAAAAATTGTGCATATTTATGTAGTTCCACCTTACTGTGTGGTTTGACAAGATGCTCTGTGGTCTCTCCTCCTCATTTAGCACCCTGACCTGTGACCTAGCCATCCCCCCCCCATGGGAGGGGGAAGGTCCGTTGTTTTGTGGTCTTTTGGTGGTTTGTTGGGCATTGTAAAATGCATTGTTTCATTTACTGTGTTGTACTACCTGGACCTGATTTACCCTGTCTCTATCCTGAATGTAAACATGGTATGTCTGTGTCTGTGTGTAGAAGAATAGAGACACACGCTCGGACAAAAAAAATTGTATTAAACTACATCAAACTGAAGCAACCATGTTTAATTTGTGCCCTTCAAAACTGTCAGATGAGACAATTTTGAAGTAGTCTGTATGGGGGAAGCATCCATGGCAACCTGGGCTACCACAACCGGCCCACCACACACTGTCATAGATGATGCTAATAAAAACCACCAACCAAGTACTTACCTTTCAGGGTGGGTCCTGCGAGGCTGTGCACAGGTATCTGGAGTCGTTGTTCCAGCAAAATTCCTGTGGCATCTGTTCTTTTCGGTTATGTGATGTGACCACACCAATTTACACACACACATACAATCATGCACACACACTCACACACAGACAGACACGGTGAGGTGCACTCACACGCACACAATCATACACACACACATATGCACGCACACCTATTGTGGTTGGAGGAAAGTTGCTATTGCAGCTGAAAAAGGCCAGCTACATCTCTGCCACTAGCTTGCTGTAGCACTCTAATACACTGTGGTATGCACAGTCATATGACAATGCAATTGCACCATACAATACTACTAACTTTCAACGAAGAGTGCACTATAAAAAAGAGGTAATTGTCCTTCTAATGTTCCCTCAATCGAAACCAGTGACCTCCACATTCTCATTTACCTGAACCCCCCCAATAAGTCCTAGCGATAACCAGGTGACTGGTACAATGGTCAGTTATACTATTACCCATCCCACTGGTCTCACTCTAAATTGGTTTTTCACCACACATCTGACCTTTCATGGCCTATGCATGGTTGAAGCCTTACACCAGTATCAGATAATTTTTTTCAGTATTCTGCTCGTGACTATGTAGTATTGGCCATGGCACTGATGTAGAATTAGTATGTGTTCTCTTGACTTACAAGCATTTCTGACATTGTGTCAATGATGTGCCATTTTTCTGTACAATATTTTATATCAGAACTATACAGCAGAACGCGATGTAACCGTGTATGTTGCATCATATGAAATCTGCATTAAAAATAATCTTTCTATCCTCTCTGTACTCTTGTAACCTCAGGGCTGAGGACAGAAAAGTGTTATTAGTTTTTCTAGTTCCCCTGATCCTCATAAATAAATTAATAATGACTGACACGATATTGAATGTACTGTAAGACAAAAAAAGGCATTTGACAAGAAGTACTACTGCAAGAGGCACCTAATGTGAGGTACATTGTAGACAACTGACTGCTAGCAAGACTCAGAGACAAAGAGACAAGACGGTACCTAAGTGCATCAAAACATTTTCACTAAGGGACTCTAAAAGAACATTGTTAGCCTGAGACAAGGCATTACACTTTCTGTGGAAACTGTCAAGAGAGCCTTCATCCTTGTCTGGCACTACAAGAATGAAGACAAAGTCTCTGAAGGGGGGTGAGACTGCTGCTTGAGATAATGAGCTTAGCTCAAGCTGCTTATTTATATTTATATTGCAGCAATGTCATGTACATTCCAAGGCACAGTCATACTCAGCATGAAAGCCTTGAAGTGGGCTACACAAAAAGGAGTAGCAGGAAGAGGTGATAACATGTGGAAACAAAAACACATGGTCTAGGCACACAAAGACCCATGTGAATTACAATAACAAATTTACTTGCATCAATTGTTTGTCTGCAAAGGTCTGACAAGAGGCCATTGAGAGATGAAGAGAAGTTATCTTATTTATTGCATAAGTATTGTGAAGTGAGTAGTCCCTGGGAGATATCTAGAGAGAGTTTCATTTGATGGAAGGAAACATGGTTTGAAAGCAGACAACATAAAACTTGAATAGTAGAAATGGTAGACAAGAGTACGTATTTGGGCACATGGAATAAAACACTAACAATTAGAAAAAAAACATAGAACGCATCAGTATTACAACAACCAATAAATGGTATATAAGAGTGCTCGGCTAACAGTTCAAAAATACAACACAACAAAAGAAAAAGTGACGACTAAGTTGTGAGCTATGGGTATGGAAAGACATGATGCTGTCTTATAGAAGTGTTCTTTGAAAACATGACAAAAAAATGCTGTCTCGCTAGTTCACAGAGACGGTCTATACTCATTGCTGTGCATGCATCACACAGCAAATAAAAACATGTTCAAATAGCATGCCAACGATTTACTGCATGGATAACTGCATCCAGCTGTGGTAACACTATGTCCATGTATGTAAAGACAATGTGACTTTTTTTAGTTGGCAGTCAAAATAACAGTAGCAACGTATGCAGAGAAAGCTTAAGGGACAAGAGCTTATTATAAGTATGAATGGTGCATGCACAATTTAGAGTCAAAAATTAAACCAGAAAATATGCCATAAAACATGAAGCCCATCAATGGAAATGTACAGTATGCACTAGTCAATACTTATGTTCAGTTAGCTAGAACTAAATGCTACTATTGCTTCAAAGGACATTATTGAGTATTGTACCAGGAAATACATTTTAGACAGAAGGGTGCATGAACAAACAACACTGAGAGGGAAATTATTTTCAAGTCCTGTGACCAAGTGAATTGTAATCCACATGTAGATGGAATCATTGGGTCTATGGACAAGTGGACGGCTAGACAGTGAAAGGTGAAACAAACTTCAGGGCTGACAACATGAGGGGTCAGTGAAGACAGGGACTGGGTGTGTATACTAGCACCCCACCCCACACCACAGCAGCACACATGCACTCTAGGTGTAGGCTTGTTCATCGAAATGAAAAAAAATGCAAAATTGGGGCATAGAAAGGAAAAGAATGAAACACATGTACTGGGGCACTATACCAGCACCCCCAAATACCACCACATAGCACTCTCAGTGTAGGCAACAAAAAAAATTTTGTGCTTGGTTTTCTTACTGGCAAACAAAAAAATTGATACACTGGGACAGAGAAGGAAAAACAACAAGACATGGACTGTGATGCTATACTAGCCCCCACCCCACCACCATATAGCTTATCTTGGTCTAGGTCAACAACAAAAAGTTTTCCGCTTGTTTTGTTACTGGCAACAAAAAAAAAGCAAAATTGGCAGATAAGGAAAACAATGAAAGACATGCACTGGGTGGCAAAGATCAACCCCACACCACCACCACCTAATGATGTTGATCTCGTCAACCAAACAAAAATGTTTAATTTTGTTTGGTTGCTGGAAAACAAAAATAATGAAAATTGGGGCATAGAAGGAAACCAATGAAGATATGGATTGATCACTATATTACCCTCTAACACCACATAGTGATTTTGTTCTAGGGCAACAAAATTATATTTTTTGGTTTGGTTTTGTTCCTGGCAAATGAAAAAAATGCAAAATTGGGCCACATAAGGGAAAACAATGAAAGACATGGACTGGGTCACCATACTAGCCCCCCCACCACCACATAGTGATCTTGGTGTAGGTCAACAAAACAATATTTTTTTATTTGGTTTTGTTCCTGGCAAATGAAAAAAGTGTGAAATTGGGAATAGAAGGGGAAAAAAATTAAAGACATGGACTGCAAAGCTTTACTAGCCTCCACAACCACCACCATATAGTGATCTTGGTTTAGGTCAACAAGACAATATTTTTTGTTTGGTTTTATAGAACAAATGAAAATTTGGGGACATAAGGAAAACAAACATGGACTGGGTCACCATACACCCTCCAAAAAAAACACAGTGATTTTCTTCTAGGGTATGCAAAAGTATTTTGTCATTTTGTTTTGTTCTTGCAAATGGAAAAATGCTAAACTAGGCTATATAAGGAAAACAATGAAAGACATGGACTGTGTCACCATACTATCAACCCTCCCCAACCACACCACATAGTGATCTTGGTCTAAGTCAAAAAATCAATATTTTTTCATTTGGTTGTGTTACTGGAAAATGAAACATATGCAAAAATGGGGCCATATAAGGGAAAACAATGTAAGACATGGACTGGGTCAACATACTAGCCCCCCCAACACATAGTGATCTTGGTGTAGGTCAACAAATCAATATTTTTTAGTTTTGTTGTGTTCCTGGCAAACAAAAAATATGCTAAATTGGGGTATATAAGGGAAAACAATGATAGGCATGGGCTGGGTCACCATACTAGCCCCCCCACACCACATAGTGATCTTGTTGTAGGTCAACCAAAAGATATTTTTCCTTTGGTTGTGTTCCTGGCAAACAAAAAAAAATTAAAAATTGGTGCATATAAGGGTAAACAATGAAAGACGTGGAATGGGTCAACATACTAGCCCCCCCACCACACACACACACCACATAGTGTTCTTTGTCTCAGTCAACAGAAGAATATTTTACCATTTTTCTTTTTGTTCCTGGCAAAAGAAAAAAATTTAAAATTGGGGCATAGAGGGGAAAATAGTAAAAGACATGGACTTGGTCACTATACTACCCCCCCACCACCACCACAACCACAACCACATAGTGATCTTGGTCTAAGTCAACCGAAAAATATTGTGTCTTTGGGTTTTGTTGATGGCAAACAAAAAAAAATTCTAAATTGGGGCAGATAAGGGAACACTATGAAACACATGAACTGGGAAGGTATACTAGCCACACCCAACCACCACATCGTGATCTTGATATAGGTCAAACAAAAAATGTGTTTTTGTTTGGTTTTGTTACTGGCAAATGATAAAAAAATTCTAAATTGAGGCAGAGAAGGGAACACAATGAAACACATGAACTGGGATGCTATACTAGGCCCCCCACATAGTGATCTTGGTGTAGGTCAACAAAAATATTTTCTTTTGGTTTTACATTGGCAAATGAAAAAATGCTGAACTGGGGCAGAGAAGGGTAAACCATGAAATACTTGGACTGCAAAGCTTTACTAGACCACCCCACCACCACCATCACATAGTGATCTTTGTCTCTAGGTCAACAAAACATAATTTTTATTCGGTTTGTTGCTGGACAACAAAAACATTCTAATTTGTGCAAGATAAGGAAAAAATTAATAACATGCTTTTTAAAGGAAGAACTAGTTCTCCATCTGAGGAAAGCATACACTACACACAGATGTCATACAGGTAAAAAAAAAAACAGTGATAATATGTTTACGTTGAGATTCATGCAATGGAAATTAAAAAATTGATACATTTGAGGAATGAACACCTGAGCCACATGACTAAATTGGTTGTTTTGCTTTGTGGCTGTGTTAGATATCCTCTATGGCATCTAGAAAGTAACACCAAATGTGTCAGGGAAGGCTGCAGCAGTGATGCTACTGCTGAGGGGTTAGTGTGGTTAGTGAGAGAATTCCAAAGTACAGAACCAGCTAGAACGGTACATTTGGAGGGTATGGATACACCTAGTGTATATCCCTCTATCTCACTCACACTAGACAGACGGATGGCATGCATGCATAGTAAAACAATTCCCCTAGCACTAATCATAAGGCACCATATCTGGTTGATTTGAGGAAGATAGCATGGCCTAAGGATTGGAATACAGTGATTTTTAATAACAGAACGCCAGTCCTAGCCTCAGCACAGTTACTGACTCAATCTAGGGAACATGAGCGAGTCAGTTGATCTCTTGTTCATCAGTTTTCCGCATGGAAAGACATGCACAGAAAATCATGTATGTGTTATAGCACACATCATATCCTCGGTAAAGAATTGTATCAACAATTCAACCTGCAAGACAGTCATTTCTGTGAAGTTTTTTTTAATACTGTTCCTGTTTGCATCTTTCCTGCCTTTTAGTAAATGCTAGTCCATTGAAATTGTATGGATCTGTACTTGACCAAACAGAACAGCTAATAGTGGAAGGCTGTCGCCTTCTACCTCTGTAGCCAGACTAATTGCACACCAGTTCCAGCCTTTGTATATGTAGGGCTACATGGAACACACTGATGACGGGCTCAATAGGTCAGATAAGAAGCGTACATGTGAGAAACAGCCCAAAATACACCAGATGCAGCACCTACGTAGGAACTTACCAAACAGCAGAAGCAATAGGATGGGAGCAGCAGGAACTGAGTAGCACACAGCACCTGTTTCCAAGCTGGCAGGAAAGAATGACTGGAATGTACGATCACAAGCACACTGATTGCGCGGGTGCATGAGACCTGGGTGGTTAGTAATGTGCTGTGTGTAGGGAGGTACACCACAAAGACGGGCATTAAGTCGGACCCTAGGGAATGTCAATTATTGATTATAAAATAAATATACGCTGCGCTGCTAACGTAGTGTGTAAACAAATTATTGTAGCCTCATAATGAATCTAGTGCTGTTACAGAAGTTTGCTTTTTGAGAAAACACTAAAATCAACAGGTTCGAAAGCTGACAGTGTCCCTCTAGGTAATGCTGTTCACAGGTGTGTATTGGATCACACATGCCGTAATGTAGCGCCAAAACACCTTGATCCCCACACAATCATGTGCCGGTGATCAGCACATTGCTTCGCTATCCATCATGGCCTGCCACCAACCAAGTTGTACTACCTGCTGTTACAGTATGTACTTAGTGAGAGCTCAGTCAGCACCCTGCAGCACACTGCATCTCTGCTTGGTCAGTTTCTCACCTGTGCTGACACTCAGTATCCATTCCTGGCTACTCCCGCTTAAGGCAAGATAGAGCAGGTGGGGAAGTGGTGGCCATGTACATTCATACCTCCTCCACCCTCAACAGTTTACTCCTCTCAACTCAGTGACCCGTGATGCTTTAGCAAGTTCATGTGTCCATTCCATTTACTCTCCTGTCTTTGTAGCTGGTATCTAATGCTGTCCTACTGTCCAGACCTCTATTATTCTTGACCTCATAACTTCCATCATTTCTTTCTCTAGCTCTGTGGAGATCTACATCTCTTCCTTCCCAAAGGCAGTGTCCCTTCCTCTTCTGGTAACCACCAATTTATCTCCTTCAGACGCTAACAAACTTAAAGAAAACACAGAGTTCCTCACAGCCTAACTCTATGCTCATGCATTCACCCTTCCCATCTATTTTCAGGAAAAATGATCTACTGCTACCTCCTTAATTGACCTCACTGACTATATACTCGCAGAGATGGCCAATGGCCAAATCACCTCATCAGTTTGGTCATCCGGTTAAAGCCTTCAACACTGACTCCACTCCCTTCTCTTAGACTACCATCAACAGCTGGTCTATTTCCCAGCCACAAACTTGCTCAAAGCTAAAACTCACTGGTAGAACCAGTCAAGATTTCGCTGAAATTTCCCTCACATCCAGATTGGAACTGGTGTCTTGCAGGGCTCAGTGTTAGGACCCTATTATTCTCCATCTTCTAAATGACCTTCCATCATCTGCTCACCTCCACCATACACATGTATCGCCTGAAACGGTTCTTATACATCTGTCTCAACCCTGTGGAGGTTCCATCCAACTTGCAGCATGACTTTGACAAAGTTCTTCTCTGGTTTGCTAACCATTCACTGTTTCTTAATGCCAAGAAGACTGTGTCCATGACCTTTGTCACAATGCAGAGACTCTATAGGCTTGCCTCCATGCCCACTTTCCTCAACCTTGATGATAATCTACTTGAGTACACATCCTGCTTCAGGTACTTGGGTGCTTGGCTGGACCAACACCGAAACTTCTCCAGACATATCGACGCCATCCTTAAAAAAGGGTGTCCCAAGCTTGGTGCCCTGTTCAGGAACTATAGTTGCATCCCTTCTCCTATTTATTTAGAAAATTTTCAAAAGTGCGGAAAAGGTCTCTGACTGGAAAAAGGACACCAGCAGGAACAAGGAACCACTGATAGATTATACGGTTCATCAGGGATTCGAGGTGTTACAGAAATTAAAGTGACGCTATAACACCATGAGCAATGTTATAATCTAAAGGTCCATCAGTCTGCCCTGGCTGAGCTTACTTCGATGGATGGGGGGCGACTTCATTGGCAGCTGAAAATGAATTCAGCTTATCTTCATGAGAACGATGATGCCTGGTTCCCCACCACCTCCAGACACATATCCATTATGCGATGCAAATGGGGGTAGTAACAAGAACAAAAAGGAAAGGGACCTGGGGTAATCATATCAGATGACCTTAAGGTTAGCAAGCAATGTGAGAAGGCAGTAGGGAGGGCTGGAGGTATACTGGGATGTATAGGGAGAGGCATCAGCAGCAGAAAAAAGGAAGTTGTTATCCCTCTGTAGAGACAGTTGGTGAGAACCCATCTGGAGTACTATGTACAGTTCTGGGGACCCCATCTCCACAAGGCATAGACAGGATAGAGGCAGTCAAGAGGAGGGCAATTAAAATGGTGCAGGGTCTGCAAGAGAAGCTGTATGAGGAGAGACTTAAAGAGCTTAATATGTATACCCTTGAGGAAAAAGGGAGAAGGGGGAAATGATAGAAACTTTTAAGTACCTCAGTGGAATCTACAAAGTCCAAGAGGTAGTATCTTTCAGAAAAGAGACGCAAGAACAAGGGACACAATTTAAAGATGGTGGGGTGGTTCAGGGCAATGTGAGGAAGTATTATTTCACAGAGAAGGTAGGATGCATGGAACAGCCTTCCTGAGGAGGTTGTGGGTCTAAAACTGTGGAGAATTCAAGAATGCATGGGACAGACATAAGGCATCTTCTGGGGGTAGGGAGAAATAGGCTGTTGGTTAACTAGGATCTGCGGCCTATCCTGTAGGTAGGGAAATGGACACACTAGATGGGACAAGTGGTCCTTATCTGCCGTCAAAGTCTCTGTTTCTATGCTGCTGTACCCTATCTGCTGTCATGTCAGGCATGCACTCTACCCAGATGCTGCTTGTTCTGTCCCCCATTCACCACTACCATATGATCCACTTTACTATAGAGTCCTCCAGAATTATGACTGACTGTTTTATGGGCTCTCTCTGCCTCTCTCTCTCACTCTCTCTTTCCCTCTATCTACCTCTCTGTCCCTCCCTCTCTTTTTCTGCATGCTCTTTTCACTGCCTCAAAAAAGCTTCCTTTCCCCTAGCCCCCAAGCTATTCACCCCTTCTGCCTCCTCCGGTCTGTGTCCTGACTTCTCCCCCTTGCCAACAATGGGTGGTGAATCAGCTTCACTAACTAAACCAACACGGATTGACGGCGCAGTGTGAGGTGTGGCATACAGCGCCGCAACCAACAGTGCCACCGGGATGGTGCAACGTAGATATCGACACCACTGTGGATAATTTCCCAGTGCTCATCCCCAGCAGAATTGAGTGTCATAGTACAAACAAATAGGCCACAAAGGAACACAGATATGTCTGACAGCGTGACTGCCAATCTGATGCCAAAGACACTGTGATGTGCTCAATTCATGGTGTTTTACAGTGTGTTCAAACTACTAGATTTAGCTTGATGACCCAATTGTCTGTGTGTTTGTGCTGTACTCAAACACATACACTGAAGCACATTACCAAGGGTAAGCAGGTGAGAATAGCCCCTGACTGAGACTCAGTGGGGGTCATAATGAGTGCAGTCAACTGCCATCAAGTGATGCAGTTATACACAATGGGACTGTTGAACTACCAAATGCCCCCCCCACCCGCACACCCACCCAAAGCCGAAGAAGAGAAAATAAGTATAATTATGTTGTAGCAAGGGGAATACCATAGAGGGAAAAACAAATATCAGTGTCTTTTTTTTTAATTTTGGGTGGACAGTAAAAGCACTATGAGTGACGGGCACCACAAAGTGTGTGACACAGGGTACATACATAGCACAAGAGGAAAACTGGAACCAGCACACTGAATGATGACACAAACAAATATAGAAAATGGATATTCATGGCAGACAAAGACTACTAGGCCATTCCCTGTTCGCCAGCGTGGCCCAATACAGGTAAGCATCTGCTCACCCTAAGTGATCCATGTCTCATCATAACTCACGTCAGCCCAGTTGGAGTCCTGGATTAGAGGTATACATCCCTGTTGCAATGAAGTAGCCATTCCTGGTTTCCATCACTGTTCATCACCTCAGCTTCACTGAGAGTCCTCTGGTGGCCACCGCTTTCCTGGTGGCTGTTCTGGTGTCCTGGAAGTCAAGGAGTCACCCAAGAGCAGCACTGTCACTGCCTCATTATCCCTGTTACCACTGGCTACCTGTGGTCCCCCCCCCTACATTAGCCTGCGTGTCCCCTCCACCCTCCCTCTTGCTCGAACCATGTCCATACCCACAGGCTTGAACCAATATCTCCCTTTGTACTGATCCTCCTTGGATCCACTACATACTGCTGGATCACAGTGGACAATGTCAGTTTGTACACCGGGAGCAAGGCAACACCACCCATCCCATCTACAGAGCTTTCTCCTCACTGAGCCACCACCCTGAGTCTCCTTTCTTTTGCCAGTGATGCTTCTGGGCAACACAGTATCTCCTACTGGAACATTGACCCCCAGCCCCCAGCTCATTTCCCCTCCGTCTTGACCAATGCCACCACTTTTCTAGCTTTACTTGTGTCTCCTCCAGGTGCCCCCCCCCAAAAAAAAATATTTTCTTTCTGGTTTTGGTGAAATTTCAATGCCCCCAAGAGAAATTCCCCCATGTCTCCCAGATTGTGTGCCCCGGAAACATCCTCCGAGGGAGTGTCTCCTTTCCTCCTTGCTGCTGCTCGTTCCTCCAGTGGTTCCTATCAGTTGCTTCCTTCTCCTGTCAGTGTGATGAGGGGTGCATAACTGTGTTCCGGCTGGACACGCAGGCTTGTCCTTCACATGTTTGTTGTGGCAACATCTGAATATAGGCACACAATATGCAGCGTCTTCCTTCTTTTTCCTGAACCTACTGTCTTCCACCCCTCCTGAACCATATGTGCCTCAATGCCTCCCGATCTCCTTGATGTGTCCCTCTGCCGTGTTACTTCGCCCTGCCTGGTTGGTACATGCTCAGCTGTAATAGTTCCCTGTCTTAACATCAATGACATGTCATCATCATTTGCATCCTCCCATCCACCGCTTACTTCTTATACCGACAGGTGTAGTGGGTTAAAATGACTGGAGAGACTTAGCACGCCAACCAATGCCCATCCCCTCCCCACCAACCATCGAGGATCCCCATGGACACCTCTGGTCACTTTCCTAGACCTGTGGCAATGTCCAGCTGCCGTAGTTGCTCACCTCCTGTTGGATGAAAGTTGTCCTGGTCTCGCACCAACAAGTACAACTTGTCCATAATTTCACCTCCCACTGTCTCTCATCGCCCGCCCCAATGGCCACGGTTGCATGCTAAGCCAGTTTACCTCTCCAGTGGTCTGCAAGAGCTGACTGCACAGTAGGCAACCTTCCTACCAACAATCTCCATTTAGTATTATCGCCAACCCACAGCCAGTGTGGCCTACACTCCATCACAATACACATTCCCTGTTGGCTGGAGGACACCACAATTGTACTTCTCCATAAACATTGGGACGTTCCCCCCTGGGCCTGGTGTCCTCCTCCTGGGTTAACACCCCTCACTCTTGTCCAAGTGGCCAAACTGGGTTGGTCCAAGATGAAGACTTTCATCCCCTTTTCAGTTGTAGTAGATAACACACAGCCCTCGTTACCAGTTCCTAATCGAGGTAAAGACTTTAGCAACTAAACACTTCTAAGAGGTTATCACAGTTTACAAGAGATTTTAACCAGAAGAAACTGCACCATCATTTGTTTTGAGCATAGATTGCATCAGTTTTCCCTCAATTGTGCTCAGCCTCACCAGTCTGTAGTTCCTGGGATCGTCCTGGGGCCCACTGTTGTGGAGAGGTACCACATGTGGCTACCTCCACTCTCTGGGAACACATCCTGTATTTAGCACAGTGTTTAACAGATCCACCAGTGGCCATGCCAGTACCCCTGCCAGCTCCCTAAGCATGCTGGGATGTAACCCATCTGGCCAAGGTGCCTTGTGTACCCACAGGGACAGAATGACCCCCAGCAGCCTTTCCACCATGATGACCCCATCTGTGGCTCTCTTCCACCCACCCACGCACACCCTTTTCCTGCAGGAATGGCACAATCCCAATCCCTGTCCCTTGTGAACCATGAAAAGAAGTGCTCCTTAAGTACTTAAGCCTTCCCGCACCCACTCACTGCCTGTCCTGATGCTAAGACCTGTGATCCAAACACTGCTTAACACATTTATATGTAAGAAAGAGGGGTACCATACCAGGCAGCTTCTTTAAACTCCTGAACTTTTTACTGCATGAATCGGGTACGCATAATGCAGCTTCACTTTTTCCTGACAGACCGACGGCGTGATTGAAGCAGATTCTCCAGTTCTCTGGGGAGCCTGGTAGGTAGCTGTCATGTATACAGCATCCTCTGCCGGCACACCACAGAGGATCTTGTCTGGCACCTTATGACAATACTGTAGCATGACTACTTGGCCTTCCACACATGCTACCTGTGCAAAGACTCTACGGCGCAGGAGCACAGAGCTCCTTCTGTCATCATGGCCACGACGACTCTGCTTCATCAGCCATTAAGCAGGGGGTCCTCATTTGGGCGCAACCCAATGCTATTGGAGAGGGATACCACTGCCAATACCCTCTACCTCCTTCTATTGGTGAAAAAAATTCTCCACCGTCTGGACTTTAGTTGACAGATCAAGGGCCATACCTCCCATTTGCAGCTGGCTACAAAAAGAGTCCCAGTCATAATTGGCAGCTCAATGCTCCATTTTAAGTGCTCTGGGATCCTCACTGTACCCCATAGAAGTTTGGGTCAAAAATGGAGGGGCAAAACGCACAAAGTCCCAGCTGCAAGGCAAAACAGGTTAGACAAACTAAATTCCTTAATACTCAGTCAACATATAATACATAGATACTACAGCCCAATAAGGGACCCACTTTGCCTACTTAGCAATGGCAACAATAGTTACATACACCGCGGCTCAGCAGGACCTATGCAAGAGAACACAGTCACCCTCTAGTAAACTGACTGGGTCAGCAAGCTGGCAGCTCTTAAAGAGACCACTAGAGGCATTCTAGTAAAACACAATGTATAATGGGGTTACACTTAGGAAAATTAGAATATGCAAAAGCAGCAGCAATAGTTTCATTTGTGAATCTCATTCTCACCATGCTGTCTCAGAGGTGGTAGAACATGTTGAACTGCATTGCCTGTAAACAAAGGAGATAGCATGCACCACTATTCAGGGCATCTTTACATTGCACAGATGGTTGAATTTAGGTAATGTCATTCACAAACTGGCATGGAAAATCTTCATGTTCCTGTGTCCACCAACAACAAACAAAAAAAATGTATACAGTAATACAAATTCGACACACAACAAATTAACGGTGATCTAGTGCAACTACCCTCACACCACCTCACAACACTTACTACAACAGAACCCTAAAGGAGGTGCAGAGAGCATATCATCCTCTCACCACCACCACGAGCTGATGACTGACTGTCATGAGTGGGAATGTACAGTCCATTAACCATATAGTGAACTTCAACAGTACACATGCACAGCGCAGTCACCAAACAGAGGTGTTGGTGATAGGGGCAATGTGTCAAGGTGATGGCATGGGGTTTCGTTGAAGGTGGTGGGTACATTATGCATGATAGCAGGTGGTTCTGTCAAGTAGACCACAGAACATGTGTGTTTTTTGGGGGGGTATATATGGCACATGAATTGGTGGCCTCAGATGTAGGGGAGGGCGATCTCAAAGAAGTACAAGTCAGCATCATGGAAAGGGAACATGTATGTATAATAAACATCTGTATCACAAACATCAGCAAGGAGCAGAACACTATAGTGTGGTTGGAGATGCTGGACAATGAGGACAGTGATTGCATATCACTATTAGTAAGCACTAAATCAGGGTGCTGAAAAGAGGGATTGATTACATCAAAGAAACTATTAAGACTCTGAGGAGGGAGATAGCATAAATGCGAAAATATTAAGTGCTGCATTAGGGAACATGACATCGGAGTGCATTACAAAAAGTATAAATGGGCTGTGTTACAAGGCAATCTTACAATGTGTGTCTCATCATCAGTGCACTTGTAGACACCTAAAGCTCATGGTGTGCTCACTGACACACTGATGACTAATAAATACAATGTGTGAAAAGTGCAGCTGGATACAGTACAACAGAAATGATAGATAAATAAAGCTACAATAATAGGTTTCATAGCATTAGATCATTTATAATTACCAATTCTCTAGCCATTCTAATGTGAAATTGCAGGACTTTGGGGAAGCTTGTAGGCAGTATGACACTAGCTGTCATGCAAAAGGAGAATGGGACAGAAATGGGGAAGTAAATAGAGAGGGACTGAAGGAGGAAGGAAGTAGAATCGAGTTACTGATAGTGGCTGCACACCTCCCCCACCTGCTTTAGACATTGTTAGAAGTGCAGGCAGAGCCAAGGGCAGGTTCTTATCAAACCAAAGGTGGGGTCTCACACAGCAGAGAATGGCAAAGTTATATTTGGATTTCTTACAAAAGTACAAGGAAGAAAAACAAACAAATGGTTGTATTTTGATGGATGAAATATGGAGCACCACAGCCTAATTCCAGAATGCTGAGTGAGATTACAGATTCTTGGAAAAAATCTGACAGTGCAGCTTTAACCAGGTAGGTACACTAGACAAGACAATTGCCTATTTTCAGGTACGACCCGGGAGAGTACAGGAAGAATAGATTTAGGTACATACAATGACATTGTACAAATTAGACATGTTACAGTTCATGTGAGGATATGTAGTTTTATATATTTTTTTATAATTTGTGTAATTTAAATTTTTTTTTTTTTGAGTAAACCAGTTTGCTGATGAAGGATTTACCCGAAATGTCTTTCATTGTTGTATAACTGGATGTTACATGATTAAAATCTAATTTTTGGAAATATAAGAACTACTTTGATTTATTTTTAAGTTGGGAGAGTGGGCCTTATTACCCAGTATCATTTTTAAGTTTATTCAGCATCAACCATATACTGGTGTTTAGAGGTCTCTCCCCAAGAATTTGCTACTAATACTTGTCTTAACCTTGTTTTGAGGAACATGGATGTACTGGATGAATCCTTTTTTCAACTTCCCCATAGTACATTTGTTCCAGTTTTCTACCATTTTTTTTCCTTGCTGAATCTTTTTATCCCAGTTAATCAGATCCTGTCTGCCTTTATCAAATTCTATACCCAGAATCTGTATTGGCCCCTCCTCAACCAAAATTCCTGCTATACTTGTACTTTCACTACCCCCCAATTCGCTTTATCATGCTTTTATTTGTATTGAGATGAACCCCAGATGAGTCTCCATGCAATTTACAGAAGTCAATAGCTGTTTCTATGTCCTTTTCCCTTTTTAATATTAAACATACATCATCTGCATATGCAGCAGCAGTCAATGGCATTCTTTGTCCTGAAACCAGCAAAGGTGAAAAAATCTATCATCATTCAGAATTCTTATCAGGGGTTCAATACTGAATACAAAGAGTAATGGTCTTAAGGGGCAGTCCTGCCATACTCCCCTTTTTATTGGTATGATTGGTCCCAACAATCCATTAACTAAAGGTTTCACTGCAGCTGTCCTATAGATTGTTTTCATCCATTTTATAAATGTTGCTGGAATTCCATAATATTCTAAAGTGGACAATAAAAAGTCATGATCTACCAAATCAAAGGCTTTCCTTTGATCCAATGTTACAACATACCCTTGTACTTCTTGAACTGTTCCTGACTCAAACAATTCCCTGACCAAAATTAGTTGCTCTGTTATTGCTTTCCCTGGGACCGCACATGACTGTGTCTTGGAGATAACGTGCTGTGCTATTCTTGAAAGTATTTAGCATTTTCATCAGTATTTTACAATCCACATTCAATAAACATATGGGCCTCCAGTTATCTAAATTCTCCCTTTCACCTTTTTTGTATAAAAGTGTCACAATACCCATTAACATTTCTGAAGGGAAATTCCCCGTTTCCAACATGTAGTAGTAAGTAGTAGTAAAAGATTTTTATTCACACAAAAATGAATATGGATATCTCCACTGAGCCAAAGCTCCTTTACAGTGAGGTCCAGGGTATCAGTTCCAGTTACTCTTATAATATTACAATATATAACAAAACAATAAATACAACACATTTATACATCAATAAATATGACACATTTCAAAAAAATCCACAATTAAGTAAACCAGAGACATACTACATAGCAACAAAATAATCCACAGTAAACATTTAA
The DNA here is from genome assembly GCA_016271365.2 of Neoceratodus forsteri. Lineage (NCBI taxonomy): Eukaryota > Metazoa > Chordata > Ceratodontiformes > Ceratodontidae > Neoceratodus > Neoceratodus forsteri. The sequence continues at coordinate 233,135,306 of JADMNL010000023.1, forward strand.
TACCATTTACAAACTACCATTCCATTATCCTTATTTTTCCAGACTAATCCCCATCATTGGTGGTATTCTCAATAAACCATTGATTAATTTAGTGCAACTGAAAATCCCTCTCAAGGGGTCTGAGCTTCCTAGGCAAATTATTCCATAAGGAAGGTCCGATATTTAGGAAATGCTTATCCTCCCAGATCGTTCTGTGGCTTGGAACCAAACATTCCAGGCTAGTTGCAGAATGCAAACCCTCAACAGAACTTTTTATATTAATACTCTCAGCCAAGTATTTAGGGACTTTTTATGAGATACATTTTAGCATTAATATAATTGCACTAAAAACCTACCTTTGAGATAAGGTATACCAGTCCAGTTCTTTATACATATCTACTCTATGTGTCATCTTTGTTGCACCTAGTACAAATCTGGCTAATTTATTGTACATAAAACATCAAGCTTATATAGCTGCTCTTTTGAGGCACCCATATAAATCAAATTCCCATACTCCAATATGGGTAATACCACAACAGTTACAACTAATTTTCTAATTTCCAAAGGCATACTGTTTCTTATTCTATATAATGAACCTAAGCACTTTCCAACTTTTGTCAAGGTGCTATCTATATGACTATTCCATTTAAGTTTTGTATCTAAATACACCCCCAAATATTTATATTTACCAACTTGTTGCAAATTACCTCCAGAAAATGTTTTAATTTGTAATCCATCTTGATCTACTTTAGGCCCATAACCCCTATGGAATACCATTACCTAAGATTTTTTTTCATTTAAGACCAACTTAGATCTAAACAGAAAATCCTGCAGATGGTCAAAAGCCTGTTGTAATACTAATTGAATGGATTTCACTGAAAAATCAGCAAAGTATACAATTGTATCATAAGCATAAAGATGATATTGTACCCCCAGTTGTTCAAACCCCGAATCATTCATGTATAAATTATATAGTATGGGACCCAAAATGGATACTTGTGGAACTCCTGAAACAATCAACTTCAGGTCAGATGACCACTCTCTGATGGTCACTTGCTGTAGTCTTGAATGAAGGTAATTTTGAAACCAATTTACCACCGGTTCAGACATACCACAGGTTTTTAGTCTGGACAGGAGGATGCCATGGTCCAGAGAATTAAATGCCTTTGAGAGATCAACAAAAATTGCTCCCACTGGCATCCCCCTGTCCATACCCTCCACAATATCTCTTGTGACCCTTATTAGGGCAGTATTAGTTCCATGCTCTGGTCTAAAGCCTGATTGGTAACCATTAAGGATTTCATTATCTTTCAAAAATGCCTGTAATTGTTTAGCAACAATTTTCTCCAAGATTTTAGAGATAGTTGGTAAAAGGGAAATTGGCCTATAATTTTCTAATAGCATCCTAGATCCTGTCTTATAGATTGGCACAATATTGGTGGTCTTCCAAACTTGGGGTAGTTCTGCAGAAAGAAGAGACAAATTAAATAAATTTGCTAAAGGTTGATCAATAATGGGAGCTGCATACTTTAACAAGATGTTGGGAATACCACCCATACCTTCTGCTTTATTGATATTAATTTTAAATAACAAGTCCCTAACATCTCCTCTAGTAATAGGGGTAAATTTGAATTAAACTTGTGTACCAATTTGTGCATAAGTTCTATCTGTACCATTTATCTGAGGATTACTCTGTAAGACCTGATTAACATTTCTTCCTCCCAATTTTATTGCATTAGTACCCATATTTGTAAAAAAGGTGTTAAACTCATTAACTACCTTATTTCCTAAATCCAGTGTATTACCATTAATTGGAAATAACTGGGATAACCCATATTTGGACCCTTATGTAACTTATTTATTGTGTTCCAGAATGCCCTTGGATTTTCCATCATTTCTTTAGACAATTTTTTATTACAATAGTCCTGTCTAGAATTCCTAATTTCTTTAGTATATAAATTTCTTAGCTGCTTATACTTATCCCATTCCTGGTCTCCCTTTGCTAATTTAGCTTGTTTCCATGCTTTATCTCCAGCTTTTTTTAATTTTGAACAAACCAGAATCATACCATGGTGCATTATTTGATTTTATCAACCTAGTTTTTTATAGGAGCATGTTTATTACAAATTTTTATTAAATCTTTTTGAAACATATCCCATGTATTCCCCACACTGGGAATTAATTCTAATCTCTCCCAATTATAACTTTCTAGTTCTTGCATAAATTGAATGTAGTCAAAATGTTTAAATACTCTAGTTTGTACAATGTTCTTGAGAGCCTTTCTAAGTTTCTAATTTCTAATACAAAAAAATTTTCTGATGATCTGACATTGAGTCTGGTAACACCCCACTCTTTATAAACTTTTCTGGGTTTGAAGTAAATATAAGATCTAAAATAGTTGAGTTACCAGGATTTGCTGCATTTAACCTAGTTACATCTTTATCAGTTGCACCAAATTCAGTGTTGTAGCCATATCAATTAAGCTATGATGAGCATCTATTTTTCCCCAATCAGCATTTAAATCCCCAATTATCAAAAGTTCATGTGAATTTTGGTAATTCTTCAGTACATTTTGCATTTCAGAGAAAACTACTAAACTACTTTTAGGTGGGCGGTAAATGCCAATCAACAATATAGGTTTGGAATAAGGTAACTTTAATTCTAATAACAACAATTCTGAATTGGTCCATTTATACAAATTTTGCAGTTCCTTAATATCAATCCAGTTTTTAGCATAAATTCTTACTCCACCCCCTCTTTTAGATCTATCTCAACTAGACAGTTGACTAGACAACTAGTACTGGAGCCCACTTGAGAGGGAGCAATATTAGACTTGATTCTCTCAAATGGAGATGGAGAGAGGATCACAGATGTAGAGGTGGGTAGCCATCTGGGAACTAGCAACCATTGAACAGTATGGTTCACAATAAACACAGCAATAGAGTCAAGCCATACAAAGACAAAAGTACTGGACTTTAGGAGGGCTGACTTTGCCAAAATGGGTGAGTGCCTAAGGAATGCACTAGCAAATGGGCAGGAAGGAGGGGTGGAAGAACAATGGGAATAATAAAACTGCCATCACAGAGGTAACGAGCCTTTGTGTGAAGCAAATAAACAAAACAAGACGATGTAAGAAACCACTATGGTTCTCAAAGGAAGTGGCAGTGAAGGTTCAAGAGAAAAGAAAGCATTCAGGAAGTACAAGGAATCACAGAAGAAGCAGGACAGAGAACTGTATCAGTTAAAGCAAAAGGAGGCTGGGAAGGCAGTCAGAACAGCAAAGGCCCAAACCGAGGAAAGATAGCCAACTCAGTTAAGAAGGGGATAAAACCTTTATAGGTACATCAGGAGCAAAGGAAGACCAAGGAGGGATAGTGAGGCTTAATAAAGGGAGGGAGGGTGGGCAGAGGAGACTGTGAGAAGGCAGAGATACTAAACAAATATTTTGCTCAGTATTTACAAATGAAGAGGGGAGGTACATAAAACAAACAGTAGTAACACTCTGGATACAGAAGTTGATACCAGCCCATTTACAGAAGAAAGGGTTCTGAAAGAACTCTTAAAACTGAAAGTGGACAAAGCAATGGGGCCTGATGGATTCATCCCAGAATTTAAAGAGCTAAGGGTAGAACTAGTGACGCCACTGACTACCCTTTTAACAAATCATGGGAGGATGGGTGGTACCGAGGACTGGAGGAGGGCAGATGTGATTCCCTTCACAAAAGTGGGAGCAAGGCAGAAGCAGGAAACTACAGACCTGTTAGTTTAACCTCAGTGATAGGGAAAATGATGGAATCACTTCTGAAGGAAAGAATTGTCGAGTATCTAAAGACAAGAGGGGCACAGGACCCTAGGCAGCATGGATTCACAGCGGGAAGGTCATGCCAGACAAATCTGATAGATTTCTTTGACTGGGTGACCAAAGTAGTAGATCAGGAGGGCTGTGGACATGGCCTACCTAGACTTTAGCAAGGCATTTGACACAGTCCCACACAAAAGATTAATATACAAGTTAGCCAGCCTGGGAGTGGGTCCCAAGATGACAGCCTGGGTAAAGAGTTGGCTGGAGAATAGGACACAGAGAGTAATAGTAAATGGAGTCCACTCAGAAGAAAGGAGGGTTACTAGTGGGTACCGAGGGTTCAGTATTAGGACGGTCCTCTTCAATGTCTTTATGTTACATTGCAGAAGGACTGAAGGAAAAGTATGTCTCTTTGCAGATGACACTAAGATCTGCAACAGAGTTGATGCACAGGGTGGGGTGGAAAGGATGAAAAGGACTTGGCAAGGTTAGAGGAATGGTCAAATGTATGGCAGCTTAGATTCAATAATAAGTGCAAGGTAATGCACCTTGGAAACAAAACCCAGGGAAGAGTACACAATGGGGGTGAGATACTAACAACAACAAAATGGAAAGGGACCTGGGGTAGTCATATCAGATGACCTAAAGGTGGGCAAGCAATGTGAGAGGGCAGCAAGGAGGGTTGGGGGATACTGGGATGCATAGGGAGAGGCATCACCAGTAGAAAACAGGAAGTTATTATCCTCTGTACAGACAGCTGGTGAGACCCCATCTGGAGTACTGTGTGCAGTTCTGGAGACCCAATCTCCGCAAAGACATAGACAGGATGGAAGCTGTCCAGAGGAGGGCAACTAAAATGGTGCAGGGTCTGCACTGGAAGACATATGAAGAGAGACTTAAGGAGCTTAATATGTATAGCCTTGAGGAAAGGAGGGAGAGGGGGGACATGATAAAAAACTTTCAAGTACCTCAAGGGAATCAACAAAGTCCAAGAGGGTAGCATCTTTCAAAAAAAGAGGTGTGCAAGAACAAGAGGGCACAATTTGAAGATGGGGCGGCTCAGAGGTAATTTAAGGAAGTATTTTTCAAAGAGAGGGTTGGATGCATGGAACGGCCTTCCTGAGGAGGCTAGGAGTCAAAACTGCAGGAATCTAAGCATGCATGGGATAGTCATAAGGCAGTTCTGGGGGGTTGGGATAGGAAGAAGTAGACTGCTGGTTAACTAGGATCTGCAGCTTATCCAGTAGGTAGTGAAATGGGCAGACTGGGTGGGCCAAGCGGTCCTTATCTGCCATCAAATTCTATGTTTCTATGTTTCTATCTCATCTCCACATATAAAAATTTTCCAGGGCTATGTCATTATCTTGGATTTTTATATGCAACCATGACTCAGTAATTATTAAAATATCAGGTTTATAACACACCACCCACTCTCTCAGGTACTCAGTTTTCTTAAGCAAACTACAAATGTTAATATGCACAATTTTCAACCCTTTTTCATTCAACATTTCTAATGTATAATCATTATTCAAATCAACTACAGGCCCGGGGTTTAATTGAACATCCCCACTTAACATTAACCCCATAATTGCAATCCATTTACCCAATCTATATAATTTAAAGTTTATTTGTTTCCCCTGCGTTAAATAATCTCTAAATTTGGAACTTTCAGGAATGACATTATGTCCCCAGCCGCTTAAAAATTTACTACATATGTACACCCATTTAATCAAAATAGTCTCAGTGTGCATATTCAACAAGGAAGCCTGAATGTCCCCTTGCCACCCAATTAAAACTATTCTCTCTGCCTTCAAAGTACCCTTATATTCCATTACCAGATATGGGCATTCTACAGTATCTTTTTCCTTCTGAATAGGATTTTCACATACTAGGAACTGGCACCCTACTAAAACAATGCCCCACCATATCATCAACATTATTACAGATTTAAACCTCCTTGTTAATCAGACAACTTTAATTCAAATAAAATATTAAGCGACTACCTCAATATATCAGGAATAATCCTCTAATAGAGGCAATTCCCATCAGTCTACTTATCAAAAATATTATGGTAAAAATTAATAAAACTTGCTCATGTAGCCTACCTAACCAAATTATTCTTTAAGTAAGGCACATAAGCAATATATAAATTTCATATAATGAACATCCGTGTATAAATTCAACTTACCCCTCAGATATTTGAACAATAAATTGAAGCAAATAACCTGCCCAAACCCACATAGGGCAGCAAACAACTTCCAGCTTATTTGACTCTGAATTTCTAAGTAATAAATCTCTACAAGAGTGTTACTCAGTTTCCCTCCTTTTGTTAATAATAAATTTTCTAATGCTGCCACTCACACTGCGCTGTCATGCCATTACGCACTGCAGGCAGCACGGTTCTTTATAGTGTACTGCCTCCTCCTTTGATGATGTGTGTCTGCTACACCTGGCCCTCTCACTAGAGCACAGGTATGCTGGGTCAAAGGGGACCACTGGCACAGAAACTAACAAAAGGCATTGTGTTGAAATCAAGCTCACAGTTGCAACAAATGTCTGACACACAGTTCGAATCCTCTTGCAGGCAACAACAGACGTTCTCAGTTCCCAGTCTCACAATTCAGCAGTACAAACAGGAGATGTAGTAAAATTGAGCTATCAGATGGTAGATTTAATCAGCGTACCTGTTCTGGGTTTTTAGGCAGCGCGGTTCTTTTATAGTGTACTGCCCCTCCTTCTTTGATGATGTGTGCTCCGTTACACCTGGCCCCTCTCACTAGAGCACAGGTATGCTGGGTCAAAGGGGAGCAATGGCACAGAAACTAACAAAAGGCATTGTGTTGAAATCAAGCTCACAGTTGCAACAAATGTCTGACACACAGTTCGAATCCTCTTGCAGGCAACAACAGATGTTCTCAGTTCCCTGTCTCACAATTCAGCAGAATAAACAGCAGATGTAGTAAAAATGAGCTATTAGATGGTAGATTTAATCAGCGTACCTGTATGTGTAAACTTGAGCTAATTCATTTGAGATTAAAGAAACTATTAATTTATAAATCTCAATTGGAATACCATCACTCCCTGGTACCTTCCCTTTGGAGAGAGAGATGTCACCACTTCTATTACTTCCTTAGGAGTAATGTCTTTGCTTATGGCAACTCAGTCCTCTAAAGGATATTCTGGTATGTTTATTAAACTGTATAAATGAGAAAAAGCATCTGTATTTGTATCCTGTTTGTAATATTTCTTGTTGTTTTGTTCTAACTATTTGATTTTTATCCTAAACCTCTGTCATTTTTTATTTTTTATTTTGTCCTTGCAACTAAGAAACGGGCAAATATTGTTTAACTTTCCCTGAGTGCCAAACTGTTGTTGCATGGTGAGTGACACCATTTTTGTACTGTGAAATTCCCTCATCTTTTGTTGTATAACCCCATTTGCTCTCCATAGTCATGTCTTGTCATCTGTGCCAAGCTCATTAAATGCTGTAGCTGCCTCCTGTATTGTTGATATTTAATCTTCCCTAAATCATTTGTATGTTTGCTTATTTGTAATAATAAATCTTTTTAAGTTTCTCTTCAGACTTTCCCACCATAACAAAGGATTATCAAAAATATTGAATAAAGTCTTTTTCCCACTAATTAAATACATAATTTGATGCTTAGTGCTGTCAATTTGGAGTAATGTTGTATTAAATTCCCACAGCCCTGGGCTGTTAGTTTGTTCCGATTTTCCTATTAACACCGAGAGTTCTTTCTGGTATTCTATAGATTCAACTCCTGCTGCCTGCATAAAAATCCCTTTACTCAGAAAAAACAAATCTATTCAAGTTGCATTATTACCCCTTTGAAAAGTGGGTTTAATCTTATTATGTATAGCTTTATACGCATCTATCAGGTTGGCAATATGAAGTGAATTGTTTAAAAAGGTCACATTGCTGTAAATTTTTGTTGCAGAAGTCTCTTTCCCCCTATCTTGGCTAGATAATCCACAGTTAAAATCCTCCCCGACTACATTTTGGGCTGAAAACAAAAAAGGCAGAATTTGTCTGAATACCTCTATTCTCTCAGATTTCGTCTGCAGTGCATATAGATTAATTAACCTACAATTGGTCCCCTTATACTTAATGTCTAACAAAAGTAACCTCCCGGGTATTAAATCCAGTAATTTTATGAGTTGTATGTCTATCAAAAATAAGATCCCCACCCCTGTACACGCACCTAAACCAATTGACCAATAAGATGTTCCCTTGTACCATTTTTTTTGTACCATCTGTATTTCTCTGGTCGTATACAAATGTGTATCCTGCAGAAAAATAATGTCCGCACCATTGGAGAATAAATGTGAAAAAAATTCCTCTTCTTTTTTTTATTCTTAATACTATTTGTATTAATATTTAACAGTTTCAACTGCTGCTATTGTACTGACATTCAAGAATCAGGGTGGATTATGCTGCTTTGTTTTTTTTAAGTCCTTCTGCTTTTTTCTTCCCTCTATTCTTTTTTTTCTTTTGTTCAGGTGTTGTTTTATTTTCTTCCCCCATTTCACTAGATTCTGACTCTGAAAATATTATAATGTGATTTTTATCCTCCAATGACTTCCCTGATTCATTCTCTAATGTATCTTTTTTCATGAAATAAGAGCTGAAACCTATCTGAAGTTCTGGTTTCTGAGATTTTATATACTTTGGAGGCCGGTTGCCTCCAACGTCTACTCCTAGTCACTCTTTTCTCTACTTCTGTGGTAGGGGCAGGTAGTGGGGAAGGGGCATCTCCTCTTTCACAATTATCTGCTGCACAGATTGCTCCATCTCACTGTTTTGCTGCTTACTTAATCCACTTAAAGAAATTGCTATATCCATTACCTCCCCCTCTGCAACTATTACCAGCCCCAGGCCAGGAGGAGGGTCCCTTGAGTGCGTCACTAGTTCGGGGCCTACCTGAGGTTCCTGGATATCTACCTCCTTTGGTCTTTTACCAAAAAATTTTGCTTTCTCCCTTTGGGCCATGGCAACCAGTAGTCTTTGTTTGTCAAGGTCCCCAGTCCCTGATTTAGAATGTGTGGCCTGGTCACAATTAATGTATGAATGTCCTGACTTCCCACATAAATTACAAAGCATTTCATTTTCACACTGAATGTTTGTATGACCTATCCTGCCACATAAGGAGCATCTAACTTTGTCACAGCCATTGCTTATATGCCCTGGGGCCCCACATTTGTAACAGGTCTTGTGTTGGCCAGGGTAAAACAGAACTCCCCTACACCTCCCAAAACAAGAAATTAGGTAAATGTTGCAAATTATCATCGGTATTTTTCAAAATTACTCTTGCCCTCCAACCCTCTGTCCAGATGTTTTCCATATCAAATATGGCTTTGGGATGTCCCATAATTGCGCATCTCTGTTTCAACCAAAAAACTAAATCCATCACACTAACCTCGTCATTTCTCTACAATATCTTGACAGTTTTCTGAGTAGGCCTGGTCAGTGGGATCACTTCAAAGGGGGTCCATAGTGTTGTATTTTTTACTTTATTGTACCTAGCCCAGAAATTCTCTAACCCATTCTGTTTGGGTTCTGCAATTTAAAACTAACATCAAACAAGCTTTCTTCAGACACATGAATTAGATCATATAATTCGGCAGCATTAAATTTCAAACTTTCTTTAAGTAATACTTTACCTACATAAACTCTTTCAGGAAATGAGTCCAAACCCCCTTTACAATACAATACAATATACATGGCATTATGCCACTTGGCAGGTAAAACTTTTCTTTGAAAGAAGGAGGCATAAGTCTGTGACTGTTGTTCGCTCCCCGGCCAGCTTTCACCTCTGTCATTTTCCTGCAGGCTTTCCCCATCACTGACATCTTCAAGCTCAATGTTTTTCTTAGTCCCCTGTTTCTCAAAGCTTGCTTTGTTTAAAGCAGCCATTTGCTCAAAGTTTAATGTGGGGTTTTGCATTAGTTCAAAGTCTGTCTCAACAACATAATCCACATCAGTACCTTTCAGCAAGCGTTTTGTATTAGGCTGTACTTCTAAAGTATCTTTCATTCCTGTTACAGTATTTCCCTCTGAGAGTCGCACCCCAGGTATTTGAATGGGAGCAAACCCTGATGTCCATTGATTGGTAGGGGGTGACTGCACCCAACCTGCCACTTTCAAATAACTTTCTACTGTCCAAGGCTTGTATAAATACATTTCCAAGTTGGCCAAAGTATTTGTGGTCACAGTTGTGTTTTTTGGAGGTTTTCATTGTGGTTTCACTGAAAAGGAGAATATCGTAACCCCATCCTAATTACTATTCTCTGTTAGAAATACCACAGGCTCTCTCTTGGTGTGTAAGTTCTGCTGGTTGCTAAGATTTCTCTGAGGCTGCATATTCTGGTCTGGTGCATGACAACTCCCGCCAGTTGCCACTTGGTTGCCCAGACTACTTAAATCTATATTTTCAGTTCATAGCAATGTTATTTTTGTACTGTCATCATCCTTGCTTGTAAGAAATATTTCATCAGCATTTAGCAATTTTACAGACAATGCCTCTGCAGACTGGTGTTGAGTTTCCTTTCCCAGCTGTAGAACCATCTCAGCCAGTTTAGGTATCTGAATCACCACTCCCTCGGTACAGGTCAAATCATCCTCTAAACACACTTCTGCATCCTAAAAGGTGTCTGTATCGCAATTTTCCATTTGTAGTGGAGCAGCCATCACTCCAGGCACCAACACATTCTTATCCATCAGAGTTCAGATGGAGACTGACACAGTGTCAGACAGCATGTCCCCTACAGCTCAGTAGGGGAAAGTTTTATTATAGCTACATAACAAAGAAATTCAAACAGAATACAATACATAGCAGACAGAAATATACTGTACAATCATGTGGCAATTAAACATGAAGCAGGAGAAAGTTAAACAGAAAAGAACAACAAAAAAAACAGCATATTCTGTTACAAGCAGCACTCAGACTGGGGGGGGACATAACAATTCATCCTATTTTATCTTTCAGAAATGGCACTTCCTTCCAATGTGCTATCCGTTCATCATACCTGAAATGTTGTTTTTCATATATACATTAGTACACTAAATCCTGCTCAGGTCTTTCCATTACACGTACTGGGTCTTTATAAACTTGCTACTGAAACTGCCATGAAATTAATTTAAACAAGGCAAAAACAGTCTTCGAAACCCTTTATCAAAGTTAGTTCATGACAATAAAAAAAAAAGCACCACTTCCACATATGACAAGTTTGCCATTTCAGATCCTTCCATCTTATTGGTGAGCTTTCCCACACTGCTTGTAAGTAGAGGCAATGTATTAAACAAATGGGACATAGATTCCTCCTGGGCCACACAAGACTGTCTAGGACACATTCTTTAAGACTTACTCTTGTGTTTGGCATTTCCTTTTACACTAAGCCTACCATGACTACACAACCATAAAACATCTCATAGTCTGGGTGGAATTCTTTTATTCTGCAAGAACAGTAGCACTTTTCCATAATGTATATCTGGTACACCTTTTAATCCTGAAGAGATAGTATGCGTTTGTGCTTGTATTATGGATTATATTGATTTACTAGATTTGGACACAATCTGGTCAGGTAGGAGTTTTCATTTTTTAGTCTTTTTGAGTACTGGTTGAAAATATGCTGGGCAAGCTTTCCCCAAGGAAGGCATTCCTCCCTGTAAAGACCAGACTGCACACAAAGGCCTCAACCAAGAATCAGCAAACAACACCCAGGCTTTACTTTGTGGTCTAGTGAAGTCTAACATTTGCCTCTGGAAAAAAATAATATAATAGAAGGAAATAGGATTAACAAAATTTAAACCACCTTGAACAATGGGCAAATAAAGTATGTCCCTTTTGATAGGGTTCAGCCTACTGCCCCAAACAATTTGGAAAAATAAGCTTACGAGAGTAGTTTCCAGGGTTTGAGGGATAGGGTACACTATACTAAGGTATAGAAAAAAGGGAGTAAGAAGGTTTTAACCATCATAACCTTCTTTTATTTCATCTGCTGCCAGGTTTTCCAAATAGCCACCTTTCTTTCTGCAATGTCTAATTTTTCAGACCAGTTTAAAAAAGCATTATCCCCCTCCCAAACAGTATTCCTAGTACTTTAAAAGGTTCCCTTGAAACCAGTATTCCTGTAGGGCACTAAATAATAGGGTTAAGTTACTAAGTGGATAAACAATACTTTTGTTCTTATTTATGAAGGCTCCTGCTATAGCAGACTAGGAATCAATGAGATGTAATGCTCTATGACCTGAGACACAGTCAACAAGAAAGATACATGTATAATCCACATATGCTGCGGTTTTAATCACTAATGAATTATGTTCAGGGTGAAGACCCACCAACAACTCTTCCTGGTGTAGTAGTTTCATAAGAGGATCCAGACAAAAAACATACAATGAGGAGATCATTGGACACCCCTGTCTCACCCCTTTATCTATAGAGACATATGTTCCTAAAAAATCCATTTACCAGTGGTACAGCCATCGCCATTTGGTACAATAACTGAATCCTAGTACAAAATTCAATTGGGACTCCATATGTTCAAAGGACATGTACAATAAAGTGATGTGGCACTCAATCAAAGGCCTTCTCTTGGTCTATAGTCATAATGTAGCCAATAATCTGATATTCCTTTCCCTGTTCTATCAATTCCCTAATAAGGAGAAGATTGTCTTCAGTAGATCTGCCAGGTATTGAACATGTGTGAGTTACAGATATTAAATGTGGAGCAACTAGTGTCCATTGTGCATTAAGTATTTTCGTTAAAATTTTCAAGTCAGTGTTCAATAAACTCAGAAATCTCTAATTGTTAAGATTACTTCTATCATTTTTTTTATAAAGTAAGATTTGGACCACTATACACATATGAAAATCGATTGTCTGATTCTGTAAGCACCAATTAAATACTTCTGTAAGTATGTCCAGAAGAAGGGGACTAATAGCTGTAGTAAGTGGGTATCGGATAGGATTTTATCTGAAGTTAGATCCCAAGACGGTTCCTTAGTTACCTCCACACCTGAGATATTAAGAGAAGTTACTGATTATTTCAAACAGTTGTATGCTTCTTCGACTATAGGGGACTCTCATATTCTGAACTTCTTGGAGACTTTGAAGATACCTGTTCTTCTGGTGGATCTTCTTCCGCCCCTTATTAGACCCATCCATAAGGAGGAAGTAAAACAGGCAATAACAAAATTGAAAAATGATACTGCCCCAGGATTGGATGGATTACCTACAGAATTCTATAAATCCCTTAGTCCCCTTCTTCCTATGTTTATTTAGCCTAGATGCTGCCCTGGAATATTGAAGGGCTTCCATAGCTTTCTTTACAGCCTGCACTTGACAGGTTAGGTTGATTCGTTGTGTATTAATAGCAGCATACAATTTTTCCAGTTGGGATCATAAAGTAAGATATTGTTTATACTGGTTTGTCTTATGGGATTTAGAGAATTGCATAACTAAAGTCTTTATTTCAGTTTTTGTTTCCACCCACCAAGTGCTTCAGTCATCGACTAACCCAGCCACTGACATATGAGCCTTCAACAACTGCTGAATGGAGAGCAATAAAGATTCATGTTCCAGTAACGTAATATTGAGTTCCAATAGCCCTGCCCATGTGGTGTATGTGGCCCTAATCCTAACATGGTCACCAGGACCACATGGTCAGAAGTCCCAGTTGGGATGGTTCTTGCTTGAGATGCATGTACTGGATGAGTCGTAAAGACAAAATCTATCCTAGTGGAAAGTTGACCCTTAAAAAAGTATGTCCACCTTGTAAATGACATGCCCTGTAAGCATCCTGAAGATTACAGGCAAACAGTATATGCTTAAGACAATTAGTGTCACAAAAATATTTCTCAGTACGTGTCCCTCTATCTTGTTTAGCTATTACACAATTAAAATCCCCACCCCAAATTATATGTTTGGCGGTGAACAAATATGGTTTAATAATATTGAAAAAAATCTACCATATCTTTTTTCTTGCAGAGCATAAATGTTTATTGCTCTCCATGCCGAGTTTTGGTATGTAAAACCTTTGCAGTGTCAGTGGCTCAGTAGGTAGCACACTCTTCTCTTAGGCTGGGAGATCAGAGGGCTGTGGGTTCGGTTCCCACATATGACACTTGGGTTAATATCCCAGTACTGACACTGTAGTGCAGCATGAGAGGGGTGCTGCACTTCTGAGGTGCCGTCTTTCAGATGAGACATTGAACTGAGGTCCCATCTGCCTGGATTGGTGGTAGTTCAGGTGGATGTTAAAGATCCCATGGCACTTATTGAAAAGACTAAGGGAATTTCCTCAGTGTCCTGGCCAAATTTCCCTCATTCACTAAAAATACCACCAACAGCTTAATCTGCTTCAAGGTCAGTTGGCATTCATCTGTATCCCCCTTCCCCAGGTCGTGCCTGAAAATAGGCAGGATTTATCTAGTGCATTTACTCGGTCAAAATAAATAAAATAAATAAATAATAGCAACGTCCTCCCAGACTGAATCTCCACCAATTTGGTTATATGGAACCCATCACCATGAAACAAAATCCCCACACCATCACAAACATCCACCCCAAAAGAAAAAAAGAGGGGCCCCAACACCAAAGCCAAAGCCTTTTAGCAGCTTGAACCAAGGGCAAAGTATTCAGTCTAGTGTCCTGTAAAAAGTAAATATCATAGGTCTGATCCTTTAACATGGTGAGGGTCACTAGCCAACGCTGAGCATTTTTAATACTGTTGATATTTAATGTGTCAAAACTCAGTTGTAACGTCTGTGACATCTAAAGAGAAAACAGGGGAAGGGGATCAGGTAATTTTCCACGATCTAGTGCTCCTCTTAGGTCAAACCCCAAGTCCTTTTGACCGTTCTGGGCCCGCTGTATGTCGTGTGATATTTTCTTCAGAATCAGAGGACAGAATCATCTGAGAGGATGTTTCCGAATCCCCTCCATGCTCTGACTCATGTGATGGTTTGGATAAGGCATCAAACTTATTGTTCAAGGGATTAACACTCACAGGTGAAGATGCTTTAGCAATTTTGGACAGTGTCCTTGTTTGTCTAAAAGCTCTTCATTTAGCAGTGGTTCCTATTTCATGGGGTGGCATAACCATGTGTTTCTCAGGGGGCAGTGTAGAGATGTTAGATACTACCATCATCTCCCCCTCCCTTGGGGTATCCCCAACCAATTCTTGTTCCATGGAAATTTCTTCCTGCACCCTTTGTTCATTCTAGTATTGGGGAGGGGCGGGTGGGGGTGGCTGTGTAGGAACCTTACTGGGGGTCAGGTGGCTTGGAGAGGCCTGAGGCTGTGATGAGAGGACCAATAAGAGGCTTATGAGTAGCAATATCCTTTTTTTGGGCCTGAGTCAGGATAGAGTCCTGATTCGGGCAATCAGCCCTGTTATGCGAGGCTCAGGGGCAGGTTCTAAAGGCATGACCTACTTCATCACACAAGTTACATTTTAATTCATTCTGACAATCTGCACTAGAATGACCATAAGAGAGACACAGGCTACATCTAAGGTGATCACAAGCTGAACTCAAATAGAAATAAGACCCACACTTAAAACAAGTCTTCGGCTGGCCTGCATAAAAACAATGTCCCCTTTCCTATCCCAGAAAAAAGCTGTTAGGCAAGTGAATAGGTCCAATGTTGTTATGTCTTAAGCAGACCCTAAATTTCTAGCCCCCTGTTCATAGATGTTCTTCATTAAAAATAGGTTGAGGGGTACACAAAACTTTGCATCTTTGTTGTAACCAGTGGGAAATGTCATGAACTGCAACATTTTCATTCCGAAAGAGTACAGTGACCATTTTAATTGCAGGCTTGGTTAAAGATATTGCTCTGAAAGGCAGTCACAGTGCCGTGCATCATCCTTTGTCATATTTTGCCCCAAATCTGTCTAAACCCTGGGGAGTTTTAAAACTGATATCATAAAGGCTGTCCCTGGATACATGGATTAGGGCATAGCTCTCATTAGAAAAAAAAAACAGAGATGCTTTGATAAGGTGTTTCCCCACATAAAGACAATCAGGAACGTTAGGCAGGCCCCCGAGATACTGTAACCAAACAGCATTTCGTCTCTGCATGGGGAGGGTTGGCCAGAAAAACTGTCTTGTTTCCTAAATTCCTCCCAAGTTGTCCGTGAGTGTTCCCTGGAATCAGTGTGTGGGACTTGTTGGGTTTGTGGTGTTGATTTCATGTCCATATGGTCACGCCAAGTGGGAGGGCAAGTGCTAGGCCTCTCATCCCCTGAAGATGAACTTGAAAGCACTGGGAGTTTGTTTAAATCAGATGCAGTAGGGTTATTTGAGACCACGTCTTCTGAGTGAAGATCTAAATCAGAGTCCGTAATAAAGGGCCCAGACTGCAGCAGCCCCCCTTCTCACTTCCCACAACTCCCTTAGAGTCAGGATTCTCTCCTTGCATTCCCAGAAATGGTCTGTGCACTGAATCTGGAACCCAATGCCACTCCGTTCCCGGTTTCCACCCAGCAGTGCAGAGAGAGTGTTCTAAAGACTGAAAGAGACCGCCTGGCTCATGAAACCATGATTCAACAGTCTCAGTTCTTCCCTTTCAGAGGTCTAACCCTCCATCTAGTTTTATCACAGTGACAGGCAACAAAACAGTAACAGCACTTATAGTTCTGGAGTCTTGTACAGAAGAAGGATAACCAGATGTGGTGGGGGTTAGGAGCAGCAGACAGCAGAGTAGGAGACTTGAAAATATCCAAGGGGCACTCCTTTGATGCCTGTGCATCATCAGGTCTACTGACAGGAGGCTCACCTGATCTTGACGCACCAGTTGGCAAGACTGGAGAAGGAAACAATACAGAGTTTTCCTCAGTCCTGGGTTCTAGTCGAGTTGTACACTGATCCAGTGACACTAGCACATCAGCAGTCAAGGATTGCCTCTTCTGTCATAATTACTGCCATGACCAAGACCCTGTTTGTTCTAAACATATTTTTCAGCCATATTTCATCAGGTACAGCAGTGCTAGAAGGCATATGTTCCACATTTCCTACAACATCCATTACCATTGATTCCATACCAAAAGTTGCAGATTGTGAAGTGATCTCCTGAGTTGGACCTGTAGGGAAGGAGATCAACTCACCTACAGGTTCACCAGCAGAATGATTGTCCAGATCAGCATCCATCACATCAGTAGCTCCCCCTACCACAGAGCATGGGAATTTCCCCAGTGTCCTGGCCAAATTTCCTCCATTCACTTAAAAAACCACCAACAGCTTAATCTGGTTCAATTTCAGTTGGTTACCATCTGTATCCCTTAATCTGGTTCAATTTCAGTTGTTTACCATCTGTATCCCCCCCCCCACGGTCGCCCCTGCAAAAGGGACTTCTAGACCCAGTGGGCTTACTGGGTGAACAAAATTCAATAAGCTGCAGATTGTGAAATGATCTCCTGAGCTGTACCTGTAGGGAGGGAGATCAGCTCACCTACAGGTTCACCAGCAAAATAATTGTCTGGATCAGCATCTATCGCATCAGTAGCTCCCCCTACCATAGAGTAGGGGAATTTTTATTTCAAAATATACAAATCAAAAAAATACAACAGAATTAAACACAACAAGAAAAAAATAAAAGAAGTATTAAGCCATACATTAACTTTCAAAAAAGGAAAACAAGAAAAGCAATGCAAAAATATATAGACAAAATAAACCAAACAGTTGTAGACCCAAAAGGGAAAAATTCAAAAGTAAAAGAAGAACCAAGACATAAATAGAGCAAGCCAAAGAAACATTAACATTTATAATGTCCAATACCCTAAAAAGGAAAAGCAAAAATGTATAATTAGAAAGCAGTATTTCATCATACAAGTGAAGTCAGTCAAAATAGCAGGTCAAAGAAATACAATAATAAGGGAAAAAACAGTAATAGTAGAAATGGAAAGAAAAAGAAAGGAAAAACAAAAACAGAGAAGTCCATGAGGCCACCACAGCATCAAAAAGCACGCCAGTAGCATTCCTAAATACCTCTCTTTAATGAAAGAAACTCTGAATCTTTTTTCCAAGATATATAAGACAATATTAAGTGATATAAGGCTGCTGGAGTTGTCTGCTTTTGCTGAAAAATAAAACCACACTGAACCCACCAAACCCAAAATAGAATAGCTGCCGCCCACACATTTAAGGTGCTCATATGACAAGTATGCCATTGTACAGAATAAAGACAATAAAACAAACTTTGAGCCATCCAAACAGAAAAAAAACATTCTCCTTCCAACCCTGATACCATAAATCCCAAAAGTCTTTCACAAAAGGACATTCAAAATACAAATGTTCTTGAGTCTCTAAAATCTGATGGCAAGTCTTACGGAGGCAATACCCATCAGTTAGAGCTTTATGTTTATAATTCCCCCTTGTTCCAATCTTATCATGTATCCCTAACCACATCAAATCCCACATGGAGTGCGGTATGTGTCGATCAGATAATATAAGACCTATAGGCCTTTTGTCAGGATCAGGGAAAGAGAGAAATGGATCAGCCTGAAAATAGGTCAAAAGCAAAGAAGCATAGAAAGACTTCCGTGATAGATGGACGACATCAGAAATTTCAATTTTCTATTTACGAATATAATCAAAAATGACATCCCAATCAGCGGGCAAAGTATACTTCCATTTATTTTTATGAACAAAGGAAGACTGATGCCATTCAAGTAAAATATATTTCATGCAATTTTCAATCCAAGGTATCCAAATTTTATCATGGTGTAAAAGGAGAGGCCTTAAATTCATAAAAAGAAAAATTGAAAAAAAGAACAAAACAGGATGAAGCATCTTAAAACCCCCAAGCTTTATATCCAAATATAAAACATTTCTTTTTACAGGATTCAATCTACTGCCCCAGACACCAGTGAAAAAACAAGCCATTAAAGCAGTTTCAAAAGATTTAGGTAGTGGGTAAATATGACTGAGGAAAAGAAACACTGGTATCAAAAAAGTTTTAACAAGGTAGACCCATTTCTTCTTCCCCATCTTCCAAGTTACCCATTTACTGACTACAGCCCTCCCCTTATTCAAACAGATTTCCCAATTATATGTTGCCACATCAGGACAGCCAAAATAAATACCCCAAATCTTCAGGGGAGAATCAGAAATAAAAATACCTCCGATGTGATCATCCATCAGAGAAAAATCCATAAGATTTAAACAAAAACTCTTATCCTTATTGATATTAGAACCCATAACAGAGAGAAGAGACATCAACATTTTAAGAAGCAAAAGCCCCACAAACACAATAGGAAAAACAAGACATAAATCGTCAGCATAAGCAATCATTTGAACTTCCCCTAAATCTAGACCAGTAATACCACGCAATGAAGGTGATCTATTCAGGATGCCCAAAATAGGATCCAAAGCCAAAACAAATTGAATTGGACTAAGGGGACATCCCTGCCAAACTCCCCTCCTAATATAACATCTGTCACCAACCCTCCCATTCACATAAGGCAGGACATACGCCAATGAATAACGTATCTGTATCCAATTTTGAAATTCATTCAGAAAATCATATAAAAATAAAAGCTGCCAAATAAATTCTTGGGAAAGCTGATCAAAGGCTTTAGTTTGATCAATACTAAGCAAATAACCATCACATGTAACACCATCACTCCCAGAAAAAAGATCTCTCAACAATATCAATGCATCCTAGATAGAATGATGGGGCATGGAACAAAATTGAGAGCTGTGAATCAAATCAGGTAGAACACCCAAAATCCTACTACATAAAAGTTTGGCAAACATTTTAAAATCAGTATTTAAAAGAGTGATCTGTCTCCAGTTGTCAAAAATCATTCTATCTCTACTTTTGAATAAAAAAATCATCAAACCCTCATACATATCAGTAGCAATCCTATCTTTTAGAAGAAATGCATTAAACACTTGTAGGAGAGTATCACAGATAAGTTTCCACATAACCTTATAAACTTTGGCAGGGAGACCATCAGACCCTGGTGCTGACCCACCCTTCAGAACCTGAACTACTACATCAAGCTCAGCAGTCATAAAAGCAGCACTCAGAGCAATCTTTTGAGCACAAGTCAATTGTGGAGGTGCTGCAGCTTGCAAAATAGTTGACATACCTTCATGGAAAAGAAAGGGAATGCCAAATTTAAGTGACAGATGATGATCCAAAGCACCCAAAATATCTGATCCCATCACCAGCTCCCCATCCACATCACATAAAGCCTCCATAAATTTAAATTTTGTACGAGTCTGACAAGCCTCAAACAGATTAGTTCGAGCCTTGGTACCCTGAGTACCAAAACTCTGTTCTTTTTCTAAAGTCAGCTGTCGATTATATTGCAATCGTGACAACCTCCTTTTTACATCTTCAAGCTTGCGCTGATCAATGGCATGACCAGTTTGTTGAAGGGAGAATAAGGAAAAAAGTTCCTGTGTAATATGAAAACATTTCTGATGTCTGGAAAATGCCAACGCTTTAGACTGCTGCTTAAAAAATAATCTTGTAAACAACATTTAGTGTCTTCCCACCAGGTAATGGGTGAAAGATACAAAAACAATACGGACTCCCTATCCTCCAAAACAGTCGAAAATAAAGAAAGACCCTCCAGACTATCCAACAAACTAGTATTTAAAGGCCACAATTCAGGCTCAGGTAGAGAAGGAGGGTGAGGAGAAATCTGAAGTCTAAGTAAACAATGGTCAGATGTCTCAAAAGGTAGCACTTCAGCAACAGAAACGGGCAAATTTGGAGACACAAAGAAATAATCTATTCGAGAATGAAGGGGCCTTTTATAAAAAGTAGACACTGGATGTAGTTCAAAAGCATCACTTAAAGTAGCCAACTATAAAATCGCACTTAAAGCATAAGAATCACAGTAGGCCTTATGGGCACCATCCCTCCTCACAGAGGTGTTAAAATCACCTCCCCAAATCAGGGGACAGTTGGTAAACAGAAAAGGTTTAATTTTATGAAAAAGGGCCACCGTCTCTGCTTTTTGTTGAGGGGCATCAACATTAATTAAATGACAAAAAAGACCAGGTAAAACAATATCCAATAAAAAGCCATCCCCGGTTCAATATCCACTCTTTTTTTGGACCATCAAATCAGAACTCAAAAAACAAAACCCCAGACCTGAACAAGTATCCTGCCCAACAGACCATAGGGAGGTCCCCAAAACCCATTCATAGAAACATAGAATTTGACGGCAGATAAGGACCGCTTAGCCCACCTAGTCTGCTCATTTTCCTACCTAACAGATAAGCTGCAGATCCTAGTTAACCAACAGCTTACTTCCTCCTACCCCCCCAACTAGGACTGCCTTATGTCTGTCCCATGCATTCTTGAATTCCCCCACTGTTCTTGACTCCACGACCTCCTCAGGGAGGCTGCTCCATGCATCCACAACCCTCTCCATGAAAAAATACTTCCTCACATTACCTCTGAGCCGCCCCTCCATCTTCAAATGGTGCCCCCTTGTTCTTGCACATCTCTTTTTCTGAAAGATGCTACCCTCTTGGACTTTGTTGATTCCCTTGAGGTACTTGAAAGTTTCTATCATGTCCTTTCTCTCCCTTCTTTCCTCAAGGGTATACATAGTAAGCTCCTTTAGTCTTTCTTCGTATGTCTTCTGGTGCATTCTGCAGTAGCCTTACGCAACTCTGAGGCAGAAGAAAGTCTAGTGTCCTGTAAAAAATAAATATCATAAGGAGTCAGCTGTAAAGCTGCATACGTGGCTTTATGTTTGAAATCAGATTTTATACTATTCATATTCAAACAGGCAACAGAAATAGGTAAGAAAGACATCATAATCAAAAAGGTCAATAATACAAGCAATCCACTAAACATCAATTAAGTTTTTTCTTAGAAGCCCTAGTGGACCTCTTCTTCACAGTAGATGGAACAGCTGCCACAGCAGGAGGCAAATCATCCGAAAGAGTATCAGGTTGAGAGGGGCAACAAAGACTTCTGAATTCTAACTATCCATAATATCCCCCCACATTTGTAGAGGGTTGTATCAACTAGACATAGGCATAGGGTTAGGTAATTGAGCCTTCAACTATAATCTTTTCAAGGATCTCTTAGCCTGAACCATCTGGAAAGTCACAGGCTCAGTGGGAAGAGGTTCCAACACCTCTACCACTTTTTGTAGAAATGGAACTGGAGGAGGGAGCAGGAGAGGCACAGCAATAGGGGGCATTGAAACAGGTAAGCAAGCAACGGGGGCAGGAGGAGCAGGCAGGGTCCTACCAGACCCACCCAAGGAAGCCGATGGCAAAGGCGGAGAATGAAGGTCTGTAGCATGTACTTTCATGGCAGTATTCACATAGAAATCATACTTCACAAAGTCAGCAGTGTTATGTGCCATCTAGGGACAGGACGTAAAACCATGATCTTCTCCACCACAAAGATTACAGGAAGGGGAGTCTCACAAGTAGTAGCAGAGTGACCAATAGTTCCACAGTTGGAATATTTCAGCTGATCACAGTCAGAAATGAGATGGGAAGTGGAACCACATCTATAGCAAGATCGGGAATGGCCAGGATAAAACATAATACCCCTATCCCTGCCCAAATAAAAACAATTGGACAAATGTTGAATCCCATCCTCCATCAAGGCAAGCTGGACTAAAAACTTTCAACTCTCCATCCAGAAGCCATTGTCATCAATGAGGGCATGAGGGAGACCATTGACAGTACAATGCTTTTCCAGCCAGTACACAAATATCCAACACATTAACCCCCTCATTCCTAAATAGAACAGTAACCACCTTAGCAGTGGGTCTAGTAATAGAAATAGCCGTAAAAGGTTTCCAAAGGGGAGTATGCTTCACTTCATAATACGTAGCCCAAAACTTGTCCAACAAACCGGCAGAATGAAAACTAATGTCAAAGTTATGATCACCCAAATCGTGGATGAAGGCATATACTTCGGCTGGGGTGGAATGAAGTGATTCAATAATCAGGTGCTTCCCCACATAATTCCGGTCCAGGGGCAAATCCAAACCTCCCCTATAATAAAGACGCAGCACAAAATGATGCCATGCTGCCTCCACTGGTTTGCGAAACAAACCAGCACAACTAGTAGGCTTGGGCTGAGGCCTAGGTTTACCAGGAGCATCACTAGGTTCAGTCATTGAAGTGGGAAATAACTCAGGATTGGAAGTAGCAGACATATCTGGGCATAGACCCTTAGATGCAGGATGTGAATGGGGCGAGAGTGAAACAAGCTCTGAAACAGGTGTAGAAGCAATTGGAGGTATTCCAGACTCCAACTGACCAGCTAGCACTTTCACAGTGTCTGACACAGGAAGAGCAACAGAGTGTGCCTCAGCCTGGGGAACCACCAGCTCAGGCGGTATAGAAGATTGCAGTCCATCTGCACCAATAGGGAAAACAGTACATTCACGATGCAGAGATAAGGACTTTTGTTTACTGTCAGAAACCCCAGGCAGAGGAATACTCGGGACAGGAACCCAAATCCCATCTTGAAACAACCAATCAGCTTTCACCAGAGCCTGCCCAGGACACCTCTCAGAAGCAGTCACAGAAAATGGTAACAGGACAGAACCTTGAGACAAATCTGTAGAACCAGAAGGTAAAGAATGTAAGGTAGAAATAGCATGAACCTGATCATGAAGTAAGCTTTTCTTTAAAGGTATAACAGAAGGGCTACGTTCAGATCATTTTCTTTTCTTCTCGTCATCCACCACCATAGGTTGTACCCTTTCAGTGTCAGTATCCAATAAATCCTTCAACTGCATTTCCCGTTGTACCATTACTGGGTTAAGGAGGTCAGTAGAAGGAATAAAGATTGGATGCACAACTAGTGGGAGACTAGAACCTGGAACCACATGTACAATTCTGCTGGGAGAACCCTGAGAAACACAACCATCTGGCAGACTAGCCTCCTGTGAAATGAGAAGATCCATGGTTGACATGAACAGAGGTTCCCCCTACTGGAGAGTAGGGGAATTTCCCTGGTGTCCTGGCCAGATTTCTCCCGTTCACTAAAAATACCACCAACAGCTTAATCTGATTCAATTTCAGTTGGTTACCATCTGTATCCCTCCCTCCCACTGTTGCCCCTGAAAAAGGGACTTCTAGGCTCAGTGGGCTTACTGGGTCAACAAAATTCAATAAATAAAATAAATAAATAAAGCAGAAGCGCATCCAAATCTGCCTAACCATCTACTAAGTGGCCAAACAGCATCTAAAGATTGCATCCAAAAATGGACACAGCAGCCCCCAAAATAGACACAACTGCAAGTTGCGAGCAATGTGGATGCAACTGTGTCCATTTATTGATGCACATTGTGACTTTTTGTCACAGATGGATAGGACTGATGAAAATAGCAGCAGGGCTGCCTGGATGCAAAGGAATGGATGCAGATGCAGACTCAACATGCATTTGAGTCTTCATCCAATCCTTTTGAAAATCTCCCATATGTTGTACACCAGCATTAGTGTCTGTGGTTCGGTAAGGTGTACAGTATGAGCATAGATGTTCTGGATTGTCTGTGTTTTTTCTGAGGCTCTGCCATACTCTGCATCACATTTTCTGTGTGGTTGATCATCAGTGCTAAGGTATTTGGGGTTTGCCATGTAGGTCTCAACAGTTCTTGCTACTACCTGTAGCCCTGAATCCTCCAATGGTTCCTCCTACCTCTCCTCCAATGCCTCATATAATCTGCAACACTGACCTGTGAGAAAACTGACCATAGTGGGTTTAATTCAGCAGGTGTTTTTGTGGTTGTCTTAGTGGAAGATGTTGGAAGCAGAAGCAGACATTTGCCAATTTACCTGCCAACTGTTGGTGACACTGTGTGGCTTAAACTGCTATGCTGTTTTTGTCAGTATCTGTAAACCCTTCACATCATTGATCAGTAGAATTTGCAGACACTCAGCTTTCTAACCACCATTAATGATAAGTGGATTGTACTGTGGGTCTTGCATTGTGGCAGTATTGGAATATAGGGAGGTTAGGATGGCATCCAGGTTCCTGCTATGGTTGAAGATGTTAAAGTAAATTTCCGACATAAGGGAGCTACTCATGTATTGTGATAGCTGCTCTCAGCGGTATTTATTCTAGCCAGGTTTTAAGTTTGGAAAATAGCCCATACCTTAGTTATAGCACTCATAGTTTTTATAAACTACAGAGCAGCGCAATCCATTCAAAGAGCCCTGGTGATACTGACAACCTCCCATGCTCAAGCACATAATGACATGTGACCAGGGAGAGCGTGGGGATGCACCCCATACGAATGAATGGAGTTTGAATTCTCTTCCATTTTTAAGCTGAATAATGGCCACTTAGAGATTAAGGAAGGTAACCACTCGAGGAACAAGGCCCTGCTCATGACCAGGGTGGGGGGTAGGGGACCACTAGACCACTGGGGAATAAGTGAGTGGAATGCATTACAGTGCTCAGGAATTGGGGAGGTGGTTACTGCACATTACCTGGGACTTGTGCATTATGCTGTCATTTCACTGGCAGTCAGCGATTGGTGGGGGGCATTTGAGGGCTACCGTGGAGCAGTGGAGTACTGTAGTATTCTAAGGGCAGTCAGAGATCAGGGAGGGCATATCAATGGACTATGTTTTTACACTGTTTGCCACTATATTATTCTATCAGTGGATGTGCATCAGTGCAGGCATGTACAGGGACTACCGGGGGCACTGTGTTACACTCCTGTATTCTAACAGTGTTTTGGGGCATTGTGATGGGGGTATTATGGGGCTGACAGGGGCACTCTGTGTACTTCTGTTGTTCAACTGGTGCTCGGGGTATGGGTCTGGGGGGGCACTCTGTGCACAGGCTGTGGCTATGCGGGCAGCTCTGGCCTATAGATAAAGTAGGGTCTGGAAAGTGTAACTATGCATTGGCCCAGATGGCCATAGTTACACTTGGGGGGATTTAAATATTGTGATGCGCTGTGTATGCATGGGGTAACCCTCATTACCATTCATGGATCACAATATTCTCCATACCAATGCATTTGGATTTGTGTGGCACTTTGGGGACATTTGAATATTGCCTCACCCCTGATGGGCCGTGCATGTCTGGGGTTATGCTGTACATTTTGAGATGCGCCCTGCATTTCTTGAAAATGTGCCCCTTATAAAACAGGGGGAGTCAAAATAATATAAGGGCAGTGGGTCTGCCCTATGGTACGGAGGATAAAAATATGTGCGCTTTCCATCAGGCCATGCTGCCTACAGTGCAAGACCACTATTGGGGTAGCCCGTTAGAAACAGAGCAGGCCCATCACACTTTGGGTCCACAGACTCGCAGAGGATGACCTCCCCAACCCATTTTGGCCTACTTTCTGTAATATAGTATAAAAGAACAAATTCTCCACTTGGCTAGAGAAAGAGGGATTTTAAAGTGAAATGACCCTCGCATCTACATTTTTCAAAATTTTTCTAAGGACCTTGCAGACAAATGCAAATCTTATGGCCCTATCAAAAAGGAACTGGCAAAAAGAAATCTACCATACTCCTTGTGGTACCCAGCCACCCTCCAGGTACAGTGGGAGGGCAAGTGGCACTCTTCTGGCACCCTCCAGGAAGCTGATTACTTTCTTCATGACACAGCCAGAGCTCTAACAGGGTGGCACATGTCTTCAATGCATACACAGCCTGGCGAAGGAGGCTGTCTGAAACTTCAGTCTTCCAGACCTGCTCACACAGATAAGCAGTCCAAAATAACAGATTTTAAAGATAAGTGGTTATTTACAAAACCAATCGTCAGAGGACCAGAGGCAGGGATTGAACCCCTAGATCTGGCAGTAGCTCAAAGCAATGATTCAGCAGCAGAGGGTCCTGAGGATTGACCTCAAATCAAACCATACCATGTCTAAGATGGAGCCCCCACATAAGGTGTCCAGAGACCCACCTACCCAAGAGATGTTAGCCACCTTGCAGAACCAGCCTGAGTGGGAGGACCTGGACTCTGGATCAATGGATATTTTGACTACATTGGCCACTGATCCAAATGTCTTTCTCCCTCCCAGCTGGGCAAGTATTGTTGAAATGTCAGAGAGAAAGGCAAAAGCTTTCCACATCCTCAAATCTCTCCCCCACTCCATTGAGAGCAATGCAGGGTGCTGAAAGGCTTAAACACAGTATCTATCCTTTGGTGAATCTCACCTTGCCAGTAAACTTCCAAAATGTAAATGTTTTCTATGGTTAAATGCCTTATGACAGTGCTGACTGTAGATATACTTAGCATGTAAAATCTTACTCCCCCCCCTCCTCCTTTTCACATTTAGATGCTGGGTTCAGTAGAGGGCTCTGGCGGGATGTGAACTTGAGGGACCCAAAGCTTCCTGACCCTAGTGAGGTAGGTGAGTAACATTCGCTGTATCAACTGCAACCACATTTATGGGTGTTTTTTCAAGGAGGAGGTAAACTGCCCAAGGTTTTGTGCCTAGTTAGGCAAAATGTTCTAACAAAGTCAGATTCATTAACTATTCCTATGCCCTGAGGACTTGAGCTGGGAGGAGGGATTTCAGCTGAAATACACCAACACTCTGGTTATTGACCTGCCTCTCAAAGCAGTGTGAGACAATTCTTTCTTTACCCCCTGACAGACTGAGGTTCCCCTTTTGTTAAAGATCAGACAAGCTAAGGTCCTTATTTCCTCAGGAAGGAGGGAGGTGCTGGGGAGAGTGTTCATCACTTCACTGTTGCAGGTTGACTTCTGCAGGGTAGGAGATTGGAGGAGGAAGTCCTTAGGGGGATATACTACTCCAATTTCTGGGTGCTCACAGTCCTGGGTACATGGGAGAGGCATTTCTATAAACCATACCCTCCACACGATTGTTACAGCCTCTCAGATGTTGGCTGGGAGCTGCAACTTGCGCATGTTCCCGTATCACAAATGTGCGAGTGAAGGATTGGGAGTGAGGGGGATTTTGACATTAGCATGCACAGCTTCCATTCTAATTGGAAATGCAGCCTAGATCAACCTGTCACTTTGGGTCACCCTGTGATGATACAGCATCAGTTGGGCATTTGTGTCAGTTACAACCAATGTTGCAATATGCCTGGCTCCAACCCACCCATTCTGCTACAAGGCACTGAAGGACTTACCTCAAATACAATAGCTGATCTATAGGAACAGTCTTTTTTACAATAGCAGTCCTATGGCTGGAGGTACTTGAGGGGGCTCTTAACAAATGCATGCCACTTTGCCCTTTATGCCTAAGTTCCCCGACATCTTCGTGGGGTGGATTCACGGGGGAGATATTATAGCAGTCCTAAAATTATGTAATATTAGGAGCGGAGATTACACAACTGCTCACCCTCTCGCACCTGCACTGCTGAGTAATCTCAGACTGTTTACTTGTACAGGATAATTGATAAACTTACTAAATCAGGAGGAGGGGTACGATTGAGGGGCTGTGCAGATCATCCTGCTCAGCAGGTGTTGCCAGCAGTGATTGGCATGACTTGTAAAAGCATACACTTGTCTCACTAGAGAAAAACAACAGCATGCCCAATTCCACTGGGGAATGGCTGATATGGAACCTGGGACAGTGGAGGACTCTGAGATGATATATTTACTGGACTTGCAGTTCCCATGGGAGCTAGAATTCTGGCCCAAGGCTTCCAGTGAGCATGCTGTGGGGGCACAATAACTGATGGTCTGGATATTTGATACTGAGCCCCCCTTCAGTGACCCAATTATGGATCCTACCTATGTGGGGGCAATGAGAAATCTAATAAAACCACAGATACAAAAGACATGGGGCTGGATTTTCAAAGGGCCCTTAGATCCATGCAAGCTGCCTAAACAACCAGCTTGAGTCAGATCTAGGTGCGCCAAATACTGTGCACCATATTTTGCAAGAAAAGTGGTCTTTGTGACAAAGTCTCCCAAACTGACACAAGGGGCCGGATTTTCAAAGCCCTGGAGCAAGCTGCGACAATGGCAGCTTGTGCCGAGTGCAGTGCACCTGGGACCAGGTGCCTGAATTTCTATTTAACAGGGTCCCAGTGGCTAAGTCCAGCAGCCTGTGGCAAAGGGGGTGCTGCGCCTGACGTATGGCATACCCACCTGGAATGCCACAACGACTGCAGGGAGTCTGCAGCACTCACGGACAGGGGCTGGCAACCAGGCACTGTCCCCCAACACCACTGCACCACCAGCACCAGCGCCGCAACACTCCCTGGTACCCTGGTGGGCTGCTGCCCAACCTGGTACCCATCTCAGTACTCCCAAACCCTCCTTTCTAATCCGGTGATCAGCATAGCCTCCACATTACCTGGCCGGCCTGAACGGGCAGTCTGCGCATACTGTATACGGCACATGCATTGAGAGCTCATTCAGCAGCCGGCCATGGTGGCATGTGGAGGGCTGTGCCAGTCACCGATTGGGGTAGGGAGGGGTGAGAGTGCTGAGATGGGTACCATGGGGGTTGGCAGGACGCACGGACAAGGGTGTCGGGGATCGTGATGGGGGGGTGGGGGGACCATTGGACCACCGGGGATCACCCACCAGGGATGAATGGGGCAGGCCACATGGTGGCACATACAGGATGACCCCCCAGGAGCCATCTAAGTCCCCTTAGACCTGCCCCTCACTGGTCTAAGGGTACTTGGCACGTGGTTCCTGGGGGGATCTTTCAAATTCTGGATCCCTGGGCTGTGGCAGTCTGGGTCTGCTGCAAACCCCCAGTGCCATGCCCCAGCCACTTTTGTGGTGCAAGACTGGTGCTAGCACACATTGGTGCTGGGTGATGCAGGCTGCCTTTCAAAATCGGACTTTGTGCAGCCCTTTGCGCAAGGTGCCCTTGCATCAGACCTGTTTGATGCAAGCAGCTTGTGTCAATCTGAGGCCTTTGAAAATCCAGCTGAAGCAGTCCACTGTGTTAACAAAATGGTATAAGGGATGAGAATGTTGCAAGCTACACCAAAATAAATGGTGCAAGTTGAGTCAAAAATGGTGCATGTTGAGTCAAAAAAATGACTCAAGGAACGAAAATGACACAAACTGAGTACAAAAATGGTGCAAACAGTAAAAATGGTGCAAGCTGAGTAACAAAAATGGTGTAAGTTGAGTCACAAAAATGACTTTAGGAAGAAAAAGACACAAACTGAGTGCAAAAATGGTGCAAACTGAGTCAAAAATGGTGCAAGCTGAGTCAGAAAGATGGTGCATGTTGAGTGAAAAATGTCGCGAAAGACGAGAATGACGCAAACTAAGTAAAATAAAATGGCAGATGAAATGGCCAAGACTAAGCCCCCACAATGTTCTAAACTAGTCCTGCAGGAAAACACTTGCCCTTAATAGTAGCATAGTCAGGCCTGATCACCTGCAGTGGGTCTCTTTATATGCTCTAGTGTCCCTTAGACCAGCTCTGGCTGGTCTAACAGCAACATGCATCTAAAGCATAAAGACAGGACTGGCATTGTTTGAAAATCCCAAATAAGGGGATGGTACATAATTTTGGTGATGCAGGCATCCCTTCCAACATGGCGCAGGCATTGTTTTGGTGCAAGCATGGGGCAAGTCACTCTGGCGCATGATGACCTGTTTTTGACACAAGCACCATTTGAAAATCAGAATTGGTGCAAGGTTTGATGCATCCTGCTTCTTGCATCAGTTGTTTTTGATGCAAGCAGCCAGCATCATTCTCTGGCCTTTGAAAATCTGGCACATGGTTTTGCCAGACATTTAGGAGCCACCATTTGCATCTCCTGTACAGAAGGAGATTTGGGAGAAGACCTAACCTGTAGTCATGAGGCCAGGGTTTAGCACACCCATCCAATGGTCTTTTATACCTACTATCAGTTACTCTACAGCTGCATGGACAGTGGAGGACTGTCATAAAAATAGCCTATGTGGTATGCCCAGGTGCTACTAGTAGATACTGGCTGAAGAATTCAAGTTATGTAGTCATGGTTAGAATCAAGAGTCTCACCTCCTCCCACTGGTCCCACCCCCCTTCCCCATCCTCTATACACACAATGATGTGATGATGTCTTATTTGCCTAACATTCAGGTCAGTTGACCCCTGATGGTTCCCCCCTCCTCCTTCCCCAATACTGCAGTCCAGAAAATGTGTTGCAAGGCTAAGGAGTGAATACAAATGTACTTTCAGCTCAATAGATAGCCTGAAGCCTTAAAACAAATAGTCTGGGAAGTCTTTAAGGCTACCATAACAGGCTGGATTATTAGGTACTTGGCAAAGCTGAATACGGAGCATACAGTGGAGTTCGCCTCCCTTGAACAGCAGCTGTGAGAGGCAGAGCATGTGTTGTATAACAGCCCTACTAATAGAGAAGCAGTGGTTGAAAGAATTATGCACCTTAAATACCAGCTGAATACTATCCGCACACCAACAGTCAGGAAGATCAATGTTGTTTCTGCAGCAACATTTCTGGGAGGGAGGTGAAAGGGCCTCCAAACTCTTGGTGTACTGGCTTAAAAATAAAGTTTATTATTACTATTATTAAAAAATGGGTTGCGGAAATTCAGATCCCAGCTCTGCATACACCCACAAATCAGGTAGTCACAGATCCCAAACAACAACATTTTTAAAGATTTCTGTGAAGCACTATAATGCATGGATCCGAGGCCCTCTGACTCTAAGGTTACTGAATTTCTAAAGATGTTGTGCATGGTTAACATCACAGCAATGAAGCAGAATGCCCTGGATGCACTTATAACTCAGAAGGAGGTTCAGGGGGCCACACTGGCTCTAGCCAAAGGAAAGGCACTGGGCCCAGATGATCTTAGCGTGGACTTCATTTAAGCATTTGCATAACAACTGGCTCCACAACTCCACATATTCCTTCAGGAAGTGACTAATGGAGGCACCCTCCTATCATTGATTCTAGAGGCCACTATAATAGTTCTCTCAGTCATATGAGGATAGACTGATCTGAGGGAATTATAGACTCATATCCTTAATAAATCTGGATGCAAACATTTTTGCTAAAATACTGACCACATAACTGGAAAAGTTCCTCCCCAATATAATACACACCTCATAAGCAGGGTTTTTAAAAGGAATGAAAGCCTCCAACATCATCAGAGCCTTGGTTAACTTGATTGCAATAGTACATAAAGGAAATCTTATGGCAGCCTTGCTGGCTATGGATGCCGAGAAAGCCTTAGACTCGGTGGAGTGGAATTATTTGTTTACAGTCACGGCCACTGTGGGGATTTGCCTACATTTTATTTCATGCTTCAAAACACTGTACTCAGCACCTACAGCCTCAGTAAAGATGAATGGTATATTATCTGCCAAATTCCTACTCCTTTGAGGCACATAGTAAGGCAGCCCCTCATCTACACTGCTGTTTGCATTATCAATTGAGCACTTGGTGCTGGCAATATGGCTAGCCTGGAAATAAAGGGAATAATTGCAGGTACAGACACATAAACTTCTTCTATATGCAGATGACTTAATTTTCATGATGTTCAATATGGGGCAATCCTCACCTGCCACTCTTTCCCTGATATTACACTTTGGAGATCTTTCAAGCCTGCAGGTGAACAGGGCTGAGACAGAGCTATTGCCACTTGTTTGCTGTCAATCCCTGACTCCCTCCCTAAGGAATTTTAAAGTCATATGGGCTACACAAGGCATTTGCTACTTGGATATGCACATTTCTGCTCACTTTGAGGACTGGGCAGCACTGAATTTCCAACTGCAGATTGCAGACCTACTCACAGACATTGATAGATGGTACAGCTGCAACTCACTTTCCCAGCCAATACTGCAGCCATTTAAAAGATGGTCCATCCTAAAATTAACTTTTGCATCTGTAACATGCCCATGAGAACACCAGCCTGTTGGTAGGTAAAGCTGAACAATATTTTCTCCACCTTTCTTTGGGGGGGGGGGGTACACCCCGATTTGGGAAAAGGTATTTAGGGCATCAGAATTGCTAGGGGAATGAAATGCACCTTGGCTATGGGCATGTCATATAACTCAAGGCATAGGAGGAGATACGATACAAGTGCAACATCCCTCATTTGCCCTTCTGTGGCTCCAAATTGAGCAAGCCCTATAGGAAACATCAACACTACAGGCCTTGTTATGAGATATATACTCACAGACAGTATTACTCACCCCTGCTTGTAAATTCACAAAGTACTCATTTCAGCAACTGCAGACGTTGTCAGAATGGTAAGTATTTTCCCTGGGGCTTTCTGAGTGAATGTGGCATAACCCCAAGCTGGGTATAGCAGACAAAATTGTTCACTGGCCATTCTGAAACAGGCAAAGAATTAGGATAATTGGAGATGTGGTGTGTCCTGAATGTGGCACACTGGAGTGCTTTCTGCAGTTGAGGACCATATATCAACTGCCCAGCATGGATTCTGGAAGTATTTACAATTCCGACATTTTATACAACATTGACTGGATCATGCCTATAAATAGCACCCCTACTCATTAGGAAAACTATAGACCACTGGCTTTGCTATACTAACAAAGAAATCCAGATGGTCTATGCACATCTCCAGAACATAGTCCTCCCTAACTGGGAGACCCATTGGCTTAAATGGGAGGCTGATTTGCAAGTAGTGATTATGCCAGAAACCTGGCAAAGATGTTAGCAAATTGCACACCAGGGATCCCAGGATCCAAAAACATAGCTCATACAAAAGAAGATTTTTGGCAGATAACACAGAATGCCTGATAGTTTGGAGAAGATGGGCATTAGCATTCTAAATGAAAGCTGGTGATACCATTGCTTTCCAGGACACATAGGGCATATATTATGGGCCTATCCTGAAATATGCTCCTTTTGGGATGGGATCAGAAATAGAGTGGAAGAAACTCTGCAAACACCACTCCTCCCTTCTCCCCTGCTCTGGATATTTGGTGACACTTCCCTCTTGCAGGGACCAAGTGCATAATTCAAACTTATTCGCACATTAGCACATTGGTGATGGTGGCGAAGAGGCAGTGTCTAATGTGATGGTGCCAACCCATGCTATCCTCTCAATCTGAATGGAACATGGGGATTATGACAACTGTTTCCTACCTCGGAGTTCTTCACAAAACAAGGGGGGACACTGGAGAAATTTGAAAAAAATTCTGGCATATGGATGAAGTATCAGAGTCTAGGGTGTCGAAAGGGCATAAGTTAATTGAGGGCATGAACTCAAAGGAAGGGGGATCACCAGCAGGGTTCATCAGCCTCCAACAGAACAGCAGACAAGTCCCTTACCAAATTGATGCACCAAACAGTGATAACGTAAGAGGGGCTGTATCAATACTGAAGAAGTATACTGGATTTCAACAAGGAATGCATGGTAGAAGCATATCTCTTTTCTATAAGACACACATCACTTCTTTGGTATCCGATGGATGCATTATTATTTCATAGTTAGGTTACTCTTCACCCATACAGAACCATATGAATCATATGGAGCAAAGCATACATGAGTGGCATCTAACTAACTAAGCTTAGCTGTGGGGGACTCCTGAATTTTTCCCTGCTTCCCAGTACAAGGCCCAAGGCCCCTCCTAAGAATAAAGAACTGAAAAAGTTGTTAAGGATCTTCTCCTATGACAGCTTTCCCTGTGAGTGTAGTACCTTTTCTACCATATATCTTTTTCTCCCACTGCCCCTACCTCTGCTCCTCATCATCATGGCCACTGTCCGCCCCTTCCCCATGCAGTATTCCACATGCTGTTCCCCCTTCTAGTTCTTGCCCCAGTCTCAGCGCCGTCCACACCCCACCCACCTCAGCTCCCACACCCAGCTTTTCACCCATCGCCAACACTCTGTTCCCCCATGCCCCTACCCCTACCACCTCGCAACCCCTCATCCACCCCTCCTACTGCCTCTGTCTATGCTTGTTCACTGCTCCCCACATACTCTCCTCCCTCCCTCCCTGTTCTTGGCCCTAAAACCTCCCTCAAAACCCACCTCAGTCAAGGCTCCCACAAGCAAGTCCAGCTATCATTGCTCCAGCCCTTGCTTTTACTCATCTTACTAATGTCCAACAATGTTCACCCCAACCCAGGACCTCCCTCACCTGCCCCCCCCCAGCCACTCCACAGCTGATGGCCTGAAATTAGCTTCTATTAATATCTGCAGCCTGCAGAAAAAATTCCACTCCCTTCATGTTTGGATTACCCAGCATCAACCAGATATACTCTGCTTGGTTGAAACCTGGCTCTCCAAAAATACCCCAGATGTTGCCATCTCCATCCCCGGTTACTCGGTCTTCTGGGCTGACAGGTGTGGCAAACGTGGAGGGGACTGTGCCATCTACCTGCATGATTCTCTGCAGTGCCTCGCCCTCCCCCCAGCCTACCTAGATCACTGTGCTCAAGCCCTCACCCTGCAAATCATGGTCAATAAAGCATCTGCTCCCCTGCTAGTCACTGCTGTCTACATTCCACCTAGGAATCAAAAGTCAGCCTTCCTTGCTACCCTAACCTACCTCTCTCTCTCTCAGCTGCCTCTTAAATCCGAGTACCTAGCACTCAGAGATTTCAGTGTTAACTGGCACTGCCTCTTAGCTACCACCCTTAAGGATGCCATCACTGCGATGGACTTCTCTCAAGTAGTCTCCACCCCCACCAGGCATAATGCTTTGATTGCCTCTATTTGCTATGTTACCTTCCTTATGCTTATTTTTTACCCAACTATTTCAGACTCTGTTAACTTTGTCTGTATCTCTGTATTCACTCTGAAAGGGAACCTTTGTAAAGGAGTCTGTGACTCAAAGGGTTTAATTCCGATAAGTTCAATAAATAAATAAATAAATAAATAACCCCAAAACTGGCACTCAACCCTGCTTGACCTTATACTATCTAACCCTCCCTCCAGAATCTCATGTATAGCAGTGCATCCCAAAGCCATGAGTGATCGCTTTCCTGTGACCTGTACCTGGTCCTGTAAGAATTCAAAACCTCCCCCAAACACATTTTTCAATGGCATCTTAAGCCTAGTATGATCCAATGCCTTAAACTGCACCTCAGCTCCCTAGACTGGTCACCCATCTATAATGCACCTAACATCAGTTTGGGGCTTGACTACTTCATCTTTGCCTTCTTCTCCTGCGACTTATTTGCTCCTTCTGTGAAATGTGTCATCAAGGGTCACTCCACCCCTTAGATTTCCCAGGCCCTCCTGGACTTGATGTGCAGCCTTCTGGCAACTTGCCCTCGAGTCAGACAGACCAGCCGATAGGCAAATGTAGTGCGCCATTAGAAACAAATGTACCTGGGAGACTCTTAAAGCTAAGGCCGAACACTACAAGTCCTCCCTCACCTCTACGTGGGGCTCAGGCTGAATGTTCTGGGACAATCTTAAAGAACTGAATAGTAAACCCTTGTCCCTCCCTTCATCGTTAGCAATGGCACTGCTGTCTCTGACCCCAAGCTCATAGCAGATATCCTGAATTCTTCCTTCTCTGACCTCAGTGATATACTCCCTCCCGCACTTCTTTGACTCCCCCTTCCCCCCCAAGGCCACCCCACCACACCACACTACCATTTCGCTTCAAGACAGTCTCCCCTGCCGAAGCCAGATCCTACCTCCTAAAGGCCTTAGGGCATGCCTACTACAGCACTGACTCCTTCGACCTCAAGCTCCAACGCCTCACTCCTGACAATGTCCTCAACACCCTCACCTTCATCATCAATCGCTCCCTCTGTCTTAGGACTTTCCCCTCCATCTGAAAGGCTGCAGTCATCATGCCAATACACAAGGGTGGTGACCACTCCAATGCAGGTAATTACCGTCCGATTGCTATCCTCCCCACATCTAAAGCCCTGGAAAGAATCATTTCTGACCAACTGTCTGAACATCTCACTAAGTACAACCTGCTCTGTCAGCAGCAGCATGGTTTCCATCAGGAACACAGCACTACTGCTGCATTACTGGAGTTCACTTCCCCCTCCACTCTGCGTTTAACAAAGGCCACCTCACGGGGGCAGTCTTTGTGGACTTGTCAAAAGCATCTGACACAGTTAACCACTCCCTTCTTCTCTCTGTACTAACTAACTCCGGTTGCTCCTCTGAAGCCACTAACTGGTTCACCGACTACTTCTCAGGAAGAACACAGCAAGTCAGGATAGGCACTGCACCCTCCTCCTCCCTCCCAGTCAGGTCTGGGGTCCCGCAGGGTTCCATCCTTGGGCCCCTCCTCTTTACCCTGTTTCTTAACACCCTCCCCATGCCATGCTCAGGGCAACTAATACTTTATGCAGATGATGTGGTCCTGTTCACCTCCTACTCAGATCCCCAACAACTTCAACTCCACCTTCAAAAATCCTTCTCTGAAGCGGAGTCCTGGTTCACAGTACACTATCTTGCCCTAAACCACAAAAAAACAAAAGTGATGCTTTTCACCAATCCACAGGGTCCACATAAGGACCACACCCAAAGTATCCTCAATTCCCAGTCCCAACCTTTCGACCAGGTTACCTCCTTCAAGTACCTCGGTATCCACATGAACCCCACTCTTAAATTCAACAGCCACATTCATCACCTCTGCTCCACTGTCAATACCAGGATCGGCTTACTCCAAAGAGTCAATCAATACCTCACTCCAGACGCCCTCCATCTTGCTGTTGCCTCCTCCATCCTTGCCCTCATTTACTAAGGGGATCCTAATCTATGGTGCGGCTGACACCACATCCCTCCAGAGAGTTACAGTAACCCTCAACATGGCCTGCTGCCTTATATTAAGCAGTGACCACTATACTCACACATGTTCCCTCTACCAGCAGTCCAGCTGGCTCAAATTTGACAACAGACTCAGATACCACACCTGCCTCATGGCTAAAAAGATCTCCATGGGGCTTTCCTCCACGGGGGTTGCTCCCCTCCTGACACCTGGTCCCCTTTTGAAAATCACCTGCACTCCATTAAATCCCCAATTCTTGTCCCCCACCTCCTAACCTCACTTGGTCAGTGAAACTTTGCATACTGAGCTCCGTTCTGGATGAACACCACTCCTTACTCAATGATGTCCAAACCCAAATTTGACCTTTTTAAAACCCTCCTCAAGGATCACCTTCAGACCAACAATGGCTGCAACTGTCCATAATCCCCTTGTATCCTGACAATGGATTCTCCTCCAGCACCCCCCAGCCCTAGCACTATTATCCTATTAAGCATAGTTTGCAATATCTATATGTACCTTGACACTGTCAGGCCTATATCCTGGCAAAGACTGATTCTTGTTTCCTTTGTTTATCTTCTGTAACACATTTATGTGCTTAAAATGTGCATGTTGACCTACCTATTGTATTTTGTCTAATGACGTGTGTGCCTTTGGAAATGAGTCTCTGACTCAAAGGTTGTTAACCAGAAATGTTCAACAAATAAATAAATTGGATGTTTTCTTTAGTAGAATAATCATGGGCTGACACAGGTTGTGCATGATATTGTAAACTACAGAACAGATTTAAATAATTGTGTCTTCCTGGTTTATATATTTTTAATGTTTATGGTTATAGTGGAATGTGTAGTGTTTGGTTGTTTGCTAACTGTTTATTTTTATGTGTTCTAGCACTTTATGATGTTTAATCTGTTTGAGTTGTGTCTCCATGGGGATATTTCTTCCCGGCTAGTTCTATACGGTATTCCGCCACTACCACAACACCCTGACAGTGAACCCCCACAGTGAAACCCCCACTGCACCTAAATCAGCAGCGACACGGGTTTTGCTTCAAGACACTGTACAGTGACTGGGGTAAATATCTAACTCTACTGTCTGTGTGACATGGAGTTAGATATAATTAGTAGAGAGTGCGGGGCGTGGAGGTGCACAACCCCCCCCCACATTGAGCATTGGGATGTTGCCAGTCGGTTCAGGGTCATGTTGAGGCTGGGGTTGTCGATGGCTTCCTGATGCTGTAGCAGACATTGCAGTCATGGTTGTCACTCCAGCATCAGTCTATACTACTGTACATGATATGTCTGCTAATTGTTGGAAAATCAATAGAAGTATTTTATATCCAAAAAGTATGTGTGAATAGTATGTATTCATTATAGAAGCTGTTGGAAAAATGTGGATTTCTTGCAAGGTGAAATATTTTCAACTTTGTACATCTCTAGTAACTGCACTTCCTCCTAGCCATTTTGATGTTACTTGCTTGACCCTGGATAGTTGAATCATTTTAGTCATATTTTAGGATGCTCCTTGTGAGTGGCTAAAACAAGTCAACAAAGTCCATTGTGCCCCCAGATGCTGCCTCTTGCCTGTAATCAATGTGTTTTTCTTTCTTTAACTTATTTCTTTTAATCACGCTGTAAACAAGGGTTCTTCATTAACAAATAACAGCTGATTAAACTAGCCATGCCTGACCAAGTTACAACTTGAATTTGAGAAAACAAAAGAGAGTGGGCACTCCACACGAGTAGTAGTAGTAGTAGTAAAAGTTGTAAAAAATGTTATTCTAATATTCAGAAAGGGATAACCCAGATGAGCCTAGACTCATTTACAATAG
This sequence comes from Neoceratodus forsteri, assembly GCA_016271365.2. NCBI lineage: Eukaryota > Metazoa > Chordata > Ceratodontiformes > Ceratodontidae > Neoceratodus > Neoceratodus forsteri. Next base: position 233,174,523 of record JADMNL010000023.1, read on the forward strand.
GGTCCCGTGGGCATAAAAAAGACAAAAGTGTTACACATATGGGCCAGGATATTCAGACATGCGCCAGAGGCAGGTGCTGTAGTGGTGCAGTGCAAGTACACTGCTCCATAGCGCACTGCATGCGATATTCAAAGGTTGCACATGACAGCAACTGCCAGTGCAACATGGCTGAATATCACAGGGATGTGCCATAGCTCAACTAGGGCTGCACCAGGGAGCAAACCAACATGCGACATAGCACAGCCAGGGCTGCACAAGGGGCAGAGGTGCATGCACCAGGACACAGGACAATAGGCACAGCAAGGAGCATGCCACCAGGGCGGGATAGACCACCACCAGGGTGCAGAGGATGCCAGGAGGGAGGGCATGGCAGACACACAGCAGCAGGCCTCCAACCATGTGCACCACAGTGGTGCATGGAGGCTGGGTGGTACCAATGGCCGCTGGCAAACAGTCACCGGCAACCCCCACAGGAAGGCACATGACACTCCACCTGGACCACAGCTGACAACACACAGGCCAACAGCACACAACGCACATGCCACACAACATGAACAGAGAGCCCACAGCCACCCCAGGGCACAGCCACCAGCTACTGGGCGGACACCACTAGGCACAACCCCCAGTCCACCCCAGATGTACCACTCAGCCACCAAGCACACCACTGCAATATGGCTCCACACACCAGCTGCAAAGCAGACACAGACACAAACACAGATGGCTAACCATAGAAAGTGTATTAAAACAGGCATAAAACAACTATATACATATAAACAAATAAATAAATAAACTGGGTACAGGGAGCAAGGAATAGGGACGCCACATACAAACTGGGAGGCTGGGGAAGGAGACAGGGGGACAGGGGACATGGCTAGACAAGGGTACAAGGGAGGGCAAAGGAGAGGGGGACAGGGAAGGGAAACAGTTGCAGGACAACGAGCCCTATGGGCATCCATGTCCCACCGGTGCCTGACGCCGATGTCCGGGCTGCGACCGGCATAGTGCCTGTTGTAGCAGCTGTGCCACTTGGAGCATGGCAGTGGTGACACAAAGGATCCACCTCAGGAGCCTGGTGTTGACATCTGGGCAATGGACACCTAGGACAAAGGAGGGGACATGGTATGATTGCATGGCCGTATGACGGTAGCCCATCCACCATGCGCAGTGGACAGCGGTGACATGCGCCCATGAGATGGCACACAGTCTCCTGCAGTGTGTGCACCCACATGAGCCACCAACCTGACTATACACAGCCATGTAGAACACTGCACACCAACACCGCCCATGTGCCACACACCACAACCATGGCAGGCAGGCGACAGGGCTAAGTGACGGGATGGCAGTGGCACAGCTGGAATCCAGGTGTACCCACAGCCCACCTGCAGCAGCCACACACAGCTGTAATGACCATGTGCACAGGGGGCTGTGGTCCACCCCCACCCTGCACAACATCATACCTTGGAACAGAGCCTACCTGCTTGCTGCGGTGCACCCAGCATCTGTCCGGCAGCACCGCCCATGCAGCCTGCATCTTGCGCCCAAGCCCCAGCAGTGGTCTGTCCTGGCCCACCTGCAGTGCCAGCCAGCTGTGCCCTCCTTCTATCCTCAGGGCCTAGTAGGGAAACATGAAGAAAGACACATCAGTATCTGGCAACACCACATGCCCCCCTCAGCACAGCATGCCCCCTGGCCCAGTGCAGCTGCAGTGCGGTGGCACAGCGCACCCATGGTGTGCTGCCATGGCCAACAGAATGTGCAGCCCCAGCCCCCCTGCAGCATGGTGTGCCACCCTGCTGGAACCACAGAACACTGGATGGGCAAAGACATGGGCGAAGTGCACTTACCTGGTCTTGCATGGCACCCCTTTGGACTTGTGCCAGTAGTGCCTGTAGCCTCTCAGGTTCTCTCCACTGCAGGTCCCTGTAGTGGTGGCAGCACTGCTCACTGCTGCGCTGTGCTCCGTGGCCTCCTCCAGCCCCTCAGCCACCTCATGTCACACCTCCGTCCGTGGCCGATTCAGGGGCACCTGACTGAACAGATTGCCTGAATGTGGCTCCACAAGGGCTACAAGGTTTACCAGCTCCACCTGTGACCAGTTAGGTGCCCTGGAACTGCTGCGGTGCAGCATGGTTGTTTCTGCAGTAGTACAACCAAAATGGCACCCAGTAGTGCATGAACCACATGAGTTGGAGGTGTGCGACTCGCTCGGTGATGCGCTGCCATCACCAATCACCAATCGTGCAGCCACAGGGCTGCACGACACAGCTAGTGCAGCACTGGCACATGCTGCAGGTCACCCGGAGGGTCAAAGGGCAATCATGGGGTCAAAGGTCAGCACGCGCACTGTGCGCAACAGTGCAATTGGGCCTGCCATGCATGGGGACAATAGGGGCATGTGGGCCCCACGGTCCATGGGCCAATAGCACCTGGGTGGCATAGGGCATACAGCGCATGAGCACCTCATGCCCAATAGCGGCAGAGTGCTGTATCACATATAGCACAGTGTGCATAGGCTGCGCCACTGACGTATGCAACAGCACTGCGCACATGCACACTGCCGGGCCTATTGCACACGTCACACTGTTGCACCATGGCTTGTGCATGTGCAACACCAATGCGTCATGTACAGTTTCACGATATTCAGCCGGCATATGCAGATTAGCTAAGCAGCATATCTGTGGCTCATCGGAGGCATTTGCATCTCATTACAGTTGCGCATCCCCTCATTTGCATGCGATGTGCTATAAAAGTGCCATGGGACTGCACAGGCTCTAGACTGGTATTGCATCCTTCAGAGTTAAGCCACCAGGCTGTGGGCCTGTCGGGACAGTGGAATGGGAGGGCAGTGTGGGTTGTAGCCATCACTGACCACATGTTTATTCCCACTGGACTAAGCATGATGGATCATGAGGAGGCTGAGGAGCGTGGGCCTGCACAGAAGTGCAGGCCCAACTTCACGACAGCAGAGACTGATGCCCTATTTGAGGCTTACCTGGACCAGGAGCCTCTCCTGAGTGACTCAACATGCACCCCACAGGCCCGGTCAACAGCATAGGAGGGTGTGGCCTGGGCCGTGAACCAGCAGGGCATCCATCAAAGAACTGCACAGGAGTGCAAGAAGAAGGTCAGCACAGACCGGAGGTCGATTAAGGACAAGGTGGCTGCCATCTGAGCTGCACGTGCTGCCACGGGCGGTGGACAGTCTGAGGTGCCACAGCTGTCACTGCTGGAGGAGTTCGTGGAGGTGTCCATGTGGTGCAGCACTGTCGAAGGGGTGCCTGGTGGTGGGTTCCAGATGGGGGGCAGCCCATCATTGCATGGTAGGTACAGCAGCACTTGGGGCAGAGGGGCAGGGGGGCAGGGGTGTGTGCCAGCAGCACTAATGCGACTGTGTTCCCTTTCATCTCCAGATCGCCTGCATGCAGCATCAGGGGTGGGGATGTCCACCATGGGGGCGATCCTGAACCTGGAGGACCGTCCATCCACCTCCACTGGTGTCCAGGGTCTGGACCGCAGGCAGCCTAACCCCACTGTCCATCCAGATGCCTGTGGCATGGTTGCAGACGAGGCCCTGGCTATGTTTCAGCATGATGCCAGCCATGGCATCCAGTGTGTTGAGACACAGATCGGGGCCGGGTCTAGGACCGATGACAACGTGGTCATTATCCATGAAAGTGGGGTTGCCGTTCAGAGGGAGGCACCCATACCACACACCCATCACGGCAGTGCAGACGGTGCCCTGTTGGCGGTTGTCTTCCCACCGGCCCCCACACCTGGCATTGCTATGGGCACCATCCATTCAGCACAGGCTGAAGGGGGTGGCTTTGGTGATGCAGTTGCACTGGCACCGATTGTTGCACAGTGGCTGGAGGGGCAGCAGAGGCAGCCGGATGAGGTCAAAGGGGGGCCAGGAGCAGTGGCCGCTGATGGTGCACCGCAGAATGAGCAGCCCCAAGGGGGCCCACTTTGCAGCCTCCACCAGCATGGGGGACTGGGCTGCAGGGTCAAGCATCACCTGTGAGTTGGCTCAATGCCCATGCCCCCCAGGGTACTGACCCCTTCACCGAGCACACCCATCTGCTATGGGCCTTCATGGAGCAACAGGTGCTAGTCATGGCAGGGGTGTGTGCACTCAACGCAGATCTGCACCAGGCCACAGGGAGGTGTGACAGGGACTATGAACAGCTCCTGGCTGATACCACACATATGCAGGAGGACACGACTGCAGCCCTGGATTGGCTTACCGCTGTGGTCATGGCCTAGCATCACTGGCCACCCTGGTGAATGGCTGTCCACTGCAGACCCTGTGGAGTGCATTCTCCACCCCTTGGTCACAGCGTCCTGCGACCCCCTCTGTTTCGATGCCAGGATCTGCTGTGGGCATTCCGGGCACGCCTGGAGTGGGCATGTTTGGAAGCCTGCAGACACCTGCAAGGAACCAGTCACCTTCCCACAGTGAAACACCTGGGGGACCATCAGAGACACCCTCTGTTGTCATCGCACAGCCAGCATTGGCTGGGAGGTCTCAGTGGGGCCGTCCATGTGCCTGCAGTGGCCATGCGACCGCGCAGAGGTCCTGAGCTGCCATCCTCCCTGTCCGCTGTCTGCTGCTGCCCTGTGTGCACATTGGTGTGGCATGTGCATGTGCGTTCCAAGGTCATGGCATCCATGGTCGACGCTGCACACAGGCCTTGTACACACACACCCAGCTGCTGGCCACTGTGGCATGTACATGATGATGCCAACACAATGCCGGCTGCTACTGTGCACTGGTGTTCAGCATCTGACACACGCCCATTGGTGGCCTCTGGGTGTGTGCATGTGGGTGCCCATGTGCATGTGTGTGTGGGTGTGTGGGGGTGTGTGGTTGGGGTGTGCAGTGCTGTACAGGGTGCTTCCACGGAGTCCAGTCTCAAGCCCATCCATGCTACCCTCCAGCTGTTACTGTCATGGGGCCTGCCCTTGCATGCCTGAATGCTGTGCCATGGTCCCTGGGACATGCATGGGGTCATGTTCACCTACCTGTGTGCACCATAGTGCTCCTCTGCAATTGTGTCCCGGTGCTGCTGGGCCATCCTTGTCAGCCAGGGTTCCCTTCACTGGGGGGGGAGCTGCTCACCACCACCTGGCACGGTGGCCATGTCATCCCCACTGCTGTTCCCCTCTTCAATCTTGACAGCTATCCCATGGTCAGTGGCCATGTTGCGTAGCATATAGCAGGCCAGGAATAGGCCACAGGCCTTTGAGGGGCTGTACAGTAGGGCACCACCAGACCTGTCCAGGCAATGGAACCAGGCCTTCAGCAGCCCAAATACACACTCAGTGATGTTCCATGTGCTGGCGTGTGCCTTGTTGTATCACTCCTGTGCTGGGGTTGACAGGTCGCCGGTATGCAGTGAGCAGCCAGGGCCAGAGTGGGTATCCACTGTCACCCGTGTGTTGACATGTGTGGTTAACATGGTGGTCTGTGTAGCTGCACCCCCCTGCCTTCCTGGCCGCACCCTCTGATGCCCCTGGCCTAGCTTCCCACACACCCTGCCCTGTTGTGCCAGGCTGCCCATTCCAACAGCATACTGACCTACTAGGTGGCCGGTGGGGATGTCCCCACTCTCAAACCTGTGGCACAGTGTTGACTGGTGTCAGATGAAGGTATTGTGTGCTCCACCAGGGTGTGTGGCACAGACATTGATTATGCACCCCCTTGCATTGTACACCACCTGGCAGTTGATGCTGGGGTAGCCCTTCCTGTTGATGTAGGCTACCCCCTCCAGGCCAGGTGGTGTGTGGATGCCTACATGGGTGCAGTCGGTGGCCCCTAGCACGCCAGGCATATGTGCCACCCTGTGGAACTCCTGCATGTTCGCTGTACGCTCTGCCTATGTGCTGGGGAAATGGATATAGTCCACAGCATGTGGCAGCAGTGCATTGAGGAATTGTGTGAGGAGCCATGACATGGCTGACTGGGTTATGCCTGTGGTGTCCACTGTTGGTCTCTGGAAGGTACCCGTGATGAGCAGGCACATGACGGCCATGACCTTGGTCTCCACCGACAGGGCGTGGCTCCATCTTGTGGGTTCCTGCGTCTCATCACTGCACGGCTCACAGAGCTGCCTCAGAATTGCCTAGTTCAGGCAGTACTGGCCCACAATCTCTGTATTACTGTACTGTTCAAAGGTGGTACGGGCACGGTACCACCTGTTCCGGGCATACCGCCAACGGGCCCTTCTACGGCCATGCTGCTCTGCCTCCTGCCTCCTCACACTCCTAATTACTGCTTCCATCTGGAAGATGGCACTGGCATTGGCCTGGGCTGTCCTGTCCCCCATGGGCGGCTGTCTCCCCAGGCACCCCCGGCTGTGTGCCGCTGCATGTGCTCCTGCGCCGGGCGCACACCTGTATTTGGGGTTCCCAGCTGGTGGCCTGTTGGCTGTAGCCTCCACCTCTGACCCATCTTGGCACTTTCACTGCCCCTCCTATGCCTGGTATCGCAGACACATGCTGCTGTTGTTGCCCCCGCACCTGTCTCACAAGCACACACACAGTCGCTCACACACATACAGGCACAATCAGTATCACATGCCCAGTATCACACTCTGTTGCACTTCCTGCCCACCTCTGTCTTTGTCTTGCACCCCTCCTGCTGTCCTGCCTGCCCACTCACTGTCCCTCTCTATTGCTACCCTGTGGCACATGCCTCTGTCCCTTGCTTGCTCCCTCTTTTTTTATGGGCTCAAGTTTGCTCCGTGCATGTCCCTGTTGCTCCATGCTTGCATCATTTGCTTGCTGTTTAATATTGCACTGTGCCGCTTATTTATGGCTACGCCCCCTACACTTGTGCATACATTCATTAGGGTTGCGCATTGGCGCACTGCAAATTATGCAACGCAATGGCTCCCACTGAATATCACTCTTTGGCGCATTTCTGTACTTGCGCAGGTGCATCTCAGTTGTACCATGCGCAACTGCTTTGAATATCCCACCCACAAAAAACAAAGGCCCAGCGATTAAATGGCGCAACAGGGATGTGCCAGCTCAAGTCCGAAAATGCACCATTCTGCGATATTCAGTGGGAGGCAGATGAGCCCCCCCAAATCACAATGCGCAAGAGCGCAATGATAATGAATGCATGCGCAACTGAAGGGGGGAGGAACCATGCATAAATGGCACAGTGCGATATTCAACAACATGCGCCATGCACAATAGGGGAGCAAATGGAAGTTGTGCAATAGCGGAAATGAGCCAAAATAAAAAGGAACAAGAGAGAGGTGCAAGAATGCTACAGGGAAGGCACACATGGCTGAACTGCAGGCAACCACAGAGGCACACAAAAACTGGGAGCAGGACAGGGCAGGAGAGAGACAGAGCACCTGGAACACCCTGGAACAGGGAAGGTGTGGGGATCCTCTGCCACAATGCAGGTCAAAAGGGGGAAGTGCCACACAGCACTGAGGCCACTACAGGGAGGTGTTCCCAGGCAAGGGGAAGTAGCATCAAGGACAGTGGGAGGAACACAGAAACAGCTGCCGGGGGGGTAACACAAGCCAGAGACATGGCCAGTGGCACCATTCAGATGGAGGCAGTTATGAGGGGGGGTGAGAAGGCAGGCAGCAGGGGGGTGCGGCAGTGGAAGGGCCCGTCGGTGGTATGCCCCCAACAGGCAGTACCAAGCCCGCACCAGCTTCAAGCTGTACACTGATACTGAGATCGTGGGTTGGTACCGCCTGAACCGGGTGATCCTGAGGTGGCTTTGTGAGCTGTGCAGTGATGTGATGCAGGCACCCACATGACGGAGCCATGATCTGTCAGTGGAGACCAAAGTGACAGCTTGCATGTGCCTGCTCACCATGGGTACCTTCCAGAGACCAACAGGGGACATGACAGGCATAACCCAGTCGGCCGCATCACGCCTCCTCACCCAATTCCTCAGTGCACTGCTGCCACATGCTGTGGAGTACATCTGTTTCCCCAGCACACTGGTGGAGCGCACAGCAAACATACAGGATTTCCACAGGGTAGCACGTATGCCTGGCATGCTTGGGGCAAAAGACTGCACCCATGTGGCCATCCGCACACCACCTGGCCAAAAAGAGGCCACATGCATGAATCGGAAGGGGTATGAAAGCATCAACTGCCAGGTGGTGTGCGACGCCAGGGGGCGCATAATCAGTGTCTGTGCCACGCACCCTGGGGGAGCACATGATGCCTTCATCTCGCACCAGTCCACACTATGCCACAGGTTCGAGAGTGGGGACATCCTCACTGGCCACCTAGTGGGTGAGTATGCAAAGCATGCAGAAAGACATGGAGCTTGGGATGGGCATAGTCAGAGGTGACATGGGTATTGGCCTAGATGGCCCAAGGCAGGGCGATGCTGATCACCAAACTAACGTCCACCCTCTACACACAGGTGACAGTGGATACCCACTCCATCCCTGGCTGCTCACACCATACCAGTGGCCTGCAACCCCATCGCAGCAACGCTACAGTGAGGCACATGCCACCACACGCAATGTCCTTGAGTGGGTGTTTGGGATGCTGAAGGCAGATTTCCATTGCCTGGACACGTCTGGTGGTGCCCTACAGTACAGCCCCTCAAAGGCCTGCAGGCTATTCCTGGCCTGTTGCATCCTGCACAACATGGCCAACGACTGTGGGATAGCTGTACAGGTTGAAGAGGGGGACAGCGATGGGGACGATGAGGATGCTGGTGAAGATGGTGATGGGCAGCCCCCCCTTAGTTGAAGGGACCCCCGACTGATCCGGATGGCACAGCTGCACTGGGACATCATCACAGAGGAGCACTTCAACCAACACAGGTAAGTCATGGGGCCATGTGCAACCACCATTGGCAAAGGCACAGCCCACAAACATGCATGGACAAACCCCAGGGGTGCATGTCATTAAGGGAATTGGCCGAGCATGGAACCGCACACTCTGTTAGGGATGGGCAAGGTCTAACACGGCACGCAGTCACACACACACACACACACACACCTCACAAGACATGCACAAAGGGTAGGAGGCACGCCAACCCCAACCGCCACCCCTAGCCACACACATGTCCACAGACCACCACGCCCAGTGCCTGTCATTGTGCATGTGTCAGACGCTGGGCACCATTGCACAGTGGTGGACAGCGCAACGCAGGCATCATCATGCACACGCCACAGTGGACAGCAGCCGGGAGGGTGTGCAGATGGAACGTGTGTGTGAATGCAGGGCCGGGTACCCCACCCGTGCATTGCATGTTGAACAACACAATACACACAGAGCAGCATCAGACAGTAGCCGTGGTGGGAGACATGTCAGTCACACGCCACAGTGCCACGGCCACCACGGATGTGTGAGTGGCCCCGCCGAGACCTGCCAGCAGTGACAGGCTGATCAATGGCCTCATGGGGTGGCACTGATGGTCCCCCAAGGGTTCCACTGCGTGAACTCGACCATGCTTGTGCAGGGGTCTGCAGCACATCGAACATGCCTGCGCTAGGCGTGCTCGGGATGCCCACAGCTGAACCCGGTATTGACAAGGAGGGTGTCGCACGACGCCGGGAATGGGGGGTGAACATTGCAAAGCACGGTGTCTGCGACGCATGGGCAAATAAATGTGTGCCCATTGTGGCCATGACAGCTGTGATTGCCTGTGTCTGCCTGTCAATGGCAGCAGTCACATCCTCCCACATCTGGTCCATCCTTGCCAGGAGCAGAGTGGTGTCTCTGCAGTGCTGCTCCTCTGCCTGGCTCAGAGCCGCACTGAGTGCATCCACCACCGTCACAAGCCGCACCTGCTGATCAACGGATTCTTGGAGTATGCGGGTGTGCTCTTCTAAGAGGTCATCTGCCTGAATGGCATGCTGTCCCTCACGGTGTTCATGGCCCTGATGGGCAGCACCCCTTGAGGGTGGGCACTGCACACCAGGGCCAGGCCTGGGCATGTCACAGGCGGTGCACTGATGCTGCCCCCTGACACTGTACCCCCATGGCCATTGGCCGACTGCTGACACTGCCCCTCCGGCTGCCGCACTACGGGGCTCAATGGTGCCGCTGCAGTGGCCGCAACAGCCCCACTGTCCTGGACACACACCAGTGCTGCCCCACTGGTGCAGACAGGCACAGGCTGGGAATGTGATGTCACGCAGGCCTCCACGGCGGCACCACCCACGGCCTTGCCCATGATGTCACCTGCTGTGTGGCCATCCTGCAGCCCACACGTATCACTGTCCATGAAGTGAGCTCCATCAACATCAGTGATGGATCCGGCACCCGCCCGAGTCTCAGCATGCCGGCATCCATGGATGCCGGCATGCTGGGACATGGGCAGGGCCTCCTCTATGCCTGCTCCACCAACATCAGTCCAGACATCCAGGCGGGCCCACTGTCACCCTGACCTTCGTATGCCTGTGGAGGTGGATGGGCCCTCCTCTATGTCCATGGTACCACACTCAGTGGACAAGCCCACCACCGCTGACCCATGTAGAAGCTCAGGAGCTGTAAGGGAACACAGTAGCATTAATGTATTTGCCCTAGCCTGTCCCCCCCATTGACAGACCAGGACCTACCATGCAGTGACAGGCTACCACCTGTCTGGAATCCATCACCTGGAACACCCTCGATGGCACAATGCTGCATGCTGCCAGCAACCCACTGTTCTTGTGGGGTCAGGCATTGCACATCTGGCTGTCCCCCACCGGTCACAGACTGTGATGCCCTGATGGCAGCCACCTTGTCCTTAATCCTCCACCTGTCCATGCCCATCTTCTTTTTGCACTCCTGCATGGACCGCTGGTGGCTGCCATACAGGCTGACAGCATGCGCCACCTCTTCCCATGCAGCAGCATGGGCCTGTGGTGTTCCCCGCCGTCCACTGAGCAGCTGCTCCTGGTCTAGGTAGGCCTCAAACAGGGCATCTGTTTCTGCCTTTGCGAAGTTAGGCCTCCTCTTCCTCCCATGTCTCTGTTCCTCTTCCTCCACCTCACGATCGCTCATTATTCATCCTGTGAGAATGACAGGTGTTACCTGTGACTGTGCAGTCCCATGCATGTCCCACACACCACAGTCCACACTCCCAAACAGCATGCAAATCACCACAACAGACTGCAATACCAACTATGGTCAGTGCAGTCCAATGTCACATTTTTATAGCGCAATGCATGCAAATGAGGCAAGGCGCAATTTTAAGTGGATGCAAATGCAGTATCTGCAACATTGAATGGCTGATTAGCTGATTTGCATATGCCTGCTGAATATCGCGCTGTTGCGCTTTGCGCAATTGTGTTGAATGTGCTCAGGCAAGGGCGCATTTCTGTGACATGCGCAGTACACACTGAACTGTGCATGCCCGGGGTGATGATGCAGATGCCTGCCATGCTGCTGATGTGCTGTGCTCGGGAGGCAATGTAGGGCATGGCCACCATTGTGCCAGTGGTGCTACTGCACTGTTCACATGTATGGCGCTATGGCACTGGGGCACCATAGGTGTACTGGAGCCACAGCGTGGTAGGCCACTACAGGAGGTGGCACACAGGCACCCAATTGTGCTACATGCATTGAGTACCAATCATGCTGTGGCAGTCCGTGTGCGAGAGACCCTTGACCCTGTGCCCGACCTTTGCCCCCTAGGTGCCATGAGTCCACATGGGTGCAGCACTTTCACGCTGTTTGGTGACAGCGTGATAGGGAATGGCAGCACTGTACTGCGCAGCATCTGCACTTGACGGACCGCACTACCGAGAGACATTTTGACTCCAACTAGCTGTAGAGATGGCACGGAGGAGGGCTGCTGTGTGGTGCCAGGTGGAGCTGGCCAATTTGGTGGCCATTGTAGAGCCCCATGCTGGGGCACTTTATGGTGATGCACCCCTGGACAGGGCCAGGAGTGCAGTATGGGAGGAGGTGGTGGTGGCGCTGGTGGAGGCCACGGGAATCGGGCGCACAGCTGAGCAGTGTCACCACCGATACAGGGACCTCTGGCACAGGGACCTGGACAGGCCTGCCCACCTGCGGGGATGTGCCAGGAGGGGCACAGTGCCACGGCTAGGTAGGTGCCCCATCCATACACTGTTAACGTCCATACAGGTATCACGGTTGTATGTGTCGGGCACATTGGGGCCATCCAGTGTTGGCCATGGTGGTGGTATCAGGGTGGGGGGTGGATGGGTATGGCTGTGTGGAACTGCACACACAGGGGCGGGGGGACTTTGCTACCAGATTGTACTGATGTTCCTCTCTCCATGTTTGCACCTTCGGCCCAGAGGAGCATCAGCGGGTGAGGTAGAGGAGGCGCCACCAAGAGGACCAGTAGGCCGGGAGGGATGCAGGACCACAGAGGCTCAGGGACCAGCCTGATGATGGTGAGTGCCTTACATCCATGATTACTATTGCATGCTGTGTAACAGTGAGGGCAGCGGGGCATGGCCACCATCCATTGACACCACTGCCATGCACACAACTTGTTACAGTCAGCACTGTCCAGTGGCACTGCATGTCTGGGAGTGTGTCAATGGTGGTCCATGCATGCACCGGGTACATGGATGTGCCACTGCCTTCACACCGCATAGCCATGTCACTGTACAGCCATGGTGGTGCTGTGCGAGACATGGGTGGTGGGTGTGTGCAGTGGTCTGCATGGCTGTGAGTGCCTGGGTAGGCAGGTCTTGTGGACACGGTCACTGTGGGTGGTCGCACACCATCACAGGGGCGTGGCACATGGCTGTATGCCATGCACAATGGGTGGGCTGCAGGGGGCTGGACAGTCACACGTATTGACTCTGCTCCCTTATCCTAGGTGGACAACACTGGATGGCCCTGGAATGGGGCATACAGGAGCTTCTGCAGCTGGCACAGGCATCCCTGGCACTGCTGGAGCAGATGGAGTGGCACGGGGTCCGGAGGAGAAGCACCCGGAGGTGCCACAGGAGTGGAGAGCAGGGAAGAGAATAGGCCCTCCATGACCCCCTGACACACCTAACCCCTGGTCCCACCCTCACACCACTTCTTCCCTCTCCCATTTGTACACCCCTGCCCCATGCCCGCCCCACCTTGTTTGTGGCCCTTCCCCCCACTCTTGTATATATTTGTACATATGTTTGAGTGTTTATATTTTTTAATACATACATTTTGTTATGACAACTGTGGTGGTCTCTGATTTGCAGTGGGCTACAGGTGCTCAGCTGCAGTGGTGTGCATGGCGTCAGGGGTGGTGCAAGTATGGGCGTGTGTGTGTGTGTCCGGAAGGGAACCACCTATGGTGTGGGTGGGGGGTTCAGTCACTGTCTGTGGTTTGTGTGTTGTTCTCTGTGCACTGGATGCCTGTGTGCAGTGGTCCACGGTGTGCACCCCTGTCAGGCTGTACATGGCCTGTGCAGCTGACACCCTTGCATGTCTGTGATATGCATGGTCTGCTGGCATGTCAGTGGTGGCTGTCCATGCTGGACAACCACTGTACCTGGCACAATGCCAGGTTGCCTCCCGTCACCAGTATGGTGCACTTCTGCCTCCGGAGGCACTGTGGCCTCCGCTGTTGTTGTCCTCCCTCCATGCTGTCGCTTGTGTCGGTTGCAGGGGATGTGCTCCACTGTCTGTCTCTTGTGCTCCAGCCTCATGCTGGTGGCATACAGCTTCATGGTGCCTGTGCAGGGTGGCTGGCACACCTGTGCCATGTAGGGGTGCTGACCATGTGTACATGGCTGCCATGGCCACATGCAAGTGGCTTGGTTGACCCACTACTGTGTCCCTGTGTTGGTGTGCCCTTGGGTATGGGTGGCTGTTTGTCCATGCACTGTGTTGCATCCTGTGTGGTGCATGCTTCCATGCAACACTGTGTGTGTCTGTGCTGGCTGTTGTGACCAGTGCTGGGATGGGATGTGTCCTTGGGAGGGTGTGCAGGGTGCAGTACTGCTGGTGGTTGGGTCCGGGGCATGCCCTGTCGCATGTGGGGTACCTCGTGTGCTGATGCATGATCAGTCTCTCAGCTGTACCTCAGGGGGCATGCAGGGTGGCACTGTGTATGCAGTTGTACCATCGCTGTCTGCTGCTGCCCGCTGCAGGGTGCACATGGTGGGGCTGTCTTGCATGGCTCTGTGGTGCACAGGGTTGCATTGTCACAGTGGGGGTGGTGGCATGCATGGGGTGTCCTGCACTGTTGGGTGCTACTCCTGGGCATGGTGTATGGGGATTGTGGTGCAGGGTGTGCTCTGCATTGGTGGGATGGTGTGGCATGGGGTGGTCGGCCCTCCTTGTGTGCCGGTCACAGCTTGCCAGGGGGTGTGCTGAGGCACCATGCCCTGGCTGTGGGTTGGTTGCTGGTATCCATGGGCCATGGTTATTCCGGCCCTCCACTGGTTGTGCAGTGAAACATAGAAACATAGAAGTTGACGGCAGATAAGGACCGCAAGGCCCATCCAGTCTGCCCATTTCTTTTTCTACCTTATAAATGTGCCATCGGCCTTTGCTATGTCAGTGACCTATCTATTCATAGTCATTTGTATTGCTCCCTTATGCCTATCCCATGCCTGTTTGAAGCCCTGCACTGTATTCATAGCCACTACTTCTTGTGGTAAGCCATTCCATGCATCTACCACCCTTTCTGTGAAAAAGAATTTCCTCACATTCCCCTTAATCGGCCTCCTCTAATCTCATGCTGTGTCCTCTTGTCCTGCTATTTTTCTTATATTTAAACATGTTAGACTCTTTCACCTTGTTTATGCCCTTAAGGTGTTTAAATGTCTCGATCATATCACCTCTCCCTCCTTTGCTCAAGGGTATACATGTGAGCTCTGCTAATCTGTCCTCATATGTCTTCTGATGCAGTCCCTGCACCATTTTGTTGCCCTTCTCTGGACTGCCTCAATTTTGTTAATGTCCTTGTGAAGGTGTGTCTCCAATATTGCACGCAGTACTCCAGATGGGGCCTAACCAATGTCTTGTACAGAGGATTATTACCTCCCTCTTACGACTTGTGATACTTCTACTAATACACCCTAACACCCCTAGCCTTACCTACCGTTTTAGAGGTCTGCTTGATGATTTCAGGTCATCAGTGATGATGATGCCCAAGTCTCTTTCTTCCTTGACTGCTAGCAACTCTCCCAGCCTATAAGTGGCTTCCAGGGTTTCTCTTCCTATGTGCATGATTTTGCACTTCTTTGCATTAAATCCCAGTTGCCACTCTTCTGACCATTCTGCTAGTTTATCCAGATCTCTTCTCATTCTGCCCACCCCATCTGGATCATCTACTCTGTTGCAGATCTTGGTGTCATCTGCAAACAGACACGCCTTACCCTCTAGTGCATGGGGTGTGGGGGTGATGTCTGTTCTGCTGTGTGCTCCTCTGCCCATCTGTGGCATGGGTGGTGGGCCCCTGCATCCTGTCCCTGTGCATCCCTGGTTGTGCTGTTGCACTGCTGCCCTGCTCCATGGGGTGTCCCTGGTTGCACTATGGCACATCTGGACTGCTCCACTGAGCATCCCTGGTTGCGCTATGGCACAGGTGGTGTGATATTCAGTCGTGTGCCGCAGGTGCATCTTGACCTGCGCAGTTTTTGAATATCACACTTCTTGCACGTGGGCACAGTGGACTTGCACTTGCTCCTGCTGTTGCACACTTTTTTGGTGCAGTTTGAATATCCGGGCCACAGTATACAAATTTACAGTCAGTGCATGTTAACGTCAGGACATGGTTAAAGTAAGTTTACACAGTTTGATCACAACAAGCCTTAGGTAAAGCAGCATTCTTCAACAACCAGGTTTTTATAGTGTTCCAATGTGGGACCATTTTCTGTAAATGTAAAGGATATGGTAAATTATTCCGTAACTTAGGAGCAATATGAACAAAATTTGAATCTCCTTGCACCGTTTTCATAACTGGCACTTGATATTCAATCAAATTGGCCAAATTCAAACCATTGTTTACATTCCTAGGTTTTACATGAGAACTCTCAGTGCTATAAACAATTTATTCTGACATAAAAATCTTCATTACCCACTCACCCAGTAATAGTAATATTTGAGAAACATACAAAAAAATGAGCACAGCATGCAAGAACTCCTCTCTGTCCCCTGAGGAAGAGGTGTCAGCTTTCAAGTGCTGGGGATTTTGTGCTACTACTGCTGGGGTCTAATTGAGACATTTTTGCCAGAATAAATTGTTTCTAGCAATAAGAGTTCCAGTATACCGTGCTCATTCTTTTTTGGTTTCGCAGGTGTCATTGTTTTAGTATTTTAAAAGTTGCATCAGGGAAAAGTATACTGAGCAGGTAGCAGCTTGCTTCCAGCTGCATCCTGGGGAGAGGGGGTAGTCAGACAGTACAATTCAGTAATAAATCTACAGACTGACAAGGTACAGAACAGCACACTTAAACTGTAGAAGCAGTAATATAAGTTGCAAGATGCAAACAAATGGATATGGACAGGGCTGAAGGACAGTGTGGAAATGACAGCACAATGCAAAGGCAAAGCAATATAATAACAAGGTACAGACTATCACACTTTAAAGGAGCATGGTGAAGTACTGTAAATGGTGTAAATTGTTACTGTGTTCGGAAGGGAGAGGGAGGACACCAGTACAGGTCAGATGAGGGAGGGTCTACCGGAGGATGCCTGGAACCTCGAGGTGTAGCGTGCAGACCAAAAAAATCAGGTGGCTGTGGATGGTGGTTCATATGGGCACCACCACTGTAGTTCTGCCACTGGACTTCCAATGCTCAGAGGAGCAGCAGGCAGATGGGAGAGGTACAGACAAAGTGTTATGCTGGGTTTTGTACTTTAACTGGTAATTGCTGCTATTTTTTTAATGGTGTAAAGTGTTGGTGTATGGGAGAAGGGAGGGGGAGGATGCCAGTACAGAGTGAGTGTGTGAGGGAGGGCCTACCGGAGGACGCCAGAGACCACGAGGTGCACGCCGACCAATCAGGTGGCTCTGGAAGGTATATACTTCCCAGAGGGCCAAGTAACCCCTTATGTGAGCAGCCCCAAACTGAGTGCTACAAAGCAGGAGTGTGGCATCCTGACTAGGTGGCATCTGGGGCATCCACAGGGAGGACAGCAGGCAATGCTGCACACTGCACCTAGAGTAGGAATATCAGAGAGTGGGATTAGTACCAAGTAAGATGTAGTAACAGAGTCTACAGAAGTAATTACATTCTAGCTAGGGAAAAGAGCCATAGAGCCTAACAGGGGGAAAGACCTGCCAAATGTAATCAAGGTGTAAGGAATTTAATAAGATAGACCTTGAAGGTAAAGTCTAGGGGAAACCAGCTGAAGCCCACATAGAACGCATACAGAAAACGTGGGGGGCTAGGAGTTGTTACAGACACCAGAACAGTTGGGAAGGGGAGAGGTGGAGAAAAGCAGGAAGGAAAACTAGACAGGTCAGCAGAGGAAGGATTGTAAGCTGTAATGGATGTGGAGCTGCAGTCTTCATGGAAATATTGTGGAAAACAGGGGGATGCTCAGTGTGCAGGACCCTAGGGCAATTAAGAAGAGAGGTACAGTGGCTTAGTTGGGAGTTGGAACGCAGGTGAGGGGGAAACAGGGACAATCAGCAGTGGATGATAGAGCAGGTAGTGGCTGCTTCAGGGCACAGTGATAACAAGCACAGTACAGAAAATGAAGGTGTTACACAGGGGCTGGGGCATACCATCATCAGGGAACATGCAGAAGTGGCTGAACTAAGGAGGATGAATTGTGGGTGGTAAGGAACAGGAGGGCAAGAGCATCTACTCTAGGAAGGAAAAGGGGAACAGAGGAAAGTTCTCTGGTTGATATACCTACATCTAACAGATATACAGTAATGGTAGGGGGGATGAGGGATTAAGGGAGGGGAAAGGGCCTGGGAACCACAAGGACATAGGTTGGAGGTGGGGGCAGTGGAGAATTAAGTATCTTAGAAGGTCAAACATGGAATGGAAGCTAAGGGGGAGAGGAAGGGGAAGAGCTCAGGAGGGCAAAGAGGGGAAGGAAGCCAGAAGGGAGAGGTGAACTATGAGGGAGGTAGAGTTACAGGAGGAAAGGAGAAGGTGTACTAGAAGCAAGTAAGGGGAACTAGGGGGTCAAATAGGGGTGAAGAGGCAAGAATTGGGGATGACTCTAGCAAAGGACAAGAAGGGGCAGAGGAGGAGGAGGAGGGGCAATAGCTTATGAGAAGATGAAGGGACATTGGGATATAGACACACAGGCAGCAAAGGTAGTGGTTTTCAGGGATTCAATAATAAAATGTATGCAGTGGAGGAGAAAAGGGACCCATGAAATAACTTACTGGCAGCTTGCATGCAAGGAATGGAGGTGGGAAGAGCAACACTTAAGATCAGGGAGGTGTTAAAGGAGACAGGAGGGAAGCCAGACTTGATTATACACATTGGGACCAATGATCTAGCAGATGAGGAGGAGGGGGTGGTACAGAACAGATTCAAGGAAATAGCAAGATTGTGCAGGGACTCTGTTAACTCACTTGCCTTTTTGGGAGTAATTCCACTCCCCTGGGCAAGCACAGCTAGGAAAAGCAGAATAGCAGAATTCAATGAGTGACTGGGTGTTTGGTGTAAAGAAGAGGGGTACATTCATATGGGGGGTTGGGGAACACATAGTCGAATAAGGGGTGTTATTGCCCAGACAGAATGCACCTTAGTTGGGAGGGAAGGAAGACACTAAAGAATGGACTGGAGGAATATATGGGAAGGGAACTTATTCTCAAATTGAAAAAGGGAGGTCAGTGGATCCTCCCCACCAAGGCAGTAACAAAACAGGGGAAGGGGGAGTGAGGGGTTGATAAGGAGTCAGGGAGAGAAGAAGGGTAGTAGGGCAAACCAGGATAAAGTTATTTAATAAAAGAGCCGAGGTAATTCAGGAATAAAATTGAAGGTGCTGTCACTGAATGCCCACAGTCTCAGCAATGAGATGCCCTTCTTGCAGAGCATAAGGTGGATATAGTGGCAGTTTCTGAGACCTAGGCTATAGCACATCACAACTGGGATCTCTCCATCCCTGGTTACACGCTTTACATAAGAGACAGAGACAGGCAAAGGAGGGGGGTGGCAGCATACATTAGGGACAGAATAATTTGCATGACGGAGGAGGAAAAGGAAAAGGGGAAGAAAGAAACATTGTGGCTCCAGTTACAGACTAGCAGAGGAAGAAAGATCAGAATGGGGTGGTATACAGACCACCCAACCAGGTTGAGGACAAGGACAGAGAGCTGTGTTCCCAGTTGAGGAGTATAGCAGGGAAAGGGGAGGTGGTAGTGGTGGAGGATTTTAACCTGCCTAAAGTGGACTGGGCTATTCTTACCACATCCTGCACCCAGAACCAGGATATCCTAAATGCAATCCAGGAGAGCTTCAGGACGCAGTGTGTGACTGATGCTACCAAGGAGGGGGCAATCCTTGACCTAGTACTCACTAATGAGGAAACACATACAGGAGATAGAAGTTAAGGAACTCCTGGGTGAAAGTGACCACAGTACAGTGTGGTTCAGTTTGGACATGGGCAGCGATGACACCGGCACCAGGATCAGAACACTGAATTTCAAGAAGGCAAATTTTAAAAAGATGAGAGGAGTGCTAAGGGAAAACATTGAGAGGATGGAAGAAGGCATGGGACGCAAATATTTTGGGCCATCATTAGGAGGGCCATTCAGAAAGCCACATACAGTTGTATCAAAGTAAGGGGTAAGAAATCAAAAGCCATAACTCCAAGCTTGTTTAATGGTGAGGTGGCCAGAGTGGTAGGCAAAAGAGGGCAGCATATAGAAAATTCAGAACAGCAAAAGAAGAAGATGAGGAAGTTTACCAGAAGTTGGCTAAGGTAGCAAGAAGGGAAGTGCAGCAGGCAAAGGCACATAAAGAGCTCCACATAGCTGAAGGAATAAAGAATGGGGAAAAGATCTTCTTTAGCTACATAAGTGAATGGAGGGACAAAAAGAACTGTATTATTAGGCTGAGGAAAGGGGATGGATGGGTTGATGAAGATGGGAGCAAAGCAGAGGTATTAAATGAATATTTCTGCTCCATCTTCAGAAAGAAAAAGGACTAACAAGTGCCATGTGCAGGGAGAAGGAGGGAGGGAATGGGGGGAGCTGTAGAGGTACTCAAGATTGAAAGAGTGAGAGAGGGGCTGATGGCTCTAAAGGTGGGTAAATCCCTGGGACCAAATGAGATGCACCCTAGGGTGCTGAAAGAGTTAGCAGAAGATCTAGCAGGGCAGCTGGCTGTTCTCTTCAATAGATCTCTGGAGTTGGGAGTGATGACACTGGAGTGGTTAATGACACATGTGGTACCACTCCATAAGAGTGGATCTAAGGATAACCAAGGTAACTACAGGCCAGTCAGCCTGACCTCAATAGTATGTAAACTCATGGAGACCATGCTAAAGGAAAGGCTGGTGAGATACATTGAAGAGAATGGTCTACAGGACAAAAGACAGCACGGGTTTGTGGTAGGTAGATCATTGCAAATTAACCTACCTAGACTTTAGCAAGGCATTTGACACAATCCCGCACAAAAGATTAATAATCAAGTTAGCCAGCCTGGGAGTGGGTCCCAGGGTGGTAGCCTGGGTAGCAAACTGGCTGCACAACAGGACACAGAAGGTAATAGTGAATGGAACACATTCTGAAGAAAGGGGGGTTACTAGTGGAGTACCTCAGGGCTCAGTACTGGGTCCAGTCCTCTTTAACGTCTTTATAGGTGACATTGCAGAGGGTCTGGAAGGAAAGGTATGCCTCTTTGCAGATGACACAAAGATCTGTAACAGAGTTGATACAAGGGGTTAGAAAGGATGAGAAGGGACTTGGCAAGGTTGGAGGAATGGTCAGACATATGGCAACTTAGATTCAATGCAAAGAAGTGCAAAGTAATGCACCTGGGAAATAAAAATCTAGGAGAAGAGTACACAACAGCAGGGGAGGGGAGAGACTGAGAGAGCTTAATATGTATACCCTTGATGAAAGGAGGGACGGGGGGGACATGATAGAAACTTTTAAGTACCTCAAGGGAATCAACAAAGTCCAGGAGGGTAGCATCTTTCAGAAAAAGAGATGTGTAAGAACAAGGGGGCACAATTTAAAGTTAGAGGGGTGACGGCTCAGGGGTAATGTGAGGAAATTCTTTTTCACGGAGAGAGTAGTGGATGCATGGAACCACCTTCCTGGAGAGGTTGTGGGGTCTAAAACAGTGGGGGAATTCAAACATGCATGGGACGGACATAAGGCAATTATAGTTGGGGGTTGCAGGAAGTAGGCTGTTGGTTAACTAGAATCTGCAGCTTATCCAATAGGTAGGGAAATGGGCAGACTGGGTGGGCCAAGTGGTCCTTATCTGCCATCAAAGTCTATGTTTCTATGTTTCTATGTTTCTAACCTGGTCAAGTTCTTCGATTGGTCACGAGGGCAGTGGATGGAGGCCAAGTGATGGACATCGTATTCCTGGACTTTAGCAAGGCCTTGGATTCTGTACCAAACAAGAGGTTGATAATGAAACTGAGAGACCTGGGGTGGGAAAAATATAGTAAGATGAGTTGAAAACTGGTTGAGTGGCAGGACCCAGAATGTAGTGTTTGGGAGAGAGTTCTCCAGCACCAAGGAGGTCACCAGTGGGGTCATGCAGGGATCAGTGTTGGGGCCTGTGTTGTTCAATGTCTTCTTACGTGACATCAAGGAAGGCATTAAAAGCAAAATGTGCCCATTTGTGGATGACACCAAACTCTGTGGGATGGTGGTCACCAAGGAGATGATACAGGATCTGAAGGATGACCTCAGCAGGCTTGAGAGATGGTCAGGAATCTGGCAACTCGGCTTCAATGCCAAATGCACATAGGGGCCAAAAACCCTAGGACGGAGTACTAGCTAGGGTAGGTTCAGGTAACTGCTTTCAAAGAGGAAAAGGGTCTAGGAGTGGTGATTACTAGTGACCTAAAGCACTCCTCTCAGTGTAAGAAGGCAGCAGCAAAGTCTAACAGGATGCTGGGCTATATTGCAAGGGGATTCAGTAGTAGACGAGTGAGGTCATTTTACCATTGCAGGTCATTAGTAAGACTACACTTAGAATATGGGGTGAGGTACTGGCATCCAATCCTTAAGAAGGACATCAACCTGCTGGAAGGGGTCCAGAGGAGAGCAACCAAGATAATCAAGGGGCAACAGGATAGGTCCTATGAGGAGATGCTGGGAGCCCTGAGGATGTACTCCCTGGAAGAGAGGAGGGAGAGGGAAGATATGATAGAGACCTTCAAGTACATGACAGGAATCAATAGAGTGAAAAGGGAACATCTCTTTAAAATTAGTGACAACAACACCACATGGAGGCACAGCCTAAAAATGAATGGGGGGGATTCAGAAGGGATGTAAGGAAGCATTTCCATATGGACAGGGTTGTGAATGCCTGGAATGAGCTGCCAGAAGAGGTGGTATCAGTGAAGATGGTGGGAGAATTCAAGAGGGCCTGGCACAAATAAAAAGGAAACCCTTGGGACCAAGGAAGGGGAGAAGGGGGGAGAGGGAGGGATGGTTGGGGGTAGGGTCATTGGTGTGTGTTGTAATGCCAGGACCCTGCATCATTTATCAAGCAGACGTAACAGACCAAGTGGTCTTTTTCTGCTGGCTCTTTTCATATGTTTGTAATTAATAAAAGCAGATACCTGGCATGTTACAGGTTAGGATACAGGTTTATATATCCAGTATCATAGTTCCAAGATTTGTTGGTAGCATGCTTAGCTTCTGTTGTCTATACATCTTGAATTTGTAAATGAGTAGAAGTTGGTGTAGCAATGCCTTTTTAACCTACACCCAAGCCATGTAGGGGCATATTTTCAGTATGTACCTAATAGATGTGAAACAAGGAAACTGAAGGGAGATCTGTGCATAAAAGTAGAATGAAGAATAAAAATATACTGTAGAAGTGTACCAGCAGGAGACTTTCTGGTCAATCAAGTCTGCTTGGTGTGGAGGTATGTGCCCCTTATAGATTCATGCCCATCCACCCCTCTCCTTGGCCCTACTCACCTGTCCCCTCTTCCTATCCCACCCTTCTCTTGAAATGTTCCACAGTATTTGTATGAACAAGTGTTTCAGGGAGCATATTATATCCTCCCACAAACTTTTCAATAAAATAGTCCTTACTGGCATCCCAACTGAATCTTCCCCCTGTTGATTTGCTTATGTTCCCCCAAGTGTTCTTGGTCTGACTGGTCCTGAAAAGTGTTCTAGAGTAATCCCTGTTTATGTCTCTCGTGTATTTGAATATCTTTGTTGGTACCCTCATCAAGCATGACCTCCTCATATTAAGGCCTTTCGCAACATGTTTTTTTAAATGTTCTGGACACAACTCGGACAACCATTGGGGGTAACCATAGTTCATCTATGTTTGACAATGGTATGTCCTTTGTCATATAAACATGTGCTAGAAAAACAATTAGCATAATTTATTTGCCTATTAAAATGCAGAATTTTACACCATAAACTAGCATGAACACCATAATATTAATGTGCAATTCATGAAGCAAAAAACAAGGTTCACACAGAGAAATTATTTACTTCAGCATAAAAGAAAATCCTAGATAACTCAACACATCTTAACAGAGTTTCATTTTAAGGTTGTCTAAATAGCAATTAGGCCATGTTTTATCAGTTGTGAATGAGGATAGAATCTATTAGAAAAAGAGACCCCAGTGGCTATGAGTAAGTAAATAAAAAATATTTCAAAAGTATGTTTGGATAATATGTATTCATTATAGAATGTTAAGGCTGTTGGAAAAATGAAACTACTTAATCTATGCAGAAATTAGTTTTATGACACAATAAATATCTGAAATGAATTAATGGATACCCAGGAATGATCATGGTCAACATAAATAATTCTTAGACTATATTGACCATTGTTATCTATGGTCAGTCCCTGTGCCATTTACCATCAGTGTTTTTCCATAGCTAGCCAAGATAACAAACTCTGGTCAGAGCCACTACGGTTGCTAATGCATTAACTTGATAAGGGTGTCTCATGAGCTTAAATGTAACGATTAATTGCTGTAAGCAGCTTTGTGTGTAAATTTCATTTTTGGAAAAGTGGGATCATTTATCTGGTTGATCCTGTGTTTCCCATGTGTTTAGAGTGCGAGTGGCGAGTGCATCTTGTACTATGTGGGGAAGAAGAGGGAGTTCTGCACCAAGGCATTCAAGTTATGGTAGAGGAAATGGTGCAGAGAGGAGAGGTATGGCTACAATGGGGACTGAGGGCCAACTTGGAATGATAAGAGGCTATAATGAGGTGAATGCCAGCTTTCATTAAGTAGGAAACCGTGGTCCTCAGTGCACATTTTAAATGTTAATTCAAAGGACATTTAAAGTAGTTGAAGGGGGTGATGGAACAAATGGGGGATGCAGAAAGTGGGCCACCACACTCTGAGGTAAAGAGTAGTGAGATCCCAAGCAGATGGTTAGCAAATCAGGAAGGGGGGGCAGTCAAAGAAGAAAGGTGAGGAAGGAGGAACAATTGGAATAAGGAGAAAGTGACAAAAAGAAATCTGAGGGATATCAAAAAGGTGCAAGATCTGCATCAGAAACCCTATGAGAGGAAACCAAAAGAGCTCAATATGTGCACACTGGAGGAGAAGAGGGAGAGTTGGGTATGATGGTGCCCATTAAATACCTCAAAGGGGTTAATAAAGTACAGAAGGGAGGTATGTTTTAGAGAAAAAGGTGCTGTAGAAAAAGGGGTCATGATATGAAGCTGGAAGGAGGTAGATTCAGGAGAGATGTGAGGAAATACTTCTTCACAGAAAGAGTGGTGGATTCCTAGAACAGCCTTTCATTGGAGGCAGTGGGGGTGAAACCAGTGGTGGATTTCAAAAATGCCTCAGATAGGCACAAAGAACCCTTGGAGAAAGGAAGGGGATAGAAGAGAAAGTGCTATTGATCAAGCTTGGTCTCCAGCAAAACTGATTATAATTGAAAATGGGCAGACTAGATGGGCCCAGCAGTCACCATCAGTTTCCATGTTTCTATGTATGACAGATTAGGTGATTCAAATGGATAAAATATACAATTATTAATATGCACATTGTCGATACTGTTAGCTATGAGATAGAAATAATTAATGTTGTGCTATGCTACACAGACATGTTAATCAAATCAGTAACAATATATGCAATGAGCAAGGCTAAAAAAATCAAGGGGAACATATGTGAAGGAATATACTAATCATGTGTGAAGGCACATAAAGAGCTCCGAATAGCTGAAGAAATAAAGAATGGAGAAAAGATCTTCTTTCACTACATTAGTGAATGGAGGAACAAGAAGAATGGCATTGTTAGGCTGAGGAAAGGGGAGGGATTGATGGGTTGATGAAGACAGGAGCAAAGCAGAGGTATTAAATTAATACTTCTGCTCCATCTTCACAAAGGAAAATGATTGACAAGTGCCATGTGCAAGGAGAAGGAGGGAGGGAATGGGGGGAGCTGTAGAGGTACTTGAGATTGAAAAAGTCATAGAGTCGTGACACCATGATAGGTACATACTGTACAAAATTACTGTAGTATGATGGTACCCAGCTATACACCAATATTGAGTAAGCTTCAATATGGGATATTTATTTTTGTTTTATTTTTAAGAATACAGACATTGTCTACACAGTAATGATAGATAGCCAAGTATGCTTTTTACAGTTTGTGGCCTTGTTTTTTTTTAGTTCATTCATTTTTGGGAAATCACTTGTAATGGGACTGCAATTCTGTTCAACCAATTAAATTTTGGTTTGGAGGATGGAGGGAGGTGGAAGAGACAGTGCTGTAGATCAAGTTGGGTCTGCAGCAAAAGTGAACATATATTAATTAAATACAGGCAGACTAGATGGGCCCAGCAGTCATTATCTGCCTTCAGTATCTATGTTTCTATGTGTGATAGGTCAGGTGATTCAAATGGCTATAGTGTAACATTATTAGTATCCGCAGTCAATACTGTAAACTGTGCGGCTCACATAATTCATGTTATACTATGCTTTACAGACACAATAATCAAATGAGTAATAGAGGGTAGAGGAGTTGAGATAGCTAGGTGTTGCAAACTCAGGGACAGTTGTTAACATGTATTTTCCTGTGGACAGAGTGCAAAGGGAAGCCTAGATACCTGCCAGCCATGTACAGTCTGATGTCATGACTCTACACAACACTATAGGTATAAAAACTGATAATAGCATATTGTTTTCCTGTTTGCAAAGCTGTTTTCTCTAACACTTGGAGTTATTACTAGGAATTCAGAGACAACAGGAGATGTTGTACATCCATATATAGTTGACTCATAATTGTGTAAAATGGTCATTTAGTTATCTCCCATGCATGTATGTGTGTAGTTTTCTCTAGGTTCCTTATTTCCACAAAGGGCTGTGATAAGGAGTAAGGACTAATAGAATTTGTTTTTACTTTCTTTATGCTCCCCTCTCTGGCCCCTTAGGACTCTCTCCAGTGTGGTCTCTCAGAATGACCAACTCCCACTACACCTGAGGTCTCCCCAGACCTAGCCTCTGTCTCAGGATCTCTCCTCACCCTACTACCGATCCCCCAACCCCCCAGATCTGAGCCCCATGAGGTGGGACTGCCAACTCCTCTGGCACTCTATCTAGAATCTAGTAGGGCAGCCAGAGCAGGGAGGAGTTTCAGAGGTTGGCTGGGGTAGACCCAGCATTGAGTGTGGGGGCCGTCCACTGGACCTGCCTTCGCCTTCCCAGATGCCAGTGCTTTTTTCTTTGTTTCGAGTTCCTGGAGGCATGGATGTGCAATGACGCCCAGTGTATGACAGGTGCACTTCCACACACATCTGCAAGATATCCATCATCACCTACATGTCCCATGTACATGCCCCACTAGTGGCAATGCTCCCATTCTCCACTTGGAGCCACCGGAACTGCACAATGCATAACCCACCCTCCCCAGGAGAGGAGAGCAGTCCATCAGATACTCAATCCTCTCCTCTCCAGCCGCCCCTTGATGACCCAAGTCTGCTTCTGAACACAGGTCGCTGGTGTGGTGCGAGGTAAGGCTACACCTCAACCATCAGTGCCACCAGGCTGGCTAAGAACTAATAGAAATCACTATTGTCCAACTCCAAAGTGTAAAAGAGTATGATGTGGGGAGGGGTACAAAATATTATATTTTTATTTATTTATTTATTTATTTATATCTCGGATTACAATACCTTTGAGCCAGGGACTCTTTTACAATGGTTCCACATCAGTAGTTTGACACAAAAGCATACAAGACAAATTAGATAAAACATTTGATATTAACAATAAATACAATTAAGGCAGTAAGAAACAGTCATGTCAATATATTCTAATAAGGGCATTGAATACAAATCGAGGTATAATGAGGCAGGCAGGGTGGATATTATCAAAACAGTTCGTAGGTAAAAGGCAGTCAGAGGTAGACCACTTTGGGAGGGTGATACAGAAGTCAGTAGGGGAAGGGGTTGGGAAAGTAGAGGGGAAGTAGAGGGGAAAGAAATAACAAAGGGAGGGAGTAGGGGCAGGTGGAGGCTAAGGTTAGGCTGGGAGAAGCAGTAGCAGAAACACAAGGGTGGGACAGAAAGGAGGGGGTGAAAGGAGGGAGGAGGAGAAGGGGGTTACTAGCTAGAGTTGCCAGGTTTTATCTGGTGACAAGAAGGGGGAAGGGGAAAGGCTGATTTTCCTTACACATCCAGCAAATGGGCCAGTGCTGGTTCATGCCAGCTGAGTAAATGCTAGGGTCTAAAAATTAGCCACTGGCTAAAATGCATCCAGTGTTTTAGCCACTCGTGAACCAAATTATCCACTCTACAAACATAGTCTGATGCTGCTTTCCTTTCTCTGTGACCCAAACATCTGGGGGTTCTTCCACTGTTTGGTGCCGAAATTGGACTGACAGATATAATGTTCTGAAGGGGCTGCCAGTATAGCCTAGAGGGTAGAGACATGAGCTGTGAATGAGCCTGGTACATCCAACAGACCTGGGTTTGATTCCCACAACCTCCACTTGTATACTGTGTTACTCTGAGCAAGTTGTTTAACCATGCCAGTGCTCCTGGGTCACCCCTGAAAACAGGCACTTGTGCCAAGTGGGCCTTATCAGGTTACCAAAAAAGAATAGAATAAGGAGACAGTGAGTGAACTTGCACTCTCTAGCAGACTTTGCTCATGATTTTTGTGAAGACAAAAAAAAAAGGATCCTGAAATGTGGGTTCAGAGATTTGTTTCTAAATGGTTGGTGGTGATTTCCTGACCTTTTGTTTCACATATGCAAACTGCTATTTAGTAATAAAAGTTTTGAGTTTCATACAGGTACATGGAGTACATTGACATCATTAGGGCAACAAAGCCCTGTGTACAAGGTGGTCCTGTTTCAGGTTACAGTTTGACTAATGAACACTAATTGCAGACTGCATGTTTAAACAGAGTGAGTCTAAGTATTCACAAATAATATTAACAAATGAACACAGTTATGTGTTTTATGTATTTCTAATTAGTATGATTTAGCACGCGCGTGCACGCACACACACAACACACACTTTCTTTGGCTTCAGTAAGAATTAGAACATCTGAGGAGTCAGTTCATAGCATTCCATTCTGTGACCTTTGACTCACTAGTCTCAGGAATGTTTTTTAATCTCTGGTTGTATTTCCTGACTAATGGCTAATCTGTCACACTCATGTTTTAAATGTTTTCTTTTCCTCTGGGTTATTTAAAAACTGTCTTAAAAATGATGCACAAATTAATATTGAATACATGTACTGTTATTGTGACCATTATTTCTCATTAAAACTTAAAAACACTGTCAGAGTGAAAGACGAAATACCAACCACTACAGAAAAGCATAGTTACAGATGAGAGCCTTGATCTCCTGCAGTAAAAAAAAACACCTCATTCTGCATTGATCTGAGAAATCTAAACCTCATTCCTCACTAAGAAACATTAACAGAGAAAAAGTAGTGCAGTAAACAGACTGCTGAGTGGAGGGATTATTAGAAAACTCCAATAAAAAAGAAATCCGTTAGACATTTGGTGAGCTCCTTATTTCTACTGTCCTAGCAACATGTCTACAGAGCTCCACCCTGCAGCCATAAAAATGAAGGACAAGCCAAGAATAACCATGGTTACTGGCCATGTACAGTTTTACCCTGGTTTAACCATTTATAACTATTGTTCATCTGTGATCCCTAAGGCAGGGGAAATTTAGACCCAGTGCTCCAGGAGTGGCCATACCAGGGTTTGATACAGGGTCAGTATAATCTCCTTCCTATTTCTGAACCCCCATCTATGCAGCCAAGAAGTTTGTTTGCAATAACCAGTACTTTATTGCACTGCACAGATGGCTTGAAGTTGCTTAAAATTACTTAAGAAAAATCATTTTCCTATTTTAATACTGTGATGGATGCCACCCATCAACCACTCAGTCTGATCTACCTATGTGCATGACCTTGCACTTTTTGGCATTGATGCACAGTTGCCAGATCCCAAACCACCTATCCAGCATTTTTATATCTCCTTCTTTTCTAGGAGGACCTCTAACTCAGTCAGGCCTTTTGGAATAGTATCAGGGCATAGGGATGGGGGGACTTGATTGAAAAAACATAGAAAAGCATACTATTTCAGCACAGATTATATTTTATACATTGTCTGCATTTCTTATTAAGTTGTTCTTCATTACTAGATATGTTTGAAATTGGATTCTTACCACTAAAGTTTAACTACTTCTGCTGCATAGTCCATAACTGTCTGTGATATCACAGGTGGTTGATCTGGAAATACATACATACATTCATAATGTCATCAGATAAGGACCTATATGTCCCACCTAGTCTGCCCAGTGTTAACCCTTCTACTGAGCTCCCCCCTCCCAAATCTTGCACTTTCCCCTTCCCCCAGGTTTCCCATGTGCCTATCCAATGTATGCTTGAAACCCAATACCATCTCTACCACCTACTCCAGCAGGTCCTTCAAAGCATCCACCACCCTCTCCATGAAAAAGTACTTCCTCGTGTTACCCTTATAAAGGTTTCTATGTCATAATTGTGATCACAGAAAGGTGATCACAGTTAGGGCATGTATACTTCACAGAAAATAAATTTAGGCGATGCACACTACCGGCGCGCAGCAAAAAGGCGCTGGAGACTTAGGTTTTTTGCATTTATGTGGGGAGCTGTGCTACCCCATACCCCCCCACTTAAGTATTGTCAACTCCAGCGGGGTGCATGTTGGGGGGGTGCAAAACCGAAAGGAAAATAGAATTCCGGACTGGTGCACAAAAATAGACTGCGCCTAGAACTGAAACCGGTACCTTCCCAACCCTAGCCTGTCACCAACCCACCACTCCACATGGCCAGCTCAGCAGCTGACTGCCTCACTACACCCCACACACCCTCCCTCCCCTTCCACCCATCCCACAGCATGCTCAATCCCCCCTGAGCATGTACATATAGCAACATCCTGTCACTATATTTGCAGACTCCCCCATCAGGTTGCCCTCCTTGCCTGGTAGCCCTGTGCACAGGTGCCATGACTGAGTTGCCCTTTTTGAAAGCACTCAATCTCGGTAACCATTGTCACAGGCTACCTTATAAAGTCCACCTTCCAGCTTCATACTACGGCCCCTAGTGGCTGAACTTTCTTTGATTTGAAACAGGCTCCCCCATTGTTTCCTGTTAATACCTTTTAGATATTTGAATGTCTTGATCATATCCCCTCTGTCTCTCCTATCCTCCAGGGAGTAGATGTCCAGATCCCTCAACCTTTCCCAATATGCCTTACCCTGCAGCCCCTGAACCATCCAAGCAACCCTTCTCTGGACTGCTTCCACCCTTCCAATATCCCTTTTCATGTGCGGTCTCCAGAGTTGAACACAGAACTCCAGATTAGGTCTAACCAAGGCCATATACAGGGCATGATAACTTCCCTGCTACTACTAGCAATGCCTCGACTTATACATCCCAGCATTCTGATTGCCATCTCCACCGCAGCCTGGCACTGATTTGCCACCTTCAGGTCAGATGAGGTGATGACACCCTAGTCCCTCTCTTGTTCTACAACTGCTATTTCCTCCCTGTTAATAACATACTTAGCTCTCAGATTTCCATGCCCTATATGCATAATTTTACATTTACCTGCATTGAAACCTTGCTTCTAAACTTTGTACCACCTCTCTAGCCTAACAAAGTCCTCCATCATTCTTTCAACCCCGCTGGGATGTCAACTGTATTACATATCTTGTTATCATCAGCGAACAAACACACCCTCCCCACTAGACCTGCAGCAATGTCCCCAATGAAAATGTTGAAACGACTGGGCCCAAACCCTTGTGGCACCCCACTCATGATACTCCTCTCCTCAGAGATCACCCCATTTACTACCACCCTTTGGATTCTACTTGAGAGCCTGTTTCCCACCCACTTTATTGTGGCTGGACCAACTCCTAGACCATTCATCTTGTTTAATAATCTTTTCTGGATTGCTGGCCTGGTGTCGCTGAGGGTTTAGGTGCTGGACACCATACCACACACCACACAGGAGACCCGTGTTCGAGAACAAACTTGGATCACCAGGGATCCACCGGGGGAGAAGGCGAGGAATCAGATTGAGCAGCCACAAGGCAGCTCTCTCCTCCGGGGAGGGACATGGGGTTTCCCTGGCTCTTGGCTGCCACCCTGTGGAGGCTAGATGACAGTGCCAAGCCAAGAGGGGAACCTGGCATTAGGCCGGAAAGGAGGAAGGGGCCATCACCAGAGCCGCGGAGCACATGAGCGCCTCCACAAGCATGTGCGACTACAATCTGTGGTCCCGGGTAACAGGGAGAAAATCAGAAATACCATGGCTCCCCCATTGCCAAGTAAGGTGCAGGGGTAATGGGGGAGCCAAAAGATTTCTGGAAGAAAAAAAATAATCTTTTCTGGGGAACAGTGTCGAAAGCCTTTCTGAAGTGTAGACGGGCCATGTCCACTGCCCGTCCCAGGTCCACCACTCCTATCACCAAGTGGAAAAACCCTATGCAGTTCATCTGACAGGATCTCCCCCTAACAAACCCATGCTGTCTGTGATCAACCAGCCCCATCCCTTCCAGACAGTCCACCAGTCTTTCCTTTAGGTGTGACTCCATGATCTTCCCAATCAATGATGTCAGGCTCACAGGCCTATAATTTCATGCCTTCTCCATGTCAGCCCCCCTTGTGAAGCAGTACTACAGTTGCCCTCCTCCAGTCCTCCAGAACCTCTCCCGTTTCCAGTCACAGGGTTAACAGTTACACCAGTGGTTCTGTTAATTCCATCCTGAGCTCCATCAGGATCATGGGATGCATCCCATCTGGCCCCATGGCCTTTTTAACCCAAAGACCACCTAATTCCTTAAAGATTCTATCTGCCATGAAGGGTGAGGTACCCATCCCCTCACCCTACCCACCCCCTGCTCTCCATCTTAGGCTCCTCTTTCCCCATCATCTCTTGTGAACACCAAACAGAAATACCTATTCAGTATATTTGCCTTAAGGTCATCTTCCTCTACACTAGCTCCCCCTGCCCTCAATCTTGTTATACCCGCTTCATTTGTCCTTTGCTCCCTAGTGTACCCAAAGAACGCCTCATCCCCTTCCCTGATTTTACTAGCAATATTAAACTCCATTTCCACTTTTGCCCTTCTAACAGCCTTCCCCAATGCCCTCTGTGATTCTTTGTAATCATTACCTGTCCTTCTCTCTCTGAATTTTATTGTAGACTAAGAATGCCTTCTTTTTGGCCCTCAACCCTTCTGTAACCTCCCTTACGAACCATATAGGTCTCCTCCTTTTCCTACTTTTACTGACTCTCTAGACTCCTATTTCATTTGCCCCTCCAATAGCTTCCCTGATCCCATTCCATTTCTCTTCCACCCTCTTGCATTACCCTACTCTTGTTAGGCTTCCCTCAGGTATGTCCTCATCCATGTAAAGTCAGCTCCTCTAAAATCCAGGAAACTAGTTTTTCTGTGGCCCTGCTCCAATCTGGTTTTAAGATAAAAAAAACAGCACCTTGTGGTCACTGGTCCTCAGGGGTTCAGTCACTTCCACCTCTTCAACACTGTCCCCATTTGTAAAAATGAGGTCCAGCATTACCGCCCTGGTTGGCTGATTGAACAGTTGCCGCAGACAAGCTCCCTGGATTGCATTCAAGAAGTTTCTGCCCCTCAGGGTTGCTGCTACTGGGAGGTCCCAGTGTATATCTGGGAGGTTGAAGTCTCCAAGCTGAAGCAACTCTCCCTTGTTTGCCATCCTGAGAATATCCTAAAGCAAGACCTTGTCCAACTCCTTGCTCTGCATAGGGGTCTATATACTAACCCCCCCCGCCCCACACACAGACAGTATCGGCCCTTTCCCTGTTTCCAGATTTACCCATAGTACTTAATTTCCCTCCCTGCAGTTCTGTGACCCAAATGTTTTCATTTAGATGGAATGCCACCCTTCCCTTTCCCTACCATTTCCTGCCTGAGAACGGTGAATCCTGCTGGTGAAATGGCTCTGGTGTCATGATCTAAGGCCTATGACATCAGCAAAGGATTCAAGAGCAGCAATATATGAACTGTAGGAGAAAAGGATATCGTTTCCATGCAAAATAATAGAGCAATGAAGAGTAAAGGAATAAACAAATCTATAACAAATGCACTGACATGTGTCTAAATACTGTATTATGTTTTCAAAACTTTATCCAAAGTGACAACTGCGCTTTAAGAAATGTGTTCAGGGCCATACAGTAGGCAAGCAGCTTTGTTGGGATTTTAAATCCTACATCCCCCAGTTCCCAAGATGATAGTCTCACTACTAGGCTACACTGCAGTCAACAGCATTAATAGCTATACTTTTGGCTTAACCCTTGTGCAACAGGCTATTTTCCAACCTATTTTTTTGTAGGATGCCTAAAAGTGTCCACTTCATGACTTCTTTTCAGTCCTCTTTTAGTCTCATTTCCATTACTTACAATCTTACTGTACCTGCCTTCATCTCTCTTCATGCTGTTTATCATTGAGCACAGATATACTTTTTTTTAATGTGCAAAGGTAACACAGAAACATAGAAGTTGACGGCAGATAAGGACTGCAAGGCCCAGCCAGTCTGCCCATTTCTTTTTCTACCTTATGAATGTGCCATAGGCATTTGCTCTGTCAATGTCCTATCTATTCATACTCATCTGTATTGCTCCCTTATGCCTATCCCATGCCAGTTTGAAGCTCTGCACTGTATTTCATATACCCCACTTCCTGAGGTAGGCCATTCCATGCATCCACACCCTTTCTGTAAAAAAGAACTTCCTCACATTACCGCTTAATCGGCCTCCCTCTAATCTCATGATGTGTCCTCTTGCCCTGCTATTTTTCTTATATTGAAACATGTTAGACTCTTTCACCTTGTTAATGCCCTTAAGGTGTTTGAATGTTTCAATCATATCACCTCTCTCCCTCCTTTTTTCTTTTGTGAAGGTGTGGCCTCCAGTACTTCACGTATTCCAGATGGGGCCTAACCAGTGTCTTGTAAAGGGATTATTACCTCCCGCTTACGACTTGTGATACCCCTACTAATACACCCCAACATCCCCATAGCCTTACCTACTGCTTTAGTGGTCTGTTTGGATAATTTCAGGTCATCTGTGATGATGATGATGCCCAAGTCTCTTTCTTCCCTTATGACTGCCAGTAACTACCCTCCCAACCTATAGGTGCATGATATTTCACTTCTTTGCATTAAATCCCAGTTACCACTCTTCTGACCATTTTGCCAGTTTATCCAGATCTCTTCTCATTCTGCCCACCCCATCTGGATCATCTACTCTATTGCAGATCTTGGTGTCATCTGCAAACAGACAAACCTTACCCTCCAGTCCATCTGCAATGTCACTGATGAAGATATTGAAGAGGATTGCCCCCAGGACTGATCCCTGAGGTACCCCACTTGTGACTTGCATCTCTTCTAACTGTGTACCATTTACCACCATCCTCTGTTTTCTGCTCATCAACCAGTTTGCCACCCAGCTGACCAACTTCTGACCCACCCCGAGCTTACCCAGCTTATTAATCAATCTGTGTGGAACAGTATCGAAAGCTTTGCTGAAGTCAAGGTAGGTGACATCAATTGCTCCCCCATGGTCCACCACTCTGGTTACCCAGTCAAAGAAATCTATGAGATTAGTTTGACAATACCTTCCTGTTGTAAACCCATGCTGTCTTGGATCCTGTGTTCCTATGGATTCCAGGTGTTGCACTATCCTTTCCTTAAGAAGTCCCTCCATAATCTTGCCCACTACTGAGGTAAGACTGACTGGTCTATAGTTCCCTGCCTCCTACCTGCTATCAATCTTGTGGAGCGGCATCACATGAGCCCTTCTCCAGTCTTCTGAGACCTCTCCTGTGCTCAGAGACTCACTAAACAGTTCTGATAATGGCTCTGCTAGTTCCACCCTTAGCTACTTTTGTACCCTGGGATGTATGCCATTAGGTCCCATTGCCTTGTCCACCCTGAGCTTATCAAGCTCTTGTAGGACCCTTTCTTTTGTGAAGGGATTAGTGCACACCTCCCTCCCCCCATGTCCATGGTGCTGAGCTATGGGCCCTGCCCTACCTCCTCTTCAGTAAATACTGAGCAGAAGTATCTATTTAGGATAGATGATTTTACATGGTCCTCCTCCTCACACACCACCTTATCCCTTTGATCTTAGCAATACCCCCCTCTGGACTTTCTCATTTCACTAATATATCTATAGTAAGCCTTGTCACCTTCTTTTACGGTTCGTGCTAGTGTTTCCTTGGTTTGGGCGTTTGCCTGCCTCACTGCTTTCCCTGCTTCCCTTAGGGAAGTTTGGTATGCCTCCCTATCTTCTTCCCACTGTGTTCCCTTATATTTCCTGAAAGCCAGCCTTTTGGCTCTGACCTTTTCTGCTACTGTTTTTGAGAACCAAAGTGATTTCCTTCTTCTTTTGCACTTCCTTTTTTCTCTCTAACACAGTGGGATGTTGCTTCAAGTATTGCATCCTTAATGCTTGCCCACATTGCCTGTACCCCCTCACCTGTATTTCTTGTTGCCAGGGCTAGCTTAACTATTTTGGTCATCTTATCAAAGTCAGCTCCTCTGAAGTCCCATATTTTTGCCTTGGAATGGGATGATTTAGTTCTAGTGGACAAATTGAACCATACCATGTGATGGTCACTGGCCACCAGGTGACCTTCTACCTGGAGATCTGTGATCCTTTCCCTGTTAGACAGTACTAGATCTAGGATAGCCCTATCTCTTGTGGGTTGTTGTACCAGTTATTTAAGGCCTTCCCCCTGCAGGGAATCCACTATGTGTCTAGTTCTGTCAGATGTTCCTGCTGGTAATGACCAATCTGTATCTGGCATGTTGAAGTCCCCCATTATCAGAACCTCCCCTTTAGCTGTCATGTTTTGTATATCTTCTAACAGTAATGTGTCTATGTCCTCCCCCCTGGTCTAGAGATCTGTAGACAACCCCAGTTTGTATGGCTGTCCCATTTCCTGTTTCCAGGGTGACCCACAGTTCTTCTAGCTCCTTATGTGTATTCTGAATTTCTGTAGCTTTGATATTTTCAGTCCCCTAGGAGAAGCTGATGTTTGCCGTGCTTCTTCTGGGCCACTTTTATTTGATTTTTGGCAGCTCTGGATGCCAATAATTGACCTGTGACCAGTCACTAATACTAAATGATGCATCCCTCAAATGTTTTTATGATTCATTGATGTTTCTTTCCCTTTTTGGATTTGGTTATTTAAAGTTGCAACAGTTGTCATTTCTTTTTCCTCATTAATGGGAGTTTCTTCCTTTCATACCTCAATCTGTGTCCTGACTCCCACCCCCAACCTGCCAGAACCACAGCCATCCATCCTTAGCTACCACTCTTGATGACTTGAGCTGCTCCTAACTTGAAAAAGTAACAATCTATGCCTGAATTAGTATCATTAGTATCCTCTCCTTCAGGAGAAGCATTTCCAAGGATGCTGGTCCCATGGAACATGACAGGGCAGTGGCATCATTCTACCATGACTCCCACAGTTTTAACACCATGTATATATTTGAACTCCTCTTGTACCTGCACATTGAGTCACCCTGTTGAATTGTATCTTTTCAAGGAGTGCAGGATATCTTGTGTAACCTACAGCATTCAATTCTGCCACATAGTCCGCTAAAAAAGAGCTACTAATGAAGCAGGATAAGCATCTGCCTTTCCATGCAGACTGAGTGTACTGCCTCTGCAGTGTAATCAAGATTCCTTCAGTCCCATACCAGAAATTTGACCTTGGCTACAAACCTGGGGTTCACACATGGTAGCCAGAGTGCTATTGAACCAGGCCTCTGTTAAAATCATTATCACCTGCTTTAGTACCTCATCAAAGGCAGTTATATCTTTTTTTAGAATATAGCCATGACAACCACCACTAGATTGGAGGCAGTATAGCACAGTGGTTTAAGGCTCTGAGCTGCAAATCTGGTGACATCCAGCAGACCAGACCTGGGTTTGAATCCCACAGCTTCCACTTGCATACTGTGTGACCCTAAGCAAGCCACTTAACTTCCCTGTACTCCCAGGTCACTCCTGTAAACAAACTTTCAGCTTAGTGTGCTACTCCTGGTTAAACAACTAAATAAAACAAATAAAAAAATTATACTGTAAGGCACATCAACCTGTTATACTGTATGTCTATTATGAATTCTGTATACAGTACTGCATATAGCTAAAGAGATGCCCAAGAGGAGGGGATTTATAATAACTATGGAGGACAGCTGTTTGTATTGCAGCACAGCATTAATCATAAAACTATACTGCACTGTGTTTTGTTAAGGGGATAGATGGCCCAAATCCATACACTACCGTCCAAAATGCTAAGATATGGAAATGCTGCAAGAACATCTTCTACATTTATTGGTTTTATGCTTTTTTTGTGTCTGCACATCAGCCTAAAAGTGATCACTTAGCATTTACAAAATGCATTTTAAACTGTATAATGAATGCTTTTGGATTACCGTAAATCATGGCTTTCCTGATGGTTGCAATAAAATTGATACTACCAGTGCTGCAAACAATAAAGACCTCTGAAAATAATTAAATGAATTAAACATTTCCAGAGGAGGACCTATAAATGTCAGGCAGCATTGCTAAAAAAAGGCATGGTCATTTCTTTTGTTGTCAGTTCAAGTACCACAGCATTAACAAGCAGCTTCATAAAGCTTCGCAAACTCCCAACAGATGCAGCTGTCAAATGGCCACACCTGAGTATCAGGACAAAGACATTGTTCTGCCCACTTCTTCATTGTATCAATGTTGCCACTTATTGCTTCCCTGGTGCTTTTTACCAGCTGTTCCCTCCTGCTAGACAGTCTTATTCCATCCTCAGTGAAGCTTATAATTGATCTGTGACCACAGCTTTACTACTAAATGCTGCACCCCTCAACTGCTTCATGATCCATTGATTTCTCTTTCCTTTTTTCCATTGGTTACTTGAAGCTGCAATAACATTGTCTTTTTTATCTTTGACATTTTATGTGTTCTTTCATTTTGTTACCTTGAGTAAGTCACGAAGAAGTATGTCAGTAGAATTGTGTACTGTAAAGCCAAGGAATACCAGTAAAATGGTTAACTTGTCATATATATGTGAGAAAAAGGAGAGCATTTTATATTCTGAAAACAACCCTGGCATTTTTAGAATTAATGATTAGTTATTCTTGCATGCAAAACTAAACATAGGCTTGCTCAGCAAGACTTTGTTTACCTTTAAAGGGCAGTTATCTACTAAAATGAAAGGCTTAAAACTATTATATTGACAACAGCAGTGTTTAACTTTGGTGTTTTCCAGTTTCTGTTTACATTCTCCTGTTTCGGTCTACTAAATATTTCAAATAATACTGTACTCATTTCACTGCATGTTTCAAGCAGCTGTACTTAGCTGACCTCACAGTTGCTTTCTATGGCATCATTTTCTGCTGTCATTGTTGATGCTATAAACAAAAGCTGTTTATGACATGGGTAGGGAAAATGCAGCCCTTTTTTTGGCTACCTACCATTCTTAATTGCTGTACTACAGTACCAACACCAATTGTGCCATGTAGAAATTTTGCTATCAAAATTGGCAACTGGAATTCTTTGCTCCACAAAAATGAAATAAATATGTGAGACTTTCTACTACTTCTCTTTGAGTTGTTCACAGATGCTACACTACATTGCATTGTCTTGTACCCCACCCATTGTGTTTCTTCTATCGATGTGCTAAAAATGTAAATTAATACATGATGGGAGAAGGAAAGCAAGGGTGCAATATGAGATGAAGAGTGGTGCTTGGTAACACTACAGAAGAAAAGGTCTTAGAGGTGATGTTATTGGAAACCTTTAGAACTTCTGCACACTGCAACAGGGCAGTGAGTAAAGTAAACAAAATGCTGGTTTGCATAGGGATGGGGATAAGCAGTAGAGGTGAGGTTGTCCTCCCTCTGTGCAGGTCACTAGTGCAGCCAGGCCTGGAATACTGCAGGAAGTACTGGAGTCCACATATGAGGAAGGGGTGCAACAGGATTGAGTCTGAGCAGCAGAGGGCAACTAAGATGGTCCATGGCATTGGGGATAAGATGTACAAGGAAAGGATGCAAGACATAAACGTGTACTTCCTTGAGAAAAGGACAGAAAGTGGTGATATTCTTGAGACAGACAAATATCTGCGTGGTATAGATAGGGTATATACCAAGAAACTTTTTTCCTCGAGTTGATACAAAGAGTTGAGAGAGAAGCCACAGAAGCCAGAGAGGCTTAAAAAAGGATGCCTGTAAGCACTTCTTTTTTTGCAGTTAATCTGTCATTCCTCCCACCATGATGCAGGATTAGCTTTCCACCAACCCCCCAGCCCCATCACCCGGTCTCCCAGGGACTTACCTCCATCCCAGTGCTCCCCCCACAGCTTGCCTCCCCATGGCAAGGCTCCACAGTAGGTGTCATACTGCCAACAAATGGATCTGGTTCCAGGAGAGGGCCCTGTAGCTTGTGTGGACCTTGTGAGGGGTTAAAGTCATCCCACACTACAGCCAGCCATTTCCACTTTCCTCCCCTGGAGGAACAAACAAGCTTTGCTGTCTGGATGTGCCCATGCATGCTACTGTGCATGAGAGGTTGATGGCTCCTATCCCTCCATTCCCGATTCGTTGTCCTGAGCTACCTGTCTCCCAGCCTTCACTAGAGGACAGACAAGCACTGGAATATCAGCCCTCCCTCCAAAGAGGAGGAGAGCTGTCCTCTGGACAATCAATTCTCCTCTCCCAGGCTGACTCACCATAACCCAAGTCTGTTTCCAAACCTGGGTCACTGGCATGGGAAAAGGTAAGGCACCTCAGCCCTCTTCACCACTGAGTGGGCTCTCCCTGTAAGCACTTATTGACAGAAAGAGTAGTGGATAAGTAAAATCATTTTTCTGAAGAAGTAGTACATGCCAAATTGGTCAATGGCTACAAGAAAGGATGGCACAAGCAGGTTGGATTAGTTAGAAAAAGTGGGGGACAATAGGAAAGATAAAGGTTGCCTGTAGGTCAAGGCAGAATAGTTAGGTAAGGTGGGTAGATTGGATGGGCCAAAAGCAACTTTTTTCTTGCCAATTTCTCTGTATATATCTATGTACCAATGTATCAATTTCTGTACAAAGCAGAAGAAAAAACTGAAGAAAAACTATTATTTTCAAAACCAGAATACTTTCTTCTCTTTTGTTATTTTTGTTATTATCCTAAACCCATTTTATGAGCATAATAAGACATTCTGGATTGTTGGTAGTAGTACCCTGAATGCACTCTCAGAGCTGAAGGCACATGTCCTGCAGTCTTTTGCCCTACTATGTGCCAGGGTATGCATTCTTGACATTACTACCAACACCTTGTTATGTCTTATTGCTTACATAAGATCAGTTGGGGACTGGCCAATGCTTTTTTATGCACACTTCTTAGATAGGTTACAAATATATGCTATATAGACAGGAAAAATGTATTGCCTAGTGAATTGTAATTACGAAATAGTATGTGTATGAGAGTATATACTGAAGTGCAGAGTTGCTCTTTAATTTCCTTGTTCACCACAGAAAAAACAGAAAAAATATATTTCTTGTTGGAACATATGCTGATATCATGTGAGTTTCATTTTCTGTTTCCTCTTTTTTCATCTCCTGACCATCACTATCAGTGCAGGTAGATATGACTGGTAAAAGAAACTTTGTATATAGAAGGAAATGGATAAGATTTATGTCATGTGAAAGATTTATGGCATGGGTATGTGTCCTTACCCAGTTACCAAAGACTAAAAATAAAAATAAAAAAGAAAGTTTAATGAGCCTCTTACATCTAAGAAAAATCATAAAAAGTACTCATTATTTTTAGAGTCATTTCAGGTTACACATATTCTATTACTCAACATAACATTTTAAAATGTTTTTAGCCTTTAATCTTAATGTTAATTTTAATATTCAGTTTCATGTTGGGGGTTTAGCAAACTCTGATACATTTCTCATGCCCTGCATGACTTTCAGATTCTTATAATGTTCCTCTCAGGTTCTGCTGTCCTTGATCTTTTCCAGGATTTTACTAGCAAGAAAATAAGAGAAATTAAAAAACAGTGTTAAACAAATATTTTTGCTTTTTAGTTCACCCTCTTCAAATAGTTCCCTCTGTCATTTAGACTTTGTATACCAATGTGGAAGTGCAGAAATTGTTGACAGAGGAGAGTAAGACTCAGCTTTAATGTAGAGGTATTTATATATTTATTATACTAGCACAGTAGTGCCAGTATATTAGGATTGAGTGCAAAGTTCTATGTTAAAGCCACATTTTTAAACCATTATTACTTTGTACCTGTTCAATGGAGTTGCACAAAACTTGGCATACATAAGTTCTAGAAAGAGGACTCTTACTGTGCCAAATTTTCTGTAAATCAGTTTGGTAGTTGTTGAGATATGACATAACAAACATCTAAATTTACCATTTTTTTGCCATTTGTTTTGTCATACAAATCTCAAAAACAGTTTTATGTTTTAGTATGAAATTTTCAGGGTTGAAAGCCTGTGTGTCACAAATGTGTCTTTTGAAAGTTTGTTGAAAAAAATTTTAATCCATTCAAAAGTTATTAAAGTGTTTAATTTTCCCATTGTTTCCTATGGGAAAAGTTAAGTGTCCTGCACCAAAACAAGCTTGTTTTTGCACATACTTTAAGTTGTTTGCATAGGCAGGGTTACATATTGTCAGCAAGGAGCCTTCAGCACCATTCTCTGTATGAGAACAGGAGTATTTTCTTGACTTGTGCAGCCACAGCTTGAACTCGTGCTGCTGGCTACATTGTCTTCTATCACCTGCTGTTTCCCTGGTGACTAGTGGCACTCCCTCACCCATTTATCATTGGCCACTCTCCCCCCTCTCTGTTGTCTAGTGACACCCCCTACCCTTGTCATGTATCTATTTATTTTATTTGCTTATTTATGTGTTTATTTATTTATGTAATTAAATTTGACACCGGGATGCCCACTCTGGGTGTCACAGGGCCCTGACCTAGTCTGTTCTGTTTTTTTTTTAAATTGCCCACATTAGGGAGCACAATCCCTGTGTTAGCACTGCAAGACCCCAACCCCAAAAGTGTGGAACACTGGTAAGCCCACTTTCAGTGTCCCCAAATGTGTGTCTCCCTCTAGTACTATGGGACACTGAGACTCTCTGGGACACTGGGAATCCCACTCTCAATGTCCCCAGTGATGTCTGATGTGCCACCTCCAGTGTTTCACACTGGAGAGCCCACCCCCAGTGTCCCCAAATGAGTGTCTACCTCTCAGTACTCTGGGGCAATGGGGAGCCCACTCCCAGTGTCCTCAGTGATGTCCACTGTGTCACTTCCAGTGTCAGACACTGGGAAGCCCACTCCCAGTGTCTCAAAATGTTAATGTTAAACCTGAAAAAAATAAAACAGTCCCGCAACATCTTTTTTCCCCTGAAAATAAGAAAATGGTCCCTCACCGTACCCCTCTCCCATTCTGACCCTCCCATAGAGCACCCTCCACCCCACACACTTACCACTTGAGCCCATCCTCTGTGATCTTCTGTGGACTGGAACATGTCGGTACTCTTCAAAGCCAAAACACAAACTGAAGAATAAAAGTAAGTGCCGTATAATGGCTGCCAATGGCGTTTTCAACTTATGCTAATATCATGGCCATTGTTTGATATGTTTTCACCAAATTTTCATCATGGTCTTCTTGGGACCACTCCTCATCAACACTGTCACTGTTGTTTCGTTAATCAGACCGGTAAGGTGTTTTTGTGGTCACTGTGTGAAGTCACCTTTCAGGACTGAGTAATGAAACAACAGTGTCAGTGTTCATGAGGTGGGGTCCCAAAAAGCCCATGTTGAAAATTTGGTGAAAATATACCAAGAAACTCCCAAGTTATTTGCGGTTGTTGAAAGTTTTCAACGTACACTCGTAACTTTGGCAATTTTTTAATATTTTTATTCCAAATTTTTAACATTGCCATTTTTTTACACCACCTCAGGAACAGTACAGTTGTCATTCTTCACATCCTACCCAAAACATGTTTTTGCACATGTGGCACAGAATGGCATACTAAATGTATGAAGTTTCCTTTCAGGACCAATGAAAAAGTGA
The DNA here is from genome assembly GCA_016271365.2 of Neoceratodus forsteri. Taxonomy (NCBI): domain Eukaryota; kingdom Metazoa; phylum Chordata; order Ceratodontiformes; family Ceratodontidae; genus Neoceratodus; species Neoceratodus forsteri. The sequence continues at coordinate 233,218,162 of JADMNL010000023.1, forward strand.
CTGTGGCAGTGTTCATGAGGTGGGGTCTCAAAAAGGCCATGTTGAAAATTTGGTGAAAAAAATTCCTAAAAGTGGTGGAGTTACACGCAGTCATTGAAACATTTCTACACATGTGCAAAACTGTGTCCATTTTCAATATTTTCAGTCCAAATTTTCAATATAGCCATTTTATCACACCGCCTTATGAAGAGTACAGCTGTAATTTTTCACATCCTGCCTGAAACGTGTTTTCACACCTGTGGCATGGAATGGCTTTTTCCAAGGGATTGGCAAACATTCACCTATTGGGTTCATGAGGTGGGGTGATAAGAAAACTATGTCCAAAATTTGGGATCAAAATATGAGAACATGATAAAGTTATGCCCATTTGTTGCACTTTTGGTATGCACACTCGTAACTGCAGAAATATTAAACATTTTGACCCCAGATTTTCATCATAGCCATCTTATTACCTGAGCTTATGTATGTCACAGCTGTCACTTTTCAAATCCTGTCTAGAATGTGTGTTTGCACCTGTGGTATGGAATGGTGTTTTAGTTGTGCAGAATTACATTTTGGCACGGATCTGAAAATTTTGTCTACCAGCTACATGTGCTGGGGTAATAAGATGGCTATGCTGATAATGTGGTCACATGTTTATGCAGTAATGAGTGTGCAAGGTCCAAAGGACCCTGCACTGCCACACTAAAATAAGCAACATGGCGGAGCATGGGAGGGCAGGGCCTGAACATCCCTGTGCTCCTACTGTAACATAAGAACAGTTATAGAGGCATGGATAAGGATAAAATCAAGCTATCTGAAAAAAGTAGGGAAATTCATTGCAAAAACTTTTGTTAATGCACCATTAGGGTTGAAGTGTCAAAAGTAGGGCAATACGACCTTAGGCTTCCCAAGCTTAAGACCCCACCCCCACCCTGCATGTAGGAACAGGTGTCGGGGTGTGCCTTGAGATTGCAAACCCTAATGCTCACCTCATTCCAATACTAAGTAAAGTAACATGGGTACAGAATAAGATAATGAGGTGAGCATTAGGGTTAGCAAACCCAACACACACCCCTGACACCTGTTCCTAAATGTAGGGTAGATATTGGGATCTTAGGGGTGGAAGCCAAGGGTAGGGGTGGGGTCTTAGGTTTTGGAAGCCTAAGGTCTTATTTCCCTACTTTTGACACTTCAACCCTAATGGTGAATTAACAAACCTTTTTGCAATGAAATATATACGTATATATATATATATATATATATATATATATATATATATATATATATATATATATATATTTCTGAGCATGCTTAGTAAGCACTAAAATATAGCTGTATGAAACGAAAGAGGAATATTGCTTCATATGAGAAAATTCCTCTTTCATATGGCCACCATCTTATTTTCAGTTTTGCCTGAAATATTCAGATTTGGAAACCTCCCAAAATAATGACCTGGGGAGGAACCAACATATCTAGCTTGCTTATTGGGGCACCTTAGGTGCATTCTACACTTTACTGCTTGAAAAATGCCCTTAAAATGTACTTTTATTTTGTACTGAAATTATTATTTTGTATCGGCATAATACAAAGTAGGATCTTACTTTCTATGACGAGATATGTAGTAAGATCCTACTTCCTGAGCTGAAAATAGGAATGTTTATTTAAAATAACTTTTCTGCTGACATCGGGGTGCCCAATCCCTGTGTCAGCACACAACGCCTCCACCAGCCAGTGTGGGACATTAGAAGCCCACTCTCAGTGTCCCCAAAAGAAGCAAACTGTGCAGAACAGTTCTGAAAATGGGTTGCCCAATCCCTGTGTCAGCAGAATCCCCCAAGGCATGACACTGGGGAGCCCACTCCCAGTGTTCCCAATTATATCATACCCCACCACCACCAGTACTGTGGGACACTGGGGAGCCCACCCTAAGTGTCCCAAAATGTTTATTTATGTAAAGTATTCCTGAAAAAAAAGAAAACAGTCCCTCAACATCTTTTTATTTTTTTAAATCCTGTAAAAAAGAAAACAATCCCTTGTCATCTCCCCATCCCTCTCTCCCACATCTTGACCCTCACACTGAGCAAACCACCACACCACACCTTCCCCCTTGCCCTATACTTACCATCAGAAGTTGGCAGCTGTCATCTTCTGTAGACCAGGACATGTCTGCACTCTTCAAAGCTGAACCGTGAAGTGAAGAATCAAGGTAAGTGCCTTATAATGGCTGTCTATGGTGTTTTGAACATATGTTGATATCTCAGCCATTTTTTTTGTATAATTGCACCAAATTTTCAAAGTGGGCTTTTTAGGACTTCACCTCAAACACTGTTACTGTCATTTCATTACTGTGTCCCAAAAGGTAATTTTGCGGTCACTGCACTGAATCACCTTTTGGGACCAAGTAATGAAATGACAGTGGGGTTTTAAAAAGCTCATGCTGAAAATTTGGTGCAAAAATACTAAAAACACACCTGAGTTACACGCAGGCACTGAAATTCTTCTATGCACACTTGTAATTTTAGCAGTTTTTTATATTTTCACTACAAATGTTCAACATTGCCATTTTTTCACACTACCTCATGAATAGTATAGCTGTCATTTTCACATCCTGCCTGAAATGTGCTTTTGCTCCTGTGGCATAGAATGGCATGTATGCTGCTCTAAATCACCTTTTAGGACTGATTAACAAAATGACAGTGCCAGTGTTCATGAGGTGGGGTCCCCAAAAGGCCATGCTGAACATTTGTTGAAAAAATTCCTAAAAATGCCAGAGTTATATCCGTCTGTTAAATTCACTCAATGCACACACATAACTTTGTTACTTTACAATATTTTGACACCAGATTTTCAATACAGCCATTTTTCATACCACCTCATGAACAGTACAACTGTCATTTTTTACATCCTGCCCAAAATGGGTTTTCGCACCTGTGGCACTGAATGGCATTGCAGTTGCACATTATTAAGTTTTGCCTTGCATTTCACAATTTCTCTGTAGCGGGGTACATGAGGTGGGGTAATAAGATGGCTATGGTGACAATTTGGTGACTGCTACTTAACACATGGAAGCACTTCCACACCTACATACATATGCGCTTCTACAGAGGGATTGGAGAGCAGTGTCTGAAGGACCATGCACCCCCACAGTAAAATAAGGGCACTATATATACTATCTCAAAAAGTAAAAATATGAATTGCAAAAAAAACCTCAATTTTATCCATCTTTATTGAATCAAATTGATCATTGATACATCTTGTAGAGCATACATCATACCAGAAAGTATATCAACAAATTATCACCATTATTCCATATACCATTAAGTCCTAATTTCCATACATTATACAGATATTATTCAAATTGATTAAGTGGGGAGTTCAGAGTGATTCAACAGTGTGACCTAGTCGGAACTCATTGTAATTTTAAGTTTTGCCTAAATCAGATTCCATATCCGATTAGTTTGGCCGAGACATAGTGGATATGTTCCAAAGTGTGCATAATGGTCAACATTCAGCCAGCCCTTAAAATTAAGGGGATCTGGATCTTTCAATTTCAGTAGTATCTGTTTGAATGCTTGAGCTAAGGAGATATTGATCAATATTTGATTATCAGTTGACAGTTTATTGTAAGGGGGGATTCAATCCTCAATAACATCCAGAGTGGGTGTTTATACAAAGGAACTTTAATTGAGTCCAATATGAATACTAAAATCATATCCCACCAGGTCTCAAAATATGAAATGATCATATGAATTAGAATTCCCTCTTAGCTTCTCCATCTGGAACAAAATCTGGATATTTCAGGATTAAATGTATATAGTAGTTCAGGGGTATGGTATGTTTGGTGCAAAATATTAAATAAGATTTGTTGCATCTATTTTGATTTTAAGCCCCATGTTTTAATATTGATGGAGTGCTTTCAGCTTACATGCGATATTTGTACTTCTAATTTCTCTTCCCATTTAGCTTTTAGTTTTGTAATATGGGATGTCTAAGAGATTATAATATTATATATTTGTGAGGTAGGTTTCATGTGAATAGGTAACTTAAAAAAGCTTTCCAGGACAATTAATTTGTCTGGTTTAGAATTATTACAGTGTTTGAGGATATAGTTCCTTATCTGCAAAAACACATATAATTGAGAATTAGGGACATCATATTGCTTTTTAAGAGTATCACAATCCAATACCTGTCCCTTATCAATATATTGCCCAATTTGACAAAGACATTTACTATGCCATTCTTTAAAGATGGGAATTTTTATAGATGGCACAAATAAGGTGTTCAAAAAAATAGGAGATGCCATAGATATGATAGTTTTAAGTAAATTTGGTCCCAATACATGTTTCCAAGCATATCTGGTGGTTTTGGTGGTTAATAATAGCTGGAGTTTCAGTTTTACCAGATCGGTGTACAGTGCATGTTTAATATTAATGAATGGGGTCCTAGCAGTCTCCATTATAAATGAGGCATCATGCTTATTTTCTTTAAACCAATCCAAAATTACACACGTTAGCTATGAAATAATAATTCTTAAAATTTGTAAGGGCCAGTCTGGCTTCCAAATAGGGAGAAACGCATTTTTCAATATTGAGCCTTGGCCTTTTTCCCTTCCACAGAAACTTTTTAATAGCAGCGTCCAATGTCCAGAAAAAATTATCTGGTATAATTATTGGCAGGGTTTGAAAAAGAAACATAAATTTTGGGAGAATATACATTTTTATAACATTAGTATGCCCATAAGTGTATATGGCAAAGTTTCACAATGCTGCAGAAGGTTCTTAACTACCTTCAATAAAGTGTCATAGTTCAAAGCTTGTATATATTGAAGCTTATTATTTATCTTAATCCCTAAGTATGTGAGTTGTGAAGTTTGTTTAATATGGTACTGTTCTGGGGGGATAAATGGGTTTGAGTGTGTAGTGGTTTCTAAAACCTCTGTTTTGGTCCAGTTAACTTTAAATCCTGAAATGTCTCCAAATTTGGTCAAGATTTCTAGGATGCCAGGGAAACTGTGAATAAGATCTTTAATAGAAATAAGGATATCATCTGCATATAAACCTATGCAGAATTATTGACCATTTATAGTCAGGACCTGTATTTTTGGTGAAGTTTTTTTGGCTATTGTCATGGGTTCTATGGTGAAGGCAAATACCAATAGTGACAGGGGGCATCCTTGATGAGTGCCCTGCTGTAAAGAAATTAAAGGGGACATATTTCAGTTGGTTCTAATGCTGGCCACCAGACCTGAGTACAGTATATTGTTCCATTTTTGAAATCTTTGGCCAAATCCATATTTTCCCATAATACATTTTATATATGACCATTCTACATGATAAAATGCCTTTTCTGTGTCTATCGTAATAGAGATAAGTCTGTGTCCGTACAGTGGTCCAATACATTATGTGTGCAACAGACATTAGTAGCCAAAGTATGTCCTTTAATAAAGCCGTTCTGATCAGTGTGAATAATATCTGGCAATACATATTTGAGTCTGGTGGCCAGGGTTTTTGATAAGATCTTAGAGTCAGAGTTAATTAATGAGATGGGATGATAAGAAGTTGGATTATAAGTGTCCTTGTCTTTCTTCAAAAATAGTAAAACATTTGCTTCTTTGAAAGATGGTGACAAGGTCTGCGACTCAAATATGTAATCAAATATTTGTTTTAACTGTGGAGCCAGTTTAGAAGCAAATATTCTATAAAAGTTGACAGAAAGACCATCAGGTTTGGGGGCCTTCCCAGAGGGGAGTTTTTAATAGCAGCAAAGATTTCATCCAATGAGATGTCTTGATCCATGATTTCTGCCTTTTCTATTGTTATGGAAGGTAAAGTGATCCCAGAGAAAAATTCTACCTGAGAGGGCTGTGAATCACTTATTTCAGAAGGATATAAATTCTGGTAAAAATTGAAAAAAAAAATATTACTATCCTCTGGTGCAGTGAGAATATGTCCCTGATCATCCTGGATTTTTGTTATAATGTTTTGGTGCTATGCAGTCTTCAGCTGCCAGGCTATTATTTTGTCTGTTCTTTCCCTGTTGGCATAATATTTGCTTTTTGTATACATCACCTGCTTCACCATAATCTCTGCTGTTAATCCATTATATCCTTCCTTATAGGAAATAAGGGATTGAAAACTCTGAATATCACCTGTTTGCATATGGGAGGCTTCCAATTCAGCAATTTTATTCTCTAATTTTTTCAAGGCAGAATTCATTTGCTTATCTCTCTTGATTTTATAATAGATGATGCTGCCCCATATAAATGCCCTACAAGCCTCCCATATACAGGACACATTTCTGTCTTGGCTAGAATTTTGAGTGAAATAAAGATCAATTTCCAGATTAATGTGGTCTATGAACAGTGGGTCTTTAAATAATATAGGATCTATCATAAATACAGGTTTTTTTATACACTTGGGATTTGTACGACTGTTGAAATTGGTGCATGATCTGAAATTAAAATATTATTATATTTAGTATTGACAATTAGAGATTCTATTGACTGTGAAATTAAGATAAAGTCAATATGTGAGTGGGATTGATAGGGAGCCAAAAAAAAGAATATTGATGGAAGTTGGGGTTATTCATATGTCGTGGATCAATTAGCTTGTAGTCATTCATAAACTGAGAGACTAGGAGTGCAGCCATAGTAATTTTATATGGTTTAGTTCCTGATGTTTCCAGCTCAGGATTCAGAACAAGGTTAAAATCCCCTCCAATTATGAATGGTGCTGGCAAACTAGCCAGTTCCAAGAAGAGGTGTGAAAAAAAATTTCAGAGAATTTTCGTTAGGGTCATAAATGTTGCATAGAGTAAAGGTATGACCATACAGTAAAACACATGTAATTATATACTGGCCCTGGGGATCAGACAAGGATTTCATAATCTTAACTGCCAGGGATTTCTTGAAAAAGATAGAAACACCTAGAGAAACATTATAGTATGGAGTGTTAACTCCATTACCCCATCTTTTAACATGGAATAAAAATTCTTTATGGTCTAAATGGGACTCCTGACTCATAATAAAATTAACACCTATTTGAGCGACAACATTAAAGATTTTTTTGGCTTTAAGTCGGTCTTGTAACCCCCATACATTCCATGTAATGAGCTTTAATTGTTGCATCTTGTTAAAAGAACAAAGAAGATCAGAGGGCAGATGTGATTCCCCTTCACAAAAGTGAGAGCAAGATAGAAGCAGGAAACTACAGACCTGTTAGTTTAACCTCAGTGATAGGGAAAATGATGGAATCACTTCTGAAGGAAAGAATTGTCGAGTATCTAGAGGCCAGAGGGGCACAGGACCCTAGGCAGCATGGATTCACAGTGGGAAGGTCATGCCAGATGAATCTGATAGATTTCTTTGACTGGGTGACCAAAGTAGTAGATCAAGGAGGGGCTGTGGACATGGCCTACCTAGACTTTAGCAAGGCATTTGACACAGTCCCACACAAAAGATTAATATACAAGTTAGCCAGCCTGGGAGTGGGTCCCAAGATGACAGCTTGGGTAAAGATTTGGCTGGAGAATAGGACACAGACAGTAATAGTAAATGGAGTCCACTCAGAAGAAAGGAAGGTTACTAGTGGGGTACCACAGGGTTCAGCATTAGGACCAGTCCTCTTCAATGTCTTTATAAGCGACATTGCAGAAGGACTGGAAGGAAAAGTATGTCTCTTTGCAGATGACACAAAGATCTGCAACAGAGTTGATGCACAGGGTGGGGTGGAAAGGATGAAAAGGGACTTGGCGAGGTAAGAGGAATGGTCAAATGTATGGCAGCTTAGATTCAATGCTAAGAAGTGCAAGGTAATGCACCTGGGAAACAAAACCAGGAAGAGTACACAATGGGGGTGAGATACTAACAACAACAAAATAGAAAGGGACCTGGGGTAGTCATATCAGATGACCTAAAGGTGGGCAAGCAATGTGAGAGGGCAGCAAGGAGGCTGGGGGATACTGGGATGCATGGGAGAGGCATCACCAGTAGAAAACAGGAAGTTATTATCCCTCTGTACAGACAGCTGGTGAGACCCCATCTGGAATACTGTGTGCAGTTCTGGAGACCCAATCTCCATGAGAACATAGACAGGATGGAAGCTGTCCAGAGGGGCAACTAAAATGGTGCAGGGTCTGCACCGGAAGACATATGAAGAAAGATGAAAGGAGCTTAATATGTATAAGGAGGGAGAGGGGGGACATGATAGAAATGTTCAAGTACCTCAAGGGAATCAACAAAGTCCAAGAGGGTAGCATCTTTCAAAAAAAGAGGTGTGCAAGAACAAGAGGGCACAATTTGAAGAAGGGGGGGCAGCTCAGAGGTAAGTTAAGGAAGTATTTTTTCACAGAGAGGGTTGTGGATGCATGGAACGGCCTTCCAGAGGAGGTTGTGGAGTCAAAATCAGTGGTGGAATTCAAGCATGCATGGGACAGTCATAAGGCAATTCTAGGGGGTGGGGGTAGGAAGAAGTAGGCTGCTGGTTAACTAGGATCTGCAGCTTATCTAGTAGGTAGGAAAATGGGCAGACTGAGTGGGACAAGTGGTCCTTATCTGCCGTCAAATTCTATGTTTCTATGTTTCTATGATCAAAAGCTTCAGATGAAACACTATGACTTTCTCACCCCATGGGCTAAAACGTGTTATTATCCTGAAAGTGAAATGCTTTGTAGACAATATTATAGCAATCATGTTATCTGCTGCTGTCAGTCTATTGAAACTATAATGATAGTTGAGACACAAATATTTATATATCCTTCCCCTTCCCCCACCGCAAATTTCCAGAACTTAATAAAAATTTTTAACACTAGATTACAGTACTTATTCACAATCATCCTCATGTTTATTTTTTTTTTTTATTTGAATTTTGATAACTGAGTAAGACCACTGAGATAATTGCAGTCCTTTTTACAGGGTTGACCTGGGACAGCACAGTGAAAAAAAAAAAATACAGTACAACAATTCAATGAAGACAGAAAAAGAATGGCATGAATTCAAGACATGGATGAAACAGAGCCAATAATAAAAAGCAGGAAGGCAACTTGCATTGTTCGATGACCTGTTACAAAACAATATTACAGTTCATGTTAATTACAGAACAATATATGACAAATAATAGTCAAAAAGTTGACACTATTGGGTTAGTATGCAAGCAAGGTAAGGTTGAGTGTCCCCATAAAAATATAAGCATTTAGGAGGTATGGATGGAGGAGGGATACAGTAGGACAGGGAGAGAGGAGGAGGAGGAGGAGAGAGGCAGAAATAGGGAGGTGGGGAGAGTGTAGGAGAATCAATGGAAGCAGGTGTAAATTGCTGATGTGGAGAGGGAGGTAAATAGAGCATGTTGGAACAAGGGAAGGGTGGAGCAGGACAGTATGTAGGGGGTTAGGGAGTTCCAGTCAATCACTGCTACATAAAAGAAGGATTTACATGCTACAGTGAGTCATAGATTGGGTCTTACGAGAGGGGAGGGTAGAGATGCTGATCTGAAGGCTCATGGGGCTTGCCTTAGGCAGATAATGTCATAGAGGCAAGGGGGTGTAAACTTGTGGGCAAGCTTGTGCCTGAAACACAAGGTAGATTATTTCAATTTAGAATCATAGGGCCACCATCCCAAAGATGAGAGGACATCACAATGGTGGTGATGGATGTTGACCCCTAAGGTGAACCTTCCCACTCTCTAGTAAGCCTGAGTAAGGAGTGACATGTTAGACACATTAGTTGAAAGCAGCAGAGGAGCACCATAAGTGAGAAGTAGAAGAAGTGACAAGAACCAATCTTAAGGCAAGAGGTAGAGGTGAGGAAAGGGCAGATATGGTACAGGAGACCCAATTTTTGGTTCAGCATCTTAGTTAAGGACGAAACATGTGCATTGAGGGAGTGTGCAGTATCTAAGGTGACACCCAGATATTTGAAGGAATGGACAAACTCAAGAGTATTACCGTTCAGGGACTTGATGTGCAGAGTAGAAATGGGGAGAGAGGAGGGGGGCTAGTATGAAAAGAGCATACATTTAGTGTTTTTTTGTACTGAGGACTAGTTGGTTTCATCAGAACCAGCACTCAAGATCATCAAAGTCTGCAGCAAGTTCATTGTTGATCAGAGTGACATCAGAGGAAGGGTGGTAGATAATAGCATTGTCCGCATAGAGGTGCACAGTGGCTCCACCACAGTATCTTGGCAAATCATTGACAAAAAAGGAGAACAACATTGGGCCCAAACTACATCCCTGTGTAATCCCATGTGTTATATTCTTGAAGCCAGAGAGTGAACCAGCCCACTTGACTCTTTGGGAGGGGCAGGAGAGGTAGCTTTGGGTTCAACAAAGGGCTGAGCGATCCATTCCAATAACCTGAAGCTGCTGAAGTAGAAGATTGTGATTCACCAATCGAACAATTTTCTAAGGTTGACGAAGATGGCAGAACCATGGTCCATGTCCTGGTAGGTATCGGAGGTTGCTTTTAACAAGGCCGTGAGGGTACTGTTTTTTTTTTCAGAAACCATGTTGATAAGGGGATAGCAGATTGTGGAGCTCTAGATAATTCTGTAGGTGGTTATAAACAATATGCTCCTGAATTTTGTCCAGTGGGCACAGAATGGATATTGGCCTGAAGTTCTCAACAATGGTGCTAGGCCCCCGTGTGTGCCAAAACAACCACAGTGACCTTCCACTTGTCAGGTATGGTACAGGATAGAAAGGAGCGGTTGAGTAAGTCCCAAATGAGGCGAGCAAGGGCTGGAGCATAAAGCTCTAAAAATATAGGCTTCAGGGTGTCATGGCCCGAAGAGCTCTCAGCTTTTAGGCTAGCAAGAAGCCTTAGGACTTCATTATGGGTGGCCAACTTCAAATGGAAGGCAGGACAGGTTCCAGAGATGTCACCAAGTGTTGGGGCTGGGGGGACAGGAGTATTATGAAATAGCGAGGTGTATTTGTTTAGATCAGTGAAGAATTCATTAAACTTGGAGGCAATAGATGGGGGGTCAGTGAGAGTAATGCCCTGGACAATAAAGAAACTAGGAAGTTCATTTGCTTTCCCTTTAACCAGTGAGTTAACCTGCCTTTGAAATTGTGGCATTTGACTTTATGAAGGGTGCTCTTACATAGATTTCTGAGATGCCTGTATTCCTGCCAGTCAGAGCGTAGCCAGCTTTTTTTGTAGGATCACCAGGCCTGGTCACGGGAGGACATGAGCATCCTTAGTTCCTTATTGAGCCAAGAAACCTTGATGCCTTTAGTTCTACTTTTTTTTAGAGGAACATGGCTGTTGACAATCTGAGTGAACTTAGAGATGAAAAAGTCCAGAGCTTGGTTGTGTCTGTAATATTGTGATTTCACCAAGATCATAACCATTATTAATGAGAGAAACAGATAGATGGGAATAAACAATCCACTTACTGCCCAAAATTTATAATAACGTTTCCCATCTCTACTCCAAACTACCCTACATGACTTTCTAACTGTAAAGTCATTGGAAGGTCACTTCAGCCCTCCCCTCTCCCCCACATCCTTGCTTTTCCTAGTTCCATTAATGGTGCACAAAGTCTAACACATGTGCCTCTAGGGCTTTTGCCCCCCCCCCCCAAAAAAAGAATAGAAGTAGAGGGAAGAGATGCTAAATAAAGCAGATGAGTTTTGAAAATGCCATCCCATCTCATAATGTACCTCCCATTTTCTCTCCATACATTTCTCCACCCCCATGCTGCCCTTCATTTAGGTTAACATTCACATCTCAAATCATATTTGAAACAAAGCTAATTGCAAGTTCATACGTCCAAGAACCTTGAGTTTTAAGAGTAGTATATAAAAAAACATGGAAGAATAATGACTAAGTAGATTAATTTCCATTCAGTTCTTTAAGAACTCCAGGACTGTGAACTGTGAAATTGTTCAGCGTCTTTGAAATGAGTAAATATCCACAGTTTACCATGCAAGTAAAAATGAATTCATGCAGGATAAATGAAACAAAATCAAACATCATTCTGCTTCAGTATATTTTTTACTCTTTTGAAATATCTTCTGACTGTAGGGTAGCAGATGAAAGGTCTGGGTACGCTGAGAATTTTACCTGCTCAAAGGTTAAACCTTTATTTAGTCTTCCATGTCTAAAGATCAGCTCCCGATCCTTGAAGTAGTGTGGTTTCAGGAAAATAGATCAGGAGTTTTTGCCATTAGTGAATTGCAGACTCTGCTTGGGACCCTGATGGGCTCTATTTAAAATTATATGTTCTTCAGGGTATTTTTTGTCAACTGCCACAGTAACAAGTTTCTCAAAAAAAGGAAGAGGATCTCCCTGCCCTTCCAGCCCCTCCGGAACCCCAATTAATTTAATATTAGAGCATCTTGATCTGTCTTCTATGTCCACAACCTTGCTTTTTAATTCCATCAGTTCTTTTTCTAGATCTTGTTGGTGAGCAATAGCTGGGGACGTCATATCCTCTAGTGCACTAATCCTTTCCTCAGCTTCGGTTGTCTTTAAAGTTAAAGCACCTAATTGATTTTGTATGGCAGTTAGAACCCCTGATAATTCAGAGACAGTCGATGTTATGGTGGCAAATCCAGATTTAATCTCTTTTTGAACCTCTGTCTGGAATTGTGAAAAGCTTGCCATAGTAACTAATTCTTTAGCTCCTTCCTTCTGATCATTCGGTTCCCCCACAGCCCCAGTTTTTACCTCACCTGATATAATAGTGGAAGTCAATTGAGGTATTAAGTCCCTTTGTGCTATATCAGGAGTGGTAACTTTTTCTCTGCATGGGAAAGCAATGTTATAAGTGGAAATTATACCTGGTGTGCCTCTATTTTCAGAATGTCCTGGTGGCACAGTATTAGGCAGGGTACCGACCTGTTTCTGCGATCTGCTCCCCTCCTGCATCATAGCTGTGGTGGTCTGAAGGGGTTCCATATCATCTGTACATCTGTATTAAGTACCTCAGTGGAGTCAACAAAGTCCAAGAGGGTAGCATCTTTCAGAAAAAAAGACGTGCAAGAACAAGGGGACACAATTTAAAGATAGAGGGGCGACTGTTCAGGGGCAATGTGAGGAAGTATTTTTTCACAGAGAGGGTAGTGGATGCATGGAACAGCCTTCCTGAGGAGGTTATGGGGTCTAAAACTGTGGGAGAATTCAAGAATGCATGGGACAGACATAAGGCAATTCTTATGGGGGGGGTAGGAAGAAATAGGCTGTTGGTTAACTAGGATCTGTGGCCTATCCTGTAGGTAGGGAAATGGGTAGGCTAGGTGGGCCAAGCAGTCCTTATCTGCTGTCAAAGTCTATGTTTCTATATTTCTATCTGTTTCATCTGCTGTGATGTATCCGGTTTCTTCGGTTTCTGGAGCAGAGGTGCAGGTCAAGAGAAGAGTTTATAGAGATTGAGGAAGAGGGAGAGAGGTTTGCCGGAGAAAATGTTATTAAGCAGAAAAAAGGTGTTTAATGTTTGTTGTTGCAACCACGTTCTGCTTGTCATGACTGAGTTGTGTGACTTGGTTTTACTGCTGGCTATGGTCACTTCAAAGGTATGGGAGATTTGATTTTTTCTTCCTATGGCGTTGCTCAGAAAGGGCTTGTGGTATAACCATAAAATCAGCCGCTGACCCAGACATATTTTAACATATGGGGCCCGATTCTCAAACAAGACCTTAGAGTGGCACAAGGTGTGTCAGACGGACCATGCGCCAAAGCACCCTGCATCATCGGCAATGCACCCAATTCTGTAAGGAATGCACCATGCGCCAGATGCAGTGTGTATGGTGCAAGAACCCACAGTGCATCATATAAATAGCATAGGTAAACTGCAAGGTGCAGGCAGCGTCAAGATGCAGGAGCAGAATAATGACCGAACCACAAAGGACACAGCAAAGGGGGGGGGCAGACAACCACAGGAACACAGAGAAAAAAGACTGGGCACTCTAGGAAGAAGAACTTCACTTGACCAGGAGACAGACATCCTCTTGGATGCAGTTGCGGCCCAGGTAGGTGGGAATGTGGGTGACAATAGCACATGTGCATGATGGGCAATGGTGCAGGGATGTGACAGTACTGTGATATCCAACAGGCAGACCTCCTACTGTCCCAGGGTGGGAACCAGATGGTAAAAACACAGAGGCAGAAGGTACAGAATGTGGTAGCCAGACTGGTGAATGCAGTGGCACCCTGCAGGCATAGTGTGAGAAAGCTGCAGAAGCGGCATTGTGACATCAAGCACCATGCCAAGGAGAAGGCAGCCCACAACAGGCACTGCACAATGGCAACGGGTGGAGGACCCACACAACCATGGCCCCTCGGCAGACATGAGGAACATGTAGTGACACAGATCCGCATGTGCAGCATACAGGGAGACATTGAGCTGGATCTGTATCAGCAACAACATGCACAAGATAAGCACTGGGCATGCATGTTGCAGGTGACACCACCGTGCAGATAGCAGATGTGGCACCACAAGTGGTGGATGACACCCTGCATGGTCACCAGAAACCCACAATGGTCAGTGACCTGGGGGGGCAGGCACAGAATGACACAGTGATGGCCTGGTCAACCATGCAGAAGGCACACAGTGAGCCCTCCATAGGGCACCACAGGTTGGACATGCACCATGGCAATGGACACATACTAGGACATGTGTACCAGAAGTAACACACTGTGCACATCTGTCTGTATACCCAGCAGGTGCCTAGAATACACCGACTGGAGGACAATCCACTGCCAGGTGGGCCACACCACCACAATACCATGCTGTGACCAACAGTGACAGTGATGCATCAGAGCACAGTATGGACAGCAACAGTGATGAGGAACAACAACAGGCATCTGCCAGTGACAGCACAGTGAGCCAGGTCCACAGGAGGGTGACAGATAGTGAGGCAGAAGAAAGACAGGGAAGTGACACTGACTGCAATGCCATGCCATCCAACGGCCGCAGTACCATGGGGCACAGCACACCAGCAGCCAGAACTGCAGAGTGGAACAGAAGGAATGGCAATGCTGTGGGACAGGCAGACAGTGTACACACCACTGGAGGCCATGACATTGGAGCACACAGCACCACCGCACAGGCCCAAGGAGGTGCAGGTGGGACAGGCAAACATGGCACAATGCCACTGCCACTGGATGATGACCTCAGATAAGACCTGTCCCGATACTGCTGGGACATCATGTTCACCCAAGGGGCAGCACAGCGTGAGTTGGCTGGGATACTTGACAGCATTCGTGAATGCACCACTGCCACGGTAGCACACATGGGACTGCTGCAGCTGACAGTGGCAGACATCCACACAGTCATCATACATGGGATACAGGAAGGGGCATGCCAAACAACACAGACAGCAAGGCTACTCCGGGACATATGGCTATGTCACATGCCAAACGGATGCCATAGAATAGCAGACCACTGTCATGGAATGCAGCATGGCACTGCATATCACCCAGACAGATGCAACAACGGCAATGGCCACAGCACCGCAGGAGATTGCAAGACACATGCAACAGCATGCAGCCAGTGTGGCAATGGCCCCACAGGTATGTCAGGAATGCAATGTGCAGCAGCACAACAGAGGGGCAGAAGACAACCACAACAGCATGGAAAACACAGCTGGTGTGACCCAGCATGAGGCCCACAAGGGTGTACAGGATGAGGGACACAGCCATAAAGTCACACAGGGCACGGTGCAACCATCAATACCTACAGGACAACAGCCAGAAACAGTGATGACACAGCGCATGACATGCACAGCTGTGCCTGAGGACAGGGCAGTGGGTGACACAGCTGGCCAATGTGCAAAAGGAAACAGCTGCAGGAAGACAATGCCACTGAAGACAGACAAGTGGTCCCAGCAGACAACAGAGGGTCTGGATCCATGCAGTGATGCCAGTGTTGATGGTGGACATGGCACAGTGGGGCACACACAGCAGGGAGCCACAGCCGGACATGACATGGAAGACATCTGCAGCACCACACCCATGAACACAGCTGAGGTTGTGCAGAGGCACATAGGGGTAGTGGAACATGAAGTGCACAGGAGGCAGGACGTCCACCTGTCTGACAGTGCTGTGGTGCAGTCTGGCCATACACAGATCAGTACAGTGCTGGGCAACAACATGGCCATGCCAGCACCCAGTGCAGCACAGATGCTGGAGCAGCATACGACATCCCAGTCCTGAGGCCGCAAGAGGGGCCACACTGATGCAGGTGGAATGAACTTTGAAGGGTGGATGGCTGGGCAAGGACCACCAGCAGCAGAACCCATTGTACAGACAGCAGCAGTGGGCAGCAGGACCAGACAGAGGGGGAACAGCAGCAGTATGACAGGGACCACTGCAGCACAACAACCACTGCCAGCGACACCACATCAGTCACAGAGACACAGGGTGCAAACAATGCTGGCTGTGCCAGGGACACAAACAGCATGTGCCACACTGCAGGATGCTGCAAAGAGTAGCAACATGGCGATACAGCCACCATGCACTGCACAGAATCTGACTCTAGCCACTGTAGGCCATAAAGGGCAGCCAGCACACAAACAGCAGTAGGAAGCATCCATCATGCCAGGCATGTGCAACAGACAGGAGGTGGTCTCACTGACATTAATGTCCCCCACTATGCACTGGTCCCATGTCCACACCATACCCTGAGCATAGACCCCCACCCAAACACACACCACACATGGATGAACATGAGCCGTGCATACCTGTGGTGCTTGTGCATGTACATGTACCCCATGTCCCCTGTAGAATGCCCATGGCCATGTCACACCCAGACATGACACCATAGCATGGAACATGCACACAAGCCTGTATCCCTTAGAGCATCACCACTCACATGACAGCGGTATGCACACTGCCAATCCAGACAGTACATACCGGACACCTGCACAACCCCCAGCGCCTGCGCTGGGAACAGTAGCCTGCAATCAGGTGCATACACCATGGCATGCCGACAACCACTGACACTACATACCCACATCCCATGCACCACCGACTACTGCCAACCAGGCAGAACTCCCCCACACCTGTGCCCAGAGTCACCAGTGGGTGCACACAACATGGTGTTGCGCACCAGCACAGTCATGGCCCGTGGCACACACAGCACCATATCCGTTCATGGTGCCATGCATGCCCCCACACCCGGGTGCTTGGCCTGTGCAGGATTGTTGCCACCCTACCACAAAAGGGGTAACACATACAACCCACTGCCAGCACTCACACACAGTACCTTATGTGTGACACGCCACCACAGCAGGCATACAGAAATGTACATTGCATGCCAATGGGCCGGCACTGTGGTATGCCACATGCCGTGACACACCACTCAGCCCCACCATGGAAATGGATACCACATGTCTGGTACTATCACATGCACAGCACATGCAGGCCCAAACCGCAGGGTCCCACCTTGTCGACGGGTGGTTTGACTTACCCACTGTGGCATGCCACTGTGGAACTTAGAGGACCCCAACACGAGGTGACACATGCCCACAGGGATAGTGTTCTGACACTGTGCCCAGCATGTCACTCTACCAATCCCTGTGACACATGGCACAGTGGTGGCATGCAGTGCATGCCACATGGCATAGGACAGCGATCCCTGTTGTCCACATGCCACCCTGTGTAAGCTGATGTGGGCATGTACCACACATTGGCCGACACTGACCTGTACACAGCATAGGCAGATGTAGGGCATGCACAGTACTGAATGACACAGAGACACAGCATGAACATGGAACAGCAATGTATAAATAACACAAAAGCAATACACAACAGCAACTGTGATGGCAATTCAACAGGTACACAATGCAGTGGGCACAGCAACCCTTACAGCAACAGGGGTACAATGGTGATACAATTAACATCATTGCACACTGTGTTACCTAAACTCTGCAGTAACAGACACCTGTGTACATGCCATACTATGTGCCCTGTCCATAGCATGTCCTCCATGGTATGAGGGAGGTCCTGGACATTGTTGCACTCACATGTCCACTGCTCATTGTCCACCAATCTGTTCCAGGTAGTCCAACAGGTCACACATTGCATCATTCAATGAGAACAGATGCCTTGCCATGGGCCTGATGTGCAGGCTGAGTCATTCTGCAAAGTCACGGAGGGTGGGGATGTGGAGCTGCATGTCATCATCCCCCCCTGGCATCTGTGTCTGGCAATGTGTCGTTGTCACTCACAGGCTGCACTGGGTCATGTTTGAGGGCTGATACACCACCCCCATGCATGGGGGTGGCACCATCCTCAGGCTGGCCAGCACTCACCTGTCCAGCTGTATCAAGGGTGCCTTCACCTGTGGCCATGTCTGCCATGTCTCCTGCCACAGACAGATCCACAGCACTGTTGTCCAGCTCTGTATGTTGGGGATGCTCCTGTCATTCATCCAGGTCATTCTCCTCCTCTGTTGTGTCCTCCGTACCCTCATGGCGGCACACCTGTCGACTGCCCTGGGCCATCCTTCTTGTTCTGGCTGCATACGCCCTTGTGTCACTAAGCTTCAGGAGGAGCATTGCCCACTCCAGGGCATGCCACCATGCATCTCAGCCCTGCTTTCCACTCTGCACACCAGCATCGGCTCCTGGAATACAATGTGACAGACTGTGAGTGACTGCACTGTGCGTCCACGCCTATGTGTGCACAGACAATATATATATATATATATATATATATATATATATATATATATATATATATATATGAGACCAGAAACACAAGGCCAACTTCTGGTTCTGTTCCCAATGGTGAGGGTAGCCTAAGACAACTGTTCCGATACCCCTTCCGAGAAAATCCTCCCTTTTGCATCCCAAATCCTCAAAAAAATACTAATACAACATGCACAAGAGGGGGAACAAAGGTCCTACATCTATAAAATTAAAGAAAATGGATGATGTCGTGGAAGATGATCCCAGATCGGAGTCCCAGATCTCAGAGTCCGAATCAGTTCAGTCGCAAAACGCGCCATCGTCTGCTAGGGCTACCCAGCTGGAGTATCGCACACCAAAGAACAGAACAAAAAAAATTCAACTAGATATGACATACCACAAACTATGTGCCTTCAGGACAGACATTAAACAGCTGTACTCAGAAATACGCAGAGATGTGCAGCAATTGGAACGGCGAGCAGACGATTCAGAGCGCCAAATTACAGCAACAGAGAATCGAGTAGATGACTTGGAAAATGCAATGCAACAAATATAAGAACAACAAGGCCTCTCAGAAGCACGCCAAGAAGATGCTGAGAATAGAGCACGCCATAAAAATATTCATCTCTATTGTATCCTGGAGGGAAGTGAGGACTCTAAAATAAAGGAATTCCTATCTGGCCTACTCTGCTCCGCTCTAGACCTCCCTGAGGACTATCGATTTGATTTTGAGATAGTACATAGAGCTTTAGCTCCAAAACCCTCCACGGTGACTGCTGCACCCAGATCCATAATTGCCAGATTCAATAAATACGCAGTGAAAGAATATATATTGCTGACAGCTTGGCGCAAACAAAAGATCTTCTTTAGACAAACCAGATTCTACATGAATCATAATTATGCACCTCAGACAATGAAACAATGAAGGGCCTACCTCCCGTTGTTCCCTACGATGAAAAACCAGGGCATCAAGTTTCAGACCCCTTATCAGGTGGAGCTCGTTGCCTTCATGCCTGAGGGAAAGATGGACTTCTCCAATGCTGAGGAGGCCTGTGAGCTACTAACGGCGAAAGGTCTGATGTTCCCAGAAAGGCCACAGCCTGGTGTATCCCGCTCCACACAGCCGTCACTCTGGCAAACAGCACAAC
This sequence comes from Neoceratodus forsteri, assembly GCA_016271365.2. NCBI lineage: Eukaryota > Metazoa > Chordata > Ceratodontiformes > Ceratodontidae > Neoceratodus > Neoceratodus forsteri. Next base: position 233,237,924 of record JADMNL010000023.1, read on the forward strand.
CAAAACTGACTGCCGTAGAAGAAAAGAGAAACCAGATAAATATAAGGGACCCTAGACAGCAGTCGGCAAAGTTTTTTCGGGACACCACTACTATTCCTGAGAAAGAAGTCCAACATTTTTTGAAGGTACTTTTTGGTGACATTATTCGCGTTTAGTCCCGAGTGGCCCTGAGGGGGGTAGGGGGCTGGAGGTGAGACAGAAGCGGTGAGGAACTAATTCAGATACCTCCGAATTAGGCCTGGTGGCTACCCTTGACTCTAGCTCCTAGTGTTAAGCCCTCTAATATCTGGGTGACATTTGGACACTTGTCAGGGATATGTGGACAGCCTTGTTCCTGCTGCAATACTTTTCCCATAGCCCACCCTTACCCAACACACCCTGGGAAACAACATAATTGAGCCTTGAAGTGGGCATTCCATGCTTCCTGACAAACTCTCTGCAAAAATTGATACCACGCAGATTCGAGAGGAGGCACAAATTAAGGTTACCATCTGGAACTGGCCAAATCCTGCCTCTCTCCCTATGAGAAGCACATATGGCTGAATATGCCCATTTCTTTACTTACTTATCGGACATATCAACTAATTGTTCTGGGCAAAAGAGTGCTTGAAAACAGACCAGAAGTACTGTTAAAGACTGGGACTAGAATATGAAGACCCGGAGTATGTCAATTTTCTTTAGGGACAATCCATGCAGGAAGGGGTGGGTGTCTGAGAGCCGGACTTTGTACAATATCCCTATGAGATGACCATCAATTTATTTTTATAGATTGGGACATAGCGTTTACCATTTTTTTGATTTGTTATTACATATTTTGTCCCTCTTTTTATTTGTGGGCCTTAACAGCTCACGCAGGGCCTGAGGAAAAATATGCCCAGATCCTTACCCTTCAGCTGGGTTTAAGTCTTATTGCACCAATACACACCCAGTACTTAAAGAGAAATGGGCAATAGTTTCCCCTACCTTGGAAGCTTATACATTTTTTATTTTTATATTATTTGTAAGAAATATGGCAAAAGAGATAACTGCTTTTGATCAGTCTGTGAAAGCTCTAATAATATTGACCATACTAAAAGTTTTTTTTTTTAGGATGAGGTTCTTAATGTTTATTCATGCTCTGTTGGCATGCGAGTTATGGCTTAAGATTCGACAATATGCAACACATCTTATTAAGGTGTCAGGCAAGAGGCCTAATATTTCTATCCTGCTTAGAAAGAAATTGCTAGCGGACAAGCGAATTGATAAAAAAACAACTTCTGCAAGATTTAGATCTAGGTCCTATACACATCAGAATAGTCAGGACTGTGGATCCCTGTTAGGGCTGGAGAGATAAAAAGGGGGAGTTCCTGTTTAGAAAAAGATTACTTTCTTTACAAGTAATTATGGCTAACTCTGCTCATATTATGACCTTTAATTTAAATGGCATTCACAATCTGGTAAAACGTAGATTACTACGTTATTTTAAACAAAGTAAGCTGGATGTGATTATGCTTCAAGAGACTCATCTTTCTCAATTGGAACATTCAAAATTAAGGGCGCAAGGGTTTGATAAAGTGGTGGCCTCAGCCCATGCCTCAGGACGGAGGCGAGGTATTGCAATCCTAATTCCACATGGTACGCAGTTCCAAATGCAAAAACAGATCATAGACACAGATGGAAACTATGTAATTGTTGTGGGTCAACTTTATTCGAGGCAGATCACGTCAGCCTCACTCTACCTTCCCCCAGGGAGTAAAGTGAAGGTGGCATGAAGATTCCTGGATACCTTATTGCCAGCCATTCAAGGCATGTGTGTTATTGGAAGGGATTTAAATATCGCCTTGAAGATTAAGATAGATTCATCTAATCCCACTAAACATCGGCAATCAGCTATCCAGAAATATTTAAGACAAACCCTCCCTGAATTGGGGCTCATAGATACTTGGGGCCACTTTTTCCCTTCAGTAAGGGCTTTTACACATTATTCACCAAAAACTAATACCTCAGCATGACTAGATTATTTTCTAACCTTGATTGAACACCTTGTGTATGTTAGGGACATATACAGTATATAGGGACATCCCTTTTATCAGATCTCACTCCTGTCTTCTTAAAAATAGATGTGGAGAGACCTAAAAAACAAAACTTTTGGAGGTTTAATATAACCCACTTACAGGATCCAGAATTCATTCAACTGGTTAAGTCCTGCATACCGATTATCCAGGCAGATAATGCTTCTCCTGATATAGCAGCTACTATTAAATGGGACACTCTCAAAACAGTGCTCAGGGTGATATTATCAAATACGCTTCTTTGAAAAAAGAGGTAGAGAAAAAAGGGAACGGGAATTGCAAGAGGTTTTATTGAGGCTACAAGCAAAGTTATGTCAGGGTGATAACTCTGTCAAACCTGAGATGTTAATAATTAAGCAAAAACTTCAAAAAATAACTGACCAAAAAATAGAGCAACAACTGCTATACATGAAACTAAATTCAGTTGAAGGGGGGTCTCAGGGAGCCAGGAACTTGGTGAGACATCTTCGAGGGTCCAGAGGCAGGACTGCGGTTGCCAAACTTCAGCATCCACAAACTAATCAATTATTGTCCCATCCCACTGCCATCAGACAAGCTATGGCTGATTTTTACAAACTTTTATATACTGAAGATATTTCCGCCAGCCCACATCAACTGGCCACATACCTCCAGAGCACTAAATTACCACGTCTAAATGTTCACCAAGCTGAGTCCCTGATACGCCCTATTACCGACCAAGAGATTATAGCTACCCTTATGATGACCAAGACACAAAAGACCCCGGGACCAGATGGATACCCAAATGAGTTTCTTAAACAAGTTCAGAAGTTACTTATACACTTTCTGTTACCAGCTTTCAGAGAAATACAGGAGGGAGGTCATCCCCCCCCCCATCCTGGTGATATGCTGAAATTACAGCTATTCCAAAACCTGGAAAAGACCCCACCCTTGCTGCTTCATATCGTCCCATATCTAAATTAAACTGTGACTATAAAGTTTTTATGCCTATTCTGGCTCACAGATTAGACAGATTTCTACCTCAGTTAATTGATAGAGATCAAGTGGGATTTATTATGAGGCGCCAAGCCCATGACACAGTACGAAGGGTTCTATTATTAGTTGAACATGCCACTCAAAGTAAAATTCCTTTAATTTTGCTCGGGCTCGATGCCGAGAAAGCCTTTGAAAGGGTGTCATGGCCCTTCTTATGGACTACCCTTAAAGAATTTAATTTCCCTGAAAAGTTTATATCCCAAATCCAGTCCATGTACCATTCCTCAGTGGCCTATCTGAAACTTGATGGCTCGATTTCTTCATCATTTACTTTATACAGAGGTACACGACAAGGGTGCCCCCTATCCCCACTTCTTTTTGCACTTTATTTTGAACCCCTAGCTGCCAAATTAAGGGAAAATGGTAACGTTTAGGGGATCCCACTAGGAGGCAAAATGTTTAAATTATCCCTTTTTGTAGACAATATTTTGTTGACCCTGACTTCCCCAGAGACATCTGTCCCGATGTATGGGAACAACTTCAGCTTTTTAACACCCTATCTGGCTATAAAATAAATTGTTCAAAAACAGAAGTACTAGCTGGCCTGGGGGCACTGAGGGTTGAGGTGCTGGATGCCACACCTTGCACTGTGCTGGTGACCTGGGTTCGGGAACGGACTCGGGCCGATGGGGGTCGGTGGGGAGAGGGAGGATTGAGCATCCCAGCAGATGCTCTCCTTCCTCGGGGAAGGGTAGCAGGGGTACCAGGAGATACCTGACATCCCGAAGAGAGCTACTGGAAACACGGGCTCTCAAAGGGCTCTGGTGGCTCCGTACAGTGGAGTTGGGGAGGGAGAGATGCTGTTGGGCACTTGGGAGGCAGATGTGCATCAGCACATCACTTTCTGGACATCAGTCCTCGCGCCAGCGCCTCTAGGGGTTGGGCGGGGAAAAACAAGAAAACCAGAAAAGAGTCCTCTCGGTCCTAGATGAAGACCGATCAGTGCCTCCCGGGGATCCACCGTACTACGGGCAGACCTCGCTGTGCCAGAAACTTCTCCTCCAGTAAGGTTGAGGAGGGTTCATCCTCACCCCACCCAGGGGGGATTGCTGGGCATCAAGGTAAAAATACAGGGGAGAACAGGAGAGCACTCTGGGGCAGACTTGGGGTCGGGTGTTCCCGGGGGGTTGATCAGTGGTCCGAAGGAGTGGACCAAAGGGGTAGTGCAGGTGGATAAAGTCGGTATGTAAGCACCACAAAGTAAAAAAAAACAAAAACAAAGTACTTAATTTTTCCTTCTCCCCCTTCAGATGAATGAAACTGGAATTTCCCTTCCGCTGGCACAGACTTGAGATGAGGTACCTAGGGATAAAAATCCCAGCCAAGCTAATACACCTTGAAATGGTGAATATGGAACCAATTACACAGCAAATCAGTTTGGATATGTCTAGGTGGACACAACTCCCCCTGTGTCTAATTAATCGAGTGGAAACAGTCCAACAAAATATTTTTCCTACAAACGTTGCCAGCTGTTCCCTTGGACTTTTATTTTCGATCCTGGGATAAGCTCATCTCTAGGTTTATCTGGGGAGGAAAACCCCCAAAGGTAAAATACACCTTATTACAACTTCCTAGGACACAGGGAGGGCTAAATTTGCCTAACCTGAAAAAATATTCCAGAGCAACTCAAACCTGTACGGCCCTATTACTCATTAATCTCTCTTGTAAGGCACACTTGAAAACAATAGAGATAACCTTAAATGGACTGGAATCTTTACCAACGTACCTACTGGGAGACCTCACCTGGTGCTATCCCCTGACCCAGTTTCTCAAAATGACTGCAGAATTTTTAAAAAACTGGCTTTATGTGACTCGGTATAGGTTAACCTCTCAGGCGGAATACTTTTTAAATGCCTTAGCTTCTAATAAAGATCTTTTCCCTTCCTCGCTGGAGACAGATCTACTAAGATGGGAGCATTACTCCATCAGATATGTATTCCAACTGGTGAGTCCTTCGGGAATTCATTCATTCACATATTTACAATCCTCATGTGGATTACCTCAGAGAGAGCTCCTAACTCATGGGGCACTACATGCTGCTTTATTCGAGATGGTTGACTCTTTAACTGGAATAGCAAAAGCCCCATCTAAAAAGGTACAATTGATTATCCAGGTCATAGAAGGTAGATCACAGGAACACATTGTTAGTAATATATATCAGGCAATGCGCCCTATGTCTGCACAGGAACATGGCCAAGTGAGAGCTGGATGGGCAAGGCAGCTTAAATTGGAACTAGACCCAGATAGATGGTTACAATCCACCTACTTTTATTCTAAGAATTCATCAACATCTTATTGGAGGGAATTTGCCTGGAAGACCAGGGTTAGATTCTTTAGAACTCCAGATATCCAGGTAAAATTGGAGGCACCAGACAGAAGTCTTTGCTGGAGAGGATGTGGATATTCTCCTGCAGGTCATGAACATATATCATGGGCATGTCCACTCCTATCTGATTATTGGAGGGATATCATAGTGGAACTTAACAACATTTTTGGCACCCCTGATCTATTTACCCCAGGATTTATCCTGAGAGCAATGCCACCACAGGATATACAGATCAACTAGTCTTAATATAAACCTGTCACACTTTTAATCTTAATAGCTAAAAAAGTTATTACTAGAGTATGGCTCACTAAAACGGCCCTTGATAAAGCCTCTTGGAGAAACCTCACCTGTGAGGTATATAACCTGGAACGTTTATCATATAAGATAAACAACAGGATAAACATCTTTAATACTAGATGGGGACTATGGGTTGCATATCAGTTAGAGACCTATCCGTATTTTGTACCATGAAACCAAAAGATGAATATCTTATGATTTTCAAGTTAATCATAGTTAGGATAGTATATAGTCTTGGAGTCTTTGCTGCTAAGGGGAGGAGACCCAGACCGAGAGGGACGTTGATCTGGAAAACATGGGAGGGGGGAAGCTAGGGAACAATATTTATTTAAGACTACAGTCTATGAGATCTTATTCTGGTCTATTTACTAAAGAGAGAAAGATAGTAGGATGCTACTACAGGGATATGTTAAACAGTCATACGTGTATAAATTAAGTGCCTGTAAATTAATTGACTGTATATGCTGTAACAAGGAACCTCAACAACTAATATGTTGCACAAAATGTGATTATGTATGTGATAGTCTATCTCAAAGTAAAATAAAAAGCTATATTTAAAAAAAAAAAAGAAACGAAAGGCCGGCATGCCATCGCCATGCCATGCCACATGTTGCATAAGCTGTAACCTGCACTGATTGTGTATGGGGCACACTCCCACACATGCATACATGGTACATGTGCCCTACCCTCAAACAACAGCCACAGCCGGCATTGCGGGCCCTGCTGTGTGTGTGTGTGTGTGTGTGTGTGTATGTGTGTGTGTTTGTGTGTGTGTGTGTGTGGGGTGTGTGTATGTGTGTGTGTGTGTGTGTGTGTGTGCACCTCCTCCCCCACCTGATGGTCCCTACACAGTGGCCTACATTGCTGCATACATGTCATGTCTGCTGTATACTTACCTTGGAGATGTTATTCCCTGCGGGGTCCTCGTCCCTGTTTATCCTGTCCATGTCCCCATGGCCTACCCTGCCCTTTGGTGGTGCTGCTCTCTCCTGCAGAGGCATAATGGTGTGTGACATAATCAGTTCTCATCTGTGCAGTCATGGTCACTGTGGTGTGCTATGTGTCATTCTCGGATGTGGTTACACATACCTGGCTGACGTGGCTGTCCTCCATACATCTGGACATAAGCTTCGTGTGCCATCTTCCTCAGGTGGGCCAGAAGCTGACCCTCCTTCCAGGCCAGGTCATTCCAACAGTGCCTGACCTGCCACATGGTCCTCCTGATTTCAGACACAGCCTGGAGCCTGTTGCCTATGGTGGACCACACGCTCTCCCTGTGGGAACAGCACCCTGCTCCACTGCTCAGCCAGGCTGATGAGAACCACTGTCTCATCATCAGTGTAGTTGGGTGCCCTGCTCCAGCGTGACATTGCAACTGGGACTGCCATCTTGTATTGTTGCCCCCTGACTCCCTCTGCACTGTATGTGGAGGCAGTGTCCTGTGCTGCACTGTCCTGTGTGGCCTACAGTTCATGCAAGTGCTGTCCTGGCATGTGCTGGTGGCTGTGCTCCTCATGAGTGGTATTCCCCTGTATTCCCATGTCTGTACACATGTACAATGCATGCTGCATAGTCCAATGGCCTGCACGCAATGCAGTGTGCCTCAACAGGCATCACGCAATGCAATCTGCATTGCTAGAGTTATCATGCAACACAACCTGTGTTGCCAAGGTTAACTTTCTTGCCCACTGCATGGTGTGTTGCCGCACACTGTGTTTGTGCAGGGTAACACAGTTGTGCGGGGGGGCATGCCTACAGTGCTACTATGTTCCACTCCACATGGCATCCCTTATGGGTATGTCACAACATACCCATGTCCTGCAGCCATAGGTTCACTGTGTCTGGCCATGTGCCACACCTTGGGCTTTGCTACATAGTGTGTGCAGCCACCCACCCACACAGTCCTCCCTGTCATTGTTGGGCCTGCTTCTGGCACCCTCAATGAAATGACATTGCATGGTGGCACCAGCACTGGTGTGCTGTGTGTGGCATGGTGTCTCTGTTGTGCTGTACCCAACCCATGCTGTTTACATGTGCTGCCTACTGCTGTGGCTGCAGTGCCTGGGACTCCACATGTCCCACCATGACAGTCACCATCCCTGCCATACGTTGCTCGTCCACATGTTGCCCATGCTAGCAATGGCCACCTGGACACTCATGATGCTGCCAGTGTCAGTGTGCATTGTGCCATCTGGATCAGCACACAGGCAATGGGCATCTCTTTGTCAACAGTGCAGCCACTGTCTGTCTGCAGGCCCAGGCAGTGACACCTCCATATCACCACATCTGTTCCAGTCAACCAGCAGTGTGTGGGCACTCCACAGTGGTTCCTGGATACCTGGCACTGACTTGTTCTCTGCGGAGCCATGGCATTGCTGCCCAGTGTGCCTGTAGTGTGTTACATAGCTGCATAGGTGTGGTCTTCCCATGGCCTCAGGGTTGTGGTCCATGGCCTGCACACAGCTTGGTGGTGTTGCTGTACCTGTGCCCTTCCACACTGCGGATTCTGTTGTGTGATCATCCAAAGTGTGACCTGATGAGCTGCTCCCGCATGTGTTGTCCAGCCAGTGTGAGTTGTACCTGGCCTTGTTGTTGGCAGTCATTGGCAGGCCTCTCCTCCTCCTCCTCCTCTGCAGTGTCGCCATCATCACTGGGTGCTTCTTCATCCTCTGCAATTGGTGTGCCATGTTCGAATGCTATATTGTGCAGCATGCAACATGCTTTGAACAGTTTTCATGCCATTACTGGTATATACTGCATTGCACCGCCTGATCTGTCGAGGTACCAGAAGCTCATCTTGAGGATACCAAATGTGTGCTGCATCACACTGTGCGTTGCTGTGTGGGTATCATTGTACCATTGCTCTGCTGCACTCTGGGGACGTCTCACTGGTGTCATCAGCCAGGGCTGTTGTGGGTATCCACTATCACCTGTGGGGAGGGAGGGAGGTGTAGGTTACTGTTGTGTCCACATGCTTCACATGCCATCTTGTGCTGTGTGTGTGTGTGTGTGTGTGTGTGTGTGTGTGTGTGTGTGTGTGCTTTACCTATCAACCAGCCATCTGCAAGTGTCCCATTCTGGAAGGCCTCACATACTTCATAGTTCCTGTAGATGTATGCATTGTGTGTAGACCCAGGATACTGTGCCACAACGTCCAGTATTTTGTACCTGTTGTGGCAGATGACCTGTACATTCATGGAATGGTATCCCTTATGATTAACATAGAAATGTAGAAACATAGAAACATAGAATTTGATGGCAGATAAGGACTGCTTGGCCCACCTAGTCTGCCCATTTCCCTACCTAACGGATAAGCTGCAGATTCTAGTTAACCAACAGCCTACTTCCTCCTACCCCCAACTAGAATTGCCTTATGTCTGTCCCATGCATTCTTGAACTCCCCCACCGTTTTTGACTCTACGACCTCCTCAGGAAGGCTGTTCCATGTATCCACAACCCTCTCTGTGAAGAAATACTTTCTCAACATAGGTATCTGGTTCATCCAATGGTGCCCTTATGGCAATGTGTGTGCAGTCTACTGCATCAAGTACATGTGGGAATCCTGCTGTGTTGTAGAAGCCCTGCTTGATTGCCAGTTGCCCTTGGGCATCTGTGGGTAGGTGGATGTATTGGTGTGACCTAAGTACAAGGGCATCCACGAATGCCTTCAGGCACTGTGATACAGAGGGCTGTGAGATGCCCACAGTGTCACTGCTCAGTGTCTGGAATCCACCAATGGCCAATACCCTTAGGGCTGCACATACCTTCACCTCTGTTTGTACAGCATGGCCTCTCTGGGTCCTGCTTCTCATGTCAGCATCAGGTTCCTGGCAAAGCTGTGCTATGGCTGCCTTGCCAAGCTGATATTGTGCAATGCACTGCTCCTCGGTCAGGTTCATGTGTGCAGTTTGTGGGTGGTACACATGCATGGCATGCATCCTGTGTCTGTGTTGCTACTGTCTGTGCACCTGCTGCATCTGTTGGTGTGGCTGCTGTACAGCACTACCCTATTGTGCTTCCTTGTGGGAACATTGCCTGTGGCGTATCATGGCCAGCCATATGCCCAGTAAGGCCAATGGTGCAAACATCCTCCTGGGATTCTTCTCTCTCTGTCTTGCTGCAGTCCTGTGTGTCAGTCCTGTTGCACTAACCCTGCCTCTTCCCTTCCTTTTTCTAAGTCCCCTTAGATCAGCTCTGTGTGGTCCAGCAGGTGTTTGATATCTCCTGTTTGGGGCACCTTTGCAAATTGCACTCCGGCATCTTGCTTGCCTTGCCCCTGTCACAACACACCATGCGTCATAGTGCTAGCTAGCATCTGGCGCTGCATTGGCACATTGGGTTGTTCCCACAGCAGGTTTTTGCATTCATTCATGCGTGGTGCATTTGTGAATCCCACCTTGCTTGCATTTTTGCGCAAGGTGCTTCCTGCATCCTTCTGCTTGACACAGACACCTTGCATCTTGGTCCAAAATTTGTGAATTGGGCCCCTTGTATCAACTGCCACTGTTACCCCGAGGTTAAAGCCAACTGCCCACAGAGAGCACTGACTGTGGGGTGGATAAATTAGCAGGGCATTCCTTTGCAGTACCAGACCTCACACTGCCACCATCATGGAACACTCGCACATGCGCCTTTCAAGGCTTCTTGCAGAAAACTGCATTAATGCATCAGTTAGGGTTCCAATTACAGTGAAAAAAGTATGGAAATTCAGTGTTAGGGTTCCTACCCCTACCACCCATTCCACCACCCCACCCTCCACACACCAACAGGTGTCGAGGTGTATCTTGGGATCGTCGGGCCTAACTCTCACCCCATTCTCCTATACGGCACCATCTCAGCTTTGTTACACATGGAATGGGGTGAAAGTTATGGCCAATGACCCCAAAGCACACCCCAACACCTATTGGTGTGTGGAGGGTGTGAGGGAAGGGTTGGGTGGTAGGTGAAGGAATCCTAATACTGACTTTCCAAACTTTTGTCACTATAATAGGAACTCTAAATGATGCATTAAGAGAGTTTTTTTCAGTGAAAAAAAAAATATATATATATATATAGAGAGAGAGAGTGAGGGAGAGAGAGCAAGGGAGAGAGAGATGCAATAGGGGTAGAAAAAACAACCTACTGATAAATTCATTTATCAGAAAAACTATATGAATAAATGTAAGATTTTACATTTATTTATATAAACTTTAATGCATTAAGGGGCAGATTTGCTACACGCCACAGATCTGTGGGACACAGGAAACCCTAAGTGGAATGCTGTAAAGCCAGGGGTCACACAGACCTCTGATAGCATTCACTGAAGGGACATGTGCCCATTACACACCTGATCCCCCAGCCAATCCTACAGCCATGTGTTCTGGGTGGTCCAAGGAGGTGTCTGGGGGCATGCCCTCATTTTTTTCTATGCACTTAAGTGCAAGTTGCTAGCTGAGGGGAGGAGCAGGATGTAGCAGCAGGGACCCTCCTGTATCTTTTGCATGCCTCCAAAGACACCTGTTTGCTGTGGCAGGACTGAGATCTCCCACCATGCTTCCCCAGCCCACCAGTCTGACAAGGAGGGCTGGAGGCAGCCATTTGGCACTCGTCTGTACTTTTATACTTGTCAGCTCCCATGTCTTCCCAAAATCCTCTACTGGTGTGGACCAGGGGATTGGATGCCTGGCTGTGTCCCTCAATCTAGCCCCCATGCAGCTGCAGACTGGGGGGGCCACAGACAGGCACCTTGCCGGGAACATAACTGCCTTGCACCTGTCCCTGGGTGTATTGCTGCACAGGCCAGGTACATGGGATTTGCACATACCTGGCCCACAATAGTTCATAGCCCTCATAATTACTATGTCAGAGCCAATTTCTTACCTAGTTAGTGCATCGTCCCCACCCCCCCCCACTGCTGGCACTTTCCCCACAGTTTATTTTCTCATAGGACCTCCTGTAATGCATTTCAGTGCAATGCTTACACATGCTGGTCTACACTCCAAATCAGTTCACACTCCTTCTTTATTCAGCTGTTCCTTACACAAAAACCAGCACCAGCTCACACCATAATTCAGTTTCAGTTCAGTTCAGTTTATTGTTAAGTTCAGTTTATTGCAGGAAAACTCCATTAAGCAGGCTCATTCACAAGTAGGTCCTATACATATAACAGCAATTTAGAGAAGGACATGTACAACAAATAAGGATATAAATAATCAATAACAGGATGTAGAACATAAGAGCAGCTTATATTAGCACAACTACATCAAATGAAAGAGCAGAATTGCTAAAGTATATACATAATGCATACAGAGACGCACAGGACAAAAAGGTTGGTATATGCAAACAGTAACAACAAACTTGGCATGATACATGGTAAGGGCATGGTGAACATGGTGAGCTAAATGCATATGTAAAAACAGTGACTCAGATAAGAGTGGAAGGGGTGAGAAGAGGAAATAGTGAAAGTAAGTAGGATGTAGGTCAGTCATAAAGAAGGCAGATTTTAACATAAAAGATTAATGAGGCTTGCATGAGAGAGAGAAGAGAGGGGAGGGGTGAGATACAGGGCAAATGGGGGTATACAAGATATAGGAAACAGGGACGGAATAAGGTAGAGGGGGTAGGGAGCGAATGGGGAATTAAAACATTAGAACCATTTAGTTTTCCCCAAAAGTACCTTCTGTACAGCAACTCCTTTCTTTCTCTCTGTCTGACCTCAGGCTTTCCTAAACCTCCATCTTCCCTAGCAACAACTTGCCCTGCCAGCCAAATCATAAAACTATGGCTTCTATTTAAAAGAAAAAAAAATATGATCTTTTTTCCTTTTAAACAACTGCCATTCTCAGACAGCTGAAACCTCCACTCAGAAATCCCACTGTCTGACTTGCTTCAGAGCGTTGCCATTTTTCAGAGATAGTTATTCAAAAAAGACAAAAAGGGGTAGAGGGTGTAACATAGCTAAGCAAGTAAAGGCGAAAGCAAGGAGAAAATTGGGAAAGCAAGGAACACGCTATCTAGGGTAGGGTGATAAAGTAAATATCGATAGAAGGTGTAGCTAGAAAGAACCTAACACATGAAGTAAACAATAGGAGCACGGTACAGTTGGTAGCAGAAGGTAGCAATACATAAAGTCAATTATGGGAGTGGTGCAGTGGAGTAGATGCAGAACTCAGCTCCAGTTTTCCAGGAAACAATCTGGAGACTGTGGTGCTTCTCCATCTGTACACACATCTGTGGGCTGCAGGAGGAGGTCACTGGTTTCCGGGCTGAGTTGGCTTGCATCCAGAGGATCTCTTCTCCCACTCAAGGGCCACTGAGTCTTCCACCCCTGCCCCAGAGTTTGCCTGGGAGAAGGAGGGATGGCTGGAAAATGGTTATCTTCAGAAGGGTGGGAGTGTTGAGTTAAGGACACATTCCTCAGTCCATGCTGCTACAGAATCCCTTGACCATTCTTGTTTAGTGAGACTGTCTGGGAGGAGGCACCATCAGTAGTGGCAAGGGAGAATGGGGGTTCCACCATAGGAGAGGCACTACGGTGGGAGGTACAGGACCCCAGCAGAGGAGGAAGCAGAAGGTAAGGTGCCTATGTGGTCCATGGCTTGGAGGGCTGGGCAGTGAATCTTGTGGATTGCTAGGACAGCAGGGCCAGGTGGGGGGGCTGGATGTTATTATCCACCTGGGATCTAATGATCTAACAAGGGACAGGGCTGGAATTTTGCAGGGCGAGTTCAGGAAACTGGTGAGGGGAGTAAGGCAAGTGGCATGCATAGTGACTTTTGCTGAGGTGTTGCCTGTCTATACCAAAGGGAAGGTTAGGGTAGTTCACACCCAGAGCTTCAACTCATGGTTGAAGGAATGGTGGTGAGAAGATGAGTTTACCTACATTGGGACATTGGACACTGTGACCCAACTTGGAGGGATAAGGGCCTATATAGAGGTGATGGCTTGTATTCATCTGAGAGGGAAACTGCAAGCCTCAGTTGATGGTTTACATGTTACTTTGATGAACATTTAAGCTAGATGAGGGATGTGGTGGAAAGAAAAAGTGAGGCACAAGCTCTACCCCCCCCAACAGACTGCAGCAGTAGGAAGAGAGGACCCTAGTGGGAGGAAAATCCCCCATAAAGCAGGTTAATGGAAACAGCAGAAATGTAGTGGACAAGAGGGATGGGAAAAAAGTTGCAAAAAATGAGGGAAAAATGAGGCAGGGCACAAGGGGTTGAAGGGGATTGCAGGCAGTGTGGGAGCAAGGTGTGGAGGGCAATGTGTACAAATGCAAGGAGTCTTGGAAATAAAATTACAGACCTACAGCAGAGGCCATCATGGCTGAGGCAGAGCTGGATATTGTGACCATTAGTGTGTCATGGTACATAGGGAGCCATGACTGGGACATGGCCATAACAGTCTGCACTGAGCTCAGGAAGGATAGTAGGAAAGAAAAACTTGAGGGGGTGGAGTTCCACTGGATCACTGTGAGCATGCACGGAGGTTAGGCAGTGGTTGGGCTACCTTTGGTCTTGTTTTTCCTCTCCGGGAGCCAGAATGTTGACAAAAAATAATGAAAAAGTAAACTGTTTAGAGTTAAGGAGGCTAATTATTTAAAATGCACTTATCCTGATTCTCCCTCCACTTCTTCATTTCTGAAAAGTATGCTGGCTTTGCAGTAAATTAGATCATGGTAATCTTTCCTAGTGCAACAGCCCGAATATTTGATGGCCATTTAGCTCAAATATAAAACCACACAAGGGTGACTGGTCGGTATTCCCATTAGTCCTCCTGCTCAAGTTTTGGTAAATTTTCACTTTAGGTGTAGTGGTGCATTTTGGCAGTCTCCTTTCTGAATTCCTGAGTTTAGTGTAGGTAACAGGAGAAATAAAAGCAAATTCAGTAAGGGTGTTTGAATTTAAGTTAACTATTTGTGATAGCGTTTAATGTTGGTGATCTCCCCCATCAACTTTGGAACAATGGTCAGGGGAGACAAAAACAATTTAGACCTGACTATTTTTTAAACTTATGCACCACTAGTTGAAGGGTTGTAATTTTACATCAAACGAAATAGTACTACTGAACTTCTTATTGCATTAAGGGAGTTGTTCTACTGAAGCGGTCTCAAGTGTAGACAATGAGGATTGTAAATGGCTCAAAACAGCATTTCTTTGAGCAGATGTTTCTGTAATCAGTGCAACAGACTGGTAAAGCACTACAAATTTCATCTTTTCACCATTTCTTGAACTTTTGGTGGAATTTACTTACCGGTAATTTGTCACAAAACTGAAAATATTTAATAAAAGTATATAAAACAGTGTCCTTCCTTCCCACACCCCCCCCCCAACAGGACAGTAGCACCAAACTAATATAATTGTGGTTCATTAAAACACTGTCTCTAATGTAATTAATGCAGAGACTATTGCCAGAATTTCTTGGCCCAACAAATCAGCAAAAGCGGTCAGAGGATCACAATAAAAAAAAATGAAAAGGCTAAGCAAACTAGTAAGAACTTCAACAGAAAAAGACAAGAAAGTGGAAAACAGGGGAAATCCAGGAAAGTTTGGGGGTCAACTAAACCCAAGAGCAGTACCCATGCTAAAGTTAACAATCAGTATCGACCCTCTCAAGCCCCATTTTATGCTAATAAACCAGATTCTGTAACTGGGAAATAATGGACCCTTAAAATCGGTCTGAGACTGGCAGGAAGAAGAAAGAAGGTAAAAACAAGCACAACAAAATGGGCTCAACAGCAGAGGACATAAATACAGAAGACAGTAGTGGTAATATTTCTTAGCAAAATACTCAAATTTCTGAAGATGTTAGAGACAAATGCAGGGCAAACTACTAAATATAAATTATAACTCTGAGAATCTTCCTTTGGACCCTGGGGAAGCTTGTTTATCTTCAAGAAGTGAAAAAGAGGACCTCCCCCCCCAAGGCTCTGCAAATTCTGAATAAAATATCAATAATGCTGGATAATTTGGACAAAATAAAGGACCTTCCAAAAAATATACAAAATATTCATTCTGAGATTAGTAAACTAAAGGCCAAGGTTGGTGAAATTTCTGAAAAAAAAAACAAAACACTACCTTAAAGGACAGACAATCCACTCTAAAAGATGGCATGTAACCAATGATCACAGAAGTTAAGAAACTTAAGGTGCATGTGCAGCAGATCTCACAAAAGCAAGATGACCAAGAAAACCAAGCCAGGTAAAATAATTTAAGAATATTTGGCATCCATAGAGATTGGGAAAACAATTGCTCACTGTTAACTGTTGTTTCAGAGATTTTAAAGGCTTTAATCGTTTCATAGATTGTAATTCTAGAAACTGATGGAGTACATTTGATTGGTCATAAAACAAACATAGGTGATCAAGAAGAGGTGTTCCCTGTAATTGTAAAATGTTTGAGATCTGATGACAAATGGAAATTAATTAAAGCAATTTCACAAAATGTTTCTGTTCAAAAACTCAACCATGTGTTTCAGACAAGATTTCTCATCATAGCTGTGGAAATTAAGAAAGCAATATTTTGCTATTCAACAAACTCTGTGAACTGGTAAAATGAAAGCAATTGGGATTTTTATGTCATGGTTCATTTTTTTTTTAAATAATCAGGTTTTGGTATATGACAACAGCGAATCAGCCTTTTCAGAACCTGAAATCAGATTACCAGTCTTGTTCTGTTAATACTTCTTTTTTTTATATAATTCATATTTTACTGGTAAATTTGTATTACTAATACAGGGGACAGAGAAGCACCATATACAGTGCTTATACACAAAATAATACATGAGCTGTCCGCATCCCTCCTCCCCCCCATTCTGTTAATACTTTTGTGACTCCTGGATTATTAATCATATGCACTGCTTACTTTGAAAGGGAAGGGAATGGAATAGTGGAAGGGGGAGGTGGAAAAGGGATGGGGAGAGGGAGTTGATAGATAGATAGGTAGATAGATAGATAGATAGATAGATAGATAGATAGATAGATAGACAGACAGACAGACAGACAGACAGACAGACAGATAATTAGATGCAGATAAATGTTTGGATAAAAATGCAGAAATGCACAACTTTGCTTGATAACTGGGTGTGATTGAGCAATCTGATTTAAAAGTACACACCACACTCTTTCTCCTTAGCTATTTCTGGGTCTTTCTTGGGGGGGGCAGAGTTTCGGGGACTGACAATAACCTTGACTATTACTGGTGACCCAAGCATTATGGATTTGATGCCAATTATCTTTTTTGGCATCACGTGGTGTGAAATGGGAGGGGATATTGTTGGTTTGGTCAATATAGTATTACAAAATGGTTAGAATGTCATCAACAAATGTAAACCGTTTCATGATATGTTAAGGTTTACAGTAAGGTTGCACCATATCTTTACTCCTCCTTGATGCCTGGTCATGACATTTCCTTTCTAACATGGAATGTCAGTGGTATTGATTCAGTTTTAAAAAAGACATAACATACTAAAATATATTAAAGATAAGAATTTCGGTATTACACCACTGCAAGAGACATTCCTAACCAAAGAAGGCTCCATTAAACTGAAGAAAAAAAATGATCAATTAGAGAGGTGCATTTTTCTCCAGGCAGCAGGAAAAAAAAAGTAGAAGAGTAACAGTACTGGTAGGTAAAAAATGTCCTGGCAAGATAATTGATTTATTTTCAGACGACTCAGGCAGAATTGTTTTTGGTAAAACTACTGTTGGGTAATGTCTCAATCATTCTTGGCTCAGTATATGATCCTTTTCAAGGGTGACAATTTTCATGACTGAAATTAACAAACAGTTACGTAAATGGAATTGGGAACACATAGTATTAGGTGGTAACATGAACTGTCTACCTGACTTGGATTTGGATAAATCAATCCATGGGAAAAAGTTAGAATAAGTACTAATCTAGGTTGATGAATACTTTTATGACAGACAATTTAGTAATAGACATTTGGAGAGATCTAAATGAGAATTTGAAATAATTTACTTATTTGACCAATAAGTACAAAATTATTTCAAGGTTAGATTACATTTTTTGTATCCTGCCCATTTTACCTTGACAATTCAGGTCATCCCTCCTAAAGAAAACTTTCTTTCATAATAGATCACAACCCAATATTTTTAAAATGTGAATAGGAAGGAACAGTGGGGCAAAAAGGTTTATGGAGAATGAATAATAACTTGTTAAAAGGTATTTCACTCAAGTAAAGATTGATAGATGTATTAAAGAATTAATTTTATATAATGCCATGAATTAGGATAACATTATTTCAATATGGAGTACTCTTAAAACCACAACCACAAGTCATTATTATCTCAGAAACAACTTGGTGAATAGCATGAATATATAGGACAATGTATGGAAAACTATACACAACAAGGCTATTCTTCCACCTGAGTGGATACCGTGATGACTAATGACCTCGAGGGCAAAGCTCGAGAGGTTCCTCAGTCATCACAGTACATACAAGGGGGAAGATTAGCTTTGTTATGTGTGGTTTGCCATACACTGTTCTATATAGTGTATTGTGGATCATGATCACTGTGGCAGTGATGGTAACCCTACCCCACCCCAAAGAAACACTTATTTTTTCTTTCTGTCTCCGCTCCACTGACCGCATGTGAAACAAAATCGCCTGCGGAATTGCACACACGGTCGACTCTCCATCAGTACTGACTAATTATGAGTATTGATGGGTCACTTGTACTATGATGTCCTCACTAATTCAGAACAAAAAATCATTCTGTGTTAAGTGAGGACATCACTACTGCAGCAGAATGACTTTTAAAAGTGTATGGTTAAATTGTGTTCCATCATACACTATAATAAAGTTCATGAATGAGGGTGCTGCACTTCTGAGGTGCCATCTTTTGGATGAGACGTTAAACCAAGGTCCTGTCTGCCTGTTCTGGTAGTTGTTCTGGTGGATGTTAAAGATCCCATGGCACTTCTCAAAAAGAGTAAGGAATTTTATTAGTAAAAAATAAAATACAGTATTAATATGTGGTTAAACTGTGTAAATTACAAAAAGGATGAGCAATGCTAAGAAAAGACAATGTGAAAACCGGAACATAGTTTTGAAATGAAAAAACAGAGAAAGACAACTTGTCCTTTGAATAAAGCTGTTCAAGACAGATATGGACTATGTTGGCAACAGTGGCAGGTGGAATTTCCTTTTGTTGGAGCATAAAGGTACAATGTGCCTGCCATAAAAAATACTTACAAAGGGCAAAACACACATGTAAAGTCCAGGGTGTAAAACAATTCCACACTGTTGGATAAATACATAAGATGACAACTTTGTAGGTAACCATAGAAAAAATAGGACAGTGCCAAATGGTGCTTATGTGTTTCCAAAAGGAACAACTAATAGGGCACTCAAAGATGAAATGAGACTGCATCTCAAGTATCCCAGGACAGGTATATCTCAAGCACATCCTGCCCAATAATGACTTATGTATTAAGGAGTCCTTGATAGGCAATTTACCATGCATGCAAAGCCAATGTACATCCCACATATAGTATGGGACTGCTTTGTTAGTAAGTTGTAAAAGTGCAAAATGAGTCTTGTCAGGAGGACAAAATTAAAATTCAGTAGGGGGCATATGATGGGAATCAAGGATATAAAAATACGATCACTTTTTCTGAAATTTAGTGCAGTCATCCAAAGACAGGTGCCACAAATGTAATTTCCTAATAGCAAATTTCATATACAAGGGGATGATGTGATTGTAGTTCCGTTCCAGAGGTCTAGCACCATATGTATTCCAAAAGGCCATGAAAGGCACAAGCCAGTCCTTTACTAAAGGACTTTAGAAATTGAAGAGGGTGGGGGCCTTTCATCCCTTTACAAAAAATTCCTTTACACAGGAGTCTCTTCAAGTCTTGTGTTATTGCCCCTACATTTTGCTTGGTGTATGAGCTTGTTCATGGAGTAACATTACTTTCTGTTAACATAAATTCACAATTAATATCTGTTTTGTTGTAATACATTTAAGCTAATTTCAAAACTTTGAATAATAACAGCACTTATGTTTACCGCATTGTCATTGAACGTCATACATCCTTATCAATCTTTTAAATGTTTTTGTATAGAAAAAACATCCTTAGTGTAGCCTATAATATAGCCAGAAATTAACACAGTTTATAACAAAGGCTTGTGTTCATGGACTTCAATTAGTTCATCTAGTTTCACAAAGTGCCACTAAACGCCAATTTAGTGTATGATATAACCTCTGCAAATGCATGACTCCTCTTTACCTTAAAAGGCATATACCTGTAAGCTCCACATTGTTTTAAATGTCCATGTCCTAGACCTTGCTATTATTGCAATTCATTTAACCTGTAATACATACATGGTGAGCTCCATAGAGTCATCCTATGTGATTTCATTTCTTTTTTCAGTTTTAACACCAGTATCCAACCCCTTTAAAGTCAATGGGCTAGATATTCAAAACTTTGCCCTGGGGCTAAAGTAGCACTGCTCAGAGGGCAAACGTACCCTGGAGCAGAAAGCAAGCTATGTTCGAAAGGAATAGCCCTGTGCAAAACCAGCTGAATATAGCAAGCAAAGGAAGCCCGGCAAACAGGGCCAGGAGTGCAGGGCAAAAATTGCCCGGAATAAGACAGCACTGAATATAGCAACAGGGAAGTGCACACTGCAACTGCAGCTCATTAGACTCTGTAGCAAGCCAGTGTTGCAGGTGGAGAACATTGTGTGTGATTGCACAGAGATGTCTCACATCTACTGCAAACAACAATGTAAGCCACACACTGCAGAACTATGCTATGCTGAAGTGATGTTTGCCCGGCGCTAACCTGATTGCACTGTGCTAACACATTAGCCGTGTGCAAACTGGTTAGCCCAGGGCAAACGGGAGCTATATTCAGAGCTCCCATGCAAATTAGCCTATTTAGGTAATCTGAGGGCAAACAGGCACATTTGCATCTCATTATGTGCTGCTTAGCATACATTACCATGCAATTTGCCCAATGCTACTGCATGGTGCACACAGGTCCACCTTTTGGTTGGAATGGCAGTACAGGCTGGATGCTGCAGGCCAAAGCATGCCCACAGCATCCTCTGTTGGTCGGAATGGAAGTACAGGCTGGAAGCAGCAGGAACTGTGTGCTGGCAGGCACAGGCAGTGCAGACTATGCACCCATGCATCTGTGCAAGCAGGACCTGTATATGTGTGTGTGTGTATATATATATAAAATAGGGGCACGATCACACCCCTATATTTAGGATTATGAAGCCACTTCTATGTTAAACTCAACATTTGCACGTTAATAACTTTGGACTTGTTCAACAGATTTGCATGAAATTTGGTATGTGCAGTGGGGCATGGAAGATCTCTTGATTTACCAAATTGTATTTCAGTCGGATTTACAGTCTTTGTGCACCAAAATGCTGAAAAATGCACTTTTCACTAGTTATGTTGGCAGTTTGGGGGATTTTGTCTGTGGCATTTTGCGGCCATCATGTGGTGTGCTGCTCTTCAAGTGGGCTCATCTGAAAGAGCTTCAATCAATGACCATGGTGCATTTAATTTTGTGAAAAAATATAAATCCATTCAAAAGTTATTGCAGTTTTAAGTTCTCATTATAAGTCAAAGGGAACATTTATATGGTTGTTTTGCGAACAAAGTATGGGGTTTTGGACATCTGGTCTCTCCTCATGATCAAAGAATTTGCAGGCTCGCGGTCAGAGAATTTTTGACCCCAAGAATTCTTTGATCTCGATGGCCGGCATCTTGTTTTAAGGTTCCGGTTGGAAAAACTCAAATATCTTGGCACAGGATTGACTCCTGAAGTAAAACGTGGATGGGTTTTGCTAAGGGGGCTTCACTCTACCAAGCCATTTCTTTGGTTTTGTTCAAAATGGTCAAAACATAGAGTTTCACAGATTTTTATTCTTTGATCGTGACTCACTAATGATCTTTGTTCATGAGCCTACAAATTCTTTGACCGTGAGATTCTTTGACCGTGATCTTTGATCATGAGTAAGGGACAAGATAGCCAGTTGTAAAAAGCAAATTTCTCAACTCAGCGGTGGGTTATGAACACAAATGAGGGTAGGTTTTGCTGAGGGGGCTTCATTTTATTGAACCATGCCAGTGGTTTCATGTGTTTATGTCTAACATTTGAATTTCTCCATTTTTTAATTTTTGATCATGAGCTTTCAAATTTTTTGATCACACGCCTGCAAATTCTTTGATCATGAGATTCTTTGATCGTGATCTTTGATCGTGAGGGAGGGACTAGATGGCCAGATTTTAATACAACAGATAGGCCATTTTTTCCAATCTTTAACTTTAAATATCTCAGAAACAGTTTAATCTTTTTACTTGAAATTTGGAGGGTGTTGACAACATGTCCTGTATATATGAATTATGGTGTTTACAAGTCAGACAACACATTTTCTGTGGATATATTGTGTGGCACAGTTTACGTTTGGCAGACAGTGTTTTCCTTTCTCGTACTGGCTTAAAATTTTTACGGTACCTAGCCTTACTGCCATGGATCTACTTTTTAGTCATTAGGTGTCTAAAATCTTAACAGGTGTGGAAGTCTGCCACTCCAACAAATGAAAATCTTAAATTTCTCATGTTGCATCTTGGAAACGGTTTCATCTTTTATATTGAAATTTAGAGGGTCTTCAGAAGATGTCATGTTCATGGGAATTATGGTGTTTAGGTGTTGGAAAATTAATTTGCTGTGGACATATTGCATGACACAGTGTATGTTTTGTGTGTATGGCATTTTGCATTGTGGTACTGGGTTCACATTTATAGGGGGCCTAGTGTTATTGCCATGGTGGTAATTTCCAGTGGTTACTTGTCTGACATGTAAACAGATGTTGAATTATGCCACTGTGATGACTGACACTTCACTCTCTTTTAGTGTGGTGAGAGCTTTCGGGCCCCATGCTCCCACTCATATGCACTCCCAGCAATACATATGATATTCAGTACTTGTAGTCTTATGTAACGCAGAAATGTATAAGTTGGTGTGAGTGCGGGGCCCAAAGGGCCCGTGCTCCCACCAACTTCTGCAAATCTTTACTTTTATATTCTTTCTTCAAAAGTAAGGAAATTCTATGCACAAAATGTCATTAATGCATCATTTAGGGTTAAAACACAAAAAGTAAGTAAATGAAACTTTTAGGGTTGACCCTTCCCCTCTTGGACCTGCCCATCATCCTGAGATTGACAGCTGATGGGGTGTGTCGTTGGGATTGTGAGGCCTGAATTGCACCACATTCTTCTTTTCTGTGGCTTGTGAATATGATTACACATGGAATGGGGTGAGATTTAGGCCAATTATTGAATGCTTTTTATGTTGTCTTGCACAGGTGGAAGCAACATCTTGAGGTAATAGCACATTTCAGAGGTGTGTCAGTGTTGGCAAATGCAAAGAACACTTTAATGGGTGCATCCCTCAGCCCCCAATTAGCAAGCATGCTAGTGCTGATACAAAACTTCAGAGTGCCAAAACCTTGAAAGAAATCTGCTACTCCAATGAGGTGCAGTTACCTCATTGGAGCATCAGATGACAAGGCTCCATTACATCTCTTTCCTGATGAAACATTTCAGTAAATATGGCAGTTCCTGATGCCCGCCACACACAATCCCCACAATGCCAACATCAGGGGTGGCCAGTTCCATGTCAGCATGTTCCCCTCCCCATACACACTTTCTTTGCTGATGGAGGCCCAATCCTGATCGGCATCATGTTCCCCCACTCTACACACTTTCTTTGCTGCTGAGGGGCCCAATCCCCATTGGCATCAGTCCCACCCCTCAAACTCAAGGGTACGCTGGGACCCCACTCCAGTGTGCCCAACATTTGTTTTATTTTGCCTGTAAATAAAGAAAACCATCTGTTTTTTTCCCTGTTAAAAAGAAAATGGTCCCTCGTCATCTTCAGTGACCCCTTCCCCAACCCACACCCACCCTCTGTGCACTCCATCGTCTCTGCACCCTCTCAGCATATACCCACCTCCAGAGGTCTGGCGCAGGATCTTCTGTGGACTGGGAACACATCTGAACTTTTCAAAAGCCAACTGCAAAATTAAGAAATCACGGTAAGCTTTTTAATGGCATCAATGGGGGATGACTTTTGGAATTTTGGCTCCAAATTTTCAACATGGGTTCTGGGAGACTCCATCATGAACACTGTAGGCTGTGATTCATACTAGTCCCAGAAGGTGATTTTATGTCACTGTGCAGAATCACCTTTGGGACTGATTAATGAAAATGTCAGTGCTACTGTTCATGAGGTGTGAATCCAAACATCCCATGTTGCAAATTTAGTGAAAAAATTTCAAAAATTACTTGTTATGAGTATGCATTGCACAGTTTTCCATGCTTGTTCAGAATTTGACAATTTTTAGTATTTTCACCCAGATTCACATTGCCATTTTTCACACCTCCTTATGAACAGTATAGATGTAATTTTTCACATCCTGCCTGAAATGTGTTTCACCCATGCAAGCATAAATGGCATGGTCACTGTAGGAAATCAACTTTTGGGACAGATTGACAAAATCACAGTGCCACTGTTCATGAGTGGAGGTCCCAAAATGCCTATGTTGAAAATTTGGTTAAAAAATCAAAAAAATAATTGCGTTACGGGTGTGCATTGCACGGTTCCTATGCACGCTCATGACTTCACCAATTTTTCATATTTTCACTCCATATTTTCAACATTGCCATTTTGTAACACCTCCTCATGAACAGTACAGCTGTCATTTTCCACATCCTGCCTGAAATGTGTTTTCGCATCTGTGTCACCAAATGGTGCAGTCATTGTGCAAAATCACCTTTCCGCTAACAAACTGATAGTGCCACTGTTCATCAGGTGGGTCACAAAAATCCAGTGTTGAAAATTTGGAGTGAAAATACTAACAAATGCCTGGGACATTAGGGTTTCCAACCTTGAAGCCCTACCATGTAGAGACTGACAGGTGTCATGGGTGTAACTTGGGATCGTCAGCTGTAATGCTCATGCCATTCCACCACCACCCCCACCCTGTAGCCAGTGACAGGCATCAAGGTGTGCCTTGGAGTCTTTGGCCCCATAGTTCACCCTATTCTCCTGTACTGCACCCATCTCAGCATATTTCCTTATGGAATGGGATGAGCGTAAGGCCCAAAGACCCCAAGGCACACTGTGACACTTGTCAATGTCTGCAGGATAGGGTGAGGTGAAATGGTGTGAGAGTTATGGCCGATGACCCAAAGGCACACCTCAACACCTGTCTGTCTCTGCAAGGTGGGGGTGGGGTTGGCATCAGTTCAATACTTCACTGTCATTCCTATTATGCATCTGTCTAACTCCTGCACTACCAGTGCCAATGCCAACAAGACAACATTCAGCATTGACAAATGCTTTTTTTATTGTTTTCAATGCCACCTTTTCCAAAGTCACTGAACCCAAATATCACATATTTTTTGGATTTTTTCACATGCTAACCTCTCCCTGGTCTCAGGCATTTGCAGAAGTTATATTATACACTAAATTAGTGTGTAGTGGCATTTTGTGAACCAAGATGTTGGCAGTATAGCCCAGAGGTTAGAGTAATGAGCTGTAAGCAAGCTTGATACATCCAGCAGAACAGTCCTGAGTTTGATTCTCACAACCTCCACTTGCATACTGTGTGACCCTGAGCAAGTCACATAACTGCCCAGTGCTCCCAAGTTACCCTTGGAAATAGGCACTTGTGCCTAGTGGACCTTATCAGGTTACCAAAGACTAAAATAAAAAATAAAATAAGATGAACTAACTGAAGTCTGTATAGGACAGAGGTTCACTATAAGACAGCATATAGATTGCACCACTATGTGGGCAATTTGTGGGCAGCAGTGTCAGTGGCTCAGTAGGTAGCACACTCACCTCTGAGGCTGGGAGATCAGAGGGCTGTGGGTTCAGTTCCCACATCTGGCACTTGGGTAAATATCCCAGTACTGACACTGTAGTACAGCATAAGAGGGGTGCTGCACTTCTGAGGTGCCGTCTTTCAGATGAGACGTTAAAAACTGAGGTCCCATCTGCCTGGATTGGTGGTAGTTCAGGTGGATGTTAAAGATCCCATGGCACTTATCGAAAAGAGTAGGGGAATGTCCCCGGTGTCCTGGCCAAATTTCCCTCATTCACTAAAAATACCACCAACAGCTTAATCTGGTTCAAGGTCAGTTGGCATTCATCTGTATCCCCTCCCTCTGGGTCATGCCTGAAAATAGGTAGGATTTGTCTAGTGCTCTTACCTGGTCAAAAACAACTAAATAAATAAATAAAAAAATTATGTTATACAATGCCCATGTGACCAACTATATTTTGGGAAGACTAAAAGAGCACCCAAGGTCAGAATTCAGGAAAATAAAGGAGATACAGGGAGACATGATGAAATGTCACCTGTTGCCCAGCATTTTAATAATGCAGGTCATACAGGAGCTTCCATCCATTTTTGGGGTCTAGAAAAGGTACCACACCCAGGAAGAGGGGGATATTATAAGAAAATGTTAGAAAAGGTAGAGATTAAATATATATTTAACATCAGAATATTAGATCCTAGTACTGTATAGGCATGAATATTGAGACCAGTTGGCAGGCCTGTAGCTAGTTTGGATTACAGGGAGAGGTTAGGGTATGAAGAAATCCAACAAATATGTTACACT
Organism: Neoceratodus forsteri; assembly: GCA_016271365.2. Classification (NCBI taxonomy): domain Eukaryota; kingdom Metazoa; phylum Chordata; order Ceratodontiformes; family Ceratodontidae; genus Neoceratodus; species Neoceratodus forsteri. The sequence continues at coordinate 233,264,265 of JADMNL010000023.1, forward strand.
TGGGTTCAGTGACTTTGGAAAAGGTGGCATTGAAAACAATAAACAAATCATTCAATAATTGTTTTTGATTAAACAAAGAACATAATAGTCATATTTAAGGGTAGAGATAATGATAGGTTGAACAAACATTTGTGGTAATGTGAAAAATTGTTGTTTACAACAAAAGTTATATGTATATTGTTTAAAGATAAGCCACCAGTCCAAAATACGTTGGGAACCCAAGCAGGATAGGTGCTTGGAAAAAATCCAGTGTCATAAAGACAGGACATGTAGGCCTCTGTTGTATTGGATTTCTCTCATTTCTAGACCAACGCAGACCCATAAGTCAGGGTTGGCAAGGGCACTATAAACCAAGCAAAGGTCTCCCCGCAGTTAATGGTACTCTAACAAGTAACCCCAGCCTCCGTAATTGATCCTCGTACTCAAGGTTCTGCATCCTATGACCATTCTGATTGCTTTTCTCTGTACTCCTTTCAAGGATTTAATTTCTGTTTTAGTGAAAGATGTGCAAAACTGTGCACAATAATCCATGTGTAGCCTGATCAAAGAGCTGTTCACTTGAAGGACCATCTCCCTATCTTGACTATTTATATGCCTTCTTATACAGTCCAGGATACTATGTGCATTCCTTGTTATTGATTGGCAATGTTTCTTAAAACTCATATCATGTGTTTTTATAATGCCGATATCTCTTTCCTTTATCACTGTCTTCAGTACCTGACCCCTTAACACATATGGTGCCATCCTGTTATTATGACCAGAGTGGATTACAGAGCATCTGTCAACATTAAACTCTAGAGTGTGATCATGCGCCTACTTCTCCAGCTTAGTCAGTTCCTCTTGCAGATTTTAAATTTCCTCAGAATTTGTTGCCACAGATCCAATCTTTTTTTTTTATAATCTTTATTTTTCATTTGACTATTAAAAAGTGAGTATTGAGACATACATTATTAAGTCCACTTCATGTCACAGGACATAGTATCCAGTCATACAAATATATATAGCAGTTGTACTAGGATAGAAACAAACAAAAACAATGACCACATTAATTTTTCATAGGTAATGTTATCCAATAAATCATTTGAAAAGACATGACTTTATGTTAATTATCACATTCTGCCAAAAATAGCCCCCAGGAATTCAACCACCTGAGTCATACTTAAATCTAAAGAGACTCTCAATTAGGCATCACCCTTCCTCTCCACAAAAAGTTTCCCTCATTTTACATTGGCATAAATCCAGCTCATCAGAAGTTCCCAGGAGACAATCTCCAGCCTGTCAACTATGGAACAAAATTAACATCTTCTTGAGATACATAGAGTACCCAACATCTCCATTTAAGTTCAAATTGTGAGTCTCAATTCTCTAATTTTACCGTAATCTGCTCCATTTTATACATCATCATAATAATATTGTGCCACATTTCATCTGTTGGAGGATCTAGCTGATGCCAAAGATGTATAATAGCTTTCTTTGCTGCCAAAATATATAAACTGAATAATTGTTGATCAGATTTAGAAAGGTTGTGAGGAGGGATGGCTAAAAATACCAATTCTGGAGTAAATGGGCCAGCATATGTCAACACTTGAGTTATGTGATCTGCAATTTGGGACCAAAAGAGTGCTATCCATTGGCGGTACCAAAATATATGAGAGTGCATGGCTATCTGGTCTCTGTATTGCCACCAGCATACACCCAACTGCAGGGAATAGATTCTAGCCATTGTCACTGGGACAAAAATTATCTATTGAAGCATTTCCATGAAAACTCCCACCAATAGGGAGCCCAAGATACCTTAACAAAAGGGCCCCTATTCCACAACCACAAATCATAAGAAACAGTAAAATTCAGTTCTCTCTCTTCCAAGCCCCGATTATCGAAGCTGTAGTATCTCCCAAGAACTCCTGTTAGCCACAGATTCATTCTTGGTGTCATCTGCAAAATTTGACATCCAAACACAATTGTTAAAAGCTTTTAAGATTACAAATATGTTAAATAGGGAAGGCCCAAGCACCGAACCCTACGGCACACCGCTACCCCTCTCACTACTACTGGTTATTACCTGTTAGTGAGCCACAACATAATCCACACAACTAGTCAAGCATTATTTCCCAATTCTAATAATTTTTCCACCAGTTTGCTATGCAGAACTTTTATCAAATGCCTTACTAAAATCAAGGAAGATGACATCCACTGGCCTCTCTTGCTCCAAGGCCTTGTTAACTCTGTGAAAAAAAGCCATCAAGTTTGTTCGACATGACCTGCCCTTTGTGAAGCCATACTGTACGGCATCTATCAAGGTGTTCACTATAACATGTTCTCCAGTACCTTACCCAAAACCAAGGTTAGGCTAACCAGCCTATAATTCCTACAGTTTGCATTCATGCTGTTTTTAAATATCAGAATAACTGTAGCCTTCCTCCAAGATGTTATTACCTTACCAGTATCCAAGGATAATTGAAATATTATTGTGACAGGACCTGCTAATTAATCTGCCAATCCCTTCAATATTCTTGGATACATTCCATCTAGCCCAGGCACCTTTTTTGGATTGAGTTGGATCGATCTAGTTTTGATGTCTCCCTCATGTACAGTTATTCCATATCCTCTGTTAATGGATGTATTATTGGAATGTTCTCCTTTTTTTCCAAACCCTGAGCCAAAGTACATGTTTAGCATCTTGACCATTTGTTTTTCCCTCAGTTATTAGACTGCCTGTTTTATCAACCAGGGGCCCCACTTGAGAAGTACCACTTTTTTTGAAGTTGCTATAATTATAGTAAGATTTATAATTATCCTTTACCTTTGACACTAACTTTAGTTTATGCTTCCTTTTGGTCTTCCTTTACTTGTTTCTTACACTCTCTCATTATCTTTTTGTGAGTAGCCCATGCTACCACGGTGTCGTTTTTTTTTTTTTTTTGCTTTTTTGTATGCTTGCTTTTTCATTTTCTAATCATATGTTTCACTTTCTTACTAAACCATCCTGGGACCCTACTGATTTTATCATATTTTGTTTTTTTTTTCTGGTACAAATTTACCAATCAAATCATAATTTTTTACCAGTATATCCCACATCACATTGAAATCCTTATCTACTAAGTTGGCATTCCAATCCTAATTTCTTAGTGCCTTTCTTAGCTCATGAAAATTGGCTTTGTTCAAACACTTTATTTTAGTATTCCATTTTAGTTTTTGGCCCCTAGCCTGGATTTAAAAAAAAAATGTGGCTGCTTCAACCATGTGATTCTCCTATCCTACAATTAATTTTTTGGTTGTCTAAACTGCATAATACTGAATCCAGAATGTGCCCTCCAGTGGCACCCTCTGTTACGTACTGCTTGAGGTGCTGCTTATTTGTGATATACAAAAAATCCTTTTTCCATACTAGACTTTCCTTCCATCATAACCCAGCTGATTCCTGGCATATTAAAATCCCCCAAAAGTATAATGGCATCTTTGATTTTCAGATTGTTCAGGCTGTCCATCACTTGGTATAATTCATTGCTTTGTTATGGTGGTCTATGCATTAATCCTAATAAGATTGTTTTTATCAGTTCTTGGAGTCAGTTTTATCCAGATTTGCTCCAACTTATTATCATTCATAATGATTTTTTCAGCCATTATACCATTAGAAACACAGAGTGCCATAGCACCTCTTTCTTTATTCTGCCCGTTTACTAAACAATGTATAATCTGGAATATGTCTCCCCAGTTGTCCTCTTTCTGCCACCAAGTTTCAGTAACAGCACATATCTGAATCTGTTCTTTAGACAGTAAATACTCCATCTTGTCCTTTTGTTAACAAAACTTCTAGTATTTGTTAATAAAACCTTCCGGTTGCAGTTACTCCTATAGAACTGAAAAAAAAAATCTCATTAGGATTATTACGTAAACCACCATAACAAAACAAGTATCAAGAAGGGGAATGGATCAGATCAGTTCCAGTATAGTAGCTTCTTCTTGCTATTTTTACATTGTTTCTTGTGGATTTTACTTGGTAGAAGGTTATTTCTTTTCTTTCTTACTACTTCTAAGGGACTAGCAGGCTATTGTTTTGGGGCTGTTGGAATTTTGAAACCTGTTTTGGTGGCTATAAGTGGGCTCATTTGTTTGAAGTTTCACTGTGTAGCAGGCTGCATTTGTGGAGGCCTATTTCTTCTGATTTAAAACCTATTTGGTGTGATTTAATTGTGGCAGTTTCTTTGAATTGGAGACCTATATCTTCTAAATTCAAGCCTATTTTGATGTGTTGTTGTTGAAGCTGTTTGAATTGGAGACCTGTTTCTTTTGGTAGCAAACCTAATTTTGGGGCTTTGAGTAGAATTGTGATTCCTTTTTGCTGTCTTCACTAGCTGCAAAGTTTAGTGCATAGTGGGGGAAGGGTGCTAATGGTCTGGCCAGGTCTCACTCAGCTATCTGAAGGCAGAGCTGAATCAGGTTTGTGGTGTCGGTTGCTTTTGGCTTCTCAGAAGTATCCAGAAGGGGATCGGATCAGATCAGTTCCAGTATAGTAGCTTCTTCTTGCTGTTTTTACATTGTTTCTTGTGGATTTTTCTTGGTAAAAGGTTATTTATTTTCTTTCTTACTACTTCTAAGAGGCTAGCAGGATATTGTTTTGGGGCTGTTTGAATTTTGAAACCTGTTTTGGTGGCTATAAGTGGGCTCATTTGTTTGATGTTTCACTGTGTAACAGGCTGTGTTTGTGGAGGCCTATTTCTTCTGATTTAAAACCTATTCAGTGTGATTTAATTGGGGCAGGTTCTTTGAATTGGAGACCTATATCTTCTAAATTCAAGCCTATTTTGATGTGTTGTTGGTGAAGCTGTTTGAATTGGAGACCTGTTTCTTTTGGTAGCAAACCTATTTTGGGGGCTTTGAGTAGAATTATGATTCCTTTTTGCTGGCTTCACTAGCTGAAAAGTTTAGTGCATAGTGGGGGAAGGGTGCTAATGGTCTGACCAGGGGCCTCAGGTACCTGATTGTTTCTGGAAGACTTGGGCTGGTCCCACCCTCCCAGCCCCTCACCCCACCTGCTCCAGGTCTGTGATTTCCTTTATACCAGGGGTTCTGACATCACTTCCTCAAATGGGCAAAGGACATGCACCTGTCATAGCAGAAGCAGATATCCAGAAAAGGAACCGCAGCAACTGAAGAGGTGACTGTTATCTCAGTGGAAGGGAAGTAACTGCAAATCAAGGAGCTTTCAATGTTACTTCTTTGCATTGCTATTTGCATTATGAAAAGGAGGCGTGGGAGTTTGAAGAAGGTTGTGCAATAGTTACTTAAAGTCTCTTTTTAGGTGTGGATAGAAAGGATAGGAAAGTGAAAAGCAGTTGCTTAATCTATCTAAACGTGTACAACAAAGGGGGTAAGGGAAATTAAGAAAATAATGTTTTGCACTGATAGAGGGGGAGAGGGTAGACTTGGGGGAGTGTTTGGTACCCTTCACCTGGAAGGGTGGGTGGTCTCTGGTGGGCAACGACAGCAATGGGTAGGGTGGTAGGCTGCAACAACTGCAGTGCACCAATCTTTCTAAAAATTGCCTGGAGTGTGGGGGGATGTTTAGTGTGCAACCACATAGAGAAACTTTGAAAGGAGATTGAGGGTCTGCAGGAGGAACTAAAACAGGCAAGGTAGACTGGGGGTGGGTTTAGCCCAATACTGGAGGGAGGGAGGGAGGAAGGGAGATGAGGGAGGGTGATTTGAGCCAACAGTGGTGAGGAGAGGGTCAGAAGAAGGGAAGTGGAGACAAAGGGGCCCAGGCCAGGAAGAACAATTGCAGGAAGAACAATTGCCAGGGAAACCAGGTCAGGAAACAAAAGACAAATGGAAGGAGGAGATAGGGATTTGTGAGGGGAGGAGAAGAAGTGGCAAAAGTCATGGATTGTAAAGGAGAGAACAGGTCACTATGAAGAGAGAGGGAGTGGGCATTTGTGAAGAGTCTTCAGAAAATAGTTTTGCAGTGCTAGAGGGGAAGAAGGAGGAGGGAAATGATGCAATTGGAGGAGTAATTGATAAATGCCTGGACCAAACTGGTGTTGGAGGGAAGTTCTGCTGGGAGAATTGCAACAGGGGAAAAGAGAGAAATAATGTGCAGGAGGAAGGAGAGGTGCCAGAAATGAGAGATGGAGATGAATGGCAGCAAGCAGGGAGTAAGAGGGGTAGACAGGGTGATTGGGAAAAGAAGGGGGTGGCACTATATGTGAAGGAAGGACTGACGTGTGTAAAGGAGGAAGGGGAGGTGGGTAGTATGGAGTCACTTTGGATACAAATCCAGGATTCCAAGAATAGGATTCTCATAATGGGAGTGGTGTACAGGCAGCCATATCAGGTGGAGAAGTTAGACAGGGAACTAGTGGGACAGATCAAGAGGACCAGTGAGAATGGTACTGTGGTTATGGTGGAAGAACCGCTGTCAGAGAGTGACCACCACTCAGTATGGCTCATATTGGATATGGGAATCTTAGTGCTGGGGGACTCAATACTAAGAGGAGTCAGGTGGGGTAGCAAGGGGGAGAGACATAATCACATTTGGGTGGAGGCCATGCCAGTAATGACAGCAGAAAGGGTGGGACAATCTGTTCTGAAATATTCTAGAAGGGGCAGGGACAAGCCTCATTTAATGATACATCTTGAACAGCTGAACCGAATGGACGCCTAAACAGCTTGCTCCCGAATGTAACCCCCCAAAATCCTGCGTTCACCGACCTGTTCCTATACAACGGCATAAAATTTCGATGTAGAACTTACTGGTGGTCGTCCCAATATTTGTATCCGGACCGGCGCATTAAACATTGGGCGCGTTTTTGTGGTTTTCTGCTGTGTTGCTCGGGGCCCGCTCTGCTACTGGCCCAGAAAGACTTGCTGCAACATGGAGTCCGTCTCTACGCTGTCCCCGGCGGCAACCGAAAGCAATCTACTAGAAATACGGCAAATGTTTGCCAAAATCCTGCATCGCATGGATAAAATGGATGTAGCTACAAGGAAGAACACCGAGGATATTGTTGATTTGTCGCAAAGGGCCTGTATCTTTGAACATAAGCTAGCTGAGGTGGAAGATGGCTGGCGTAAGGCCAGGGCTAAGGTACACGACCAGGGGCAGCTAATTCAGCATCTTTGGTCCCGGGTGGAAGATCTTGAAAATCGCAGCTGCCAGAACAACCTCAGGTTTGTTGGGTTCCCTGAAGGCTGCGAGGGGAATGATGCTATACTTTTTTTACATCAAGTGCTACCCTCATTGTTGGACTGTCAGTGTGAGACCCCATGGGAGTTGGACAGAGCACATAGAACCCTGGCCCCACGGCCGGCCCCCAGTGGGTGCCCTCATACTATTTTAGCCCGATTCCTCCGGTTTCAAGATCGAGAATGGATCACTCAGCTGGCACGGCAGAAGAAAGAGCTGTTCTGGAAAGGGCACAAAATTCAAATATTTACTGACTACTCATTGGAGGTTACTAACAGGCAGAAGGCCTTTAAAGCAGTTCAGAGGGCGTGTGCTGAACTGGGTCTTGAATATTCTCTGCATTACCCTGCATCTCTCCGAATTGTGATTAATGGATCACCACAGGTCTTTGACAACCCGGCATCTGCTAAGGACTTTATAGCATCACATGCTCCTAAATTGAACTGGGGCAAACTGCGTGTATCCCACAGCCCCAGGGCCCTCCCTGCTCACTCTGCCCCGATGGACACAGACGGACCTGCGACCCCTAATGCCGTGGCAGCCTCGTCTTCTCATTCAGCTGAAAAACTTCCGACTCCCATTAGGTCATCTCCTCAAAAATCCTCAGGTAGCAGGAAAAAGAATAGAAGAAGGGCAAGAATTGAAGGAGGGCATATAGATAAAACCCCGCGGCTCCGCTCCAGAAGTAGAAGCAGAAGTGGTAGCTCAGATCCCAGTGCCTCTCATGAGTCTCTAACTCGGATATGAGCAATAAATACAAGTACTGATGGATCTTCCTACCAAGACATTCCCGGACCTACCTCTACCACCTAGAAGCTCCTGCTCGGCTGGCTCGAAATCCTCAGCTGCTAAACATCTTCTCTGGGCCAAAGAAGCAGCTGGTACCTTTACGGAGGACTCTGGGACCATGGCAGCTGGACCGGCTTTGGAACCAATTTCAAGCAGCATGGCTACTTCCACTCCTGCTGCTGAATCAGTTGGCTGACTGCTATTATCATATCTTTATTTGGTTTTTAATGCTTTGCTTGTCTGTAGATTAACAGGCATTGCCTCTGATTAGGGATGAGTCCCTTGTGCCCCAAGTTAAAGGGGACCCTCCCCTTCAGAGGATAGTTATGATCAGGGCCCCGAGTTTTCCGCAATTCCACGGATGCGGCAAACCGCAGAAATATCCACGGAGTTTGCCATCACCCGGCGAATTCGGCCCTTCGGAACAAACGTCCACTTCATTTGCCGGCGGAGTGCCCAATCCCGTCAACTCACTGCTCCCCCTCCAAATGCTTATATGCCACGCTGGGGCCCACCCCAGCGTGGCAAGCAATATAATTGTTTTTGCCAGCGGGGTACCCAATCCCCGTCTGACTGCCCATAGCAGTCATTGTGCTGCGGAGCCCACCCCATGCGGGCGTTAACCCGCTGACATCTTTTTTCACTGTAAAACAAAAACTGTCCCACAGCGTCTCCCAAGCCCCTCCCACATCCCGCACCCACCCACTGCGCACCCAGCCTCCCACCCCCCACCCCATACTTCCTCCGGACTCCAGTGCGCGATCTTGGTGGACCGGGAACACGTCTGCACTCTTCAAAGCGACCGCGAACTGAGGAAATGCCGGTAAGCTGTATAATGGGCTAGATAGGGGGGTTCAACTTTATTGCATATCTCAGGCATTTTTGGGAATTTTTGCACCAAATTTTCAACATGGGGTTTTTGGGACCCCTTCTCATGAATGATGTCACTGTCATGGCGTTATTCGGGCTCGAAGGGTGATTTCACGCAGTGACTGTGCAGTGACTGCGAAATCACCCTTTGGGACTGAATACTGCCATGACAGTGACATCATTCATGGAAGAAGAAACTAAACTTCATGTTGAAAATTTGATAAAACAAATGACTGTTTAATCCAGTGCAGCATTGCAGTTCCTACGCAGAGGCTCGTAAGTTCACGAAATTTCAATATTTTCACTCCAGAGTTTCAACATTGCCATTTCACCACACTGTCTTATGAGTAGTATAGCTGTCATTTTTCACATCTCACCCAAAATGTGTTTCCACCCTTGTAGCGCAGAATGGCGCAGTCGGTGTGCGAAATCAATGTTCCAGATAGATTAATAAAACCACAGTGATACCATTCATGAGCAGAGGTCTTGAAATGGCTATGTTGAAAATTTGGCAAAAAAATTCCAAAAAATGACTGTTTAACGAGCGTGCTTTGTGCAGTTCCTACGCGGGCTCGTAAGTTCGCGAAATTTCCATATTTTCACTCCAGAGTTTCAACATTGCCATTTCACCACACTGTCTTATGAGTAGTATAGCTGTCATTTTTCACATCTCACCCAAAATGTGTTTCCACCCTTGTAGCCCAGAATGGCGCAGTCGGTGTGCGAAATCAATGTTCCGGACAGATTAATAAAATCACAGTGATACTGTTCATGAGCAGAGGTCTTAAACTGGCTATGTTGAAAATTTGGTGACAAACACCCATAAAATGACTGTGTTACGAGCGTGCATTGTGTCAGATATGGCAAAAAAAAACAAAAAAAGGGAAAAAATTAAGGGTAAAAATGTGCAGCAGAATTGCCGCAGAAATTGGTGTTGAGTGCCACAGAAGTTCTGTGGCAAATGAGAACCCTGCTGCAGAACTTTGCTTCGATGTGATGCAGAAAAATCGGGGCCCTGGTTATGATGGTCCCTTAGGTTCATACCTGAGTAGCTACTCTGGCACCTGCTGTTCCCTGTCACTCGAGGTGCCGATCAGGCTGTCTATGTGCTTGCTCTGGCTGTGATGCCTGAATAATTGGGGACAAGCAAGATGCTGCCTATAGTTTAATTCTGGGCTCAGCATACCGGTATATCAGCCCTAGGCATTACCTCAAATCATATAGATGGACTAAGCTCGGTTCTCACGATGGTCCCCTACTGTTTTATTGGATGACAGCCAACCTGGCCGTTGTTGTCTGGAAGATTTTTTTTTTCCCTTCTCCTTCCCCGTATGTGTCTCCTTATCAGGGGTTACAAGGAGAACTGTTTTACTGTGTATAAGATGGGTTCCTGGGGTCACCTACCTCCCAGCAACCTCTACTGGTGTCTGGGCTTTTTTTTGTTTTTAGCCGACACGCTCAGTGGATGCTGGTCATATGTGGGATTGCAAAGTAATGAATGGGGGGGTTGGGGTTGGATTTTGCTAATAAAAATGGGTTAAATCTCCTTCAGTTATTAGGGATTGTACATATTAGTATCTGTCTCTATCAGGTTAAAATGTTGGTATTATGGTGCTGTGTTAACTCTTTTATGGCAATCTTTCTAGTGGGACAAGGAGGTGCCCGCTAATGGTAGATGGGGAAGTAAGAAGGAGTAAGGTGGTAGATTTAGGTTCACTCCATAACGTTTCCGACCATATACTCCTGCTGATATGTTTTACTGATGGTTTGAATGGAGCCTAAGCTAATTTCATGGAATGTGAGGGGGCTTAACTCACCCATCAAATGGAAGAAAGTTCTAATTCACTTAAAAAAACTAGCCCCTATGGTGGCTTTCTTACAGGAGACTAAACTTTCTTCTAAGGAAGCCACAAAGCTTAAGCAAGCTTGGGTGATTAAAGAACTCCATAGTGTGGCTCCCACCCACAAAAGGGGGGTCTCCATACTCTTTCATAAAATTCTGGGATGGAAAGTCAAGGACTTCATACGGGATCAAGAAGGGAGATGGATTATTGCGGAAGTTGAAACCCCTGAGGGCCCCCTGGTCTTGGCCAATATATACGCTCTTAACCAGGACTGCCCTCAATTTTTTCACACAGTTAACCAGGCCATCCTGGACTTCAACAAAAACAGAGCCCCAATACTTTTAGGAGGGGATTTTAATTTAACATTAGATCATACTATAGATAGAAGCAATAAATCCCCTGAACCCCATCGACAGGCTAGGAGAGCAGTGGAGAAATTAATGTCTGAACTTGGACTATTGGATGCCTGGAGGGCATTACACCCAGGAATGCATGATTATTCATGTTTTTCCCCAACCCACGGCTCTTCCCACAGGATAGATCTTTGGCTCATATCCTCTGGGTTATATGAAAAGGTGGTTGGGGCTTTGATTCACCCAATTTATGTTTCCGACCATGCCCCCCTTGAATTAGTTTTCAAGCGGGGACATGATCCCCACCAATCTCATGCCTGGTGGTTAGACCCACTTTTGCTAGAAGATAAAACTTTTCTAGACTGGATTGGCCAGGCTGTATCAGAATACTGGACAGACAATGATAATGGTGAGGTATCCGACTCAACTTTATGGGAGGCCTTTAAAGCTACTATTCGTGGCAGGATAATAGCTTTTTCTGCAGCCAGGAGGCACCTCTGGGCAGCCAATCAGAGATCCTTGGAGAAGCAACTATACAATTTGGAAGCCCAATACAAAGCCCTGGGTAACCAACCCCCTTCACCAGTTCTACTAGCGCAATTAGCCAGCACCCGAATCTCTCTCTCAACTCTCATCTATCTCGGCAGGCTGAGCTAAACCTTAGACATATGTGCCATGCTTATTGGGAAGGGGGAGAAAAGGCCAGTAAGTTATTGGCCTATCGTCTTAAGCATCAGCAAGCTTCTAAGGTGATACATGCATTGGTAGATTCAACTGGGAACCCCTGTCATACAAACTCAGGGATAAATTTAATCATGTCCCAATTTTATGAAAATCTATATGCTTCTCCAAGTCCCCCTGATCCAGCCAAGATCCAAGCTTTCTTATCCTCGCTACCCATTCCCAGAATCTCCAGTCGTGATACCAAATTGTTAGAAACCCCGATTACAATTGAGGAAGTTAACCGGGCGATCCACAGTCTGAATCCACGTAAAACCCCAGGGAAGGATGGACTGCCTATTGATTTGTATAGACTCCTGGGTGTTAATCTGGCCCCTTACTTGGTTCGGGTATTCCGACATTCCTTACTTAATAGACAGCTACCCCCCTCCATGAGGGAAGCCGTTATTACAGTGCTTCCCAAGAAAGGGAAAGACCCACTGTCTCCAGGCAGTTATCGCCCTATTTCTCTAATTAATGCAGATGCCAAGATACTGGCTAAGGTTCTTGCTGGCCGGCTTGAACCCCTTAAGCAAGGTTTGGTTAGTCCTTCCCAAGCGGGCTTTGTCAAGGGCCGTCTGGGGTCTGACCATCACAGAACTCTAGGGTCTTTAATGCACTCTGTCAAACTCTCACCAATCCCTTCAGTAGCTATGGCCTTCGACTTTGAAAAAGCCTTCGATTCGGTTGAATGGGCCTTTCTATTTCATACTCTTTCCATTATGGGTTTTGGCCTGGACTATGTTGCCTGGATAAGGCTGCTATACACTGCACCCCTAGCCTTGGTGTTGACTAATGGCACCATGTCTTGGCCCTTCCAATTACAGAAGGGCACAAGACAAGGATGCCCTCTTTCTCCCCTTTTATTTATATTAGTGATGGAGCCTCTGGCCATTGCACTTAGGTCCTCCAGCACTATCCCTGGGATTCAGGTGGGGGATGTCAACTATAAGACATTCCTATATGCAGATGATCTGCTTATTACTACCGAACATTCTCAACTGGGGATTCAGACAATTTTTAGAACCTTGACTGAGTTTACTAAGATATAGGGGCTAAAATTAAATCAGTCCAAAACTGAAATTCTCCCATTAAATTCCTCAGCTTCTGGAGCAGGTTTTATTGCCTTGGGGCTAAAATGGTCCCCTCAGGGCATTAAATACCTGGGTATCATCCTACACTCAGACCCACTTAAAATGCTTGCAGCCAATTTCAATTCTCTGATTGACTCACTCAGGGTAGACATAGGAAGATGGAAAGCACTGAAGATTTCATTGGCTGGGAAAATTGATTCGATCAAAACGATGGCTGCTCCCAAGATGCTTTACTTATTGGCCCATCTACCCCTGCCTATACCCCAGAAGTGGTTTCAGAAGTTGGAGACCCTAATGGGTAATTTTCTATGGGAGGGTGCACCCCCCTGATATAGCAAACTCAAACTTCGGCAGCACTGGAAAAGGGGGGGTTGGGGACTCCCCTGGTTGCAGCAGTATCATATGTCCCTTGTGTTGGCTCAGACTCTTAGATGGTTTTCTAAAATTGGACAGGGCTCTCATGATGGCTCCAGTTAGAAGCTTCCTAACTCACACTGCGCTCTGGCGGCCATCCTATATGGTGAAGAAACTGCCAATGGGCCTTTTCTCCTCCCATATTACTTTCAGTTAAATACTGAAACAAGCAATGACTCTGCTGGGCCATGACCTGGCCCTGGGAATATATGCCTTTATGGGATAATCAGGCCCTGAAAATAGGGGAATCCACCCTGCACTGGAAAGTATGGAAGGGACAGGGTATCTCCCTAATACAAGATCTCCTACTCCTGGGGACTACTGTTATCGATTCCTTTGAATCCCTAAGGGCAAGATATCATCTCCCTGCCTCTCAGTTTTGGAGATACCTTCAGATAAGAGCTGCTATATCTCATCTCCAAAAATCTCCCCATAGTGACTCATTACAAAAAAAGACTCATCCCATTTGTTCATGGAGTAAAGTTACTAAGAACAAAGCTAGTAACATATATCATGCCTCAGAGAATCCACCCCAGACCCTACCCAGAAAGCTAGACTGCAATGGGAAAAAGAACTACAGATCTCGATCTCAGAACAACAATGGGAGCATGGGTGGGCACGTATCCATTTGGTCTGCCGGGACAGGCGTACAAGACTTATCATGAATAACACCCTCCATAGATGGTATAGAGACCCGGTGAAACTAGTTAAGATGGGACTTATCCCGGCTAATGTTTGCTGGAGATGTGGCAACCAGGGGGCTCATCTGTATCATATACTCTGGGACTGTCCCAACCTTCAACAGTTCTGGCAAGCCATTCAGGACATGTGTCAACAACTATTCCCTGATGTTGTTCCAGGTCCCGCCCTACTCTTTCTTGGTTGCGGCAGTCCTAAGATGCCCAAGTGTAGTCCTGAGGCACAATGGATCACTATGGCCGGGGCATTGGCCAAAAGACTTATATTGACGAGATGGAGAACCTCTGATATTCCTACTTTTCATCAATTCCTTTTGGCTTTAGCCCAAGGATCCACGTTTGAGAGGATTTCCAGCTTTGCCCAAGGCTCTCTAACCCAGTATGACCAATGTTGGCAACCTTATTTAAGGTCCAAGTACTGCCATAATACTTCTTCCAGTTCCACCCCCTAGACTCCTCACCTTCATTTTAAAGGTCTGGATAGTTCTTTTTTGTAAGTCTTCCCCTTTCTCCCCTTCTTCATCCCGATCTTATTTATATTTTTTGAAATAAAAAAAAGGAAAGATTGCCATAGCTGTATATAGTTGATATTATAATTTGCATGGGAATAGGACATACCCTTGGTAGAGTAACCAAATATTACTGACTTCTCTTTGTCACATCCTTCTTTATTGTGTAATCTACTTATACTGCTTTAGGCTCCCCTCCATTTAGTGGGAAGCGACATTACATTAGTTCAATCATCCTCTGCTACCAGATTTGTAATATGAAGAATATGTTAAGTTATACCCTGCAAGGTTGTAGCTAACTGACAGAATATGTTGTCATTTGCATCAACTGGCCATACCTAATGTTGCGGTATGTGTCGAATCTCTATGTGTAAGACTCTGCCTTTGTGTGTGTGCTCTGCCTAAGAACAACAAAATAAAAAATGTTTAACAACAAAAAATGATACATCTTGGGAAGAATGACCTGGTTGACATGACAGTAGATATAGTCCAGAGGAGGTTTGTGGAACTAGGACAATTATGTGAGGGGGCAGGAAGATCAGTAACTTTTTCAGAGATACTTCCAGTGCCCAAGGAAAGCACAACAAAAAAGCTGAGAATAGAGGAATTTAAAGGATAGCTAAGAACCTGGTGTTATGCTAAAGGGTATGGGATGTTGGGGGGTTGGGAGGGACCTGGGAGGACAGTAGTCTTTATGCCAAGGATAGACTACACTTGAGTGAGGATGGAAAGAAAGTGTTGAAACAAAGGATGGAAGAGTACATAGAGGAAGTTGGGAATTTAAACTAGGAGCGGGGGGTGGCAAGTGGGCAAGAGACATGCAGAGACTACAGGTTGGGAAACCATATGAGTTTACCCCCCATAACACTGACAAAGGACAAATGGCAAGTACTATTGGTGATGCAAGGAAAGGAGGGCAGGATGGGAGTGGGGGAAGGGTGGAAGGTGATTACCTTTAATGCTAGGAGCCTTGGGAGGAAAACTTCAGAGTTACAGGTGCTCATGGGACAGGGAGAGGTGGACATTACAGCCATCACAGAAACATGGGTCACCCAATACAGTGACTGGGATCTGTCTGTACCAGAGTACAGGTTATTTCATAGGGA
Organism: Neoceratodus forsteri; assembly: GCA_016271365.2. Lineage (NCBI taxonomy): Eukaryota > Metazoa > Chordata > Ceratodontiformes > Ceratodontidae > Neoceratodus > Neoceratodus forsteri. The sequence goes on from JADMNL010000023.1 coordinate 233,279,848, forward strand.
CAGGGTGATTGGGAAAAGAGGGGGGGGTGGCACTATATGTGAAGGAAGGACTGAAGTGTGTAAGGGAGGAAGGGGAGGTGGGTAGTATGGAGTCACTTTGGATACAAATCCAGGATTCCAAAAATAGGATTCTCAGAATGGGAGTGGTGTACAGGCAGCCATCTCAGGTGGAGAAGTTGGACAGGGAACTAGTGGGACAGATCAAGAGGACCAGTGAGAATGGTACTGTTGTGATTGTGGGGGACTTCAACATGCCAGGAGTGGACTGGAGTACCCCAATAACCAGGAACAGAAGGGAGCAAGTATTGCTGGATGCCTTCCAGAACAGCTTTCTGCTACAAATGGTCAGTGAACCAACCAGGTTAGGGAATACCCTTGACTTTGTGCTGGCAAATGGGGACTTTGTGAGAGAAGTTACGTTGGAAGAACCGCTATCAGAGAGTGACCACCACTCAGTATGGCTCACATTGGATATAGGAAAGGAAGGAGTGGAATCTGGCACAAGAGTGCTGGACTTCAGGAAGGATAACTTTGTGAGGATGGGGGGAGTGGTAAAAGGGTACCTGGCCAGAATTCAAGATAGTATGGACACTAACCAGAGGTGGGAGCTCATAAAGCTGGGGATAGTGGAGGCAACCAAAACCTGCTGCAAGGCCCACAGCAAGAAGGCTAGGACTAAGAAACCGAGCTGGTTGATCAAGGAGGTCATGGAAAAGGTAAGGAGGAAAACAGCTGGCTTTAGAAGGTACAAGAAAACAGGGAGGGGGAGGACAGGGAGGAGTACTTGATGGAATCGGAGGAAGTGACTCGGACAGTAAGTGGAGCCAAGGCATCTACGGAACTCAGGCTGGCACAAGGCATTAAGAAGGGGGAGAAGGACTTCTGGAGGTACAGCAGGGAGACAAGGAGCTGTAAGGACCACATAGTAAGGATTAGGAAAGGGGGGGTTGGGTGGAAGCAGGGAGCAATAAGGCAGAAGCACTAAATGATTACTTCTGCTTGGTATTTACTAAGGAGAAGAAGGGGGTGACACCCAAGGGGGGAGGAACAGCAGAAACAGAGGGGAGGGGGTGACAGATGGGGAAATCATGGAGAGCAGAGTTTGGGAGGGTTGAAGGCATTGACGGTGGACAAGGCACCAGGCTCAGATGGCATCCACCCCAGGGTACTGAAAGAGCTGGAAGAGGTCCTTGTGGGAACTTTGGCAGACCTATTTAATGTCTCACTACACTCGGGTGTGTACCTCATGACTGGAGGATGGCTCATGTGGTGCTCCTCCACAAGAGTGGGCCCAAGGATGAACCAGGGGACTACAGACCGGTGAGCCTCACATCCATCATGGGTAAGCTAACGGAGACTATCCTGAAGGAAAGGCTGATGGCCCTCCTAGAGGCCAAAGGACTACAGGACAGCAGACAGCATGGCTTCATATGTGGCAGATCCTGCCAAACCAACCTGGTGGAGTTTTATGACTGAGTAACTAGGCAACTGGACAGGGGCCATGCAGTGGATGTCCTGTATCTAGACTTCAGTAAGGCATTCGACTCGGTGCCGCATGGAAGGTTAGGAAACAAGTTAGAAGGCACAGGGACAGGTGCAAAGCTAATGAGATGGGTAGGGAACTGGCTTCAGGGAAGGCAACAGAGGGTGGTGGTGGGTGGGGAGCCGTCACACCCAAGGGCAGTGACGAGCGGTGTTCCACAGGGCTTGGTGTTGGGACCAGTGTTGTTTGGGATATTCATTGCAGACATATCATTGGAAATCAAGAGCAAGATCAGTCTGTTTGCTGATGATACCAAGGTAGGAGCAGTGGTGGATGACCTAGGGGGATGGCAGGGGTTGAAGGATGATCTGACAAAGCTTGAAACCTGGTCAGACACCTGGCAAACAGGGTTTAATGCCAAAAAGTGCAAGGTGCTGCATTTTGGGATGAAGAACCCAAGGAGGAGTTACCAGCTGGGGGGAGTGCAGCTAGCTCAGACAGAGGAGGAAAAGGATCTGTGGGTGCTCATTACAGAATCAATGAACAACTCAGCACAATGTAGGAAGGCAGCTGCAAAGGCCAACAAAATGCTGGGTTGTATTGCAAGGTGTATATCCTCGGGAGGGAGGAGGTGATTCTGCCACTGTATAGGTCATTGGTTAGACCACACCTGGAGTACTGGTGCAGTACTGGCGCCTGTATCTGAAGAGGGACATTAAGTTACGGGAGGGGGTGCAGCCCAGGGTGACAAAGATGATCAAGGGGCTGGGGGACTTATCATAGGAGAGGAGGCTGAGGGAATTGAACATGTACTCGCTGGAGGAGAGGAGGGATGGTGGGACATGATAGAAACCTTTAAGAACAGGAAAGGAATAAACAAGACGAGTACAGAGGGGCTGTTCAAAGTAAGGGAAGGGAGGGACACCAGGGGCCATGATCTGAGACTGGAGGGAGGAAGGTTCAGGAGGGAGATAAGGAGACACTTTTTTACAGAGAAGGTTGCTGCTGGGTGGAATGCGTTACCTGCAGAAGTGGTATCCAGCAGAACAGTGGACTGCTTTAAAAGGGGATGGGACAGGATAAGGGGGAGGATCAATGTAGGGAAGGGTGGAAGGGAGGGGCAGCTGCAGAATAAGAGGTGCTAGCTGCACATTCGTGCAGACTTGACAGACCCCTAGGCCTTTATCTGCTGGCAAATTTCATATGTTCATGTGTTCATACATCTGTATAGTTTACTGCATGACTCTTTCATTTTAAGTGTTGAATTCATAGTTTTAACATCTGGCAATGCATCTATTTATTCTTTCTCCAAGATTTTTAGATCAATCTCAGTTTAAATGCAGGTCATCCCATCCGTATAATTTCGAGTTACTGTAAAGCCTATTCCAGTTTCTCATAAAAGTAAAGCCCTCCTTTTCAGACCACCTCGTTAACCATCGATTCAATTGCTTTATTTCCTGTGTTTTCCATTTTCCAGCCCTCAGAACTGGTAGAATTTCTGAAATAATTATTTTACTGCCTGTATTCTGTAATATTGTTCCAACAGTTTCAAAATTTCTCTGTATATCTTGCAATTTCCACCTACCTACTATACATCATTTGAACCAATGTGTACTACTATAATAGGGTAATTGTGCCTTTCAGTAGCCCTTCAGTGTTGTTCTTAATAACTTCTATGCATACCCAGAAAGACATCTAACCATAGTGGTCCCCTTTCTCCCCTTATAAATAACTTTGTCTGCATATTTAATCAAATCTCCTATTATCACTATATCCTTAAGTAACTGGGGCTTGTCATCTTTTTCCTTCCTCCAGGAAATAGTAAGAGTACTATTTCCTATTGGTTTAGCAGTCCCATCACCAACCTCCTCAGTGTTTCCCTCTTGCTGTGGTGGCTGTTCATTTTGACTAACTATGCTAATCTTCTTCCCACTTGCTAATGCTGCATCCACCTCAAGTACTGTGTATATATTACTTAATCAATAAAACCTGTATGCTTGCCTGTAACTTATCACTGGCATCCACTGATTTCAAGTTAACCTGCTCTTGTTGTGGCTGCTTATCCTAATTAATTTGGTTGGTTTCCTCTCCCATAGGTAAGCATGATCTGCATTTAGACATAAATACCTGCAAATTGTATCAGAAGCACTTATTGCCTGGTATCTTCTATGCATTGCCCTTCCTTGTATAAAACACTACTCCTCCCTTCAAATCATTTTCATTGCCCTCATCCAATGTGCTGGTTTATGCAAACTTCTTCCTTCCACCACAATACATGGCTCAGTATCCTTCATCAATAGGCTAGAATTATGTGTAAACTTTTCAAAATTTAGCATCTCTATTTGCATTTCCAAATGCTCCTATGTCCCTTATTTTCAACTAGAAACTCAGCCATGTCATCGCATTTATCACAAATAAACTCCATAACAGCTACTCCCTCAGAGAACATTTTACAGCTTGCACACTGTTTCATGCTCCCTTCTATTTGATTGCCTGTAATCAAAACTTGTGGACGGCTTTCCCACACAGTTTGCTAGCAAAGAACTTCAGCTGCCCCTCCTTTGCCCCAGAACGTAACACAGAGTTACACTATTTCAAATACACACTGGATAGGGCACTAGCTATTTGTGTTAATTTTAGTTTTAGGTATAGTTTACTCAGGAATAAACAAGGGTACCACTCCTCAAAGCCCCAGACTTCACTCACTGCCCCTCAGCTTAATATTTGTTTAATATTATTGTTAATAGAAAATTAAGCAAACCCTATAGGGACAAAAAGGCTACTTGTGACTCCTTGCCAAAACAGACCAGGCTGTCAGTGCTGCTGTATAGTGGGTGGCCTCTTCTCCAACTTCTCTGGCTGATGCCGGCAGATGCCACTTACCTTTGCCATGTGGAGCCTCTGCTCGAGCTCAGCTCTGCTTGTTGGAGCTGAGCTTTTATCCCCTCTCACCACCTGGCAGTTGCGCACCAATTGGCTGAGTGCGTGGAAAAGCACCCAAGCAGAAATAAAAGAAAACAAAAAAATGCCTAAAATTAAGCACTCTAGTGCTGTGATTCTGTACCACATAAAATCACTTTGCACTAAAAGGATGTGCTACTTGAACCTTGTAGTCCCCAGTGCTCAGGGTCTCAATTTCCAAGAGTGGCTCTGGCTTTTGCACGGAAAGCCTCTCAAACAACCAACAGGGCTCTCACAGGAATTTTTTTAACTTTTCAATATATTTTTTTCTTCTGTTTTACAAACACTCATGTGGGAAATTTAGGGAAAGGGTTCTTTCCACACACATCAATTGGTTTGCTCACAAGCTGGCTTGCTTACTGGAGCTGAGCTTTTAACCACTGCCACCACCCAGACATCAAGCGCTGATTGGCTGGGTGTGTGGACAATCACCTAAGAAGAAATAAAAAAATTTAAACCCCAAAATGACTAAATTAAGGCACAGAACTCTAGTGCTATGAGTCTGTACCACTTAAAATCACTCTGCACTAAAAGGATGCTATGTTTGAACCCTGTAGTCTCCAATGCTTAGTGACTCAATTTCCCAAATTGGCTTTCCGCTATTACCATGGCAACCCTCTCAAAAACCCAGCAGGGCTCTCACAGGAATTTTTTTTGTTGTTTTTTGTAATGTTTCTTTTTTTTCTTCTGTTCTCCAAACATTCACTCTGGAAATTTAGGGAAAAGTTCTTTGTACATACACAAACTGGTTTTCTCACAAGCTACATCATGTACTTTTATGCAGTCAACACTCAAGTATAACAAGTCATGTCAATCGTGCCTGAACATTAGATCACCCTTTAAGTAATCTAACTTCTGTGAGCAGTTTGCCAGCATGCAGGAAAAAAAAACATGCTGCATTCTCAGCAGGGTAGTTTTGAAAATCCTTCCCTACTTCTCATTTCAACCTCCCCACATCCCATTTATTTCTTTTTTATACTATGCCTATGAAAGCAGTCAAAGATAATAATAGGGAACAGATCTTGTAAGAGACATGTAAAGTGCTGATTGATCATTCCCTCTTTACACACAAATGTTGCCTTTTACAACTGACAGGGAATTTCTATGTTGATGTTAATAATAGAATGTTCTGTCCCACATTCAAACAGCTATCAATATAAAAGGTTTACTTCCTCTGAGAATCAGAACAGAGGCATTTATAGCAATAGAGCAGTTTTCTTGGTGAATGGATGTATTTAATATATATTACATTTTTATGTTGGTGTTCCTAAAAGATAGCAAATAATGAAATCTACAGTGTGTTTTGATGGAAAATGCATTATCCACAGAATGTAAAGACTAGGCATGTCATACCATTGGTAATTTAGTGCAACAGTTTTCTGCTTTTCTAACCCATTTTGCCATGCATGCTGCAATCATTATTTTTACAACTACCAAGTTTTGGGGGAAAGTTTGTTAAATCATCTAGTCAAGTGCAGGAAGTAAAGTGTTGCAGGAAAGAAGGAAAGACTGTATATGACTAATCATGTTTATTTTTTATTTATTTATGTAACCTCCATGTGCATATTAGTAATTAAAAGTTATTTCTGTCCCTTTGGCTCTTTACATTATAAGGCCAGTCAGCCTGACATCGGTGGTGGGAAAGTTAATGGAATCATTGCTGAAGGAAAGGATTGTGGAATATCTTGAATCCAGTGGGTTACAAAACCCAAGGCAGCATGGATTCACAAGGGGGAGGTTACAGCAAATGAAGCTGATCAATTTCTTTGACTGGGTGACAAAGGAATTTGATCAGGGTGGCTCAGTAGATATGGCCTGCCTAGAGTTCACTAAGGCTTTTGACACCATTCCACATAGGAGACACGTAACTAAGATGGGTAGCTTGGGAGTGGGTTGAAAGGAGGCAAACTGGATAAAAAATTGGTTAGAGGATAAGAGATAGAGGGTGGGGGTTAATGGAGTTCACGCGGAGGAAGGGAAGGTGACTAGTGGGGTGCATCAGGAATCAGTGCTGGGACCAGTCCTCTTTAATGTCTATGGGCCCTATGCACAAAATTTCAGAGTGGGTTTGTGCCATGTAAACCTGCATGGTAGCCCACTCCACACCAGCCCGGGCCCACTGCAACCTCTGCATGGCAGTCATGACTGGCTGGATGCCCCCCTTCTGTGCCAGATTCCCTGAGGTGTGCAGACCTACATGCAGGGGGTGGACTGGGGTGGTGCAGGGGGCATGCCAGCACTCTGCGGGATGCAAGAACATGTGGAGTGTCAGGCACAGCTGTCAGTGCCTCTGCCTGGTTGGGGCAGCTGTACAGGTGGTGAGCCAGTTATGTGGTCCCCCAGAAGCAACAGCCAATGGCTACAGCTGTGAGGTGCAGTCTTTTGCACCCCCACTGAGGAAGCCCCACGAGGATGCCCCAGCATGTGGGACACACTGGAGGGCCTGTGGGTGGTCATTCAAACACCTACCCCCACATTGCATGTGGCGCTATATGTGCTGGCACCCACCCCACCACACATGGGCACAGGTGATACACTCTAGGGTCTGGGTCAGGCAGCTGATTGGCTATCCACCCAGTTCCAAAGCTCCACACATGACTGCTCTGTGGGTCTGTGCACCAGGGGATTGGGGCCACGTATGGGTGTTGCGTGGTGGCCACTGTTAGGGAATGTGGGTGGAGGGAATGTGGCCACCCATGGATCTCCCCCGGGTGCAGAGCTGTGTGGGTGGGGTATGCACTGTAGGTGCGCATTTCCCTCCTCTTTGTGCATAGGGGCCATTACAAGTGACATTCCAGAGGTGCTGGAAGAAAAGGTCTGCCTCTTTGTGGATGACATCAAAATATGGACACTTCTGGTGGGTAGAAAGGATGGGCAGGGACCTGAGAAAACTAGGTAAGTGGTCAAGGTTTATGGAAGCTCTGTTTCAATGCATAAAAGTGCAAAATAATGCACTTGGGGCACAAAAACGAAGGAGCAGAGTACAAAATATGTGGAGTGGTATTGATGTCTGCCAAACAGGAAAGAGACCTGTGGCAAAAATAATTTTTGAGCGAAGTTGAAATGTTTTTGTAATATTTCTTTCACATAAGGAAGGCTTGGCCTGCTTGTGAAAATAACTGCATCACTAGCGTAAAGTAAGATATTAGATTTCTTACATACAGCTGGAAGGAAATTTAACATGCATGCATTGTCACACTGCCATTAAAATTAATCATTGCTTAGCCACTGACTGTTCTCATATGTACTATCTGCACCACACTCCTCATGTTGTGTATAATTGCTATTGTGCTCAATTTTCACCTTGTTGTATTTTGTACTAGACATTTGTTCATCTTTGTTAAATTGCCTCTTTATACTGCTTTCTGCGTTTACATTACTGTATCCGCATTAACCATTTGTACTTTGGGCCAAGTCTTATTGTATAGGACTTGAAGTCCTCCTGTATCTGATTTTATTTCTACCAAGACACTGTGATAGTCATTGTTTTTCTATTATACTTTCTAACCTCCCAGGTCATGCCTGAAAATAGTCAAGCCTTTGGCTACTGCACCTACCCGGTAACCAAAAACTAAATAAATAACTTCTGCACCTTAAAGGTGGGGGCATGTGGCTTATCTGGAATCAGTACTGGAATTGGTCCTCTTTAATGTCATTATTAGCAATATTGCAGATGGGCATGATGGAAGGTCTGCTTTTTTTGTAGATGACACTAAAATCTGAAGTGGGGTAGACACTCTGGGTGGAAATAAATGAATAGTTGTCTGAGAAAGTTAGAGGAGTGGTCAAGGGTATGGCAGCTAAGTTTCTATGCTTAAATGTGCAAAATAATGCACTTATGGCACAAAAAACTCAGAAACGGAGTACAAAATGTGTGGAGTGGTATTAATGACTACCAAATAGGAAAGAGACCTTGGGGTAAGCATATCTGATGACCTAAAGGTGACCAAGCATTGTGATAAGGCAATCAGGAAGGCTACTGGGATGCTGGGCTGCATAGGGAGGTGAATCACCAGCAGAAAGAGGGTGGTGGTGTTGCCTCTGTATTGATCATTGATAAGACCCTAACTAAAGTACTACGTCCAGTTCTGGAGACTATGTACCTGACTATACAAGGTTGAGGCAGGACTTGCATCAAGCCCTGCATCAACTGCAAAGTTTGCCAAAGCTGTGCCAAGCAGTTTGCCGCAATCTGTGCCAAATTTTAGTTAATTTGGAACATTTGTGACATTTTACTCAATTTACAGCAGCTTGTGCTAAAGGTTTGGCGCAAGCCCCGTAAAATGGGTCTTCCATGGATGCAAAGTTAGATCAGGGGGGAGCTGGTCTAATTGCCTGCATTCGACACAAGGGACTTGTGCCAAGGCTTTTGCAGAAGGCGGCTTGCCAAATCACGCTTGCCGCTTTGTTTGCCGCAAGTGTCCACTTGCATCCACCTCACTGCTGCAGGTCTCTTGTGGCTATATAAACCCTTTTAAAACTGGGCCCCACATCTCTGGATGGACATAGACAGAGTGGATGCAGTCCTGATGAAGGCAACTAAAATTGTGCAGGATTTGCATCAAAATCCCTAGGAGGAGAAACTACCGGACCTCAAAATGTATATCCTGGAAGATAGAAGGGAAAGCAGGGAAGTGATACAGACCTTTTATGAGGAGAGACTAAAGGACCTCAAAATGTATACCATGGAAGATAGGAGGGAGGGGGGGATATGATATAGCCCTTTAAGAAACTCACATGGTAAATAAGGTACAGGAGGGAGTGTTTTTTCAGGAAAAAAGGCGATCAAGAACAAGGGGACATGCTATGAAGCTGGGGGGTACATTCAGGAGAGATGCAAGGAAGTACTTTTTCACAGAAAGAGTGGTGGATTCCCAGATCAGCCTTTCAGCAGAGGTGGTGGGGGCAAAAACAGTGGTGATATTCAAAAATGTGTGGGATAGACACAGGGGAATCACAGTGGAAAGGAAGGGGGAGGGACAAAGACTTGTATATCAAGTATATTCTGTGGTAATAATGTAGATAGGGAAAAATGGGCAGACTGGGTGGGCCAAGCAGTCTTTATCTGTTATCAAAATTTATGTTTCTAATGAACATAAATCATGAAAGGGGCAGAGTTATTGCTGGAGCGTTACAGAGCTATGGGAATAATATGATTTTGTGTGTGTGTGTGTGTGCGGCAGGCGTGCGTGCATGCACACCCATGCATGTGCTCATGAAGGACCATCCAGCATGAGCTTCAGACCATAGTTGTGCCATGGCCTGCCCCTTTTCCAGAGTCAGAAGCTGAACCCAAACAGCACTAGTGCTAAAAAGGTGGATGTCTGGGAACATAAACTCTCTGAGGCTAACCATATCCATGTCCAGAAATGGGAGAAGTAAACAGAGTGCATTCAGTGCTGTAGGAGCAATGCTGAGAGACTTCCAGAAAATTAAGGGACAATGCAATGTCACCTACTTCATTGGGGCCAGTGAGAAAATGTGCAATGTGCCTTTGTCCTAATCCAGCCCTGGTCCCACAGTAGATTTTTACACAGCCTATTACATATTTTGCTTTTATGGAGTATGTGCAATTATGTACCTAATGTAATTCATTGCAGGGAACAAGGCAAGGGTGGAGGTCAGCAGTACCCATGAGTGCCTCTTGCAGTTTCTTATCTCAAGGTGAGTCTCCCCCATGTGGAAATGGTCATGTTTATTTCAGCACAAATACTCACGTGCAAACTATTTACAAAACTTCCACAGATGCAGCTAGCAAAATATGTTACGCTAAAATGGCCTGAATGCTTCCAATTTAATATAACATCAAGAAGGAAGAGTGCATTAACTGAGGTTTCTCATTCTGAATTCTGTAGTATCTAAGATTCTGAGGTGGCTTCAGTGCATCTGTCTTATACCTGGGAACATACAGTGAGTGCATCTTGTACTTATAATAAACCCTTACTGCTTACCTAGATATGCTTGTACAATCAATGAGTAACTGCATTGGTATTTAAGTGCTCCCTCCACCTTATTCCCCATTGGTCTTCAAAAAGAGCATAGAAGCACTCTGCTTGACCCCTTCCCATGGTGAAGGGCCCTGTAGTACCTGATAGACAAGGGTTGACTGCATTCACATTGCATTATACAGTAGGTTTAAAAATAATTACAAAACCGAAGCAATTTTGTACTTGCTTTTTATTATGGTCTTTCAAATGTTCTTCTGTTTTCTAGTCCTTCCACACAGATATCAGTGTAGTTCTGAGCAGTAATCTACAGTCAGGTAGGCAATGGATGGCTGCAGTCAAGAGAGCAAACTCAATTTTGTGAAAATGTGGGGGGAAGAACAGGTCAAGGGTGGCATTTCTCCCACTGAACAAGGCCTAAATTAGACCACACCTAATGTATTGCATCTAGTTCTGGTTGTTGCAGTACAAAATGACTTTTCAGAGATTGTGGATCCAGCACATAGCCAACAATGCTATTAGGGGAATATGTGACACAAGCCATAAGAGAAGAAACTGACATACTTAAGTGGCTTAGAGGAGAAAAGGCTAAGCATTTTCAGTGCTACTGGTATTGATGAAGGTAGGCTGGATGGAGTAATCACAGCTCTCTGAGTCAATATGTACAAGCAGAACTACATAACATGCTGCAACTGAGGAAGATGCAGGATAAAAAAAACGATTAGAAAGCTTTACTTTATACAGAGGGTTACAATCCTGTGGAGTAACCTGCCCAGTAGGACCAGTAAGTATTCTTAAAGCTTTTGGAGAAGGACTACACAGATTCCTGGAGGGAAATCCCATTGATGATTAAATAGCATGAGAGAAGGTGAGAATTTCAGATGATAAGCTTGACTACATTATGGGCCAGATTTTCAAAAAGCCCTTCGACCAACGTAAGGTGTATTAACTACCTTTCGACAAATCCAGATGCACCAAATACTGTATGCCACATTTTACAAGAAAAGCATTCTGTATGGAAAAATCCCCCAGAATGATGAAAGAGGACCCCTGTGTCACAAAAATGATGCATAGGGTGAGAATGACGCAAGATGAGAATAACATATGTTGAGTCAAAGATATGATGCATGGAGTAAGATCGAGCAAAAATTGTACAAGTTGAGTCAAAAATTCAATGCATTGAGAGATATAGAGCAAAAATGACACAAGCTGAGTCAAAAACTTGATGCATGAGTGAGATGGAGCAAAAATGATGCAAGCTGAAGTCAAAAATACGATGTATGAGTGAGATGGAGTGAAAAATGATGCAACTTCTGTCAAAAATTAAGGTGAATGGTCATGTGATGCAGGGCAGCTAGAGGCAGCACTTCTGTAGAGCTCCCGTCCATAACCCTCTTTTGTATCATTTTTTTTTCCTACCTAGTAAAGAGTGAACAGTGGTGTGATTGCATACGTTACTAACATAACTGCATCCATGGAGTGGTGGTTTGGGTTTAAACGATCGCTTTTATCGGCTCGTATCGACTGTGGAAGTGGAGATGAAGTCAGCTAGGATCAAGCATACTCCACCTTCAACTCCTGAAAAATTCTCTAAAAAAACTAAGAGCCAAAGTACGGGGTTCCACTGCTACAGCAACCACATCCAGTGCCTCCCCGATTCCTCTTACGGAAGATCAATTCCTCCAGGAGTTGCTACCTTTTAAGGAAGAGCTGGAAGATATCTCGGCGGAGTTGAAGTCACTGCGAGGGGATCTCAGCACACTCACGACCCAAATGGGAGATTCGGAGGCAAGAAACTCCTCACTAGAGAGGTGGAAGGAGAAAGCAGATCCAGATCTGGTCCAGCTGAGGCAGCAAATTGTGAAGTTACAGTTAAAAACGGAGGACTCAGAGGGGAGAAGCCGGAGAAATAATTTGTTGATACTGGGCCTCCCTGAGGCAGAAGAAGGAGCCGACATCATTCTCTTCCTGCAAAAGTTCCTGAATAAGGTGGTAGGCCCATCTTTCCTTAATCCCCAATACCACATAGAGCGAGCACATCGCTCCCTCCGACCAAAACCTGCACCTGGTACACCTCCAAGACCCATCATTGTAAAATTCTTGAGCTTTTTGGAGAAGCAGCATGTTCTGACCAAGGCAAGGGAGCTACAATCAATTGCATGGAGTGGTTCTAAATTACGCATTACCCAAGACCTCCCATATGAAACAAGGCAGAAGAGAGCAGCCTTTCATTCGACGGTCAGCAAACTGATTGCTGCTGGCATCCGTTTCAGAATGAACTATCCAGCTAAACTCCAAGTGTCCATTGAAGGGACCTGGCATACCTATGATACTCCTGATCAAGCCTCAAAAGATCTCCAGATTAAGCTGCCCAATTTGTTCAAATCGGGCTGATTAGTTTCTGCGTTGTAGAACTGACAAGAATTACTTGTGGGTAGAAGTCAAATTCCTACCTGTTTGCTGGCTAACTCTATTTCTTGCTTCTCGTGGCATTTCGTTGATGGGGGATAGGGTCAGATAGGTTGGGGAGTAGCCTAACAGGCCTTAGGCCTGGTTAGAGAAGAGCGAGCTGCGTTTCTAGGGGTGGGGGGAGGAACTTTTATCTGGGTTGGTGTTCCCTTGGGACGTTTGACTGGATGGACATTCTGGTCCGCCCGACTTTTCCCCTACTGTTGTATCCCCAGGTCTTATAGGCATGGGGAGGAGCTCGAGTGCTTTAAAAAGGTATTACCTAGAAGTGGAATTTTAGAGGGGATACCCTCTTATTTCAACTCGGGCTGAATACGGCAGTATTAGCCGCAATCTTCCGCACTTATTCCTGGGTTCAAGTAGGTTTAATATCCAACTCATAAGTTTCCTTTGCTTGACTAAGCATGATATGAAAGGGTTATTACCCAATGTGTTGACTGCCATTGTTTCACTGTCAGCTTTCCAACTTCTTGATGAGCAGTAGGGCTACCTTATGTTATCCGTGGGGGGGAGGGGGGCTCCAGATAGGAACTTGCTCTGGAGGGTCAGCATCGCACACTGAAGCGTGGGGGGGAGGGCACCAGCTTTGGGGGACCTCTTATTATGGATGTCTTGAGGTTATGGGGTGAGTTGGAGATCTATTCAGGTTACTGGCATTGTCTCTTGTTTACAAGAGGTACCTCCCACGGGAAGGGTGCCTACAGGTTTCATTTCTCTGATTTAGGATTTAAGGGTGCATTTATACCTCAGGTCCCAATTGGGAATTCTTTTGTATATAGTTTGAAGGGATGGGGGAAGGGGATTTCAAGATACTGATGTCCTTCTTTTGCCTGATACTGTTTAGAGTGGCTACTATTAAGTTGAGGACATTTGGGCATATTTTAGTTTGTACAAGTAATCACAGGGAAGGGAGGATTTTTGGACTTACATTCCCTAAAATTGTGCGGGGGGAAGGAAGATGTGCCTCTTGGGTTGGATTTCTCCTGTACAACTGTTCATGTACCGACTCCTCAAATATAAATTAAATGGCAATGGTGTTGTTTAAAATTGCCACATGGAATGTCAGAGGTGCTAGAGAATTGTCTAAGAGATACCAGGTTCTCAAAAACTCTCCCTTTTGAATAATGATATCCTTCTGCTACAGGAAACTCACTTAATGACTTCAGAAATTGGTGAGTTACGTCGGCAGGGCTACTCTCAAATTTTTGCCTCCACAGGATCATCGGCTAGTAGAGGGGTGGCCATATTGATGAAAAGACATGTCCCATTTCTAGCAGAGGAGTGTCTAGTAGATCAAGAAGGCGGATTTGTTATAGTTCTGGGTACCCTCAATAATTTCAAGTTGGTACTGGGTGCTATTTATGGCCCAGTGGGTAGGGGCTCGGATTTTCTTATGAGATTAGCTGACAAATTGGGTGGTTTTCTGCCCTCCCCGATAATACTCAGAGGGGACTGGAACATCGCTCTGTCTCAAGATTTAGATAGATCCTATCGACCTTTAAAACCTCCTTCTCCCTCACAGCTTGCCCTACAAGACTTCATGGACTTACTGGGGCTATGCGACCCTTGGCGTTTGCTTAACCCCTCAGGTCAACTTTTTTCCTTTTACTCCCAAGTTCATCAGTCATGGTCCAGAATTGATTTTATTTTGGTCAGTAACACCCTTATGCCGGACATTTTACAGATGGGAATAGAGCCAATTGTTATATCTGATCATTCGGTAGCATGGATCATGGTCTCACCAGATTCACAGGTCCAAAGGGATTCCTCCTGGAGGCTAAACACACAACTTTTAAAGGAGGAACGTACTGTTTCCCATATCAAGTCGCTGATTTCATCCTTTATGATCACCAATTCAGGTTCAATCAATCAGGAAGACCTGATTTGGTGCTCCTTTAAGTGTTTCATTAGAGGTGACTTTATTAAGTTGGCATCCAGGAGGAAAAAACAGAGAGAGACTAGGATCCTGGTGCTTTTAAGTCAGATAATGGCAAGCCAAGAACATCCTATCCTTGACATCTTCCCAAACGGATTTAGAAGCCCTAATGAAACTCAGGAATGAGTACTCAGATCTGCTAAGAGAGAAGGTAGAGTATGCCATCCTCAAGACTAAGGCTCACTACTTTGACGAAGGGGACAAACCGGGTAAGTTGTTAGCCCTCCGATTGCATGAGGTAGAGGGCTCAAGATGGATTCCTGCTTTGTCCTCCCCAGATGGCTCGCTCAAGACGAAACCTCAGGACATTTCTCAGGTCTTTGAGTCATTTTACCGGGACCTTTATAGTATAGGACTGTCTCAGCCTTCCCTTTCCCAAATTGAACAATTTTTGGATGGTCTCCCACTTCCATCTCTGCAGACCCACCAGCGTGAATGCTTGGCTTCCCCTATTACACTGACAGAGGTAGAGGAGGCGATCTGGGGACTAGCCCAGATAAATCCCCAGGTCCGGATGGGTTCCCCTCTAATTTTTACAAAGTTTTTTGTAAGGAGATTGCCCTTCTGCTTCTGAGGCTGTTTGAATACATTTTCACTAGTGATCTCCTCGATCACTCTCTGTTGGAAGCCACAATTGTCTTGATTTTAAAGCCGGATAAATCCCAGAATGAACCAGCCAGTTATCGTCCAATTTCACTCCTAAACTATGATATTAAAATTTTAACTAAAATCCTATCACTTAGAATTAAAAAAATTTGGGCTAACCTGCTGAGTCCCGAACAAGTGGGGTTTGTACAGGGCAGATCCTCTTCAGATCATTTACGTACCCTGTCACACGTTTTTGAATCTGCCCAAGAGTTCCAAGCTCCCATGGTCTTAGTTTCATTAGACGCAGAAAAAGCCTTCGACGGAGTCCACTGGGACTTTCTCTGGGCTATACTTAAGAAAATGGGGTTCCCGGACATGTTTATTCAGTGGACACGGAGGGCATATAAGTTCCCTACTGCCAGAATTTATTGTAACGGGGTCTTTTCATCCCGATTCCCATTACTTACGGGTACCAGGCAGGGGTGTCCTCTTTCTCCCTATCTGTTTAATATATACTTAGAACCCCTTCTGCTCAGTTTTAAAAGTTCTCCCCAAGTTAGTGGTTGCTTAGTACATCAGCAGACTTTGACCCTTTCGGCCTATGTGGATGACATCCTTTTACATTTAACTAATCCGGAGTGTTCCCTAGAATCCGTTTTACGAATTATAGCTGATTTTGGTAAGGTAGCCAACTATAAGCTTAATCTATCCAAATCAGTTATTTTCCCACTAAACGATAGCACACCTCATGCCAGCTTCACTCAGTTTGGCATGAAGTGGGCCTCCTCTTCATTTAAATACTTAGGAATTCATCTTACCCGAGATCCCGAGGTCTTTAGGAAACTTAACTTGGATGACCTCATCTCAAGGATACAAAAAGATTTTCAGAGATGGTCTGCCCTTCCTCTGTCACTGTGGGGCCGCATAAGCATCATTAAGATGAATGTGTTACCTTGAGTTTTTTATCCATTATATCTATTGAACATTTACCTTCCCAGGTCCTATTTCCAGCAGCTTCACTCTGCTATCGTTAAATTTATTTGGCAGGGTAAATAACCCCCCGGCCAGCCTTTTCCAAACTTAATCTACCTAAAGAAAAAGGAGGCCTCCGCCTTCCTAATTTTATGTTATATTATTGAGCGAGCCATCTGTCTAAGATGGGGAGGTGGTATGAAGCAGAAGCTGAGGGGTATTTTCCCGTCTGGTTGCAGCTGGAAAAGAGGATGTTAGATAAATATAAACTTCAGTCATTCAGGGTTTTTTATCATTCCTACTCCACTCTACCCCTTCAATTACAAAGTAGTGTCATAGGGACCTCTATTAGGGTCCTGATTTCCTTAATATTTCAGCTAAAAGAGATACGGCTCAGCCACTCATTTTAAACCCCAATATCAGGATTGGTGGTTCACCAGTTCCTTCAGAGTGGCTCCCGCAGATACAGGACTGTTGTGTGGAGAATCTCTTCTCTCAGGAATCCCTTCTTTCCTCGGTAGAGATTATGACTAAGTTTAGCATATCTCGGAAACACATATTTAAGGTCTTTCAACTGAGACACCTTGTGGCTTTTCTTTTTGGCCTAATATTCACTCCATCTCAAGTCAGGCCTAATTTGGAGCAGATACAAGGCTATGCAAATAGTCCTCATAGTATTTCTAGGGTTTATTCTTATCTAGTAGATGCCAAGTATCCGAACCCTCTCAAAGGTTCCATGATGGGACACTCTTCTGCCAGAATCCCCTTGGATTTGGTGTCAAATTTGGGGAGACTTGTATAAATACCTTACCCAGGACAGACATAGGCTTATTCAATATCACATTTTAAATAACTTATACTATACACCCGTTAAACTGGCCAGATTAGGCAGATTACCTCTGAATGCCTGTACAAGGTGCGGTATTGCCGAAGGCAACCTGGTACACATTCTTTGGCACTGTGACAAGGTGGCTCCTTTATGGTCTTTGATTCAAGCTAAGTTGGATTCTCTTTTGGGATTAAACGATTTGTTTATTATAAAAAATTTGTATTTTAGGTTAGTTTACTAGTATTCAGGTCCTAGAACGTAGATTTCATATGGCCTTAATTTCGATTGCAGTGAAAAGACTGGTTCTTAGACATTGGATGGACCAATTAGTTATAATATATGAAGAATGAATTAAAGAAATGTCTCTTTATTTTAGGACTGAGAAAATAATAGCCAGTACTCGGAACTGTTTGTTATCCTTTAACAGGAGATGGGGCAAATTGTACGCTCTTTATTTGCACTGAGCCTCATATGGGAGCACCTCTAAATACCTGAAGTGTACCAAGTTTCTCTGGGTGTTGGTACTATATATTGAATAGTTCTTGTAATATTTTTGAACAGTGTTTTCTCCATCAAGGCCATCCTGTGGGGGGGGGGAAGGACTGGTGTGGGCATGGGGGGTGTTTTTTTTTTATTATTTGCAGTATTACTCGGGGTAGTAAGGAGGGGGGGATGTTTGTTATTGTTGTCTAGATTATGGGGTATGACTCATTTCAATTGTATTTCTGGAATTGGGGTGGTTCCTGAAAGTAGCTTATGTTTTGTCAATCTCACTGTGAGTTTTCTTTGTGTATGTTTCAAAAATGTAATAAAAGTTTTAAATTTCAAAAAAAAAAATTAAGGTGAATGAAATGGCATCAGGAAGCAATATTTTACATGCTACAGTCCTTGAGACAGCATTATGATGTCTACAATGCAGGACTCTTGCAGCAGAATGCTATTCATAGCACGACAATCATGTCTGCCGTCCTGCTGTGGGCCTCTGTAGATGCTCTAGTATCAGTTGACCAACTCTCACTGGTCTAACAGTGGCTTCAATCTTTGATGCAGTGTCACCAGTTTCCAGCTTAGAAATTAAAAAAAAGAAGCGGATGGTGTGTCTTTTTTTGATGCAAGCCAATTGCAATGTGGCACACCCTTCTTTGATGCAAGTCCAACACAAACCACTTTGGTATAGGCAGTTCTGCTTTTGATGCAAGCAGCATTGAAAGATTAGGGCCTGGATTCACTAAAAAGTGCAAAGTGCCATGTAAATGTTTGTGTGGCACCCCAGAGTTGCGCTGGTGGGCAATCAGACAATTCACAGTCAGATAGTGTGGTGCACTATCTGACTGTGAATAGGGACTGGCAAGGGCAACTCTAACCCATGAAAAGCAGTGAAATACCCAGTAGCACTGCCCCCACAGCCAGCCAGGAAAATGGCCCCACAGCCAATAGCACTCACATGCTAATGTGCAGTTCATGAAAGTAGCCATGCAAATGAGCCCATTGGGCATGAACAGCACTAGTGACCATTAGCATGCCCATTATTGGCTCATTTGCATGGCATTAGAGTGGCATTGCACCCCCACACTAGCCCACGCTCCATGCAGCCGCAGTCCTTGGTAGTCTAGTGGTGCCCTCCCCTGCCCCAATCACCCACCTGACATTACAAAAAAAAAAAGTTTCCATAGTGTAGTGTCCCTCCTCAGTCCCCCATCTCCCACCCAATATGTTTCAATAAGTTTGCCATAGTGTAGTGTCACACCCCAGTCCCTGATCTACCACCAAATATCCAAAAATTCCTTTTCCATAGTGTAGTGTCCCTCCTTCTCCCCACCACTGATCACCGCACTGTATGATAAAAAAAATTTCTGTGTAATAGTGTCCCTCATCCTTCCCTGCCACTGATTGCTGCACTGTATTATAAAAAAAAAACATTTTCCATAGTGCAGTGTCCCACCCCCTCCTTGAAAACCAATCCCCGTATAAATAAAAACATTTTCCATAGTATAGTGTCCCATCCCCCCTTCCTGATCAGCAATCCCCATATAAATAAAAACATTTTCTGTAGCATAATGTCCCACCCCCCATCCTAATCCCAACCCCTGACCCCATGAAGCAGGTGAAACCACTGGGAGTCCAGTGGACCGCTCACCCAGTAACAGACAGTCCCAATACCCCACTCACCCCCAGCCTGACCCACAGCCAGAGACCACCATGGCTGGCCATTGACTGAGCCCTCAGTGAGTGCACATGGTATACAGTACTTCTCATTGATTGTGATTGACAATCACAGTCAGTGAGACAAACTGTATGCAGTATGCGCTGATTGAGGGATATGCTGGTCTCCAGCTGTGGGTCAGGCTGGGGGTGAAGCAGGGTTGAGGAACTCTCTGTTACCAGGTGAGGGATTCACTGGACTGCCATGGGTTTTACCTGCTGCATGGGGTCGGGGATCGGGGACCGGGATGGGGAGTGGGACACTATGTTATGGAAATTTTTTTTATTTATACTGGGATCAGTGATTGGGGAGGGGAGTGAGACACTACACTATGGAAAAGAGTTTTTTTTATAATACACTGAGGCAATCAGTGGAGGGGAGGGCAGAAGGACACTATGCTATGGAAAAGGTTTTTTCCTATACTATAGTGCCTTAATTGATGGCGGGGAGGGGGGAGAGACACTATGCTACAGAAAATGTGGTTTATTTTATGTTACAGTGATGGTGAGTGAGACCAGGGGACTACAGTACCGCTGCAAGCCACTGGGGTTTATGGATTACTGCCAGGTTTTTGCTGGCAGTATTTTGCCCACTCAAGGGCCTACACAACCATCCCTTGCATAGGTAAAATTCTTTGTGAATGGGATTGAGGGGCTATGTAGGTCCCCTTCCCTTCATTTGCATTGTGGCCCCCCTTCCAACTTTGCCTTGGTGCAAAACCAGTTTGCCTGGGCAAACCGGGATTTGTGAATACCAACTCCGGGTAA